>OX493264.1:58302713-59721338 GCA_950370525.1 Bellardia bayeri
TCCGATATGATGCACAAGCTCCCGTTTAGAATATATAGGAATTTCTAATGTGCTCTTTTTTTACATGTTACCTAAAGTATGAAAGTTTTTTAGGGCATACCCCCTATGTTCCATTTTTTTGTGGAAAAATCTATATGGAATTTGATTTCTACACTTATTAGCTACTAATTCCTGTTTTCCGATATGATGCGCAAGCTCCGGTTTAGAATTTACAGGGAAATTTCTAATGTGCTGTTTTTTACATTTTACTTAAAGCAACTAAGTTTGTTAGGGTATACCCCCTATGTTCCATCTTTTTGTGGAAAACTCTATATGGTATTTGATTTCTACACTTATTAGCTACTAATTCCTGTTTTCCGATATGATGCGCAAGCTCCGGTTTAGAATTTACAGGGAAATTTCTAATGTGCTGTTTTTTACATTTTACTTAAAGCAACTAAGTTTGTTAGGGTATACCCCCTATGTTCCATTTTTTTGTGGAAAAGCGATACGGATTTTGATTTCTACACTTATTAGCTACTAATTCCTGTTCTCCGATATGATGCACAAGCTCCAGTTTAGAATTTACAGGGAAATTTCTTACTGTGCTTTTTTTTACATTTTACTTAAAGCAACTAAGTTTGTTAGGGTATACCCCCTATGTTCCATTTTTTTGTGGACAAATCTATACGGATTTTGATTTCTACACTTATTAGCTACTAATTCCTGTTTTACGATATGACGCACAAGCTCCCGTTTAGAATTTAGAGGGAAATTTCTAATATGCTGTTTTTTTAGATTTTACATAAAGCAACTAAGTTTGTTAGGGTATACCCCCTATGTTCCATCTTTTTGTGGAAAAATCTATACGGATTTTGATTTCTACAGTTATTAGCTACTTACTCCTGTTTTCCGATAAGATGCACATACTCCCGTTTAGAATTTATAGGATAATTTCTAATGTGCTCTTTTTTTACATGTTACCTAAAGTATGAAAGTTTTTTAGGGCATACCCCCTATGTTCCATTTTTTTGTGGAAAAGTCTATACGCAATTTAATTTCTACACTTATTGGCTACTAATTCCTGTTTTCCGATATGATGCGCAATCTCCGGTTTAGAATTTACAGGGAAATTTATAATGTGCTGTTTTTCACATTTTACTTAAAGCAACTAAGTTTGTTAGGGTATACCCCCTATGTTCCATTTTTGTGTGGAAAAATCTATAAGGATTTTATTTTTACACTTATTAGCTACTAATTCCTGTTTTCCGATATGATGCACAAGCTCCCGTTTAGAATTTATAGGGAAATTTCTAATGTGCTGTTTTTTTACATTTTACTTAAAGCAACCAAGTTTGTTATGGTATACCCCCTATGTTCCATTTTTTTGTGGAAAAATCTACACGGATTTTGTTTCTACACTTATTAGCTACTAATTCCTGTTTTCCGATATGATGCGCAAGCTCCCGTTTAGAATTTATAGGGAAATTTCTAATGTGCTGTTTTTTTTTACATTTTACTTAGAGCAGCTAAGTTTGTTAGGGTATACCCCCTATGTTCCATTTTTTTGTGGAAAAATCTATACGGATTTTGATTTCAACACTTATTAGCTACTAATTCCTGTTTTCCGATATGATGCACAAGCTCCCGTTTAGAATTTCTAGGGAAATTTCTAATGTGCTGTTTTTTTTACATTTTACTTAGAGCAGCTAAGTTTGTTAGGGTATACCCCCTAGGTTCCATTTTTGTGTGGAAAAGTCTATACGCAATTTAATTTCTACACTTATTGGCTACTAATTCCTGTTTTCCGATATGATGCGCAATCTCCGGTTTAGAATTTACAGGGAAATTTATAATGTGCTGTTTTTCACATTTTACTTAAAGCAACTAAGTTTGTTAGGGTATACCCCCTATGTTCCATTTTTGTGTGGAAAAATCTATAAGGATTTTATTTCTACACTTATTGGCTACTAATTCCTGTTTTCCGATATGACGCACAAGCTCCCGTTTAGAATTTATAGGAATATGTCTAATGTGCTGTTTTTTTACATTTTACTTAAAGCAACCAAGTTTGTTATGGTATACCCCCTATGTTCCATTTTTTTGTGGAAAAATCTACACGGATTTTGTTTCTACACTTATTAGCTACTAATTCCTGTTTTCCGATATGATGCGCAAGCTCCCGTTTAGAATTTATAGGGAAATTTCTAATGTGCTGTTTTTTTTTACATTTTACTTAGAGCAGCTAAGTTTGTTAGGGTATACCCCCTATGTTCCATTTTTGTGTGGAAAAATCTATACGGATTTTGATTTCAACACTTATTAGCTACTAATTCCTGTTTTCCGATATGATGCGCAAGCTCCGGTTTAGAATTTACAGGGAAATTTCTAATGTGCTGTTTTTTACATTTTACTTAAAGCAACTAAGTTTGTTAGGGTATACCCCCTATATTCCATCTTTTTGTGGAAAACTCTATATGGAATTTGATTTCTACACTTATTACCTACTAATTCCTGTTCTCCGATATGATGCACAAGCTCCAGTTTAGAATTTACAGGGAAATTTCTAATGTGCTGTTTTTTACATTTTACTTAAAGCTACTAAGTTTGTTAGGGTATACCCCCTATGTTCCATTTTTTTGTGGAAAAGCGATACGGATTTTGATTTCTACACTTATTAGCTACTAATTCCTGTTCTCCGATGTGATGCACAAGCTCCAGTTTAGAATTTACAGGGAAATTTCTTACTGTGCTTTTTTTTACATTTTACTTAAAGCAACTAAGTTTGTTAGGGTATACCCCCTATGTTCCATTTTTTTGTGGACAAATCTATACGGATTTTGATTTCTACACTTATTAGCTACTAAATCCTGTTTTACGATATGATGCACAAGCTCCCGTTTAGAATTTAGAGGGAAATTTCTAATATGCTGTTTTTTTTAGATTTTACATAAAGCAACTAAGTTTGTTAGGGTATACCCCCTATGTTCCATCTTTTTGTGGAAAAATCTATACGGATTTTGATTTCTACAGTTATTAGCTACTTCCTCCTGTTTTCCGATAAGATGCACATGCTCCCGTTTAGAATTTATAGGATAATTTCTAATGTGCTCTTTTTTTACATGTTACCTAAAGTATGAAAATTTTTTAGGGCATACCCCCTATGTTCCATTTTTTTGTGGAAAAGTCTATACGCAATTTAATTTCTACACTTATTGGCTACTAATTCCTGTTTTCCTATATGATGCGCAATCTCCGGTTTAGAATTTACAGGGAAATTTATAATGTGCTGTTTTTTACATTTTACTTAAAGCAACTAAGTTTGTTAGGGAATACCCCCTATGTTCCATTTTTTTTGTGGAAAAATCTATACGGATTTTGATTTCTACACTTATTGGCTACTAATTCCTGTTTTCCGATATGATGCACAAGCTCCCGTTTAGAATATATAGGAATTTCTAATGTGCTCTTTTTTTACATGTTACCTAAAGTATGAAAGTTTTTTAGGGCATACCCCCTATGTTCCATTTTTTTGTGGAAAAGTCTATACGCAATTTAATTTCTACACTTATTGGCTACTAATTCCTGTTTTCCGATATGATGCGCAATCTCCGGTTTAGAATTTACAGGGAAATTTATAATGTGCTGTTTTTTACATTTGACTTAAAGCAACTAAGTTTGTTAGGGTATACCCCCTATGTTCCATTTTTTTTGTGGAAAAATCTATACGGACTTTGATTTCTACACTTATTGGCTACTAATTCCTGTTTTCCGATATGATGCACAAGCTCCCGTTTAGAATATATAGGAATTTCTAATGTGCTCTTTTTTTACATGTTACCTAAAGTATGAAAGTTTTTTAGGGCATACCCCCTATGTTCCATTTTTTTGTGGAAAAATCTATACGGAGTTTGATTTCTACACTTATTAGCTACTAATTCCTGTTCTCCGATATGATGCACAAGCTCCAGTTTAGAATTTACAGGGAAATTTCTAATGTGCTGTTTTTTACATTTTACTTAAAGCTACTAAGTTTGTTAGGGTATACCCCCTATGTTCCATTTTTTTGTGGAAAAGCGATACGGATTTTGATTTCTACACTTATTAGCTACTAATTCCTGTTCTCCGATGTGATGCACAAGCTCCAGTTTAGAATTTACAGGGAAATTTCTTACTGTGCTTTTTTTTACATTTTACTTAAAGCAACTAAGTTTGTTAGGGTATACCCCCTATGTTCCATTTTTTTGTGGACAAATCTATACGGATTTTGATTTCTACACTTATTAGCTACTAATTCCTGTTTTACGATATGATGCACAAGCTCCCGTTTAGAATTTAGAGGGAAATTTCTAATATGCTGTTTTTTTTAGATTTTACATAAAGCAACTAAGTTTGTTAGGGTATACCCCCTATGTTCCATCTTTTTGTGGAAAAATCTATACGGATTTTGATTTCTACAGTTATTAGCTACTTACTCCTGTTTTCCGATAAGATGCACATGCTCCCGTTTAGAATTTATAGGATAATTTCTAATGTGCTCTTTTTTTACATGTTACCTAAAGTATGAAAATTTTTTAGGGCATACCCCCTATGTTCCATTTTTTTGTGGAAAAGTCTATACGCAATTTAATTTCTACACTTATTGGCTACTAATTCCTGTTTTCCTATATGATTCGCAATCTCCGGTTTAGAATTTACAGGGAAATTTATAATGTGCTGTTTTTTACATTTTACCTAAAGCAACTAAGTTTGTTAGGGTATACCCCCTATGTTCCATTTTTTTTGTGGAAAAATCTATACGGATTTTGATTTCTACACTTATTGGCTACTAACTCCTGTTTTCCGATATGACGCACAAGCTCCCGTTTAGAATATATAGGAATTTCTAATGTGCTCTTTTTTTACATGTTACCTAAAGTATGAAAGTTTTTTAGGGCATACCCCCTATGTTCCATTTTTTTGTGGAAAAGTCTATACGCAATTTAATTTCTACACTTATTGGCTACTAATTCCTGTTTTCCGATATGATGCGCAATCTCCGGTTTAGAATTTACAGGGAAATTTATAATGTGCTGTTTTTTACATTTGACTTAAAGCAACTAAGTTTGTTAGGGTATACCCCCTATGTTCCATTTTTTTTGTGGAAAAATCTATACGGATTTTGATTTCTACACTTATTGGCTACTAATTCCTGTTTTCCGATATGATGCACAAGCTCCCGTTTAGAATATATAGGAATTTCTAATGTGCTCTTTTTTTACATGTTACCTAAAGTATGAAAGTTTTTTAGGGCATACCCCCTATGTTCCATTTTTTTGTGGAAAAATCTATACGGAGTTTGATTTCTACACTTATTAGCTACTAATTCCTGTTTTCCGATATGATGCGCAAGCTCCGGTTTAGAATTTACAGGGAAATTTCTAATGTGCTGTTTTTTACATTTTATTTAAAGCAACTAAGTTTGTTAGGGTATACCCCCTATGTTCCATTTTTTTGTGGAAAACCGATACGGAGTTTGATTTCTACACTTATTAGCTACTAATTCCTGTTTTCCGATATGATGCACAAGCTCCCGTTTAGAATTTATAGGGAAATTTCTAATGTGCTGTTTTTTACATTTTACTTAAAGCAACCAAGTTTGTTATGGTATACCCCCTATGTTCCATTTTTTTGTGGAAAAATCTATAGCTACTAATTCCTGTTTTCCGATATGATGCGCAAGCTCCCGTTTAGAATTTATAGGGAAATTTCTAATGTGGTGTTTTTTTTACATTTTACTTAGAGCAGCTAAGTTTGTTAGGGTATACCCCCTATGTTCCATTTTTGTGTGGAAAAATCTATACGGATTTTGATTTCTACACTTATTAGCTACTAATTCCTGTTTTCCGATATGATGCACAAGCTCCCGTTTAGAATTTATAGGATAATTTCTAATGTGCTCTTTTTTTACATGTTACCTAAAGTATGAAAGGTTTTTAGGGCATATCCCCTATGTTCCATTTTTTTGTGGAAAAGTCTATACGCAATTTAATTTCTACACTTATTGGCTACTAATTCCTGTTTTCCGATATGATGCACAAGCTCCCGTTTAGAATTTCTAGGGAAATTTCTAATGTGCTGTTTTTTTTTACATTTTACTTAGAGCAGCTAAGTTTGTTAGGGTATACCCCCTAGGTTCCATTTTTGTGTGGAAAAATCTATACGGATTTTGATTTCTACACTTATTAGCTACTAATTCCTGTTTTCCGATATGTTGCACATGCTCCCGTTTCGAATTTATAGGATAATTTCTAATGTGCTCTTTTTTTACATGTTACCTAAAGTATGAAAGTTTTTTAAGGCATATCCCCTATGTTCCATTTTTTTGTGGAAAAATCTATACGCAATTTAATTTCTACACTTATTGGCTACTAATTCCTGTTTTCCGATATGATGCGCAATCTCCGGTTTAGAATTTACAGGGAAATTTATAATGTGCTGTTTTTTACATTTTACTTAAAGCAACTAAGTTTGTTAGGGTATACCCCCTATGATCCATTTTTTTTGTGGAAAACTCTATACGGATTTTGATTTCTACACTTATTGGCTACTAATTCCTGTTTTCCGATATGATGCACAAGCTCCCGTTTAGAATATATAGGAATTTCTAATGTGCTCTTTTTTTACATGTTACCTAAAGTATGAAAGTTTTTTAGGGCATACCCCCTATGTTCCATTTTTTTGTGGAAAAATCTATATGGAATTTGATTTCTACACTTATTAGCTACTAATTCCTGTTTTCCGATATGATGCGCAAGCTCCGGTTTAGAATTTACAGGGAAATTTCTAATGTGCTGTTTTTTACATTTTACTTAAAGCAACTAAGTTTGTTAGGGTATACCCCCTATGTTCCATCTTTTTGTGGAAAACTCTATATGGAATTTGATTTCTACACTTATTAGCTACTAATTCCTGTTTTCCGATATTCTGCGCAAGCTCCGGTTTAGAATTTACAGGGAAATTTCTAATGTGCTGTTTTTTACATTTTACTTAAAGCAACTAAGTTTGTTAGGGTATACCCCCATGTTCCATTTTCTTGTGGACAAATCTATACGGATTTTGATTTCTACACTTATTAGCTACTAATTCCTGTTTTACGATATGATGCACAAGCTCCAGTTTAGAATTTACAGGGAAATTTCTTACTGTGCTTTTTTTTACATTTTACTTAAAGCAACTAAGTTTGTTAGGGTATACCCCCATGTTCCATTTTCTTGTGGACAAATCTATACGGATTTTGATTTCTACACTTATTAGCTACTTACTCCTGTTTTCCAATATGATGCACATGCTCCCGTTTGAAATTTATAAGGAAATTTATCATGTGCTGTTTTTTTACATTTTACTTAAAACAACTAAGTTTCTTAGGGCATACTCGCTATATTCCATTTTGTTGTGGAAAAATCTACACGCAGTTTGATTTCTACAGTTATTAGCTACTTACTCCTGTTTTCCGATATGATGCGCATGCTCCCGTTTAGAATTTATAGGGTAATTTCTAATGTGCTCTTTTTTTACATGTTACCTAAAGTATGAAAGTTTTTTAGGGCATATCCCCTATGTTCCATTTTTTTGTGGAAAAGTCTATACGCAATTTAATTTCTACCCTTATTAGCTACTAATTCCTGTTTTCCGATATGATGCACAAGCTCCCGTTTAGAATTTATAGGGAAATTTCTAATGTGCTGTTTTTTTTGACATTTTACTTAAAGCAACTAAGTTTGTTAGGGTATACCACCTCTGTGCCATCTTTTTGTGGAAAACTCTATACGGAATTTGATTTCTACTCTTATTAGCTACTAATTCCTGTTTTCGGATATGCTGCGCAAGCTCCGGTTTAGAACTTACAGTGAAATTTATAATGTGCTGTTTTTTACATTTTACTTAAAGCAACTAAGTTTGTTAGGGTATACCCCCTATGTTTCATCTTTTTGTGGAAAACTCTATATGGAATTTGATTTCTACACTTATTAGCTACTAATTCCTGTTTTCCGATATGAGGCGCAATCTCCGGTTTAGAATTTACAGGGAAATTTCTAATGTGCTGTTTTTTTAGATTTTACCTAAAGCAACTAAGTTTGTTAGGGTATACCCCCTATGTTCCATCTTTTTGTGGAAAACTCTATACGGAATTTGCTTTCTACACTTATTAGCTACTAATTCCTGTTTTACGATATGATGCTCAAGCTCCCGTTTAGAATTTATGGGGAAAGATCTAATGTGCTGTTTTTTTACATTTTACTTAAAGCAACTAAGTTTGTTAGGGTATACCCCCTATGTTCCATTTTTTTGTGGAAAAATCTATACGGATTTTGATTTCTACACTTATTAGCTACTTACTCCTGTTTTCCAATATGATGCACATGCTCCCGTTTGAAATTTATAAGGAAATTTATCATGTGCTGTTTTTTTACATTTTACTTAAAACAACTAAGTTTCTTTGGGCATACTCGCTATATTCCATTTTGTTGTGGAAAAATCTACACGCTGTTTGATTTCTACAGTTAGTAGCTACTTACTCCTGTTTTCCGATATGATGCACATGCTCCCGTTTAGAATTTATAGGGTAATTTCTAATGTGCTCTTTTTTTACATGTTACCTAAAGTATGAAAGTTTTTAGGGCATATCCCCTATGTTCCATTTTTTTGTGGAAAAGTCTATACGCAATTTAATTTCTACACTTATTGGCTACTAATTCCTGTTTTCCGATATGATGCACAAGCTCCCGTTTAGAATTTATAAGGAAATTTATCATGTGCTGTTTTTTTACATTTTACTTAAAACAACTAAGTTTGTTAGGGTATACCCCCTATGTTCCATTTTTGTGTGGAAAAATCTATACGGATTTTGATTTCTACACTTATTAGCTACTAATTCCTGTTTTCCGATATGATGCACAAGCTCCCGTTTAGAATTTATAGGATAATTTCTAATTTGCTCTTTTTTTACATGTTACCTAAAGTATGAAAGGTTTTTAGGGCATATCCCCTATGTTCCATTTTTTGTGGAAAAGTCTATACGCAATTTAATTTCTACACTTATTGGCTACTAATTCCTGTTTTCCGATATGATGCACAAGCTCCCGTTTAGAATTTCTAGGGAAATTTCTAATGTGCTGTTTTTTTTTACATTTTACTTAGAGCAGCTAAGTTTGTTAGGGTATACCCCCTAGGTTCCATTTTTGTGTGGAAAAATCTATACGGATTTTGATTTCTACACTTATTAGCTACTAATTCCTGTTTTCCGATATGTTGCACATGCTCCCGTTTCGAATTTATAGGATAATTTCTAATGTGCTCTTTTTTTACATGTTACCTAAAGTATGAAAGTTTTTTAAGGCATATCCCCTATGTTCCATTTTTTTGTGGAAAAATCTATACGCAATTTAATTTCTACACTTATTGGCTACTAATTCCTGTTTTCCGATATGATGCGCAATCTCCGGTTTAGAATTTACAGGGAAATTTATAATGTGCTGTTTTTTACATTTTACTTAAAGCAACTAAGTTTGTTAGGGTATACCCCCTATGATCCATTTTTTTTGTGGAAAACTCTATACGGATTTTGATTTCTACACTTATTGGCTACTAATTCCTGTTTTCCGATATGATGCACAAGCTCCCGTTTAGAATATATAGGAATTTCTAATGTGCTCTTTTTTTACATGTTACCTAAAGTATGAAAGTTTTTTAGGGCATACCCCCTATGTTCCATTTTTTTGTGGAAAAATCTATATGGAATTTGATTTCTACACTTATTAGCTACTAATTCCTGTTTTCCGATATGATGCGCAAGCTCCGGTTTAGAATTTACAGGGAAATTTCTAATGTGCTGTTTTTTACATTTTACTTAAAGCAACTAAGTTTGTTAGGGTATACCCCCTATGTTCCATCTTTTTGTGGAAAACTCTATATGGAATTTGATTTCTACACTTATTAGCTACTAATTCCTGTTTTCCGATATTCTGCGCAAGCTCCGGTTTAGAATTTACAGGGAAATTTCTAATGTGCTGTTTTTTACATTTTACTTAAAGCAACTAAGTTTGTTAGGGTATACCCCCATGTTACATTTTCTTGTGGACAAATCTATACGGATTTTGATTTCTACACTTATTAGCTACTAATTCCTGTTTTACGATATGATGCACAAGCTCCAGTTTAGAATTTACAGGGAAATTTCTTACTGTGCTTTTTTTTACATTTTACTTAAAGCAACTAAGTTTGTTAGGGTATACCCCCATGTTCCATTTTCTTGTGGACAAATCTATACGGATTTTGATTTCTACACTTATTAGCTACTTACTCCTGTTTTCCAATATGATGCACATGCTCCCGTTTGAAATTTATAAGGAAATTTATCATGTGCTGTTTTTTTACATTTTACTTAAAACAACTAAGTTTCTTAGGGCATACTCGCTATATTCCATTTTGTTGTGGAAAAATCTACACGCAGTTTGATTTCTACAGTTATTAGCTACTTACTCCTGTTTTCCGATATGATGCGCATGCTCCCGTTTAGAATTTATAGGGTAATTTCTAATGTGCTCTTTTTTTACATGTTACCTAAAGTATGAAAGTTTTTTAGGGCATATCCCCTATGTTCCATTTTTTTGTGGAAAAGTCTATACGCAATTTAATTTCTACCCTTATTAGCTACTAATTCCTGTTTTCCGATATGATGCACAAGCTCCCGTTTAGAATTTATAGGGAAATTTCTAATGTGCTGTTTTTTTTACATTTTACTTAAAGCAACTAAGTTTGTTAGGGTATACCACCTCTGTGCCATCTTTTTGTGGAAAACTCTATACGGAATTTGATTTCTACTCTTATTAGCTACTAATTCCTGTTTTCGGATATGCTGCGCAAGCTCCGGTTTAGAACTTACAGTGAAATTTATAATGTGCTGTTTTTTACATTTTACTTAAAGCAACTAAGTTTGTTAGGGTATACCCCCTATGTTTCATCTTTTTGTGGAAAACTCTATATGGAATTTGATTTCTACACTTATTAGCTACTAATTCCTGTTTTCCGATATGAGGCGCAATCTCCGGTTTAGAATTTACAGGGAAATTTCTAATGTGCTGTTTTTTTAGATTTTACCTAAAGCAACTAAGTTTGTTAGGGTATACCCCCTATGTTCCATCTTTTTGTGGAAAACTCTATACGGAATTTGCTTTCTACACTTATTAGCTACTAATTCCTGTTTTACGATATGATGCTCAAGCTCCCGTTTAGAATTTATGGGGAAAGATCTAATGTGCTGTTTTTTTACATTTTACTTAAAGCAACTAAGTTTGTTAGGGTATACCCCCTATGTTCCATTTTTTTGTGGAAAAATCTATACGGATTTTGATTTCTACACTTATTAGCTACTTACTCCTGTTTTCCAATATGATGCACATGCTCCCGTTTGAAATTTATAAGGAAATTTATCATGTGCTGTTTTTTTACATTTTACTTAAAACAACTAAGTTTCTTTGGGCATACTCGCTATATTCCATTTTGTTGTGGAAAAATCTACACGCTGTTTGATTTCTACAGTTAGTAGCTACTTACTCCTGTTTTCCGATATGATGCACATGCTCCCGTTTAGAATTTATAGGGTAATTTCTAATGTGCTCTTTTTTTACATGTTACCTAAAGTATGAAAGTTTTTTAGGGCATATCCCCTATGTTCCATTTTTTTGTGGAAAAGTCTATTCGCAATTTAATTTCTACATTTATTAGCTACTAATTCCTGTTTTCCGATATGATGCACAAGCTCCCGTTTAGAATTTATAGGGAAATTTCTAATGTGCTGTTTTTTTACATTTTACTTAAAGCAACTAAGTTTGTTAGGGTATACCCCCTATGTTACATTTTTTTGTGGCAAAGCGATACGGCTTTTGATTTCTACACTTATTAGCTACTTACTCCTGTTTTCCAATATGATGCACATGCTCCCGTTTGAAATTTATAAGGAAATTTATCATGTGCTGTTTTTTTACATTTTACTTAAAACAACTGAGTTTCTTAGGGCATACTTGCTATATTCCATTTTGCTGTGGAAAAATCTACACGCAATTTGATTTCTACAGTTATTAGCTACTTACTCCTGTTTTCCGATATGATGCACATGCTCCCGTTTAGAATTTATATGGTAATTTCTAATGTGCTCTTTTTTTACATGTTACCTAAAGTATAAAAGTTTTTTAGGGCATATCCCCTATGTTACATTTTTTTGTGGAAAAGTCTATACGCAATTTAATTTCTACACTTATTAGCTACTAATTCCTGTTTTCCGATATGATGCACAAGCTCCCGTTTAGAATTTATAGGGAAATTTTTAATGTGCTGTTTTTTTACATTTTACTTAAAGCAACTAAGTTTGTTAGGGTATACCCCCTATGTTTCATCTTTGTGTGGAAAACTCTATATGGAATTTGATTTCTACACTTATTGGCTACTAATTCCTGTTTTACGATATGATTCACAGACTCCCGTTTAGAATTTATAGGGAAATTTCTAATGTGCTGTTTTTTTAGATTTTACTTAAAGCAACTAAGTTTGTTAGGGTATACCCCCTATGTTCTATTTTTTTGTGGAAAACTCTATACGGATTTTGATTTCTACACTTATTAGCTACAAATTCCTGTTTTACGATATGATGCTCAAGCTCCTGTTTAGAATTTATGGGGAAATATCTAATGTGCTGTTTTTTTACATTTTACTTAAAGCAACTAAGTTTGTCATGGTATACCCCCTATGTTCCATTTTTTTGTGGAAAAATCTATACGGAATTTGATTTCTACACTTATTAGCTACTAATTCCTGTTTTCCGATATGAGGCGCAATCTCCGGTTTAGAATTTACAGGGAAATTTCTAATGTGCTGTTTTTTTAGATTTTACTTAAAGCAACTAAGTTTGTTAGGGTATACCCCCTATGTTCTATTTCTTTGTGGAAAAATCTATACGGATTTTGATTTCTACACTTATTAGCTACTAATTCCTGTTTTACGATATGATGCTCAAGCTCCCGTTTAGAATTTATGGGGAAATATCTAATGTGCTGTTTTTTTACATTTTACTTAAAGCAACTAAGTTTGTCATGGTATACCCCCTATGTTCCATTTTTTTGTGGAAAAATCTATTTGGAATTTGATTTCTACACTTATTGGCTACTAATTCCTGTTTTACGATATGATGCACAAACTCCCGTTTAGAATTTATAGGGAAATATCTAATGTGCTGTTTTTTTACATTTTACTTAAAGCAACTAAGTTTGTTAGGGTATACCCCCTATGTTCCATTTTTTTGTGGAAAAATCTATACAGATTTTGATTTCTACACTTATTAGCTACTAATTCCTGTTTTCCGATATGATGCACAAGCTCCCGTTTAGAATTTATAAGGAAATTTCTACTGTGCTGTTTTTTTACATTTTACTTAAAGCAACTAAGTTTGTTAGGGTATACCCCCTATGTTCTATTTTTTTGTGGAAAAATTTATACGGATTTTGATTTCTACACTTATTAGCTACTAATTCCTGTTTTCCGATATGATGCACAAGCTCCCGTTTAGAATTTATAAGGAAATTTCTACTGTGCTGTTTTTTTACATTTTACTTAAAGCAACTAAGTTTGTTAGGGTATACCCCCTATGTTTCATCTTTTTGTGGAAAACTCTATATGGAATTTGATTTCTACACTTATTGGCTACTAATTCCTGTTTTACGATATGATGCACAAACTCCCGTTTAGAATTTATAGGGAAATTTCTAATGAGCTGTTTTTTTAGATTTTACTTAAAGCAACTAAGTTTGTTAGGGTATACCCCCTATGTTCTATTTTTTTGTGGAAAAATTTATACGGATTTTGATTTCTACACTTATTAGCTACTAATTCCTGTTTTACGATATGATGCTCAAGCTGCCGTTTAGAATTTATGGGGAAATATCTAATGTGCTGTTTTTTTACATTTTACTTAAAGCAACTAAGTTTGTTAGGGTATACCCCCTATGTTCCATTTTTTTGTGGAAAAATCTATACAGATTTTGATTTCTACATTTATTAGCTACTAATTCCTGTTTTCCGATATGATGCACAAGCTCCCGTTTAGAATTTATAAGGAAATTTCTACTGTGCTGTTTTTTTACATTTTACTTAAAGCAACTAAGTTTGTTAGGGTATACCCCCTATGTTCTATTTTTTTGTGGAAAAATTTATACGGATTTTGATTTCTACACTTATTAGCTACTAATTCCTGTTTTCCGATATGATGCACAAGCTCCCGTTTAGAATTTATAAGGAAATTTCTACTGTGCTGTTTTTTTACATTTTACTTAAAACAACTAAGTTTCTTAGGGTATACCCCCTATGTTCCATTTTTTTGTGGAAAAGCGATACGGATTTTGATTTCTACACTTATTAGGTACTTACTCCTGTTTTCCAATATGATGCACATGCTCCCGTTTAGAATTTATAGGGTAATTTCTAATGTGCTCTTTTTTTACATGTTACCTAAAGTATGAAAGTTGTTTAGGGCATATCCCCTATGTTCCATTTTTTTGTGGAAAAGTCTATTCGCAATTTAATTTCTACACTTATTAGCTACTAATTCCTATTTTCCGATATGATGCACAAGCTCCCGTTTAGAATTTATAGGGAAATTTCTAATGTGCTGTTTTTTTACATTTTACTTAAAGCAACTAAGTTTGTTAGGGTATACCCCCTATGTTCCATTTTTTTGTGGAAAAGCGATACGGATTTTGATTTCTACACTTATTAGCTACTTACTCCTGTTTTCCAATATGATGCACATGCTCCCGTTTGAAATTTATAAGGAAATTTATCATGTGCTGTTTTTTTACATTTTACTTAAAACAACTGAGTTTCTTAGGGCATACTCGCTATATTCCATTTTGCTGTGGAAAAATCTACACGCAGTTTGATTTCTACAGTTATTAGCTACTTACTCCTGTTTTCCGATATGATGCACATGCTCCCGTTTAGAATTTATATGGTAATTTCTAATGTGCTCTTTTTTTACATGTTACCTAAAGTATAAAAGTTTTTTAGGGCATATCCCCTATGTTACATTTTTTTGTGGAAAAGTCTATACGCAATTTAATTTCTACACTTATTAGCTACCAATTCCTGTTTTCCGATATGATGCACAAGCTCCCGTTTAGAATTTATAGGGAAATTTTTAATGTGCTGTTTTTTTACATTTTACTTAAAGCAACTAAGTTTGTTAGGGTATACCCCCTATGTTCCATTTTTGAGTGGAAAAGTCTATATGGAATTTGATTTCTACACTTATTAGCTACTAATTCCTGTTTTCCGATATGATGCGCAAGCTCCGGTTTAGAATTTACAGGGAAATTTCTAATGTGCTGTTTTTTACATTTTACTTAAAGCAACTAAGTTTGTTAGGGTATACCCCCTATGTTCCATTTTTTTGTGGAAAAATCTATACGGAATTTGATTTCTACACTTATTAGCTACTAATTCCTGTTTTCCGATATGAGGCGCAATCTCCGGTTTAGAATTTACAGGGAAATTTCTAATGTGCTGTTTTTTACATTTTACTTAAAGCAACTAAGTTTGTTAGGGTATACCCCCTATGTTACATTTTTTTGTGGAAAAGTCTATACGCAATTTAATTTCTACACTTATTAGCTACTAATTCCTGTTTTCCGATATGATGCACAAGCTCCCGTTTAGAATTTATAGGGAAATTTCTAATGTGCTGTTTTTTTACATTTTACTTAAAGCAACTAAGTTTGTTAGGGTATACCCCCTATGTTCTATTTTTTTGTGGAAAAGCGATACGGATTTTGATTTCTACACTTATTAGCTACTAATTCCTGTTTTCCGATATGAGGCGCAATCTCCGGTTTAGAATTTACAGGGAAATTTCTAATGTGCTGTTTTTTACATTTTACTTAAAGCAACTAAGTTTGTTAGGGTATACCCCCTATGTTCCATTTTTTTGTGGAAAAATCTATACGGAATTTGATTTCTACACTTATTAGCTACTAATTCCTGTTTTCCGATATGAGGCGCAATCTCCGGTTTAGAATTTACAGGGAAATTTCTAATGTGCTGTTTTTTACATTTTACTTAAAGCAACTAAGTTTGTTAGGGTATACCCCCTATGTTACATTTTTTTGTGGAAAAGTCTATACGCAATTTAATTTCTACACTTATTAGCTACTAATTCCTGTTTACCGATATGATGCACAAGCTCCCGTTTAGAATTTATAAGGAAATTTCTACTGTGCTGTTTTTTTACATTTTACTTAAAGCAACTAAGTTTGTTAGGGTATACCCCCTATGTTTCATCTTTTTGTGGAAAACACTATATGGAATTTGATTTCTACACTTATTGGCTACTAATTCCTGTTTTACGATATGATGCACAAACTCCCGTTTAGAATTTATAGGGAAATTTCTAATGTGCTGTTTTTTTTAGATTTTACTTAAAGCAACTAAGTTTGTTAGGGTATACCCCCTATGTTCTATTTTTTTGTGGAAAAAATTATACGGATTTTGATTTCTACACTTATTAGCTACTAATTCCTGTTTTACGATATGATGCTCAAGCTGCCGTTTAGAATTTATGGGGAAATATCTAATGTGCTGTTTTTTTACATTTTACTTAAAGCAACTAAGTTTGTTAGGGTATACCCCCTATGTTCCATTTTTTTGTGGAAAAATCTATACAGATTTTGATTTCTACATTTATTAGCTACTAATTCCTGTTTTCCGATATGATGCACAAGCTCCCGTTTAGAATTTATAAGGAAATTTCTACTGTGCTGTTTTTTTACATTTTACTTAAAGCAACTAAGTTTGTTAGGGTATACCCCCTATGTTCTATTTTTTTGTGGAAAAATTTATACGGATTTTGATTTCTACACTTATTAGCTACTAATTCCTGTTTTCCGATATGATGCACAAGCTCCCGTTTAGAATTTATAAGGAAATTTCTACTGTGCTGTTTTTTTACATTTTACTTAAAACAACTAAGTTTCTTAGGGTATACCCCCTATGTTCCATTTTTTTGTGGAAAAGCGATACGGATTTTGATTTCTACACTTATTAGGTACTTACTCCTGTTTTCCAATATGATGCACATGCTCCCGTTTAGAATTTATAGGGTAATTTCTAATGTGCTCTTTTTTTACATGTTACCTAAAGTATGAAAGTTGTTTAGGGCATATCCCCTATGTTCCATTTTTTTGTGGAAAAGTCTATTCGCAATTTAATTTCTACACTTATTAGCTACTAATTCCTATTTTCCGATATGATGCACAAGCTCCCGTTTAGAATTTATAGGGAAATTTCTAATGTGCTGTTTTTTACATTTTACTTAAAGCAACTAAGTTTGTTAGGGTATACCCCCTATGTTCCATTTTTTTGTGGAAAAGCGATACGGATTTTGATTTCTACACTTATTAGCTACTTACTCCTGTTTTCCAATATGATGCACATGCTCCCGTTTGAAATTTATAAGGAAATTTATCATGTGCTGTTTTTTTACATTTTACTTAAAACAACTGAGTTTCTTAGGGCATACTCGCTATATTCCATTTTGCTGTGGAAAAATCTACACGCAGTTTGATTTCTACAGTTATTAGCTACTTACTCCTGTTTTCCGATATGATGCACATGCTCCCGTTTAGAATTTATATGGTAATTTCTAATGTGCTCTTTTTTTACATGTTACCTAAAGTATAAAAGTTTTTTAGGGCATATCCCCTATGTTACATTTTTTTGTGGAAAAGTCTATACGCAATTTAATTTCTACACTTATTAGCTACCAATTCCTGTTTTCCGATATGATGCACAAGCTCCCGTTTAGAATTTATAGGGAAATTTTTAATGTGCTGTTTTTTTACATTTTACTTAAAGCAACTAAGTTTGTTAGGGTATACCCCCTATGTTCCATTTTTGAGTGGAAAAGTCTATATGGAATTTGATTTCTACACTTATTAGCTACTAATTCCTGTTTTCCGATATGATGCGCAAGCTCCGGTTTAGAATTTACAGGGAAATTTCTAATGTGCTGTTTTTTACATTTTACTTAAAGCAACTAAGTTTGTTAGGGTATACCCCCTATGTTCCATTTTTTTGTGGAAAAATCTATACGGAATTTGATTTCTACACTTATTAGCTACTAATTCCTGTTTTCCGATATGAGGCGCAATCTCCGGTTTAGAATTTACAGGGAAATTTCTAATGTGCTGTTTTTTACATTTTACTTAAAGCAACTAAGTTTGTTAGGGTATACCCCCTATGTTACATTTTTTTGTGGAAAAGTCTATACGCAATTTAATTTCTACACTTATTAGCTACTAATTCCTGTTTACCGATATGATGCACAAGCTCCCGTTTAGAATTTATAAGGAAATTTCTACTGTGCTGTTTTTTTACATTTTACTTAAAGCAACTAAGTTTGTTAGGGTATACCCCCTATGTTTCATCTTTTTGTGGAAAACACTATATGGAATTTGATTTCTACACTTATTGGCTACTAATTCCTGTTTTACGATATGATGCACAAACTCCCGTTTAGAATTTATAGGGAAATTTCTAATGTGCTGTTTTTTTTAGATTTTACTTAAAGCAACTAAGTTTGTTAGGGTATACCCCCTATGTTCTATTTTTTTGTGGAAAAAATTATACGGATTTTGATTTCTACACTTATTAGCTACTAATTCCTGTTTTACGATATGATGCTCAAGCTGCCGTTTAGAATTTATGGGGAAATATCTAATGTGCTGTTTTTTTACATTTTACTTAAAGCAACTAAGTTTGGTAGGGTATACCCCCTATGTTCCATTTTTTTGTGGAAAAATCTATACAGATTTTGATTTCTACATTTATTAGCTACTAATTCCTGTTTTCCGATATGATGCACAAGCTCCCGTTTAGAATTTATAAGGAAATTTCTACTGTGCTGTTTTTTTACATTTTACTTAAAGCAACTAAGTTTGTTAGGGTATACCCCCTATGTTCTATTTTTTTGTGGAAAAATTTATACGGATTTTGATTTCTACACTTATTAGCTACTAATTCCTGTTTTCCGATATGATGCACAAGCTCCCGTTTAGAATTTATAAGGAAATTTCTACTGTGCTGTTTTTTTACATTTTACTTAAAACAACTAAGTTTCTTAGGGTATACCCCCTATGTTCCATTTTTTTGTGGAAAAGCGATACGGATTTTGATTTCTACACTTATTAGGTACTTACTCCTGTTTTCCAATATGATGCACATGCTCCCGTTTAGAATTTATAGGGTAATTTCTAATGTGCTCTTTTTTTACATGTTACCTAAAGTATGAAAGTTGTTTAGGGCATATCCCCTATGTTCCATTTTTTTGTGGAAAAGTCTATTCGCAATTTAATTTCTACACTTATTAGCTACTAATTCCTATTTTCCGATATGATGCACAAGCTCCCGTTTAGAATTTATAGGGAAATTTCTAATGTGCTGTTTTTTACATTTTACTTAAAGCAACTAAGTTTGTTAGGGTATACCCCCTATGTTCCATTTTTTTGTGGAAAAGCGATACGGATTTTGATTTCTACACTTATTAGCTACTTACTCCTGTTTTCCAATATGATGCACATGCTCCCGTTTGAAATTTATAAGGAAATTTATCATGTGCTGTTTTTTTACATTTTACTTAAAACAACTGAGTTTCTTAGGGCATACTCGCTATATTCCATTTTGCTGTGGAAAAATCTACACGCAGTTTGATTTCTACAGTTATTAGCTACTTACTCCTGTTTTCCGATATGATGCACATGCTCCCGTTTAGAATTTATATGGTAATTTCTAATGTGCTCTTTTTTTACATGTTACCTAAAGTATAAAAGTTTTTTAGGGCATATCCCCTATGTTACATTTTTTTGTGGAAAAGTCTATACGCAATTTAATTTCTACACTTATTAGCTACCAATTCCTGTTTTCCGATATGATGCACAAGCTCCCGTTTAGAATTTATAGGGAAATTTTTAATGTGCTGTTTTTTTACATTTTACTTAAAGCAACTAAGTTTGTTAGGGTATACCCCCTATGTTCCATTTTTGAGTGGAAAAGTCTATATGGAATTTGATTTCTACACTTATTAGCTACTAATTCCTGTTTTCCGATATGATGCGCAATCTCCGGTTTAGAATTTACAGGGAAATTTCTAATGTGCTGTTTTTTACATTTTACTTAAAGCAACTAAGTTTGTTAGGGTATACCCCCTATGTTCCATTTTTTTGTGGAAAAATCTATACGGAATTTGATTTCTACACTTATTAGCTACTAATTCCTGTTTTCCGATATGAGGCGCAATCTCCGGTTTAGAATTTACAGGGAAATTTATAATGTGCTGTTTTTTACATTTTACTTAAAGCAACTAAGTTTGTTAGGGTATACCCCCTATGTTACATTTTTTTGTGGAAAAGTCTATACGCAATTTAATTTCTACACTTATTAGCTACTAATTCCTGTTTTCCGATATGATGCACAAGCTCCCGTTTAGAATTTATAGGGAAATTTCTAATGTGCTGTTTTTTTACATTTTACTTAAAGCAACTAAGTTTGTTAGGGTATACCCCCTATGTTCCATTTTTTTGTGGAAAAATCTATACGGAATTTGATTTCTACACTTATTAGCTACTAATTCCTGTTTTCCGATATG
Organism: Bellardia bayeri; assembly: GCA_950370525.1. Lineage (NCBI taxonomy): Eukaryota > Metazoa > Arthropoda > Insecta > Diptera > Calliphoridae > Bellardia > Bellardia bayeri. The sequence continues at coordinate 58,323,418 of OX493264.1, forward strand.
ATGCGCAAGCTCCGGTTTAGAATTTACAGGGAAATTTCTAATGTGCTGTTTTTTACATTTCACTTAAAGCAACTAAGTTTGTTAGGGTATACCCCCTATGTTACATTTTTTTGTGGAAAAGTCTATACGGAATTTGATTTCTACACTTATTAGCTACTAATTCCTGTTTTCCGATATGAGGCGCAATCTCCGGTTTAGAATTTACAGGGAAATTTCTAATGTGCTGTTTTTTACATTTTACTTAAAGCAACTAAGTTTGTTAGGGTATACCCCCTATGTTCCATTTTTTTGTGGAAAAATCTATACGGAATTTGATTTCCACACTTATTAGCTACTAATTCCTGTTTTCCGATATGAGGCGCAATCTCCGGTTTAGAATTTACAGGGAAATTTCTAATGTGCTGTTTTTTACATTTTACTTAAAGCAACTAAGTTTGTTAGGGTATACCCCCTATGTTCCATTTTTTTGTGGAAAAATCTATACGGAATTTGATTTCTACACTTATTAGCTACTAATTCCTGTTTTCCGATATGAGGCGCAATCTCCGGTTTAGAATGTACAGGGAAATTTCTAATGTGCTGTTTTTTACATTTTACTTAAAGCAACTAAGTTTGTTAGGGTATACCCCCTATGTTACATTTTTTTGTGGAAAAGTCTATACGCAATTTAATTTCTACACTTATTAGCTACTAATTCCTGTTTTCCGATATGATGCACAAGATCCCGTTTAGAATTTATAAGGAAATTTCTACTGTGCTGTTTTTTTACATTTTACTTAAAGCAACTAAGTTTGTTAGGATATACCCCCTATGTTTCATCTTTTTGTGGAAAACTCTATATGGAATTTGATTTCTACACTTATTGGCTACTAATTCCTGTTTTACGATATGATGCACAAACTCCCGTTTAGAATTTATAGGGAAATTTCTAATGTGCTGTTTTTTTAGATTTTACTTAAAGCAACTAAGTTTGTTAGGGTATACCCCCTATGTTCTATTTTTTTGTGGAAAAATTTATACGGATTTTGATTTCTACACTTATTAGCTACTAATTCCTGTTTTACGATATGATGCTCAAGCTGCCGTTTAGAATTTATGGGGAAATATCTAATGTGCTGTTTTTTTACATTTTACTTAAAGCAACTAAGTTTGTTAGGGTATACCCCCTATGTTCCATTTTTTTGTGGAAAAATCTATACAGATTTTGATTTCTACATTTATTAGCTACTAATTCCTGTTTTCCGATATGATGTACAAGCTCCCGTTTAGAATTTATAAGGAAATTTCTACTGTGCTGTTTTTTTACATTTTACTTAAAGCAACTAAGTTTGTTAGGGTATACCCCCTATGTTCTATTTTTTTGTGGAAAAATTTATACGGATTTTGATTTCTACACTTATTAGCTACTAATTCCTGTTTTTCGATATGATGCACAAGCTCCCGTTTAGAATTTATAAGGAAATTTCTACTGTGCTGTTTTTTTACATTTTACTTAAAACAACTAAGTTTCTTAGGGTATACCCCCTATGTTCCATTTTTTTGTGGAAAAGCGATACGGATTTTGATTTCTACACTTATTAGGTACTTACTCCTGTTTTCCAATATGATGCACATGCTCCCGTTTAGAATTTATAGGGTAATTTCTAATGTGCTCTTTTTTTACATGTTACCTAAAGTATGAAAGTTGTTTAGGGCATATCCCCTATGTTCCATTTTTTTGTGGAAAAGTCTATTCGCAATTTAATTTCTACACTTATTAGCTACTAATTCCTATTTTCCGATATGATGCACAAGCTCCCGTTTAGAATTTATAGGGAAATTTCTAATGTGCTGTTTTTTTACATTTTACTTAAAGCAACTAAGTTTGTTAGGGTATACCCCCTATGTTCCATTTTTTTGTGGAAAAGCGATACGGATTTTGATTTCTACACTTATTAGCTACTTACTCCTGTTTTCCAATATGATGCACATGCTCCCGTTTGAAATTTATAAGGAAATTTATCATGTGCTGTTTTTTTACATTTTACTTAAAACAACTGAGTTTCTTAGGGCATACTCGCTATATTCCATTTTGCTGTGGAAAAATCTACACGCAGTTTGATTTCTACAGTTATTAGCTACTTACTCCTGTTTTCCGATATGATGCACATGCTCCCGTTTAGAATTTATATTGTATGGGTACACGGGTTTTAAAAATAAATGTAGATGTAATAAATAATGGGGGTGACTTACAGTTTATGATATAATGTTGTGTTGACTGTAGGGTGATGTGGATGATGGGAAATTGGTTGATTTTACCTTAGTCCTGGTTGAAGTGGATGATGGCCAATTGGTTAATGTTCCCTTTTTCTTGATGCTAGAGGATGATGGGTGAAGATGATGAAATTGGATGAAGATGTTGTTGGTTGGCAAAGCCTTAAAATTGCCGAATTCTTTATTTAATAATATTTGCTGTTGCAAATGAGACGGCTTGGTTTGTGTTGAATGTAGGGTGAATGTGGAGGGGGTGAAGATGGAAAGACTACCGTATTCCTGGTGTTTTTGTCGCCGTTCTTTTTCTGCGTAAAATAGATTTGATTTTTTTTTTTTATATAAATTTGCACTCAAATTGTTTGATTGTTGTTCTTGTAATAGATATTTCTTTTTCTATTTAAATTCAACACAAACTTTTATTTAGTTCAATACTAATTTTTTTTTTATTCAATTTTTATGTTACACAAAAAATATTTAATTTATTTTTGTATCTCTATCTCTTCTCCTGCGTTTTAACACTTCCACTAGTTGTATTTGAAGGTTTAATAAAGAGTTGTTGATGCTTTGATGGTTGAATAGTGAGTGAGTGTGGTTTAAAAACCACCACCACAATTGTCTGTCGGTATGAGAAACAAAGAGACAAAAGCAACGAGTAACACTGCAGTTGCAGTGTTACCGTACGATAAAAATTACTTCCCTTGTTTATAGGGTTTTCGTGCCTAAACATCCCGCCCCCCTTGTTATATCCATGATAACAAAGTTGGGGAATGTTCAGGGTTCCTTATCCATACCAGACAGACACTTGTGTTTACATTATATGAAAATAGAAAATCACTATGATAATGTTGTAAAAATAGTATAACTATAAAAATTCACAAAAAGTACAAGAAAAATTCAATTTTTAGGAAATAGGTACATATGTATAATTAAATTTTAGATAAGTAAGGTAAAGTAAATGTATGTATATAATTCAGTATAATATACTTTTACAATGAGTTCATTTTTTTAAAAAGGAGGTAAGTATAATACGAGGAGAATTCAATTTTTAGGGAATAGGGTAGATATATGTATAATTAAATTTGTAGGTAAGTAAGATAAGTAAATATAGGTGTATAATTTTACAATGAGGTAATTTTAATAAAAAAGGGGTAAGTATAATACAAGGAGAATTCAATTTTTATAGTGAATAGGGTAGATATATGTATAATTAAATTTGTAGGTAAGTGAGATAAGTAAATATATGTATATAATTTTACAATGGGGTAATTTTAATAAAAAAAAGAGGTAAGTATAATACAAGGAGAATTCAATTTTTATAGTGAATAGGGTAGATATATGTATAATTAAATTTGTAGGTAAGTGAGATAAGTAAATATATGTATATAATTTTACAATGGGGTAATTTTAATAAAAAAAGAGGTAAGTATAATACAGGGGAAATGCAATTTTTTATGGTGATTCAATATTCATATTGTTAATTATATAGAAAACAATAAAATGATGGATCTGGTTGAAATTAAGATTATTACACCCCGAACTTTCCAATAAGGACCCATCCTAAGACCGTGTCCTGAGCGAGTGGACCAATGTTTGCCACCTGAATGCCGCTTCGGATCATGCGGGGGTAGATATCCGCTCCCAGGATGAAGTTGATTGAATGGCTTTCAAAAAAGTCAGGATCGGCCAGCCTCAAATTGCGGTATGTGTCACTCACGCTGCGGTCCAAGGTCTTTTTTGATGTTTCCACGGGCAGGTCGGTATTAATTCGGGCTCGTATTGTGAAATTCCCGTGGTCTTCTTCAAACCGGCTCCGAAAAGTGAATTGGCACCACTTGTCGACATCAAACCTCTCAAACGGTAGATGATACCGTTCCACAATAAATTCGGCTATGGAGCTCGTGGGGGTGCAGGGGTCTATGAGGCCTCGTACTGGATGCCAATCATTTTTTATTTTTATTCGAATGATAACAGTGGGGGTGACAGTGGTGTCGGCTGCCCGGCTCAGGTAAGAGTTGGCTCGGGTTATTTCGGCCTGATGAAGAAGGGTGTGGTGAGGACCGTTGCAGTCACGACAGCGCTCTTTGCTGCGGCAGTTAGCAAATCTGTGGGAGTGTGCGAGGCAATTGCGACAGTACCGATGATGGTTCACGGCATCTTTCCTGGCGGAGACCGTCATTGTCAGGAATTTAGGACATTTGCGCAGCGGGTGGCCCTTTTGGCATAGACGGCAATCGGGGCTTTTGGAGCGCGGTCTCTCCGCCTGGCTGGTTTTCTCAATTGTGGCGACTTGGCTACTGGGAGGCATGTTTGCTGTAACGAGGAAAAAAGGGGGAGAATTATATTGCTACGACGTAAGGGGGAGTAAAACGAGTTTGACAATGGGGCGCGTGACGACGCCATTAGCTGTGCGTATTTCAGCTACTCTGACTCGATGATCGGGCCCAGTGAATATTTTCTCAATACGTCCGAGACGCCATTGATTGGGGGGTAAATTGTCATGTTTGATGACAACCAGGTCGCCGATTTCGAAGTTTCGATGGGGGTACTTCCACTTATTTCTTTTGTGGAGTTCGGATAAATATTCTTCCTTCCATCGACGGGCTAACTGGTGATGAAGAACCTTAAGCTTTTGCCAACGATTGATATAGCCGATGGAATGGCTTGAGAAATCGGGTTCTGGTGGGGATAAGAGTGGGGTGCCAATGAGAAAATGACCTGGCGTTAGAGCGCACAGATCGTTTGGGTTTTCACTCATGGGACTTAAGGGTCTAGAGTTTAAGCACGCCTCAATGCGTGCCAACATGGTGCTGAATTCTTCATAAGTGAAATTGTGGTTCTGGCTAAGCTTTTTGAAGTGGGTTTTGAAACTCTTAACGCCGGCCTCCCAAAGGCCACCCATGTGAGGGGCGCCAGGGGGGATGAAATGCCATTCAACGGGGTTAAAAGCGTCTTGCGAGAGAAGGCCCTTATGGATCATTGAAAGGAATTGCTTGTTATCGCCTTTTAGGATGTTAGCTGCGCCAACAAAGGCAGTGCCGTTATCCGAATACATAGCCTGAGGTGTTCCTCGTCGCGAAAAGAAGCGAGCAAAGGCGGCTAGAAAGGCTTGAGTGGATATATCACCAGTAGCCTCGAGATGGATTGCCTTCGTGGAAAAACACACGAAGACTAGCACATATCCTTTGGTTACGCGGCAGCCACGACCGGCATAGGATTTGATGTCAAAAGGGCCAGCAAAATCGACTCCAGTGGAAAAGAAGGCGCGCGTTAAAGTCGAACGCTCGGGGGGTAATGCAGCCATTATTTGCTGACTGAGTTGACGCTTATGTTTTACGCATGTTACACATTGGGAGAGGGTTGTTTTTATGAGTGTCTTGAGTTTGGGGACATAATAACGCAATCTGGTCAAGCGGCATAGAAGCGCATTTTGACCATGTAGGGAATATTGGTGGAGATATTTGAGAAACAATCTCGTAAAACGCGCATGGTAAGGCAATAAAATGGGGTATCGTTCATCGTAACTTAGAGTAGGGGAGTCCGCCAGACGACCATTTATTCTCATGGTTCCGTTGGAATCTAGAGAGGGGTTAAGAGCTAAGAGGGAGCTTTTTCGGGGCAGTTGTCTTTTCATAGATAACTGTACGTATTCCTCGTAAAAATGATATTTCTGACAGGCTATGATTAGACGGTTCTTTGCGTAGATTATTTCCCTGGGTGATAGCGCTGTTCCCTTTATGTTTTCTGTTGGATTTTTGGCTTTGATTCGTGTGTAAAATCGGAAAATATATGATATGACTCTTAATGCCCGTGGTAGATCTGAAAAGGTTTCCAGAATGTCATTTTGTTGTATGGAGGTAGTGAGCGCGTGGATTGGTCTAGCTTCTTCTTGTGTTTCATATTCTTGTCTATCTAATGGCCAATCTGAACGGGGACTCCTTAGCCACGCGGGCCCATACCACCATAACTCACTCGATATTAATTCATGTATGGTAGTACCACGGGACGCCAAGTCGGCGGGGTTACTTTTTGAGTCGACATGGGACCACGAGTCTTTTCCTACCTTTTCTATTATGGATGAAATTCGATTTTCGACGAATGTTTTCCATTTGTGAGCTGGTTTTTGCAGCCAAGCAAGTACGATTGTAGAATCCGTCCATAAGTAGAGTTTATATTGCTTGAGGGTTATTTGAGCTGTAATAGAATCGATCATATTAGCAAGCAATTCTGCTCCGCAAAGTTCCTTACGGGGTAGAGAGACAAATTTAACAGGGGCAACTTTCGATTTGGCGGCTAACAGATGGCTACTGACCAATCCTTGGTTTTCAGAGCGGATATAAATAGCGGCGGCATACGCCTTCTCCGAGGCATCACAGAAACCGTGTAATTCAATTTCATAGGATGGGTCGAAGTCAATGAACCGGGGAATTCTAACTTCCTCAATTCTGACGTAATCGTCGAGGAATTCGCGCCATTTGTTCATTGTAAGGGGGTTCAAATCCTCATCCCAGTCAGTACCGTCTTTCCATATTTGTTGCATTATCATTTTTGCAACGATAATTTTGGGAGATAGCCATCCTGCGGGATCGAATAGTTTGGCAATTTCGGAGAGTACGCATCTCTTGGTGGTTAATTCCCGGTTCGGGTTAGCTTTGAGTTGAAAGTAGAAGTGATCGTTTCCCGCATTCCACCGAAGTCCTAAAGTCTTTGTGATACTGGATTCTGACAGCTGAAGGAATTCTTCACCCAGCAAGTGTGTTGGCGGCAGACCTTGTAATACCTGATCGTGGTTGGAAGTCCATTTTCGTAGAGAAAACCCCGCAGTTTCCATAACTTTTATGAGTTCATCACGAGATTTGATTGCCGACGATATTGTATGGGCTCCCGAAAGGACATCGTCAACATACATATACTCTCGCAAAATCTCGGCAACTTCAGGATAGGCGGTTTCGTTCTCTTGGGCAAGTTCTAACAAGGTCCGAATTGCTAGATAGGGGGCACAGTTCACTCCGAAGGTGACTGTATTCAATTCAAAGTCCTGGAGTAATTCATTCGGAGAATTCCGATGCAAAATTCGTTGAAAAGGGGTTTGTGTGGGGTGCACCAAGATCTGACGATACATTTTTTCTATATCCGCATTGAAAACATAGCGAAAAAATCTCCATCTCAAAATTAGAATCATTAAATCTGCCTGCAGGATTGGACCAGGGTAAAGCAGATCATTAAGGCTTATGCCGTTAGATGTGGGGCTTGAGGCATTAAATACCACGCGCAATTTTGTTGTAGTGCTGTCGGGTTTTAAGACAGCATGGTGGGGCAAATAGTAGTTGCCGCTATCACCATTTATGGGTGTTACTTTGGTCATTTGACCTAGAGTGGAATACTCCGTGATTACCTTATCGTAATCAATTTTCATCTTGGGGTTTTTGATTAATCTCGCCTCGTTTCGTAGAAACTGGGAGAACGCAATTTTTCGAGAGGGGCCAATATTTAATTTTTCGGGGTATTCTGGTTTAAAGGGGAGTGAAACTACATATCGACCTTCTTTATTACGGAATGTAGTAGCTTTGTACAAATTTTCGCAGTATGTGTCCTCCGGGGAGGGCGTTTTTCTCCTCGGGGTGTCCTCTAATTCCCAAAACCGTTGAAGTTGATTATTCAGCTCTATCGTGTTAAAAAATGATAACACTGCCCTCTGGCACGGACTTGCAAGTACCTTTCCCGTTATTATCCAGCCGAAAACTGTCCTTTGTGCTAGCAGAGATTGATGTGTGTCTCTTTGGAGACCGTCTTGTAGTATTTTCGGGTAAACATCCGCACCGAGAAGTAATTCAACTTCAGAGCAAGTGGGGCGATAAGGATCTGCCAATTGTAAGTGGGAAAAATGGTCATTTTGTAATTCTGATGACGTGAAGTAAGGGAGCTGTCCAGTAAGCCTATTTATGACTAAGGCATCGGAATAAGTTTCGAATGACTTATCAATTGGCGACCCAATTCTTATATGACAGCTTTGGGTTGAGGTGGCGGTCACGGTGTCGCTTAAACCGTGGACTTGAACTGTTGACTGTCGAGTAGGAAGGCCGAGATGCCTTTGTAATTTTTTGGAAATAAATGAGGTCTCTGAGGCGGAGTCGATTAGTGCGCGGACAGTGCACTTGAGGTCATTATTAAAAACGTCAACTAACGCTGTACCTAGAATAACTGATTGAGTAGTGGGTTCGAGTTGAGTGGAAAAGGATTGCAGCGTTCTACTTGCTGCCTGTGCCGATGTAGAGGGGGAGAAATCCAAATCACGAGGGGGGTTATTGGTGCTACTAACTGGGGTATTTGTGACCGGAATAGTACTTGCGTTTCTTGGTTCAACTCGATGAAGCAACGTATGATGCTTTCCTTTACACACCCTGCAAACAAATTTGCTTGGGCATGTTTTCGCTCCATGAGTTCCCAAGCAGTTAGTGCACCTATTTTGCTTCTTCACCTCGGTATAGCGTTCGTCAATTGACATCTGTAGAAAAATTGAGCAAAATCTAAGGGGGTGATATTGGGTACACAAATCGCACTTGCCAAGCTTGTCATTGGAGACATTAGTCTGGTAGCTGTTAATCTTGGATCCTAATGAGTGGTTTGATTTATGAGATTTTGCCGATTGAGAAGGTTTTGGGGAATGTGAGCTTATAAATGTCGACCGAATATCTGCGACCGAGTCTAAAGTCTGGAATCTCGAGGACAAGAATTCATCCAGTGCTTTCCACGTGGGCAAGTCAGTAGAGCGCGGTAAAGACTGTTCCCATAAACTTAGTGTGGTTTCGGGCAGACAGGTGGAGCAAATATACACGAAAATGACATCCCAATTGTCGGCTTCTATCTGTAGCAAACGCAGATTCGTGATACAGTCGTTGATGGCACGCTGTAGCTGTCGCAGATCAGCACTCGTCTCCTTCACGATTGGTTGTAGATTGAACAGCAACTTTAACTGGGCATTTACTAATATGCGCTTATTTTCGTATCGATTAACCAAATTTTGCCAAGCCATGTTAAACCCATCGTTTGTCATAGGGCAAGTCTTCAAAAGTTCGCGCGCTTCACCCTGCGTCTTTTTTACCAAATGACACATTTTTTCGACCGGTGAGAGACGTTTATTGTTGCGGTAAAGAGCTGTGAACATATCACGGAAGGTGGGCCAAGATTGATAATCTCCACGAAAAATTTCGGTATCGCAAGGGGGCAATGAAATGTGAGGGGTTAGATCGACTGAGGTGTCGGTGGAGGGAGAAACCAATTTAGCCTTGGCTTGAAGATCTTCGTTGAGCTCGTGCATTCTCGCGACGACAGCGGTATATGCGCCAAAGGTGGCGTAATAACGTCCTTTGAGGGTGTCGTAATCGAGTTCATCTTTGATAGAATCGTATTGTTCCAGAACGGTTTCGTAAGATGACTCAAATCTGGACCAATGGATTTGGATCTGTTTCTCTTGTGTCTTCAAAGTGTGTCGCGAGTGCGATTCTACCGCGAGCCCATCAAAGTAGCTTTGAAATTCGACCACTTGATCCGAATAACGAACTAAGTTTTTTATAGCAGACATGGTTAAGGTGTGTATCGATAAGCGACTGGGGTATATGTAAAAGAAAATTTAAAGAAATTTTCAGTTGCGCTTCGGAAAAGGCGACTTGAGCAACGTTAAAAGCAAATTTAAAGAAATTTTTCAGTTGTGCTTCGTAAAGGCGACTTGGGCAATGTAAAAGAAAATTTAAAGAAATTTTCAGTTGTGCTTCGTAAGAGCGACTTGGGTATATGTAAAAGAAAATTTAAAGAAATTTTCAGTTGCGCTTCGTAAAGCGACTTGGGTATATGTCAAAGAAAATTTAAAGAAATTTTCAGTTGCGCTTCGTAAAGCGACTTGGGTATATGTAAAAGAAAATTTAAAGAAATTTTCAGTTGCGCTTCGTAAAGCGACTTGGGTATATGTAAAAGAAAATTTAAAGAAATTTTCAGTTGTGCTTCGTAAGAGCGACTTGGGTATATGTAAAAGAAAATTTAAAGAAATTTTCAGTTGCGCTTCGTAAAGCGACTTGGGTATATGTAAAAGAAAATTTAAAGAAATTTTCAGTTGTGCTTCGTAAGAGCAACTTGGGTATATGTAAAAGAAAATTTAAAGAAATTTTCAGTTGCGCTTCGGAAAAGCGACTTGGGTATATGTAAAAGAAAATTTTAAAGAAATTTTCAGTTGCGCTTCGTAAAGCGACTTGGGTATATGTAAAAGAAAATTTAAAGAAATTTTCAGTTGTGCTTCGTAAGAGCGACTTGGGTATATGTAAAAGAAAATTTAAAGAAATTTTCAGTTGCGCTTCGTAAAGCGACTTGGGTATATGTAAAAGAAAATTTAAAGAAATTTTCAGTTGCGCTTCGTAAAGCGACTTGGGTATATGTAAAAGAAAATTTAAAGAAATTTTCAGTTGCGCTTCGTAAAGCGACTTGGGTATATGTAAAAGAAAATTTAAAGAAATTTTCAGTTGTGCTTCGTAAGAGCGACTTGGGTATATGTAAAAGAAAATTTAAAGAAATTTTCAGTTGCGCTTCGGAAAAGCGACTTGGGTATATGTAAAAGAAAATTTTAAAGAAATTTTCAGTTGCGCTTCGTAAAGCGACTTGGGTATATGTAAAAGAAAATTTAAAGAAATTTTCAGTTGTGCTTCGTAAGAGCGACTTGGGTATATGTAAAAGAAAATTTAAAGAAATTTTCAGTTGCGCTTCGTAAAGCGACTTGGGTATATGTAAAAGAAAATTTAAAGAAATTTTCAGTTGCGCTTCGTAAAGCGACTTGGGTATATGTAAAAGAAAATTTAAAGAAATTTTCAGTTGCGCTTCGTAAAGCGACTTGGGTATATGTAAAAGAAAATTTAAAGAAATTTTTAGTTGCGCTTCGTAACAAGCGACTTGGGTATAATTTAAGCTAATTTTATTTTGATTACTAGAATATTTTTATTTTTTGTGATAATTTTGTAACGACCCTCGAAGACATAGTATATAAAATCTTATTTACCTATCAGCTGTTGTCCCACTGACCTAGTTATTTTCTTTCATATATATAGGTTATATATAAATACGTACATATATATGTATAATATGTATGTGCCCTTTTTTCTTTTGGTATCTATAATGTGTATAAAAAAACAACGAGTTGATCGAGTAGAGACAAAAACAATTGAGAGAGAATAAGAAAGAGATTTGAAAAAAAAACAAAACGGGAGAGAATTGAGAAATACGTGATGTAAAGAAGACACAATTATATGACGCTCACAAACAATGTGTATGGTGATTTACTGACTTTGACTCTTCAAAGTAAAATAAAAAATATGTAAGTTAATTGCATGTGTTGTATGTGTATATGTAAAGTTGCCTGGCTACGAAATAACTTTTGGTATTCGCTTGTTGTTTGCTTGGTATCAAACTTACAAAAAATGCCAATAGGTATTTCATATGCATGTATAGGGTTTTCTAATAGCTACTTGACAACTCTGAATTTAAATTGTGAACGCACTATTTCACTGATCATCTAATTGTTGCTTTCTTTTTTTTCAGTAAACTTAACATTTTCGTTATGGTAAAGTACACGAAGGAACAACGTTTGGAAATTATAAAAATGTACTACCGAAATTCGGAGTCGGTGACCGCAACTTTAAGAGCGTTAACTCCAATTTTCGGTCGTAATTATCGCCCTAGTAGACAAGCAATAACAAGTTTAGTGCAAAAATTTGAGTCTACATATTCATTGTGTGATGCTGTCGTGCCAGTGAGACAACGGCCTGGTCGAAGTTCCGAAAATATCGCTGCCGTTCAGGCGTCCGTAGCAAACGATTCAAATCAGTCGATTCCGCGGCGTTCTCAAGAACTGGGCATCCCCAAGACCACTTTATGGCGAATTTTGCGTAAGGATCTGGGTTTACACCCATACAAGATTAAGCTGACTCAAGAATTGAAGCCGATGGACCATTTGAGTCGACGTACGTTCTCCGATTGGGCTCTGGAGAAGATGCACCAAGATGATGAATTTCATCGCAAAATCATCTTCAGTGACGAAGCTCATTTTTGGCTCAATGGGTTCGTCAATAAGCAAAATATGCGTTATTGGTCTGCTGAAAATCCACATGTGCTTCACGAATCACCACTTCATCCACAAAAAATTACTGTTTGGTGCGCTTTGCATGCCGGCGGCGTCATTGGGCCATATTTTTTCGTCGACAATAACGATCGTCACGTTACTGTGAATGGCGATCGTTATCGCGCAATGATTAGCGATTATTTTTGGCCCGAATTGGAACACATGGACTTGGATGACATGTGGTTTCAACAAGACGGTGCCACAAGCCACACAGCACACGTTACAATCGATTTACTGAAGAGTAAGTTTGAGTTGTCAAGTCCTTATTGGAAAACCCTATATAAGACAAAATACAACAACAACAAGTACATATGCACTACGTTTCAATGCTGTGGTTGGTATTTTTTCTTATTGTGAGGCTACCGTTAGGTCTCTCGTTTAATAAAGTGTAGGGAATCGTTGGTACATAAGATGAGTAAATGAAAAATAGAACTCAAGAACACACAAAATATCATCAGAATACAGAAACAGTAAAAAGGCAGAGTCTGTATGTATGTATGTATGTAAATCTGCCTTGTTATGAAATAACTATGGTATTTGGTTTTTGTTTGTTTTGTATGAAACTTACAAAAAATGCCAATAGGTATTTCATATGTCTGTATAAGAAAATACAACAACAACATTAACAAGTATGCACTATGTTGATGCGGTATTTTGTATTGTTCTTTTTCAGACTACCGTTAGGTCTCTCGTTTTATAAAAATGCACAACAAGTAAACAACAAAATATTAAGATGCTGACGTTTTGTGGTTCCCTTTTTGTTGAAGCGTTAATTTACCGTATGATAAATAAGCGCAAATAAGGGACAACAAAATGTGCACCTTACAACACGTTGTTGTTTTTGTTAAAACGGCAATTTTTATTTTTTTTTTTGAAAGATTGACTATACATACTTACAATGGGACACAAATTTGTAACGGGATCAAGACTAAGTGTACACACAATATGTTAGAAATGGTAAGGGGGGTAATCTAACAATTTTTTCGCGAAAAATTATAACCATATACAATATATTTTTTTTATTTTGCGGAAAAAAGGAAAATGGCTATAATTTGCGGGGGAATATGATAGGCCATATAAATACGCGGGACGAAACGAAATAGTTATAATTTTTGGGGGGAATATTATAAACATATATTTTTTGCGCGAAAGAAAGGAAAATGGCTATAATTTGCGGGGGAATATTAAAGCCATATGGATACGCATTTAAAACAATATAGCTATAATATTGGTTATAAAACCATAATTTATGTTGGGATTAATATTTTGTTTAGGGGTTATGCCGGGTTATGGATGGCCCGGTATGAGTTAATACCTAATGGTTAGGTGAGGGAGGGGAGTCTCTGGGTTATGGATGACCCAGTATCCGGTTCGAAGGACCAAAATGTATGGGTACACGGGTTTTAAAAATAAATGTAGATGTAATAAATAATGGGGGTGACTTACAGTTTATGATATAATGTTGTGTTGACTGTAGGGTGATGTGGATGATGGGAAATTGGTTGATTTTACCTTAGTCCTGGTTGAAGTGGATGATGGCCAATTGGTTAATGTTCCCTTTTTCTTGATGCTAGAGGATGATGGGTGAAGATGATGAAATTGGATGAAGATGTTGTTGGTTGGCAAAGCCTTAAAATTGCCGAATTCTTTATTTAATAATATTTGCTGTTGCAAATGAGACGGCTTGGTTTGTGTTGAATGTAGGGTGAATGTGGAGGGGGTGAAGATGGAAAGACTACCGTATTCCTGGTGTTTTTGTCGCCGTTCTTTTTCTGCGTAAAATAGATTTGATTTTTTTTTTTTTTTTTTTTTTTTTCAACTTTAATTTCCTTAAATATTTTTATTATTTATTTCAACACCTTGCTTTAATTTTACTATTATTATTATTTTATTTAATTAAAGGTTTTAACTGTTTAATTTAATGTTGTAATGTTTGGTTTCTGTGATGCGGCTACTTCAAAGGTTTTATAAAGAGTTGTTGATGCTTTGATGGTTGAATAGTGAGTGAGTGTGGTTTAAAAACCACCACCACAATTGTCTGTCGGTATGAGAAACAAAGAGACAAAAGCAACGAGTAACACTGCAGTTGCAGTGTTACCGTACGATAAAAATTACTTCCCTTGTTTATAGGGTTTTCGTGCCTAAACATATATGGTAATTTTTAATGTGCTCTTTTTTACATGTTACCTAAAGTATAAAAGTTTTTTAGGGCATATCCCCTATGTTACATTTTTTTGTGGAAAAGTCTATACGCAATTTAATTTCTACACTTATTAGCTACCAATTCCTGTTTTCCGATATGATGCACAAGCTCCCGTTTAGAATTTATAGGGAAATTTTTAATGTGTTGTTTTTTTACATTTTACTTAAAGCAACTAAGTTTGTTAGGGTATACCCCCTATGTTCCATTTTTGAGTGGAAAAGTCTATATGGAATTTGATTTCTACACTTATTAGCTACTAATTCCTGTTTTCCGATATGATGCGCAAGCTCCGGTTTAGAATTTACAGGGAAATTTCTAATGTGCTGTTTTTTACATTTTACTTAAAGCAACTAAGTTTGTTAGGGTATACCCCCTATGTTCCATTTTTTTGTGGAAAAATCTATACGGAATTTGATTTCTACACTTATTAGCTACTAATTCCTGTTTTCCGATATGAGGCGCAATCTCCGGTTTAGAATTTACAGGGAAATTTCTAATGTGCTGTTTTTTACATTTTACTTAAAGCAACTAAGTTTGTTAGGGTATACCCCCTATGTTACATTTTTTTGTGGAAAAATTTATACGGATTTTGATTTCTACACTTATTAGCTACTAATTCCTGTTTTACGATATGATGCTCAAGCTGCCGTTTAGAATTTATGGGGAAATATCTAATGTGCTGTTTTTTTACATTTTACTTAAAGCAACTAAGTTTGTTAGGGTATACCCCCTATGTTCCATTTTTTTGTGGAAAAATCTATACAGATTTTGATTTCTACATTTATTAGCTACTAATTCCTGTTTTCCGCTATGATGCACAAGCTCCCGTTTAGAATTTATAAGGAAATTTCTACTGTGCTGTTTTTTTACATTTTACTTAAAGCAACTAAGTTTGTTAGGGTATACCCCCTATGTTCTATTTTTTTGTGGAAAAATTTATACGGATTTTGATTTCTACACTAATTAGCTACTAATTCCTGTTTTCCGATATGAGGCGCAATCTCCGGTTTAGAATTTACAGGGAAATTTCTAATGTGCTGTTTTTTTAGATTTTACCTAAAGCAACTAAGTTTGTTAGGGTATACCCCCTATATTCCATCTTTTTGTGGAAAACTCTATACGGAATTTGATTTCTACATTTATTAGCTACTAATTCCTGTTTTACGATATAATGCTCAAGCTCCCGTTTAGAATTTTTGGGGAAATATCTAATGTGCTGTTTTTTTACATTTTACTTAAAGCAACTAAGTTTGTTAGGGTATACCCCCTATGTTCCATTTTTTTTGTGGAAAAATCTATACGGATTTTGATTTCTACACTTATTGGCTACTAATTCCTGTTTTCCGATATGATGCACAAGCTCCCGTTTAGAATATATAGGAATTTCTAATGTGCTCTTTTTTTACATGTTACCTAAAGTATGAAAGTTTTTTAGGGCATACCCCCTATGTTCCATTTTTTTGTGGAAAAATCTATACGGAGTTTGATTTCTACACTTATTAGCTACTAATTCCTGTTTTCCGATATGATGCGCAAGCTCCGGTTTAGAATTTACAGGGAAATTTCTAATGTGCTGTTTTTTACATTTTATTTAAAGCAACTAAGTTTGTTAGGGTATACCCCCTATGTTCCATTTTTTTGTGGAAAAGCGATACGGAGTTTGATTTCTACACTTATTAGCTACTAATTCCTGTTTTCCGATATGATGCACAAGCTCCCGTTTAGAATTTATAGGGAAATTTCTAATGTGCTGTTTTTTACATTTTACTTAAAGCAACCAAGTTTGTTATGGTATACCCCCTATGTTCCATTTTTGTGTGGAAAAATCTATAGCTACTAATTCCTGTTTTCCGATATGATGCGCAAGCTCCCGTTTAGAATTTATAGGGAAATTTCTAATGTGGTGTTTTTTTTACATTTTACTTAGAGCAGCTAAGTTTGTTAGGGTATACCCCCTATGTGCCATTTTTGTGTGGAAAAATCTATACGGATTTTGATTTCTACACTTATTAGCTACTAATTCCTGTTTTCCGATATGATGCACAAGCTCCCATTTAGAATTTATAGGATAATTTCTAATGTGCTCTTTTTTTACATGTTACCTAAAGTATGAAAGTTTTTTAGGGCATATCCCCTATGTTCCATTTTTTTGTGGAAAAGTCTATACGCAATTTAATTTCTACACTTATTGGCTACTAATTCCTGTTTTCCGATATGATGCGCAATCTCCGGTTTAGAATTTACAGGGAAATTTATAATGTGCTGTTTTTCACATTTTACTTAAAGCAACTAAGTTTGTTAGGGTATACCCCCTATGTTCCATTTTTGTGTGGAAAAATCTATAAGGATTTTATTTCTACACTTATTAGCTACTAATTTCTGTTTTCCGATATGATGCACAAGCTTCCGTTTAGAATTTATAGGGAAATTTCTAATGTGCTGTTTTTTTACATTTTACTTAAAGCAACCAAGTTTGTTATGGTATACCCCCTATGTTCCATTTTTTTGTGGAAAAATCTACACGGATTTTGTTTCTACACTTATTAGCTACTAATTCCTGTTTTCCGATATGATGCGCAAGCTCCCGTTTAGAATTTATAGGGAAATTTCTAATGTGCTGTTTTTTTTTACATTTTACTTAGAGCAGCTAAGTTTGTTAGGGTATACCCCTTATGTTCCATTTTTGTGTGGAAAAATCTATACGGATTTTGATTTCAACACTTATTAGCTACTAATTCCTGTTTTCCGATATGATGCACAAGCTCCCGTTTAGAATTTCTAGGGAAATTTCTAATGTGCTGTTTTTTTACATTTTACTTAAAGCAACCAAGTTTGTTATGGTATACCCCCTATGTTCCATTTTTTTGTGGAAAAATCTATACGGATTTTGTTTCTACACTTATTAGCTACTAAGTCCTGTTTTCCGATATGATGCGCAAGCTCCGGTTTAGAATTTACAGGGAAATTTCTAATGTGCTGTTTTTTACATTTTACTTAAAGCAACTAAGTTTGTTAGGGTATACCCCCTATGTTCCATCTTTTTGTGGAAAACTCTATATGGATTTTGATTTCTACACTTATTAGCTACTAATTCCTGTTTTCCGATATGATGCACAAGCTCCCGTTTAGAATTTATAGGGAAATTTCTAATGTGCTGTTTTTTTACATTTTACTTAAAGCAACCAAGTTTGTTATGGTATACCCCCTATGTTCCATTTTTTTGTGGAAAAATCTATACGGATTTTGATTTCTACACTTATTAGCTACTAAGTCCTGTTTTCCGATATGATGCGCAAGCTCCGGTTTAGCATTTACAGTGAAATTTCTAATGTGCTGTTTTTTACATTTTACTTAAAGCAACTAAGTTTGTTAGGGTATACCCCCTATGTTCCATTTTTTTGTGGAAAAATCTATACGGATTTTGATTTATACACTTATTAGCTACTAATTCCTGTTTTCCGATATGATGCACAAGCTCCCGTTTAGAATTAATTGGGAAATTTCTAATGTGCTGTTTTTTTACATTTTACTTAAAGCAACTAAGTTTGTTAGGGTATACCCCCTATGTTCCATTTTTTTGTGGAAAAATCTATACGGATTTTGATTTCTACACTTATTAGCTACTTACTCCTGTTTTCCGATATGATGCACATGCTCCCGTTTAGAATTTATAGGATAATTTCTAATGTGCTCTTTGTTTTACCTGTTACCTAAAGTATGAAAGTTTTTTAGGGCATATCCCCTATGTTCCATTTTTTTGTGGAAAAGTCTATACGCAATTTAATTTCTACACTTATTGGCTACTAATTCCTGTTTTCCGATATGATGCGCAATCTCCGGTTTAGAATTTACAGGGAAATTTATAATGTGCTGTTTTTTACATTTGACTTAAAGCAACTAAGTTTGTTAGGGTATACCCCCTATGTTCCATTTTTTTTGTGGAAAAATCTATACGGATTTTGATTTCTACACTTATTGGCTACTAATTCCTGTTTTCCGATATGATGCACAAGCTCCCGTTTAGAATATATAGGAATTTCTAATGTGCTCTTTTTCTACATGTTACCTAAAGTATGAAAGTTTTTTAGGGCATACCCCCTATGTTCCATTTTTTTGTGGAAAGATCTATACGGATTTTGTTTCTACACTTATTAGCTACTAATTCCTGTTTTCCGATATGCTGCACAAGCTTCCGTTTAGAATTTATAGGGAAATTTCTAATGTGCTGTTTTTTTACATTTTACTTAAAGCAACCAAGTTTGTTATGGTATACCCCTATGTTCCATTTTTTTATGGAAAAATCTATACGGATTTTGTTTCTACACTTATTAGCTACTAATTCCTGTTTTCCGATATGACGCGCAAGCTCCCGTTTAGACTTTATAGGGAAATTTCTAATGTGCTGTTTTTTTTACATTTTACTTAGAGCAGCTAAGTTTGTTAGGGTATACCCCCTATGTTCCATTTTTGTGTTGAAAAATCTATACGGATTTTGATTTCTACACTTATTAGCTACTAATTCCTGTTTTCCGATATGATGCACAAGCTCCGCTTAGAATTTATAGGGAAATTTCTAATGTGCTGTTTTTTTACATTTTACTTAAAGCAACTAAGTTTGTTAGGGTATACCCCTATGTTCCATCTTTTTGTGGAAAACTCTATATGGAATTTGATTTCTACACTTATTAGCTACTAATTCCTGTTTTCCGATATGATGCGCAAGCTCCGGTTTAGAATTTACAGGGAAATTTCTAATGTGCTGTTTTTTACATTTTACTTAAAGCAACTAAGTTTGTTAGGGTATACCCCCTATGTTCCATTTTTTTGTGGAAAAGCGATACGGATTTTGATTTCTACACTTATTAGCTACTAATTCCTGTTTTCCGATATGATGCGCAATCTCCGGTTTAGAATTTACAGGGAAATTTATAATGTGCTGTTTTTTACATTTTACTTAAAGCAACTAAGTTTGTTAGGGTATACCCCCTATGTTCCATTTTTTTGTGGAAAAATCTATATGGAATTTGATTTCTACACTTATTAGCTACTAATTCCTGTTTTCCGATATGATGCGCAAGCTCCGGTTTAGAATTTACAGGGAAATTTCTAATGTGCTGTTTTTTACATTTTACTTAAAGCAACTAAGTTTGTTAGGGTATACCCCCTATGTTCCATCTGTTTGTGGAAAACTCTATATGGACTTTGATTTCTACACTTATTAGCTACTAATTCCTGTTTTCCGATATGCTGCGCAAGCTCCGGTTTAGAATTTACAGGGAAATTTCTAATGTGCTGTTTTTTACATTTTACTTAAAGCAACTAAGTTTGTTAGGGTATACCCCCTATGTTCCATTTTTTTGTGGAAAAGCGATACGGATTTTGATTTCTACACTTATTAGCTACTAATTCCTGTTTTCCGATATGATGCACAAGCTCCAGTTTAGAATTTACAGGGAAATTTCTTACTGTGCTTTTTTTTACATTTTACTTAAAGCAACTAAGTTCGTTAGGGTATACCCCCTATGTTCCATTTTTTTGTGGACAAATCTATACGGATTTTGATTTCTACACTTATTACCTACTAATTCCTGTTTTACGATATGATGCACAAGCTCCCGTTTAGAATTTAGAGGGAAATTTCTAATGTGCTGTTTTTTTAGATTTTACTTAAAGCAACTAAGTTTGTTAGGGTATACCCCCTATGTTCCATCTGTTTGTGGAAAACTCTATATGGAATTTGATTTCTACACTTATTAGCTACTAATTCCTGTTTTCCGATATGCTGCGCAAGTTCCCGGTTTAGAATTTACAGGGAAATTTCTAATGTGCTGTTTTTTACATTTTACTTAAAGCAACTAAGTTTGTTAGGGTATACCCCCTATGTTCCATTTGGTTGTGGAAAAGCGATACGGATTTTGATTTCTACACTTATTAGCTACTAATTCCTGTTTTCCGATATGATGCACAAGCTCCAGTTTAGAATTTACAGGGAAATTTCTTACTGTGCTTTTTTTTACATTTTACTTAAAGCAACTAAGTTCGTTAGGGTATACCCCCTATGTTCCATTTTTTTGTGGACAAATCTATACGGATTTTGATTTCTACAGTTATTAGCTACTTACTCCTGTTTTCCGATATGATGCACATGCTCCCGTTTAGAATTTATAGGGTAATTTCTAATGTGCTCTTTTTTTACATGTTACCTAAACTATGAAAGTTTTTTAGGGCATACCCCCTATGTTCCATTTTTTTGTGGAAAAGTCTATACGCAATTTAATTTCTACACTTATTGGCTACTAATTCCTGTTTTCCGATATGATGCGCAATCTCCGGTTTAGAATTTACAGGGAAATTTATAATGTGCTGTTTTTTACATTTTACTTAAAGCAACTAAGTTTGTTAGGGTATACCCCCTATGTTCCATTTTTTTTTGTGGCAAAAACTATACGGATTTTGATTTCTACACTTATTGGCTACTAATTCCTGTTTTCCGATATGATGCACAAGCTCCCGTTTAGAATATATAGGAATTTCTAATGTGCTCTTTTTTTACATGTTACCTAAAGTATGAAAGTTTTTTAGGGCATACCCCCTATGTTCCATTTTTTTGTGGAAAAATCTATATGGAATTTGATTTCTACACTTATTAGCTACTAATTCCTGTTTTCCGATATGATGCGCAAGCTCCGGTTTAGAATTTACAGGGAAATTTCTAATGTGCTGTTTTTTACATTTTACTTAAAGCAACTAAGTTTGTTAGGGTATACCCCCTATGTTCCATTTTTTTGTGGAAAAATCTATATGGAATTTGATTTCTACACTTATTAGCTACTAATTCCTGTTTTCCGATATGCTGCGCAAGCTCCGGTTTAGAATTTACAGGGAAATTTCGAATGTCCTGTTTTTTACATTTTACTTAAAGCAACTAAGTTTGTTAGGGTATACCCCCTATGTTCCATTTTTTTGTGGAAAAGCGATACGGATTTTGATTTCTACACTTATTAGCTACTAATTCCTGTTTTCCGATATGATGCACAAGCTCCAGTTTAGAATTTACAGGGAAATTTCTTACTGTGCTTTTTTTTTAGATTTTACTTAAAGCAACTAAGTTTGTTAGGGTATACCCCCTATGTTCCATCTTTTTGTGGAAAAATCTATACGGATTTTGATTTCTACACTTATTAGCTACTTACTCCTGTTTTCCAATATGATGCACATGCTCCCGTTTGAAATTTATAAGGAAATTTATCATGTGCTGTTTTTTTACATTTTACTTAAAACAACTAAGTTTCTTAGGGCATACTCGCTATATTCCATTTTGTTGTGGAAAAATCTACACGCAGTTTGATTTCTACAGTTATTAGCTACTAATTCCTGTTTTCCGATCTGATGCGCAAGCTCCCGTTTAGAATTTATAGGATAATTTCTAATGTGCTCTTTTTTTACATGTTACCTAAAGTATGAAAGTTTTTTAGGGCATATCCCCTATGTTCCATTTTTTTTGTGGAAAAGTCTATACGCAATTTAATTTCTACACTTATTGGCTACTAATTCCTGTTTTCCGATATGATGCGCAATCTCCGGTTTAGAATTTACAGGGAAATTTATAATGTGCTGTTTTTTACATTTTACTTAAAGCAACTAAGTTTGTTAGGGTATACCCCCTATGTTCCATTTTTGTGTGGAAAAATCTATACGGATTTTGATTACTACACCTATTAGCTACTAATTCCTGTTTTCCGATATGATGCACAAGCTCCCGTTTAGAATTTATAGGGAAATTTCTAATGTGCTGTTTTTTTACATTTTACTTAAAGCAACTAAGTTTGTTAGGGTATACCCCCTATGTTCCATTTTTCTGTGGAAAAATCTATACGGATTTTGTTTCTACACTTATTAGCTACTAATTCCTGTTTTCCGATATGATGCACAAGCTCTCGTTTAGAATTTATAGGGAAATTTCTAATGTGCTGTTTTTTTTTTACATTTTACTTAGAGCAGCTAAGTTTGTTAGGGTATACCCCCTATGTTCCATTTTTGTGTGGAAAAATCTATACGGATTTTGATTTCTACACTTATTAGCTACTAATTCCTGTTTTTCGATATGATGCACATGCTCCCGTTTAGAATTTATAGGATAATTTCTAATGTGCTCTTTTTTTACATGTTACCTAAAGTATGAAAGCTTTTTAGGACATATCCCCTATGTTCCATTTTTTTGTGGAAAAGTCTATACGCAATTTAATTTCTACACTTATTGGCTACTAATTCCTGTTTTCCGATATGATGCGCAATCTCCGGTTTAGAATTTACAGGGAAATTTATAATGTGCTGTTTTTTACATTTTACTTAAAGCAACTAAGTTTGTTAGGGTATACCCCCTATGTTCCATTTTTTTTGTGGAAAAATCTATACGGATTTTGATTTCTACACTTATTGGCTACTAATTCCTGTTTTCCGATATGATGCACAAGCTCCCGTTTAGAATTTACAGGGAAATTTCTTACTGTGCTTTTTTTTACATTTTACTTAAAGCAACTAAGTTCGTTAGGGTATACCCCCTATGTTCCATTTTTTTGTGGACAAATCTATACGGATTTTGATTTCTACAGTTATTAGCTACTTACTCCTGTTTTCCGATATGATGCACATGCTCCCGTTTAGAATTTATAGGGTAATTTCTAATGTGCTCTTTTTTTACATGTTACCTAAACTATGAAAGTTTTTTAGGGCATACCCCCTATGTTCCATTTTTTTGTGGAAAAGTCTATACGCAATTTAATTTCTACACTTATTGGCTACTAATTCCTGTTTTCCGATATGATGCGCAATCTCCGGTTTAGAATTTACAGGGAAATTTATAATGTGCTGTTTTTTACATTTTACTTAAAGCAACTAAGTTTGTTAGGGTATACCCCCTATGTTCCATTTTTTTTTGTGGCAAAAACTATACGGATTTTGATTTCTACACTTATTGGCTACTAATTCCTGTTTTCCGATATGATGCACAAGCTCCCGTTTAGAATATATAGGAATTTCTAATGTGCTCTTTTTTTACATGTTA
Organism: Bellardia bayeri; assembly: GCA_950370525.1. Taxonomy (NCBI): domain Eukaryota; kingdom Metazoa; phylum Arthropoda; class Insecta; order Diptera; family Calliphoridae; genus Bellardia; species Bellardia bayeri. The sequence continues at coordinate 58,347,094 of OX493264.1, forward strand.
CCTAAAGTATGAAAGTTTTTTAGGGCATACCCCCTATGTTCCATTTTTTTGTGGAAAAATCTATATGGAATTTGATTTCTACACTTATTAGCTACTAATTCCTGTTTTCCGATATGATGCGCAAGCTCCGGTTTAGAATTTACAGGGAAATTTCTAATGTGCTGTTTTTTACATTTTACTTAAAGCAACTAAGTTTGTTAGGGTATACCCCCTATGTTCCATTTTTTTGTGGAAAAATCTATATGGAATTTGATTTCTACACTTATTAGCTACTAATTCCTGTTTTCCGATATGCTGCGCAAGCTCCGGTTTAGAATTTACAGGGAAATTTCGAATGTCCTGTTTTTTACATTTTACTTAAAGCAACTAAGTTTGTTAGGGTATACCCCCTATGTTCCATTTTTTTGTGGAAAAGCGATACGGATTTTGATTTCTACACTTATTAGCTACTAATTCCTGTTTTCCGATATGATGCACAAGCTCCAGTTTAGAATTTACAGGGAAATTTCTTACTGTGCTTTTTTTTTAGATTTTACTTAAAGCAACTAAGTTTGTTAGGGTATACCCCCTATGTTCCATCTTTTTGTGGAAAAATCTATACGGATTTTGATTTCTACACTTATTAGCTACTTACTCCTGTCTTCCAATATGATGCACATGCTCCCGTTTGAAATTTATAAGGAAATTTATCATGTGCTGTTTTTTTACATTTTACTTAAAACAACTAAGTTTCTTAGGGCATACTCGCTATATTCCATTTTGTTGTGGAAAAATCTACACGCAGTTTGATTTCTACAGTTATTAGCTACTAATTCCTGTTTTCCGATCTGATGCGCAAGCTCCCGTTTAGAATTTATAGGATAATTTCTAATGTGCTCTTTTTTTACATGTTACCTAAAGTATGAAAGTTTTTTAGGGCATATCCCCTATGTTCCATTTTTTTTGTGGAAAAGTCTATACGCAATTTAATTTCTACACTTATTGGCTACTAATTCCTGTTTTCCGATATGATGCGCAATCTCCGGTTTAGAATTTACAGGGAAATTTATAATGTGCTGTTTTTTACATTTTACTTAAAGCAACTAAGTTTGTTAGGGTATACCCCCTATGTTCCATTTTTGTGTGGAAAAATCTATACGGATTTTGATTACTACACCTATTAGCTACTAATTCCTGTTTTCCGATATGATGCACAAGCTCCCGTTTAGAATTTATAGGGAAATTTCTAATGTGCTGTTTTTTTACATTTTACTTAAAGCAACTAAGTTTGTTAGGGTATACCCCCTATGTTCCATTTTTCTGTGGAAAAATCTATACGGATTTTGTTTCTACACTTATTAGCTACTAATTCCTGTTTTCCGATATGATGCACAAGCTCTCGTTTAGAATTTATAGGGAAATTTCTAATGTGCTGTTTTTTTTTACATTTTACTTAGAGCAGCTAAGTTTGTTAGGGTATACCCCCTATGTTCCATTTTTGTGTGGAAAAATCTATACGGATTTTGATTTCTACACTTATTAGCTACTAATTCCTGTTTTTCGATATGATGCACATGCTCCCGTTTAGAATTTATAGGATAATTTCTAATGTGCTCTTTTTTTACATGTTACCTAAAGTATGAAAGCTTTTTAGGACATATCCCCTATGTTCCATTTTTTTGTGGAAAAGTCTATACGCAATTTAATTTCTACACTTATTGGCTACTAATTCCTGTTTTCCGATATGATGCGCAATCTCCGGTTTAGAATTTACAGGGAAATTTATAATGTGCTGTTTTTTACATTTTACTTAAAGCAACTAAGTTTGTTAGGGTATACCCCCTATGTTCCATTTTTTTTGTGGAAAAATCTATACGGATTTTGATTTCTACACTTATTGGCTACTAATTCCTGTTTTCCGATATGATGCACAAGCTCCCGTTTAGAATATATAGGAATTTCTAATGTGCTCTTTTTTTACATGTTACCTAAAGTATGAAAGTTTTTTAGGGCATACCCCCTATGTTCCATTTTTTTGTGGAAAAATCTATACGGAGTTTGATTTCTACACTTAGTAGCTACTAATTCCTGTTTTCCGATATGATGCGCAAGCTCCGGTTTAGAATTTACAGGGAAATTTCTAATGTGCTGTTTTTTACATTTTATTTAAAGCAACTAAGTTTGTTAGGGTATATCCCCTATGTTCCATTTTTTTGTGGAAAAGCGATACGGATTTTGATTTCTACACTTATTAGCTACTAATTCCTGTTTTCCGATATGATGCACAAGCTCCCGTTTAGAATTTATAGGGAAATTTCTAATGTGCTGTTTTTTACATTTTACTAAAAGCAACCAAGTTTGTTATGGTATACCCCCTATGTTCCATTTTTTTGTGGAAAAATCTATACGGATTTTGTTTCTACACTTATTAGCTACTAATTCCTGTTTTCCGATATGATGCACAAGGTCCCGTTTAGAATATATAGGGTAATTTCTAATGTGCTCTTTTTTTACATGTTACCTAAAGTATGAAAGTTTTTTAGGGCATACCCCCTATGTTCCATTTTTTTGTGGAAAAATCTATACGGATTTTGATTTCTACACTTATTAGCTACTAATTCCTGTTTTCCGATATGATGCGCAAGGTCCCGTTTAGAATTTATAGGGTAATTTCTAATGTGCTGTTTTTTTTTACATTTTACTTAGAGCAGCTAAGTTTGTTAGGGTATACCCCCTATGTTCCATTTTTTTGTGGAAAAATCTATACGGATTTTGATTTCTACACTTATTAGCTACTAATTCCTGTTTTCCGATATGATGCGCAAGCTCCGGTTTAGAATTTACAGGGAAATTTATAATGTGCTGTTTTTTACATTTTACTTAAAGCAACTAAGTTTGTTAGGGTATACCCCCTATGTTCCATTTTTTTGTGGAAAAGCGATACGGATTTTGATTTCTACACTTATTAGCTACTAATTCCTGTTTTCCGATATGATGCGCAATCTCCGGTTTAGAATTTACAGGGAAATTTATAATGTGCTGTTTTTTACATTTTACTTAAAGCAACTAAGTTTGTTAGGGTATACCCCCTATGTTCCATTTTTTTGTGGAAAAATCTATATGGAATTTGATTTCTACACTTATTAGCTACTAATTCCTGTTTTCCGATATGATGCGCAAGCTCCGGTTTAGAATTTACAGGGAAATTTCTAATGTGCTGTTTTTTACATTTTACTTAAAGCAACTAAGTTTGTTAGGGTATACCCCCTATGTTCCATCTGTTTGTGGAAAACTCTATATGGACTTTGATTTCTACACTTATTAGCTACTAATTCCTGTTTTCCGATATGCTGCGCAAGCTCCGGTTTAGAATTTACAGGGAAATTTCTAATGTGCTGTTTTTTACATTTTACTTAAAGCAACTAAGTTTGTTAGGGTATACCCCCTATGTTCCATTTTTTTGTGGAAAAGCGATACGGATTTTGATTTCTACACTTATTAGCTACTAATTCCTGTTTTCCGATATGATGCACAAGCTCCAGTTTAGAATTTACAGGGAAATTTCTTACTGTGCTTTTTTTTACATTTTACTTAAAGCAACTAAGTTCGTTAGGGTATACCCCCTATGTTCCATTTTTTTGTGGACAAATCTATACGGATTTTGATTTCTACACTTATTACCTACTAATTCCTGTTTTACGATATGATGCACAAGCTCCCGTTTAGAATTTAGAGGGAAATTTCTAATGTGCTGTTTTTTTAGATTTTACTTAAAGCAACTAAGTTTGTTAGGGTATACCCCCTATGTTCCAGCTGTTTGTGGAAAACTCTATATGGAATTTGATTTCTACACTTATTAGCTACTAATTCCTGTTTTCCGATATGCTGCGCAAGTTCCCGGTTTAGAATTTACAGGGAAATTTCTAATGTGCTGTTTTTTACATTTTACTTAAAGCAACTAAGTTTGTTAGGGTATACCCCCTATGTTCCATTTGGTTGTGGAAAAGCGATACGGATTTTGATTTCTACACTTATTAGCTACTAATTCCTGTTTTCCGATATGATGCACAAGCTCCAGTTTAGAATTTACAGGGAAATTTCTTACTGTGCTTTTTTTTACATTTTACTTAAAGCAACTAAGTTCGTTAGGGTATACCCCCTATGTTCCATTTTTTTGTGGACAAATCTATACGGATTTTGATTTCTACAGTTATTAGCTACTTACTCCTGTTTTCCGATATGATGCACATGCTCCCGTTTAGAATTTATAGGGTAATTTCTAATGTGCTCTTTTTTTACATGTTACCTAAACTATGAAAGTTTTTTAGGGCATACCCCCTATGTTCCATTTTTTTGTGGAAAAGTCTATACGCAATTTAATTTCTACACTTATTGGCTACTAATTCCTGTTTTCCGATATGATGCGCAATCTCCGGTTTAGAATTTACAGGGAAATTTATAATGTGCTGTTTTTTACATTTTACTTAAAGCAACTAAGTTTGTTAGGGTATACCCCCTATGTTCCATTTTTTTTTGTGGCAAAAACTATACGGATTTTGATTTCTACACTTATTGGCTACTAATTCCTGTTTTCCGATATGATGCACAAGCTCCCGTTTAGAATATATAGGAATTTCTAATGTGCTCTTTTTTTACATGTTACCTAAAGTATGAAAGTTTTTTAGGGCATACCCCCTATGTTCCATTTTTTTGTGGAAAAATCTATATGGAATTTGATTTCTACACTTATTAGCTACTAATTCCTGTTTTCCGATATGATGCGCAAGCTCCGGTTTAGAATTTACAGGGAAATTTCTAATGTGCTGTTTTTTACATTTTACTTAAAGCAACTAAGTTTGTTAGGGTATACCCCCTATGTTCCATTTTTTTGTGGAAAAATCTATATGGAATTTGATTTCTACACTTATTAGCTACTAATTCCTGTTTTCCGATATGCTGCGCAAGCTCCGGTTTAGAATTTACAGGGAAATTTCGAATGTCCTGTTTTTTACATTTTACTTAAAGCAACTAAGTTTGTTAGGGTATACCCCCTATGTTCCATTTTTTTGTGGAAAAGCGATACGGATTTTGATTTCTACACTTATTAGCTACTAATTCCTGTTTTCCGATATGATGCACAAGCTCCAGTTTAGAATTTACAGGGAAATTTCTTACTGTGCTTTTTTTTTAGATTTTACTTAAAGCAACTAAGTTTGTTAGGGTATACCCCCTATGTTCCATCTTTTTGTGGAAAAATCTATACGGATTTTGATTTCTACACTTATTAGCTACTTACTCCTGTTTTCCAATATGATGCACATGCTCCCGTTTGAAATTTATAAGGAAATTTATCATGTGCTGTTTTTTTACATTTTACTTAAAACAACTAAGTTTCTTAGGGCATACTCGCTATATTCCATTTTGTTGTGGAAAAATCTACACGCAGTTTGATTTCTACAGTTATTAGCTACTAATTCCTGTTTTCCGATCTGATGCGCAAGCTCCCGTTTAGAATTTATAGGATAATTTCTAATGTGCTCTTTTTTTACATGTTACCTAAAGTATGAAAGTTTTTTAGGGCATATCCCCTATGTTCCATTTTTTTTGTGGAAAAGTCTATACGCAATTTAATTTCTACACTTATTGGCTACTAATTCCTGTTTTCCGATATGATGCGCAATCTCCGGTTTAGAATTTACAGGGAAATTTATAATGTGCTGTTTTTTACATTTTACTTAAAGCAACTAAGTTTGTTAGGGTATACCCCCTATGTTCCATTTTTGTGTGGAAAAATCTATACGGATTTTGATTACTACACCTATTAGCTACTAATTCCTGTTTTCCGATATGATGCACAAGCTCCCGTTTAGAATTTATAGGGAAATTTCTAATGTGCTGTTTTTTTACATTTTACTTAAAGCAACTAAGTTTGTTAGGGTATACCCCCTATGTTCCATTTTTCTGTGGAAAAATCTATACGGATTTTGTTTCTACACTTATTAGCTACTAATTCCTGTTTTCCGATATGATGCACAAGCTCTCGTTTAGAATTTATAGGGAAATTTCTAATGTGCTGTTTTTTTTTACATTTTACTTAGAGCAGCTAAGTTTGTTAGGGTATACCCCCTATGTTCCATTTTTGTGTGGAAAAACCTATACGGATTTTGATTTCTACACTTATTAGCTACTAATTCCTGTTTTTCGATATGATGCACATGCTCCCGTTTAGAATTTATAGGATAATTTCTAATGTGCTCTTTTTTTACATGTTACCTAAAGTATGAAAGCTTTTTAGGACATATCCCCTATGTTCCATTTTTTTGTGGAAAAGTCTATACGCAATTTAATTTCTACACTTATTGGCTACTAATTCCTGTTTTCCGATATGATGCGCAATCTCCGGTTTAGAATTTACAGGGAAATTTATAATGTGCTGTTTTTTACATTTTACTTAAAGCAACTAAGTTTGTTAGGGTATACCCCCTATGTTCCATTTTTTTTGTGGAAAAATCTATACGGATTTTGATTTCTACACTTATTGGCTACTAATTCCTGTTTTCCGATATGATGCACAAGCTCCCGTTTAGAATATATAGGAATTTCTAATGTGCTCTTTTTTTACATGTTACCTAAAGTATGAAAGTTTTTTAGGGCATACCCCCTATGTTCCATTTTTTTGTGGAAAAATCTATACGGAGTTTGATTTCTACACTTAGTAGCTACTAATTCCTGTTTTCCGATATGATGCGCAAGCTCCGGTTTAGAATTTACAGGGAAATTTCTAATGTGCTGTTTTTTACATTTTATTTAAAGCAACTAAGTTTGTTAGGGTATATCCCCTATGTTCCATTTTTTTGTGGAAAAGCGATACGGATTTTGATTTCTACACTTATTAGCTACTAATTCCTGTTTTCCGATATGATGCACAAGCTCCCGTTTAGAATTTATAGGGAAATTTCTAATGTGCTGTTTTTTACATTTTACTAAAAGCAACCAAGTTTGTTATGGTATACCCCCTATGTTCCATTTTTTTGTGGAAAAATCTATACGGATTTTGTTTCTACACTTATTAGCTACTAATTCCTGTTTTCCGATATGATGCACAAGGTCCCGTTTAGAATATATAGGGTAATTTCTAATGTGCTCTTTTTTTACATGTTACCTAAAGTATGAAAGTTTTTTAGGGCATACCCCCTATGTTCCATTTTTTTGTGGAAAAATCTATACGGATTTTGATTTCTACACTTATTAGCTACTAATTCCTGTTTTCCGATATGATGCGCAAGGTCCCGTTTAGAATTTATAGGGTAATTTCTAATGTGCTGTTTTTTTTTACATTTTACTTAGAGCAGCTAAGTTTGTTAGGGTATACCCCCTATGTTCCATTTTTGCGTGGAAAAATCTATACGGATTTTGATTTCTACACTTATTAGCTACTAATTCCTGTTTTCCGATATGATGCACATGCTCCCGTTTAGAATTTATAGGATAATTTCTAATGTGCTCTTTTTTTACATGTTACCTAAAGTATGAAAGCTTTTTAGGACATATCCCCTATGTTCCATTTTTTTGTGGAAAAGTCTATATGCAATTTAATTTCTACACTTATTGGCTACTAATTCCTGTTTTCCGATATGATGCGCAATCTCCGGTTTAGAATTTACAGGGAAATTTATAATGTGCTGTTTTTTACATTTTACTTAAAGCAACTTAAAGCTACTAATTCCTGTTTTCCGATATGATGCACAAGCTCCAGTTTAGAATTTATAGGGAAATTTCTAATGTGCTGTTTTTTTACATTTTACTTAAAGCAACTAAGTTTGTTAGGGTATACCCCCTATGTTCCATCTTTTTGTGGAAAACTCTATATGGATTTTGATTTCTACACTTATTAGCTACTAATTCCTGTTTTCCGATATGATGCACAAGCTCCAGTTTAGAATTTACAGGGAAATTTCTTACTGTGCTGTTTTTTACATTTTACTTAGAGCAGCTAAGTTTGTTAGGGTATACCCCCTATGTTCCATTTTTGTGTTGAAAAATCTATACGGATTTTGATTTCTACACGTATTAGCTACTAATTCCTGTTTTCCGATATGATGCACAAGCTCCCGTTTAGAATTTATAGGGAAATTTCTAATGTGCTGTTTTTTTACATTTTACTTAAAGCAACCAAGTTTGTTATGGTATACCCCCTATGTTCCATTTTTTTGTGGAAAAATCTATACGGATTTTGTTTCTACACTTATTAGCTACTAATTGCTGTTTTCCGATATGATGCGCAAGGTCCCGTTTAGAATTTATAGGGACATTTCTAATGTGCTGTTTTTTTTTACATTTTACTTAGAGCAGCTAAGTTTGTTAGGGTATACCCCCTATGTTCCATTTTTGTGTGGAAAAATCTACACGGATTTTGATTTCTACACTTATTAGCTACTAATTCCTGTTTTCCGATATGATGCACATGCTCCCGTTGTGCTGTTTTTTTTTACATTTTACTTAGAGCAGCTAACTTTGTTAGGGTATACCCCCTATGTTCCATTTTTGTGTGGAAAAATCTATACGGATTTTGATTTCTACACTTATTAGCTACTAATTCCTGTTTTCCGATATGATGCACATGGTCCCGTTTAGAATTTATAGGATAATTTCTAATGTGCTCTTTTTTTACATGTTACCTAAAGTATGAAAGTTTTTTAGGACATATCCCCTATGTTCCATTTTTTTGTGAAAAAGTCTATACGCAATTTAATTTCTACACTTATTGGCTACTAATTCCTGATTTCCGATATGATGCGCAATCTCCGGTTTAGAATTTACAGGGAAATTTATAATGTGCTGTTTTTTACATTTTACTTAAAGGAACTAAGTTTGTTAGGGTATACCCCCTATGTTCCATTTTTTTTTGTGGAAAAATCTATACGGATTTTGATTTCTACACTTATTGGCTACTAATTCCTGCTTTCCGATATGATGCACAAGCTCCCGTTTAGAATTTATAGGGAAATTTCTAATGTGCTGTTTTTTTACATTTTACTTAAAGCAACCAAGTTTGTTATGGTATACCCCCTATGTTCCATTTTTTTGTGGAAAAATCTATACGGATTTTGTTTCTACACTTATTAGCTACTAAGTCCTGTTTTCCGATATGATGCGCAAGCTCCGCTTTAGAATTTACAGGGAAATTTCTAATGTGCTGTTTTTTACATTTTACTTAAAGCAACTAAGTTTGTTAGGGTATACCCCCTATGTTCCATCTTTTTGTGGAAAACTCTATATGGATTTTGATTTCTACACTTATTAGCTACTAATTCCTGTTTTCCGATATGATGCACAAGCTCCAGTTTAGAATTTACAGGGAAATTTCTTACTGTGCTGTTTTTTACATTTTACTTAGAGCAGCTAAGTTTGTTAGGGTATACCCCCTATGTTCCATTTTTTTGTGGAAAAATCTATACGGATTTTGATTTCTACACTTATTGGCTACTAATTCCTGTTTTCCGATATGATGCACAAGCTCCCGTTTAGAATTTATAGGGAAATTTCTAATGTGCTGTTTTTTTACATTTTACTTAAAGCAACCAAGTTTGTTATGGTATACCCCCTATGTTCCATTTTTTTGTGGAAAAATCTATACGGATTTTGTTTCTACACTTATTAGCTACTAAGTCCTGTTTTCCGATATGATGCGCAAGCTCCGGTTTAGAATTTACAGGGAAATTTCTAATGTGCTGTTTTTTACATTTTACTTAAAGCAACTAAGTTTGTTAGGGTATACCCCCTATGTTCCATCTTTTTGTGGAAAACTCTATATGGATTTTGATTTCTACACTTATTAGCTACTAATTCCTGTTTTCCGATATGATGCACAAGCTCCCGTTTAGAATTTATAGGGAAATTTCTAATGTGCTGTTTTTTTACATTTTACTTAAAGCAACCAAGTTTGTTATGGTATACCCCCTATGTTCCACTTTTTTTGTGGAAAAATCTATACGGATTTTGTTTCTACACTTATTAGCTACTAAGTCCTGTTTTCCGATATGCTGCGCAAGCTCCGGTTTAGCATTTACAGGGAAATTTCTAATGTGCTGTTTTTTACATTTTACTTAAAGCAACTAAGTTTGTTAGGGTATACCCCCTATGTTCCATTTTTTTGTGGAAAAATCTATACGGATTTTGATTTATACACTTATTAGCTACTAATTCCTGTTTTCCGATATGATGCACAAGCTCCCGTTTAGAATTAATAGGGAAATTTCTAATGTGCTGTTTTTTTACATTTTACTTAAAGCAACTAAGTTTGTTAGGGTATACCCCCTATGTTCCATTTTTTTGTGGAAAAATCTATACGGATTTTGATTTCTACACTTATTAGCTACTTACTCCTGTTTTCCGATATGATGCACATGCTCCCGTTTAGAATTTATAGGATAATTTCTAATGTGCTCTTTGTTTTACCTGTTACCTAAAGTATGAAAGTTTTTTAGGGCATATCCCCTATGTTCCATTTTTTTGTGGAAAAGTCTATACGCAATTTAATTTCTACACTTATTGGCTACTAATTCCTGTTTTCCGATATGATGCGCAATCTCCGGTTTAGAATTTACAGGGAAATTTATAATGTGCTGTTTTTTACATTTGACTTAAAGCAACTAAGTTTGTTAGGGTATACCCCCTATGTTCCATTTTTTTTGTGGAAAAATCTATACGGATTTTGATTTCTACACTTATTGGCTACTAATTCCTGTTTTCCGATATGATGCACAAGCTCCCGTTTAGAATATATAGGAATTTCTAATGTGCTCTTTTTCTACATGTTACCTAAAGTATGAAAGTTTTTTAGGGCATACCCCCTATGTTCCATTTTTTTGTGGAAAAATCTATACGGATTTTGATTTCTACACTTATTGGCTACTAATTCCTGTTTTCCGATATGATGCACAAGCTCCCGTTTAGAATTTATAGGGAAATTTCTAATGTGCTGTTTTTTTACATTTTACTTAAAGCAACCAAGTTTGTTATGGTATACCCCCTATGTTCCATTTTTTTGTGGAAAAATCTATACGGATTTTGTTTCTACACTTATTAGCTACTAAGTCCTGTTTTCCGATATGATGCGCAAGCTCCGGTTTAGAATTTACAGGGAAATTTCTAATGTGCTGTTTTTTACATTTTACTTAAAGCAACTAAGTTTGTTAGGGTATACCCCCTATGTTCCATCTTTTTGTGGAAAACTCTATATGGATTTTGATTTCTACACTTATTAGCTACTAATTCCTGTTTTCCGATATGATGCACAAGCTCCCGTTTAGAATTTATAGGGAAATTTCTAATGTGCTGTTTTTTTACATTTTACTTAAAGCAACCAAGTTTGTTATGGTATACCCCCTATGTTCCACTTTTTTTGTGGAATAATCTATACGGATTTTGTTTCTACACTTATTAGCTACTAAGTCCTGTTTTCCGATATGATGCGCAAGCTCCGGTTTAGCATTTACAGGGAAATTTCTAATGTGCTGTTTTTTACATTTTACTTAAAGCAACTAAGTTTGTTAGGGTATACCCCCTATGTTCCATTTTTTTGTGGAAAAATCTATACGGATTTTGATTTATACACTTATTAGCTACTAATTCCTGTTTTCCGATATGATGCACAAGCTCCCGTTTAGAATTAATAGGGAAATTTCTAATGTGCTGTTTTTTTACATTTTACTTAAAGCAACTAAGTTTGTTAGGGTATACCCCCTATGTTCCATTTTTTTGTGGAAAAATCTATACGGATTTTGATTTCTACACTTATTAGCTACTTACTCCTGTTTTCCGATATGATGCACATGCTCCCGTTTAGAATTTATAGGATAATTTCTAATGTGCTCTTTGTTTTACCTGTTACCTAAAGTATGAAAGTTTTTTAGGGCATATCCCCTATGTTCCATTTTTTTGTGGAAAAGTCTATACGCAATTTAATTTCTACACTTATTGGCTACTAATTCCTGTTTTCCGATATGATGCGCAATCTCCGGTTTAGAATTTACAGGGAAATTTATAATGTGCTGTTTTTTACATTTGACTTAAAGCAACTAAGTTTGTTAGGGTATACCCCCTATGTTCCATTTTTTTTGTGGAAAAATCTATACGGATTTTGATTTCTACACTTATTGGCTACTAATTCCTGTTTTCCGATATGATGCACAAGCTCCCGTTTAGAATATATAGGAATTTCTAATGTGCTCTTTTTCTACATGTTACCTAAAGTATGAAAGTTTTTTAGGGCATACCCCCTATGTTCCATTTTTTTGTGGAAAGATCTATACGGATTTTGTTTCTACACTTATTAGCTACTAATTCCTGTTTTCCGATATGCTGCACAAGCTTCCGTTTAGAATTTATAGGGAAATTTCTAATGTGCTGTTTTTTTACATTTTACTTAAAGCAACCAAGTTTGTTATGGTATACCCCCTATGTTCCATTTTTTTGTGGAAAAATCTATACGGATTTTGTTTCTACACTTATTAGCTACTAAGTCCTGTTTTCCGATATGATGCGCAAGCTCCGGTTTAGAATTTACAGGGAAATTTCTAATGTGCTGTTTTTTACATTTTACTTAAAGCAACTAAGTTTGTTAGGGTATACCCCCTATGTTCCATCTTTTTGTGGAAAACTCTATATGGATTTTGATTTCTACACTTATTAGCTACTAATTCCTGTTTTCCGATATGATGCACAAGCTCCCGTTTACAATTTATAGGGAAATTTCTAATGTGCTGTTTTTTTACATTTTACTTAAAGCAACCAAGTTTGTTATGGTATACCCCCTATGTTCCACTTTTTTTGTGGAAAAATCTATACGGATTTTGTTTCTACACTTATTAGCTACTAAGTCCTGTTTTCCGATATGATGCGCAAGCTCCGGTTTAGCATTTACAGGGAAATTTCTAATGTGCTGTTTTTTACATTTTACTTAAAGCAACTAAGTTTGTTAGGGTATACCCCCTATGTTCCATTTTTTTGTGGAAAAATCTATACGGATTTTGATTTATACACTTATTAGCTACTAATTCCTGTTTTCCGATATGATGCACAAGCTCCCGTTTAGAATTAATAGGGAAATTTCTAATGTGCTGTTTTTTTACATTTTACTTAAAGCAACTAAGTTTGTTAGGGTATACCCCCTATGTTCCATTTTTTTGTGGAAAAATCTATACGGATTTTGATTTCTACACTTATTAGCTACTTACTCCTGTTTTCCGATATGATGCACATGCTCCCGTTTAGAATTTATAGGATAATTTCTAATGTGCTCTTTGTTTTACCTGTTACCTAAAGTATGAAAGTTTTTTAGGGCATATCCCCTATGTTCCATTTTTTTGTGGAAAAGTCTATACGCAATTTAATTTCTACACTTATTGGCTACTAATTCCTGTTTTCCGATATGATGCGCAATCTCCGGTTTAGAATTTACAGGGAAATTTATAATGTGCTGTTTTTTACATTTGACTTAAAGCAACTAAGTTTGTTAGGGTATACCCCCTATGTTCCATTTTTTTTGTGGAAAAATCTATACGGATTTTGATTTCTACACTTATTGGCTACTAATTCCTGTTTTCCGATATGATGCACAAGCTCCCGTTTAGAATATATAGGAATTTCTAATGTGCTCTTTTTCTACATGTTACCTAAAGTATGAAAGTTTTTTAGGGCATACCCCCTATGTTCCATTTTTTTGTGGAAAGATCTATACGGATTTTGTTTCTACACTTATTAGCTACTAATTCCTGTTTTCCGATATGCTGCACAAGCTTCCGTTTAGAATTTATAGGGAAATTTCTAATGTGCTGTTTTTTTACATTTTACTTAAAGCAACCAAGTTTGTTATGGTATACCCCTATGTTCCATTTTTTTATGGCAAAATCTATACGGATTTTGTTTCTACACTTATTAGCTACTAATTCCTGTTTTCCGATATGACGCGCAAGCTCCCGTTTAGACTTTATAGGGAAATTTCTAATGTGCTGTTTTTTTTACATTTTACTTAGAGCAGCTAAGTTTGTTAGGGTATACCCCCTATGTCCCATTTTTGTGTTGAAAAATCTATACGGATTTTGATTTCTACACTTATTAGCTACTAATTCCTGTTTTCCGATATGATGCACAAGCTCCGCTTAGAATTTATAGGGAAATTTCTAATGTGCTGTTTTTTTACATTTTACTTAAAGCAACTAAGTTTGTTAGGGTATACCCCAATGTTCCATCTTTTTGTGGAAAACTCTATATGGAATTTGATTTCTACACTTATTAGCTACTAATTCCTGTTTTCCGATATGATGCGCAAGCTCCGGTTTAGAATTTACAGGGAAATTTCTAATGTGCTGTTTTTTACATTTTACTTAAAGCAACTAAGTTTGTTAGGGTATACCCCCTATGTTCCATTTTTTTGTGGAAAAGCGATACGGATTTTGATTTCTACACTTATTAGCTACTAATTCCTGTTTTCCGATATGATGCACAAGCTCCAGTTTAGAATTTACAGGGAAATTTCTTACTGTGCTGTTTTTTACATTTTACTTAAAGCAACTAAGTTTGTTAGGGTATACCCCCTATGTTCCATTTTTTTGTGGACAAATCTATACGGATTTTGATTTCTACACTTATTAGCTACTAATTCCTGTTTTACGATATGATGCACAAGCTCCCGTTTAGAATTTAGAGGGAAATTTCTAATGTGCTGTTTTTTAGATTTTACTTAAAGCAACTAAGTTTGTTAGGGTATACCCCCTATGTTCCATCTTTTTGTCGAAAAATCTATACGGATTTTGATTTCTACACTTATTAGCTACTTACTCCTGTTTTCCAATATGATGCACATGCTCCCGTTTGAAATTTATAAGGAAATTTATCATGTGCTGTTTTTTTACATTTTACTTAAAACAACTAAGTTTCTTAGGGCATACTCGCTATATTCCATTTTGTTGTGGAAAAATCTACACGCAGTTTGATTTCTACAGTTATTAGCTACTTACTTCTGTTTTCCGATATGATGCACATGCTCCCGTTTAGAATTTATAGGATAATTTCTAATGTGCTGTTTTTTTACCTGTTACCTAAAGTATGAAAGTTTTTTAGGGCATATCCCCTATGTTCCATTTTTTTGTGGAAAAATCTATACGCAATTTAATTTCTACACTTATTGGCTACTAATTCCTGTTTTCCGATATGATGCGCAGTCTCCGGTTTAGAATTTACAGGGAAATTTATAATGCGCTGTTTTTTACATTTTACTTAAAGCAACTAAGTTTGTTAGGGTATACCCCCTATGTTCCATTTTTTTTGTGGAAAAATCTATACGGATTTTGCTTTCTACACTTATTGGCTACTAATTCCTGTTTTCCGATATGATGCACAAGCTCCCGTTTAGAATTTATAGGGAAATTTCTAATGTGCTGTTTTTTTACATTTTACTTAAAGCAACCAAGTTTGTTATGGTATACCCCCTATGTTCCATTTTTTTGTGGAAAAATCTATACGGATTTTGTTTCTACACTTATTAGCTACTAATTCCTGTTTTCCGATATGATGCGCAAGCTCCGGTTTAGAATTTACAGGGAAATTTCTAATGTGCTGTTTTTTACATTTTACTTAAAGCAACTAAGTTTGTTAGGGTTACCCCCTATGTTCCATTTTTTTGTGGAAAAATCTATACGGATTTTGATTTCTACACTTATTAGCTACTAATTCCTGTTTTCCGATATGATGCACAAGCTCCCGTTTAGAATTTATAGGGAAATTTCTAATGTGCTGTTTTTTTACATTTTACTTAAAGCAACTAAGTTTGTTAGGGTATACCCCCTATGTTCCATCTTTTTGTGGAAAAATCTATACGGATTTTGATTTCTACACTTATTAGCTACTTACTCCTGTTTTCCGATATGATGCACATGCTCCCGTTTAGAATTTATAGGATAATTTCTAATGTGCTCTTTTTTTTACCTGTTACCTAAAGTATGAAAGTTTTTTAGGGCATATCCCCTATGTTCCATTTTTTTGTGGAAAAGTCTATACGCAATTTAATTTCTACACTTATTGGCTACTAATTCCTGTTTTCCGATATGATGCGCAATCTCCGGTTTAGAATTTACAGGGAAATTTATAATGTGCTGTTTTTTACATTTGACTTAAAGCAACTAAGTTTGTTAGGGTATACCCCCTATGTTCCATTTTTTTTGTGGAAAAATCTATACGGATTTTGATTTCTACACTTATTGGCTACTAATTCCTGTTTTCCGATATGATGCACAAGCTCCCGTTTAGAATATATAGGAATTTCTAATGTGCTCTTTTTCTACATGTTACCTAAAGTATGAAAGTTTTTTAGGGCATACCCCCTATGTTCCATTTTTTTGTGGAAAAATCTATACGGATTTTGTTTCTACACTTATTAGCTACTAATTCCTGTTTTCCGATATGATGCACAAGCTTCCGTTTAGAATTTATAGGGAAATTTCTAATGTGCTCTTTTTTTACCTGTTACCTAAAGTATGAAAGTTTTTTAGGGCATATCCCCTATGTTCCATTTTTTTGTGGAAAAATCTATACGGATTTTGTTTCTACACTTATTAGCTACTAATTCCTGTTTTCCGATATGATGCGCAAGCTCCGGTTTAGAATTTACAGGGAAATTTCTAATGTGCTGTTTTTTACATTTTACTTAAAGCAACTAAGTTTGTTAGTTTATACCCCCTATGTTCCATTTTTTTTGTGGAAAAGTCTATACGGATTTTGATTTCTACACTTATTGGCTACTAATTCCTGTTTTCCGATATGATGCACAAGCTCCCGTTTAGAATATATAGGAATTTCTAATGTGCTCTTTTTCTACATGTTACCTAAAGTATGAAAGTTTTTTAGGGCATACCCCGTATGTTCCATTTTTTTGTGGAAAAATCTATACGGATTTTGTTTCTACACTTATTAGCTACTAATTCCTGTTTTCCGATATGATGCACATGCTCCCGTTTAGAATTTATAGGATAATTTCTAATGTGCTCTTTTTTTACCTGTTACCTAAAGTATGAAAGTTTTTTAGGGCATATCCCCTATGTTCCATTTTTTTGTGGAAAAATCTATACGGATTTTGTTTCTACACTTATTAGCTACTAATTCCTGTTTTCCGATATGATGCGCAAGCTCCGGTTTAGAATTTACAGGGAAATTTCTAATGTGCTGTTTTTTACATTTTACTTAAAGCAACTAAGTTTGTTAGGGTATACCCCCTATGTT
The DNA here is from genome assembly GCA_950370525.1 of Bellardia bayeri. NCBI lineage: Eukaryota > Metazoa > Arthropoda > Insecta > Diptera > Calliphoridae > Bellardia > Bellardia bayeri. Next base: position 58,364,350 of record OX493264.1, read on the forward strand.
CCATTTTTTTTTGTGGAAAAATCTATACGGATTTTGATTTCTACACTTATTGGCTACTAATTCCTGTTTTCCGATATGATGCACAAGCTCCCGTTTAGAATATATAGGAATTTCTAATGTGCTCTTTTTCTACATGTTACCTAAAGTATGAAAGTTTTTTAGGGCATACCCCCTATGTTCCATTTTTTTGTGGAAAAATCTATACGGATTTTGTTTCTACACTTATTAGCTACTAATTCCTGTTTTCCGATATGCTGCACAAGCTTCCGTTTAGAATTTATAGGGAAATTTCTAATGTGCTGTTTTTTTACATTTTACTTAAAGCAACCAAGTTTGTTATGGTATACCCCTATGTTCCATTTTTTTATGGAAAAATCTATACGGATTTTGTTTCTACACTTATTAGCTACTAATTCCTGTTTTCCGATATGATGCGCAGTCTCCGGTTTAGAATTTACAGGGAAATTTATAATGCGCTGTTTTTTACATTTTACTTAAAGCAACTAAGTTTGTTAGGGTATACCCCCTATGTTCCATTTTTTTTGTGGAAAAATCTATACGGATTTTGCTTTCTACACTTATTGGCTACTAATTCCTGTTTTCCGATATGATGCACAAGCTCCCGTTTAGAATTTATAGGGAAATTTCTAATGTGCTGTTTTTTTACATTTTACTTAAAGCAACCAAGTTTGTTATGGTATACCCCCTATGTTCCATTTTTTTGTGGAAAAATCTATACGGATTTTGTTTCTACACTTATTAGCTACTAATTCCTGTTTTCCGATATGATGCGCAAGCTCCGGTTTAGAATTTACAGGGAAATTTCTAATGTGCTGTTTTTTACATTTTACTTAAAGCAACTAAGTTTGTTAGGGTTACCCCCTATGTTCCATTTTTTTGTGGAAAAATCTATACGGATTTTGATTTCTACACTTATTAGCTACTAATTCCTGTTTTCCGATATGATGCACAAGCTCCCGTTTAGAATTTATAGGGAAATTTCTAATGTGCTGTTTTTTTACATTTTACTTAAAGCAACTAAGTTTGTTAGGGTATACCCCCTATGTTCCATCTTTTTGTGGAAAAATCTATACGGATTTTGATTTCTACACTTATTAGCTACTTACTCCTGTTTTCCGATATGATGCACATGCTCCCGTTTAGAATTTATAGGATAATTTCTAATGTGCTCTTTTTTTTACCTGTTACCTAAAGTATGAAAGTTTTTTAGGGCATATCCCCTATGTTCCATTTTTTTGTGGAAAAGTCTATACGCAATTTAATTTCTACACTTATTGGCTACTAATTCCTGTTTTCCGATATGATGCGCAATCTCCGGTTTAGAATTTACAGGGAAATTTATAATGTGCTGTTTTTTACATTTGACTTAAAGCAACTAAGTTTGTTAGGGTATACCCCCTATGTTCCATTTTTTTTGTGGAAAAATCTATACGGATTTTGATTTCTACACTTATTGGCTACTAATTCCTGTTTTCCGATATGATGCACAAGCTCCCGTTTAGAATATATAGGAATTTCTAATGTGCTCTTTTTCTACATGTTACCTAAAGTATGAAAGTTTTTTAGGGCATACCCCCTATGTTCCATTTTTTTGTGGAAAAATCTATACGGATTTTGTTTCTACACTTATTAGCTACTAATTCCTGTTTTCCGATATGATGCACAAGCTTCCGTTTAGAATTTATAGGGAAATTTCTAATGTGCTCTTTTTTTACCTGTTACCTAAAGTATGAAAGTTTTTTAGAGCATATCCCCTATGTTCCATTTTTTTGTGGAAAAATCTATACGGATTTTGTTTCTACACTTATTAGCTACTAATTCCTGTTTTCCGATATGATGCGCAAGCTCCGGTTTAGAATTTACAGGGAAATTTCTAATGTGCTGTTTTTTACATTTTACTTAAAGCAACTAAGTTTGTTAGTTTATACCCCCTATGTTCCATTTTTTTTGTGGAAAAGTCTATACGGATTTTGATTTCTACACTTATTGGCTACTAATTCCTGTTTTCCGATATGATGCACAAGCTCCCGTTTAGAATATATAGGAATTTCTAATGTGCTCTTTTTCTACATGTTACCTAAAGTATGAAAGTTTTTTAGGGCATACCCCGTATGTTCCATTTTTTTGTGGAAAAATCTATACGGATTTTGTTTCTACACTTATTAGCTACTAATTCCTGTTTTCCGATATGATGCACATGCTCCCGTTTAGAATTTATAGGATAATTTCTAATGTGCTCTTTTTTTACCTGTTACCTAAAGTATGAAAGTTTTTTAGGGCATATCCCCTATGTTCCATTTTTTTGTGGAAAAATCTATACGGATTTTGTTTCTACACTTATTAGCTACTAATTCCTGTTTTCCGATATGATGCACAAGCTCCGTTTAGAATTTATAGGGAAATTTCTAATGTGCTGTTTTTTTACATTTTACTTAAAGCAACTAAGTTTGTTAGGGTATACCCCCTATGTTCCATCTTTTTGTGGAAAACTCTATATGGAATTTGATTTCTACACTTATTAGCTACTAATTCCTGTTTTCCGATATGATGCACAAGCTCCGTTTAGAATTTATAGGGAAATTTCTAATGTGCTGTTTTTTTACATTTTACTTAAAGCAACTAAGTTTGTTAGGGTATACCCCCTATGTTCCATCTTTTTGTGGAAAACTCTATATGGAATTTGATTTCTACACTTATTAGCTACTAATTCCTGTTTTCCGATATGATGCGCAAGCTCCGGTTTAGAATTATAGGGAAATTTCTAATGTGCTGTTTTTTACATTTTACTTAAAGCAACTAAGTTTGTTAGGGTATACCCCCTATGTTCCATTTTTTTGTGGAAAAGCGATACGGATTTTGATTTCTACACTTATTAGCTACTAATTCCTGTTTTCCGATATGATGCACAAGCTCCAGTTTAGAATTTACAGGGAAATTTCTTACTGTGCTGTTTTTTACATTTTACTTAAAGCAACTAAGTTTGTTAGGGTATACCCCCTATGTTCCATTTTTTTGTGGACAAATCTATACGGATTTTGATTTCTACACTTATTAGCTACTAATTCCTGTTTTACGATATGATGCACAAGCTCCCGTTTAGAATTTACAGGGAAATTTATAATGTGCTGTTTTTTACATTTGACTTAAAGCAACTAAGTTTGTTAGGGTATACCCCCTATGTTCCATTTTTTTGTGGAAAAATCTATACGGATTTTGTTTCTACACTTATTAGCTACTAATTCCTGTTTTCCGATATGATGCACATGCTCCCGTTTAGAATTTATAGGATAATTTCTAATGTGCTCTTTTTTTACCTGTTACCTAAAGTATGAAAGTTTTTTAGGGCATATCCCCTATGTTCCATTTTTTTGTGGAAAAATCTATACGGATTTTGTTTCTACACTTATTAGCTACTAATTCCTGTTTTCCGATATGATGCGCAAGCTCCGGTTTAGAATTTACAGGGAAATTTCTAATGTGCTGTTTTTTACATTTTACTTAAAGCAACTAAGTTTGTTAGGGTATACCCCCTATGTTCCATTTTTTTTGTGGAAAAATCTATACGGATTTTGATTTCTACACTTATTGGCTACTAATTCCTGTTTTCCGATATGATGCACAAGCTCCCGTTTAGAATATATAGGAATTTCTAATGTGCTCTTTTTCTACATGTTACCTAAAGTATGAAAGTTTTTTAGGGCATACCCCCTATGTTCCATTTTTTTGTGGAAAAATCTATACGGATTTTGTTTCTACACTTATTAGCTACTAATTCCTGTTTTCCGATATGCTGCACAAGCTTCCGTTTAGAATTTATAGGGAAATTTCTAATGTGCTGTTTTTTTACATTTTACTTAAAGCAACCAAGTTTGTTATGGTATACCCCTATGTTCCATTTTTTTATGGAAAAATCTATACGGATTTTGTTTCTACACTTATTAGCTACTAATTCCTGTTTTCCGATATGACGCGCAAGCTCCCGTTTAGACTTTATAGGGAAATTTCTAATGTGCTGTTTTTTTTACATTTTACTTAGAGCAGCTAAGTTTGTTAGGGTATACCCCCTATGTTCCATTTTTGTGTTGAAAAATCTATACGGATTTTGATTTCTACACTTATTAGCTACTAATTCCTGTTTTCCGATATGATGCACAAGCTCCGTTTAGAATTTATAGGGAAACTTCTAATGTGCTGTTTTTTTACATTTTACTTAAAGCAACTAAGTTTGTTAGGGTATACCCCCTATGTTCCATTTTTTTGTGGACAAATCTATACGGATTTTGATTTCTACACTTATTAGCTACTAATTCCTGTTTTACGATATGATGCACAAGCTCCCGTTTAGAATTTAGAGGGAAATTTCTTACTGTGCTGTTTTTTACATTTTACTTAAAGCAACTAAGTTTGTTAGGGTATACCCCCTATGTTCCATTTTTTTGTGGACAAATCTATACGGATTTTGATTTCTACACTTATTAGCTACTAATTCCTGTTTTACGATATGATGCACAAGCTCCCGTTTAGAATTTAGAGGGAAATTTCTAATGTGCTGTTTTTTTAGATTTTACTTAAAGCAACTAAGTTTGTTAGGGTATACCCCCTATGTTCCATCTTTTTGTCGAAAAATCTATACGGATTTTGATTTCTACACTTATTAGCTACTTACTCCTGTTTTCCAATATGATGCACATGCTCCCATTTGAAATTTATAAGGAAATTTATCATGTGCTGTTTTTTTACATTTTACTTAAAACAACTAAGTTTCTTAGGGCATACTCGCTATATTCCATTTTGTTGTGGAAAAGTCTACACGCAGTTTGATTTCTACAGTTATTAGCTACTTACTTCTGTTTTCCGATATGATGCACATGCTCCCGTTTAGAATTTATAGGATAATTTCTAATGTGCTCTTTTTTTACCTGTTACCTAAAGTATGAAAGTTTTTTAGGGCATATCCCCTATGTTCCATTTTTTTGTGGAAAAGTCTATACGCAATTTAATTTCTACACTTATTGGCTACTAATTCCTGTTTTCCGATATGATGCGCAATCTCCGGTTTAGAATTTACAGGGAAATTTATAATGTGCTGTTTTTTACATTTTACTTAAAGCAACTAAGTTTGTTAGGGTATACCCCCTATGTTCCATTTTTTTGTGGAAAAATCTATACGGATTTTGATTTCTACACTTATTAGCTACTAATTCCTGTTTTCCGATATGATGCACAAGCTCCCGTTTAGAATTTATAGGGAAATTTCTAATGTGCTGTTTTTTTACATTTTACTTAAAGCAACTAAGTTTGTTAGGGTATACCCCCTATGTTCCATCTTTTTGTGGAAAAATCTATACGGATTTTGATTTCTACACTTATTAGCTACTTACTCCTGTTTTCCGATATGATGCACATGCTCCCGTTTAGAATTTATAGGATAATTTCTAATGTGCTCTTTTTTTACCTGTTACCTAAAGTATGAAAGTTTTTTAGGGCATATCCCCTATGTTCCATTTTTTTGTGGAAAAGTCTATACGCAATTTAATTTCTACACTTATTGGCAACTAAGCAACAACAACTAAAGCAACTAAGTTTGTTAGGGTATACCCCCTATGTTCCATTTTTTTTGTGGAAAAATCTATACGGATTTTGATTTCTACACTTATTAGCTACTTACTCCTGTTTTCCAATATGATGCACATGCTCCCGTTTGAAATTTATAAGGAAATTTATCATGTGCTGTTTTTTTACATTTTACTTAAAACAACTAAGTTTCTTAGGGCATACTCGCTATATTCCATTTTGTTGTGGAAAAATCTACACGCAGTTTGATTTCTACAGTTATTAGCTACTTACTTCTGTTTTCTGATATGATGCACATGCTCCCGTTTAGAATTTATAGGATAATTTCTAATGTGCTCTTTTTTTACCTGTTACCTAAAGTATGAAAGTTTTTTAGGGCATATCCCCTATGTTCCATTTTTTTGTGGAAAAGTCTATACGCAATTTAATTTCTACACTTATTGGCTACTAATTCCTGTTTTCCGATATGATGCGCAATCTCCGGTTTAGAATTTACAGGGAAATTTATAATGTGCTGTTTTTTACATTTTACTTAAAGCAACTAAGTTTGTTAGGGTATACCCCCTATGTTCCATTTTTTTTGTGGAAAAATCTATACGGATTTTGATTTCTACACTTATTGGCTACTAATTCCTGTTTTCCGATATGATGCACAAGCTCCCGTTTAGAATTTATAGGGAAATTTCTAATGTGCTGTTTTTTTACATTTTACTTAAAGCAACCAAGTTTGTTATGGTATACCCCCTATGTTCCATTTTTTTGTGGAAAAATCTACACGGATTTTGTTTCTATACTTATTAGCTACTAATTGCTGTTTTCCGATATGATGCGCAAGCTCCGGTTTAGAATTTACAGGGAAATTTCTAATGTGCTGTTTTTTACATTTTACTTAAAGCAACTAAGTTTGTTAGGGTATACCCCCTATGTTCCATTTTTTTTGTGGAAAAATCTATACGGATTTTGATTTCTACACTTATTAGCTACTAATTCCTGTTTTCCGATATGATGCACAAGCTCCCGTTTAGAATTTATAGGGAAATTTCTAATGTGCTGTTTTTTTACATTTTACTTAAAGCAACTAAGTTTGTTAGGGTATACCCCCTATGTTCCATCTTTTTGTGGAAAAATCTATACGGATTTTGATTTCTACACTTATTAGCTACTTACTCCTGTTTTCCGATATGATGCACATGCTCCCGTTTAGAATTTATAGGATAATTTCTAATGTGCTCTTTTTTTTACCTGTTACCTAAAGTATGAAAGTTTTTTAGGGCATATCCCCTATGTTCCATTTTTTTGTGGAAAAGTCTATACGCAATTTAATTTCTACACTTATTGGCTACTAATTCCTGTTTTCCGATATGATGCGCAATCTCCGGTTTAGAATTTACAGGGAAATTTATAATGTGCTGTTTTTTACATTTGACTTAAAGCAACTAAGTTTGTTAGGGTATATCCCCTATGTTCCATTTTTTTTGTGGAAAAATCTATACGGATTTTGATTTCTACACTTATTGGCTACTAATTCCTGTTTTCCGATATGATGCACAAGCTCCCGTTTAGAATATATAGGAATTTCTAATGTGCTCTTTTTCTACATGTTACCTAAAGTATGAAAGTTTTTTAGGGCATACCCCCTATGTTCCATTTTTTTGTGGAAAAATCTATACGGATTTTGTTTCTACACTTATTAGCTACTAATTCCTGTTTTCCGATATGATGCACAAGCTTCCGTTTAGAATTTATAGGGAAATTTCTAATGTGCTGTTTTTTTACATTTTACTTAAAACAAATAAGTTTCTTAGGGCATACTCGCTATATTCCATTTTGTTGTGAAAAAATCTACACGCAATTTGATTTCTACAGTTATTAGCTACTTACTTCTGTTTTCCGATATGATGCACATGCTCCCGTTTAGAATTTATAGGATAATTTCTAATGTGCTCTTTTTTTACCTGTTACCTAAAGTATGAAAGTTTTTTAGGGCATATCCCCTATGTTCCATTTTTTTGTGGAAAAATCTATACGGATTTTGATTTCTACACTTATTGGCTACTAATTCCTGTTTTCCGATATGATGCACAAGCTCCCGTTTAGAATATATAGGAATTTCTAATGTGCTCTTTTTCTACATGTTACCTAAAGTATGAAAGTTTTTTAGGGCATACCCCCTATGTTCCATTTTTTTGTGGAAAAATCTATACGGATTTTGTTTCTACACTTATTAGCTACTAATTCCTGTTTTCCGATATGATGCACAAGCTTCCGTTTAGAATTTATAGGGAAATTTCTAATGTGCTGTTTTTTTACATTTTACTTAAAGCAACCAAGTTTGTTATGGTATACCCCTATGTTCCATTTTTTTATGGAAAAATCTATACGGATTTTGTTTCTACACTTATTAGCTACTAATTCCTGTTTTCCGATATGACGCGCAAGCTCCCGTTTAGAATTTATAGGGAAATTTCTAATGTGCTGTTTTTTTTACATTTTACTTAGAGCAGCTAAGTTTGTTAGGGTATACCCCCTATGTTCCATTTTTGTGTTAAAAAATCTATACGGATTTTGATTTCTACACTTATTAGCTACTAATTCCTGTTTTCCGATATGATGCACAAGCTCCGTTTAGAATTTATAGGGAAATTTCTAATGTGCTGTTTTTTTACATTTTACTTAAAGCAACTAAGTTTGTTAGGGTATACCCCCTATGTTCCATCTTTTTGTGGAAAACTCTATATGGAATTTGATTTCTACACTTATTAGCTACTAATTCCTGTTTTCCGATATGATGCGCAAGCTCCGGTTTAGAATTTACAGGGAAATTTCTAATGTGCTGTTTTTTACATTTTACTTAAAGCAACTAAGTTTGTTAGGGTATACCCCCTATGTTCCATTTTTTTGTGGAAAAGCGATACGGATTTTGATTTCTACACTTATTAGCTACTAATTCCTGTTTTCCGATATGATGCACAAGCTCCAGTTTAGAATTTACAGGGAAATTTCTTACTGTGCTGTTTTTTACATTTTACTTAAAGCAACTAAGTTTGTTAGGGTATACCCCCTATGTTCCATTTTTTTGTGGACAAATCTACACGCAGTTTGATTTCTACAGTTATTAGCTACTTACTTCTGTTTTCCGATATGATGCACATGCTCCCGTTTAGAATTTATAGGATAATTTCTAATGTGCTCTTTTTTTACCTGTTACCTAAAGTATGAAAGTTTTTTAGGGTATACCCCCTATGTTCCATTTTTTTGTGGAAAAGTCTATACGCAATTTAATTTCTACACTTATTGGCTACTAATTCCTGTTTTCCGATATGATGCGCAATCTCCGGTTTAGAATTTACAGGGAAATTTATAATGTGCTGTTTTTTACATTTTACTTAAAGCAACTAAGTTTGTTAGGGTATACCCCCTATGTTCCATCTTTTTGTGGAAAAATCTATACGGATTTTGATTTCTACACTTATTAGCTACTAATTCCTGTTTTCCGATATGATGCACAAGCTTCCGTTTAGAATTTATAGGGAAATTTCTAATGTGCTGTTTTTTTACATTTTACTTAAAACAAATAAGTTTCTTAGGGCATACTCGCTATATTCCATTTTGTTGTGAAAAAATCTACACGCAATTTGATTTCTACAGTTATTAGCTACTTACTTCTGTTTTCCGATATGATGCACATGCTCCCGTTTAGAATTTATAGGATAATTTCTAATGTGCTCTTTTTTTACCTGTTACCTAAAGTATGAAAGTTTTTTAGGGCATATCCCCTATGTTCCATTTTTTTGTGGAAAAATCTATACGGATTTTGATTTCTACACTTATTGGCTACTAATTCCTGTTTTCCGATATGATGCACAAGCTCCCGTTTAGAATTTATAGGATAATTTCTAATGTGCTCTTTTTTTACCTGTTACCTAAAGTATGAAAGTTTTTTAGGGTATACCCCCTATGTTCCATTTTTTTGTGGCAAAATCTATACGGATTTTGATTTCTACACTTATTGGCTACTTACTCCTGTTTTCCAATATGATGCACATGCTCCGGTTTGAAATTTATAAGGAAATTTATCATGTGCTGTTTTTTTACATTTTACTTAAAACAACTAAGTTTCTTAGGGCATACTCGCTATATTCCATTTTGTTGTGGAAAAATCTACACGCAGATTGATTTCTACAGTTATTAGCTACTTACTTCTGTTTTCCGATATGATGCACATGCTCCCGTTTAGAATTTATAGGATAATTTCTAATGTGCTCTTTTTTTACCTGTTACCTAAAGTATGAAAGTTTTTTAGGGCATATCCCCTATGTTCCATTTTTTTGTGGAAAAGTCTATACGCAATTTAATTTCTACACTTATTGGCTACTAATTCCTGTTTTCCGATATGATGCGCAATCTCCGGTTTAGAATTTACAGGGAAGTTTATAATGTGCTGTTTTTTACATTTTACTTAAAGCAACTAAGTTTGTTAGGGTATACCCCCTATGTTCCATTTTTTTTGTGGAAAAATCTATACGGATTTTGATTTCTACACTTATTAGCTACTAATTCCTGTTTTCCGATATGATGCGCAAGCTCCGGTTTAGAATTTACAGGGAAATTTCTAATGTGCTGTTTTTTACATTTTACTTAAAGCAACTAAGTTTGTTAGGGTATACCCCCTATGTTCCATTTTTTTGTGGAAAAATCTATACGGATTTTGATTTCTACACTTATTAGCTACTAATTCCTGTTTTCCGATATGATGCACAAGCTCCCGTTTAGAATTTATAGGGAAATTTCTAATGTGCTGTTTTTTTACATTTTACTTAAAGCAACTAAGTTTGTTAGGGTATACCCCCTATGTTCCATCTTTTTGTGGAAAAATCTATACGGATTTTGATTTCTAATGTGCTCTTTTTTTTACCTGTTACCTAAAGTATGAAAGTTTTTTAGGGCATATCCCCTATGTTCCATTTTTTTGTGGAAAAGTCTATACGCAATTTAATTTCTACACTTATTGGCTACTAATTCCTGTTTTCCGATATGATGCGCAATCTCCGGTTTAGAATTTACAGGGAAATTTATAATGTGCTGTTTTTTACATTTGACTTAAAGCAACTAAGTTTGTTAGGGTATACCCCCTATGTTCCATTTTTTTTGTGGAAAAATCTATACGGATTTTGATTTCTACACTTATTGGCTACTAATTCCTGTTTTCCGATATGATGCACAAGCTCCCGTTTAGAATATATAGGAATTTCTAATGTGCTCTTTTTCTACATGTTACCTAAAGTATGAAAGTTTTTTAGGGCATACCCCCTATGTTCCATTTTTTTGTGGAAAAATCTATACGGATTTTATTTCTACACTTATTAGCTACTAATTCCTGTTTTCCGATATGATGCACAAGCTTCCGTTTAGAATTTATAGGGAAATTTCTAATGTGCTCTTTTTTTACCTGTTACCTAAAGTATGAAAGTTTTTTAGGGCATATCCCCTATGTTCCATTTTTTTGTGGAAAAGTCTATACGCAATTTAATTTCTACACTTATTGGCTACTAATTCCTGTTTTCCGATATGATGCGCAATCTCCGGTTTAGAATTTACAGGGAAGTTTATAATGTGCTGTTTTTTACATTTTACTTAAAGCAACTAAGTTTGTTAGGGTATACCCCCTATGTTCCATTTTTTTTGTGGAAAAATCTATACGGATTTTGATTTCTACACTTATTGGCTACTAATTCCTGTTTTCCGATATGATGCACAAGCTCCGTTTAGAATTTATAGGGAAATTTCTAATGTGCTGTTTTTTTACATTTTACTTAAAGCAACTAAGTTTGTTAGGGTATACCCCCTATGTTCCATCTTTTTGTGGAAAACTCTATATGGAATTTGATTTCTACACTTATTAGCTACTAATTCCTGTTTTCCGATATGATGCGCAAGCTCCGGTTTAGAATTTACAGGGAAATTTCTAATGTGCTGTTTTTTACATTTTACTTAAAGCAACTAAGTTTGTTAGGGTATACCCCCTATGTTCCATTTTTTTGTGGAAAAGCGATACGGATTTTGATTTCTACACTTATTAGCTACTAATTCCTGTTTTCCGATATGATGCACAAGCTCCAGTTTAGAATTTACAGGGAAATTTCTTACTGTGCTGTTTTTTACATTTTACTTAAAGCAACTAAGTTTGTTAGGGTATACCCCCTATGTTCCATTTTTTGGTGGACAAATCTACACGCAGTTTGATTTCTACAGTTATTAGCTACTTACTTCTGTTTTCCGATATGATGCACATGCTCCCGTTTAGAATTTATAGGATAATTTCTAATGTGCTCTTTTTTTACCTGTTACCTAAAGTATGAAAGTTTTTTAGGGTATACCCCCTATGTTCCATTTTTTTGTGGAAAAGTCTATACGCAATTTAATTTCTACACTTATTGGCTACTAATTCCTGTTTTCCGATATGATGCGCAATCTCCGGTTTAGAATTTACAGGGAAATTTATAATGTGCTGTTTTTTACATTTTACTTAAAGCAACTAAGTTTGTTAGGGTATACCCCCTATGTTCCATCTTTTTGTGGCAAAATCTATACGGATTTTGATTTCTACACTTATTGGCTACTTACTCCTGTTTTCCAATATGATGCACATGCTCCGGTTTGAAATTTATAAGGAAATTTATCATGTGCTGTTTTTTTACATTTTACTTAAAACAACTAAGTTTCTTAGGGCATACTCGCTATATTCCATTTTGTTGTGGAAAAATCTACACGCAGATTGATTTCTACAGTTATTAGCTACTTACTTCTGTTTTCCGATATGATGCACATGCTCCCGTTTAGAATTTATAGGATAATTTCTAATGTGCTCTTTTTTTACCTGTTACCTAAAGTATGAAAGTTTTTTAGGGCATATCCCCTATGTTCCATTTTTTTGTGGAAAAGTCTATACGCAATTTAATTTCTACACTTATTGGCTACTAATTCCTGTTTTCCGATATGATGCGCAATCTCCGGTTTAGAATTTACAGGGAAGTTTATAATGTGCTGTTTTTTACATTTTACTTAAAGCAACTAAGTTTGTTAGGGTATACCCCCTATGTTCCATTTTTTTTGTGGAAAAATCTATACGGATTTTGATTTCTACACTTATTGGCTACTATTGGCTACTACTGTTTTTTACATTTTACTTAAAGCAACTAAGTTTGTTAGGGTATACCCCCTATGTTCCATTTTTTTTGTGGAAAAATCTATACGGATTTTGATTTCTACACTTATTAGCTACTAATTCCTGTTTTCCGATATGATGCGCAAGCTCCGGTTTAGAATTTACAGGGAAATTTCTAATGTGCTGTTTTTTACATTTTACTTAAAGCAACTAAGTTTGTTAGGGTATACCCCCTATGTTCCATTTTTTTGTGGAAAAATCTATACGGATTTTGATTTCTACACTTATTAGCTACTAATTCCTGTTTTCCGATATGATGCACAAGCTCCCGTTTAGAATTTATAGGGAAATTTCTAATGTGCTGTTTTTTTACATTTTACTTAAAGCAACTAAGTTTGTTAGGGTATACCCCCTATGTTCCATCTTTTTGTGGAAAAATCTATACGGATTTTGATTTCTAATGTGCTCTTTTTTTTACCTGTTACCTAAAGTATGAAAGTTTTTTAGGGCATATCCCCTATGTTCCATTTTTTTGTGGAAAAGTCTATACGCAATTTAATTTCTACACTTATTGGCTACTAATTCCTGTTTTCCGATATGATGCGCAATCTCCGGTTTAGAATTTACAGGGAAATTTATAATGTGCTGTTTTTTACATTTGACTTAAAGCAACTAAGTTTGTTAGGGTATACCCCCTATGTTCCATTTTTTTTGTGGAAAAATCTATACGGATTTTGATTTCTACACTTATTGGCTACTAATTCCTGTTTTCCGATATGATGCACAAGCTCCCGTTTAGAATATATAGGAATTTCTAATGTGCTCTTTTTCTACATGTTACCTAAAGTATGAAAGTTTTTTAGGGCATACCCCCTATGTTCCATTTTTTTGTGGAAAAATCTATACGGATTTTATTTCTACACTTATTAGCTACTAATTCCTGTTTTCCGATATGATGCACAAGCTTCCGTTTAGAATTTATAGGGAAATTTCTAATGTGCTGTTTTTTTACATTTTACTTAAAGCAACCAAGTTTGTTATGGTATACCCCTATGTTCCATTTTTTTATGGAAAAATCTATACGGATTTTGTTTCTACACTTATTAGCTACTAATTGCTGTTTTCCGATATGACGCGCAAGCTCCCGTTTAGAATTTATAGGGAAATTTCTAATGTGCTGTTTTTTTTACATTTTACTTAGAGCAGCTAAGTTTGTTAGGGTATACCCCCTATGTTCCATTTTTGTGTTGAAAAATCTATACGGATTTTGATTTCTACACTTATTAGCTACTAATTCCTGTTTTCCGATATGATGCACAAGCTCCGTTTAGAATTTATAGGGAAATTTCTAATGTGCTGTTTTTTTACATTTTACTTAAAGCAACTAAGTTTGTTAGGGTGTACCCCCTATGTTCCATCTTTTTGTGGAAAACTCTATATGGAATTTGATTTCTACACTTATTAGCTACTAATTCCTGTTTTCCGATATGATGCGCAAGCTCCGGTTTAGAATTTACAGGGAAACTTCTAATGTGCTGTTTTTTACATTTTACTTAAAGCAACTAAGTTTGTTAGGGTATACCCCCTATGTTCCATTTTTTTGTGGAAAAGCGATACGGATTTTGATTTCTACACTTATTAGCTACTAATTCCTGTTTTCCGATATGATGCACAAGCTCCCGTTTAGAATTTATAGGGAAATTTCTAATGTGCTGTTTTTTTACATTTTACTTAAAGCAACTAAGTTTGTTAGGGTATACCCCCTATGTTCCATCTTTTTGTGGAAAAATCTATACGGATTTTGATTTCTAATGTGCTCTTTTTTTTACCTGTTACCTAAAGTATGAAAGTTTTTTAGGGCATATCCCCTATGTTCCATTTTTTTGTGGAAAAGTCTATACGCAATTTAATTTCTACACTTATTGGCTACTAATTCCTGTTTTCCGATATGATGCGCAATCTCCGGTTTAGAATTTACAGGGAAATTTATAATGTGCTGTTTTTTACATTTGACTTAAAGCAACTAAGTTTGTTAGGGTATACCCCCTATGTTCCATTTTTTTTGTGGAAAAATCTTTACGGATTTTGATTTCTACACTTATTGGCTACTAATTCCTGTTTTCCGATATGATGCACAAGCTCCCGTTTAGAATATATAGGAATTTCTAATGTGCTCTTTTTCTACATGTTACCTAAAGTATGAAAGTTTTTTAGGGCATACCCCCTATGTTCCATTTTTTTGTGGAAAAATCTATACGGATTTTATTTCTACACTTATTAGCTACTAATTCCTGTTTTCCGATATGATGCACAAGCTTCCGTTTAGAATTTATAGGGAAATTTCTAATGTGCTGTTTTTTTACATTTTACTTAAAGCAACCAAGTTTGTTATGGTATACCCCTATGTTCCATTTTTTTATGGAAAAATCTATACGGATTTTGTTTCTACACTTATTAGCTACTAATTGCTGTTTTCCGATATGACGCGCAAGCTCCCGTTTAGAATTTATAGGGAAATTTCTAATGTGCTGTTTTTTTTACATTTTACTTAGAGCAGCTAAGTTTGTTAGGGTATACCCCCTATGTTCCATTTTTGTGTTGAAAAATCTATACGGATTTTGATTTCTACACTTATTAGCTACTAATTCCTGTTTTCCGATATGATGCACAAGCTCCGTTTAGAATTTATAGGGAAATTTCTAATGTGCTGTTTTTTTACATTTTACTTAAAGCAACTAAGTTTGTTAGGGTGTACCCCCTATGTTCCATCTTTTTGTGGAAAACTCTATATGGAATTTGATTTCTACACTTATTAGCTACTAATTCCTGTTTTCCGATATGATGCGCAAGCTCCGGTTTAGAATTTACAGGGAAACTTCTAATGTGCTGTTTTTTACATTTTACTTAAAGCAACTAAGTTTGTTAGGGTATACCCCCTATGTTCCATTTTTTTGTGGAAAAGCGATACGGATTTTGATTTCTACACTTATTAGCTACTAATTCCTGTTTTCCGATATGATGCACAAGCTCCAGTTTAGAATTTACAGGGAAATTTCTTACTGTGCTGTTTTTTACATTTTACTTAAAGCAACTAAGTTTGTTAGGGTATACCCCCTATGTTCCATTTTTTTGTGGACAAATCTACACGCAGTTTGATTTCTACAGTTATTAGCTACTTACTTCTGTTTTCCGATATGATGACATGCTCCCGTTTAGAATTTATAGGATAATTTCTAATGTGCTCTTTTTTTACCTGTTACCTAAAGTATGAAAGTTTTTTAGGGCATATCCCCTATGTTCCATTTTTTTGTGGAAAAGTCTATACGGATTTTGTTTCTACACTTATTGGCTACTAATTCCTGTTTTCCGATATGATGCACAAGCTCCCGTTTAGAATTTATAGGGAAATTTCTAATGTGCTGTTTTTTTACATTTTACTTAAAGCAACCAAGTTTGTTATGGTATACCCCCTATGTTCCATTTTTTTGTGGAAAAATCTATACGGATTTTGTTTCTATACTTATTAGCTACTAATTCCTGTTTTCCGATATGATGCGCAAGCTCCGGTTTAGAATTTACAGGGAAATTTCTAATGTGCTGTTTTTTACATTTTACTTAAAGCAACTAAGTTTGTTAGGGTATACCCCCTATGTTCCATTTTTTGTGGAAAAATCTATACGGATTTTGATTTCTACACTTATTAGCTACTTACTCCTGTTTTCCGATATGATGCACATGCTCCCGTTTAGAATTTATAGGATAATTTCTAATGTGCTCTTTTTTTTACCTGTTACCTAAAGTATGAAAGTTTTTTAGGGCATATCCCCTATGTTCCATTTTTTTGTGGAAAAGTCTATACGCAATTTAATTTCTACACTTATTGGCTACTAATTCCTGTTTTCCGATATGATGCGCAATCTCCGGTTTAGAATTTACAGGGAAATTTATAATGTGCTGTTTTTTACATTTGACTTAAAGCAACTAAGTTTGTTAGGGTATACCCCCTATGTTCCATTTTTTTTGTGGAAAAATCTATACGGATTTTGATTTCTACACTTATTGGCTACTAATTCCTGTTTTCCGATATAATGCACAAGCTCCCGTTTAGAATATATAGGAATTTCTAATGTGCTCTTTTTCTACATGTTACCTAAAGTATGAAAGTTTTTTAGGGCATACCCCCTATGTTCCATTTTTTTATGGAAAAATCTATACGGATTTTGTTTCTACACTTATTAGCTACTAATTCCTGTTTTCCGATATGACGCGCAAGCTCCCGTTTAGAATTTATAGGGAAATTTCTAATGTGCTGTTTTTTTTACATTTTACTTAGAGCAGCTAAGTTTGTTAGGGCATACCCCCTATGTTCCATTTTTTTATGGAAAAATCTATACGGATTTTGTTTCTACACTTATTAGCTACTAATTCCTGTTTTCCGATATGATGCACAAGCTCCGTTTAGAATTTATAGGGAAATTTCTAATGTGCTGTTTTTTTACATTTTACTTAAAGCAACTAAGTTTGTTAGGGTGTACCCCCTATGTTCCATCTTTTTGTGGAAAACTCTATATGGAATTTGATTTCTACACTTATTAGCTACTAATTCCTGTTTTCCGATATGATGCGCAAGCTCCGGTTTAGAATTTACAGGGAAATTTCTAATGTGCTGTTTTTTACATTTTACTTAAAGCAACTAAGTTTGTTAGGGTATACCCCCTATGTTCCATTTTTTTGTGGAAAAGCGATACGGATTTTGATTTCTACACTTATTAGCTACTAATTCCTGTTTTCCGATATGATGCACAAGCTCCAGTTTAGAATTTACAGGGAAATTTCTTACTGTGCTGTTTTTTACATTTTACTTAAAGCAACTAAGTTTGTTAGGGTATACCCCCTATGTTCCATTTTTTTGTGGACAAATCTACACGCAGTTTGATTTCTACAGTTATTAGCTACTTACTTCTGTTTTCCGATATGATGCACATGCTCCCGTTTAGAATTTATAGTATAATTTCTAATGAGCTCTTTTTTTACCTGTTACCTAAAGTATGAAAGTTTTTTAGGGTATACCCCCTATGTTCCATTTTTTTGTGGAAAAGTCTATACGCAATTTAATTTCTACACTTATTGGCTACTAATTCCTGTTTTCCGATATGATGCGCAATCTCCGGTTTAGAATTTACAGGGAAATTTATAATGTGCTGTTTTTTACATTTTACTTAAAGCAACTAAGTTTGTTAGGGTATACCCCCTATGTTCCATCTTTTTGTGGCAAAATCTATACGGATTTTGATTTCTACACTTATTGGCTACTTACTCCTGTTTTCCAATATGATGCACATGCTCCGGTTTGAAATTTATAAGGAAATTTATCATGTGCTGTTTTTTTACATTTTACTTAAAACAACTAAGTTTCTTAGGGCATACTCGCTATATTCCATTTTGTTGTGGAAAAATCTACACGCAGATTGATTTCTACAGTTATTAGCTACTTACTTCTGTTTTCCGATATGATGCACATGCTCCCGTTTAGAATTTATAGGATAATTTCTAATGTGCTCTTTTTTTACCTGTTACCTAAAGTATGAAAGTTTTTTAGGGCATATCCCCTATGTTCCATTTTTTTGTGGAAAAGTCTATACGCAATTTAATTTCTACACTTATTGGCTACTAATTCCTGTTTTCCGATATGATGCGCAATCTCCGGTTTAGAATTTACAGGGAAGTTTATAATGTGCTGTTTTTTACATTTTACTTAAAGCAACTAAGTTTGTTAGGGTATACCCCCTATGTTCCATTTTTTTTGTGGAAAAATCTATACGGATTTTGATTTCTACACTTATTGGCTACTAATTCCTGTTTTCCGATATGATGCGCAATCTCCGGTTTAGAATTTACAGGGAAATTTATAATGTGCTGTTTTTTACATTTTACTTAAAGCAACTAAGTTTGTTAGGGTATAC
This sequence comes from Bellardia bayeri, assembly GCA_950370525.1. Classification (NCBI taxonomy): domain Eukaryota; kingdom Metazoa; phylum Arthropoda; class Insecta; order Diptera; family Calliphoridae; genus Bellardia; species Bellardia bayeri. Next base: position 58,383,073 of record OX493264.1, read on the forward strand.
CCCCTATGTTCCATTTTTTTTGTGGAAAAATCTATACGGATTTTGATTTCTACACTTATTAGCTACTAATTCCTGTTTTCCGATATGATGCGCAAGCTCCGGTTTAGAATTTACAGGGAAATTTCTAATGTGCTGTTTTTTACATTTTACTTAAAGCAACTAAGTTTGTTAGGGTATACCCCCTATGTTCCATTTTTTTGTGGAAAAATCTATACGGATTTTGATTTCTACACTTATTAGCTACTAATTCCTGTTTTCCGATATGATGCACAAGCTCCCGTTTAGAATTTATAGGGAAATTTCTAATGTGCTGTTTTTTTACATTTTACTTAAAGCAACTAAGTTTGTTAGGGTATACCCCCTAGGTTCCATCTTTTTGTGGAAAAATCTATACGGATTTTGATTTCTACACTTATTAGCTACTTACTCCTGTTTTCCGATATGATGCACATGCTCCCGTTTAGAATTTATAGGATAATTTCTAATGTGCTCTTTTTTTTACCTGTTACCTAAAGTATGAAAGTTTTTTAGGGCATATCCCCTATGTTCCATTTTTTTGTGGAAAAGTCTATACGCAATTTAATTTCTACACTTATTGGCTACTAATTCCTGTTTTCCGATATGATGCGCAATCTCCGGTTTAGAATTTACAGCGAAATTTATAATGTGCTGTTTTTTACATTTTACTTAAAGCAACTAAGTTTGTTAGGGTATACCCCCTATGTTCCATCTTTTTGTCGAAAAATCTATACGGATTTTGATTTCTACACTTATTAGCTACTTACTCCTGTTTTCCAATATGATGCACATGCTCCCGTTTGAAATTTATAAGGAAATTTATCATGTGCTGTTTTTTTACATTTTACTTAAAACAACTAAGTTTCTTAGGGCATACTCGCTATATTCCATTTTGTTGTGGAAAAATCTACACGCAGTTTGATTTCTACAGTTATTAGCTACTTACTTCTGTTTTCCGATATGATGCACATGCTCCCGTTTAGAATTTATAGGATAATTTCTAATGTGCTCTTTTTTTACCTGTTACCTAAAGTATGAAAGTTTTTTAGGGCATATCCCCTATGTTCCACTTTTTTGTGGAAAAGTCTATACGCAATTTAATTTCTACACTTATTGGCTACTAATTCCTGTTTTCCGATATGATGCGCAATCTCCGGTTTAGAATTTACAGGGAAATTTATAATGTGCTGTTTTTTACATTTTACTTAAAGCAACTAAGTTTGTTAGGGTATACCCCCTATGTTCCATTTTTTTTGTGGAAAAATCTATACGGATTTTGATTTCTACACTTATTGGCTACTAATTCCTGTTTTCCGATATGATGCACAAGCTCCCGTTTAGAATTTATAGGGAAATTTCTAATGTGCTGTTTTTTTACATTTTACTTAAAGCAACCAAGTTTGTTATGGTATACCCCCTATGTTCCATTTTTTTGTGGAAAAATCTATACGGATTTTGTTTCTATACTTATTAGCTACTAATTCCTGTTTTCCGATATGATGCGCAAGCTCCGGTTTAGAATTTACAGGGAAATTTATAATGTGCTGTTTTTTACATTTTACTTAAAGCAACTAAGTTTGTTAGGGTATACCCCCTATGTTCCATTTTTTTGTGGAAAAATCTATACGGATTTTGATTTCTACACTTATTAGCTACTTACTCCTGTTTTCCGATATGATGCACATGCTCCCGTTTAGAATTTATAGGATAATTTCTAATGTGCTCTTTTTTTTACCTGTTACCTAAAGTATGAAAGTTTTTTAGGGCATATCCCCTATGTTCCATTTTTTTGTGGAAAAGTCTATACGCAATTTAATTTCTACACTTATTGGCTACTAATTCCTGTTTTCCGATATGATGCGCAATCTCCGGTTTAGAATTTACAGGGAAATTTATAATGTGCTGTTTTTTACATTTGACTTAAAGCAACTAAGTTTGTTAGGGTATACCCCCTATGTTCCATTTTTTTTGTGGAAAAATCTATACGGATTTTGATTTCTACACTTATTGGCTACTAATTCCTGTTTTCCGATATGATGCACAAGCTCCCGTTTAGAATATATAGGAATTTCTAATGTGCTCTTTTTCTACATGTTACCTAAAGTATGAAAGTTTTTTAGGGCATAACCCCTATGTTCCATTTTTTTGTGGAAAAATCTATACGGATTTTATTTCTACACTTATTAGCTACTAATTCCTGTTTTCCGATATGATGCACAATCTTCCGTTTAGAATTTATAGGGAAATTTCTAATGTGCTGTTTTTTTACATTTTACTTAAAGCAACCAAGTTTGTTATGGTATACCCCTATGTTCCATTTTTTTATGGAAAAATCTATACGGATTTTGTTTCTACACTTATTAGCTACTAATTGCTGTTTTCCGATATGACGCGCAAGCTCCCGTTTAGAATTTATAGGGAAATTTCTAATGTGCTGTTTTTTTTACATTTTACTTAGAGCAGCTAAGTTTGTTAGGGTATACCCCCTATGTTCCATTTTTGTGTTGAAAAATCTATACGGATTTTGATTTCTACACTTATTAGCTACTAATTCCTGTTTTCCGATATGATGCACAAGCTCCGTTTAGAATTTATAGGGAAATTTCTAATGTGCTGTTTTTTTACATTTTACTTAAAGCAACTAAGTTTGTTAGGGTGTACCCCCTATGTTCCATCTTTTTGTGGAAAACTCTATATGGAATTTGATTTCTACACTTATTAGCTACTAATTCCTGTTTTCCGATATGATGCGCAAGCTCCGGTTTAGAATTTACAGGGAAACTTCTAATGTGCTGTTTTTTACATTTTACTTAAAGCAACTAAGTTTGTTAGGGTATACCCCCTATGTTCCATTTTTTTGTGGAAAAGCGATACGGATTTTGATTTCTACACTTATTAGCTACTAATTCCTGTTTTCCGATATGATGCACAAGCTCCAGTTTAGAATTTACAGGGAAATTTCTTACTGTGCTGTTTTTTACATTTTACTTAAAGCAACTAAGTTTGTTAGGGTATACCCCCTATGTTCCATTTTTTTGTGGACAAATCTACACGCAGTTTGATTTCTACAGTTATTAGCTACTTACTTCTGTTTTCCGATATGATGACATGCTCCCGTTTAGAATTTATAGGATAATTTCTAATGTGCTCTTTTTTTACCTGTTACCTAAAGTATGAAAGTTTTTTAGGGCATATCCCCTATGTTCCATTTTTTTGTGGAAAAGTCTATACGGATTTTGTTTCTACACTTATTGGCTACTAATTCCTGTTTTCCGATATGATGCACAAGCTCCCGTTTAGAATTTATAGGGAAATTTCTAATGTGCTGTTTTTTTACATTTTACTTAAAGCAACCAAGTTTGTTATGGTATACCCCCTATGTTCCATTTTTTTGTGGAAAAATCTATACGGATTTTGTTTCTATACTTATTAGCTACTAATTCCTGTTTTCCGATATGATGCGCAAGCTCCGGTTTAGAATTTACAGGGAAATTTCTAATGTGCTGTTTTTTACATTTTACTTAAAGCAACTAAGTTTGTTAGGGTATACCCCCTATGTTCCATTTTTTTGTGGAAAAATCTATACGGATTTTGATTTCTACACTTATTAGCTACTTACTCCTGTTTTCCGATGTGATGCACATGCTCCCGTTTAGAATTTATAGGATAATTTCTAATGTGCTCTTTTTTTTACCTGTTACCTAAAGTATGAAAGTTTTTTAGGGCATATCCCCTATGTTCCATTTTTTTGTGGAAAAGTCTATACGCAATTTAATTTCTACACTTATTGGCTACTAATTCCTGTTTTCCGATATGATGCGCAATCTCCGGTTTAGAATTTACAGGGAAATTTATAATGTGCTGTTTTTTACATTTGACTTAAAGCAACTAAGTTTGTTAGGGTATACCCCCTATGTTCCATTTTTTTTGTGGAAAAATCTATACGGATTTTGATTTCTACACTTATTGGCTACTAATTCCTGTTTTCCGATATAATGCACAAGCTCCCGTTTAGAATATATAGGAATTTCTAATGTGCTCTTTTTCTACATGTTACCTAAAGTATGAAAGTTTTTTAGGGCATACCCCCTATGTTCCATTTTTTTATGGAAAAATCTATACGGATTTTGTTTCTACACTTATTAGCTACTAATTCCTGTTTTCCGATATGCCGCGCAAGCTCCCGTTTAGAATTTATAGGGAAATTTCTAATGTGCTGTTTTTTTTACATTTTACTTAGAGCAGCTAAGTTTGTTAGGGCATACCCCCTATGTTCCATTTTTTTATGGAAAAATCTATACGGATTTTGTTTCTACACTTATTAGCTACTAATTCCTGTTTTCCGATATGATGCACAAGCTCCGTTTAGAATTTATAGGGAAATTTCTAATGTGCTGTTTTTTTACATTTTACTTAAAGCAACTAAGTTTGTTAGGGTGTACCCCCTATGTTCCATCTTTTTGTGGAAAACTCTATATGGAATTTGATTTCTACACTTATTAGCTACTAATTCCTGTTTTCCGATATGATGCGCAAGCTCCGGTTTAGAATTTACAGGGAAACTTCTAATGTGCTGTTTTTTACATTTTACTTAAAGCAACTAAGTTTGTTAGGGTATACCCCCTATGTTCCATTTTTTTGTGGAAAAGCGATACGGATTTTGATTTCTACACTTATTAGCTACTAATTCCTGTTTTCCGATATGATGCACAAGCTCCAGTTTAGAACTTACAGGGAAATTTCTTACTGTGCTGTTTTTTACATTTTACTTAAAGCAACTAAGTTTGTTAGGGTATACCCCCTATGTTCCATTTTTTTGTGGACAAATCTACACGCAGTTTGATTTCTACAGTTATTAGCTACTTACTTCTGTTTTCCGATATGATGCACATGCTCCCGTTTAGAATTTATAGGATAATTTCTAATGTGCTCTTTTTTTACCTGTTACCTAAAGTATGAAAGTTTTTTAGGGCATATCCCCTATGTTCCATTTTTTTGTGGAAAAGTCTATACGCAATTTAATTTCTATACTTATTGGCTACTAATTCTTGTTTTCCGATATGATGCGCAATCTCCGGTTTAGAATTTACAGGGAAATTTATAATGTGCTGTTTTTTACATTTTACTTAAAGCAACTAAGTTTGTTAGGGTATACCCCCTATGTTCCATCTTTTTGTCGAAAAATCTATACGGATTTTGATTTCTACACTTATTAGCTACTTACTCCTGTTTTCCAATATGATGCACATGCTCCCGTTTGAAATTTATAAGGAAATTTATCATGTGCTGTTTTTTTACATTTTACTTAAAACAACTAAGTTTCTTAGGGCATACTCGCTATATTCCATTTTGTTGTGGAAAAATCTACACGCAGTTTGATTTCTACAGTTATTAGCTACTTACTTCTGTTTTCCGATATGATGCACATGCTCCCGTTTAGAATTTATAGGATAATTTCTAATGTGCTCTTTTTTTACCTGTTACCTAAAGTATGAAAGTTTTTTAGGGCATATCCCCTATGTTCCATTTTTTTGTGGAAAAGTCTATACGCAATTTAATTTCTACACTTATTGGCTACTAATTCCTGTTTTCCGATATGATGCGCAATCTCCGGTTTAGAATTTACAGGGAAATTTATAATGTGCTGTTTTTTACATTTTACTTAAAGCAACTAAGTTTGTTAGGGTATACCCCCTATGTTCCATTTTTTTTGTGGAAAAATCTATACGGATTTTGATTTCTACACTTATTGGCTACTAATTCCTGTTTTCCGATATGATGCACAAGCTCCCGTTTAGAATTTACAGGGAAACTTCTAATGTGCTGTTTTTTACATTTTACTTAAAGCAACTAAGTTTGTTAGGGTATACCCCCTATGTTCCATTTTTTTGTGGAAAAGCGATACGGATTTTGATTTCTACACTTATTAGCTACTAATTCCTGTTTTCCGATATGATGCACAAGCTCCAGTTTAGAATTTACAGGGAAATTTCTTACTGTGCTGTTTTTTACATTTTACTTAAAGCAACTAAGTTTGTTAGGGTATACCCCCTATGTTCCATTTTTTTGTGGACAAATCTACACGCAGTTTGATTTCTACAGTTATTAGCTACTTACTTCTGTTTTCCGATATGATGACATGCTCCCGTTTAGAATTTATAGGATAATTTCTAATGTGCTCTTTTTTTACCTGTTACCTAAAGTATGAAAGTTTTTTAGGGCATATCCCCTATGTTCCATTTTTTTGTAGAAAAGTCTATACGGATTTTGTTTCTACACTTATTGGCTACTAATTCCTGTTTTCCGATATGATGCACAAGCTCCCGTTTAGAATTTATAGGGAAATTTCTAATGTGCTGTTTTTTTACATTTTACTTAAAGCAACCAAGTTTGTTATGGTATACCCCCTATGTTCCATTTTTTTGTGGAAAAATCTATACGGATTTTGTTTCTATACTTATTAGCTACTAATTCCTGTTTTCCGATATGATGCGCAAGCTCCGGTTTAGAATTTACAGGGAAATTTCTAATGTGCTGTTTTTTACATTTTACTTAAAGCAACTAAGTTTGTTAGGGTATACCCCCTATGTTCCATTTTTTTGTGGAAAAATCTATACGGATTTTGATTTCTACACTTATTAGCTACTTACTCCTGTTTTCCGATGTGATGCACATGCTCCCGTTTAGAATTTATAGGATAATTTCTAATGTGCTCTTTTTTTTACCTGTTACCTAAAGTATGAAAGTTTTTTAGGGCATATCCCCTATGTTCCATTTTTTTGTGGAAAAGTCTATACGCAATTTAATTTCTACACTTATTGGCTACTAATTCCTGTTTTCCGATATGATGCGCAATCTCCGGTTTAGAATTTACAGGGAAATTTATAATGTGCTGTTTTTTACATTTGACTTAAAGCAACTAAGTTTGTTAGGGTATACCCCCTATGTTCCATTTTTTTTGTGGAAAAATCTATACGGATTTTGATTTCTACACTTATTGGCTACTAATTCCTGTTTTCCGATATAATGCACAAGCTCCCGTTTAGAATATATAGGAATTTCTAATGTGCTCTTTTTCTACATGTTACCTAAAGTATGAAAGTTTTTTAGGGCATACCCCCTATGTTCCATTTTTTTATGGAAAAATCTATACGGATTTTGTTTCTACACTTATTAGCTACTAATTCCTGTTTTCCGATATGCCGCGCAAGCTCCCGTTTAGAATTTATAGGGAAATTTCTAATGTGCTGTTTTTTTTACATTTTACTTAGAGCAGCTAAGTTTGTTAGGGCATACCCCCTATGTTCCATTTTTTTATGGAAAAATCTATACGGATTTTGTTTCTACACTTATTAGCTACTAATTCCTGTTTTCCGATATGATGCACAAGCTCCGTTTAGAATTTATAGGGAAATTTCTAATGTGCTGTTTTTTTACATTTTACTTAAAGCAACTAAGTTTGTTAGGGTGTACCCCCTATGTTCCATCTTTTTGTGGAAAACTCTATATGGAATTTGATTTCTACACTTATTAGCTACTAATTCCTGTTTTCCGATATGATGCGCAAGCTCCGGTTTAGAATTTACAGGGAAACTTCTAATGTGCTGTTTTTTACATTTTACTTAAAGCAACTAAGTTTGTTAGGGTATACCCCCTATGTTCCATTTTTTTGTGGAAAAGCGATACGGATTTTGATTTCTACACTTATTAGCTACTAATTCCTGTTTTCCGATATGATGCACAAGCTCCAGTTTAGAACTTACAGGGAAATTTCTTACTGTGCTGTTTTTTACATTTTACTTAAAGCAACTAAGTTTGTTAGGGTATACCCCCTATGTTCCATTTTTTTGTGGACAAATCTACACGCAGTTTGATTTCTACAGTTATTAGCTACTTACTTCTGTTTTCCGATATGATGCACATGCTCCCGTTTAGAATTTATAGGATAATTTCTAATGTGCTCTTTTTTTACCTGTTACCTAAAGTATGAAAGTTTTTTAGGGCATATCCCCTATGTTCCATTTTTTTGTGGAAAAGTCTATACGCAATTTAATTTCTATACTTATTGGCTACTAATTCTTGTTTTCCGATATGATGCGCAATCTCCGGTTTAGAATTTACAGGGAAATTTATAATGTGCTGTTTTTTACATTTTACTTAAAGCAACTAAGTTTGTTAGGGTATACCCCCTATGTTCCATCTTTTTGTCGAAAAATCTATACGGATTTTGATTTCTACACTTATTAGCTACTTACTCCTGTTTTCCAATATGATGCACATGCTCCCGTTTGAAATTTATAAGGAAATTTATCATGTGCTGTTTTTTTACATTTTACTTAAAACAACTAAGTTTCTTAGGGCATACTCGCTATATTCCATTTTGTTGTGGAAAAATCTACACGCAGTTTGATTTCTACAGTTATTAGCTACTTACTTCTGTTTTCCGATATGATGCACATGCTCCCGTTTAGAATTTATAGGATAATTTCTAATGTGCTCTTTTTTTACCTGTTACCTAAAGTATGAAAGTTTTTTAGGGCATATCCCCTATGTTCCATTTTTTTGTGGAAAAGTCTATACGCAATTTAATTTCTACACTTATTGGCTACTAATTCCTGTTTTCCGATATGATGCGCAATCTCCGGTTTAGAATTTACAGGGAAATTTATAATGTGCTGTTTTTTACATTTTACTTAAAGCAACTAAGTTTGTTAGGGTATACCCCCTATGTTCCATTTTTTTTGTGGAAAAATCTATACGGATTTTGATTTCTACACTTATTGGCTACTAATTCCTGTTTTCCGATATGATGCACAAGCTCCCGTTTAGAATTTATAGGGAAATTTCTAATGTGCTGTTTTTTTACATTTTACTTAAAGCAACCAAGTTTGTTATGGTATACCCCCTATGTTCCATTTTTTTGTGGAAAAATCTATACGGATTTTGTTTCTACACTTATTAGCTACTAATTCCTGTTTTCCGATATGATGCGCAAGCTCCGGTTTAGAATTTACAGGGAAATTTCTAATGTGCTGTTTTTTACATTTTACTTAAAGCAACTAAGTTTGTTAGGGTATACCCCCTATGTTCCATTTTTTTGTGGAAAAATCTATACGGATTTTGATTTCTACACTTATTAGCTACTAATTCCTGTTTTTCGATATGATGCACATGCTCCCGTTTAGAATTTATAGGGAAATTTCTAATGTGCTGTTTTTTTACATTTTACTTAAAGCAACTAAGTTTGTTAGGGTATACCCCCTATGTTCCATCTTTTTGTGGAAAAATCTATACGGATTTTGATTTCTACACTTATTAGCTACTTACTCCTGTTTTCCGATATGATGCACATGCTCCCGTTTAGAATTTATAGGATAATTTCTAATGTGCTCTTTTTTTTACCTGTTACCTAAAGTATGAAAGTTTTTTAGGGCATATCCCCTATGTTCCATTTTTTTGTGGAAAAGTCTATACGCAATTTAATTTCTACACTTATTGGCTACTAATTCCTGTTTTCCGATATGATGCGCAATCTCCGGTTTAGAATTTACAGGGAAATTTATAATGTGCTGTTTTTTACATTTGACTTAAAGCAACTAAGTTTGTTAGGGTATACCCCCTATGTTCCATTTTTTTTGTGGAAAAATCTATACGGATTTTGATTTCTACACTTATTGGCTACTAATTCCTGTTTTCCGATATGATGCACAAGCTCCCGTTTAGAATATATAGGAATTTCTAATGTGCTCTTTTTCTACATGTTACCTAAAGTATGAAAGTTTTTTAGGGCATACCCCCTATGTTCCATTTTTTTGTGGAAAAATCTATACGGATTTTGTTTCTACACTTATTAGCTACTAATTCCTGTTTTCCGAAATGATGCACAAGCTTCCGTTTAGAATTTATAGGGAAATTTCTAATGTGCTGTTTTTTTACATTTTACTTAAAACAACTAAGTTTCTTAGGGCATACTCGCTATATTCCATTTTGTTGTGGAAAAATCTACACGCAGTTTGATTTCTACAGTTATTAGCTACTTACTTCTGTTTTCCGATATGATGCACATGCTCCCGTTTAGAATTTATAGGATAATTTCTAATGTGCTCTTTTTTTACCTGTTACCTAAAGTATGAAAGTTTTTTAGGGCATATCCCCTATGTTCCATTTTTTTGTGGAAAAATCTATACGGATTTTGATTTCTACACTTATTGGCTACTAATTCCTGTTTTCCGATATGATGCACAAGCTCCCGTTTAGAATATATAGGAATTTCTAATGTGCTCTTTTTCTACATGTTACCTAAAGTATGAAAGTTTTTTAGGGCATACCCCCTATGTTCCATTTTTTTGTGGAAAAATCTATACGGATTTTGTTTCTACACTTATTAGCTACTAATTCCTGTTTTCCGATGTGATGCACAAGCTTCCGTTTAGAATTTATAGGGATATTTCTAATGTGCTGTTTTTTTACATTTTACTTAAAGCAACCAAGTTTGTTATGGTATACCCCTATGTTCCATTTTTTTATGGAAAAATCTATACGGATTTTGTTTCTACACTTATTAGCTACTAATTCCTGTTTTCCGATATGACGCGCAAGCTCCCGTTTCGAATTTATAGCGAAATTTCTAATGTGCTGTTTTTTTTTACATTTTACTTAGAGCAGCTAAGTTTGTTAGGGTATACCCCCTATGTTCCATTTTTGTGTTGAAAAATCTATACGGATTTTGATTTCTACACTTATTAGCTACTAATTCCTGTTTTCCGATATGATGCACAAGCTCCGTTTAGAATTTATAGGGAAATTTCTAATGTGCTGTTTTTTTACATTTTACTTAAAGCAACTAAGTTTGTTAGGGTATACCCCCTATGTTCCATCTTTTTGTGGAAAACTCTATATGGAATTTGATTTCGACACTTATTAGCTACTAATTCCTGTTTTCCGATATGATGCGCAAGCTCCGGTTTAGAATTTACAGGGAAATTTCTAATGTGCTGTTTTTTACATTTTACTTAAAGCAACTAAGTTTGTTAGGGTATACCCCCTATGTTCCATTTTTTTGTGGAAAAGCGATACGGATTTTGATTTCTACACTTATTAGCTACTAATTCCTGTTTTCCGATATGATGCACAAGCTCCAGTTTAGAATTTACAGGGAAATTTCTTACTGTGCTGTTTTTTACATTTTACTTAAAGCAACTAAGTTTGTTAGGGTATACCCCCTATGTTCCATTTTTTTGTGGACAAATCTATACGGATTTTGATTTCTACACTTATTAGCTACTAATTCCTGTTTTACGATATGATGCACACGCTCCCGTTTAGAATTTAGAGGGAAATTTCTAATGTGCTGTTTTTTTAGATTTTACTTAAAGCAACTAAGTTTGTTAGGGTATACCCCCTATGTTCCATCTTTTTGTCGAAAAATCTATACGGATTTTGATTTCTACACTTATTAGCTACTTACTCCTGTTTTCCAATATGATGCACATGCTCCCGTTTGAAATTTATAAGGAAATTTATCATGTGCTGTTTTTTTACATTTTACTTAAAACAACTAAGTTTCTTAGGGCATACTCGCTATATTCCATTTTGTTGTGGAAAAATCTACACGCAGTTTGATTTCTACAGTTATTAGCTACTTACTTCTGTTTTCCGATATGATGCACATGCTCCCGTTTAGAATTTATAGGATAATTTCTAATGTGCTCTTTTTTTACCTGTTACCTAAAGTATGAAAGTTTTTTAGGGCATATCCCCTATGTTCCATTTTTTTGTGGAAAAGTCTATACGCAATTTAATTTCTACACTTATTGGCTACTAATTCCTGTTTTCCGATATGATGCGCAATCTCCGGTTTAGAATTTACAGGGAAATTTATAATGTGCTGTTTTTTACATTTTACTTAAAGCAACTAAGTTTGTTAGGGTATACCCCCTATGTTCCATTTTTTTTTGTGGAAAAATCTATACGGATTTTGATTTCTACACTTATTGGCTACTAATTCCTGTTTTCCGATATGATGCACAAGCTCCCGTTTAGAATTTATAGGGAAATTTCTAATGTGCTGTTTTTTTACATTTTACTTAAAGCAACCAAGTTTGTTATAGTATACCCCCTATGTTCCATTTTTTTGTGGAAAAATCTATACGGATTTTGTTTCTACACTTATTAGCTACTAATTCCTGTTTTCCGATATGATGCGCAAGCTCCGGTTTAGAATTTACAGGGAAATTTCTAATGTGCTGTTTTTTACATTTTACTTAAAGCAACTAAGTTTGTTAGGGTATACCCCCTATGTTCCATTTTTGTGTGGAAAAATCTATACGGATTTTGATTTCTACACTTATTAGCTACTAATTCCTGTTTTCCGATATGATGCACATAATCCCGTTTAGCATATATAGGAATTTCTAATGTGCTCTTTTTCTACATGTTACCTAAAGTATGAAAGTTTTTTAGGGCATACCCCCTATGTTCCATTTTTTGTGGAAAAATCTATACGGATTTTGTTTCTACACTTATTAGCTACTAATTCCTGTTTTCCGATATGACGCACAAGCTTCCGTTTAGAATTTATAGGGAAATTTCTAATGTGCTGTTTTTTTACATTTTACTTAAAGCAACCAAGTTTGTTATGGTATACCCCTATGTTCCATTTTTTTATGGAAAAATCTATACGGATTTTGTTTCTACACTTATTAGCTACTAATTCCTGTTTTCCGATATGACGCGCAAGCTCCCGTTTAGAATTTATAGGGAAATTTCTAATGTGCTGTTTTTTTTACATTTTACTTAGAGCAGCTAAGTTTGTTAGGGTATACCCCCTATGTTCCATTTTTGTGTTAAAAAATCTATACGGATTTTGATTTCTACACTTATTAGCTACTAATTCCTGTTTTCCGATATGATGCACAAGCTCCGTTTAGAATTTATAGGGAAATTTCTAATGTGCTGTTTTTTTACATTTTACTTAAAGCAACCAAGTTTGTTATAGTATACCCCCTATGTTCCATTTTTTTGTGGAAAAATCTATACGGATTTTGTTTCTACACTTATTAGCTACTAATTCCTGTTTTCCGATATGATGCGCAAGCTCCGGTTTAGAATTTACAGGGAAATTTCTAATGTGCTGTTTTTTACATTTTACTTAAAGCAACTAAGTTTGTTAGGGTATACCCCCTATGTTCCATTTTTGTGTGGAAAAATCTATACGGATTTTGATTTCTACACTTATTAGCTACTAATTCCTGTTTTCCGATATGATGCACATAATCCCGTTTAGCATATATAGGAATTTCTAATGTGCTCTTTTTCTACATGTTACCTAAAGTATTAAAGTTTTTTAGGGCATACCCCCTATGTTCCATTTTTTGTGGAAAAATCTATACGGATTTTGTTTCTACACTTATTAGCTACTAATTCCTGTTTTCCGATATGACGCACAAGCTTCCGTTTAGAATTTATAGGGAAATTTCTAATGTGCTGTTTTTTTACATTTTACTTAAAGCAACCAAGTTTGTTATGGTATACCCCTATGTTCCATTTTTTTATGGAAAAATCTATACGGATTTTGTTTCTACACTTATTAGCTACTAATTCCTGTTTTCCGATATGACGCGCAAGCTCCCGTTTAGAATTTATAGGGAAATTTCTAATGTGCTGTTTTTTTTACATTTTACTTAGAGCAGCTAAGTTTGTTAGGGTATACCCCCTATGTTCCATTTTTGTGTTAAAAAATCTATACGGATTTTGATTTCTACACTTATTAGCTACTAATTCCTGTTTTCCGATATGATGCACAAGCTCCGTTTAGAATTTATAGGGAAATTTCTAATGTGCTGTTTTTTTACATTTTACTTAAAGCAACTAAGTTTGTTAGGGTATACCCCCTATGTTCCATCTTTTTGTGGAAAACTCTATATGGAATTTGATTTCTACACTTATTAGCTACTAATTCCTGTTTTCCGATATGATGCGCAAGCTCCGGTTTAGAATTTACAGGGAAATTTCTAATGTGCTGTTTTTTACATTTTACTTAAAGCAACTAAGTTTGTTAGGGTATACCCCCTATGTTCCATTTTTTTGTGGAAAAGCGATACGGATTTTGATTTGTACACTTATTAGCTACTAATTCCTGTTTTCCGATATGATGCGCAAGCTCCAGTTTAGAATTTACACGGAAATTTCTTACTGTGCTGTTTTTTACATTTTACTTAAAGCAACTAAGTTTGTTAGGGTATACCCCCTATGTTCCATCTTTTTGTCGAAAAATCTATACGGATTTTGATTTCTACACTTATTAGCTACTTACTCCTGTTTTCCAATATGATGCACATGCTCCCGTTTGAAATTTATAAGGAAATTTATCATGTGCTGTTTTTTTACATTTTACTTAAAACAACTAAGTTTCTTAGGGCATACTCGCTATATTCCATTTTGTTGTGGAAAAATCTACACGCAGTTTGATTTCTACAGTTATTAGCTACTTACTTCTGTTTTCCGATATGATGCACATGCTCCCGTTTAGAATTTATAGGATAATTTCTAATGTGCTCTTTTTTTACCTGTTACCTAAAGTATGAAAGTTTTTTAGGGCATATCCCCTATGTTCCATTTTTTTGTGGAAAAGTCTATACGCAATTTAATTTCTACACTTATTGGCTACTAATTCCTGTTTTCCGATATGATGCGCAATCTCCGGTTTAGAATTTACAGGGAAATTTATAATGTGCTGTTTTTTACATTTTACTTAAAGCAACTAAGTTTGTTAGGGTATACCCCCTATGTTCCATTTTTTTTTGTGGAAAAATCTATACGGATTTTGATTTCTACACTTATTGGCTACTAATTCCTGTTTTCCGATATGATGCACAAGCTCCCGTTTAGAATTTATAGGGAAATTTCTAATGTGCTGTTTTTTTACATTTTACTTAAAGCAACCAAGTTTGTTATAGTATACCCCCTATGTTCCATTTTTTTGTGGAAAAATCTATACGGATTTTGTTTCTACACTTATTAGCTACTAATTCCTGTTTTCCGATATGATGCGCAAGCTCCGGTTTAGAATTTACAGGGAAATTTCTAATGTGCTGTTTTTTACATTTTACTTAAAGCAACTAAGTTTGTTAGGGTATACCCCCTATGTTCCATTTTTGTGTGGAAAAATCTATACGGATTTTGATTTCTACACTTATTAGCTACTAATTCCTGTTTTCCGATATGATGCACATAATCCCGTTTAGCATATATAGGAATTTCTAATGTGCTCTTTTTCTACATGTTACCTAAAGTATGAAAGTTTTTTAGGGCATACCCCCTATGTTCCATTTTTTGTGGAAAAATCTATACGGATTTTGTTTCTACACTTATTAGCTACTAATTCCTGTTTTCCGATATGACGCACAAGCTCCGTTTAGAATTTATAGGGAAATTTCTAATGTGCTGTTTTTTTACATTTTACTTAAAGCAACTAAGTTTGTTAGGGTATACCCCCTATGTTCCATCTTTTTGTGGAAAACTCTATATGGAATTTGATTTCTACACTTATTAGCTACTAATTCCTGTTTTCCGATATGATGCGCAAGCTCCGGTTTAGAATTTACAGGGAAATTTCTAATGTGCTGTTTTTTACATTTTACTTAAAGCAACTAAGTTTGTTAGGGTATACCCCCTATGTTCCATTTTTTTGTGGAAAAGCGATACGGATTTTGATTTCTACACTTATTAGCTACTAATTCCTGTTTTCCGATATGATGCACAAGCTCCAGTTTAGAATTTACACGGAAATTTCTTACTGTGCTGTTTTTTACATTTTACTTAAAGCAACTAAGTTTGTTAGGGTATACCCCATATGTTCCATCTTTTTGTGGAAAACTCTATATAGAATTTGATTTCTACACTTATTAGCTACTAATTCCTGTTTTCCGATATGACGCACAAGCTTCCGTTTAGAATTTATAGGGAAATTTCTAATGTGCTGTTTTTTTACATTTTACTTAAAGCAACCAAGTTTGTTATGGTATACCCCTATGTTCCATTTTTTTATGGAAAAATCTATACGGATTTTGTTTCTACACTTATTAGCTACTAATTCCTGTTTTCCGATATGACGCGCAAGCTCCCGTTTAGAATTTATAGGGAAATTTCTAATGTGCTGTTTTTTTTTACATTTTACTTAGAGCAGCTAAGTTTGTTAGGGTATACCCCCTATGTTCCATTTTTGTGTTAAAAAATCTATACGGATTTTGATTTCTACACTTATTAGCTACTAATTCCTGTTTTCCGATATGATGCACAAGCTCCGTTTAGAATTTATAGGGAAATTTCTAATGTGCTGTTTTTTTACATTTTACTTAAAGCAACTAAGTTTGTTAGGGTATACCCCCTATGTTCCATCTTTTTGTGGAAAACTCTATATGGAATTTGATTTCTACACTTATTAGCTACTAATTCCTGTTTTCCGATATGATGCGCAAGCTCCGGTTTAGAATTTACAGGGAAATTTCTAATGTGCTGTTTTTTACATTTTACTTAAAGCAACTAAGTTTGTTAGGGTATACCCCCTATGTTCCATTTTTTTGTGGAAAAGCGATACGGATTTTGATTTCTACACTTATTAGCTACTAATTCCTGTTTTCCGATATGATACACAAGCTCCACTTTAGAATTTACACGGAAATTTCTTACTGTGCTGTTTTTTACATTTTACTTAAAGCAACTAAGTTTGTTAGGGTATACCCCATATGTTCCATCTTTTTGTGGAAAACTCTATATGGAATTTGATTTCTACACTTATTAGCTACTAATTACTGTTTTCCGATATGATGCACAAGCTCCCGTTTAGAATTTATAGGGAAATTTCTAATGTGCTGTTTTTTTACATTTTACTTAAAGCAACTAAGTTTGTTAGGGTATACCCCCTATGTTCCATCTTTTTGTCGAAAAATCTATACGGATTTTGATTTCTACACTTATTAGCTACTTACTCCTGTTTTCCAATATGATGCACATGCTCCCGTTTGAAATTTATAAGGAAATTTATCATGTGCTGTTTTTTTACATTTTACTTAAAACAACTAAGTTTCTTAGGGCATACTCGCTATATTCCATTTTGTTGTGGAAAAATCTACACGCAGTTTGATTTCTACAGTTATTAGCTACTTACTTCTGTTTTCCGATATGATGCACATGCTCCCGTTTAGAATTTATAGGATAATTTCTAATGTGCTCTTTTTACCTGTTACCTAAAGTATGAAAGTTTTTTAGGGCATATCCGCTATGTTCCATTTTTTTGTGGAAAAGTCTATACGCAATTTAATTTCTACACTTATTGGCTACTAATTCCTCTTTTCCGATATGATGCGCAATCTCCGGTTTAGAATTTACAGAGAAATTTATAATGTGCTGTTTTTTACATTTTACTTAAAGCAACTAAGTTTGTTAGGGTATACCCCCTATGTTCCATTTTTTTTGTGGAAAAATCTATACGGATTTTGATTTCTACACTTATTAGCTACTAATTCCTGTTTTCCGATATGATGCACAAGCTCCCGTTTAGAATTTACAGGGAAATTTATAATGTGCTGTTTTTTACATTTTACTTAAAGCAACTAAGTTTGTTAGGGTATACCCCCTATGTTCCATTTTTTTTGTGGAAAAATCTATACGGATTTTGATTTCTACACTTATTAGCTACTAATTCCTGTTTTCCGATATGATGCACAAGCTCCCGTTTAGAATTTATAGGGAAATTTCTAATGTGCTGTTTTTTTTACATTTTACTTAGAGCAGCTAAGTTTGTTAGGGTATACCCCCTACGTTCCATTTTTGTGTTGAAAAATCTATACGGATTTTGATTTCTACACTTATTAGCTACTAATTCCTGTCTTCCGATATGATGCACAAGCTCCGTTTAGAATTTATAGGGAAATTTCTAATGTGCTGTTTTTTTACATTTTACTTAAAGCAACTAAGTTTGTTAGGGTATACCCCCTATGTTCCATTTTTTTTGTGGAAAAATCTATACGGATTTTGATTTTTACACTTATTAGCTACTAATTCCTGTTTTCCGATATGATGCGCAAGCTCCCATTTAGAATTTAGAGGGAAATTTCTAATGTGCTGTTTTTTTAGATTTTACTTAAAGCAACTAAGTTTGTTAGGGTATACCCCCTATGTTCCACTGTTTTTGTGGAAAAATCTATACGGATTTTGATTTCTACACTTATTGGCTACTAATTCCTGTTTTCCGATATGATGCACAAGCTCCCGTTTAGAATTTATAGGGAAATTTCTAATGTGCTGTTTTTTTACATTTTACTTAAAGCAACCAAGTTTGTTATGGTATACCCCCTATGTTCCATTTTTTTGTGGAAAAATCTATACGGATTTTGTTTCTACACTTATTAGCTACTAATTCCTGTTTTCCGATATGATGCGCAAGCTCCGGTTTAGAATTTACAGGGAAATTTCTAATGTGCTGTTTTTTACATTTTACTTAAAGCAACTAAGTTTGTTAGGGTATACCCCCTATGTTCCATTTTTGTGTGGAAAAATCTATACGGATTTTGATTTCTACACTTATTAGCTACTAATTCCGGTTTTCCGATATGATGCACAAGCTCCAGTTTAGAATTTACACGGAAATTTCTTACTGTGCTGTTTTTTACATTTTACTTAAAGCAAATAAGTTTGTTAGGGTATACCCCCTATGTTCCATTTTTTTGTGGAAAAATCTATACGGATTTTGTTTCTACACTTATTAGCTACTAATTCCTGTTTTCCGATATGATGCACAAGCTCCCGTTTAGAATTTAGAGGGACATTTCTAATGTGCTGTTTTTTTAGATTTTAATTAAAGCAACTAAGTTTGTTAGGGTATACCCCCTATGTTCCATCCTTTTGTGGAAAAATCTATACGGATTGTGATTTCTACACTTATTAGCTACTTACTCCTGTTTTCCAATATGATGCACATGCTCCCGTTTGAAATTTATAAGGAAATTTATCATGTGCTGTTTTTTTACATTTTACTTAAAACAACTAAGTTTCTTAGGGCATACTCGCTATATTCCATTTTGTTGTGGAAAAATCTACACGCAGTTTGATTTCTACAGTTATTAGCTACTTACTCCTGTTTTCCGATATGATGCACATGCTCCCGTTTAGAATTTATAGGATAATTTCTAATGTGCTCTTTTTTTACATGTTACCTAAAGTATGAAAGTTTTTTAGGGCATATCCGCTATGTTCCATTTTTTTGTGGAAAAGTCTATACGCAATTTAATTTCTACACTTATTGGCTACTAATTCCTCTTTTCCGATATGATGCGCAATCTCCGGTTTAGAATTTACAGAGAAATTTATAATGTGCTGTTTTTTACATTTTACTTAAAGCAAATAAGTTTGTTAGGGTATACCCCCTATGTTCCATTTTTGTGTGGAAAAATCTATACGGATTTTGATTTCTACACTTATTAGCTACTAATTCCTGTTTTCCGATATGATGCACATGCTCCCGTTTAGAATTTATAGGGAAATTTCTAATGTGCTGTTTTTTTAAATTTTACTTAAAGCAACTAAGTTTGTTAGGGTATACCCCCTATGTTCCATCTTTTTGTGGAAAACTCTATATGGATTTTGATTTCTACTCTTATTAGCTACTAATTCCTGTTTTCCGATATGATGCACAAGCTCCAGTTTAGAATTTATAGGATAATTTCTAATGTGCTGTTTTTTTACATTTTACTTAAAGCAACCAAGTTTGTTATGGTATACCCCCTATGTTCCCTTTTTTTGTGGAAAAATCTATACGGATTTTGTTTCTACACTTATTAGCTACTAATTCCTGTTTTCCGATATGACGCGCAAGCTCCGGTTTAGAATTTACAGGGAAATTTCTAATGTGCTGTTTTTTACATTTTACTTAAAGCAACTAAGTTTGTTAGGGTATACCCCCTATGTTCCATCTTTTTGTGGAAAAATCTATACGGATTTTGATTTCTACACTTATTAGCTACTAACTCCTGTTTTCCGATATAATGCACATGCTCCCGTTTAGAATTTATAGGGAAATTTCTAATGTGCTGTTTTTTTAAGTTTTACTTAAAGCAACTAAGTTTGTTAGGGTATACCCCCTATGTTCCATCTTTTTGTGGAAAAGTCTATATGGATTTTGATTTCTACTCTTATTAGCTACTAATTCCTGTTTTCCGATATGATGCACAAGCTCCAGTTTAGAATTTACAGGGAAATTTCTTACTGTGCTGTTTTTTACATTTTACTTAAAGCAACTATGTTTGTTACGGTATACCCCCTATGTTCCATTTTTTTGTGGAAAAATCTATACGGATTTTGTTTCTACACTTATTAGCTACTAATTCCTGTTTTCCGATATGATGCGCAAGCTCCGGTTTAGAATTTACAGGGAAATTTCTAATGTGCTGTTTTTTACATTTTACTTAAAGCAACTAAGTTTGTTAGGGTATACCCCCTATGTTCCATTTTTGTGTGGAAAAATCTATAGGGATTTTGATTTCTACACTTATTAGCTACTAATTCCTGTTTTCCGATATGATGCACATGCTCCCGTTTAGAATTTATAGGGAAATTTCTAATGTGCTGTTTTTTTACATTTTACTTAAAGCAACTAAGTTTGTTAGGGTATACCCCCTATGTTCCATCTTTTTGTGGAAAACTCTATATGGATTTTGATTTCTACACTTATTAGCTACTAATTCCGGTTTTCCGATATGATGCACAAGCTCCAGTTTAGAATTTACACGGAAATTTCTTACTGTGCTGTTTTTTACATTTTACTTAAAGCAAATAAGTTTGTTAGGGTATACCCCCTATGTTCCATTTTTTTGTGGAAAAATCTATACGGATTTTGTTTCTACACTTATTAGCTACTAATTCCTGTTTTCCGATATGATGCACAAGCTCCCGTTTAGAATTTAGAGGGACATTTCTAATGTGCTGTTTTTTTAGATTTTAATTAAAGCAACTAAGTTTGTTAGGGTATACCCCCTATGTTCCATCCTTTTGTGGAAAAATCTATACGGATTGTGATTTCTACACTTATTAGCTACTTACTCCTGTTTTCCAATATGATGCACATGCTCCCGTTTGAAATTTATAAGGAAATTTATTATGTGCTGTTTTTTTACATTTTACTTAAAACAACTAAGTTTCTTAGGGCATACTCGCTATATTCCATTTTGTTGTGGAAAAATCTACACGCAGTTTGATTTCTACAGTTATTAGCTACTTACTCCTGTTTTCCGATATGATGCACATGCTCCCGTTTAGAATTTATAGGATAATTTTTAATGTGCTCTTTTTTTACATGTTACCTAAAGTATGAAAGTTTTTTAAGGCATATCCCCTATGTTCCATTTTTTTGTGGAAAAGTCTATACGCAATTTAATTTCTACACTTATTGGCTACTAATTCCTCTTTTCCGATATGATGCGCAATCTCCGGTTTAGAATTTACAGAGAAATTTATAATGTGCTGTTTTTTACATTTTACTTAAAGCAAATAAGTTTGTTAGGGTATACCCCCTATGTTCCATTTTTGTGTGGAAAAATCTATACGGATTTTGATTTCTACACTTATTAGCTACTAATTCCTGTTTTCCGATATGATGCACATGCTCCCGTTTAGAATTTATAGGGAAATTTCTAATGTGCTGTTTTTTTAAATTTTACTTAAAGCAACTAAGTTTGTTAGGGTATACCCCCTATGTTCCATCTTTTTGTGGAAAACTCTATATGGATTTTGATTTCCACTCTTATTAGCTACTAATTCCTGTTTTCCGATATGATGCACAAGCTCCAGTTTAGAATTTACAGGGAAATTTCTTACTGTGCTGTTTTTTACATTTTACTTAAAGCAACTATGTTTGTTAGGGTATACCCCCTATGTTCCATTTTTTTGTGGACAAATCTATACGGATTTTGATTTCTACACTTATTAGCTACTAATTTCTGTTTTACGATATGATGCACAAGCTCCCGTTTAGAATTTAGAGGGAAATTTCTAATGTGCTGTTTTTTTAGATTTTACTTAAAGCAACTAAGTTTGTTACGGTATACCCCCTATGTTCCATCTTTTTGTGGAAAAATCTATACGGATTTTGATTTCTACACTTATTAGCTACTTACTCCTGTTTTCCAATATGATGCACATGCTCCCGTTTGAAATTTATAAGGAAATTTATCATGTGCTGTTTTTTTACATTTTACTTAAAACAACTAAGTTTCTTAGGGCATACTCGCTATATTCCATTTTGTTGTGGAAAAATCTACACGCAGTTTGATTTCTAGAGTTATTAGCTACTTACTCCTGTTTTCCGATATGACGCACATGCTCCCGTTTAGAATTTATAGGATAATTTCTAATGTGCTGTTTTTTTATATTTTACTTAAAGCAACCAAGTTTGTTATGGTATACCCCCTATGTTCCATTTTTTTGTGGAAAAATCTATACGGATTTTGTTTCTACACTTATTAGCTACTAATTCCTGTTTTCCGATATGATGCGCAAGCTCCGGTTTAGAATTTACAGGGAAATTTCTACTGTGCTGTTTTTTACATTTTACTTAAAGCAACTAAGTTTGTTAGGGTATACCCCCTATGTTCCATCTTTTTGTGGAAAAATCTATACGGATTTTGATTTCTACACTTATTAGCTACTAACTCCTGTTTTCCGATATGATGCACATGCTCCCGTTTAGAATTTATAGGGAAATTTCTAATGTGCTGTTTTTTACATTTTACTTAAAGCAACTAAGTTTGTTAGGGTATACCCCCTATGTTCCATCTTTTTGTGGAAAACTCTATATGGATTTTGATTTCTACTCTTATTAGCTACTAATTCCTGTTTTCCGATATGATGCACAAGCTCCAGTTTAGAATTTACAGGGAAATTTCTTACTGTGCTGTTTTTTACATTTTACTTAAAGCAACTAAGTTTGTTAGGGTATACCCCCTATGTTCCATTTTTTTGTGGAAAAATCTATACGGATTTTGTTTCTACACTTATTAGCTACTAATTCCTGTTTTCCGATATGATGCACATGCTCCCGTTTAGAATTTATAGGGAAATTTCTAATGTGCTGTTTTTTACATTTTACTTAAAGCAACTAAGTTTGTTAGGGTATACCCCCTATGTTCCATCTTTTTGTGGAAAACTCTATATGGATTTTGATTTCTACTCTTATTAGCTACTAATTCCTGTTTTCCGATATGATGCACAAGCTCCAGTTTAGAATTTACAGAGAAATTTATAATGTGCTGTTTTTTACATTTTACTTAAAGCAAATAAGTTTGTTAGGGTATACCCCCTATGTTCCATTTTTTTGTGGACAAATCTATACGGATTTTGATTTCTACAGTTATTAGCTACTAATTCCTGTTTTACATGATGCACAAGCTCCTGTTTAGAATTTAGAGGGAAATTTCTAATGTGCTGTTTTTTTAGATTTTACTTAAAGCAACTAAGTTTGTTAGGGTATACCCCCTATGTTCCATCTTTTTGTGGAAACCTCTATATGGATTTTGATTTCTACTCTTATTAGCTACTAATTCCTGTTTTCCGATATGATGCACAAGCTCCAGTTTAGAATTTACAGAGAAATTTATAATGTGCTGTTTTTTACATTTTACTTAAAGCAAATAAGTTTGTTATGGTATACCCCCTATGTTCCCTTTTTTTGTGGAAAAATCTATACGGATTTTGTTTCTACACTTATTAGCTACTAATTCCTGTTTTCCGATATGACGCGCAAGCTCCGGTTTAGAATTTACAGGGAAATTTCTAATGTGCTGTTTTTTACATTTTACTTAAAGCAACTAAGTTTGTTAGGGTATACCCCCTATGTTCCATCTTTTTGTGGGAAAATCTATACGGATTTTGATTTCTACACTTATTAGCTACTAACTCCTGTTTTCCGATATAATGCACATGCTCCCGTTTAGAATTTATAGGGAAATTTCTAATGTGCTGTTTTTTTAAATTTTACTTAAAGCAACTAAGTTTGTTAGGGTATACCCCCTATGTTCCATCTTTTTGTGGAAAAGTCTATATGGATTTTGATTTCTACTCTTATTAGCTACTAATTCCTGTTTTCCGATATGATGCACAAGCTCCAGTTTAGAATTTACACGGAAATTTCTTACTGTGCTGTTTTTTACATTTTACTTAAAGCAAATAAGTTTGTTAGGGTATACCCCCTATGTTCCATTTTTTGTGGAAAAATCTATACGGATTTTGTTTCTACACTTATTAGCTACTAATTCCTGTTTTCCGATATGATGCACAAGCTCCCGTTTAGAATTTAGAGGGACATTTCTAATGTGCTGTTTTTTTAGATTTTAATTAAAGCAACTAAGTTTGTTAGGGTATACCCCCTATGTTCCATCCTTTTGTGGAAAAATCTATACGGATTGTGATTTCTACACTTATTAGCTACTTACTCCTGTTTTCCAATATGATGCACATGCTCCCGTTTGAAATTTATAAGGAAATTTATTATGTGCTGTTTTTTTACATTTTACTTAAAACAACTAAGTTTCTTAGGGCATACTCGCTATATTCCATTTTGTTGTGGAAAAATCTACACGCAGTTTGATTTCTACAGTTATTAGCTACTTACTCCTGTTTTCCGATATGATGCACATGCTCCCGTTTAGAATTTATAGGATAATTTTTAATGTGCTCTTTTTTTACATGTTACCTAAAGTATGAAAGTTTTTTAAGGCATATCCCCTATGTTCCATTTTTTTGTGGAAAAGTCTATACGCAATTTAATTTCTACACTTATTGGCTACTAATTCCTCTTTTCCGATATGATGCGCAATCTCCGGTTTAGAATTTACAGAGAAATTTATAATGTGCTGTTTTTTACATTTTACTTAAAGCAAATAAGTTTGTTAGGGTATACCCCCTATGTTCCATTTTTGTGTGGAAAAATCTATACGGATTTTGATTTCTACACTTATTAGCTACTAATTCCTGTTTTCCGATATGATGCACATGCTCCCGTTTAGAATTTATAGGGAAATTTCTAATGTGCTGTTTTTTTAAATTTTACTTAAAGCAACTAAGTTTGTTAGGGTATACCCCCTATGTTCCATCTTTTTGTGGAAAACTCTATATGGATTTTGATTTCCACTCTTATTAGCTACTAATTCCTGTTTTCCGATATGATGCACAAGCTCCAGTTTAGAATTTACAGGGAAATTTCTTACTGTGCTGTTTTTTACATTTTACTTAAAGCAACTATGTTTGTTAGGGTATACCCCCTATGTTCCATTTTTTTGTGGACAAATCTATACGGATTTTGATTTCTACACTTATTAGCTACTAATTTCTGTTTTACGATATGATGCACAAGCTCCCGTTTAGAATTTAGAGGGAAATTTCTAATGTGCTGTTTTTTTAGATTTTACTTAAAGCAACTAAGTTTGTTACGGTATACCCCCTATGTTCCATCTTTTTGTGGAAAAATCTATACGGATTTTGATTTCTACACTTATTAGCTACTTACTCCTGTTTTCCAATATGATGCACATGCTCCCGTTTGAAATTTATAAGGAAATTTATCATGTGCTGTTTTTTTACATTTTACTTAAAACAACTAAGTTTCTTAGGGCATACTCGCTATATTCCATTTTGTTGTGGAAAAATCTACACGCAGTTTGATTTCTAGAGTTATTAGCTACTTACTCCTGTTTTCCGATATGACGCACATGCTCCCGTTTAGAATTTATAGGATAATTTCTAATGTGCTGTTTTTTTATATTTTACTTAAATCAACCAAGTTTGTTATGGTATACCCCCTATGTTCCATTTTTTTGTGGAAAAATCTATACGGATTTTGTTTCTACACTTATTAGCTACTAATTCCTGTTTTCCGATATGATGCGCAAGCTCCGGTTTAGAATTTACAGGGAAATTTCTACTGTGCTGTTTTTTACATTTTACTTAAAGCAACTAAGTTTGTTAGGGTATACCCCCTATGTTCCATCTTTTTGTGGAAAAATCTATACGGATTTTGATTTCTACACTTATTAGCTACTAACTCCTGTTTTCCGATATGATGCACATGCTCCCGTTTAGAATTTATAGGGAAATTTCTAATGTGCTGTTTTTTACATTTTACTTAAAGCAACTAAGTTTGTTAGGGTATACCCCCTATGTTCCATCTTTTTGTGGAAAACTCTATATGGATTTTGATTTCTACTCTTATTAGCTACTAATTCCTGTTTTCCGATATGATGCACAAGCTCCAGTTTAGAATTTACAGGGAAATTTCTTACTGTGCTGTTTTTTACATTTTACTTAAAGCAACTAAGTTTGTTAGGGTATACCCCCTATGTTCCATTTTTTTGTGGAAAAATCTATACGGATTTTGTTTCTACACTTATTAGCTACTAATTCCTGTTTTCCGATATGATGCACATGCTCCCGTTTAGAATTTATAGGGAAATTTCTAATGTGCTGTTTTTTACATTTTACTTAAAGCAACTAAGTTTGTTAGGGTATACCCCCTATGTTCCATCTTTTTGTGGAAAACTCTATATGGATTTTGATTTCTACTCTTATTAGCTACTAATTCCTGTTTTCCGATATGATGCACAAGCTCCAGTTTAGAATTTACAGAGAAATTTATAATGTGCTGTTTTTTACATTTTACTTAAAGCAAATAAGTTTGTTAGGGTATACCCCCTATGTTCCATTTTTTTGTGGACAAATCTATACGGATTTTGATTTCTACAGTTATTAGCTACTAATTCCTGTTTTACATGATGCACAAGCTCCTGTTTAGAATTTAGAGGGAAATTTCTAATGTGCTGTTTTTTTAGATTTTACTTAAAGCAACTAAGTTTGTTAGGGTATACCCCCTATGTTCCATCTTTTTGTGGAAACCTCTATATGGATTTTGATTTCTACTCTTATTAGCTACTAATTCCTGTTTTCCGATATGATGCACAAGCTCCAGTTTAGAATTTACAGAGAAATTTATAATGTGCTGTTTTTTACATTTTACTTAAAGCAAATAAGTTTGTTATGGTATACCCCCTATGTTCCCTTTTTTTGTGGAAAAATCTATACGGATTTTGTTTCTACACTTATTAGCTACTAATTCCTGTTTTCCGATATGACGCGCAAGCTCCGGTTTAGAATTTACAGGGAAATTTCTAATGTGCTGTTTTTTACATTTTACTTAAAGCAACTAAGTTTGTTAGGGTATACCCCCTATGTTCCATCTTTTTGTGGGAAAATCTATACGGATTTTGATTTCTACACTTATTAGCTACTAACTCCTGTTTTCCGATATAATGCACATGCTCCCGTTTAGAATTTATAGGGAAATTTCTAATGTGCTGTTTTTTTAAATTTTACTTAAAGCAACTAAGTTTGTTAGGGTATACCCCCTATGTTCCATCTTTTTGTGGAAAAGTCTATATGGATTTTGATTTCTACTCTTATTAGCTACTAATTCCTGTTTTCCGATATGATGCACAAGCTCCAGTTTAGAATTTACACGGAAATTTCTTACTGTGCTGTTTTTTACATTTTACTTAAAGCAAATAAGTTTGTTAGGGTATACCCCCTATGTTCCATTTTTTGTGGAAAAATCTATACGGATTTTGTTTCTACACTTATTAGCTACTAATTCCTGTTTTCCGATATGATGCACAAGCTCCCGTTTAGAATTTAGAGGGACATTTCTAATGTGCTGTTTTTTTAGATTTTAATTAAAGCAACTAAGTTTGTTAGGGTATACCCCCTATGTTCCATCCTTTTGTGGAAAAATCTATACGGATTGTGATTTCTACACTTATTAGCTACTTACTCCTGTTTTCCAATATGATGCACATGCTCCCGTTTGAAATTTATAAGGAAATTTATTATGTGCTGTTTTTTTACATTTTACTTAAAACAACTAAGTTTCTTAGGGCATACTCGCTATATTCCATTTTGTTGTGGAAAAATCTACACGCAGTTTGATTTCTACAGTTATTAGCTACTTACTCCTGTTTTCCGATATGATGCACATGCTCCCGTTTAGAATTTATAGGATAATTTTTAATGTGCTCTTTTTTTACATGTTACCTAAAGTATGAAAGTTTTTTAGGGCATATCCCCTATGTTCCATTTTTTTGTGGAAAAGTCTATACGCAATTTAATTTCTACACTTATTGGCTACTAATTCCTCTTTTCCGATATGATGCGCAATCTCCGGTTTAGAATTTACAGAGAAATTTATAATGTGCTGTTTTTTACATTTTACTTAAAGCAAATAAGTTTGTTAGGGTATACCCCCTATGTTCCATTTTTGTGTGGAAAAATCTATACGGATTTTGATTTCTACACTTATTAGCTACTAATTCCTGTTTTCCGATATGATGCACATGCTCCCGTTTAGAATTTATAGGGAAATTTCTAATGTGCTGTTTTTTAAATTTTACTTAAAGCAACTAAGTTTGTTAGGGTATACCCCCTATGTTCCATCTTTTTGTGGAAAACTCTATATGGATTTTGATTTCTACTCTTATTAGCTACTAATTCCTGTTTTCCGATATGATGCACAAGCTCCAGTTTAGAATTTACAGGGAAATTTCTTACTGTGCTGTTTTTTACATTTTACTTAAAGCAACTATGTTTGTTAGGGTATACCCCCTATGTTCCATTTTTTTGTGGACAAATCTATACGGATTTTGATTTCTACACTTATTAGCTACTAATTTCTGTTTTACGATATGATGCACAGGCTCCCGTTTAGAATTTAGAGGGAAATTTCTAATGTGCTGTTTTTTTAGATTTTACTTAAAGCAACTAAGTTTGTTACGGTATACCCCCTATGTTCCATCTTTTTGTGGAAAAATCTATACGGATTTTGATTTCTACACTTATTAGCTACTTACTCCTGTTTTCCAATATGATGCACATGCTCCCGTTTGAAATTTATAAGGAAATTTATCATGTGCTGTTTTTTTACATTTTACTTAAAACAACTAAGTTTCTTAGGGCATACTCGCTATATTCCATTTTGTTGTGGAAAAATCTACACGCAGTTTGATTTCTAGAGTTATTAGCTACTTACTCCTGTTTTCCGATATGACGCACATGCTCCCGTTTAGAATTTATAGGATAATTTCTAATGTGCTGTTTTTTTATATTTTACTTAAAGCAACCAAGTTTGTTATGGTATACCCCCTATGTTCCATTTTTTTGTGGAAAAATCTATACGGATTTTGTTTCTACACTTATTAGCTACTAATTCCTGTTTTCCGATATGATGCGCAAGCTCCGGTTTAGAATTTACAGGGAAATTTCTACTGTGCTGTTTTTTACATTTTACTTAAAGCAACTAAGTTTGTTAGGGTATACCCCCTATGTTCCATCTTTTTGTGGAAAAATCTATACGGATTTTGATTTCTACACTTATTAGCTACTAACTCCTGTTTTCCGATATGATGCACATGCTCCCGTTTAGAATTTATAGGGAAATTTCTAATGTGCTGTTTTTTACATTTTACTTAAAGCAACTAAGTTTGTTAGGGTATACCCCCTATGTTCCATCTTTTTGTGGAAAACTCTATATGGATTTTGATTTCTACTCTTATTAGCTACTAATTCCTGTTTTCCGATATGATGCACAAGCTCCAGTTTAGAATTTACAGGGAAATTTCTTACTGTGCTGTTTTTTACATTTTACTTAAAGCAACTAAGTTTGTTAGGGTATACCCCCTATGTTCCATTTTTTTGTAGAAAAATCTATACGGATTTTGTTTCTACACTTATTAGCTACTAATTCCTGTTTTCCGATATGATGCACATGCTCCCGTTTAGAATTTATAGGGAAATTTCTAATGTGCTGTTTTTTACATTTTACTTAAAGCAACTAAGTTTGTTAGGGTATACCCCCTATGTTCCATCTTTTTGTGGAAAACTCTATATGGATTTTGATTTCTACTCTTATTAGCTACTAATTCCTGTTTTCCGATATGATGCACAAGCTCCAGTTTAGAATTTACAGAGAAATTTATAATGTGCTGTTTTTTACATTTTACTTAAAGCAAATAAGTTTGTTAGGGTATACCCCCTATGTTCCATTTTTTTGTGGACAAATCTATACGGATTTTGATTTCTACACTTATTAGCTACTAATTCCTGTTTTACGATATGATGCACAAGCTCCTGTTTAGAATTTAGAGGGAAATTTCTAATGTGCTGTTTTTTTAGATTTTACTTAAAGCAACTAAGTTTGTTAGGGTATACCCCCTATGTTCCATCTTTTTGTGGAAAACTCTATATGGATTTTGATTTCTACTCTTATTAGCTACTAATTCCTGTTTTCCGATATGATGCACAAGCTCCAGTTTAGAATTTACAGAGAAATTTATAATGTGCTGTTTTTTACATTTTACTTAAAGCAAATAAGTTTGTTAGGGTATACCCCCTATGTTCCATTTTTTTGTGGAAAAATCTATACGGATTTTGATTTCTACACTTATTAGCTACTAATTCCTGTTTTACGATATGATGCACAAGCTCCCGTTTAGAATTTAGAGGGAAATTTCTAATGTGCTGTTTTTTTAGATTTTACTTAAAGCAACTAAGTTTGTTACGGTATACCCCCTATGTTCCATCTTTTTGTGGAAAAATCTATACGGATTTTGATTTCTACACTTATTAGCTACTTACTCCTGTTTTCCGATATGATGCACATGCTCCCGTTTGAAATTTATAAGGAAATTTATCATGTGCTGTTTTTTTACATTTTACTTAAAACAACTAAGTTTCTTAGGGCATACTCGCTATATTCCATTTTGTTGTGGAAAAATCTACACGCAGTTTGATTTCTAGAGTTATTATCTACTTACTCCTGTTTTCCGATATGATGCACATGCTCCCGTTTAGAATTTATAGGATAATTTCTAATGTGCTCTATTTTTACCTGTTACCTAAAGTATGAAAGTTTTTTAGGGCATATCCCCTATGTTCCATTTTTTTGTGGAAAAGTCTATACGCAATTTAATTTCTACACTTATTGGCTACTAATTCCTGTTTTCCGATATGATGCGCAATCTCCGGTTTAGAATTTACAGGGAAATTTATAATGTGCTGTTTTTTACATTTTACTTAAAGCAACTAAGTTTGTTAGGGTATACCCCCTATGTTCCATTTTTTTTGTGGAAAAATCTATACGGATTTTGATTTCTACACTTATTGGCTACTAACTCCTGTTTTCCGATATGACGCACAAGCTCCTGTTTAGAATTTATAGGAAAAATTTCTAATGTGCTGTTTTTTTACATTTTACTTAAAGCAACCAAGTTTGTTATGGTATACCCCCTATGTTCCATTTTTTTGTGGAAAAATCTATACGGATTTTGTTTCTACACTTATTAGCTACTAATTCCTGTTTTCCGATATGATGCGCAAGCTCCGGTTTAGAATTTACAGGGAAATTTCTAATGTGCTGTTTTTTACATTTTACTTAAAGCAACTAAGTTTGTTAGGGTATACCCCCTATGTTCCATCTTTTTGTGGAAAAATCTATACGGATTTTGATTTCTACACTTATTAGCTACTAACTCCTGTTTTCCGATATGATGCGCAAGCTCCCGTTTAGAATTTATAGGGAAATTTCTAATGTGCTGTTTTTTACATTTTACTTAAAGCAACTAAGTTTGTTAGGGTATACCCCCTATGTTCCATCTTTTTGTGGAAAACTCTATATGGGTTTTGATTTCTACTCTTATTAGCTACTAATTCCTGTTTTCCGATATGATGCACAAGCTCCAGTTTAGAATTTACAGGGAAATTTCTTACTGTGCTGTTTTTTACATTTTACTTAAAGCAACTAAGTTTGTTAGGGTATACCCCCTATGTTCCATTTTTTTGTAGAAAAATCTAAACGGATTTTGTTTCTACACTTATTAGCTACTAATTCCTGTTTTCCGATATGATGCACATGCTCCCGTTTAGAATTTATAGGGAAATTTCTAATGTGCTGTTTTTTTACATTTTACTTAAAGCAACTAAGTTTGTTAGGGTATACCTCCTATGTTCCATCTTTTTGTGGAAAACTCTATATGGATTTTGATTTCTACACTTATCAGCTACTAATTCCTGTTTTCCGATATGATGCACAAGCTCCAGTTTAGCATTTACAGAGAAATTTATAATGTGCTGTTTTTTTAGATTTTACTTAAAGCAACTAAGTTTGTTACGGTATACCCCCTATGTTCCATCTTTTTGTGGAAAAATCTATACGGATTTTGATTTCTACACTTATTAGCTACTTACTCCTGTTTTCCAATATGATGCACATGCTCCCGTTTGAAATTTATAAGGAAATTTATCATGTGCTGTTTTTTTACATTTTACTTAAAACAACTAAGTTTCTTAGGGCATACTCGCTATATTCCATTTTGTTGTGGAAAAATCTACACGCAGTTTGATTTCTAGAGTTATTATCTACTTACTCCTGTTTTCCGATATGATGCACATGCTCCCGTTTAGAATTTATAGGATAATTTCTAATGTGCTCGATTTTTACCTGTTACCTAAAGTATGAAAGTTTTTTAGGGCATATCCCCTATGTTCCATTTTTTTGTGGAAAAGTCTATACGCAATTTAATTTCTACACTTATTGGCTACTAATTCCTGTTTTCCGATATGATGCGCAATCTCCGGTTTAGAATTTACAGGGAAATTTATAATGTGCTGTTTTTTTACATTTTACTTAAAGCAACTAAGTTTGTTAGGGTATACCCCCTATGTTCCATCTTTTTGTGGAAAAATCTATACGGATTTTGATTTCTACACTTATTAGCTACTAACTCCTGTTTTCCGATATGATGCACATGCTCCCGTTTAGAATTTATAGGGAAATTTCTAATGTGCTGTTTTTTACATTTTACTTAAAGCAACTAAGTTTTTTAGGGCATATCCCCTATGTTCCATTTTTTTTGTGGAAAAATCTATACGGATTTTGATTTCTACACTTATTGGCTACTAACTCCTGTTTTCCGATATGACGCACAAGCTCCTGTTTAGAATTTATAGGAAAAATTTCTAATGTGCTGTTTTTTTACATTTTACTTAAAGCAACCAAGTTTGTTATGGTATACCCCCTATGTTCCATTTTTTTGTGGAAAAATCTATACGGATTTTGTTTCTACACTTATTAGCTACTAATTCCTGTTTTCCGATATGATGCGCAAGCTCCGGTTTAGAATTTACAGGGAAATTTCTAATGTGCTGTTTTTTACATTTTACTTAAAGCAACTAAGTTTGTTAGGGTATACCCCCTATGTTCCATCTTTTTGTGGAAAAATCTATACGGATTTTGATTTCTACACTTATTAGCTACTAACTCCTGTTTTCCGATATGATGCACATGCTCCCGTTTAGAATTTATAGGGAAATTTCTAATGTGCTGTTTTTTACATTTTACTTAAAGCAACTAAGTTTGTTAGGATACCCCCTATGTTCCATCTTTTTGTGGAAAACTCTATATGGATTTTGATTTCTACTCTTATTAGCTACTAATTCCTGTTTTCCGATATGATGCACAAGCTCCAGTTTAGAATTTACAGGGAAATTTCTTACTGTGCTGTTTTTTACATTTTACTTAAAGCAACTAAGTTTGTTAGGGTATACCCCCTATGTTCCATTTTTTTGTAGAAAAATCTATACGGATTTTGTTTCTACACTTATTAGCTACTAATTCCTGTTTTCCGATATGATGCACATGCTCCCGTTTAGAATTTATAGGGAAATTTCTAATGTGCTGTTTTTTTACATTTTACTTAAAGCAACTAAGTTTGTTAGGGTATACCCCCTATGTTCCATCTTTTTGTGGAAAACTTTATATGGATTTTGATTTCTACACTTATCAGCTACTAATTCCTGTTTTCCGATATGATGCACAAGCTCCAGTTTAGCATTTACAGAGAAATTTATAATGTGCTGTTTTTTACATTTTACTTAAAGCAAATAAGTTTGTTAGGGTATACCCCCTATGTTCCATTTTTGTGTGGAAAAATTTATACGGATTTTGATTTCTACACTTATTAGCTACTAATTCCTGTTTTCCGATATGATGCACATGCTCCCGTTTAGAATTTATAGGGAAATTTCTAATGTGCTGTTTTTTACATTTTACTTAAAGCAACTAAGTTTGTTAGGGTATACCCCCTATGTTCCATCTTTTTGTGGAAAACTCTATATGGATTTTGATTTCTACTCTTATTAGCTACTAATTCCTGTTTTCCGATATGATGCACAAGCTCCAGTTTAGAATTTACAGAGAAATTTATAATGTGCTGTTTTTTACATTTTACTTAAAGCAAATAAGTTTGTTAGGGTATACCCCCTATGTTCCATTTTTTTGTGGACAAATCTATACGGATTTTGATTTCTACACTTATTAGCTACTAATTCCTGTTTTACGATATGATGCACAAGCTCCTGTTTAGAATTTAGAGGGAAATTTCTAATGTGCTGTTTTTTTAGATTTTACTTAAAGCAACTAAGTTTGTTAGGGTATACCCCCTATGTTCCATCTTTTTGTGGAAAAATCTATACGGATTTTGATTTCTACACTTATTAGCTACTAATTCCTGTTTTCCGATATGATGCACATGCTCCCGTTTAGAATTTATAGGGAAATTTCTAATGTGCTGTTTTTTACATTTTACTTAAAGCAACTAAGTTTGTTAGGGTATACCCCCTATGTTCCATCTTTTTGTGGAAAACTCTATATGGATTTTGATTTCTACTCTTATTAGCTACTAATTCCTGTTTTCCGATATGATGCACAAGCTCCAGTTTAGAATTTACAGAGAAATTTATAATGTGCTGTTTTTTACATTTTACTTAAAGCAAATAAGTTTGTTAGGGTATACCCCCTATGTTCCATTTTTTTGTGGACAAATCTATACGGATTTTGATTTCTACACTTATTAGCTACTAATTCCTGTTTTACGATATGATGCACAAGCTCCCGTTTAGAATTTAGAGGGAAATTTCTAATGTGCTGTTTTTTTAGATTTTACTTAAAGCAACTAAGTTTGTTACGGTATACCCCCTATGTTCCATCTTTTTGTGGAAAAATCTATACGGATTTTGATTTCTACACTTATTAGCTACTTACTCCTGTTTTCCAATATGATGCACATGCTCCCGTTTGAAATTTATAAGGAAATTTATCATGTGCTGTTTTTTTACATTTTACTTAAAACAACTAAGTTTCTTAGGGCATACTCGCTATATTCCATTTTGTTGTGGAAAAATCTACACGCAGTTTGATTTCTAGAGTTATTAGCTACTTACTCCTGTTTTCCGATATGATGCACATGCTCCCGTTTAGAATTTATAGGGAAATTTCTAATGTGCTGTTTTTTACATTTTACTTAAAGCAACTAAGTTTGTTAGGATACCCCCTATGTTCCATCTTTTTGTGGAAAACTCTATATGGATTTTGATTTCTACTCTTATTAGCTACTAATTCCTGTTTTCCGATATGATGCACAAGCTCCAGTTTAGAATTTACAGGGAAATTTCTTACTGTGCTGTTTTTTACATTTTACTTAAAGCAACTAAGTTTGTTAGGGTATACCCCCTATGTTCCATTTTTTTGTAGAAAAATCTATACGGATTTTGTTTCTACACTTATTAGCTACTAATTCCTGTTTTCCGATATGATGCACATGCTCCCGTTTAGAATTTATAGGGAAATTTCTAATGTGCTGTTTTTTTACATTTTACTTAAAGCAACTAAGTTTGTTAGGGTATACCCCCTATGTTCCATCTTTTTGTGGAAAACTTTATATGGATTTTGATTTCTACACTTATCAGCTACTAATTCCTGTTTTCCGATATGATGCACAAGCTCCAGTTTAGCATTTACAGAGAAATTTATAATGTGCTGTTTTTTACATTTTACTTAAAGCAAATAAGTTTGTTAGGGTATACCCCCTATGTTCCATTTTTGTGTGGAAAAATTTATACGGATTTTGATTTCTACACTTATTAGCTACTAATTCCTGTTTTCCGATATGATGCACATGCTCCCGTTTAGAATTTATAGGGAAATTTCTAATGTGCTGTTTTTTACATTTTACTTAAAGCAACTAAGTTTGTTAGGGTATACCCCCTATGTTCCATCTTTTTGTGGAAAACTCTATATGGATTTTGATTTCTACTCTTATTAGCTACTAATTCCTGTTTTCCGATATGATGCACAAGCTCCAGTTTAGAATTTACAGAGAAATTTATAATGTGCTGTTTTTTACATTTTACTTAAAGCAAATAAGTTTGTTAGGGTATACCCCCTATGTTCCATTTTTTTGTGGACAAATCTATACGGATTTTGATTTCTACACTTATTAGCTACTAATTCCTGTTTTACGATATGATGCACAAGCTCCTGTTTAGAATTTAGAGGGAAATTTCTAATGTGCTGTTTTTTTAGATTTTACTTAAAGCAACTAAGTTTGTTAGGGTATACCCCCTATGTTCCATCTTTTTGTGGAAAAATCTATACGGATTTTGATTTCTACACTTATTAGCTACTAATTCCTGTTTTCCGATATGATGCACATGCTCCCGTTTAGAATTTATAGGGAAATTTCTAATGTGCTGTTTTTTACATTTTACTTAAAGCAACTAAGTTTGTTAGGGTATACCCCCTATGTTCCATCTTTTTGTGGAAAACTCTATATGGATTTTGATTTCTACTCTTATTAGCTACTAATTCCTGTTTTCCGATATGATGCACAAGCTCCAGTTTAGAATTTACAGAGAAATTTATAATGTGCTGTTTTTTACATTTTACTTAAAGCAAATAAGTTTGTTAGGGTATACCCCCTATGTTCCATTTTTTTGTGGACAAATCTATACGGATTTTGATTTCTACACTTATTAGCTACTAATTCCTGTTTTACGATATGATGCACAAGCTCCCGTTTAGAATTTAGAGGGAAATTTCTAATGTGCTGTTTTTTTAGATTTTACTTAAAGCAACTAAGTTTGTTACGGTATACCCCCTATGTTCCATCTTTTTGTGGAAAAATCTATACGGATTTTGATTTCTACACTTATTAGCTACTTACTCCTGTTTTCCAATATGATGCACATGCTCCCGTTTGAAATTTATAAGGAAATTTATCATGTGCTGTTTTTTTACATTTTACTTAAAACAACTAAGTTTCTTAGGGCATACTCGCTATATTCCATTTTGTTGTGGAAAAATCTACACGCAGTTTGATTTCTAGAGTTATTAGCTACTTACTCCTGTTTTCCGATATGACGCAGATGCTCCCGTTTAGAATTTATAGGATAATTTCTAATGTGCTCTATTTTTACCTGTTACCTAAAGTATGAAAGTTTTTTAGGGCATATCCCCTATGTTCCATTTTTTTGTGGAAAAGTCTATACGCAATTTAATTTCTACACTTATTGGCTACTAATTCCTGTTTTCCGATATGATGCGCAATCTCCGGTTTAGAATTTACAGGGAAATTTATAATATGCTGTTTTTTACATTTTACTTAAAGCAACTAAGTTTGTTAGGGTATACCCCCTATGTTCCATTTTTTTTGTGGAAAAATCTATACGGATTTTGATTTCTACACTTATTGGCTACTAACTCCTGTTTTCCGATATGACGCACAAGCTCCTGTTTAGAATTTATAGGAAAAATTTCTAATGTGCTGTTTTTTTACATTTTACTTAAAGCAACCAAGTTTGTTATGGTATACCCCCTATGTTCCATTTTTTTGTGGAAAAATCTATACGGATTTTGTTTCTACACTTATTAGCTACTAATTCCTGTTTTCCGATATGATGCGCAAGCTCCGGTTTAGAATTTACAGGGAAATTTCTAATGTGCTGTTTTTTACATTTTACTTACAGCAACTAAGTTTGTTAGGGTATACCCCCTATGTTCCATCTTTTTGTGGAAAAATCTATACGGATTTTGATTTCTACACTTATTAGCTACTAACTCCTGTTTTCCGATATGATGCACATGCTCCCGTTTAGAATTTATAGGGAAATTTCTAATGTGCTGTTTTTTACATTTTACTTAAAGCAACTAAGTTTGTTAGGGTATACCCCCTATGTTCCATCTTTTTGTGGAAAACTCTATATGGATTTTGATTTCTACTCTTATTAGCTACTAATTCCTGTTTTCCGATATGATGCACAAGGTCCAGTTTAGAATTTACAGGGAAATTTCTTACTGTGCTGTTTTTTACATTTTACTTAAAGCAACTAAGTTTGTTAGGGTATACCCCCTATGTTCCATTTTTTTGTAGAAAAATCTAAACGGATTTTGTTTCTACACTTATTAGCTACTAATTCCTGTTTTCCGATATGATGCACATGCTCCCGTTTAGAATTTATAGGGAAATTTCTAATGTGCTGTTTTTTTACATTTTACTTAAAGCAACTAAGTTTGTTAGGGTATACCTCCTATGTTCCATCTTTTTGTGGAAAACTCTATATGGATTTTGATTTCTACACTTATTAGCTACTAATTCCTGTTTTCCGATATGATGCACATGCTCCCGTTTAGAATTTATAGGGAAATTTCTTACTTTGCTGTTTTTTACATTTTACTTAAAGCAACTAAGTTTGTTACGGTATACCCCCTATGTTCCATCTTTTTGTGGAAAAATCTATACGGATTTTGATTTCTACACTTATTAGCTACTTACTCCTGTTTTCCAATATGATGCACATGCTCCCGTTTGAAATTTATAAGGAAATTTATCATGTGCTGTTTTTTTACATTTTACTTAAAACAACTAAGTTTCTTAGGGCATACTCGCTATATTCCATTTTGTTGTGGAAAAATCTACACGCAGTTTGATTTCTAGAGTTATTAGCTACTTACTCCTGTTTTCCGATATGATGCACATGCTCCCGTTTAGAATTTATAGGATAATTTCTAATGTGCTCTATTTTTACCTGTTACCTAAAGTATGAAAGTTTTTTAGGGCATATCCCCTATGTTCCATTTTTTTGTGGAAAAGTCTATACGCAATTTAATTTCTACACTTATTGGCTACTAATTCCTGTTTTCCGATATAATGCGCAATCTCCGGTTTAGAATTTACAGGGAAATTTATAATGTGCTGTTTTTTACATTTTACTTAAAGCAACTAAGTTTGTTAGGGTATACCCCCTATGTTCCATTTTTTTTGTGGAAAAATCTATACGGATTTTGATTTCTACACTTATTGGCTACTAACTCCTGTTTTCCGATATGACGCACAAGCTCCTGTTTAGAATTTATAGGAAAAATTTCTAATGTGCTGTTTTTTTACATTTTACTTAAAGCAACCAAGTTTGTTATGGTATACCCCCTATGTTCCATTTTTTTGTGGAAAAATCTATACGGATTTTGTTTCTACACTTATTAGCTACTAATTCCTGTTTTCCGATATGATGCGCAAGCTCCGGTTTAGAATTTACAGGGAAATTTCTAATGTGCTGTTTTTTACATTTTACTTAAAGCAACTAAGTTTGTTAGGGTATACCCCCTATGTTCCATCTTTTTGTGGAAAAATCTATACGGATTTTGTTTCTACACTTATTAGCTACTAATTCCTGTTTTCCGATATGATGCGCAAGCTCCGGTTTAGAATTTACAGGGAAATTTCTAATGTGCTGTTTTTTACATTTTACTTAAAGCAACTAAGTTTGTTAGGGTATACCCCCTATGTTCCATTTTTGTGTGGAAAAATCTATAGGGATTTTGATTTCTACACTTATTAGCTACTAATTCCTGTTTTCCGATATGATGCACAAGCTCCAGTTTAGAATTTACAGGGAAATTTCTTACTGTGCTGTTTTTTACATTTTACTTAAAGCAACTAAGTTTGTTAGGGTATACCTCCTATGTTCCATTTTTTGTAGAAAAATCTAAACGGATTTTGTTTCTACACTTATTAGCTACTAATTCCTGTTTTCCGATATGATGCGCATGCTCCCGTTTAGAATTTATAGGGAAATTTCTAATGTGCTGTTTTTTTACATTTTACTTAAAGCAACTAAGTTTGTTAGGGTATACCTCCTATGTTCCATCTTTTTGTGGAAAACTCTATATGGATTTTGATTTCTACACTTATCAGCTACTAATTCCTGTTTTCCGATATGATGCACAAGCTCCAGTTTAGCATTTACAGAGAAATTTATAATGTGCTGTTTTTTACATTTTACTTAAAGCAAATAAGTTTGTTAGGGTATACCCCCTATGTTCCATTCTTGTGTGGAAAAATTTATACGGATTTTGATTTCTACACTTATTAGCTACTAATTCCTGTTTTCCGATATGATGCACATGCTCCCGTTTAGAATTTATAGGGAAATTTCTAATGTGCTGTTTTTTACATTTTACTTAAAGCAACTAAGTTTGTTAGGGTATACCCCCTATGTTCCATTTTTTTTGTGGAAAAATCTATACGGATTTTGATTTCTACACTTATTGGCTACTAACTCCTGTTTTCCGATATGACGCACAAGCTCCTGTTTAGAATTTATAGGAAAAATTTCTAATGTGCTGTTTTTTTACATTTTACTTAAAGCAACCAAGTTTGTTATGGTATACCCCCTATGTTCCATTTTTTTGTGGAAAAATCTATACGGATTTTGTTTCTACACTTATTAGCTACTAATTCCTGTTTTCCGATATGATGCGCAAGCTCCGGTTTAGAATTTACAGGGAAATTTCTAATGTGCTGTTTTTTACATTTTACTTAAAGCAACTAAGTTTGTTAGGGTATACCCCCTATGTTCCATCTTTTTGTGGAAAAATCTATACGGATTTTGATTTCTACACTTATTAGCTACTAACTCCTGTTTTCCGATATGATGCACATGCTCCCGTTTAGAATTTATAGGGAAATTTCTAATGTGCTGTTTTTTACATTTTACTTAAAGCAACTAAGTTTGTTAGGGTATACCCCCTATGTTCCATCTTTTTGTGGAAAACTCTATATGGATTTTGATTTCTACTCTTATTAGCTACTAATTCCTGTTTTCCGATATGATGCACAAGCTCCAGTTTAGAATTTACAGGGAAATTTCTTACTGTGCTGTTTTTTACATTTTACTTAAAGCAACTAAGTTTGTTAGGGTATACCCCCTATGTTCCATTTTTTTGTAGAAAAATCTAAACGGATTTTGTTTCTACACTTATTAGCTACTAATTCCTGTTTTCCGATATGATGCACATGCTCCCGTTTAGAATTTATAGGATAATTTCTAATGTGCTCTATTTTTACCTGTTACCTAAAGTATGAAAGTTTTTTAGGGCATATCCCCTATGTTCCATTTTTTTGTGGAAAAGTCTATACGCAATTTAATTTCTACACTTATTGGCTACTAATTCCTGTTTTCCGATATGATGCGCAATCTCCGGTTTAGAATTTACAGGGAAATTTATAATGTGCTGTTTTTTACATTTTACTTAAAGCAACTAAGTTTGTTAGGGTATACCCCCTATGTTCCATTTTTTTTGTGGAAAAATCTATACGGATTTTGATTTCTACACTTATTGGCTACTAACTCCTGTTTTCCGATATGACGCACAAGCTCCTGTTTAGAATTTATAGGAAAAATTTCTAATGTGCTGTTTTTTTACATTTTACTTAAAGCAACCAAGTTTGTTATGGTATACCCCCTATGTTCCATTTTTTTGTGGAAAAATCTATACGGATTTTGTTTCTACACTTATTAGCTACTAATTCCTGTTTTCCGATATGATGCGCAAGCTCCGGTTTAGAATTTACAGGGAAATTTCTAATGTGCTGTTTTTTACATTTTACTTAAAGCAACTAAGTTTGTTAGGGTATACCCCCTATGTTCCATCTTTTTGTGGAAAACTCTATATGGATTTTGATTTCTACTCTTATTAGCTACTAATTCCTGTTTTCCGATATGATGCAGAAGCTCCAGTTTAGAATTTACAGGGAAATTTCTTACTGTGCTGTTTTTTACATTTTACTTAAAGCAAATAAGTTTGTTAGGGTATACCCCCTATGTTCCATTCTTGTGTGGAAAAATTTATACGGATTTTGATTTCTACACTTATTAGCTACTAATTCCTGTTTTCCGATATGATGCACATGCTCCCGTTTAGAATTTATAGGGAAATTTCTAATGTGCTGTTTTTTACATTTTACTTAAAGCAACTAAGTTTGTTAGGGTATACCTCCTATGTTCCATCTTTTTGTGGAAAACTCTATATGGATTTTGATTTCTACACTTATCAGCTACTAATTCCTGTTTTCCGATATGATGCACAAGCTCCAGTTTAGCATTTACAGAGAAATTTATAATGTGCTGTTTTTTACATTTTACTTAAAGCAAATAAGTTTGTTAGGGTATACCCCCTATGTTCCATTCTTGTGTGGAAAAATTTATACGGATTTTGATTTCTACACTTATTAGCTACTAATTCCTGTTTTCCGATATGATGCACATGCTCCCGTTTAGAATTTATAGGGAAATTTCTAATGTGCTGTTTTTTACATTTTACTTAAAGCAACTAAGTTTGTTAGGGTATACCCCCTATGTTCCATTTTTTTGTGGAAAACTCTATATGGATTTTGATTTCTACTCTTATTAGCTACTAATTCCTGTTTTCCGATATGATGCACAAGCTCCAGTTTAGAATTTACAGAGAAATTTATAATGTGCTGTTTTTTACATTTTACTTAAAGCAAATAAGTTTGTTAGGGTATACCCCCTATGTTCCATTTTTTTGTGGACAAATCTATACGGATTTTGATTTCTACACTTATTAGCTACTAACTCCTGTTTTACGATATGATGCACAAGCTCCCGTTTAGAATTTAGAGGGAAATTTCTAATGTGCTGGTTTTTTAGATTTTACTTAAAGCAACTAAGTTTGTTAGGGTATACCCCCTATGTTCCATCTTTTTGTGGAAAAATCTATACGGATTTTGATTTCTACACTTATTAGCTACTTACTCCTGTTTTCCAATATGATGCACATGCTCCCGTTTGAAATTTATAAGGAAATTTA
Organism: Bellardia bayeri; assembly: GCA_950370525.1. Taxonomy (NCBI): domain Eukaryota; kingdom Metazoa; phylum Arthropoda; class Insecta; order Diptera; family Calliphoridae; genus Bellardia; species Bellardia bayeri. Next base: position 58,426,181 of record OX493264.1, read on the forward strand.
TCATGTGCTGTTTTTTTACATTTTACTTAAAACAACTAAGTTTCTTAGGGCATACTCGCTATATTCCATTTTGTTGTGGAAAAATCTACACGCAGTTTGATTTCTACAGTTATTAGCTACTTACTCCTGTTTTCCGATATGATGCACATGCTCCCGTTTAGAATTTATAGGATAATTTCTAATGTGCTCTTTTTTTACCTGTTACCTAAAGTATGAAAGTTTTTTAGGGCATATCCCCTATGTTCCATTTTTTTGTGGAAAAGTCTATACGCAATTTAATTTCTACACTTATTGGCTACTAATTCCTCTTTTCCGATATGATGCGCAATCTCCGGTTTAGAATTTACAGAGAAATTTATAATGTGCTGTTTTTTACATTTTACTTAAAGCAAATAAGTTTGTTAGGGTATACCCCCTATGTTCCATTTTTGTGTGGAAAAATCTATACGGATTTTGATTTCTACACTTATTAGCTACTAATTCCTGTTTTCCGATATGATGCACATGCTCCCGTTTAGAATTTATAGGGAAATTTCTAATGTGCTGTTTTTTTAAATTTTACTTAAAGCAACTAAGTTTGTTAGGGTATACCCCCTATGTTCCATCTTTTTGTGGAAAACTCTATATGGATTTTGATTTCTAGTCTTATTAGCTACTATATGATGCACAAGCTCCAGTTTAGAATTTACAGGGAAATTTCTTACTGTGCTGTTTTTTACATTTTACTTAAAGCAACTATGTTTGTTAGGGTATACCCCCTATGTTCCATTTTTTTGTGGACAAATCTATACGGATTTTGATTTCTACACTTATTAGCTACTAATTTCTGTTTTACGATATGATGCACAAGCTCCCGTTTAGAATTTAGAGGGAAATTTCTAATGTGCTGTTTTTTTAGATTTTACTTAAAGCAACTAAGTTTGTTACGGTATACCCCCTATGTTCCATCTTTTTGTGGAAAAATCTATACGGATTTTGATTTCTACACTTATTAGCTACTTACTCCTGTTTTCCAATATGATGCACATGCTCCCGTTTGAAATTTATAAGGAAATTTATCATGTGCTGTTTTTTTACATTTTACTTAAAACAACTAAGTTTCTTAGGGCATACTCGCTATATTCCATTTTGTTGTGCAAAAATCTACACGCAGTTTGATTTCTAGAGTTATTAGCTACTAACTCCTGTTTTCCGATATGATGCACATTTTCCGTTTAGAATTTATAGGGAAATTTCTAATGTGCTGTTTTTTACATTTTACTTAAAGCAACTAAGTTTGTTAGGGTATACCCCCTATGTTCCATCTTATTGTGGAAAACTCTATATGGATTTTGATTTCTACTCTTATTAGCTACTAATTCCTCTTTTCCGATATGATGCACAAGCTCCAGTTTAGAATTTACAGGGAAATTTCTTACTGTGCTGTTTTTTACATTTTACTTAAAGCAACTAAGTTTGTTAGGGTATACCCCCTATGTTCCATTTTTTTGTAGAAAAATCTATACGGATTTTGTTTCTACACTTATTAGCTACTAATTCCTGTTTTCCGATATGATGCACATGCTCCCGTTTAGAATTTATAGGGAAATTTCTAATGTGCTGTTTTTTTACATTTTACTTAAAGCAACTAAGTTTGTTAGGGTATACCCCCTATGTTCCATTTTTGTGTGGAAAACTTTATATGGATTTTGATTTCTACACTTATCAGCTACTAATTCCTGTTTTCCGATATGATGCACAAGCTCCAGTTTAGCATTTACAGAGAAATTTATAATGTGCTGTTTTTTACATTTTACTTAAAGCAAATAAGTTTGTTAGGGTATACCCCCTATGTTCCATTTTTGTGTGGAAAAATTTATACGGATTTTGATTTCTACACTTATTAGCTACTAATTCCTGTTTTCCGATATGATGCACATGCTCCCGTTTAGAATTTATAGGGAAATTTCTAATGTGCTGTTTTTTACATTTTACTTAAAGCAACTAAGTTTGTTAGGGTATACCCCCTATGTTCCATCTTTTTGTGGAAAACTCTATATGGATTTTGATTTCTACTCTTATTAGCTACTAATTCCTGTTTTCCGATATGATGCAGAAGCTCCAGTTTAGAATTTACAGGGAAATTTCTTACTGTGCTGTTTTTTACATTTTACTTAAAGCAAATAAGTTTGTTAGGGTATACCCCCTATGTTCCATTCTTGTGTGGAAAAATTTATACGGATTTTGATTTCTACACTTATTAGCTACTAATTCCTGTTTTCCGATATGATGCACATGCTCCCGTTTAGAATTTATAGGGAAATTTCTAATGTGCTGTTTTTTACATTTTACTTAAAGCAACTAAGTTTGTTAGGGTATACCTCCTATGTTCCATCTTTTTGTGGAAAACTCTATATGGATTTTGATTTCTACACTTATCAGCTACTAATTCCTGTTTTCCGATATGATGCACAAGCTCCAGTTTAGCATTTACAGAGAAATTTATAATGTGCTGTTTTTTACATTTTACTTAAAGCAAATAAGTTTGTTAGGGTATACCCCCTATGTTCCATTCTTGTGTGGAAAAATTTATACGGATTTTGATTTCTACACTTATTAGCTACTAATTCCTGTTTTCCGATATGATGCACATGCTCCCGTTTAGAATTTATAGGGAAATTTCTAATGTGCTGTTTTTTACATTTTACTTAAAGCAACTAAGTTTGTTAGGGTATACCCCCTATGTTCCATTTTTTTGTGGAAAACTCTATATGGATTTTGATTTCTACTCTTATTAGCTACTAATTCCTGTTTTCCGATATGATGCACAAGCTCCAGTTTAGAATTTACAGAGAAATTTATAATGTGCTGTTTTTTACATTTTACTTAAAGCAAATAAGTTTGTTAGGGTATACCCCCTATGTTCCATTTTTTTGTGGACAAATCTATACGGATTTTGATTTCTACACTTATTAGCTACTAACTCCTGTTTTACGATATGATGCACAAGCTCCCGTTTAGAATTTAGAGGGAAATTTCTAATGTGCTGGTTTTTTAGATTTTACTTAAAGCAACTAAGTTTGTTAGGGTATACCCCCTATGTTCCATCTTTTTGTGGAAAAATCTATACGGATTTTGATTTCTACACTTATTAGCTACTTACTCCTGTTTTCCAATATGATGCACATGCTCCCGTTTGAAATTTATAAGGAAATTTATCATGTGCTGTTTTTTTACATTTTACTTAAAACAACTAAGTTTCTTAGGGCATACTCGCTATATTCCATTTTGTTGTGGAAAAATCTACACGCAGTTTGATTTCTACAGTTATTAGCTACTTACTCCTGTTTTCCGATATGATGCACATGCTCCCGTTTAGAATTTATAGGATAATTTCTAATGTGCTCTTTTTTTACCTGTTACCTAAAGTATGAAAGTTTTTTAGGGCATATCCCCTATGTTCCATTTTTTTGTGGAAAAGTCTATACGCAATTTAATTTCTACACTTATTGGCTACTAATTCCTCTTTTCCGATATGATGCGCAATCTCCGGTTTAGAATTTACAGAGAAATTTATAATGTGCTGTTTTTTACATTTTACTTAAAGCAAATAAGTTTGTTAGGGTATACCCCCTATGTTCCATTTTTGTGTGGAAAAATCTATACGGATTTTGATTTCTACACTTATTAGCTACTAATTCCTGTTTTCCGATATGATGCACATGCTCCCGTTTAGAATTTATAGGGAAATTTCTAATGTGCTGTTTTTTTAAATTTTACTTAAAGCAACTAAGTTTGTTAGGGTATACCCCCTATGTTCCATCTTTTTGTGGAAAACTCTATATGGATTTTGATTTCTAGTCTTATTAGCTACTATATGATGCACAAGCTCCAGTTTAGAATTTACAGGGAAATTTCTTACTGTGCTGTTTTTTACATTTTACTTAAAGCAACTATGTTTGTTAGGGTATACCCCCTATGTTCCATTTTTTTGTGGACAAATCTATACGGATTTTGATTTCTACACTTATTAGCTACTAATTTCTGTTTTACGATATGATGCACAAGCTCCCGTTTAGAATTTAGAGGGAAATTTCTAATGTGCTGTTTTTTTAGATTTTACTTAAAGCAACTAAGTTTGTTACGGTATACCCCCTATGTTCCATCTTTTTGTGGAAAAATCTATACGGATTTTGATTTCTACACTTATTAGCTACTTACTCCTGTTTTCCAATATGATGCACATGCTCCCGTTTGAAATTTATAAGGAAATTTATCATGTGCTGTTTTTTTACATTTTACTTAAAACAACTAAGTTTCTTAGGGCATACTCGCTATATTCCATTTTGTTGTGCAAAAATCTACACGCAGTTTGATTTCTAGAGTTATTAGCTACTAACTCCTGTTTTCCGATATGATGCACATTTTCCGTTTAGAATTTATAGGGAAATTTCTAATGTGCTGTTTTTTACATTTTACTTAAAGCAACTAAGTTTGTTAGGGTATACCCCCTATGTTCCATCTTATTGTGGAAAACTCTATATGGATTTTGATTTCTACTCTTATTAGCTACTAATTCCTGTTTTCCGATATGATGCACAAGCTCCAGTTTAGAATTTACAGGGAAATTTCTTACTGTGCTGTTTTTTACATTTTACTTAAAGCAACTAAGTTTGTTAGGGTATACCCCCTATGTTCCATTTTTTTGTAGAAAAATCTATACGGATTTTGTTTCTACACTTATTAGCTACTAATTCCTGTTTTCCGATATGATGCACATGCTCCCGTTTAGAATTTATAGGGAAATTTCTAATGTGCTGTTTTTTTACATTTTACTTAAAGCAACTAAGTTTGTTAGGGTATACCCCCTATGTTCCATTTTTGTGTGGAAAACTTTATATGGATTTTGATTTCTACACTTATCAGCTACTAATTCCTGTTTTCCGATATGATGCACAAGCTCCAGTTTAGCATTTACAGAGAAATTTATAATGTGCTGTTTTTTACATTTTACTTAAAGCAAATAAGTTTGTTAGGGTATACCCCCTATGTTCCATTTTTGTGTGGAAAAATTTATACGGATTTTGATTTCTACACTTATTAGCTACTAATTCCTGTTTTCCGATATGATGCACATGCTCCCGTTTAGAATTTATAGGGAAATTTCTAATGTGCTGTTTTTTACATTTTACTTAAAGCAACTAAGTTTGTTAGGGTATACCCCCTATGTTCCATCTTTTTGTGGAAAACTCTATATGGATTTTGATTTCTACTCTTATTAGCTACTAATTCCTGTTTTCCGATATGATGCACAAGCTCCAGTTTAGAATTTACAGAGAAATTTATAATGTGCTGTTTTTTACATTTTACTTAAAGCAAATAAGTTTGTTAGGGTATACCCCCTATGTTCCATTTTTTTGTGGACAAATCTATACGGATTTTGATTTCTACACTTATTAGCTACTTACTCCTGTTTTCCAATATGATGCACTTGCTCCCGTTTGAAATTTATAAGGAAATTTATCATGTGCTGTTTTTTTACATTTTACTTAAAACAACTAAGTTTCTTAGGGCATACTCGCTATATTCCATTTTGTTGTGGAAAAATCTACACGCAGTTTGATTTCTAGAGTTATTAGCTACTTACTCCTGTTTTTCGATATGATGCACATGCTCCCGTTTAGAATTTATAGGATAATTTCTAATGTGCTCTATTTTTACCTGTTACCTAAAGTATGAAAGTTTTTTAGGGCATATCCCCTATGTTCCATTTTTTTGTGGAAAAGTCTATACGCAATTTAATTTCTACACTTATTGGCTACTAATTCCTGTTTTCCGATATGATGCGCAATCTCCGGTTTAGAATTTACAGGGAAATTTATAATGTGCTGTTTTTTACATTTTACTTAAAGCAACTAAGTTTGTTAGGGTATACCCCCTATGTTCCATTTTTTTTGTGGAAAAATCTATACGGATTTTGATTTCTACACTTATTGGCTACTAACTCCTGTTTTCCGATATGACGCACAAGCTCCTGTTTAGAATTTATAGGAAAAATTTCTAATGTGCTGTTTTTTTACATTTTACTTAAAGCAACCAAGTTTGTTATGGTATACCCCCTATGTTCCATTTTTTTGTGGAAAAATCTATACGGATTTTGTTTCTACACTTATTAGCTACTAATTCCTGTTTTCCGATATGATGCGCAAGCTCCGGTTTAGAATTTACAGGGAAATTTCTAATGTGCTGTTTTTTACATTTTACTTAAAGCAACTAAGTTTGTTAGGGTATACCCCCTATGTTCCATTTTTTTTGTGGAAAAATCTATACGGATTTTGATTTCTACACTTATTGGCTACTAACTCCTGTTTTCCGATATGACGCACAATCTCCTGTTTAGAATTTATAGGAAAAATTTCTAATGTGCTGTTTTTTTACATTTTACTTAAAGCAACCAAGTTTGTTATGGTATTCCCCCTATGTTCCATTTTTTTGTGGAAAAATCTATACGGATTTTGTTTCTACACTTATTAGCTACTAATTCCTGTTTTCCGATATGATGCGCAAGCTCCGGTTTAGAATTTACAGGGAAATTTCTTACTGTGCTGTTTTTTACATTTTACTTAAAGCAACTAAGTTTGTTAGGGTATACCCCCTATGTTCCATTTTTTTGTAGAAAAATCTAAACGGATTTTGTTTCTACACTTATTAGCTACTAATTCCTGTTTTCCGATATGATGCACATGCTCCCGTTTAGAATTTATAGGGAAATTTCTAATGTGCTGTTTTTTTACATTTTACTTAAAGCAACTAAGTTTGTTAGGGTATACCTCCTATGTTCCATCTTTTTGTGGAAAACTCTATATGGATTTTGATTTCTACACTTATCAGCTACTAATTCCTGTTTTCCGATATGATGCACAAGCTCCAGTTTAGCATTTACAGAGAAATTTATAATGTGCTGTTTTTTACATTTTACTTAAAGCAAATAAGTTTGTTAGGGTATACCCCCTATGTTCCATTTTTTTGTGGACAAATCTATACGGATTTTGTTTCTACACTTATTAGCTACTAATTCCTGTTTTCCGATATGATGCACATGCTCCCGTTTAGAATTTATAGGGAAATTTCTAATGTGCTGTTTTTTTACATTTTACTTAAAGCAACTAAGTTTGTTAGGGTATACCCCCTATGTTCCATCTTTTTGTGGAAAACTCTATATGGATTTTGATTTCTACTTTTATTAGCTACTAATTCCTGTTTTCCGATATGATGCACAAGCTCCAGTTTAGAATTTACAGAGAAATTTATAATGTGCTGTTTTTTACATTTTACTTAAAGCAAATAAGTTTGTTAGGGTATACCCCCTATGTTCCATTTTTTTGTGGACAAATCTATACGGATTTTGATTTCTACACTTATTAGCTACAAACTCCTGTTTTACGATATGATGCACAAGCTCCCGTTTAGAATTTAGAGGGAAATTTCTAATGTGCTGGTTTTTTAGATTTTACTTAAAGCAACTAAGTTTGTTAGGGTATACCCCCTATGTTCCATCTTTTTGTGGAAAAATCTATACGGATTTTGATTTCTACACTTATTAGCTACTTACTCCTGTTTTCCAATATGATGCACATGCTCCCGTTTGAAATTTATAAGGAAATTTATCATGTGCTGTTTTTTTATATTTTACTTAAAACAACTAAGTTTCTTAGGGCATACTCGCTATATTCCATTTTGTTGTGGAAAAATCTACACGCAGTTTGATTTCTACAGTTATTAGCTACTTACTCCTGTTTTCCGATATGATGCACATGCTCCCGTTTAGAATTTATAGGATAATTTCTAATGTGCTCTTTTTTTACCTGTTACCTAAAGTATGAAAGTTTTTTAGGGCATATCCCCTATGTTCCATTTTTTTGTGGAAAAGTCTATACGCAATTTAATTTCTACACTTATTGGCTACTAATTCCTGTTTTCCGATATGATGCGCAATCTCCGGTTTAGAATTTACAGGGAAATTTATAATGTGCTGTTTTTTACATTTTACTTAAAGCAACTAAGTTTGTTAGGGTATACCCCCTATGTTCCATTTTTTTTGTGGAAAAATCTATACGGATTTTGTTTCTACACTTATTAGCTACTAATTCCTGTTTTCCGATATGATGCGCCAGCTCCGGTTTGGAATTTACAGGGAAATTTCTAATGTGCTGTTTTTTACATTTTACTTAAAGCAACTAAGTTTGTTAGGGTATACCCCCTATGTTCCATCTTTTTGTGGAAAAATCTATACGGATTTTGATTTCTACACTTATTAGCTACTAATTCCTGTTTTCCGATATGATGCACATGCTCCCGTTTAGAATTTATAGGGAAATTTCTAATGTGCTGTTTTTTTACATTTTACTTAAAGCAACTAAGTTTGTTAGGGTATACCCCCTATATTCCATCTTTTTGTGGAAAAATCTATACGGATTTTGATTTCTACACTTATTAGCTACTTACTCCTGTTTTCCAATATGATGCACATGCTCCCGTTTGAAATTTATAAGGAAATTTATCATGTGCTGTTTTTTTACATTTTACTTAAAACAACTAAGTTTCTTAGGGCATACTCGCTATATTCCATTTTGTTGTGGAAAAATCTACACGCAGTTTGATTTCTACAGTTATTAGCTACTTACTCCTGTTTTCCGATATGATGCACATGCTCCCGTTTAGAATTTATAGGATAATTTCTAATGTGCTCTTTTTTTACCTGTTACCTAAAGTATGAAAGTTTTTTAGGGCATATCCCCTATGTTCCATTTTTTTGTGGAAAAGTCTATACGCAATTTAATTTCTACACTTATTGGCTACTAATTCCTGTTTTCCGATATGATGCGCAATCTCCGGTTTAGAATTTACAGGGAAATTTATAATGCGCTGTTTTTTACATTTTACTTAAAGCAAATAAGTTTGTTAGGGTATACCCCCTATGTTCCATTTTTTTGTAGAAAAATCTAAACGGATTTTGTTTCTACACTTATTAGCTACTAATTCCTGTTTTCCGATATGATGCACATGCTCCCGTTTAGAATTTATAGGGAAATTTCTAATGTGCTGTTTTTTACATTTTACTTAAAGCAACTAAGTTTGTTAGGGTATACCTCCTATGTTCCATCTTTTTGTGGAAAACTCTATATGGATTTTGATTTCTACACTTATCAGCTACTAATTCCTGTTTTCCGATATGATGCACAAGCTCCAGTTTAGCATTTACAGAGAAATTTATAATGTGCTGTTTTTTACATTTTACTTAAAGCAAATAAGTTTGTTAGGGTATACCCCCTATGTTCCATTCTTGTGTGGAAAAATTTATACGGATTTGATTTCTACACTTATTATCTACTAATTCCTGTTTTCCGATATGATGCACATGCTCCCGTTTAGAATTTATAGGGAAATTTCTAATGTGCTGTTTTTTACATTTTACTTAAAGCAACTAAGTTTGTTAGGGTATACCCCCTATGTTCCATCTTTTTGTGGAAAACTCTATATGGATTTTGATTTCTACTCTTATTAGCTACTAATTCCTGTTTTCCGATATGATGCACAAGCTCCAGTTTAGAATTTACAGAGAAATTTATAATGTGCTGTTTTTTACATTTTACTTAAAGCAAATAAGTTTGTTAGGGTATACCCCCTATGTTCCATTTTTTTGTGGACAAATCTATACGGATTTTGATTTCTACACTTATTAGCTACGATACGATGCACAAGCTCCCGTTTAGAATTTAGAGGGAAATTTCTAATGTGCTGGTTTTTTAGATTTTACTTAAAGCAACTAAGTTTGTTAGGGTATACCCCCTATGTTCCATCTTTTTGTGGAAAAATCTATACGGATTTTGATTTCTACACTTATTAGCTACTTACTCCTGTTTTCCAATATGATGCACATGCTCCCGTTTGAAATTTATAAGGAAATTTATCATGTGCTGTTTTTTTACATTTTACTTAAAACAACTAAGTTTCTTAGGGCATACTCGCTATATTCCATTTTGTTGTGGAAAAATCTACACGCAGTTTGATTTCTACAGTTATTAGCTACTTACTCATGTTTTCCGATATGATGCACATGCTCCCGTTTAGAATTTATAGGATAATTTCTAATGTGCTCTTTTTTTACCTGTTACCTAAAGTATGAAAGTTTTTTAGGGCATATCCCCTATGTTCCATTTTTTTGTGGAAAAGTCTATACGCAATTTAATTTCTACACTTATTGGCTACTAATTCCTGTTTTCCGATATGATGCGCAATCTCCGGTTTAGAATTTACAGGGAAATTTATAATGTGCTGTTTTTTACATTTTACTTAAAGCAACTAAGTTTGTTAGGGTATACCCCCTATGTTCCATTTTTTTTGTGGAAAAATCTATACGGATTTTGTTTCTACACTTATTAGCTACTAATTCCTGTTTTCCGATATGATGCGCCAGCTCCGGTTTGGAATTTACAGGGAAATTTCTAATGTGCTGTTTTTTACATTTTACTTAAAGCAACTAAGTTTGTTAGGGTATACCCCCTATGTTCCATCTTTTTGTGGAAAAATCTATACGGATTTTGATTTCTACACTTATTAGCTACTAATTCCTGTTTTCCGATATGATGCACATGCTCCCGTTTAGAATTTATAGGGAAATTTCTAATGTGCTGTTTTTTTACATTTTACTTAAAGCAACTAAGTTTGTTAGGGTATACCCCCTATATTCCATCTTTTTGTGGAAAAATCTATACGGATTTTGATTTCTACACTTATTAGCTACTTACTCCTGTTTTCCAATATGATGCACATGCTCCCGTTTGAAATTTATAAGGAAATTTATCATGTGCTGTTTTTTTACATTTTACTTAAAACAACTAAGTTTCTTAGGGCATACTCGCTATATTCCATTTTGTTGTGGAAAAATCTACACGCAGTTTGATTTCTACAGTTATTAGCTACTTACTCCTGTTTTCCGATATGATGCACATGCTCCCGTTTAGAATTTATAGGATAATTTCTAATGTGCTCTTTTTTTACCTGTTACCTAAAGTATGAAAGTTTTTTAGGGCATATCCCCTATGTTCCATTTTTTTGTGGAAAAGTCTATACGCAATTTAATTTCTACACTTATTGGCTACTAATTCCTGTTTTCCGATATGATGCGCAATCTCCGGTTTAGAATTTACAGGGAAATTTATAATGCGCTGTTTTTTACATTTTACTTAAAGCAAATAAGTTTGTTAGGGTATACCCCCTATGTTCCATTTTTTTGTAGAAAAATCTAAACGGATTTTGTTTCTACACTTATTAGCTACTAATTCCTGTTTTCCGATATGATGCACATGCTCCCGTTTAGAATTTATAGGGAAATTTCTAATGTGCTGTTTTTTTCCATTTTACTTAAAGCAACTAAGTTTGTTAGGGTATACCTCCTATGTTCCATCTTTTTGTGGAAAACTCTATATGGATTTTGATTTCTACACTTATCAGCTACTAATTCCTGTTTTCCGATATGATGCACAAGCTCCAGTTTAGCATTTACAGAGAAATTTATAATGTGCTGTTTTTTACATTTTACTTAAAGCAAATAAGTTTGTTAGGGTATACCCCCTATGTTCTATTCTTGTGTGGAAAAATTTATACGGATTTGATTTCTACACTTATTATCTACTAATTCCTGTTTTCCGATATGATGCACATGCTCCCGTTTAGAATTTATAGGGAAATTTCTAATGTGCTGTTTTTTACATTTTACTTAAAGCAACTAAGTTTGTTAGGGTATACCCCCTATGTTCCATCTTTTTGTGGAAAACTCTATATGGATTTTGATTTCTACTCTTATTAGCTACTAATTCCTGTTTTCCGATATGATGCACAAGCTCCAGTTTAGAATTTACAGAGAAATTTATAATGTGCTGTTTTTTACATTTTACTTAAAGCAAATAAGTTTGTTAGGGTATACCCCCTATGTTCCATTTTTTTGTGGACAAATCTATACGGATTTTGATTTCTACACTTATTAGCTACTAACTCCTGTTTTACGATATGATGCACAAGCTCCCGTTTAGAATTTAGAGGGAAATTTCTAATGTGCTGGTTTTTTAGATTTTACTTAAAGCAACTAAGTTTGTTAGGGTATACCCCCTATGTTCCATCTTTTTGTGGAAAACTCTATATGGATTTTGATTTCTACACTTATTAGCTACTTACTCCTGTTTTCCAATATGATGCACATGCTCCCGTTTGAAATTTATAAGGAAATTTATCATGTGCTGTTTTTTTACATTTTACTTAAAACAACTAAGTTTCTTAGGGCATACTCGCTATATTCCATTTTGTTGTGGAAAAATCTACACGCAGTTTGATTTCTACAGTTATTAGCTACTTACTCATGTTTTCCGATATGATGCACATGCTCCCGTTTAGAATTTATAGGATAATTTCTAATGTGCTCTTTTTTTACCTGTTACCTAAAGTATGAAAGTTTTTTAGGGCATATCCCCTATGTTCCATTTTTTTGTGGAAAAGTCTATACGCAATTTAATTTCTACACTTATTGGCTACTAATTCCTGTTTTCCGATATGATGCGCAATCTCCGGTTTAGAATTTACAGGGAAATTTATAATGTGCTGTTTTTTACATTTTACTTAAAGCAACTAAGTTTGTTAGGGTATACCCCCTATGTTCCATTTTTTTTGTGGAAAAATCTATACGGATTTTGTTTCTACACTTATTAGCTACTAATTCCTGTTTTCCGATATGATGCGCCAGCTCCGGTTTGGAATTTACAGGGAAATTTCTAATGTGCTGTTTTTTACATTTTACTTAAAGCAACTAAGTTTGTTAGGGTATACCCCCTATGTTCCATCTTTTTGTGGAAAAATCTATACGGATTTTGATTTCTACACTTATTAGCTACTAATTCCTGTTTTCCGATATGATGCACATGCTCCCGTTTAGAATTTATAGGGAAATTTCTAATGTGCTGTTTTTTTACATTTTACTTAAAGCAACTAAGTTTGTTAGGGTATACCCCCTATATTCCATCTTTTTGTGGAAAAATCTATACGGATTTTGATTTCTACACTTATTAGCTACCTACTCCTGTTTTCCAATATGATGCACATGCTCCCGTTTGAAATTTATAAGGAAATTTATCATGTGCTGTTTTTTTACATTTTACTTAAAACAACTAAGTTTCTTAGGGCATACTCGCTATATTCCATTTTGTTGTGGAAAAATCTACACGCAGTTTGATTTCTACAGTTATTAGCTACATACTCCTGTTTTCCGATATGATGCACATGCTCCCGTTTAGAATTTATAGGATAATTTCTAATGTGCTCTTTTTTTACCTGTTACCTAAAGTATGAAAGTTTTTTAGGGCATATCCCCTATGTTCCATTTTTTTGTGGAAAAGTCTATACGCAATTTAATTTCTACACTTATTGGCTACTAATTCCTGTTTTCCGATATGATGCGCAATCTCCGGTTTAGAATTTACAGGGAAATTTATAATGCGCTGTTTTTTACGTTTTACTTAAAGCAACTAAGTTTGTTAGGGTATACCCCCTATGTTCCATTTTTTTTGTGGAAAAATCTATACGGATTTTGATTTCTACACTTATTGGCTACTAATTCCTGTTTTCCGATATGACGCACAAGCTCCCGTTTAGAATTTATAGGAAAAATTTCTAATGTGCTGTTTTTTTACATTTTACTTAAAGCAACCAAGTTTGTTATGGTATACCCCCTATGTTCCATTTTTTTGTGGAAAAATCTATACGGATTTTGTTTCTACACTTATTAGCTACTAATTCCTGTTTTCTGCTATGATGCGCAAGCTCCGGTTTAGAATTTACAGGGAAATTTCTAATGTGCTGTTTTTTACATTTTACTTAAAGCAACTAAGTTTGTTAGGGTATACCCCCTATGTTCCATCTTTTTGTGGAAAAATCTATACGGATTTTGATTTCTACACTTATTAGCTACTAATTCCTGTTTTCCGATATGATGCACATGCTCCCGTTTAGAATTTATAGGGAAATTTCTAATGTGCTGTTTTTTTACATTTTACTTAAAGCAACTAAGTTTGTTAGGGTATACCCCCTATGTTCCATCTTTTTGTGGAAAACTCTATATGGATTTTGATTTCTACACTTATCAGCTACTAATTCCTGTTTTCCGATATGATGCACAAGCTCCAGTTTAGAATTTACAGAGAAATTTATAATGTGCTGTTTTTTACATTTTACTTAAAGCAAATAAGTTTGTTAGGGTATACCCCCTATGTTCCATTTTTGTGTGGAAAAATTTATACGGATTTTGATTTCTACACTTATTAGCTACTAATTCCTGTTTTCCGATATGATGCACATGCTCCCGTTTAGAATTTATAGGGAAATTTCTAATGTGCTGTTTTTTACATTTTACTTAAAGCAACTAAGTTTGTTAGCGTATACCCCCTATGTTCCATCTTTTTGTGGAAAACTCTATATGGATTTTGATTTCTACTCTTATTAGCTACTAATTCCTGTTTTCCGATGTGATGCGCAAGTTCCGGTTTAAAATTTACAGGGAAATTTCTAATGTGCTGTTTTTTACATTTTACTTAAAGCAACTAAGTTTGTTAGGGTATACCCCCTATGTTCCATCTTTTTGTGGAAAACTCTATATGGATTTTGATTTCTACTCTTATTAGCTACTAATTCCTGTTTTCCGATGTGATGCGCAAGTTCCGGTTTAAAATTTACAGGGAAATTTCTAATGTGCTGTTTTTTACATTTTACTTAAAGCAACTAAGTTTGTTAGCGTATACCCCCTATGTTCCATCTTTTTGTGGAAAACTCTATATGGATTTTGATTTCTACTCTTATTAGCTACTAATTCCTGTTTTCCGATATGATGCACAAGCTCCAGTTTAGAATTTACAGGGAAATTTCTTACTGTGCTGTTTTTTACATTTTACTTAAAGCAACTAAGTTTGTTAGGGTATACCCCCTATGTTCCATTTTTTTGTAGAAAAATCTATACGGATTTTGTTTCTACACTTATTAGCTACTAATTCCTGTTTTCCGATATGATGCACATGTTCCCGTTTAGAATTTATAGGGAAATTTCTAATGTGCTGTTTTTTTACATTTTACTTAAAGCAACTAAGTTTGTTAGGGTATACCCCCTATGTTCCATCTTTTTGTGGAAAACTCTATATGGATTTTGATTTCTACACTTATCAGCTACTAATTCCTGTTTTCCGATATGATGCACAAGCTCCAGTTTAGAATTTACAGAGAAATTTATAATGTGCTGTTTTTTACATTTTACTTAAAGCAAATAAGTTTGTTAGGGTATACCCCCTATGTTCCATTTTTGTGTGGAAAAATTTATACGGATTTTGATTTCTACACTTATTAGCTACTAATTCCTGTTTTCCGATATGATGCACATGCTCCCGTTTAGAATTTATAGGGAAATTTCTAATGTGCTGTTTTTTACATTTTACTTAAAGCAACTAAGTTTGTTAGGGTATACCCCCTATGTTCCATCTTTTTGTGGAAAACTCTATATGGATTTTGATTTCTACTCTTATTAGCTACTAATTCCTGTTTTACGATATGATGCACAAGCTCCCGTTTAGAATTTAGAGGGAAATTTCTAATGTGCTGTTTTTTTAGATTTTACTTAAAGCAACTAAGTTTGTTAGGGTATACCCCCTATGTTCCATCTTTTTGTGGAAAAATCTATACGGATTTTGATTTCTACACTTATTAGCTACTTACTCCTGTTTTCCAATATGATGCACATGCTCCCGTTTGAAATTTATAAGGAAATTTATCATGTGCTGTTTTTTTACATTTTACTTAAAACAACTAAGTTTCTTAGGGCATACTCGCTATATTCCATTTTGTTGTGGAAAAATCTACACGCAGTTTGATTTCTACAGTTATTAGCTACTTACTCCTGTTTTCCGATATGATGCACATGCTCCCGTTTAGAATTTATAGGATAATTTCTAATGTGCTCTTTTTTTACCTGTTACCTAAAGTATGAAAGTTTTTTAGGGCATATCCCCTATGTTCCATTTCTTTGTGGAAAAGTCTATACGCAATTTAATTTCTACACTTATTGGCTACTAATTCCTGTTTTCCGATATGATGCGCAATCTCCGGTTTAGAATTTACAGGGAAATTTATAATGTGCTGTTTTTTACATTTTACTTAAAGCAACTAAGTTTGTTAGGGTATACCCCCTATGTTCCATTTTTTTGTGGAAAAATCTATACGGATTTTGTTTATACACTTATTAGCTACTAATTCCTGTTTTCCGATATGATGCGCAAGCTCCGGTTTAGAATTTACAGGGAAATTTCTAATGTGCTGTTTTTTACATTTTACTTAAAGCAACTAAGTTTGTTAGGGTATACCCCCTATGTTCCATCTTTTTGTGGAAAAATCTATACGGATTTTGATTTCGACACTTATTAGCTACAAATTCCTGTTTTCCGATATGATGCAGATGCTCCCGTTTAGAATTTATAGGGAAATTTCTAATGTGCTGTTTTTTTACATTTTACTTAAAGCAACTAAGTTTGTTAGGGTATACCCCCTATGTTCCATCTTTTTGTGGAAAAGTCTATATGGATTTTGATTTCTACACTTATCAGCTACTAATTCCTGTTTTCCGATATGATGCACAAGCTCCAGTTTAGAATTTACAGGGAAATTTCTTACTGTGCTGTTTTTTACATTTTACTTAAAGCAACTAAGTTTGTTAGGGTATACCCCCTATGTTCCATTTTTTTGTGGACAAATCTATACGGATTTTGATTTCTACACTTATTAGCTACTAATTCCTGTTTTACGATATGATGCACAAGCTCCCGTTTAGAATTTAGAGGGAAATTTCTAATGTGCTGTTTTTTTAGATTTTGCTTAAAGCAACTAAGTTTGTTAGGGTATACCCCCTATGTTCCATCTTTTTGTGGAAAAATCTATACGGATTTTGATTTCTACACTTATTAGCTACTTACTCTTGTTTTCCAATATGATGCACAAGCTCCGGTTTAGAATTTACAGGGAAATTTCTAATGTGCTTTTTTTACATTTTATTTAAAGCAACTAAGTTTGTTAGGGTATACCCCCTATGTTCCATTTTTTTGTGGAAAAGCGATACGGATTTTGATTTCTACACTCATTAGCTACTAAATCCTGTTTTCCGATATGATGCACAAGCTCCCGTTTAGAATTTATAGGGAAATTCCTAATGTGCTGTTTTTTTACATTTTACTTAAAACAACTAAGTTTGTTAGGGTATACCCCCTATGTTCCATTTTTTTGTGGAAAAATCTATACGGATTTTGTGTCTACACTTATTAGCTACTAATTCCTGTTTTCCGATATGATGCACAAGCTCCCGTTTAGAATTTATAGGGAAATTTCTAATGTGCCATTTTTTTACATTTTACTTAAAGCAACCAAGTTTGTTATGGTATACCCCCTATGTTCCATTTTTTTGTGGAAAAATCTATACGGGTTTTGTTTCTACACGTATTAGCTACTAATTCCTGTTTTCCGCTATGATGCGCAAGCTCCCGTTTAGAACTTATAGGGAAATTTCTAATGTGCTGTTTTTTTTACATTTTACTTTGAGCAGCTAAGTTTGTTAGGGTATACCCCCTATGTTCCATTTTTGTGTGGAAAAATCTATACGGATTTTGATTTCTACACTTATTAGCTACTAATTCCTGTTTTCCGATATGATGCACATGCTCCCGTTTAGAATTTATAGGATAATTTCTAATGTGCTCTTTTTTTACATGTTACCTAAAGTATGAAAGTTTTTTAGGGCATATCCCCTATGTTCCATTTTTTTGTAAAAAAGTCTATACGCAATTTAATTTCTACACTTATTGGCTACTAATTCCTGTTTTCCGATATGATGCGCAATCTCCGGTTTAGAATTTACAGGGAAATTTATAATGTGCTGTTTTTTACATTTTACTTAAAGCAACTAAGTTTGTTAAGGTATACCCCCTATGTTCCATTTTTTTTTGTGGAAAAATCTATACGGATTTTGATTTCTACACTTATTGGCTACTAATTCCTGTTTTCCGATATGATGCACAAGCTCCGGTTTAGAATTTACAGGGAAATTTCTAATGTGCTGTTTTTTACATTTTATTTAAAGCAACTAAGTTTGTTAGGGTATACCCCCTATGTTCCATTTTTTTGTGGAAAAGCGATACGGATTTTGATTTCTACACTCATTAGCTACTAATTCCTGTTTTCCGATATGATGCACAAGCTCCCGTTTAGAATTTATAGGGAAATTTCTAATGTGCTGTTTTTAACATTTTACTTAAAGCAACCAAGTTTGTTATGGTATTCCCCCTATGTTCCATTTTTTTGTGGAAAAATCTATACGGATTTTGTTTCTACACTTATTAGCTACTAATTCCTGTTTTCCGATATGATGCACAAGCTCCCGTTTAGAATATATAGTGTAATTTCTAATGTGCTCTTTTTTTACATGTTACCTAAAGTATGAAAGTTTTTTAGGGCATACCCCCTATGTTCCATTTTTTTGTGGAAAAATCTATACGGATTTTGTTTCTACACTTATTAGCTACTAATTCCTGTTTTCCGATATGATGCGCAAGCTCCCGTTTAGAATTTATAGGGAAATTTCTAATGTGCTGTTTTTTTTACATTTTACTTAGAGCAGCTAAGTTTGTTAGGGTATACCCCCTATGTTCCATTTTTGTGTGGAAAAATCTATACGGATTTTCATTTCTACACTTATTAGCTACTAATTCCTCTTTTCCGATATGATGCACAAGCTCCCGTTTAGAATTTATAGGGAAATTTCTAATGTGCTGTTTTTTTACATTTTACTTAAAACAACTAAGTTTGTTAGGGTATACCCCCTATGTTCCATTTTTGTGTGGAAAAATCTATACGGATTTTCATTTCTACACTTATTAGCTACTAATTCCTCTTTTCCGATATGATGCGCAAGCTCCCGTTTAGAATTTATAGGGAAATTTCTAATGTGCTGTTTTTTTTTACATTTTACTTAGAGCAGCTAAGTTTGTTAGGGTATACCCCCTATGTTCCATTTTTTTGTGGAAAAATCTATACGGATTTTGTTTCTACACTTATTAGCTACTAATTCCTGTTTTCCGATATGATGCGCAAGCTCCCGTTTAGAATTTATAGGGAAATTTCTAATGTGCTGTTTTGTTTTACATTTTACTTAGAACAACTAAGTATGTTAGGGTATACCCCCTATGTTCCATTTTTTTGTGGAAAAGCGATACGGATTTTGATTTCTACACTCATTAGCTACTAAATCCTGTTTTCCGATATGATGCACAAGCTCCCGTTTAGAATTTATAGGGAAATTTCTAATGTGCTGTTTTTAACATTTTACTTAAAGCAACCAAGTTTGTTCTGGTATACCCCCTATGTTCCATTTTTTTGTGGAAAAATCTATACGGATTTTGTTTCTACACTTATTAGCTACTAATTCCTGTTTTCCGATATGATGCACAAGCTCCCGTTTAGAATATATAGGGTAATTTCTAATGTGCTCTTTTTTACATGTTACCTAAAGTATGAAAGTTTTTTAGGGCATACCCCCTATGTTCCATTTTTTTGTGGAAAAATCTATACGGATTTTGTTTCTACACTTATTAGCTACTAATTCCTGTTTTCCGATATGATGCACAAGCTCCCGTTTAGAATTTATAGTGAAATTTCTAATGTGCTGTTGTTTTACATTTTACTTAAAGCAACCAAGTTTGTTATGGTATACCCCCTATGTTCCATTTTTGTGTGGAAAAATCTATACGGATTTTCATTTCTACACTTATTAGCTACTAATTCCTGTTTTCCGATATGATGCACAAGCTCCCGTTTAGAATTTATAGGGAAATTTCTAATGTGCTGTTTTTAACATTTTACTTAAAGCAACCAAGTTTGTTCTGGTATACCCCCTATGTTCCATTTTTTTGTGGAAAAATCTATACGGATTTTGTTTCTACACTTATTAGCTACTAATTCCTGTTTTCCGATATGCTGCGCAAGTTCCCGTTTAGAATTTATAGGGAAATTTCTAATGTGCTGTTTTTTTTTACATTTTACTTAGAGCAGCTAAGTTTGTTAGGGTATACCCCCTATGTTCCATTTTTGTGTGGAAAAATCTATACGGATTTTCATTTCTACACTTATTAGCTACTAATTCCTGTTTTCCGATATGATGCACAAGCTCCCGTTTAGAATTTATAGGGAAATTTCTAATGTGCTGTTTTTTTACATGTTACTTAAAGCAACTAAGTTTCTTAGGGCATACTCGCTATATTCCATTTTGTTGTGGAAAAATCTACACGCAGTTTGATTTCTACAGTTATTAGCTACTTACTCCTGTTTTCCGATATGATGTACATGCTCCCGTTTAGAATTTATAGGATAATTTCTAATGTGCTCTTTTTGTACATGTTACCTAAAGTATGAAAGTTTTTTAGGGCATATCCCCTATGTTCCATTTTTTTGTGGAAAAGTCTATACGCAATTTAATTTCTACACTTATTGGCTACTAATTCCTGTTTTCCGATATGATGCGCAATCTCCGGTTTAGAATTTACAGGGAAATTTATAATGTGCTGTTTTTTACATTTTACTTAAAGCAACTAAGTTTGTTAGGGTATACCCCCTATGTTCCATTTTTTTTGTGGAAAAATCTATACGGATTTTGATTTCTACACTTATTGGCTACTAATTCCTGTTTTCCGATATGATGCACAAGCTCCCGTTTAGAATATATAGGGTAATATCTAATGTGCTCTTTTTTTACATTTTACTTAGAGCAGCTAAGTTTGTTAGGGTATACCCCCTATGTTCCATTTTTGTGTGGAAAAATCTATACGGATTTTGTTTCTACACTTATTAGCTACTAATTCCTGTTTTCCGATATAATGCACAAGCTCCCGTTTAGAATTTATAAGGAAATTTCTAATGTGCTGTTTTTTTACATTTTACTTAAAGCAACCAAGTTTGTTATGGTATACCCCCTATGTTCCATTTTTTTGTGGAAAAATCTACACGGATTTTGTTTCTACACTTATTAGCTACTAATTCCTGTTTTCCCATATGATGCACAAGCTCCCGTTTAGAATATATAGGGTAATTTCTAATGTGCTCTTTTTTTACATGTTACCTAAAGTATGAAAGTTTTTTAGGGCATACCCCCTATGTTCCATGTTTTTGTGGAAAAATCTATACGGATTTTGTTTCTACACTTATTAGCTACTAATTCCTGTTTTCCGATATGATGCACAAGCTCCCGTTTAGAATTTATAGGGAAATTTCTAATGTGCTGTTTTTTTACATTTTACTTAAAGCAACCAAGTTTGTTATGGTATACCCTTTATGTTCCATTTTTTTGTGGAAAAATCTATACGGATTTTGTTTCTACACTTATTAGCTACTAATTCCTGTTTTCCGATATGATGCGCAAGTTCCCGTTTAGAATTTATAGGGAAATTTCTAATGTGCTGTTTTTTTTTTACATTTTACTTAGAGCAGCTAAGTTTGTTAGGGTATACCCCCTATGTTCCATTTTTGTGTGGAAAAATCTATACGGATTTTCATTTCTACACTTATTAGCTACTAATTCCTGTTTTCCGATATGATGCACAAGCTCCCGTTTAGAATTTATAGGGAAATTTCTAATGTGCTGTTTTTTTACATTTTACTTAAAGTAACTAAGTTTGTTAGGGTATACCCCCTATGTTCCATTTTTTTGTAGAAAAATCTATACGGATTTTGTTTCTACACTTATTAGCTACTAATTCCTGTTTTCCGATATGATGCACAAGCTCCGGTTTAGAATTTACAGGGAAATTTATAATGTGCTGTTTTTTACATTTTACTTAAAGCAACTAAGTTTGTTAGGGTATACCCCCTATGTTCCATTTTTTTTTTGTGGAAAAATCTATACGGATTTTGATTTCTACACTTATTGGCTACTAATTCCTGTTTTCCGATATGATGCACAAGCTCCCGTTTAGAATATATAGGAATTTCTAATGTGCTCTTTTTTTTACATGTTACCTAAAGTATGAAAGTTTTTTAGGGCATACCCCCTATGTTCCATTTTTTTGTGGAAAAATCTATACGGAGTTTGATTTCTACACTTATTAGCTACTAATTCCTGTTTTCCGATATGATGCGCAAGCTCCGGTTTAGAATTTACAGGGAAATTTCTAATGTGCTGTTTTTTACATTTTATTTAAAGCAACTAAGTTTGTTAGGGTATACCCCCTATGTTCCATTTTTTTTTGTGGAAAAATCTATACGGATTTTGATTTCTACACTTATTAGCTACTAATTCCTGTTTTCCGATATGATGCACAAGCTCCCGTTTAGAATTTATAGGGAAATTTCTAATGTTCTGTTTTTTACATTTTACTTAAAGCAACCAAGTTTGTTATGGTATACCCCCTATGTTCCATTTTATTGTGGAAAAATCTATACGGATTTTGTTTCTACACTTATTAGCTACTAATTCCTGTTTTCCCATATGATGCACAAGCTCCCGTTTAGAATATATAGGGTAATTTCTAATGTGCTCTTTTTTTACATGTTACCTAAAGTATGAAAGTTTTTTAGGGCATACCCCCTATGTTCCATGTTTTTGTGGAAAAATCTATACGGATTTTGTTTCTACACTTATTAGCTACGAATTCCTGTTTTCCGATATGATGCACAAGCTCCCGTTTAGAATTTATAGGGAAATTTCTAATGTGCTGTTTTTTTACATTTTACTTAAAGCAACCAAGTTTGTTATGGTATACCCCCTATGTTCCATTTGTTTGTGGAAAAATCTATACGGATTTTGTTTCTACACTTATTAGCTACTAATTCCTGTTTTCCGATATGATGCGCAAGTTCCCGTTTAGAATTTATAGGGAAATTTCTAATGTGCTGTTTTTTTACATTTTACTTAAAGCAACCAAGTTTGTTATGGTATACCCTTTATGTTCCATTTTTTTGTGGAAAAATCTATACGGATTTTGTTTCTACACTTATTAGCTACTAATTCCTGTTTTCCGATATGATGCGCAAGTTCCCGTTTAGAATTTATAGGGAAATTTCTAATGTGCTGTTTTTTTTTTACATTTTACTTAGAGCAGCTAAGTTTGTTAGGGTATACCCCCTATGTTCCATTTTTGTGTGGAAAAATCTATACGGATTTTCATTTCTACACTTATTAGCTACTAATTCCTGTTTTCCGATATGATGCGCAAGTTCCCGTTTAGAATTTATAGGGAAATTTATAATGTGCTGTTTTTTACATTTTACTTAAAGCAACTAAGTTTGTTAGGGTATACCCCCTATGTTCCATTTTTGTGTGGAAAAATCTATACGGATTTTGATTTCTACACTTATTAGCTACTAATTCCTGTTTTCCGATATGATGCGCAAGTTCCGGTTTAAAATTTATAGGGAAATTTCTAATGTGCTGTTTTTTTTACATTTTACTTAGACCAGCTAAGTTTGTTAGGGTATACCCCCTATGTTCCATTTTTGTGTGGAAAAATCTATACGGATTTTGATTTCTACACTTATTAGCTACTAATTCCTGTTTTCCGATATGATGCACAAGCTCCGGTTTAGAATTTACAGGGAAATTTCTAATGTGCTGTTTTTTACATTTTACTTAGAGCAGCTAAGTTTGTTAGGGTATACCCCCTATGTTCCATTTTTGTGTGGAAAAATCTATACGGATTTTGATTTCTACACTTATTAGCTACTAATTCCTGTTTTCCGATATGATGCACAGGCTCCCGTTTAGAATTTATAGGGAAATTTCTAATGTGCTGTTTTTTTACATTTTACTTAAAACAACTAAGTTTCTTAGGGCATACTCGCTATATTCCATTTTTTTGTGGACAAATCTATACGGATTTTGATTTCTACACTTATTAGCTACTAATTCCTGTTTTCCGATATGATGCGCAATCTCCGGTTTAGAATTTACAGGGAAGTTTATAATGTGCTGTTTTTTACATTTTACTTAAAGCAACTAAGTTTGTTATTGTATACCCCCTATGTTCCATTTTTTTTGTGGAAAAATCTATACGGATTTTGATTTCTACACCTATTGGCTACTAATTCCTGTTTTCCGATATGATGCACAAGCTCCGGTTTAGAATTTACAGGGAAATGTCTACTGTGCTGTTTTTTACATTTTACTTAAAGCAACTAAGTTTGTTAGGGTATACCCCCTATGTTCCATTTTTTTGTGGACAAATCTATACGGATTTTGATTTCTACACTTATTAGCTACTAATTCCTGTTTTACGATATGATGCACAAGCTCCCGTTTAGAATTTAGAGGGAAATTTCTATTGTGCTGTTTTTTTAGATTTTACTTAAAGCAACTAAGTTTGTTAGGGTATACCCCCTATGTTCCATCTTTTTGTGGAAAAATCTATACGGATTTTCATTTCTACACTTATTAGCAACTTACTCCTGTTTTCCAATATTATGCACATGCTCCCGTTTGAAATTTATAAGGAAATTTATCATGTGCTGTTTTTTTACATTTTACTTCAAACAACTAAGTTTCTTAGGGCATACTCGCTATATTCCATTTTGTTGTGGAAAAATCTACACGCAGTTTGATTTCTACAGTTATTAGCTACTTACTCCTGTTTTCCGATATGATGCGCATGCTCCCGGTTAGAATTTACATGGTAATTTCTAATGTGCTCTTTTTTTACATGTTACCTAAAGTATGAAAGTTTTTTAGGGCATATCCCCTATGTTCCATTTTTTTGTGGAAAAGTCTATACGCAATTTAATTTCTACACTTATTGGCTACTAATTCCTGTTTTCCGATATGATGCGCAATCTCCCGTTTAGAATTTATGGGGAAATGTCTAATGTGCTGTTTTTTTACATTTTACTTAAAGCAACCAAGTTTGTTATGGTATACCCCCTATGTTCCATTTTTTTGTGGAAAAATCT
The DNA here is from genome assembly GCA_950370525.1 of Bellardia bayeri. Classification (NCBI taxonomy): domain Eukaryota; kingdom Metazoa; phylum Arthropoda; class Insecta; order Diptera; family Calliphoridae; genus Bellardia; species Bellardia bayeri. Next base: position 58,451,219 of record OX493264.1, read on the forward strand.
ATACGGATTTTGTTTCTACACTTATTAGCTACTAATTCCTGTTTTCCGATATGATGCGCAAGCTCCCGTTTAGACTTTATAGGGAAATTTCTAATGTGCTGTTTTTTTTACATTTTACTTAGAGCAACTAAGTTTCTTAGGGCATACTCGCTATATTCCATTTTGTTGTGAAAAAATCTACACGCAGTTTGATTTCTACAGTTATTAGCTACTAATTCCTGTTTTCCGATATGATACGCAAGCTCCGGTTTAGAATTTACAGGGAAATTTCTAATGTGCTGTTTTTTACATTTTACTTAAAGCAACTAAGTTTGTTAGGGTATACCCCCTATGTTCCATTTTTTTGTGGAAAAATCTATACGGATTTTGTTTCTACACTTATTAGCTACTAATTCCTGTTTTCCGATATGATGCACAAGCTCCCGTTTAGAATATATAGGGTAATTTCTAATGTGCTCTTTTTTTACATGTTACCTAAAGTATGAAAGTTTTTTAGGGCATACCCCCTATGTTCCATTTTTTTGTGGAAAAATCTATACGGATTTTGTTTCTACACTTATTAGCTACTAATTCCTGTTTTCCGATATGATGCACAAGCTCCCGTTTAGAATATATAGGGTAATTTCTAATGTGCTCTTTTTTACATGTTACCTAAAGTATGAAAGTTTTTTAGGGCATACCCCCTATGTTCCATTTTTTTGTGGAAAAATCTATACGGATTTTGTTTCTACACTTATTAGCTACTAATTCCTGTTTTCCGATATGATGCACAAGCTCCCGTTTAGAATTTATAGTGAAATTTCTAATGTGCTGTTGTTTTACATTTTACTTAAAGCAACCAAGTTTGTTATGGTATACCCCCTATGTTCCATTTTTGTGTGGAAAAATCTATACGGATTTTGTTTCTACACTTATTATCTACTAATTCCTGTTTTCCGATATGCTGCGCAAGTTCCCGTTTAGAATTTATAGGGAAATTTCTAATGTGCTGTTTTTTTTTACATTTTACTTAGAGCAGCTAAGTTTGTTATGGTATACCCCCTATGTTCCATTTTTTTGTGGAAAAATCTATACGGGTTTTGTTTCTACACGTATTAGCTACTAATTCCTGTTTTCCGCTATGATGCGCAAGCTCCCGTTTAGAACTTATAGGGAAATTTCTAATGTGCTGTTTTTTTTACATTTTACTTTGAGCAGCTAAGTTTGTTAGGGTATACCCCCTATGTTCCATTTTTGTGTGGAAAAATCTATACGGATTTTGATTTCTACACTTATTAGCTACTAATTCCTGTTTTCCGATATGATGCACATGCTCCCGTTTAGAATTTATAGGATAATTTCTAATGTGCTCTTTTTTTACATGTTACCTAAAGTATGAAAGTTTTTTAGGGCATATCCCCTATGTTCCATTTTTTTGTAAAAAAGTCTATACGCAATTTAATTTCTACACTTATTGGCTACTAATTCCTGTTTTCCGATATGATGCGCAATCTCCGGTTTAGAATTTACAGGGAAATTTATAATGTGCTGTTTTTTACATTTTACTTAAAGCAACTAAGTTTGTTAAGGTATACCCCCTATGTTCCATTTTTTTTTGTGGAAAAATCTATACGGATTTTGATTTCTACACTTATTGGCTACTAATTCCTGTTTTCCGATATGATGCACAAGCTCCGGTTTAGAATTTACAGGGAAATTTCTAATGTGCTGTTTTTTACATTTTATTTAAAGCAACTAAGTTTGTTAGGGTATACCCCCTATGTTCCATTTTTTTGTGGAAAAGCGATACGGATTTTGATTTCTACACTCATTAGCTACTAATTCCTGTTTTCCGATATGATGCACAAGCTCCCGTTTAGAATTTATAGGGAAATTTCTAATGTGCTGTTTTTAACATTTTACTTAAAGCAACCAAGTTTGTTATGGTATTCCCCCTATGTTCCATTTTTTTGTGGAAAAATCTATACGGATTTTGTTTCTACACTTATTAGCTACTAATTCCTGTTTTCCGATATGATGCACAAGCTCCCGTTTAGAATATATAGTGTAATTTCTAATGTGCTCTTTTTTTACATGTTACCTAAAGTATGAAAGTTTTTTAGGGCATACCCCCTATGTTCCATTTTTTTGTGGAAAAATCTATACGGATTTTGTTTCTACACTTATTAGCTACTAATTCCTGTTTTCCGATATGATGCGCAAGCTCCCGTTTAGAATTTATAGGGAAATTTCTAATGTGCTGTTTTTTTTACATTTTACTTAGAGCAGCTAAGTTTGTTAGGGTATACCCCCTATGTTCCATTTTTGTGTGGAAAAATCTATACGGATTTTCATTTCTACACTTATTAGCTACTAATTCCTCTTTTCCGATATGATGCACAAGCTCCCGTTTAGAATTTATAGGGAAATTTCTAATGTGCTGTTTTTTTACATTTTACTTAAAACAACTAAGTTTGTTAGGGTATACCCCCTATGTTCCATTTTTGTGTGGAAAAATCTATACGGATTTTCATTTCTACACTTATTAGCTACTAATTCCTCTTTTCCGATATGATGCGCAAGCTCCCGTTTAGAATTTATAGGGAAATTTCTAATGTGCTGTTTTTTTTTACATTTTACTTAGAGCAGCTAAGTTTGTTAGGGTATACCCCCTATGTTCCATTTTTTTGTGGAAAAATCTATACGGATTTTGTTTCTACACTTATTAGCTACTAATTCCTGTTTTCCGATATGATGCGCAAGCTCCCGTTTAGAATTTATAGGGAAATTTCTAATGTGCTGTTTTGTTTTACATTTTACTTAGAACAACTAAGTATGTTAGGGTATACCCCCTATGTTCCATTTTTTTGTGGAAAAGCGATACGGATTTTCATTTCTACACTTATTAGCTACTAATTCCTCTTTTCCGATATGATGCGCAAGCTCCGGTTTAGAATTTACAGGGAAATTTCTAATGTGCTGTTTTTTACATTTTACTTAAAGCAACTAAGTTTGTTAGGGTATACCCCCTATGTTCCATCTTTTTGTGGAAAACTCTATATGGATTTTGATTTCTACTCTTATTAGCTACTAATTCCTGTTTTCCGATATGATGCAGAAGCTCCAGTTTAGAATTTACAGGGAAATTTCTTACTGTGCTGTTTTTTACATTTTACTTAAAGCAAATAAGTTTGTTAGGGTATACCCCCTATGTTCCATTCTTGTGTGGAAAAATTTATACGGATTTTGATTTCTACACTTATTAGCTACTAATTCCTGTTTTCCGATATGATGCACATGCTCCCGTTTAGAATTTATAGGGAAATTTCTAATGTGCTGTTTTTTACATTTTACTTAAAGCAACTAAGTTTGTTAGGGTATACCTCCTATGTTCCATCTTTTTGTGGAAAACTCTATATGGATTTTGATTTCTACACTTATCAGCTACTAATTCCTGTTTTCCGATATGATGCACAAGCTCCAGTTTAGCATTTACAGAGAAATTTATAATGTGCTGTTTTTTACATTTTACTTAAAGCAAATAAGTTTGTTAGGGTATACCCCCTATGTTCCATTCTTGTGTGGAAAAATTTATACGGATTTTGATTTCTACACTTATTAGCTACTAATTCCTGTTTTCCGATATGATGCACATGCTCCCGTTTAGAATTTATAGGGAAATTTCTAATGTGCTGTTTTTTACATTTTACTTAAAGCAACTAAGTTTGTTAGGGTATACCCCCTATGTTCCATTTTTTTGTGGAAAACTCTATATGGATTTTGATTTCTACTCTTATTAGCTACTAATTCCTGTTTTCCGATATGATGCACAAGCTCCAGTTTAGAATTTACAGAGAAATTTATAATGTGCTGTTTTTTACATTTTACTTAAAGCAAATAAGTTTGTTAGGGTATACCCCCTATGTTCCATTTTTTTGTGGACAAATCTATACGGATTTTGATTTCTACACTTATTAGCTACTAACTCCTGTTTTACGATATGATGCACAAGCTCCCGTTTAGAATTTAGAGGGAAATTTCTAATGTGCTGGTTTTTTAGATTTTACTTAAAGCAACTAAGTTTGTTAGGGTATACCCCCTATGTTCCATCTTTTTGTGGAAAAATCTATACGGATTTTGATTTCTACACTTATTAGCTACTTACTCCTGTTTTCCAATATGATGCACATGCTCCCGTTTGAAATTTATAAGGAAATTTATCATGTGCTGTTTTTTTACATTTTACTTAAAACAACTAAGTTTCTTAGGGCATACTCGCTATATTCCATTTTGTTGTGGAAAAATCTACACGCAGTTTGATTTCTACAGTTATTAGCTACTTACTCCTGTTTTCCGATATGATGCACATGCTCCCGTTTAGAATTTATAGGATAATTTCTAATGTGCTCTTTTTTTACCTGTTACCTAAAGTATGAAAGTTTTTTAGGGCATATCCCCTATGTTCCATTTTTTTGTGGAAAAGTCTATACGCAATTTAATTTCTACACTTATTGGCTACTAATTCCTCTTTTCCGATATGATGCGCAATCTCCGGTTTAGAATTTACAGAGAAATTTATAATGTGCTGTTTTTTACATTTTACTTAAAGCAAATAAGTTTGTTAGGGTATACCCCCTATGTTCCATTTTTGTGTGGAAAAATCTATACGGATTTTGATTTCTACACTTATTAGCTACTAATTCCTGTTTTCCGATATGATGCACATGCTCCCGTTTAGAATTTATAGGGAAATTTCTAATGTGCTGTTTTTTTAAATTTTACTTAAAGCAACTAAGTTTGTTAGGGTATACCCCCTATGTTCCATCTTTTTGTGGAAAACTCTATATGGATTTTGATTTCTAGTCTTATTAGCTACTATATGATGCACAAGCTCCAGTTTAGAATTTACAGGGAAATTTCTTACTGTGCTGTTTTTTACATTTTACTTAAAGCAACTATGTTTGTTAGGGTATACCCCCTATGTTCCATTTTTTTGTGGACAAATCTATACGGATTTTGATTTCTACACTTATTAGCTACTAATTTCTGTTTTACGATATGATGCACAAGCTCCCGTTTAGAATTTAGAGGGAAATTTCTAATGTGCTGTTTTTTTAGATTTTACTTAAAGCAACTAAGTTTGTTACGGTATACCCCCTATGTTCCATCTTTTTGTGGAAAAATCTATACGGATTTTGATTTCTACACTTATTAGCTACTTACTCCTGTTTTCCAATATGATGCACATGCTCCCGTTTGAAATTTATAAGGAAATTTATCATGTGCTGTTTTTTTACATTTTACTTAAAACAACTAAGTTTCTTAGGGCATACTCGCTATATTCCATTTTGTTGTGCAAAAATCTACACGCAGTTTGATTTCTAGAGTTATTAGCTACTAACTCCTGTTTTCCGATATGATGCACATTTTCCGTTTAGAATTTATAGGGAAATTTCTAATGTGCTGTTTTTTACATTTTACTTAAAGCAACTAAGTTTGTTAGGGTATACCCCCTATGTTCCATCTTATTGTGGAAAACTCTATATGGATTTTGATTTCTACTCTTATTAGCTACTAATTCCTGTTTTCCGATATGATGCACAAGCTCCAGTTTAGAATTTACAGGGAAATTTCTTACTGTGCTGTTTTTTACATTTTACTTAAAGCAACTAAGTTTGTTAGGGTATACCCCCTATGTTCCATTTTTTTGTAGAAAAATCTATACGGATTTTGTTTCTACACTTATTAGCTACTAATTCCTGTTTTCCGATATGATGCACATGCTCCCGTTTAGAATTTATAGGGAAATTTCTAATGTGCTGTTTTTTTACATTTTACTTAAAGCAACTAAGTTTGTTAGGGTATACCCCCTATGTTCCATTTTTGTGTGGAAAACTTTATATGGATTTTGATTTCTACACTTATCAGCTACTAATTCCTGTTTTCCGATATGATGCACAAGCTCCAGTTTAGCATTTACAGAGAAATTTATAATGTGCTGTTTTTTACATTTTACTTAAAGCAAATAAGTTTGTTAGGGTATACCCCCTATGTTCCATTTTTGTGTGGAAAAATTTATACGGATTTTGATTTCTACACTTATTAGCTACTAATTCCTGTTTTCCGATATGATGCACATGCTCCCGTTTAGAATTTATAGGGAAATTTCTAATGTGCTGTTTTTTACATTTTACTTAAAGCAACTAAGTTTGTTAGGGTATACCCCCTATGTTCCATCTTTTTGTGGAAAACTCTATATGGATTTTGATTTCTACTCTTATTAGCTACTAATTCCTGTTTTCCGATATGATGCACAAGCTCCAGTTTAGAATTTACAGAGAAATTTATAATGTGCTGTTTTTTACATTTTACTTAAAGCAAATAAGTTTGTTAGGGTATACCCCCTATGTTCCATTTTTTTGTGGACAAATCTATACGGATTTTGATTTCTACACTTATTAGCTACTTACTCCTGTTTTCCAATATGATGCACTTGCTCCCGTTTGAAATTTATAAGGAAATTTATCATGTGCTGTTTTTTTACATTTTACTTAAAACAACTAAGTTTCTTAGGGCATACTCGCTATATTCCATTTTGTTGTGGAAAAATCTACACGCAGTTTGATTTCTAGAGTTATTAGCTACTTACTCCTGTTTTTCGATATGATGCACATGCTCCCGTTTAGAATTTATAGGATAATTTCTAATGTGCTCTATTTTTACCTGTTACCTAAAGTATGAAAGTTTTTTAGGGCATATCCCCTATGTTCCATTTTTTTGTGGAAAAGTCTATACGCAATTTAATTTCTACACTTATTGGCTACTAATTCCTGTTTTCCGATATGATGCGCAATCTCCGGTTTAGAATTTACAGGGAAATTTATAATGTGCTGTTTTTTACATTTTACTTAAAGCAACTAAGTTTGTTAGGGTATACCCCCTATGTTCCATTTTTTTTGTGGAAAAATCTATACGGATTTTGATTTCTACACTTATTGGCTACTAACTCCTGTTTTCCGATATGACGCACAAGCTCCTGTTTAGAATTTATAGGAAAAATTTCTAATGTGCTGTTTTTTTACATTTTACTTAAAGCAACCAAGTTTGTTATGGTATACCCCCTATGTTCCATTTTTTTGTGGAAAAATCTATACGGATTTTGTTTCTACACTTATTAGCTACTAATTCCTGTTTTCCGATATGATGCGCAAGCTCCGGTTTAGAATTTACAGGGAAATTTCTAATGTGCTGTTTTTTACATTTTACTTAAAGCAACTAAGTTTGTTAGGGTATACCCCCTATGTTCCATTTTTTTTGTGGAAAAATCTATACGGATTTTGATTTCTACACTTATTGGCTACTAACTCCTGTTTTCCGATATGACGCACAATCTCCTGTTTAGAATTTATAGGAAAAATTTCTAATGTGCTGTTTTTTTACATTTTACTTAAAGCAACCAAGTTTGTTATGGTATTCCCCCTATGTTCCATTTTTTTGTGGAAAAATCTATACGGATTTTGTTTCTACACTTATTAGCTACTAATTCCTGTTTTCCGATATGATGCGCAAGCTCCGGTTTAGAATTTACAGGGAAATTTCTTACTGTGCTGTTTTTTACATTTTACTTAAAGCAACTAAGTTTGTTAGGGTATACCCCCTATGTTCCATTTTTTTGTAGAAAAATCTAAACGGATTTTGTTTCTACACTTATTAGCTACTAATTCCTGTTTTCCGATATGATGCACATGCTCCCGTTTAGAATTTATAGGGAAATTTCTAATGTGCTGTTTTTTTACATTTTACTTAAAGCAACTAAGTTTGTTAGGGTATACCTCCTATGTTCCATCTTTTTGTGGAAAACTCTATATGGATTTTGATTTCTACACTTATCAGCTACTAATTCCTGTTTTCCGATATGATGCACAAGCTCCAGTTTAGCATTTACAGAGAAATTTATAATGTGCTGTTTTTTACATTTTACTTAAAGCAAATAAGTTTGTTAGGGTATACCCCCTATGTTCCATTTTTTTGTGGACAAATCTATACGGATTTTGTTTCTACACTTATTAGCTACTAATTCCTGTTTTCCGATATGATGCACATGCTCCCGTTTAGAATTTATAGGGAAATTTCTAATGTGCTGTTTTTTTACATTTTACTTAAAGCAACTAAGTTTGTTAGGGTATACCCCCTATGTTCCATCTTTTTGTGGAAAACTCTATATGGATTTTGATTTCTACTTTTATTAGCTACTAATTCCTGTTTTCCGATATGATGCACAAGCTCCAGTTTAGAATTTACAGAGAAATTTATAATGTGCTGTTTTTTACATTTTACTTAAAGCAAATAAGTTTGTTAGGGTATACCCCCTATGTTCCATTTTTTTGTGGACAAATCTATACGGATTTTGATTTCTACACTTATTAGCTACAAACTCCTGTTTTACGATATGATGCACAAGCTCCCGTTTAGAATTTAGAGGGAAATTTCTAATGTGCTGGTTTTTTAGATTTTACTTAAAGCAACTAAGTTTGTTAGGGTATACCCCCTATGTTCCATCTTTTTGTGGAAAAATCTATACGGATTTTGATTTCTACACTTATTAGCTACTTACTCCTGTTTTCCAATATGATGCACATGCTCCCGTTTGAAATTTATAAGGAAATTTATCATGTGCTGTTTTTTTATATTTTACTTAAAACAACTAAGTTTCTTAGGGCATACTCGCTATATTCCATTTTGTTGTGGAAAAATCTACACGCAGTTTGATTTCTACAGTTATTAGCTACTTACTCCTGTTTTCCGATATGATGCACATGCTCCCGTTTAGAATTTATAGGATAATTTCTAATGTGCTCTTTTTTTACCTGTTACCTAAAGTATGAAAGTTTTTTAGGGCATATCCCCTATGTTCCATTTTTTTGTGGAAAAGTCTATACGCAATTTAATTTCTACACTTATTGGCTACTAATTCCTGTTTTCCGATATGATGCGCAATCTCCGGTTTAGAATTTACAGGGAAATTTATAATGTGCTGTTTTTTACATTTTACTTAAAGCAACTAAGTTTGTTAGGGTATACCCCCTATGTTCCATTTTTTTTGTGGAAAAATCTATACGGATTTTGTTTCTACACTTATTAGCTACTAATTCCTGTTTTCCGATATGATGCGCCAGCTCCGGTTTGGAATTTACAGGGAAATTTCTAATGTGCTGTTTTTTACATTTTACTTAAAGCAACTAAGTTTGTTAGGGTATACCCCCTATGTTCCATCTTTTTGTGGAAAAATCTATACGGATTTTGATTTCTACACTTATTAGCTACTAATTCCTGTTTTCCGATATGATGCACATGCTCCCGTTTAGAATTTATAGGGAAATTTCTAATGTGCTGTTTTTTTACATTTTACTTAAAGCAACTAAGTTTGTTAGGGTATACCCCCTATATTCCATCTTTTTGTGGAAAAATCTATACGGATTTTGATTTCTACACTTATTAGCTACTTACTCCTGTTTTCCAATATGATGCACATGCTCCCGTTTGAAATTTATAAGGAAATTTATCATGTGCTGTTTTTTTACATTTTACTTAAAACAACTAAGTTTCTTAGGGCATACTCGCTATATTCCATTTTGTTGTGGAAAAATCTACACGCAGTTTGATTTCTACAGTTATTAGCTACTTACTCCTGTTTTCCGATATGATGCACATGCTCCCGTTTAGAATTTATAGGATAATTTCTAATGTGCTCTTTTTTTACCTGTTACCTAAAGTATGAAAGTTTTTTAGGGCATATCCCCTATGTTCCATTTTTTTGTGGAAAAGTCTATACGCAATTTAATTTCTACACTTATTGGCTACTAATTCCTGTTTTCCGATATGATGCGCAATCTCCGGTTTAGAATTTACAGGGAAATTTATAATGCGCTGTTTTTTACATTTTACTTAAAGCAAATAAGTTTGTTAGGGTATACCCCCTATGTTCCATTTTTTTGTAGAAAAATCTAAACGGATTTTGTTTCTACACTTATTAGCTACTAATTCCTGTTTTCCGATATGATGCACATGCTCCCGTTTAGAATTTATAGGGAAATTTCTAATGTGCTGTTTTTTACATTTTACTTAAAGCAACTAAGTTTGTTAGGGTATACCTCCTATGTTCCATCTTTTTGTGGAAAACTCTATATGGATTTTGATTTCTACACTTATCAGCTACTAATTCCTGTTTTCCGATATGATGCACAAGCTCCAGTTTAGCATTTACAGAGAAATTTATAATGTGCTGTTTTTTACATTTTACTTAAAGCAAATAAGTTTGTTAGGGTATACCCCCTATGTTCCATTCTTGTGTGGAAAAATTTATACGGATTTGATTTCTACACTTATTATCTACTAATTCCTGTTTTCCGATATGATGCACATGCTCCCGTTTAGAATTTATAGGGAAATTTCTAATGTGCTGTTTTTTACATTTTACTTAAAGCAACTAAGTTTGTTAGGGTATACCCCCTATGTTCCATCTTTTTGTGGAAAACTCTATATGGATTTTGATTTCTACTCTTATTAGCTACTAATTCCTGTTTTCCGATATGATGCACAAGCTCCAGTTTAGAATTTACAGAGAAATTTATAATGTGCTGTTTTTTACATTTTACTTAAAGCAAATAAGTTTGTTAGGGTATACCCCCTATGTTCCATTTTTTTGTGGACAAATCTATACGGATTTTGATTTCTACACTTATTAGCTACGATACGATGCACAAGCTCCCGTTTAGAATTTAGAGGGAAATTTCTAATGTGCTGGTTTTTTAGATTTTACTTAAAGCAACTAAGTTTGTTAGGGTATACCCCCTATGTTCCATCTTTTTGTGGAAAAATCTATACGGATTTTGATTTCTACACTTATTAGCTACTTACTCCTGTTTTCCAATATGATGCACATGCTCCCGTTTGAAATTTATAAGGAAATTTATCATGTGCTGTTTTTTTACATTTTACTTAAAACAACTAAGTTTCTTAGGGCATACTCGCTATATTCCATTTTGTTGTGGAAAAATCTACACGCAGTTTGATTTCTACAGTTATTAGCTACTTACTCATGTTTTCCGATATGATGCACATGCTCCCGTTTAGAATTTATAGGATAATTTCTAATGTGCTCTTTTTTTACCTGTTACCTAAAGTATGAAAGTTTTTTAGGGCATATCCCCTATGTTCCATTTTTTTGTGGAAAAGTCTATACGCAATTTAATTTCTACACTTATTGGCTACTAATTCCTGTTTTCCGATATGATGCGCAATCTCCGGTTTAGAATTTACAGGGAAATTTATAATGTGCTGTTTTTTACATTTTACTTAAAGCAACTAAGTTTGTTAGGGTATACCCCCTATGTTCCATTTTTTTTGTGGAAAAATCTATACGGATTTTGTTTCTACACTTATTAGCTACTAATTCCTGTTTTCCGATATGATGCGCCAGCTCCGGTTTGGAATTTACAGGGAAATTTCTAATGTGCTGTTTTTTACATTTTACTTAAAGCAACTAAGTTTGTTAGGGTATACCCCCTATGTTCCATCTTTTTGTGGAAAAATCTATACGGATTTTGATTTCTACACTTATTAGCTACTAATTCCTGTTTTCCGATATGATGCACATGCTCCCGTTTAGAATTTATAGGGAAATTTCTAATGTGCTGTTTTTTTACATTTTACTTAAAGCAACTAAGTTTGTTAGGGTATACCCCCTATATTCCATCTTTTTGTGGAAAAATCTATACGGATTTTGATTTCTACACTTATTAGCTACTTACTCCTGTTTTCCAATATGATGCACATGCTCCCGTTTGAAATTTATAAGGAAATTTATCATGTGCTGTTTTTTTACATTTTACTTAAAACAACTAAGTTTCTTAGGGCATACTCGCTATATTCCATTTTGTTGTGGAAAAATCTACACGCAGTTTGATTTCTACAGTTATTAGCTACTTACTCCTGTTTTCCGATATGATGCACATGCTCCCGTTTAGAATTTATAGGATAATTTCTAATGTGCTCTTTTTTTACCTGTTACCTAAAGTATGAAAGTTTTTTAGGGCATATCCCCTATGTTCCATTTTTTTGTGGAAAAGTCTATACGCAATTTAATTTCTACACTTATTGGCTACTAATTCCTGTTTTCCGATATGATGCGCAATCTCCGGTTTAGAATTTACAGGGAAATTTATAATGCGCTGTTTTTTACATTTTACTTAAAGCAAATAAGTTTGTTAGGGTATACCCCCTATGTTCCATTTTTTTGTAGAAAAATCTAAACGGATTTTGTTTCTACACTTATTAGCTACTAATTCCTGTTTTCCGATATGATGCACATGCTCCCGTTTAGAATTTATAGGGAAATTTCTAATGTGCTGTTTTTTTCCATTTTACTTAAAGCAACTAAGTTTGTTAGGGTATACCTCCTATGTTCCATCTGTTTGTGGAAAACTCTATATGGATTTTGATTTCTACACTTATCAGCTACTAATTCCTGTTTTCCGATATGATGCACAAGCTCCAGTTTAGCATTTACAGAGAAATTTATAATGTGCTGTTTTTTACATTTTACTTAAAGCAAATAAGTTTGTTAGGGTATACCCCCTATGTTCCATTCTTGTGTGGAAAAATTTATACGGATTTGATTTCTACACTTATTATCTACTAATTCCTGTTTTCCGATATGATGCACATGCTCCCGTTTAGAATTTATAGGGAAATTTCTAATGTGCTGTTTTTTACATTTTACTTAAAGCAACTAAGTTTGTTAGGGTATACCCCCTATGTTCCATCTTTTTGTGGAAAACTCTATATGGATTTTGATTTCTACTCTTATTAGCTACTAATTCCTGTTTTCCGATATGATGCACAAGCTCCAGTTTAGAATTTACAGAGAAATTTATAATGTGCTGTTTTTTACATTTTACTTAAAGCAAATAAGTTTGTTAGGGTATACCCCCTATGTTCCATTTTTTTGTGGACAAATCTATACGGATTTTGATTTCTACACTTATTAGCTACTAACTCCTGTTTTACGATATGATGCACAAGCTCCCGTTTAGAATTTAGAGGGAAATTTCTAATGTGCTGGTTTTTTAGATTTTACTTAAAGCAACTAAGTTTGTTAGGGTATACCCCCTATGTTCCATCTTTTTGTGGAAAACTCTATATGGATTTTGATTTCTACACTTATTAGCTACTTACTCCTGTTTTCCAATATGATGCACATGCTCCCGTTTGAAATTTATAAGGAAATTTATCATGTGCTGTTTTTTTACATTTTACTTAAAACAACTAAGTTTCTTAGGGCATACTCGCTATATTCCATTTTGTTGTGGAAAAATCTACACGCAGTTTGATTTCTACAGTTATTAGCTACTTACTCATGTTTTCCGATATGATGCACATGCTCCCGTTTAGAATTTATAGGATAATTTCTAATGTGCTCTTTTTTTACCTGTTACCTAAAGTATGAAAGTTTTTTAGGGCATATCCCCTATGTTCCATTTTTTTGTGGAAAAGTCTATACGCAATTTAATTTCTACACTTATTGGCTACTAATTCCTGTTTTCCGATATGATGCGCAATCTCCGGTTTAGAATTTACAGGGAAATTTATAATGTGCTGTTTTTTACATTTTACTTAAAGCAACTAAGTTTGTTAGGGTATACCCCCTATGTTCCATTTTTTTTGTGGAAAAATCTATACGGATTTTGTTTCTACACTTATTAGCTACTAATTCCTGTTTTCCGATATGATGCGCCAGCTCCGGTTTGGAATTTACAGGGAAATTTCTAATGTGCTGTTTTTTACATTTTACTTAAAGCAACTAAGTTTGTTAGGGTATACCCCCTATGTTCCATCTTTTTGTGGAAAAATCTATACGGATTTTGATTTCTACACTTATTAGCTACTAATTCCTGTTTTCCGATATGATGCACATGCTCCCGTTTAGAATTTATAGGGAAATTTCTAATGTGCTGTTTTTTTACATTTTACTTAAAGCAACTAAGTTTGTTAGGGTATACCCCCTATATTCCATCTTTTTGTGGAAAAATCTATACGGATTTTGATTTCTACACTTATTAGCTACCTACTCCTGTTTTCCAATATGATGCACATGCTCCCGTTTGAAATTTATAAGGAAATTTATCATGTGCTGTTTTTTTACATTTTACTTAAAACAACTAAGTTTCTTAGGGCATACTCGCTATATTCCATTTTGTTGTGGAAAAATCTACACGCAGTTTGATTTCTACAGTTATTAGCTACATACTCCTGTTTTCCGATATGATGCACATGCTCCCGTTTAGAATTTATAGGATAATTTCTAATGTGCTCTTTTTTTACCTGTTACCTAAAGTATGAAAGTTTTTTAGGGCATATCCCCTATGTTCCATTTTTTTGTGGAAAAGTCTATACGCAATTTAATTTCTACACTTATTGGCTACTAATTCCTGTTTTCCGATATGATGCGCAATCTCCGGTTTAGAATTTACAGGGAAATTTATAATGCGCTGTTTTTTACGTTTTACTTAAAGCAACTAAGTTTGTTAGGGTATACCCCCTATGTTCCATTTTTTTTGTGGAAAAATCTATACGGATTTTGATTTCTACACTTATTGGCTACTAATTCCTGTTTTCCGATATGACGCACAAGCTCCCGTTTAGAATTTATAGGAAAAATTTCTAATGTGCTGTTTTTTTACATTTTACTTAAAGCAACCAAGTTTGTTATGGTATACCCCCTATGTTCCATTTTTTTGTGGAAAAATCTATACGGATTTTGTTTCTACACTTATTAGCTACTAATTCCTGTTTTCTGCTATGATGCGCAAGCTCCGGTTTAGAATTTACAGGGAAATTTCTAATGTGCTGTTTTTTACATTTTACTTAAAGCAACTAAGTTTGTTAGGGTATACCCCCTATGTTCCATCTTTTTGTGGAAAAATCTATACGGATTTTGATTTCTACACTTATTAGCTACTAATTCCTGTTTTCCGATATGATGCACATGCTCCCGTTTAGAATTTATAGGGAAATTTCTAATGTGCTGTTTTTTTACATTTTACTTAAAGCAACTAAGTTTGTTAGGGTATACCCCCTATGTTCCATCTTTTTGTGGAAAACTCTATATGGATTTTGATTTCTACACTTATCAGCTACTAATTCCTGTTTTCCGATATGATGCACAAGCTCCAGTTTAGAATTTACAGAGAAATTTATAATGTGCTGTTTTTTACATTTTACTTAAAGCAAATAAGTTTGTTAGGGTATACCCCCTATGTTCCATTTTTGTGTGGAAAAATTTATACGGATTTTGATTTCTACACTTATTAGCTACTAATTCCTGTTTTCCGATATGATGCACATGCTCCCGTTTAGAATTTATAGGGAAATTTCTAATGTGCTGTTTTTTACATTTTACTTAAAGCAACTAAGTTTGTTAGCGTATACCCCCTATGTTCCATCTTTTTGTGGAAAACTCTATATGGATTTTGATTTCTACTCTTATTAGCTACTAATTCCTGTTTTCCGATGTGATGCGCAAGTTCCGGTTTAAAATTTACAGGGAAATTTCTAATGTGCTGTTTTTTACATTTTACTTAAAGCAACTAAGTTTGTTAGGGTATACCCCCTATGTTCCATCTTTTTGTGGAAAACTCTATATGGATTTTGATTTCTACTCTTATTAGCTACTAATTCCTGTTTTCCGATGTGATGCGCAAGTTCCGGTTTAAAATTTACAGGGAAATTTCTAATGTGCTGTTTTTTACATTTTACTTAAAGCAACTAAGTTTGTTAGCGTATACCCCCTATGTTCCATCTTTTTGTGGAAAACTCTATATGGATTTTGATTTCTACTCTTATTAGCTACTAATTCCTGTTTTCCGATATGATGCACAAGCTCCAGTTTAGAATTTACAGGGAAATTTCTTACTGTGCTGTTTTTTACATTTTACTTAAAGCAACTAAGTTTGTTAGGGTATACCCCCTATGTTCCATTTTTTTGTAGAAAAATCTATACGGATTTTGTTTCTACACTTATTAGCTACTAATTCCTGTTT
Source organism: Bellardia bayeri (assembly GCA_950370525.1). NCBI lineage: Eukaryota > Metazoa > Arthropoda > Insecta > Diptera > Calliphoridae > Bellardia > Bellardia bayeri. The sequence goes on from OX493264.1 coordinate 58,467,298, forward strand.
TCCGATATGATGCACATGTTCCCGTTTAGAATTTATAGGGAAATTTCTAATGTGCTGTTTTTTTACATTTTACTTAAAGCAACTAAGTTTGTTAGGGTATACCCCCTATGTTCCATCTTTTTGTGGAAAACTCTATATGGATTTTGATTTCTACACTTATCAGCTACTAATTCCTGTTTTCCGATATGATGCACAAGCTCCAGTTTAGAATTTACAGAGAAATTTATAATGTGCTGTTTTTTACATTTTACTTAAAGCAAATAAGTTTGTTAGGGTATACCCCCTATGTTCCATTTTTGTGTGGAAAAATTTATACGGATTTTGATTTCTACACTTATTAGCTACTAATTCCTGTTTTCCGATATGATGCACATGCTCCCGTTTAGAATTTATAGGGAAATTTCTAATGTGCTGTTTTTTACATTTTACTTAAAGCAACTAAGTTTGTTAGGGTATACCCCCTATGTTCCATCTTTTTGTGGAAAACTCTATATGGATTTTGATTTCTACTCTTATTAGCTACTAATTCCTGTTTTACGATATGATGCACAAGCTCCCGTTTAGAATTTAGAGGGAAATTTCTAATGTGCTGTTTTTTTAGATTTTACTTAAAGCAACTAAGTTTGTTAGGGTATACCCCCTATGTTCCATCTTTTTGTGGAAAAATCTATACGGATTTTGATTTCTACACTTATTAGCTACTTACTCCTGTTTTCCAATATGATGCACATGCTCCCGTTTGAAATTTATAAGGAAATTTATCATGTGCTGTTTTTTTACATTTTACTTAAAACAACTAAGTTTCTTAGGGCATACTCGCTATATTCCATTTTGTTGTGGAAAAATCTACACGCAGTTTGATTTCTACAGTTATTAGCTACTTACTCCTGTTTTCCGATATGATGCACATGCTCCCGTTTAGAATTTATAGGATAATTTCTAATGTGCTCTTTTTTTACCTGTTACCTAAAGTATGAAAGTTTTTTAGGGCATATCCCCTATGTTCCATTTCTTTGTGGAAAAGTCTATACGCAATTTAATTTCTACACTTATTGGCTACTAATTCCTGTTTTCCGATATGATGCGCAATCTCCGGTTTAGAATTTACAGGGAAATTTATAATGTGCTGTTTTTTACATTTTACTTAAAGCAACTAAGTTTGTTAGGGTATACCCCCTATGTTCCATTTTTTTGTGGAAAAATCTATACGGATTTTGTTTATACACTTATTAGCTACTAATTCCTGTTTTCCGATATGATGCGCAAGCTCCGGTTTAGAATTTACAGGGAAATTTCTAATGTGCTGTTTTTTACATTTTACTTAAAGCAACTAAGTTTGTTAGGGTATACCCCCTATGTTCCATCTTTTTGTGGAAAAATCTATACGGATTTTGATTTCGACACTTATTAGCTACAAATTCCTGTTTTCCGATATGATGCAGATGCTCCCGTTTAGAATTTATAGGGAAATTTCTAATGTGCTGTTTTTTTACATTTTACTTAAAGCAACTAAGTTTGTTAGGGTATACCCCCTATGTTCCATCTTTTTGTGGAAAAGTCTATATGGATTTTGATTTCTACACTTATCAGCTACTAATTCCTGTTTTCCGATATGATGCACAAGCTCCAGTTTAGAATTTACAGGGAAATTTCTTACTGTGCTGTTTTTTACATTTTACTTAAAGCAACTAAGTTTGTTAGGGTATACCCCCTATGTTCCATTTTTTTGTGGACAAATCTATACGGATTTTGATTTCTACACTTATTAGCTACTAATTCCTGTTTTACGATATGATGCACAAGCTCCCGTTTAGAATTTAGAGGGAAATTTCTAATGTGCTGTTTTTTTAGATTTTGCTTAAAGCAACTAAGTTTGTTAGGGTATACCCCCTATGTTCCATCTTTTTGTGGAAAAATCTATACGGATTTTGATTTCTACACTTATTAGCTACTTACTCTTGTTTTCCAATATGATGCACAAGCTCCGGTTTAGAATTTACAGGGAAATTTCTAATGTGCTTTTTTTACATTTTATTTAAAGCAACTAAGTTTGTTAGGGTATACCCCCTATGTTCCATTTTTTTGTGGAAAAGCGATACGGATTTTGATTTCTACACTCATTAGCTACTAAATCCTGTTTTCCGATATGATGCACAAGCTCCCGTTTAGAATTTATAGGGAAATTCCTAATGTGCTGTTTTTTTACATTTTACTTAAAACAACTAAGTTTGTTAGGGTATACCCCCTATGTTCCATTTTTTTGTGGAAAAATCTATACGGATTTTGTGTCTACACTTATTAGCTACTAATTCCTGTTTTCCGATATGATGCACAAGCTCCCGTTTAGAATTTATAGGGAAATTTCTAATGTGCCATTTTTTTACATTTTACTTAAAGCAACCAAGTTTGTTATGGTATACCCCCTATGTTCCATTTTTTTGTGGAAAAATCTATACGGGTTTTGTTTCTACACGTATTAGCTACTAATTCCTGTTTTCCGCTATGATGCGCAAGCTCCCGTTTAGAACTTATAGGGAAATTTCTAATGTGCTGTTTTTTTTACATTTTACTTTGAGCAGCTAAGTTTGTTAGGGTATACCCCCTATGTTCCATTTTTGTGTGGAAAAATCTATACGGATTTTGATTTCTACACTTATTAGCTACTAATTCCTGTTTTCCGATATGATGCACATGCTCCCGTTTAGAATTTATAGGATAATTTCTAATGTGCTCTTTTTTTACATGTTACCTAAAGTATGAAAGTTTTTTAGGGCATATCCCCTATGTTCCATTTTTTTGTAAAAAAGTCTATACGCAATTTAATTTCTACACTTATTGGCTACTAATTCCTGTTTTCCGATATGATGCGCAATCTCCGGTTTAGAATTTACAGGGAAATTTATAATGTGCTGTTTTTTACATTTTACTTAAAGCAACTAAGTTTGTTAAGGTATACCCCCTATGTTCCATTTTTTTTTGTGGAAAAATCTATACGGATTTTGATTTCTACACTTATTGGCTACTAATTCCTGTTTTCCGATATGATGCACAAGCTCCGGTTTAGAATTTACAGGGAAATTTCTAATGTGCTGTTTTTTACATTTTATTTAAAGCAACTAAGTTTGTTAGGGTATACCCCCTATGTTCCATTTTTTTGTGGAAAAGCGATACGGATTTTGATTTCTACACTCATTAGCTACTAATTCCTGTTTTCCGATATGATGCACAAGCTCCCGTTTAGAATTTATAGGGAAATTTCTAATGTGCTGTTTTTAACATTTTACTTAAAGCAACCAAGTTTGTTATGGTATTCCCCCTATGTTCCATTTTTTTGTGGAAAAATCTATACGGATTTTGTTTCTACACTTATTAGCTACTAATTCCTGTTTTCCGATATGATGCACAAGCTCCCGTTTAGAATATATAGTGTAATTTCTAATGTGCTCTTTTTTTACATGTTACCTAAAGTATGAAAGTTTTTTAGGGCATACCCCCTATGTTCCATTTTTTTGTGGAAAAATCTATACGGATTTTGTTTCTACACTTATTAGCTACTAATTCCTGTTTTCCGATATGATGCGCAAGCTCCCGTTTAGAATTTATAGGGAAATTTCTAATGTGCTGTTTTTTTTACATTTTACTTAGAGCAGCTAAGTTTGTTAGGGTATACCCCCTATGTTCCATTTTTGTGTGGAAAAATCTATACGGATTTTCATTTCTACACTTATTAGCTACTAATTCCTCTTTTCCGATATGATGCACAAGCTCCCGTTTAGAATTTATAGGGAAATTTCTAATGTGCTGTTTTTTTACATTTTACTTAAAACAACTAAGTTTGTTAGGGTATACCCCCTATGTTCCATTTTTGTGTGGAAAAATCTATACGGATTTTCATTTCTACACTTATTAGCTACTAATTCCTCTTTTCCGATATGATGCGCAAGCTCCCGTTTAGAATTTATAGGGAAATTTCTAATGTGCTGTTTTTTTTTACATTTTACTTAGAGCAGCTAAGTTTGTTAGGGTATACCCCCTATGTTCCATTTTTTTGTGGAAAAATCTATACGGATTTTGTTTCTACACTTATTAGCTACTAATTCCTGTTTTCCGATATGATGCGCAAGCTCCCGTTTAGAATTTATAGGGAAATTTCTAATGTGCTGTTTTGTTTTACATTTTACTTAGAACAACTAAGTATGTTAGGGTATACCCCCTATGTTCCATTTTTTTGTGGAAAAGCGATACGGATTTTGATTTCTACACTCATTAGCTACTAAATCCTGTTTTCCGATATGATGCACAAGCTCCCGTTTAGAATTTATAGGGAAATTTCTAATGTGCTGTTTTTAACATTTTACTTAAAGCAACCAAGTTTGTTCTGGTATACCCCCTATGTTCCATTTTTTTGTGGAAAAATCTATACGGATTTTGTTTCTACACTTATTAGCTACTAATTCCTGTTTTCCGATATGATGCACAAGCTCCCGTTTAGAATATATAGGGTAATTTCTAATGTGCTCTTTTTTACATGTTACCTAAAGTATGAAAGTTTTTTAGGGCATACCCCCTATGTTCCATTTTTTTGTGGAAAAATCTATACGGATTTTGTTTCTACACTTATTAGCTACTAATTCCTGTTTTCCGATATGATGCACAAGCTCCCGTTTAGAATTTATAGTGAAATTTCTAATGTGCTGTTGTTTTACATTTTACTTAAAGCAACCAAGTTTGTTATGGTATACCCCCTATGTTCCATTTTTGTGTGGAAAAATCTATACGGATTTTCATTTCTACACTTATTAGCTACTAATTCCTGTTTTCCGATATGATGCACAAGCTCCCGTTTAGAATTTATAGGGAAATTTCTAATGTGCTGTTTTTAACATTTTACTTAAAGCAACCAAGTTTGTTCTGGTATACCCCCTATGTTCCATTTTTTTGTGGAAAAATCTATACGGATTTTGTTTCTACACTTATTAGCTACTAATTCCTGTTTTCCGATATGCTGCGCAAGTTCCCGTTTAGAATTTATAGGGAAATTTCTAATGTGCTGTTTTTTTTTACATTTTACTTAGAGCAGCTAAGTTTGTTAGGGTATACCCCCTATGTTCCATTTTTGTGTGGAAAAATCTATACGGATTTTCATTTCTACACTTATTAGCTACTAATTCCTGTTTTCCGATATGATGCACAAGCTCCCGTTTAGAATTTATAGGGAAATTTCTAATGTGCTGTTTTTTTACATGTTACTTAAAGCAACTAAGTTTCTTAGGGCATACTCGCTATATTCCATTTTGTTGTGGAAAAATCTACACGCAGTTTGATTTCTACAGTTATTAGCTACTTACTCCTGTTTTCCGATATGATGTACATGCTCCCGTTTAGAATTTATAGGATAATTTCTAATGTGCTCTTTTTGTACATGTTACCTAAAGTATGAAAGTTTTTTAGGGCATATCCCCTATGTTCCATTTTTTTGTGGAAAAGTCTATACGCAATTTAATTTCTACACTTATTGGCTACTAATTCCTGTTTTCCGATATGATGCGCAATCTCCGGTTTAGAATTTACAGGGAAATTTATAATGTGCTGTTTTTTACATTTTACTTAAAGCAACTAAGTTTGTTAGGGTATACCCCCTATGTTCCATTTTTTTTGTGGAAAAATCTATACGGATTTTGATTTCTACACTTATTGGCTACTAATTCCTGTTTTCCGATATGATGCACAAGCTCCCGTTTAGAATATATAGGGTAATATCTAATGTGCTCTTTTTTTACATTTTACTTAGAGCAGCTAAGTTTGTTAGGGTATACCCCCTATGTTCCATTTTTGTGTGGAAAAATCTATACGGATTTTGTTTCTACACTTATTAGCTACTAATTCCTGTTTTCCGATATAATGCACAAGCTCCCGTTTAGAATTTATAAGGAAATTTCTAATGTGCTGTTTTTTTACATTTTACTTAAAGCAACCAAGTTTGTTATGGTATACCCCCTATGTTCCATTTTTTTGTGGAAAAATCTACACGGATTTTGTTTCTACACTTATTAGCTACTAATTCCTGTTTTCCCATATGATGCACAAGCTCCCGTTTAGAATATATAGGGTAATTTCTAATGTGCTCTTTTTTTACATGTTACCTAAAGTATGAAAGTTTTTTAGGGCATACCCCCTATGTTCCATGTTTTTGTGGAAAAATCTATACGGATTTTGTTTCTACACTTATTAGCTACTAATTCCTGTTTTCCGATATGATGCACAAGCTCCCGTTTAGAATTTATAGGGAAATTTCTAATGTGCTGTTTTTTTACATTTTACTTAAAGCAACCAAGTTTGTTATGGTATACCCTTTATGTTCCATTTTTTTGTGGAAAAATCTATACGGATTTTGTTTCTACACTTATTAGCTACTAATTCCTGTTTTCCGATATGATGCGCAAGTTCCCGTTTAGAATTTATAGGGAAATTTCTAATGTGCTGTTTTTTTTTTACATTTTACTTAGAGCAGCTAAGTTTGTTAGGGTATACCCCCTATGTTCCATTTTTGTGTGGAAAAATCTATACGGATTTTCATTTCTACACTTATTAGCTACTAATTCCTGTTTTCCGATATGATGCACAAGCTCCCGTTTAGAATTTATAGGGAAATTTCTAATGTGCTGTTTTTTTACATTTTACTTAAAGTAACTAAGTTTGTTAGGGTATACCCCCTATGTTCCATTTTTTTGTAGAAAAATCTATACGGATTTTGTTTCTACACTTATTAGCTACTAATTCCTGTTTTCCGATATGATGCACAAGCTCCGGTTTAGAATTTACAGGGAAATTTATAATGTGCTGTTTTTTACATTTTACTTAAAGCAACTAAGTTTGTTAGGGTATACCCCCTATGTTCCATTTTTTTTTTGTGGAAAAATCTATACGGATTTTGATTTCTACACTTATTGGCTACTAATTCCTGTTTTCCGATATGATGCACAAGCTCCCGTTTAGAATATATAGGAATTTCTAATGTGCTCTTTTTTTTACATGTTACCTAAAGTATGAAAGTTTTTTAGGGCATACCCCCTATGTTCCATTTTTTTGTGGAAAAATCTATACGGAGTTTGATTTCTACACTTATTAGCTACTAATTCCTGTTTTCCGATATGATGCGCAAGCTCCGGTTTAGAATTTACAGGGAAATTTCTAATGTGCTGTTTTTTACATTTTATTTAAAGCAACTAAGTTTGTTAGGGTATACCCCCTATGTTCCATTTTTTTTTGTGGAAAAATCTATACGGATTTTGATTTCTACACTTATTAGCTACTAATTCCTGTTTTCCGATATGATGCACAAGCTCCCGTTTAGAATTTATAGGGAAATTTCTAATGTTCTGTTTTTTACATTTTACTTAAAGCAACCAAGTTTGTTATGGTATACCCCCTATGTTCCATTTTATTGTGGAAAAATCTATACGGATTTTGTTTCTACACTTATTAGCTACTAATTCCTGTTTTCCCATATGATGCACAAGCTCCCGTTTAGAATATATAGGGTAATTTCTAATGTGCTCTTTTTTTACATGTTACCTAAAGTATGAAAGTTTTTTAGGGCATACCCCCTATGTTCCATGTTTTTGTGGAAAAATCTATACGGATTTTGTTTCTACACTTATTAGCTACGAATTCCTGTTTTCCGATATGATGCACAAGCTCCCGTTTAGAATTTATAGGGAAATTTCTAATGTGCTGTTTTTTTACATTTTACTTAAAGCAACCAAGTTTGTTATGGTATACCCCCTATGTTCCATTTGTTTGTGGAAAAATCTATACGGATTTTGTTTCTACACTTATTAGCTACTAATTCCTGTTTTCCGATATGATGCGCAAGTTCCCGTTTAGAATTTATAGGGAAATTTCTAATGTGCTGTTTTTTTACATTTTACTTAAAGCAACCAAGTTTGTTATGGTATACCCTTTATGTTCCATTTTTTTGTGGAAAAATCTATACGGATTTTGTTTCTACACTTATTAGCTACTAATTCCTGTTTTCCGATATGATGCGCAAGTTCCCGTTTAGAATTTATAGGGAAATTTCTAATGTGCTGTTTTTTTTTTACATTTTACTTAGAGCAGCTAAGTTTGTTAGGGTATACCCCCTATGTTCCATTTTTGTGTGGAAAAATCTATACGGATTTTCATTTCTACACTTATTAGCTACTAATTCCTGTTTTCCGATATGATGCGCAAGTTCCCGTTTAGAATTTATAGGGAAATTTATAATGTGCTGTTTTTTACATTTTACTTAAAGCAACTAAGTTTGTTAGGGTATACCCCCTATGTTCCATTTTTGTGTGGAAAAATCTATACGGATTTTGATTTCTACACTTATTAGCTACTAATTCCTGTTTTCCGATATGATGCGCAAGTTCCGGTTTAAAATTTATAGGGAAATTTCTAATGTTCTGTTTTTTTTACATTTTACTTAGACCAGCTAAGTTTGTTAGGGTATACCCCCTATGTTCCATTTTTGTGTGGAAAAATCTATACGGATTTTGATTTCTACACTTATTAGCTACTAATTCCTGTTTTCCGATATGATGCACAAGCTCCGGTTTAGAATTTACAGGGAAATTTCTAATGTGCTGTTTTTTACATTTTACTTAGAGCAGCTAAGTTTGTTAGGGTATACCCCCTATGTTCCATTTTTGTGTGGAAAAATCTATACGGATTTTGATTTCTACACTTATTAGCTACTAATTCCTGTTTTCCGATATGATGCACAGGCTCCCGTTTAGAATTTATAGGGAAATTTCTAATGTGCTGTTTTTTTACATTTTACTTAAAACAACTAAGTTTCTTAGGGCATACTCGCTATATTCCATTTTTTTGTGGACAAATCTATACGGATTTTGATTTCTACACTTATTAGCTACTAATTCCTGTTTTCCGATATGATGCGCAATCTCCGGTTTAGAATTTACAGGGAAGTTTATAATGTGCTGTTTTTTACATTTTACTTAAAGCAACTAAGTTTGTTATTGTATACCCCCTATGTTCCATTTTTTTTGTGGAAAAATCTATACGGATTTTGATTTCTACACCTATTGGCTACTAATTCCTGTTTTCCGATATGATGCACAAGCTCCGGTTTAGAATTTACAGGGAAATGTCTACTGTGCTGTTTTTTACATTTTACTTAAAGCAACTAAGTTTGTTAGGGTATACCCCCTATGTTCCATTTTTTTGTGGACAAATCTATACGGATTTTGATTTTTACACTTATTAGCTACTAATTCCTGTTTTACGATATGATGCACAAGCTCCCGTTTAGAATTTAGAGGGAAATTTCTATTGTGCTGTTTTTTTAGATTTTACTTAAAGCAACTAAGTTTGTTAGGGTATACCCCCTATGTTCCATCTTTTTGTGGAAAAATCTATACGGATTTTCATTTCTACACTTATTAGCAACTTACTCCTGTTTTCCAATATTATGCACATGCTCCCGTTTGAAATTTATAAGGAAATTTATCATGTGCTGTTTTTTTACATTTTACTTCAAACAACTAAGTTTCTTAGGGCATACTCGCTATATTCCATTTTGTTGTGGAAAAATCTACACGCAGTTTGATTTCTACAGTTATTAGCTACTTACTCCTGTTTTCCGATATGATGCGCATGCTCCCGGTTAGAATTTACATGGTAATTTCTAATGTGCTCTTTTTTTACATGTTACCTAAAGTATGAAAGTTTTTTAGGGCATATCCCCTATGTTCCATTTTTTTGTGGAAAAGTCTATACGCAATTTAATTTCTACACTTATTGGCTACTAATTCCTGTTTTCCGATATGATGCGCAATCTCCCGTTTAGAATTTATGGGGAAATGTCTAATGTGCTGTTTTTTTACATTTTACTTAAAGCAACCAAGTTTGTTATGGTATACCCCCTATGTTCCATTTTTTTGTGGAAAAATCTATACGGATTTTGTTTCTACACTTATTAGCTACTAATTCCTGTTTTCCGATATGATGCGCAAGCTCCCGTTTAGACTTTATAGGGAAATTTCTAATGTGCTGTTTTTTTTACATTTTACTTAGAGCAACTAAGTTTCTTAGGGCATACTCGCTATATTCCATTTTGTTGTGAAAAAATCTACACGCAGTTTGATTTCTACAGTTATTAGCTACTAATTCCTGTTTTCCGATATGATACGCAAGCTCCGGTTTAGAATTTACAGGGAAATTTCTAATGTGCTGTTTTTTACATTTTACTTAAAGCAACTAAGTTTGTTAGGGTATACCCCCTATGTTCCATTTTTTTGTGGAAAAATCTATACGGATTTTGTTTCTACACTTATTAGCTACTAATTCCTGTTTTCCGATATGATGCACAAGCTCCCGTTTAGAATATATAGGGTAATTTCTAATGTGCTCTTTTTTTACATGTTACCTAAAGTATGAAAGTTTTTTAGGGCATACCCCCTATGTTCCATTTTTTTGTGGAAAAATCTATACGGATTTTGTTTCTACACTTATTAGCTACTAATTCCTGTTTTCCGATATGATGCACAAGCTCCCGTTTAGAATATATAGGGTAATTTCTAATGTGCTCTTTTTTACATGTTACCTAAAGTATGAAAGTTTTTTAGGGCATACCCCCTATGTTCCATTTTTTTGTGGAAAAATCTATACGGATTTTGTTTCTACACTTATTAGCTACTAATTCCTGTTTTCCGATATGATGCACAAGCTCCCGTTTAGAATTTATAGTGAAATTTCTAATGTGCTGTTGTTTTACATTTTACTTAAAGCAACCAAGTTTGTTATGGTATACCCCCTATGTTCCATTTTTGTGTGGAAAAATCTATACGGATTTTGTTTCTACACTTATTATCTACTAATTCCTGTTTTCCGATATGCTGCGCAAGTTCCCGTTTAGAATTTATAGGGAAATTTCTAATGTGCTGTTTTTTTTTACATTTTACTTAGAGCAGCTAAGTTTGTTAGGGTATACCCCCTATGTTCCATTTTTGTGTGGAAAAATCTATACGGATTTTCATTTCTACACTTATTAGCTACTAATTCCTGTTTTCCGATATGATGCACAAGCTCCCGTTTAGAATTTATAGGGAAATTTCTAATGTGCTGTTTTTTTACATGTTACTTAAAGCAACTAAGTTTCTTAGGGCATACTCGCTATATTCCATTTTGTTGTGGAAAAATCTACACGCAGTTTGATTTCTACAGTTATTAGCTACTTACTCCTGTTTTCCGATATGATGTACATGCTCCCGTTTAGAATTTATAGGATAATTTCTAATGTGCTCTTTTTGTACATGTTACCTAAAGTATGAAAGTTTTTTAGGGCATATCCCCTATGTTCCATTTTTTTGTGGAAAAGTCTATACGCAATTTAATTTCTACACTTATTGGCTACTAATTCCTGTTTTCCGATATGATGCGCAATCTCCGGTTTAGAATTTACAGGGAAATTTATAATGTGCTGTTTTTTACATTTTACTTAAAGCAACTAAGTTTGTTAGGGTATACCCCCTATGTTCCATTTTTTTTGTGGAAAAATCTATACGGATTTTGATTTCTACACTTATTGGCTACTAATTCCTGTTTTCCGATATGATGCACAAGCTCCCGTTTAGAATATATAGGGTAATATCTAATGTGCTCTTTTTTTACATTTTACTTAGAGCAGCTAAGTTTGTTAGGGTATACCCCCTATGTTCCATTTTTGTGTGGAAAAATCTATACGGATTTTGTTTCTACACTTATTAGCTACTAATTCCTGTTTTCCGATATAATGCACAAGCTCCCGTTTAGAATTTATAAGGAAATTTCTAATGTGCTGTTTTTTTACATTTTACTTAAAGCAACCAAGTTTGTTATGGTATACCCCCTATGTTCCATTTTTTTGTGGAAAAATCTACACGGATTTTGTTTCTACACTTATTAGCTACTAATTCCTGTTTTCCCATATGATGCACAAGCTCCCGTTTAGAATATATAGGGTAATTTCTAATGTGCTCTTTTTTTACATGTTACCTAAAGTATGAAAGTTTTTTAGGGCATACCCCCTATGTTCCATGTTTTTGTGGAAAAATCTATACGGATTTTGTTTCTACACTTATTAGCTACTAATTCCTGTTTTCCGATATGATGCACAAGCTCCCGTTTAGAATTTATAGGGAAATTTCTAATGTGCTGTTTTTTTACATTTTACTTAAAGCAACCAAGTTTGTTATGGTATACCCTTTATGTTCCATTTTTTTGTGGAAAAATCTATACGGATTTTGTTTCTACACTTATTAGCTACTAATTCCTGTTTTCCGATATGATGCGCAAGTTCCCGTTTAGAATTTATAGGGAAATTTCTAATGTGCTGTTTTTTTTTTACATTTTACTTAGAGCAGCTAAGTTTGTTAGGGTATACCCCCTATGTTCCATTTTTGTGTGGAAAAATCTATACGGATTTTCATTTCTACACTTATTAGCTACTAATTCCTGTTTTCCGATATGATGCACAAGCTCCCGTTTAGAATTTATAGGGAAATTTCTAATGTGCTGTTTTTTTACATTTTACTTAAAGTAACTAAGTTTGTTAGGGTATACCCCCTATGTTCCATTTTTTTGTAGAAAAATCTATACGGATTTTGTTTCTACACTTATTAGCTACTAATTCCTGTTTTCCGATATGATGCACAAGCTCCGGTTTAGAATTTACAGGGAAATTTATAATGTGCTGTTTTTTACATTTTACTTAAAGCAACTAAGTTTGTTAGGGTATACCCCCTATGTTCCATTTTTTTTTTGTGGAAAAATCTATACGGATTTTGATTTCTACACTTATTGGCTACTAATTCCTGTTTTCCGATATGATGCACAAGCTCCCGTTTAGAATATATAGGAATTTCTAATGTGCTCTTTTTTTTACATGTTACCTAAAGTATGAAAGTTTTTTAGGGCATACCCCCTATGTTCCATTTTTTTGTGGAAAAATCTATACGGAGTTTGATTTCTACACTTATTAGCTACTAATTCCTGTTTTCCGATATGATGCGCAAGCTCCGGTTTAGAATTTACAGGGAAATTTCTAATGTGCTGTTTTTTACATTTTATTTAAAGCAACTAAGTTTGTTAGGGTATACCCCCTATGTTCCATTTTTTTTTGTGGAAAAATCTATACGGATTTTGATTTCTACACTTATTAGCTACTAATTCCTGTTTTCCGATATGATGCACAAGCTCCCGTTTAGAATTTATAGGGAAATTTCTAATGTTCTGTTTTTTACATTTTACTTAAAGCAACCAAGTTTGTTATGGTATACCCCCTATGTTCCATTTTATTGTGGAAAAATCTATACGGATTTTGTTTCTACACTTATTAGCTACTAATTCCTGTTTTCCCATATGATGCACAAGCTCCCGTTTAGAATATATAGGGTAATTTCTAATGTGCTCTTTTTTTACATGTTACCTAAAGTATGAAAGTTTTTTAGGGCATACCCCCTATGTTCCATGTTTTTGTGGAAAAATCTATACGGATTTTGTTTCTACACTTATTAGCTACGAATTCCTGTTTTCCGATATGATGCACAAGCTCCCGTTTAGAATTTATAGGGAAATTTCTAATGTGCTGTTTTTTTACATTTTACTTAAAGCAACCAAGTTTGTTATGGTATACCCCCTATGTTCCATTTGCTTGTGGAAAAATCTATACGGATTTTGTTTCTACACTTATTAGCTACTAATTCCTGTTTTCCGATATGATGCGCAAGTTCCCGTTTAGAATTTATAGGGAAATTTCTAATGTGCTGTTTTTTTACATTTTACTTAAAGCAACCAAGTTTGTTATGGTATACCCTTTATGTTCCATTTTTTTGTGGAAAAATCTATACGGATTTTGTTTCTACACTTATTAGCTACTAATTCCTGTTTTCCGATATGATGCGCAAGTTCCCGTTTAGAATTTATAGGGAAATTTCTAATGTGCTGTTTTTTTTTTTACATTTTACTTAGAGCAGCTAAGTTTGTTAGGGTATACCCCCTATGTTCCATTTTTGTGTGGAAAAATCTATACGGATTTTCATTTCTACACTTATTAGCTACTAATTCCTGTTTTCCGATATGATGCGCAAGTTCCCGTTTAGAATTTATAGGGAAATTTATAATGTGCTGTTTTTTACATTTTACTTAAAGCAACTAAGTTTGTTAGGGTATACCCCCTATGTTCCATTTTTGTGTGGAAAAATCTATACGGATTTTGATTTCTACACTTATTAGCTACTAATTCCTGTTTTCCGATATGATGCGCAAGTTCCGGTTTAAAATTTATAGGGAAATTTCTAATGTGCTGTTTTTTTTACATTTTACTTAGACCAGCTAAGTTTGTTAGGGTATACCCCCTATGTTCCATTTTTGTGTGGAAAAATCTATACGGATTTTGATTTCTACACTTATTAGCTACTAATTCCTGTTTTCCGATATGATGCACAAGCTCCGGTTTAGAATTTACAGGGAAATTTCTAATGTGCTGTTTTTTACATTTTACTTAGAGCAGCTAAGTTTGTTAGGGTATACCCCCTATGTTCCATTTTTGTGTGGAAAAATCTATACGGATTTTGATTTCTACACTTATTAGCTACTAATTCCTGTTTTCCGATATGATGCACAGGCTCCCGTTTAGAATTTATAGGGAAATTTCTAATGTGCTGTTTTTTTACATTTTACTTAAAACAACTAAGTTTCTTAGGGCATACTCGCTATATTCCATTTTTTTGTGGACAAATCTATACGGATTTTGATTTCTACACTTATTAGCTACTAATTCCTGTTTTCCGATATGATGCGCAATCTCCGGTTTAGAATTTACAGGGAAGTTTATAATGTGCTGTTTTTTACATTTTACTTAAAGCAACTAAGTTTGTTATTGTATACCCCCTATGTTCCATTTTTTTTGTGGAAAAATCTATACGGATTTTGATTTCTACACCTATTGGCTACTAATTCCTGTTTTCCGATATGATGCACAAGCTCCGGTTTAGAATTTACAGGGAAATGTCTACTGTGCTGTTTTTTACATTTTACTTAAAGCAACTAAGTTTGTTAGGGTATACCCCCTATGTTCCATTTTTTTGTGGACAAATCTATACGGATTTTGATTTCTACACTTATTAGCTACTAATTCCTGTTTTACGATATGATGCACAAGCTCCCGTTTAGAATTTAGAGGGAAATTTCTATTGTGCTGTTTTTTTAGATTTTACTTAAAGCAACTAAGTTTGTTAGGGTATACCCCCTATGTTCCATCTTTTTGTGGAAAAATCTATACGGATTTTGATTTCTACACTTATTAGCAACTTACTCCTGTTTTCCAATATTATGCACATGCTCCCGTTTGAAATTTATAAGGAAATTTATCATGTGCTGTTTTTTTACATTTTACTTCAAACAACTAAGTTTCTTAGGGCATACTCGCTATATTCCATTTTGTTGTGGAAAAATCTACACGCAGTTTGATTTCTACAGTTATTAGCTACTTACTCCTGTTTTCCGATATGATGCGCATGCTCCCGGTTAGAATTTACATGGTAATTTCTAATGTGCTCTTTTTTTACATGTTACCTAAAGTATGAAAGTTTTTTAGGGCATATCCCCTATGTTCCATTTTTTTGTGGAAAAGTCTATACGCAATTTAATTTCTACACTTATTGGCTACTAATTCCTGTTTTCCGATATGATGCGCAATCTCCCGTTTAGAATTTATGGGGAAATGTCTAATGTGCTGTTTTTTTACATTTTACTTAAAGCAACCAAGTTTGTTATGGTATACCCCCTATGTTCCATTTTGTTGTGAAAAAATCTACACGCAGTTTGATTTCTACAGTTATTAGCTACTAATTCCTGTTTTCCGATATGATACGCAAGCTCCGGTTTAGAATTTACAGGGAAATTTCTAATGTGCTGTTTTTTACATTTTACTTAAAGCAACTAAGTTTGTTAGGGTATACCCCCTATGTTCCATTTTTTTGTGGAAAAGCGATACGTATTTTGATTTCTACACTTATTGGCTACTAATTCCTGTTTTCCGATATGATGCGCAATCTCCGGTTTAGAATATATAGGGTAATTTCTAATGTGCTCTTTTTTTACATGTTACCTAAAGTATGAAAGTTTTTTAGGGCATACCCCCTATGTTCCATGTTTTTGTGGAAAAATCTATACGCATTTTGTTTCTACACTTATTAGCTACTAATTCCTGTTTTCCGATATGATGCACAAGCTCCCGTTTAGAATTTATAGGGAAATTTCTAATGTGCTGTTTTTTTACAATTTACTTAAAGCAACCAAGTTTGTTATGGTATACCCCCTATGTTCCATTTGTTTGTGGAAAAATCTATACGGATTTTGTTTCTACACTTATTAGCTACTAATTCCTGTTTTCCGATATGATGCGCAAGTTCCCGTTTAGAATTTATAGGGAAATTTATAATGTGCTGTTTTTTACATTTTACTTAAAGCAACTAAGTTTGTTAGGGTATACCCCCTATGTTCCATTTTTGTGTGGAAAAATCTATACGGATTTTGATTTCTACACTTATTAGCTACTAATTCCTGTTTTCCGATATGATGCGCAAGTTCCGGTTTAAAATTTATAGGGAAATTTCTAATGTGCTGTTTTTTTTACATTTTACTTAGACCAGCTAAGTTTGTTAGGGTATACCCCCTATGTTCCATTTTTGTGTGGAAAAATCTATACGGATTTTGATTTCTACACTTATTAGCTACTAATTCCTGTTTTCCGATATGATGCACAGGCTCCCGTTTAGAATTTATAGGGAAATTTCTAATGTGCTGTTTTTTTACATTTTACTTAAAACAACTAAGTTTCTTAGGGCATACTCGCTATATTCCATTTTGTTGTGAAAAAATCTACACGCAGTTTGATTTCTACAGTTATTAGCTACTAATTCCTGTTTTCCGATATGATACGCAAGCTCCGGTTTAGAATTTACAGGGAAATTTCTAATGTGCTGTTTTTTACATTTTACTTAAAGCAACTAAGTTTGTTAGGGTATACCCCCTATGTTCCATTTTTTTGTGGAAAAGCGCTACGTATTTTGATTTCTACACTTATTGGCTACTAATTCCTGTTTTCCGATATGATGCGCAATCTCCGGTTTAGAATTTACAGGGAAGTTTATAATGTGCTGTTTTTTACATTTTACTTAAAGCAACTAAGTTTGTTAGGGTATACCCCCTATGTTCCATTTTTTTTTGTGGAAAAATCTATACGGATTTTGATTTCTACACCTATTGGCTACTAATTCCTGTTTTCCGATATGATGCACAAGCTCCGGTTTAGAATTTACAGGGAAATGTCTACTGTGCTGTTTTTTACATTTTACTTAAAGCAACTAAGTTTGTTAGGGTATACCCCCTATGTTCCATTTTTTTGTGGACAAATCTATACGGATTTTGATTTCTACACTTATTAGCTACTAATTCCTGTTTTACGATATGATGCACAAGCTCCCGTTTAGAATTTAGAGGGAAATTTCTATTGTGCTGTTTTTTTAGATTTTACTTAAAGCAACTAAGTTTGTTAGGGTATACCCCCTATGTTCCATCTTTTTGTGGAAAAATCTATACGGATTTTGATTTCTACACTTATTAGCAACTTACTCCTGTTTTCCAATATTATGCACATGCTCCCGTTTGAAATTTATAAGGAAATTTATCATGTGCTGTTTTTTTACATTTTACTTCAAACAACTAAGTTTCTTAGGGCATACTCGCTATATTCCATTTTGTTGTGGAAAAATCTACACGCAGTTTGATTTCTACAGTTATTAGCTACTTACTCCTGTTTTCCGATATGATGCGCATGCTCCCGGTTAGAATTTACATGGTAATTTCTAATGTGCTCTTTTTTTACATGTTACCTAAAGTATGAAAGTTTTTTAGGGCATATCCCCTATGTTCCATTTTTTTGTGGAAAAGTCTATACGCAATTTAATTTCTACACTTATTGGCTACTAATTCCTGTTTTCCGATATGATGCGCAATCTCCGGTTTAGAATTTACAGGGAAATTTATAATGTGCTGTTTTTTACATTTTACTTAAAGCAACTAAGTTTGTTAGGGTATACCCCCTATGTTCCATTTTTTTTTGTGGAAAAATCTATACGGATTTTGATTTCTGCACTTATTGGCTACTAATTCCTGTTTTCCGATATGATGCATAAGCTCCCGTTTAGAATATATAGGGTAATTTCTAATGTGCTCTTTTTTTACATGTTACCTAAAGTATGAAAGTTTTTTAGGGCATACCCCTATGTTCCATTTTTTTGTGGAAAAATCTATACGGAGTTTGATTTCTACACTTATTAGCTACTAATTCCTGTTTTCCGATATGATGCACAAGCTCCCGTTTAGAATTTATGGGGAAATGTCTAATGTGCTGTTTTTTTACATTTTACTTAAAGCAACCAAGTTTGTTATGGTATACCCCCTATTTTCCATTTTTTTGTGGAAAAATCTATACGGATTTGGTTTCTACACTTATTAGCTACTAATTCCTGTTATCCGATATGATGCACAAGCTCCCGTTTAGAATTTATAGGGAAATTTATAATGTGCTGTTTTTTTACATTTTACTTAAAGCAACCAAGTTTGTTATGGTATACCCCCTATGTTCCATTTTTTTGTGGAAAAATCTATACGGATTTTGTTTCTACACTTATTAGCTACTAATTCCTGTTTTCCGATATGATGCGCAAGCTCCCGTTTAGACTTTATAGGGAAATTTCTAATGTGCTGTTTTTTTTACATTTTACTTAGAGCAACTAAGTTTGTTAGGGTATACCCCCTATGTTCCATCTTTTTGTGGAAAACTCTATACAGATTTTGTTTCTACACTTATTAGCTAGTTATTCCTGTTTTCCGATATGATGCACAAGCTCCCGTTTAGAATTTATAGGGAAATTTCTAATGTGCTGTTTTTTTTTACATTTTACTTAAAGCAACTAAGTTTGTTAGGGGATACCTCCTATGTTACATTTTTTTGTGGAAAAATCTATACGGATTTTGATTTCTACACTTATTAGCTACTAATTCCTGTTTTCCGATATGACGCACAAGCTCCGGCTTAGAATTTACAGGGAAATTTCTAATATGCTGTTTTTTACATTTTACTTAAAGCAACTAAGTTTGTTAGGGTATACCCCCCAAGTTCCATTTTTTTGTGGAAAAATCTATACGGATTTTGGCAGCAAAAAAAAAATCACTTTAAGCCTAGTACTCTGTTCAAATTTGGGAAAAATGTTGAGCAACATTAATTATTTTATACGGAAAATTTGACGTATAGCCAATATTGCCTATCACGCGAATTTACATAATTTGACGTTTTTTTTAATTGAAAGTACGTCACATTGTTTTAATTGTGTAAACGAAACACATATGTTTTGCTATTTTGTGAATTTAAATCGAAAATAAATAAAAGTTAAAATATTAAAAAATCTGTGTTGAATCGAAATCTTTAAATAAAAATGAATAAAGAAATATTACTAGCCGCTTGTGCAGCAGAACAACAAGTAATAGATATTGTTGTTGCGACAGAAGAGCTTTTGGATAAAAATTCTACGTGAAACAATTGCTACTTTAATTATTTCGCTGTGAAAAAATAATGTTGCCAGATACATTTTACATGTTTTTCACAAAATGAACAGAGTTCCATCTATGTTCCATTTTTTTGTGGAAAACTCTATACAGATTTTGTTTCTACACTTATTAGCTACTTATTCCTGTTTTCCGATATGATGCACAAGCTCCCGTTTAGAATTTATAGGGAAATTTCTAATGTGCTGTTTTTTTTTTACATTTTACTTAAAGCAACTAAGTTTGTTAGGGGATACCTCCTATGTTACATTTTTTTGTGGAAAAATCTATACGGATTTTGATTTCTACACTTATTAGCTACTAATTCCTGTTTTCCGATATGACGCACAAGCTCCGGCTTAGAATTTACAGGGAAATTTCTAATATGCTGTTTTTTACATTTTACTTAAAGCAACTAAGTTTGTTAGGGTATACCCCCCAAGTTCCATTTTTTTGTGGAAAAATCTATACGGATTTTGGCAGCAAAAAAAAAATCACTTTAAGCCTAGTACTCTGTTCAAATTTGGGAAAAATGTTGAGCAACATTAATTATTTTATACGGAAAATTTGACGTATAGCCAATATTGCCTATCACGCGAATTTACATAATTTGACGTTTTTTTAATTGAAAGTATGTAACATCTCTATTTCTTGCAGTTTAATCAAAAGTACTTATTGTAACTTGCATTTATGTTTAATAATATTTTGGTACTTTTCCTTAGTATTTATTTACACCAAAGTGTACCAAATATGTTTATTATATTATCACGGAATACTAGTAAATGCAACGTTGAAAATTTTAAGCTATTCTCTTTTACACTTACTTTTCACTAACTCATCATGTATACATATCTCGGCGTAATCATATATATATCGCATACATGATTTATGAGATAGCTATATGTATAGTAGTTCATAGGTACTCTTCTTAGAGCTTTTACTCAAATGTATATTGGTTGCAAAAGAAGTAAAGTCAAAAATAGAAGAGATATTAAAACGCAATAAGTGGTGTGATCTATCGTAATGATCGAACTAACGGGTTTCTTTTACATTCTGAACATCAAATAAGACACACAAACTTTTGATCGCAAAAATCAAGATATAAAATCAACGTGTCTTGAGAAAAATTAACTTACGGTATCGTTCAGAAATTTGTATAGTTATTTGCAAATATTATTCATAATTGAAAAAAAATAAGAATAATCCCTAGACAGTTTTTTTTTTGTGCGAAAGTTTTTATCAATTGTTTCGGAAGTGCGTTGTCCAAGTAATCTCCATAAGGCATTGGACCGAACATTTCATCGAGATTTTTTTTTTTCATCTCATATATCTAAACATAAGGTAATTGTATGATTTTTCTAATAAATTAAACATTCCAATCTAATATTTACTATTGGGTTTTCCATGTGTAGCTCCACAACAATCTCTCGGGTGAGTTTTGTTTCTGACATTTGTGGGGTGTGGACCACATGGTCATTCGGCATCAAACTTCATCACTCGAGAGATATAATTTTTATTACACCCTGAAATTACTTGAACAACAAATGGTCAACTTCAAAAAAAAACCATAAATCCATTTTCTTGACGATAAATCCAACATAAATTTTCCCGGCGATGCTTCAACTACCAGAATTGACACATACCACTAATATAAAAAAAAAAAAAAAAAACAAAAAAATAGCTTATACTCTAACTAAATATATCTAACTAAAACACCTAGTTCTAACTAAACTAAATCATATTACATTTATATACTAAATTACAACAATTATCTAACAGAAATTACAACCACTTATTCTTAAATGTGACAACTAAATAATTTCCTATATAAACTTTAATATAACAATTTATAAAACTTAAAATCTTGAAATCTAATGAATGCCTGATAAAAATGATTTACATATATTTTACATAACACTAATTTATCTGTTAATACACATAAAACTTATAAAAAAAAAAAAAAATCTAATTTTTTTTTATACCATATTTTATTAACAATAATCCCAACCTGCAGTTTCTTATTATGTCGATTAATTAAAAATGTCTAACTTCCGATTTATAAACTAATTCCAATATCTAAATAATGCCTACCTAAAAAAAAAAAAAAATAATATCCCCGTTTTAAGACTATTCGTATACATCTGTTTATTTTTATTTAAGAGTAACTTAAATTTTGTTAAAGTATGTTAACATAAACTTATGTACATATAACACTAACCTATAAATATATTTAACATTTCAAAAATTCCTCGAGAAAGCAGAAGGCCTTCAGCATCCCTGGAATCAAGTCACTTACGTAAGTCAAACCTTTAAACATTTTTTTTAAATATATTTATATGGCACTGCCTTTAAATAAATTATCATTATTATAACCGTATGATACGTAATTATAAACATATTTCTATTTTGTTTGTTTTGATCGAGCTAGAACAAAGAACTTTTTATCTCTTGCTTTATTTTAAATAAGAGAATTAAACCATCACCCAGTTAAGAGTGATCTGCAACAACCGCAAAGCTTAAAAATTTCTTTGTTGTTAGTTTGTTCTAAGTAAAATTCTTATTTTTTTTTGTTGGCACTTACAACATGTAAAGTTATTTTATTATTACTCTCTCTCTTAAGTATGATTTTTTTTATATACCTTTTTTTTTATTTAATATACATATGAAATAATGAAGATGAACTAACTTGTGCTTTTGTATGTAAAACTTCAGTGTAGTAGGTAAGGAATGGGAGTGTCAGGGGTTTTTCATAAATAAAATTTCAACCTAGGAAAAACTATGGATGGGAGGGATAGTTGGTTACAGCTAAGAACATCTAGCTGTATTAGAAACTAGACAATGTAGATAAAAATTTATGAAAAGTTTCTTGTTGGCGTGATAAGGGCACTAAAAGCGCACGTAATTTTTTTTTTGATATTGAACACTAGGTCTCTATATAGTAACAAGATCCCCGCCCATAACTCCCGAACAGGTTAGCTTGCAAGTACGTGCGTGTCGTTCACTATTTTGACCCTAAACAATAAAGTTGTATTCATTTTGACATCAATACATAAAAAGTTCATTAAAAAAAATGGCGCCCAACGTGGGGCCCCCAAATAGTCTGAAATTTAAAATTCTAACAACAACTATTTTAAAATTATTTTGGGGATTTCACATGAAAACCATCTTTATACGTATAAAATAGCCATCAAAGAAAAAGAAAAAAAAAAAAAAAAAAACAAACTATCATAAATCTATTTAAAAGTATTTTTCACATAGCTATATCACATTGTGTATTGTTTTATTTGACATTGGTCAAGAATGCAAGAGCTTTTAGACATAATTGGAATAATTGTAGTTAGAATGTTTTTCTTTTACAATCCATTATGCATCGGAAGTATATTCATTCATTAGTGTTCGTGATCTAGTTATTTGAAATTTACTTTAGGTATTGATAAAGCTGCAAAGGATTTTTTTGATTATTTATAAGAATAAATGTTTGGAATTACGCTTGTGAAGTTAAAAAGTCATCACTCACTTCGTCCACTTTTATAATTATTAATATATCAGTTAATTTCATTAAACAGATTATCAAAGCCGAAACTTTAGTCTCATATTGTTTTAGATTTTTATAAAATTACACTCCACCTTACTGAAAACAGTGAAGTTTTACACATACATGTATTTGTTTTTGAGAAAACTTTAAGATTCAATTTATTTGAAAATGTCGCTAGTTCATAGCAACGAAAATTTATCGTCATTAGATATGTATAATTCACAGAAATGTTCCATATGTACCAAAGATTATGAGATTGACGATGTAGTTGTGTCCACTCCTTGCAATCATGTTTTTCATAAAGATTGTATAATCAATGTTCTTAAGGAAACTCAAGCTTGCAGTGTTTGTGGCAAAGCTTGTAGGCAGACAAAACTTAAGTCGCATAATATCATGTCAGGTTCTGAGAGTCGGAATT
Source organism: Bellardia bayeri (assembly GCA_950370525.1). Classification (NCBI taxonomy): domain Eukaryota; kingdom Metazoa; phylum Arthropoda; class Insecta; order Diptera; family Calliphoridae; genus Bellardia; species Bellardia bayeri. The sequence goes on from OX493264.1 coordinate 58,490,907, forward strand.
TACCAAATTCTTCAAATACCGATAATAATACCAGTCATGGTGCTATCCCAAAAGTTGTAAATCAAAATCAGGCTCAGGGTTTTAATCCCGAACGTAATCTTCATTTTGGTCATCCAACTCCTAATCGGAGAATATCCGTTGACAATTTGTTGAATATTTCTCAAGGTAATTTAAATACACGCAATGTGCAGTCCGACATGGGTAATCAGTATATAAGTGACAATACATTACAAACCCTTATTAATGAGATTGTTAGATCACATTTAGCTTCCATGAATTTTAATTCAAACAATAACGTTAGGCCAAGTTTTGGTACAGTTAATCCAGTTAACCCAAACCGTAATTTTCAGAACGAAGATAATAGATATAATACGACCCATAATAGAAACTTTCCGAATAGAAATAACTCTAATCGCCAAAATTTTAGTCGCCAAAATCTTTATCAAAATTTTGAATATACCACTGAAAAGATCTCAAACATAATGTCCGGTTGGCATCTAAAGTTTAGTGGACAAGAGGAAGAAGGAATATCAGTTGACAATTTTATATACAGGGTACAGTCCCTTACTATTCAAAGTTTACGTGGGGACTTTGACGTGTTGTGTCGTCACGTTCACTTGCTTTTCTCTGGCAAAGCTATTGACTGGTTCTGGCGCTTCCACCGGACTACTCAAAGGTTTGATTGGGACACATTGTGTATAGAATTAAGAAACCAGTTTCGTGATCGACGTACTGATTTTGATCTAAAGGAGCAAATCAGACGTCGTAAACAAAGATTAGGTGAGAAATTTGATTCATTTTATGATTCTATTTTACAAATAACGGACAGACTACAAACACCTATTTCAGATTTTGAACTCATAGAAATTTTAAAGCGTAATCTAAATCCCGAGGTCAGGAAAGAATTGTTGTATTTCGAAATAAGTTCTATATCTCAATTAAGAGAGTATGTTCGAAAACATGAAATCCTTGAGGAGGAGTTAGATAACCGCAGGACAAATAGAAATTTTAATTCTAGAAAAATTGTTTCTGAAATGGATGATTGTGTAGGCGAAAATACACCAATTGACCTTGAGGAAGTTAATGAGATTATGTGTTGGAACTGTTCAGAAAAGGGCCATCGTTTTGAAGACTGTTTAGGAGACCGAAAAATTTTTTGTTTTGGGTGTGGAGCACCAAACATTTTTAAACCAAACTGCTCAAAATGTAATAAGTTTTCAAAAAACTATCAAGCTCAGTACAAACCCAAACAATACCAATCGAAAGCAACACAAATGTAAAATCGACTTTATGTCAAACAAATTTCAATTCGCATGTTTCAAATGCCGATTCATTCGAATCAAATAATATACCAACATATTTTAAACCATACCATATTAGATTACAGGAATACCAAAAAGTTAGAAACAGAATTTTTAATGAGGAAATTAGTATTAATGTTACTGCCAAGAAAACTAAAAGGAACACTAGAAGATTACGTGAATTTTGGAAGAATGTTTTAAAGAATCGTCGACATATATGTTCTGCAATTATATCGCAACAACCCAATTTTGATATTCGGCCTTTTGTCACAGTGCGTATTTTTGAGGAAGACGTTGTTGGTATGATTGATACCGGTGCAACGGTCTCAGTGTTTGGTAATGATTACGCCTCTAAATTTTTAAATCAAAATAGACATCCCTATAAGAAATTCAACCTTTGTTTAAGAACTGCAGATGGTACTGAACACCCTACGTTAGGTAGTATTACTACCAATGTACTTTTTAGAGGTGTGTCAAAATCGATAACGTTCTTGATTATTCCTCATTTAAAACAAAATATATACTTAGGTGTTGATTTTGTCAAATCATTTGACCTGGCAAAAGACTTATTTTTAGATACAATGACCTTTGGCGAGAACTCGGAAATAGACGATAATGATTTTTATGATAACGTACATAGTGTGAACCCTGATCAAAAGGCACGACTGAACGCTGCCATAAACTCTTTTCCTTCATATTCTAGGGAGGGCCTTGGTCGAACAAATCTTGTGACTCATGTGATAGATACGACAGATATTAAGCCAATCAAACAGCGCTATTTTGCGGTTTCACCCGCAATTGAGAAATTGTTATCAGCTGAAATTGACCGAATGCTTAAATTAGGGGTCATCGAAGAATCCCAGAGTCCTTGGTCATCGCCTGTGGCTCTAGTACAAAAGCCAGGGAAGGTGCGACTGTGTTTAGATGCACGTAAGGTGAACAGTGTCACGGTGAAAGATGCTTATCCTTTGCCGTTGATCGATGGAATACTCAGTAGACTCCCTAAGGCCAGATTCATTACGAGTCTTGACCTTAAGGATGCTTTCTGGCAGATTCCATTGGATGAACGGTCAAAGGAAAAGACAGCATTTACTGTGCCTGGGCGTCCCTTATACCAGTTCGTAACCATGCCCTTTGGCTTATGTAATGCGCCACAAACGATGTCCAGACTCATGGATAAAGCCATACCGGCACATTTACGTACAAAGGTTTTTGTATATTTGGATGATCTCCTTTTAATGACAGAAACATTTGACGATCACATTATTTTGCTACATGAAGTTGCTCTTCATATAAGGAAAGCGAATCTTACGATAAATATCGAAAAAAGTAAATTCTTGCTCAAATCTGTTAAATATTTAGGTCATATAATCGGCCATGGAATAATCAAAACAGACCCGGACAAAGTACATGCAATTCGGAACTTCCCGTTACCAACGTCCGTCCGTCAATTACGAAGGTTTCTAGGGATATGTGGGTGGTATAGACGTTTTGTCCGCAATTTTGCTACTTTAGCAGCTCCCCTTACCGATATGTTAAAAAAATCTAGACCGTTTATTTGGTCCGAAGACTCTAAAAATTCATTTAATAATCTGAAATGTGCATTATCTTCAGCTCCGGTATTGCATAATCCGGATTTTTCACGCCCATTTTCAATACAGTGCGATGCTAGTAAATATGGGATTGGGGCAGTACTCGCACAGAGAACAGATGAACTAGACGAAGTACCGATAGCTTTCATGAGCCATAAGCTGACAACTGCTCAGGTAAATTATTCGGTGTCAGAACAAGAATGTCTTGCTGCAGTCATGGCAGTCAAGAAATTTCGTGCATACGTGGAAGGGCAAGAATTCGAAATAATAACTGACCATGCATCCTTAAAATGGCTCATGAAGCAGACCGACTTACACGGACGATTGGCGCGGTGGGCTTTAAAACTACAAGGTTTTAATTTTAAAATTTGGCATCGTAAAGGAACCCAAAACGTTGTACCTGATACATTGTCGAGAATTTATTCTGAGAATAATGATGAGATTAAAATGCCAATAGTTAATATAGAAGAAATAGATAATTCTTTAGAAATAGATTTGGAGTCTAACGAATTTAAATCAGATGAATATTTATTGTTAATAGACAAACTTGAACCAAATTTAGATCGTTTTCCCGATATAAAGATAATTGATGGTTTTGTATACCGAAGATGTGAGCATGCTTCAGGACAAGAATTGCAAGAACAATTATCGTGGAAATTATGGATTCCGTCCGCACTGACACAAGACCTTATTCAAAGGGCACACGATCATCCCTTATGTTCTCATGGAGGCTTAAATAAAACCTTAAGTAGAATAAAACAGTTTTTCTACTGGCCTAAAATGGCGAAACAAGTTTCAGATTATGTAAAGTCTTGCGAAACCTGCAAACAGACAAAGGCCCCTAACCAGTGTCTAAGACCTCCTATGGGACAGCAAGCCACGTCAGAACGTGTTTTTCAACGATTATATTTGGATTTATTAGGTCCTTATCCAAGATCATCGGCAGGAAACATAGGCATAATTATAGTTTTAGACCATTTGTCTAAATTTTGTTTTTTAGAACCGATTAGGAAATTTACGGCTAAGGTGATTGTTGAATTTTTGGAAAAACGAATATTTCATATATTCGGTGTGCCGGAATCTGTGACTACAGATAACGGAGTCCAGTTCAAGTCTAATATTTTCAAAGAATTTTTGAAAACCTATGGAGTCTTTCACAATTTGACAGCTATTTATTCCCCCCAGGCGAATGCTAGCGAGCGGGTTAATCGTTCGGTATTAGCCGCAGTAAGAGCCTACATTAAACCTTCTCAGAAAGACTGGGATGACAAATTGTCTGCAATTTGTTGTGCTCTTAGAAGTGCAGTTCACACAAGTACAGGTTTTTCTCCATATTACCTCCTATTCGGGCAAAATATGTTAACCAATGGGAAATCTTATACTCTGTTGAGAAACATTGACATATTAAAAGACCCTAGTATAAATTTGAAAAGTGATGAAAAAGTCGAATTACTGAGGGAACAAGCCAGAGAAAATCTTCGAAAGTCATACGAACGCAATTGTAGAAATTACAACCTTAGGTCACGCCCAGTGAACTATGAAATTGGCCAAACCGTTTACAGGAGAAATTTTGCTCAATCTAAAGCAGTAGATCACTTCAATAGTAAATTAGCGAACCAATTTGAAAAGGCAAAGGTAATAGCAAAACTCGGGTCATGTTACTATCAACTACAGGATATGTCAAGCAAAAATATAGGGAAATTTCATGCAAAAGACATCCGAACGTAATACTGATTCATTTGTCATAGAAAAGAATGTCTTCAGCTTTTGTTTCACTGACAAATCAGTTCAACACAACCTGTTTTGTAACATCTCTATTTCTTGCAGTTTAATCAAAAGTACTTATTGTAACTTGCATTTATGTTTAATAATATTTTGGTACTTTTCCTTAGTATTTATTTACACCAAAGTGTACCAAATATGTTTATTATATTATCACGGAATACTAGTAAATGCAACGTTGAAAATTTTAAGCTATTCTCTTTTACACTTACTTTTCACTAACTCATCATGTATACATATCTCGGCGTAATCATATATATATCGCATACATGATTTATGAGATAGCTATATGTATAGTAGTTCATAGGTACTCTTCTTAGAGCTTTTACTCAAATGTATATTGGTTGCAAAAGAAGTAAAGTCAAAAATAGAAGAGATATTAAAACGCAATAAGTGGTGTGATCTATCGTAATGATCGAACTAACGGGTTTCTTTTACATTCTGAACATCAAATAAGACACACAAACTTTTGATCGCAAAAATCAAGATATAAAATCAACGTGTCTTGAGAAAAATTAACTTACGGTATCGTTCAGAAATTTGTATAGTTATTTGCAAATATTATTCATAATTGAAAAAAAATAAGAATAATCCCTAGACAGTTTTTTTTTTGTGCGAAAGTTTTTATCAATTGTTTCGGAAGTGCGTTGTCCAAGTAATCTCCATAAGGCATTGGACCGAACATTTCATCGAGATTTTTTTTTTTCATCTCATATATCTAAACATAAGGTAATTGTATGATTTTTCTAATAAATTAAACATTCCAATCTAATATTTACTATTGGGTTTTCCATGTGTAGCTCCACAACAATCTCTCGGGTGAGTTTTGTTTCTGACATTTGTGGGGTGTGGACCACATGGTCATTCGGCATCAAACTTCATCACTCGAGAGATATAATTTTTATTACACCCTGAAATTACTTGAACAACAAATGGTCAACTTCAAAAAAAAACCATAAATCCATTTTCTTGACGATAAATCCAACATAAATTTTCCCGGCGATGCTTCAACTACCAGAATTGACACATACCACTAATATAAAAAAAAAAAAAAAAAACAAAAAAATAGCTTATACTCTAACTAAATATATCTAACTAAAACACCTAGTTCTAACTAAACTAAATCATATTACATTTATATACTAAATTACAACAATTATCTAACAGAAATTACAACCACTTATTCTTAAATGTGACAACTAAATAATTTCCTATATAAACTTTAATATAACAATTTATAAAACTTAAAATCTTGAAATCTAATGAATGCCTGATAAAAATGATTTACATATATTTTACATAACACTAATTTATCTGTTAATACACATAAAACTTATAAAAAAAAAAAAAAATCTAATTTTTTTTTATACCATATTTTATTAACAATAATCCCAACCTGCAGTTTCTTATTATGTCGATTAATTAAAAATGTCTAACTTCCGATTTATAAACTAATTCCAATATCTAAATAATGCCTACCTAAAAAAAAAAAAAAATAATATCCCCGTTTTAAGACTATTCGTATACATCTGTTTATTTTTATTTAAGAGTAACTTAAATTTTGTTAAAGTATGTTAACATAAACTTATGTACATATAACACTAACCTATAAATATATTTAACATTTCAAAAATTCCTCGAGAAAGCAGAAGGCCTTCAGCATCCCTGGAATCAAGTCACTTACGTAAGTCAAACCTTTAAACATTTTTTTTAAATATATTTATATGGCACTGCCTTTAAATAAATTATCATTATTATAACCGTATGATACGTAATTATAAACATATTTCTATTTTGTTTGTTTTGATCGAGCTAGAACAAAGAACTTTTTATCTCTTGCTTTATTTTAAATAAGAGAATTAAACCATCACCCAGTTAAGAGTGATCTGCAACAACCGCAAAGCTTAAAAATTTCTTTGTTGTTAGTTTGTTCTAAGTAAAATTCTTATTTTTTTTTGTTGGCACTTACAACATGTAAAGTTATTTTATTATTACTCTCTCTCTTAAGTATGATTTTTTTTATATACCTTTTTTTTTATTTAATATACATATGAAATAATGAAGATGAACTAACTTGTGCTTTTGTATGTAAAACTTCAGTGTAGTAGGTAAGGAATGGGAGTGTCAGGGGTTTTTCATAAATAAAATTTCAACCTAGGAAAAACTATGGATGGGAGGGATAGTTGGTTACAGCTAAGAACATCTAGCTGTATTAGAAACTAGACAATGTAGATAAAAATTTATGAAAAGTTTCTTGTTGGCGTGATAAGGGCACTAAAAGCGCACGTAATTTTTTTTTTGATATTGAACACTAGGTCTCTATATAGTAACAAGATCCCCGCCCATAACTCCCGAACAGGTTAGCTTGCAAGTACGTGCGTGTCGTTCACTATTTTGACCCTAAACAATAAAGTTGTATTCATTTTGACATCAATACATAAAAAGTTCATTACAAGTACGCCACATTGTTTTAATTGTGTAAACGAAACACATATGTTTTGCTATTTTGTGAATTTAAATCGAAAATAAATAAAAGTTAAAATATTAAAAAATCTGTGTTGAATCGAAATCTTTAACTAAAAATGAATAAAGAAATATTACTAGCCGCTTGTGCAGCAGAACAACAAGTAATAGATATTGTTGTTGCGACAGAAGAGCTTTTGGATAAAAATTCTACGTGAAACAATTGCTACTTTAATTATTTCGCTGTGAAAAAATAATGTTGCCAGATACATTTCACATGTTTTTCACAAAATGAACAGGGTGCTACTTCTGCAACATTTTTTCATGAAAATTTCATGTGAATTTTTTTAACATGTATTTTGACAGCATTCCACTTGAAATTTTGAACAGAGTACTATGCTTTATAGAGGAATCTTAATATTTATCTTACAAAAAAAAAACTAACACTTTTAGTAAAACAACTCAAAAAAACAAATACACTATATAATATAAAAGAGTTCTTTAACACTTTTAAGCTATTTGACGCAGATAAAACGGCGACAAAAACTTAATTTTCAAAAACAAAATAATTTTGTAACGTTTTTATATAAACTTTGACTATTTGTAAACAATATTTTGACATTTTCAATTTCACCGTGAATAGAGCAAAAAATTTATTATTGCTTGTTTTCTTTTGTTCACTGATTCTGTAAAGTTAACAATTTGTTATAATAATTATCAGTGTGTGTCAAGTTAACAATAAAGTTTAATATGTATTCTGTTAGATAATTAAGATAATACATCTTCGTTGTATTATTAAACACATAGTAATTTTGGAATTTACTATAATAAGTAAATTATTTCTAAATATCCATACAAATAAATACAAATTTTGTGATTATTCTTTTATTAATTTGGATATTTTTTTAATCTGTTGTTGTTTGGTTTTCGATATACCCTATATTTTACTCATTTTTTATTTGATCGATTAATCAATTCATTTCAATTATTTTATCTAATTTCTTGTTTAAAACCCGATTTTCAAACACAATACACCAAAAAAATGGCGTCTGTTGAAAAATCAAAATCGTGTAGTAGAATTTGAAAGCTTTATTCAAGCTATACCTCAAAGTGAACATACTGTTCACTTCCTGAATACTCATCGTCAAGAATCGTCTCGTTTGTCGAAAATATTTTGTGATTGTTATGAGGATTTATTAGAAAATTCAGAAGACAAAAAACGTCTGCAAAGGATGCCAAATATATGTCTGGTTATATAACATATTTCCAGTCTGTATCATTTATAGGTCTTGTTGAAAAAATAAAAGACAAAGGCTCGGCTTTATCGACAACTATCCCAATACATCTTCCCCCGTGAGTTAACGACACTGTCACGAATCATCCCTTTTTCTTTAATATAAGATAAGATATAATAATAATAAACAATTTAAGAAAACCCAAGTTACGGAAAAACCCGAACATATTTTAGTAATTAAGAAAAAACAATTTAAGAAAACCCAAGTTACGGAAAAACCCGAACATATTTTAGTAATTAAGAAAAACAATTTAAGAAAACCCAAGTTACGGAAAAACCCGAACATATTTTAGTAATTAAGAAAAACAATTTAAGAAAACCCAAGTTACGGAAAAACCCGAACATATTTTAGTAATTAATTATTGTTTGTTTAATAATTAAGAAAAATATAGTATTTAAGCAACTGAAATTGTAAATGATAGGTTAGTTAAAAATAAGTAACAAAGACGCATAGACGTCGAAATATTTTTTAATCCAAAAACTTTTTTAACATTTTAAAATAAAGAAAGACGCATCGCGTCGACAAAAAAATATACTTTTTATTTTTATAAAAAGAAAATCATTAATTGGCGATCCTGCCAGGAGAATAATTAAATTTATTCTTCCAAGTGAGCGGACCAATATACATCCTTGTCGCAGCAAGGACTCAACAATAATTCTTTATAAAAAGAAAAATTCCTTCCTAAAACTTCGTAATAATTTATCACTGTTCAAACGGTTCATGAATATAATTAGGAAAATACATAAATTTGACAAAACAAGATCTGTTGACAATATTACAGAAGGAAACACTACAAATATGTCAAATAACGCTGAAATCAATTTCCTAACACAACAATTGGCAACATTACAAGCCATGATCCAGGAACTCACTGCAAATCATACAGCTGAAGTAAATGCTCTGAAAACACAATTAGAGCAAGTCAGGATAAACCCTATGGTGACTCAACCACGGCCTACACAGTTAGAAGAAATTTCGACAACCATAACGAATATAAACGAGGTAAAATTGGATGTATTTAAATCCCTTCCAACATTCGACGGGGATATCACCAAATACAGAGTATGGCGAGAAGATACATCACGAATGATGGATAGTATTGAACCACTGAAAAATACTAGCATCTATTCACAAGCTCTACAAATAGTGAAGACAAAAATTCAAGGAGCAGCCGCTCAAGTATTGGCAAATCACGGAACCATATTTAATTTCGACGCTATCAGAAACAGACTAGATTATACGTATGCTGACACACGCCCTTTATACGTTTTACAAGAAGAGATGAAACGATGCTACCAAAACAAGAAAACATTAGAAGATTTTCATGATGAGATTAATAAATGTCTAAGCCTAATAATCTCAAAAATAGCAATGTCTGGTTATGGAAAAGTAGCCATAGAAGCCATGACAAACCAAGCAAAGCAAGACGCCATCCGTGTATTCATAGCAGGAGTTAATAATACCTTCGTGCAGTCTACATTATATGCAAATACCCCAGTGGACTTGGAACATGCATATACGATTGCCAGAACAATTGAACACGACAGCAAACATCAAAATCTGAAGCTATCATATGGGACTCGACCACCATCGAACACACCAAAGATCAATACACGATTCCAGAAGCAGCAGTATCAACCACCGCCAAAATATCACCAGCACCAACAGGGTCAACAGAGATACCAACAGCGTCCAGAATGGAAACAATATACTAATCACCCAGCACAGCATAACAACCAACAAAAGGCAGAACCCATGGACATAAGCTCAGGCAATACCATTCAGCATCGGAACACATATCCTCATAGTTATAACCAACAGCACAATACACCACCATGGAAACGACAAAGGGAGCCCAGCGGAAACTTCCATCAGACCAAATTTATGAGGAACAACAACATCACAACCAATGAAGACGACAACAACAGTGTAATTGTGGAAACAGGTACTGTAAATAAATTAGTTATTAAGAATTTAAACTAAAAGACGGGTTGCCCCACCTAGAAATGTCCGATGAAGTAAAAATATATAATGTATTATTAGATACCGGAGCAACCCATAATTACGTAAAAAAATCCTTGAAGTTCAATATAATTGAAAAAATAAAACCTATGGAGGTTATCTCAATGCATGGAACTTCAATAGTAAATACTAAACAAAGAATTAAATTTCTCGGCAAAGACATAGACTTTTTCGAGTTAGATAAAAAACTACGATCTAATATTAGGATGGGAAGGAATAAACAAATTAGGAGCTATAATAAATATTCAGGATATGACTTTCACTTTAAACAAGGAAGAAAAGATTGGTAACGTCAATTATACCATAGGTAATGACATGTATAAGGATGAAATAGATAGATTGATGAAGGACAACAACGGTATAGGACCCTTACCCTTCACAACTACGATTGAAGCATCAATTAGGACTAAAACAGATGAACCAGTATGGACAAAACAATACCCGTACCCCATCGCGGATAATGATTTTGTGAATAAGGAAATAAAAAATCTACTCGAAGAGGGAATTATCCAAAGAAGTAATAGCCCATATAATTCTCCTGTATGGACAGTAGCAAAAAAAGGAATAGACGAACAAGGAAAACCTAAACGAAGAATGGTCATAGATTTCCAAAAATTAAACTCACAAACGATTGCAGATAGATATATTATACCAGACATCAATATGACGATACAGAATTTAGGAAAAGCCAAATATTTCACAACACTAGATTTGGAATCTGGGTTCCATCAAGTAAAGATTAAGAAAGAGGACAGGGAAAAAACAGCATTTTGTGTAAACGGAGGGAAATATGAATTCATTAGGATGCCCTTTGGTTTAAAAAATGCACCTTCAATATTTCAGAGATGTGTTGACGATATTCTAAGAGAATATATCGGTAAATTTGTATACGTTTACATTGACGATGTTCTCATATACTCTTCAACACCAGAGGAACATATGCAACATATCAAAATTGTATTCGATGTACTAAGTCATGCAACCCTCAGAATATCGAACGAGAAATCTAAATTTTTCCAGACGGAAGTAGAATACTTAGGACATTTAATAAAACATAACCGAATTTCTACAAACCCTGAGAAAGTTAAAGCCATAAGTAAATACCCCATTCCAACAACACTAAAAGACTTAAGAGGATTCTTAGGCATGACAGGCTATTATCGCAAGTTCATACAAGGGTACGCGAACATAGCAAAACCACTGACATTACACTTAAGAGGAGACAATGGACAAGTAGGTAAGAACAAAAGTAAAACAACAAACATTAACCTTGACGACGCCGCAATACAAGCATTCAATAAACTTAAAACATGTCTAAAAGAACAAGTTGAGTTATTCCAACCAGATTATAGTAAATCATTCGAATTAACTACCGACGCATCCAACATAGCTATTGGAGCAGTTCTTAGTCAAAACAAGAAACCAATATTTTTCCTATCACGCACCTTAAGTACAACGGAAGGAAACTACAGTACCAATGAGAAAGAATTATTAGCCATCATATGTGCATTACAAAAACTTAGGAACTATATTTATGGAACAACCGACCTTCCTATATATACAGATCATCAGTCTTTAACACATACCATATCGGATAAAAATCCAAATCCAAAATTAAAAAGATGGAAGGCCATAATAGAAGATTTCGGAGCAAAGCTTGTGTACAAACCCGGACAGCAAAATGTCGTAGCAGACTATCAAGGCAAAAAATTAATGCATCTTCCGTTGACACGACTCACTCAGCGGAAAGCTCATACATAGGAAACATTAAACAAGTATCACGCCCACTAAATGCTTACGCTATCCAAATCGAACTTTTACCAAACAATGAAAAAGATGAAATACAGTCATCCACAGTATTCCCAAATAAAGTTAGGTATACAATAAAATTTACTAGCGAATTAAATTTCATACCTGAACTAAAAAAGGTATTACAACCCATGTCATTTTATGACAGCAGTACACACCACAAGATAAACTATTTATGCACTCAGCCCTATAATAACAAACACATTCAACGGTGGAAAATTCGTGTACACACCGACAAAACTAGTTGATATTCTGGAAAAAGAAAAACAAGCTGAATTAATTGAGAACGCACATAACAGAGCACACCGAGGCTACAGAAACAACATACTAGAAATTTTAGAGACACATTATTGGCCAGAAATTAAGCAACAATGTAAAGCATTCAATAGAAAATGCACCGCATGTCTCTTTGGCAGATATGAAAGAAATCGAACGAGAGAACCATTAAAAGATTCCGACATACCAACAGAACCAGGCACATACATACATATGGATATTTACTTCAACGAAGGCAAAACATTTTTGGTGGCTATCGACAAATTTTCAAAATATATAAGTCTGAGAGAGCTCGACTCAAGAGAACGAATGAGCGAAAAAATAGAAGAAATACTCACGAATAATTACCCAGAATGTAAAAGACTAATGACTGATAACGAACAATGCCTAACAACTGCAGCAGTAAAAACAATATGTAATAAGTATGGCATAAGAAAGATACAAACTCCAGTCTATAGATCGACGTCGAACGGACAAGTCGAAAGAGCCCACAGCACAATATCGGAATTAGCTAGAATATTTAAAATCCACAATACTACAACAGTACGTGAACTAAATAACACAATTCATGCGGTAACAGGATTTAAGCCCAGGGACATAATATTTAACAAAATTAAATACGATAAAACCAGTATCTACGAAAAATTAAAAAAGGCATCGGAAAAAACACTAGAGAAATTAAACCAAGGCACCAAGCATCGAACTTTCACACCAAATGAAAAAATATTGGTAAAAATAAAAGGAATAAGAAAAAAGAACGACGCAAGATATATAAAATACATTGTGAAAGAAGACCGTGAGGACACAGTCTTAACCACGAGGGGTAAAATAGTACACAAGGATAATATTAAAAACTACACACTCAATGAAGGCGATACATTACCTGACATTACTCGTAGTGGTCATGTCAAAAATCAAGGCAGAAACAGAAGTAAGGAAGCTGGAGAATCAAAAATATGTTCTAGCCAGAACTGATGATGTTCTGATATACAACGAATACTCATTCCTCTTTCATGTAATTAATCTTACAAAAATACTCTCACCATATAACCAAATTGTTGAAAAACAACAGAATTTCACTGCCCAAGAAACGATCTGGATAAGGAAAATTGAAATATTGGCAAACCAACTAAACGAACATAAACGCCACACAAGATCCTTAAACTTCTTAGGGTCAGCATTAAAATTTATTACCGGAAACCCAGACCATGATGATTTCATTAAAATGGAGACAGCAATAAACGATTTAATAAACAACAACGAAAAACAACGCATAATTAATTCAAAGTACGAGAAACTAATGGAGTTATTAGAAGGAAACACGGTAGAAAATCACCTCATCATAAAGCAAGTGCATGACCAAATTCTATTACTTGTCAGAACAATAAACGCTGCAAAGAATAATGAATATTTAACCGAATCTTTAAATTTAGACGACATAAAGGAAGTAATAGAACACGAATTAATCTCAGTACCTATAATAAACATTTTAGAATATGCTGATATACATATAGCAGGTACAGGAGACTTGTTTATAGCGATCTATAAGTATCCCATATTGATTAATAAATGTAAACTTTTCAAAATCACGCCTATAAGCTTCAAACATGGAAAAATCCAAACGGACGAACAAATTGCCCAATGTGACAGGAATTATGTAAGAGTAAACCATTGCAAAAATTATTTAGGACTGAACATTTGTCAGACAAACAACAAGACGGACACATGCATACTCCCACTATTGACCAATAGGAACAGTAAATGCACAGTAATACAAGAATACAATGACGAATTTCTAAAGATAGACGAAGGATTCATATTATTAGACAAAAATCATACGGTTAACAATATTACCACTAATGGTATAACTTTAGTCACATACACAGACCAAGTCACAATAGATAACAAAACCTACAGAAACATTCATGACAGAATACTCAAAGCAATACACACAAAGCATGACGAAAATTTTGAGATAGAGAAAATTCTAAATTCAAACAAATACAACGCTTTTAACAATATTGATTCTTTAAAGAAACTGATAATACCATACGAACAACATCCCATAAGATCAGGGTTTTATACAGTCAAATTTGTCACAACGATGTTTGGTTTGGTCATTATCGGACTGAAAATATATAAATACATATTACAATACAGACGCCGGCAGGCAGAAGAATTAGTTAAAATTTATTACCAACAACAAGTAGGGCAACTACTTAGAGATCGGGACGCTCTCGTTTAAGTAGGGGGAGAGTTAACGACACTCTCACGAATCATCCCTTTTTCTTTAATATAAGATAAGATATAATAATAATAAACAATTTAAGAAAACCCAAGTTACGGAAAAACCCGAACATATTTTAGTAATTAAGAAAAAACAATTTAAGAAAACCCAAGTTACGGAAAAACCCGAACATATTTTAGTAATTAAGAAAAACAATTTAAGAAAACCCAAGTTACGGAAAAACCCGAACATATTTTAGTAATTAAGAAAAACAATTTAAGAAAACCCAAGTTACGGAAAAACCCGAACATATTTTAGTAATTAAGAAAAACAATTTAAGAAAACCCAAGTTACGGAAAAACCCGGACATATTTTAGTAATTAAGAAAAACACAAACATGTTGTTTGTTTAATAATTAAGAAAAATATAGTATTTAAGCAACTGAAATTGTAAATGATAGGTTAGTTAAAAATAAGTAACAAAGACGCATAGACGTCGAAATATTTTTTAATTCAAAAACTTTTTTAACATTTTAAAATAAAGAAAGACGCATCGCGTCGACAAAAAAATATACTTTTTATTTTTATAAAAAGAAAATCATTAATTCGTGCGATACTGAAACATTTTCTGGGGACTATTCGTCTTGGCCCACATTTAGAGATATGTTTTCGGCTTTGTATAAGAATAACCCACATGTAGGGAATATTCAGAATTATTATTATTTGTTGCAAAAAACAGAAGGTAAAGCCCGTGATATAATTCGCACCTGTCCTATAACAAATGAAGGTTTTGACATGGCTTGGCAGAATTTAGTAGACCGATATGAGAATAAACGAGTTCTAGTTAGTGCTCAATTAAAAACTCTGTTTTATCTTCCTTCAATTGGAAAGAAATCCGGTCCTCCAATAAAACAGTTACAGAGAACAATTAATGATTGTATCTCGAATTTGTCTTTATTAGGCATAGAAACTCAAAATTGGGATATCATATTTGTATTTATTTATTCAACCCGACTACCTGAAGTCACTCTCGGTCTTTGGGAGCAATCCCAAGGACCTAGCTCAAATTTACCTAAATGGAGTAGTATGAATGAGTTTCTGTTTCGGATATTATAGGCCCACAGAACCCAGCGTAATCACATATTCAGGCACATAACTCAAAAAAATGGTCTGATTCTAAGAAATTAAAAAGTTTTGGCACTACTGTAACCCCGAATATACCCCCTCGAAAATGTCTGCTATATACGGACAATCATCCCCTTCGTTTATGTTCAGTATTTCTTAGAATGTCAGTTAGTGATCGTATGGCAACAGTCAACAGGCATAAGTGTTGTACTAATTGCTTAGCAACGTCACATGAATTTAGGAGATGTCCAAGCTCAAATGTGTGTTACATTTGTAAACAAAAGCACCACTCATTACTTCATCGTTCCGAATCTTCTAACCAGAGTAAGATAGTATCGGAAAGCAATCCCACGAGTGCTAGGAATTCTGTTCCTGCAAATTTATCCCCAAATACATCTACAAATGTAGATAGTATGAATGAAGGACCATCGGCATCTGCTGCGCACGCTCCCTTCAAACTTTCGCTACTCAATTACAGTCCACTTCTTATTCGACCGTTTTGTTGGGAACAACCGTAGTAGATATCTTATTTAATGATGTAAGATGTGGTGCTAGAGCTTTGATTTATCCTGCCTCACAAGCCACTTTTATTTCTAAAAAGCTACAGAGAAAGTTATCACTCCCAACCTTTACAGCCCCAGCCGCTACTATTTTTGGTCTTAACGGCGCTGTCGCAGGAAATTCGACTAAGGTTTGCATTATTTCAATAGGATCTTCGGAAGATCCCGAATTCAAATTAGAAACCGAAGCATATGTTGTTGAAAAACTGACTGGTCGATTACCTACTTGTTCAATGTGCAATTTTGTAGATTTTGATCTGTCTGAACTACCAATGATAGACTTACAATGCTCACACATGGACTTGTTCCTAGGTGGTGATGTGTACCCTCAGATAATGCTTGATGATGTCCAAAAACACCCTAAAGGTCATTAAATAGCTCAGAAGGCCGTTTTCGGCTGGATACTTACCGGAAGAATCCCTCACCCACACCCTATGAGCTGTGTTGTCTCATTTTTCAATCAGTTGGATCTAAATGAGAGCATTGCTAGATTTTGGGAAATAGAGGAAGTCTCAAAGACGAAAAAACTGTCTAACGATGATGCCTTTTGCGAAAATTTGTATCGTCAGACCACGTATAGGAATGCTGAAGGTAGATACGTAGTATCTTTACGCTTTAGACCCGAATTCCCTAATCAAATACAGCTTGGTACATCACGAAAAGCAGCCCTTTCTCAATTTTTTTAGAAACGAAGCTCGTTTGACAAAAACTCCCGATATTAAGACTCAATACGATCAAGTTGTAACCGAATATTCTACTCTAGGTCACATGGTCAGAGTTAATCCCGATTTATTAGACAATCCGAATATGAAGTACTATTTGCCGCATCACGATGTTTTAAAGCCTGATAGTGCGACCACTAAACTTTGTGTAGTTCATAACGCATCAAGCCCCTCTTCTAATGGATTAAGTCTAAATGACATATTGCATCCAGGGCCATCTTTGCAGTCTGATTTGACCATTTTAATGCTGACATTGAAAAGATGTATAGGCAAATACTGGTCAGACCAGATCCAACATCCTTTCAGAGAATTTTATTCCGGCGATACCCGAATGAAGAAGTTCAAGATTTTGAATTAACCACAGTTACTTTTGGTGTGAACTGTGCCCCTTATTTAGCAATCAGAATTTTGCATCAAATAGCGCATGATTGTGAGTCTCAATATCCCAAAGCTTCTAATATATTGCGTACTCAAATGTATGTTGTTGGTGTTCTTGCTGGTTCAAGTAAGGGCGGACATATCTGAAGGATCTTCGGAAAGAGCAGAAATAGGACGAGAATTGAGTACACCCTCTATACGAGTAAGAAGTGTTGAAAACTCTTCAAATGTAAATTTTTGAGCACCAGCTATTCGTTTCAAATGGAATTTGAAACTTTTCACGGCGGCTTCCCATAATCCGCCCATGTGAGGAGCATGAGGAGGGATGAATTTCCACTCAAACCCGTGTGTAACATATTTTTGAGATACATCTTTGGCAGTGTTTTTTACGAATGCAGTAAATTCACATTTAAGTATTCTACTTGCACCTAGAAAATTTCTACCATTATCGGTAACTACCCTTTTGGAGAGCCCCCGCCTCCCAACGAAACGAGCGAATGCGGCTTGGAATGCGGATGAAGTTAAATCGGAACAGAGTTCCAAATGAACCGCCTTTGTGCTGAAGCAAATAAATACGCTAACATATGCTTTTATGGACGAAGATTTTCGTAAAGATGACGTTTTAAGATCGAATGGGCCCGCGAAATCGATACCTGTAATCTGGAATGGGAGAGATAAATTACATCTTTCTGGTGGTAAAGGAGTCATTATCTGGGAACATGATTTCTGTTTATAGATAATGCATTGTTTGCAACGATGTATTATACTTTTTACTCTTGGTTTGAGTCTAGAAATATAAAATTCCGTTTGTATCATTCTACACATCAATGAGCTTTCAGCGTGAAATAGAATTTGGTGTAAGTTTTTTAGGTAAAGGTGGCAAATTCGAGAGTTGCCTGGTAATTTTATGGGATATCGCTCATTATAGGAAAGAGATGACAACGATAATCGCCCATTTACTCTAAACAGTGAGTTTGTATCTAGAAATGGATTTAGAGAAATTAGTGTACTTTTGTTGGGAATACAACGGTTGTTAGATAAACATTCATATTCCTCATAATAGAAGTGTTTCTGCGCTAAGAGTAAGAGTCTGGTTCTCACAAATGCTATTTCGGTTTAAGTTAAATTGCTCTCATAACATGAACGAATATTTTTAGAGGAGTTGTTAAAAAATCTGTAAATAAAGCCTAAGACTCGTAGAGCTTTATTATATGATGAAAATCTTTTTAATATATCTTCATCTTCGATTTTTGAATGCAGAACTTGTGTTTCACTAGGGTTTTTGTCAATTTTTAAGGGATTTCTTTTCGGCCATTCAGTAGATGGTTTATTTAACCATGCTGGTCCATGCCACCATAGATTATTGATGGCAAGCTCTTGTGGTTTACATCCTCGGGTTCCTAGATCTGCTGGGTTATCGTGTGTTGGGACGTGTCTCCATGTAGCATCTGGTACCAAACGATGTATTTGAGCTATACGATTTGCGACGTAAGCTTCCCATGTAGACGGGGTTTTCGACAGCCAACCAAGAACTATCGACGAATCAGTCCACAAGTGTATTTCTGTATTAGAAAATTTTAAAGAAGTTAAAACGTAGTTTACGAGATTTGCTAATAGAACAGCTCCAATGAGTTCGAGTCGAGGTAGACAAATAGTTTGTATGGGAGCTACTTTGGATTTGCCACTAACAAATTTGAAAATGTGTTGTGTGTTTCGGTTTGGCATCGAATATATACAGTGGCACAATATGCTGCCTTCGAGGCATCGGCGAATCCATGTATTTGAATCAAATCTGTAGGAGTGTATTGTAGCCAACGAGGAATCGAGATCGTTTCTATGTGGGATAAATCTAAAACGAGATTATTCCAAATTTGAATAGAATCTTTTGAAACTTCTTCATCCCAATCTAATCCCTCTAACCAGAGTTGTTGCATAAGTATTTTCCCTCTGATGACTATTGGTGCTAGCCATCCAGCAGGATCAAAAAGTTTTGCTACTGAGGATAATATTTGACGTTTTGTAATTTTGATTGATTGGTCGATTGGTGAGAAGCTGTATGAAAATGTATCTTTGAGTGTATTCCATCTTATACCTAGCGTTTTAGTTGAACTTGCTTCGTGAAATCGAAGGAAATCTTGATCATATAAATCATCCTTTTGTATATGAGAAAGTAATTGTGAGTCATTTGCAGTTACCTTTTTTAGAGGCAAGCCAGCAGAATTTAAGGTTTTAATGAGTTGATTTTGCGCTAAAAGTGTTTCTTCAATTGAGAATCCGCCAGAAAGTATATCGTCCACATACGTTTCGTTACGTAGAATTGAAGCAGCTTTAGGATATTTAGTTTCAGAATCGGACGCGAGCTGAAATAAAGTGCGAATTGCGAGGTAAGGGGCGCAATTAACTCCAAAGGTTACTGTTTTTAAGTGGTAATCTTTAATAGGACCATTATTTTCGTTTTGAAATAGAATTTTCTGAAATGGTCTATCCGCTGGATGTACTAAGATTTGACGATACATTTTCTGTATATCGCCACTAAAAACATACTTATATTTTCTCCAATTCAATATGATTGTTATTAAATCGTTTTGCAGAGTGGGACCAGTATAAAGTACATCGTTGAGTGAAAACTGGGATTTTGTTTTTCTTGACGCGTTGAATACGACTCTTAATTTTGTTGTTTTGTGGTCTGGGCGTACAACAGCATGGTGTGGCAAGTAAAAAGATTCATATTTACCTTTAGCAATGATCTCATGGGATGGAGTTTCTTCCATGTGATCGAGTGTAAGATATTCATTCAAAACTGTTTTATATTGAGACTGTAGCTCGGGATCTTTTGCTAATGTTTTCTCCATTCTAGAGTACTGAGCTAAGGCAATGAAGCGAGAAGAGCCAAGAGAGACTTTCTCGGGGTATTCTTCTTTGAAGGGTAATCTTACCATGTATCTGCCATTTTCTTGCCGAGTAGTTGTTTGGGAGTAAAAACTTTCACAGATTTCGTCATCCCTTGAGCTTAGGCGAGCTGCTGGAATTTCCTCTTGTTCCCAAAACATTTTTAAGAGATTATTTAGTTGGGATGTATCGGATGAGAGAACCGATGTTGAAAAGGTTTGAATTGTTTGCGTTGTCATAGGACCACTAAGTACCCATCCAAATACTGTATTATAAGCCGAAGTGCGGCCACAAATGTTTTTCTTGATACCCTCGAGATTTATAAAATGCTCGTAGTCATTGCCAAGAATGAGATCTATTTGAGAGGATTTATTAAACGTTGGATCTGCTAGATCAAGTTTTTCAAGTTCAGGTGACTTTGAGATTGAAAAAGTTGCTTTGTGACTTTTGGCAAAACTATAGCCTTAATGGGAATTCGTAGATCATACCGTTTTGCATATAAAACGAATTCACACTCTTTGTTAGCCTCTTGTCTATGTCCACTAATGCCAACAATTTCAAAATGGGATTTTTGGTATGGCAATTGTAGACGATTTCTTATCCTTTCTGTCAAAAATGTTCTTTGTGATCCGGGATCTATCAATGCTCGAATCGTAAAATATTCCCCTTTAAATTCTATCTGCATTAACGACGTTCGCAACAGAATATTTTCGTTGCTGGTGGAGCAGTTAGCTTGAATTTGCCTTGACGTGTGAGGACGTTCATTTTGATCTTCATTTTGTGATATTTGTGTACCGTTTGAAGAAGACTTTGGAATATTTTCGACTCTTATTTTTGAAATATCTTTTTGCTGTCTGTTTTCATTAATTTGTTGAACATTTGGTGATCTTTTCATATATAATAGAGAGTGGTGATTTTTTTTTTTGCAGTATAAGCAAGTATTTTTGCTTTTGCAATTCGATTTTATGTGGGAAGTACCTAAATAATTATTGCAAATTTTGTTCTTAAAGACAAAATCAACTCTTTGTTGTACAGTGAATGTTCGAAATTTGGGACAATTTCTGAGATTATGATTTTCAGAACATAATTTACATGTATAATTTAATTTTTCTTGTGACATGTATGTTTGAACATTTGAGTTATTTCCTTTATTAGACAGATTAAAACCATCCCTTAGAACTCCAAAACTGGCGAGTCGTTCTACAGTTTCATATCTATCAACGAGAAACTGTGACATTTGAGACCACTTTGGAAGCTCGTGAGGAGATGTGAGTGGCTGTTCCCAAAGAGAAAGAGTGGAGTCGGGTAATTTCGTCGAGATTAAGCGAATTAAAATAGGGTCCCAACGTTGCGAGTGAATCGTTGACTGAAGATTGTATTCTTCTTATTGATTCGCTATCTTCGTTCTCTGCCGCTGGGATATTAAAGAGAATTTTGATCTGATTATCTACAAGAACACGTTTGTTCTCGTAGCGGGTTTTTAATGCGTTCCATGCTAGATCAAAATTTTCATGAGATAATGGATAACCCTTAACTATGTCTCCTGCTTCACCTCTCGTTTTGTTTCGAAGGTGATACAATTTAGTGACTGGAGATAATTTTGAGTGATTTATATATACGGCTGTGAACATGTCTCGAAACGAAGGCCATTGTTCATAACTGCCTTTAAATATTTCTGTATCACAAGGAGGGAGTTTTATGCAGTTACTTGAGTTGTCCGTGATAAATGTGGGATTTGGACCAGGATAACGAGATGTTGACTGAAACACCGAAATAGGAGACGTATCTATTCTACTAGCCTTTAGCATATCGTTGATTTGAGAATGGCAGTGATAATATGTTTCTGAGCAAATATTATACTCCTCTTTGGCCTTTGCCTTGAATTCAGTTTCAACTGATCCGTCTTGGGATACCATTACCTTACGATATGAATCCTTTAAATTTACCCATTCTGAATCTAGTTCTCTTAACTTCACTTCAAGAATTGATTTATTGTGATCTTCCAACGTATTACTATTGAATGTGTCACAGATCTCAAGCAAATGACCACAATCAAACAGAAATTGTTCTTTATACAACGAATTGAAGGCTGAGGCAGTTGCTTCGGTTACGGAAGGCATTTTGAACGGTAAATTTAAGGATCTTTAGTAATAAAGAAAGTTATTGAGTTTTCCGGGTCAAATTGCCAATTAGTTTTAAATTTTCAAGACTGCTCTGATATTGTACTAGATATGTTGATCTAGTTAAGTGTTTAACCAATAGAAACTTAGCAATAGGTATGATACACTAGCTTAAGTTTGGAAAAACAAAGAGAGAGATTTAGAGATTTTACTAGATATGGGTATCTAGTTTTAACTTTATTTATATAGTTGGGCCTATTAGCTAAATAGCACTAGATTTGTAATATCTAGTTTCAATTTTATTTATGTAGTTGGCTGTCTAGTTCCAATATTAAGTATATTTTGGGGCTACTACAGAAATAGCAACAGATTTTGTTATCTATTTAAATTTATTTTTGAGATTTGGGGCTATTTTAAATAAAAATAGATTTTGTTATCTATTTAAATTTAAGTTTGAGATTTGGGGCTATTTTAAATTAGAAATAGATTTTGTTATCTATTTAAATTTAAGTTTGAGATTTGGGGCTATTTTAAAATAGCAATAGATTTTGTTATCTATTTAAATTTAATTTTGAGATTGGCGGCTATTTTAAAATAGCAATAGATTTTGTGATCTCTTTAAATTTATTTTAATTTTGAGATAAATTATAATATATGGTAACTTTAGAATTTATTTTAATAAGCTTTATAAATTTTATTTAAATAATTGGAAAAAAAAATTTTTTTTTTTTTTTAAATTTTCTTAATTATGAAAATTTATAAAATTTATTTCTAATATTATTCTGAGTTAAATTTTCATACGCAATATAAATTTTATCTTTATCAGAACATGTTAATTGGTTAAGGGATATTACCCTGTTTAAATTTGTAGCGCACCAATCAATTATAAAAGCTGAGATTACGTTTCACTTATTTTATTCTCTTGGCTTTTTTCTATAATTATTGAAATCACACAACTAACATTGAGTAATCATTATTAAATATTTTTAGTTTTTTAAGCGAAACAATATTTAAAGAGTTAGCGAGTTTAACAATTTTTGTAATACAGAGCTTTTATTTTTATGAGATGGTTTTCAACTTAGCTAGATAACACAATTAACATTTCTTTTTTAGGCAATATTATAGCTGAAATAAGAGTATGAAATATTAAATTATGAGTGGGATTATTAGCGGTTAGTGGGTAAGAGTATAATATCTTTAATTGTATTTGAGTGTTTAGTAGTTAGTCGGTAAGAGAATTATTATTGTTAATTAAAATTGGCGAAAAAGAGCAAATAATCATTTTTAAATGCAATTATTTCTAAATTTGAAATCGGCTGTGTGTATTTGTGGCTGTAAATATATTACCTACAATTACTTTTAATCTTATTTTATTTAAATAAAATAAAAACCACTATCGCAAGCAACACACAGTATTTCAATTCTATCCCGTAGCGAATTATTATATAAATGCTCGAAAAGGCCTGGCGTTTCCGTTATGGTTCTTCTTAAATTTTAAATAAGCTGTGTGTCCTTGTGGCTGTAAATGTATTACATACACTTACTTTTAATCTTATTTTATTTTTATATAAAATAAGCACCACTATCGCAATAACTCCACAGTATATTAAACTTGTCTTTTATCGAATCGTACATACCTACAATTCCAAGTGTAGTGTACCGTATGTGTTGTTATTTCTTAATTTTCTCTTTGTTATTTTCGCTTTCCTTGTATTGCATTGATATGCATGTGCAAACAAAGAGTAAATAACACAGCGTTTTGAAACGTTAAGAAATTCTATGAGAGTAAATTATAAGTAAACAGAATAATTCTTTAGGGTTGAAACTTTACTTTCTCAATTTATTGTATATTTATATATGTTTGTATGTATGTTAATTGTTGTGTAACTCTTTTCGTCTTATTTATATAAATGTTGGTTGGTATTTTTCATCTTCTCATGTTGTGTAAATTTAACTCATTGGGAAATTTTCTCTTTTTATTTTTTCTTTTCTTACCCACCAAACATTTAATTTTGATTGTATATGATTATGTATAATTTTCATTTGTGTGAAATATTAATATGATATTTATATATATGTGCGAGTTTTATGTGAAAATTTGTATATATATATAAATTGTATATAGTTAGTATTTTATGTGTAATGAATTGTGCAATTATTGCTCTTTAAATTTTTTATTTGTGTGTGTGAAAATTTTGTATGTGATATAGATTTATGTTTAATTTTATTTATTTTTAGATGTGTGAAATTTTTGTATTTGATATGGAAATTTCATGTAAATGTATTGTTTATTTGAGAATTGTGTATAATTTTTGTGTATTTATTTTGTATATGTAAATTGTGTTGTGAAAATTATATAAATTTTTGATATAAACTGTTTGTTGGGTTTCTTTGATAAAATTGTTTTCTTTTCTTTATATTCTAGTTCTTATGTGTTCACCCAACAAACAGTTGTTATTACTTTTTAAATTTTCGTTTTCCTTTTGAATATATGTATATATTTTTTCTTTATATGTAATTAAATGTTATGTGTGGAATAATTGTTGTATGTGTATATGTTGATTGTGTAATTTATTTTCTTTTTGTAAATTTATGTGTATATATTAAATTGTGTTTGAAAATATTGTTTCTTGATATGAAATTTCATTTGTTTAAAATTGTTCGGTGGTTTATTTTCATGTAATGGGACTAATCACATAAATAATTATTTACATACCATCTTTACTTGTATATAGATTCCGTTTTTCTCTGTTCTTCCTTCTTGTTTTCGTTACATGTTTATTAACGGGATTACCTTTGGAATTTCACTATTAACAGGATAATTTTTTTTGTTTCTTTATCTTAACGGAATTATCTTTTCTTTTTTTTTTTTGAATTTTACTTTTATGTAATTTTGCGTTTTTCTATTTGAAATTCCTTTTTAATTGTGTACTTTCGTCACTTTATACTTTTTAGCCAAAAAATAACAAAAAAAAAACTGTTGGTTTCTTTACGATCAGTGCCACAATTATTCAATCAAATCTTTTATATTACAACATCTTTTATGTATTTTTTTTGTCACAAGAAAAAACTTTCGAGTAGAAATTTTCGCTGAACTTGCCTTTTAGGGTTGTTGTACTTTTTTGTATAAGTTTTATTAACAATTTATGCTTATTTTAATAAATAACACAATAGGTTTAACACAATTTACGTTATTAATTTTACTTTTTTTTTTTTTTTGTTAAATTTTCACAACACACAAGAACTTAGAATTTTTTTTTGTATTCTGCTTTTATTACCGGCGTAATGTTTCTTCTTTAATAATATAATTTTTATCATTTACCTCATTTTTGTGGTGAGAACTTCAATATGGAAAGTGATGTCAACTGGATCTTATTTTAGCGGGTGAAGGACCATGAAGATATTTGGCAGTTTTTGGGAAAATTAGGGGTTTGGACTGTTACCTTGTTAGGAAAAAACACCAAATTTCTTATAAAACATAATTTCTCACAATCATGAGAATTTATACGAGTTTGGGATTAAAATAAAATAAGAAAGTTAATTATAAGAAAAATTTTAATTATGTGGGTTATAAAGAGTGTGTGGTTGGGATTTAAGTGTATAGGGATGTGAGCTCACCTTGTGTGTATGTTATATGAGATGTGAGTGTGTATTCAGTGTAAATAAATTAGAATGTTATTGTTTCCGATTTCAATTTTAAATTATGATTTATTGTGTTTGTGTAAATTATTTTAGGTTTGAATGTGTAATTTTTGTATGTAAAATTATTTGGAAAATTTGATGTTCATAAGTTGATGGTTGAAAATAGAGTGAATTTTCTTATTTATAAGATAAAAAAGGAAACATAAATTAAATATACAACAACAATTCAATTTGGATAATTTTATAACAGTTTTTCATTTTGTTATCCACCATAATTATTCGTTACAAGTTATAATTTTATTCACAATAGTCATTCGTTAAATTCATTATCTTATTCACAATATAAACTTAATGTAATAATAATAAAATTATAAATAAGTAGTAATAATAATTTAACATTTGGGTGTAATTCATTAATTAGTAATTGAAGTTTCTTTTATTAATGTTAAATTGTTTTATTTAATTATTGTCTAAACGCAAGTTTAGACAGACTTGTATAAGAGAATTTTGTTGTCTAAAGGCAAGATTGAGTTTCGACCGAGAAGCCAATGTAGTTGAGCTGCTTTAAGTTTCATAGCCATTATTTTCCCTTCAATATAACGAGACTAGGTCAAGCGTCTATCTATATGAATTCCCAAGTACTTAACATGGTTTTCTACCGCAACAGTGATGTTATTTATTTTTCAAGCTGGGCACGTTTGTCTTCTGAGCATGAAGGTTAAGTGAGCACATTTAGCCGGGTTAACCTTTATTCTCCATTTTTCTAGCCAGGCCTCTAGTTCATTGATGTGGGACTGCAGATTTTGCGATGCGACTTTTGGGTCATGGTTAACGCTAATAAATGCTGTTTCGTCTGCAAATGTAGAGGTATGCGTGCTCAAGTTTTTTTGGCATATCCGCTGTGTATATTATATATAGAAGCGGTTCTACTATGCTGCCTTGGGGGACACCAGCAGTAATTTTCTTGAGGGGGGAGTATTTATCTTGCGACCTTATTATGAATGTTCTGCATGTTAGATAGCTCTCCAGAAGCTTGTGAGTGTTTTGAGGAAGCATTCGTGTTATTTTGATGAGTAGCCCATCATGCCAAACGTTGTCAAATGCTTGGGAAATGTCTATAAACAGGGCTGAGCAGTATTGCTTTTTCTCAAACGCCGATCTAATTAGGGTGACAATTCTATGCACTTGTTATATTGTATTATGTTTCGCTCTAAATCCGAACTGGTGATCCGGGATGATGTCGTGTTCATTTAGATGAGGAGTTATATTTAAAACGAATATTTTTTCGAAAAGCTTCGATAGGATTGATAATAAGCTTATCGGTCTGTACGACGCAACCTGGCTAGCATCTTTTCCTGGCTTGGGAATCCTAACAATTATAGACCTCTTCCATGAGGATTGGAAGTATCCGACTCTTAATATCGTTAAAAATGAGCAGCAAGATTCTAGAAGCAGACGATGGTAAGTTTCTTATCATTGACCCTGTGGTCCGGTTGATTTTCTAATATTCAGTTTTTCTATTGCAGATTTTACTTGAGTTATTTTGATTTTTATTGGATGGTTTGCTTTATCAAGAATGATTGGACGACAGGAACATGTATGTGCATCATGTGACTTGAAAACATTCTTAAGGTGGCCCGTGAAAGCGTTTAATTTTTCATTTGTGTTATTGGCCCAAGTGCCGTTTTCCAGTCTTAACCCATTAAAAGCCGGACCTAAACCGCTGAATAAAAATCGGTGAAATTTTGCATACTTGCTATAAATGCCAAAAAATGTTGTATATTTAACATTTTTTTTTTATCTCATGCAGGAGGGGCTGGTCGATTTTTCGACCAATGGATGAATACGATATAAAAATAAAATAAAAATACACCACGTTATTTGTATGAAAAATACTTTTACATGTTTAGTGAAAACATTTTATTGTAAATTATAAATTGTGGAAAGTATTAAAGCATTTGGTGTGAACAGCAACACCACATTTTGAACATTTAAAAGAAGAATGTTTGTGACAAACACGACAACGACGAGGCTTGTCAATTTTCTCGATACCATGTTCTGTTTTGTCATTTGCACTCACTTTGGGTGGATTTGCGGCCCTAGCTATCGTTGAGTTTGCTTTACGAAGCAAACATTCGGTTACTTAGAGACGAAACTCAAGTTGTGTTAGCGCACTGCTTTTCTTTTGACCAATTCGTTTCTTTGACCGGTCAGTTCCTATCTGATGTCCTTCGACAGAGTCTTCATGCTTACACAGCAAGGAATGTAATTTCCAGGCATTGAACATAGCGGCATCAAATGCGTTGGTTATCAATGACCAATACCATTTCTTGCCACGAACTCGAATTCGGTAGTTATTCATTGCATTATCGAATAAGTCAACGCCACCCATACGGTTGTTGTATGCCTTAATAATTTGTGGCATATCAAGTGTTGCCATTTTTCTCTCCTTTCTCTTCCATCTCTTCACATGAACATAGGCTCTATTGTTTCGTGGTTTGAAATAACCGTAACGACGGAATTATCATTCCAACGAGCGACTAGCAATTCATTTTTTTGTCGAACACGTAAGTGCCACGTTCCTTTTTTTAAATTTTTTTTACGTCCATAAGTGGAGCGCTGTTAGTGCGATTATCTCGAACAGTACCAGTGCAGATATAATTCAGCTGAGACAAGCGTGACATAAGTCGATGGGATGTAAAAAAAATTGTCGAATGCTACGCAATGTTGTAATGGATTCTTAACTTTACTAGTTTTAATACAACTGTTTCTCCCAACCCCACTTCGATTAGGTTTGTTTGTATTACAATCCACATATTCACATAAAACTTCGATATGACCAGCGACCTCACCGGGACTAAAGTATTGGCGTCATTTATAATAAGCTGATTTTCGTCTATATCCTTTATATCGCTCAAGTCATCTACTTTTTCCGGCGGCAGCAGTACCAACTCAACATTATTACCATTACGTATTAGAGTCGCAGTTTCATCTTCACTGCTCTCGTTAACGAGTTGTTCTATCTCCATTGTGTGATATATTTTTGTCGATACATTTTGAAGTTTGGAACTTTTAAAAATAAAAAATTGTGGCTAACCACTCAGTTGTTAAAAAATTAATACTAAAACTTACAAAAAACCAGTATTCGCAGAGCTGACAAAAAAGATAAACAGTTGCAGCTGTTATTGAATATTGCCATGTCGTTTTCAACCAGTGGTCGATAAATCGATCATCTAATTTTAAACTTATCTACACTAGCGAAAAAAAAACTAAACTCATTGAAATAACTTTTATTGTAAAGAAATATTATAAAAAAAAGTTTAAATTTAGAAATATATGTCCTTCATATATTTCTTTAATCCTTTTGGTGCGTTCGACATTTTAATTTTTTTTTTTTTTGAAAAACCCGTCCACGTAATACTGGAAAAATACTGGTAAAAACACAAAATAATTCAAACCAAAAATAAGTTAAGTTAATAGAAGTACAAACTAACTATATAAGTGAGTAATTAACCTAAATCCTTGACCTATCAATTTATAAAAAATTTTAAAATCACTGGTCGAATTTTCGACCAATGACTGAAAATGGGTTAATGGAGATTCTTGGGTTATAGGGCGTTTCATATGCCATACAGCCTTCCATAAGCTGTAATTGGTGTTGTTTGTGGCATCTATGCTGTTTAGATAGCCTTCTATTGCAGACTTGTGGTTCTGTCTCAATTTGTTGCGAAGAGTTGGAAGGCATAATTGTAGTTGGGCCTTAGTGGTTGGGGATCGACTGTTTTGCCATTGTCTTCTTAACTTCCTTTTTTTCTCTGATTAGGGTCTCTATATCCGTCGATGTATTGTAAGGAGCACGTTTAATTGTCCGCTTGATTGGGGTTGCATTTCTTGCTGCAGAATCCAAGACTTCTGTAAGTCGGTCGACAGCTATTTGAATGTCAGATGAATTTTTTAGGGGAATGCACGGTGATAGGTGAGAACTCACATACATTTTATACTTTAACTAATTTGTGTTTCTGTTTGGATAGGAAATAAAGTTTGCAGCTGCGGCTTCAGAGTTGCCTTTTAAAATGTTGTAGAATGGCACAAAAATTAAATATGAAATCGATCGCAATCCATCACACTCTTGTCGATTTCTAAAAACGATTTACTTTTTCTTGGATTAAAAAATATGAAAAAGTAAAATGATATTTAGGAACGCAAAGTCACAATAAGAGTCCAGTTGGAAATCTTAAAAAATGTCATAAAATTATCCAATCCAGAAACTATAAATACTATTAATATTTCTGGTCTACCTTTTGTAAGCAGCTGGAATATGAAATTGTGTGTTCTAAGCTCAGCGGAAAGCATTCACGTATACTTACATACTCGTACATATAACAACGCACAGTGGGGGGATCTGAAAAAAAGTGGAAATAAATCTGTAACTTCTAAACGAATAGCTCGATTTTAATAAAATTTCCCCTGGCTATAGAGGAGGTGTTGATAAGTTTAAGTTTTGAATTTAAACAACCAAGGGGGGGCCAAGACACAATGCCCCAAAGTGGGGCACCTCGGGTATACCAAAAATTAAAAATGATGCAAAATTTTTGTTTGCGATCCGATTTGAAAGATTTTTATATATATGGAATGTCCTAGACGAGATCTACAAAAAACATTGCTTATAGTTTACGAGTTATTCGCATTTGAAAAGTAAAATTTTATTTTTTTTGCCTACCTTGGTCTGCTATTTTGCTAATAACGGATCCAATTCTTTCCCGATTTTCTTTTTTTGAATTAACAACAAATTTATTAATAATCTTAAGAAAGAAATGTTAAAAAATATCTACTGGGTCAAAAGTTATGTGCATTCAAACTTAAAAAAATAAAAAAGTCGTTTTTTCGCCATTTCTTTTTTGAAAAAAGTAACTACATTAATTTTAAATTATACAGAAAATGGGAAAAAGATAAGTGATGTGTTTATATTTTTCTGAAAGGTAACATTTCCGGAAATATTATAAAAGCAAAATAATATCAAAATTTTTATTATTGCGTGGTTCAGAGCCTTCCGAAGTAGACCTATTTTTTATTAAAATTTCAACTTTAGACAACGTATTC
This sequence comes from Bellardia bayeri, assembly GCA_950370525.1. Classification (NCBI taxonomy): domain Eukaryota; kingdom Metazoa; phylum Arthropoda; class Insecta; order Diptera; family Calliphoridae; genus Bellardia; species Bellardia bayeri. The sequence continues at coordinate 58,522,209 of OX493264.1, forward strand.
TAAAATCGCATAGCTGCTTTCAAAAAACTAAGACCTGTTTTGTATGTCCCAATTCTTCAATGCATAATGCAAAGGGATTTCATAGCCCCGAGCTTGGTGCCTTCAATAGATCCAAATATCAAAAAATCCCAATTTTGGGATTTTTGAAAAGTTTTTTTGGGAATTGTGGGATTCTCAATAACAAATCTAAATCCAAATTTTCACTTTTGCATTTCGACAAAAAATTTCTATATACATAATTGTAAAATTTATTCATAAACCAAAAAGCTATAGCAGTTTAAAAATTTAAATTAAAAAAAAAATAATCTTTTTTTGCAAAAAGTCTTCTATGAAGTTTTTAATTTTTAATATATTTAAACATTTTTGAAAAGAAGATACAATTTCCAAAATATTGATGTATAATATGTCTTCCTTATTTTGTCCATGTGCCACAGTAATGAACAAATGATTAACATCTCTAGTGAAATTTCTTCACTAAGTTATTTTCTTCCATAACAAGTTCAATGTTAGGACCTATATAATACATAAGTACAAACATAAACCGATTGCAACTCTTTTTTAACAATGAATACTAGGTACAATATGAAATACCTGGGATATCCCTAAAACATATTTCATACCTAATACTATTTTTTTACTCCAGGTAATATAACAGGTAGATTTCATAACATACAGTTCATGTGAAATATTTGGTAAATAAACAAAAAACTAAAGAAACAAGTGATGTTTTTTTGGGAAAATATTTTTTATTTTTAAATTTATAAGTAGGTTAATTTAGTAAAATAATCAGAAACAGAGCAATCCATATCTAAAAGATAAAGCAAATCTTTAAAGTCATGACTATTTTCAAACGTCAAACTTCTGTAGCAAAACCAACGTTTCCTCATAGATGATAAGACTGGATCTGATGATAAAATTAGATTATTCAAAATGTCTTCATTTTGAGATTATCGAGAACACTTTCTGGAGCTGAACTGCTGAACATACTTGAAGTCCCTATTTCTCGATTCTTGGGGTTCTTCTGTAAGTTCTCCTAAGGCAAAATATTATGTTCAATTATGATTTTTCCATGACATAATACTTTATGTACTGTTGGTGTAAATGACCAAATGTACCAAGGGTACAACGATAATAGAAGTTTTGAAATTTCTGTGGAATACTCGCCAAATTTTGTTGCATTCACTTTGTGCTTACTATTTATTGCCATTAAAAAAATATTGACTTTTTCAGTAATTCCATATTAATTCCCGTTATATCTGAGGTTGTTTCAAAATCGTTGAAAAATCGTCTAGCTGTGCTTTATCAATGTTTATTCCAATCTGCTTTTTGAATTCTTCTTTTCTCTGTGGCTCTCATTTCCATCAGTTCTTAATTTTTTTTTTTACTGATTTATTGATATTTTCTGGTATGCTTCTATATTTTAGATGTAGAAAATGTTCAAGAAATCTTATACGGGCATGTAGAGGAGATATTCCGAATTTGAGCACTTCCTCGTTAATTGCTCTCTCCTTGGATATATTCGAAAATTCCGATTTTTTTCACCACATATGGAACAGTTCCAAGTAGATGATGTTCCTGTTATGGCGTTGCTGACTTTTCCATCAAACATCGTTAGTTTCATATTAAAAGGAATATTGAGCTATTTGGATTGTAACCGGTACCAAGTCTTTAATTTGTTTCTTTTGTATATTCGAAGCATATTGGCCTACAAGAGGCTTTCGATCCGGGAGTTGAATTAATCCATATATCCTCAAAACTAGTTGATGGAGAATCACTGGCAGCATACTTCCGAATTCTTAATGGAACCAATGATGACGTAATTACACTTTTATATTCTGATGATGTTTGACTCGATGTAGTTTGTTTATATCCCGAAAGTGATGATAAGCCATCACATCCCCACTTACAGATTAGTTGCAGATCATAAGTATTTATTTTGTTTAGCTGTTCTGTAGAAAAGTCGCAAGCAATCCTTAGTGCTGTATTTTCGAGTAGAGTGGAGAGTCCAATTCTAGCTTTCCGATCAGTAACTTCAATAGGTGATGGTACAATACTCTTTTTCTTTTCCTGAATTGAGCCATATGATGGTAACACTTCAACTCCTTTTCCCAACAATGCCTTTCTTAAAGTTAGATAATTATCACGGCTTAGTCCCAGCTGCTGCATAAGCGCAATAGCCTCTTCTTCGGTAAAAGCAGTATTAGATGATGGTGTAGGTTTGCTCTTAACAATTAGTTTTAATCGTCTAGGCGATGCATTTGGAAGAATATCAGCGATTTTAACAGCTTCCAAAGGCTGTTTTTCTTGCTTTCACATAGCCTTAAATGTATCCGAAACTTCCTCAGTATACAGGGTCCTATAGTGAATCCGATAACCGTTTTTTCTTGGATTTTGGGCACAATTCCAAGTATTGCTTACGGGGAGCACCAAAAGCAGACGTGGACACATAAAATTCTATATTTTCATCCAACCAATCACAATATTTGGATTCAAATTTCGTAGCAGAAAATTTTAGGGTTTTCCATTTTATGTCAAAGGATTTAACAAACTTTTCGATTTTACATAATTCCGTTTTATCCACTTTATTATTATGCGTACTTTCGATAAATTTCAATATGAGGTTGACTTTATCTTGAAATTGATCAGTTTTATGTTTAAGTAAAATGGAGGACAAAGTTTTTTTTTTAGTGTGATCGTCATCTTTAGCTAATTATAAATAATGTCAATTGTGGATTGAGTATGATTATATATTAATAATTCTTCATGAGTTTCATATAATAGGTTACCTGTAGTCAACGTTGGAGTAAAAAAATAGTATTAGGTATGAAAAATGTTTTAGGGTTATCCCAGGTATTTCATATTAAACCTGGGATTCATTGTTAAAAAGAGTTGCAATCGGTTTATGTTTGTACTTATGTATTATATAGGTACCTAACATTGAACTTGTTATGGAAGAAAATAACTTAGTGAAGAAATTTCACTAGAGATCACTTTGTTCATTACTGTGGTACGTGGACAAAATAAGGAAGACATATTATACATCAATATTTTGGAAATTGTATCTTCTTTTCAAAAATGTTTAAATATATTAAAAATTAAAAACTTCATAGAAGACTTTTTGCAAAAAAAGATTATTTTTTTTTTTAAATTTAAATTTTTAAACTGCTATAGCTTTTTGGTTTATGAATAAATTTTACAATTATGTATATAGAAATTTTTTGTCGAAATGCAAAAGTGAAAATTTGGATTTAGATTTGTTATTGAGAATCCCACAATTCCCAAAAAACTTTTCAAGAAGCCCAAAATTGGGATTTTTTGATATTTGGATCTATGGAAGGCACCAAGCTCGGGGCTATGAAATCCCATTGCATAATATTGAAGAACAGATTGGGACATACAAAACAGGTCTTAGTTTTTTGAAAGAAGCTATGCGATTTTATAATATGTTGTCTAAAGTTGAAATTTTCATAAAAAATAGGTCTACTTCAGAAGGTTCTGGACCACGCAATAATAAAAATTTTGATATTAGTTTGCTTTTATAATATTTCCCGAAATGTTACCTTTCAGAAAAATATAAACAGATTATTTACCTTTTTCTCATTTTCTGTATAATTTAAAATTAATGTAGTTACTTTTTTCGAAAAAAAAATGGCGGAAAAACGACTTTTTTTTTTTTTTAAGTTTGAATGCACATAACTTTTGACTCAGTAGATATTTTTTAACATTTCTTTCTTAAGATTATTAATAAATTTGTTGTTAATTCAAAAAAAGACACTTCAAGAAAATCGGGAAACAATTGGATCCGTTATTAGCAAAATAGCAGACCAAGGTAGGAAAAAAAATTAAATTTTACTTTTCATATGCGAATAACTCGTAAACTATAAGAGATAATATATGGCTACAGCAATGTATTTTGTAGATCTCATCTAGTACATTCCATAAATATAAAAGTCTTTCAAATCTGATCGCAAACAAAAATTTTGCATCATTTTTAATTTTTGGTATACCCGAGGTGCCCCACTTTGGGGCATTGTGGCTCGGCACCCCCCCCCCCCCCCCCCCTTTTTTTTCTTTAAATTCAAAACTTAAACTTATCAACACCTCCTCTATAGCCATGGAATATTTTATTAAAATCGAGCTATTCGTTTAGAAGTTACAGATCTATTTCCACTTTTTTTCAGATCCCCCACTGTGCAACGCAACTAAGAGAAGGCAAATTAAGTACACTTATATCCTAATTTTAACCTAACCGTGAAATTCGATTTCAAACTTTTAATTTTTAGTATTCTATGAAATTTTCGTTTAGGTAATAGAAAAGTGTTTTCACTTTTTTACTTCACCTGTGATTTATATGTGAAATTTCACATATATCAGTAAAAGGAAAACCGCAGTTATTTGTTATTTGGCTATAGGTCGTTGAATAAATAAAAACTTTTGATTCTTATTTTAAATATTTATTTTAAATATACTAACATACCTAAGAATTTATTTATTGACATTTTACGATTCTGTATTAAGAAGAGCAGATATTTGAAATACGATGATAAAATTTATAACAAAGAAAAGGAATGCCGATGGGTTCTCCAGCCTCACCAGTCATAGCTGACATAATAATGGAACAGCTTTTGGATATATCAATGGATGAAATGGACGAAAAATTGAGGATGATGATGAAATATGTAGATGATATATTTACAATAGTGAAAAAGGACAAAGTAAGTGACACCCTCAATAAATTAAATTCATATAATAGACAAATACAATTTACCATGGAGGAAGAAAAGGATGACAAACTATCATATTTGGACGCGACTGTAATAAGAAAAGGCAATCATTTAAAAGTCAACTGGTATCAAAAACAAACAGATTCAGGACGATTAATCAATTTCCATTCAAAACACCCCAAAAGGATCATCATAAATACAGCATCCAATTTTATAAGACGAGTACTTCAAATAAGTGACACGGTATTCCATAAAAATAATAAGGCTAGAATAATGGATATTTTAAAAATTAATGACTTCCCGATAAGGACAATTAAGGATCTAATAAAACATGCAAAATCAAAACGACAGGAGGAAAGAGAACCAAAACGATACAAAAGCATAACTTATGTTTCTGGACTTTCTGAAAGATGGAAGAACACCGATATTTATTAATCTTGGGCATAATCGTTCATTTGAGTGATTGTTCATTTTAGTTCAGTTGGAAAAAATGAACTAGGTCGTTCTTTTCGTTCAGTAGTTCACTGAACAGCTGATTGTAACATGGTACAACAAAAAAAATTTAACAACATTCATTCAGTCGTCGTTGAGCAAGCGATGAGAACACATGCGGATGATCATTGTCATTTTTTTTTCAGAAATTTATTAAGCATTGTTGTTGCTTCATGTTGGAAGAAGTATAGCAAACACACGCGATTCAATTACAATTGAATACGAAAAATAAAAAACTGTTTTAGATGAACTACTTTTTGTTTTTTCTCAAAATAACTGTTCTGAAATTATTTTTTGATATTGATAATTGTTATTTACGGTCCCTGATGTTTTTTTAGGTGTTTATATTTGTCAAAAACTTCATTCTTTTTTTCTTATTTTAAGCGTTTGACAATATGTTTTCTGGGCAAAATCTCTTACCAATACATCTTCATTTTTATTTTTGAACACCACTGGTGTAAATATACAAGGTGAGTGCAAATCGGCAACACAATACAGAAGCAACAGGCATTTTTGTTTGTGTAAAATAATGTACTACTGTCAAAAACACTTCACATTGAAGAGGGGATGCTGTCCACCTGTCACACTTAACAATGTAAATATACCTCAGTCCGATTATGTTACATACCTTGGTATTTACTTAGATAGTAGACTTACTTGGCGTCGTCATATAGAAACCAAGAGACTTCACATGAAGTTAAAAGCATCTAGCCTTCACTGGTTAATCAGTGACCAATCTAAGCTAAACCTGGACTATAAAGTCACCCTGTATAAAACCATTTTAAAACCAATTTGGACATATGGAATTCAATTGTGGGGAACTGCAAGTAATACCAGTATTGAAATAATACAGAGGGCGCAATCAAAAATTCTTAGGACCATGACGGGCGCACCATGGTACATAAGAAATGAAAACATCCACAGAGATCTATAAGTACCATTAGTAAAGGATGAATTCAGAAGGGTCCGCGAGAACTACATCAAAAAGCTACAAACCCACCCGAATCCGCTGGCTAGAACTCCAGACGGAGTCGAGGCTTCGTAGAGCTTTACAGCCAATAGGAAATTAATGCTCTGTTAGAGAGTAATTAGATTTATTTTAGTTTTAAGATTTAAATTCTTATTGTTAGGTCTAAGGAAATAAGGCAGATTCAATAAATAATAAAAAGTTATAAAAAAAAAACACTTCAAAAAGTTTACTTTTGACATAAGTAACTTGTAAAGAAACTCTGTCAGCTGGGCTCGTGCACTCACTTTATAAATTACTACACACATTAGAAAATTTTCGAGTGGCAATATTGAACAAAATGAATAAAGGTCAATTGAATAAAAGACCACGTGAACGAAAAGAACAAACATACAGAAAAACTGCCAAAAAGTTTTAAATTTATCGGGTAAAAAATAAGTTTTTGAAAAAATATAAACATATAAAAGAAAAGGCTTTAAATATAAATAAGAAATAAATTTATAAATGCATGTGATCTCATGTTTTTGGCTTAAGTCGGTTTTAGTAACTTTTTTCAAATCACTATCAAAATTTTATCACTAATAGAATTTTAAATTCTGATTAAAATAAAAAAAAATTGGGGCGGTCACGCCTATTTTTGAGTGGGTGGGGCTCCAGAGTTTGTAATATATTTAGCTATATCTTGAAAACTATATTTTTTTATTAACGATATACATCAATATTAAATTCTTGACTTGAAAATATTGTAATTTATTTACTTACTCATATATACCTTTTTCCCGGATTTTTTAGATTTTTTAAAAAAATTTCGGATCAAAAAATAATTTTGCAAAATTTATCAATAGGTGATCCATATAAATAGGTCATGTTACATATCGTTGGAAAGGTATTTTTTATACCTTTAATTTAATGTATTACAAATTATCAGACACTCAGTAGTTCCCGAGATATAGGCCTATATATTTTCAACTTTAAGGGCTCGCCCCCTCGAAAATAGGCGTGACAGCCAACAAATTTTTTTTGCTGTCATCTCTAAAAGATGAAATTTGTGTTTTGAGCAAAGTCACTAAAATCGACTTGTTCCATGTTTTTTATTATATGTTGTGTTTGATTTTAAATGGTTTTTATATTTTTAAATAATATTAATTCCAAATACATGTTTGTGTTTTCTTTTAAAATTTTGGTACTTTTGTAGCAAAAATTTTTTTTTGGAAACGCAGTTGTTTTTATCAGATATAAGAAGTTTTTAAAAAAAATATATATGGTAACGCTGGTTGCATACTATATAAACTGAACTGAACTAAATGAACTGAACGATATGAACTGACCTAAATGAACTGAACGATATGAACTGACCTAAATGAACTGAACGATATGAACTGAACTAAATGAACTGAACAAAAAGAACAACTAAACTCAGTGTTGCCAGAAAATTAATTTCAAAATACATATGGTAAAACTTGAAAAACTAAGTGCTAAAATGTTCTGCAGAAGAAAAAATAAGTGCTAAATTTTTTCAATGTAACAATACAATTTTTATTTCATATTTACAAATATAAATTATAGTTTTTTCTAATTTTGTTCATAACAATTGTTGACTTGTTTTAATAGATTACATTTCATATATTAATTAAAAAATTTCCGTGTTCATTTACTTAGCACACCGAAAGGAATTTAGTTGAAATATTAGTAAAAGTTATTTTTATTTCTCCAAAAATATTTTTTAAAGTAAAATAGTAAAAATTTTTTCGAGAAAATTTTTTTTATCAAGCAAATTATGCTAAAAAGCATTTAGCATACAGGTACGTGATTAAAATCGAAAACGAGTGAGTTTTTGAAGTCATTTTAAAGTATTTCTAATCAAATTTTTAACATTTTTGTTTTAAGATTCTCTTTAATAGCAAAATATCTTTCTATTTTGTGGTATTAAACTGTTTCAATACCGAAATATTACGAAAAAATTAACTTCTAAAACTCACTCGTTTTCGTTTTCGATTTCCATCACTTACCTGTATCAGGTGTATCAGGTTAAAAATTTCAATGCATATGTAGAAAAAAAATGCTAAATCTAGCACTGAAAGTGCTAAAATGGCATCACTGACTGAATTAAAGTAAATGAACTGAACAAAAAGAACGAACAACTGAACAGCGTTGCGGTTTTGGTTATTTTTAACAAAAAATGGTTAAATGTGGAGATGCGAACTCTTTTCATTTTGGTAACTTTATGGGGAATCAAAAATAGAAATGTTTTGGTGTCTATTTTATTTGAAAAAATTTGCTTATTTTTTTTTTTTGCTTTTTAATATTATGTAAAAATAAACGTTGTTATAAACAGGTTTTTTTTACGTAAACATTTTTTATGTAAAAATTTCTTTGATTGTCAAACACGAAAAAACGCGCATTAAATTATTTTAAACAAATGCGAAATGGATAAGAAATATTTTTTTTCATGTTTGAATCTATTTAAATTCAATAATATTTTTTAACTTCGGGTTAGGTTTTAATTGAACAAGATTTATCATCTGAAAAATAAAGTCAAAAAACAAACTAAATAATTATAAAAAAATATTGGTTATTTTCTCATTTGGTAACTTTTTTTTTTTTTTTTTTTTTTTTTTTTTTTTTTTTTTTTTTTTTTTTTTATAATACATTATATTTAATTATTGAATCTTCAGATATTGAAATGACAATAAGTTTTCGAAGCTTAATACTAAAAGAAAATAATAAGTCCAGCCAGTGCTAGACAAAATATTATGATACTACAAAAAAATTTACATCCACTGATCCAGTCATCTGTTGCAACCGAATATGGCCACTAAAGTTAAGGATGTCTCGTGCAAGTGGGTTTGGATGGTGTTCAAGGTTGCTGACATATTTTGCGGCGTATTTTGTAAATTCGTCTTTCACCAAAGGAATGCCTAGATCTTTGTGAATTCGAGAATTTTTAACGTACCATGGAGCTGCAGTAATTATACGTAGAATTTTATTTTGACCTCTTTGAATTTTTTCAATGTTGGATGCTGAGGCAGTACCCCATAATTGAATTCCATAACACCATATTGGCTTTAGAATTGCATTGTACAACAAAAGTTTACAATCCAACTTTAATGTAGAATTTCTGCCGATTAGCCAATTAAGTTGCACTGCTTTTAATCTCATCTGTGTAAGTTTTGCGTCAATATGAGACTTCCAGGTTAAACGACGATCGAGGTGGATTCCGAGGTATTTGACTTCATTGTGTTGCGGAATAATTTGGTTATTTATTCTGATGGACGAGCAGGTATCTTTTCGCAATGTGAAAGTTATATGAATACATTTGTGTTCGTTAACCCTGATTTTCCAAAGCACAAGCCAATTCTCTAGTTTATAAATATAATTCTGCAAATTCTGTGATGCTATTTGATGGTCCTTATGAACGCTAATAAAGGCTGTATCGTCAGCAAAAGTTGAAGTATGTATATTGGGGTCTGACGGCATATCGGATGCATAAATCAAATATAAAGTAGGACCCAGTATGCTACCCTGGGGTACTCCTGCTTCAATTGGCTGAGCGGGGCTTAAAAAATCGCCTTCTTTGATTGTAAATTTGCGACCATATAAATAACTTTTCATAAGTTTGTGGGTGTTAGCAGGCAGAGCTAATTTTATTTTGTGCATTAAACCTTCATGCCAGACTTTGTCGAACGCTTGGGAAACATCAATGAAAAGCGCGGAACAGTATTTTTTCTCTTCAAATGACCGTCTTATCACATTTACTAATCTGTGTGTTTGTTCGATGGTACTGTGTTTAGCTCTGAACCCGAATTGATGATTTGGAATACATTGAGTGTCGTTCAGAATTGGAATCAACTTAGCCATTAACAATTTTTCAAACAGTTTTGAAATTGTCGGCAGTAGGCTAATTGGCCTATATGACTCTACTTTGGTGAGGTCCTTCCCTGGCTTAGGAATCATGGTAATCATAGATACCTTCCAATCTGCAGGATAGTATTCTAGGCGTAAAATAGCATTGAAGATAAAGAGAATAATTCTTCTAGCTACACGAGGTAACTCCACGAGCATTTTGTTGCTGATTTTATCCATACCTGGAGCTTTTTTAAGGTTCAGAGTACCAATAGCGCTTTGAATATCATTAAAGCTAAGTCTTAGAGGTACAGGAGGTCTAATAACGAGTGGTGGCAATTCAGTTGCATTATTTGAGTTGTTTATAGTAAACACATTTCTCAAATGGTTAACAAATAAAGTCCCCTTCTCGGAATCGTTTCTAGCCCAGTCACCAATCGGATTTCGCAAAGGAGGCTTTCCTCTAACTGGTCTTTTTAAACCTCGTGCCGCCTTCCATAACGAATAGTCAGATTGTGGGGAACTGTCAATTCCCTCCAAGTATGATTTAAGTGAAGCCATTCTTTGGGTTTCTAAGAAATTTCTTAGTATATCTCTGCATTCCCGTAGCCTAGCTTTCAGTTGAGGAGACCTGTGAATTTGCCACTCTCTTCTAACTCTTCTTTTTTCTGTCAGGAGATGTTCGAGTTCAGCGAAATAAGTTCTGTTTGTCCTATTTCTGGATTCAACGTCATATGTGGAAGCGTGATGCACAGCTCTTCGTATGTCCTCAGTAAACTTGCCAATCGACCAATCAATATCCTCGGTAGTTCTCAACACTACATTTTCCGTGCAGTGGGAACTTAAATACTTTTTATACTTTATCCAACTTACTCTGGATTTAGACATGTCCCGAAATGGAGAGCCATACCCTTGAAGGAAACGCATTGAAATAATAGAAGGAGAGTGATCTGAAGACAAGTCTAATGAAGGCTCCACTTGTATCGATTCTACAGGGATATTTTTCACTACTCCGAAGTCAATAATATCGGGAATCTTCCGTCGGTCCGTCGGCCAGTAGGTGGGATGCCCGCTTGAGAGTACATCTAAGCCCATTTTGGCAATGGTGTTGAAGAGTTCACGACCCTTCGGGGTCACTAGACGTGAACACCAAAATGTGTGTTTGGCGTTAAAGTCACCAGCAACCAAAAATCTAGCTCCAAGGGAATTGAAGAAGCTGTAGTATTGATGTTCTTTTATTGAAAATCGAGGCGGCGAATAAATTGATGATAAAACAAAGTTGTATTGACAGAATTCAATACAAATGTTTGTTGCTTGTAGGTAATCCTCACATATGTTGTTCATTAAATAATGTTTTATTCTGTTCTTCATAAGAATTGCCGAACCTCCACATGCTCTTCCGCGGGGATCTTTAGTATCATACAACACGTATCCATTAATTTTGAAGTACCCTGTCGCCGTCAAGTGAGTTTCAGCAATCATCATGACATCAATCTGCTTATCCATCAGGAAGTGTTCCAGTTCGTTTTTATGTTGGCGGAGGCCGTTCGCGTTCCAAAAACAAATTTTTACAAATCATTTCTTTAAAATTGCTTGTAAGATAGTGGATTGCATTTTCAGCATTTCCTGCATCATGGATGTCATAGTGGTCGTAAAAGTGTTCATAGTTTGGACAAGTGTCTGCAAAGTAGTCTCTAGAGTGTTAATATTAGGCTCGTAATATTGAGATTTAGGTTCCTGCTCCAAACCTGGCATATTAGATTTAACCACGTTAGCGTAAGAAACTTGTCTAGAACTAGGCGCGTTTTCATGACTAGTGGGCCGTAACAATTGAGGAAAATTGTTACTCGATGCAAAATTAGGCTGTTGTGGATGAACAGGTAATACTGACGTCTTGTTGGTCCTTATGCCTTTCAAATGAGTGTAAACTGGACAACCTCTATAATTTGCGGTATGATTACCTCCGCAGTTACTGCATTTTTTGATTTTTGAGTCGGTTTTCGACTTATCACATTGAGCAGTTGTATGTAGTTCCCCACACGCAACACAAACTGACGGCAATTTACAATACGCTTTAGTGTGACCAAATTCTTGACAATTAAGACACTGGACGGGTGCCTGACGCTTATGCGGTTCTTCCACGGTGATTCTACGATGCAGAAGGTAAATCAGATTGTAGATGGGATGGGACTCGTTTTTCTTTAAGACTATATCTCCGGGTTCCAATTCCACCCTGAACATAGGCTGAGGAATCTTTTCACGGTTTCTAATATTCGTTATGTTCTTAATTTTGAAGCCATTTTCCATTAAACTAGTCTTTATCTCGGCAGGATCAACATCTGGGTCTATACCCTTTAGAACGACTTGGAGTCCTTTTGCGCTTTTCAGCTGGTAGGTATAGAAATCCCTACTCTCCCTCTCCAACTGGTTGGACAATTTTCGAAAGTCATCTTCCTTTTTCACTTGAATTTTGGTTTCGCTGATATTCCCATGTTTAATTGAGGTTACGCTAAACATATTTTCACCTATTACCGAAACAATTCCTTGTACCAATTTACTGGAAGTGGGCTCTCTCAGATAAATTGGTGGGGGCTTAAACGTCTTTTTAGGAAGTTCTGGATCATCCGTCTGGAGGAGAGCAAACCTGTTTTGATCATTTGGATTGTCAATACTCACGGTCTTGGGAGCTTTTGAATTTGATGACATTTGAGCAGATGTCGGGCTCCTCTGTCGCTTAAGAACTGTGACGTATTTATCCATACCTACTTGTTTGCTAGGTTTGACTGCACTATTTGATGTAGAAGATATTGATGTTTTATCATCTGATGAAATCACTATATTGGGCGAACAGGAACGGCGCCGTTCTACGGCTCTTGTAGTGAGAAGATTCTCCACAGATTTTTTTAAGGATTCTTCCTCAGAGATCCATAAAGATTTTCTAGTCGAGCTAAGCTCTTTCTCAGAATTACATCTGAGAGGAACACTCATACAGTTTTTATGCGATTTTTAATGTTTTTTATTATTTTTTTTTTTAATGTTTTTTATTTTTTAATGTTTTTTATTTTCTAATGTTTTTTATTTTTTTTACCGTAGGTATTTTTACCTATTACGAATTATTTTTTAACTTTTTTGTTTTATTTCGACCTATTACACTTTTTCACCTATTACGATTTTTTCACCGAAAATTCAGCCGCACTAAAAATAACACGTCCGAACAGTTCAACAACACTATGTGTAATGCCGTTAATGTGCCGAATTATCTCATCCTTTAGCTCTTGAATTGTTGCTGGCTTATCGACGTACACCTTTTCTTTTTCTTTTTTTCAAATAACCCCAAAGAAAAAAGTCCAACGGTGTCAAATCACATGATCTTGGCGGCCAATTGACATCGCCATTACGTGAGATAACACGGCCATTGAATTTGTTGCGCAAAAGAGCTGTGTGGCAAGTGGCACCGTCCTTCCGAAACCACATATCGTCCACATCCATATTTTCCAATTCGGGCCATAAAAAGTTCGTTATCATCTCACGATAGCGAACACCATTCACAGTAACTGCCTGACCGGCCTCATTTTGGAAAAAATGCGGCCCGTTGATGCCGCCAGCCCATAAACCGCACCAAACAGTCACTCTTTGTGGGTGCATTGGTTTTTCGACAATCACTCTTGGATTCTCATTCGCCCAAATGCGGCAATTCTGTTTATTGACGAATCCACTGAGGTGAAAATGTGCCTCATCACTGAAGATGATTTTCTTCGAAAATTGATCATCCAGTGTTGCCATTTCTTGCCACCATTCTGCCCATTCACGACGTTTGGAATGGTCAAGAGGCTTTAATTCTTGAGCCAATTGCACCTTGTAAGCCTGTAAATGCAAGTCTTTATGCATAATGTTCATCAACGACGAGCGTGAGAGGTGCAATTGTTGGGCACGACGACGAGTTGAGGTGGACGGCTCTTCAGCCACACTATCGCGAACAGCAGCAATATTTTCTGCAGTACGAGCTGTACGAGCATACACTGGTGTTCTCACATCTTCTACAGACCCGGTTTGCTCGAATTTTTCCACGATTTTTGCGATTGTACGCACATTTGGACGATCAAATTGACCAACAAAATCACGAAGTGCACGATATGCATTTTGATTTGAACGCCCATTTTCATAATAAGTCTGGATAACTTTAACACGTTGTTGGATTGTGTATCTCTCCATGGTTCAAGTTGAGTAAGTCTGAAATAGAGAAATGTCAAATAAAATTCGGAAAAAAGCTTGGCGTTTAGGTGTGGTTCACATTCAACATCGGCCCTTACAATTTAACCACCCTTTATAAAGGAAAATAACAATAGTAATAACAAACAACAATGATTTTAACAATAAAATAATTACACTTACATATAGTCTTTTCGTCAATTTTGCATTACTTTTAAATATATTACACCTTTCTTGTACAACATTTAACATATGATACAAAGTGTCAATTAATAAAAAATACATATGCAAAATAATCAAATTAAAATATCACAGCAATTATCCTATCGCTAATATCACATTTGAAGTTAAATTAAATTATTGCTATTATGTAGTTAGAGTTAGCGCCGTCTATATCTTCCTTTTTATTCATCACTTGATCTGCTTTTTGCTGGATTCTTAAACTTTCCAATGTATACATTTTCCCAACTTTCCTTTCTACTTCTAAGATCCTCACATTGTTAAGGTCAGCCGTATGTTTTTTATCAAAACAATGTTGAGAGAGACCTGTTGTTAGTTTTTGTTTTTTAATGTCAGCTTCATGTTCGTCTATTCTCGTACCTAAACTTCTCTTTGTTGTGCCTATGTAAATTTTTCCACACTCTTCTTGTTCGTTGCCAATACATTTTATCTCATACACTACGTTGCTTTTATCCCTTGTTTCTATTTTTGTTTCTGTGAACAGTGAATTCGTTGTTTTGTTTGCTCTGTGTGCCAATATTATATTGTTGTCTTTTATTTTCTCTCTCATTTGTATATTTTCTGTAAGTTTGGGGATAAATGCTAAGCTATAGAATTTTGTGCTGCCAGATGTGTTATTGTTTTGGGTATTGCTGATTTCCAAAGTGTTTTTATTTGTGGCTTTGTGTATTAAATTATTAATTATAGTCTTCGGAAAACTGTTTGTTTCTAACATTTCTTTAATTTTGTCCATGTTTTTTGATAGAAATTTATTAACTGATTTGAAAAACTTTGTTGATCATATTTAATGCTGTGTTTATCTTTTGTGTCATTGGTTGAGTAGAGTGAAAATTGATAATGCGGCCAGATGCAATCGATTTAGTGTACCAGTCTGTTACAATTTTGTCATATTCCCTGTGTAGTCTGATATCAAGATATGGTATTGAATTATTTTCCTCTTTTTCAATGGTAAATTTTAATTTTGTGTGATAACTGTTAAATGTTTTTAAAATCTGCTCTTCGTCTTGTTTTTTGATAATTGCAAAAAGATCGTTCACATATTTAGTAATTAGTTTTATTTGTATGTTATGGTTCTTCCGCAAATCCTCAGTTGTTTGTTCCAATAGGGTATCCAGGACAATGTCTGCTATTGTTGGGGATAATGGATTCCCCATTGGTATGCCGTATGTTTGGCTATAAAATGTGTCACCAAACATAAAATAATTGTTGTCGTTTAGACAAAATTTAAGTAAATTAAGAAATTGTGTTCTCTGAATTTTTGTGTGGTTTCTAAGAACGTTCCATTGAGCCATAATATTACTCATTGCCAAATGTATCGGTATGTTTGTAAATAACGTTACTACGTCTAGAGATATTAATATTTCGTCTTTGTCCAAAGATATTGCACTTAATTTCTTCTTCAGTTCTGGTGAATTCCTTATATTGTATTTGTCTGATATAATATTCTTCAAAATATTACCAATGTACTTTGATAGGTTGTAGCATGGTACTTCTACTAATAATGATATTGGTCGTAATTATACATCTGGCTTATGAATCTTGGGTAGTCCATATAATCTGGGAGCTGTCGCTGAATTTGATGTAAGCTTAATTTTCTCGTGCCTTATGATATATTCTCCTTTGAATAGATCCGATATTAGTTTGTTGTTTGTTCTTTGTAGTTTTTGTGTTGGGTCTACTCGTATGGTTTTGTATGTAGATTTATCCTCTAATAATTTGTTCATTTGCCTCATGTAATCTGCTTTATATATAATGGCAGTTTTGTTGCCCTTGTCTGACTTTGTAATAACAATCTCGTCTTTATATTTCGTATTTTCATAAATGTTCAATATTAATTTGTCCTTTTGATTAATTTTCATAGTCCTTTTATGCGTTAATATTCTGTTTGCTGTTTTTGATCGTATTACTTCTTTTTCTCTATCATCTGTCAAAGTCTGGAACTATAGTTCTAAATCGGCTATCAGATTAATGGTCGAGAAGTTTTTCTCGTTTATGGGGAGTGCGAATTTCGATACCAGGGAGAGAAGCCATTTACTGTCTTCTGGAAATTGCATATTAGTCCTGTTAATAAACCAATCAGGGTTATATTTCAAATTGTATTTTTTCATTTGTTCCTGCCAAAGGTTTTGTATTTTGTGCAAATGTGTTTTCCTGTTATTAGATACCATGATCTCATATCTAACTACATAATAGCAATAATTTAATTTAGTTTAACTTCAACTGTGATATTAGCGATAGGATAATTGCTGTGATATTTTAATTTAATTATTTTGCATCTATATTTTTTATTAATTGACACTTTGTATCATATGTTAAATGTTGTACAAGAAAGGTGTAATATATTTAAAAGTAATGCAAAATTGACGAAAAGACTATATGTAAGTGTAATTATTTTATTGTTAAAATCATGGTTGGTTGTTATTACTATTGTTATTTGCCTTTATATATTCATATGATTGCCAGATTCAATAAAATTAATCCCTGAGGAGGTCGGAAAAATACCGATGAATCGTAGGATTGGAGAAAAAAAATGAACTAGTCTTTTATTTATTTTTTAAAAAATACCTGACCTTGAAAGCTCAATTTAGAAAATTCTAATAAAAAAATTTTAAAAAACTTGTTCGATTTTTATTTTTTATTTTATTTACCCAACGTGTCGTTAGTTTTATTCTAACTTCTTCAGGGGTCTCGTTCTAAATAATCTAGTGACAAAATTTATTGTTTTATTACACAGCTTTAACTTATAGACTAAGTTTTACTTACAGCTTTGATTTTTTTTATCATTGGATATTAATTTTTATTATTAATTAGTTACTAAAATACTAAAAAACGGGACATCACGAACAGAATTTTGGTATAAATAATCAAATAATTAATAAAAATATAATATACAATAAACGACCACAAAACTTAAGTCAAGTTTAACTTAAAGCTAATATCGCAGAACTGATTTAATTATTAATTGCAGAGGAGTATTGAAGTTTCATGTTGTCTTTGTCTTCTTTCGTATTCATTGTTGTTTTTATTTTTTGTTGTATGCGTAAACTCTCCAGTGTATACTTTTTGTTTTCCTTCCTTTCTATATCTAATATTTTAACATTATCAAAATCTGCCACATGATTACACTCCTTTACGTGCTGGGAAAGTGCCGCCGATATTTTTCCATTTCTTATATCTGTTTTATGTTCGTTGATTCTTGTACCCAGCATTCTTTTTGTTGTACCAATATACACCAAATTGCACATCTCCCCCTCGTTTTCTTCACATTTTATTTCGTACACAACATTGTCCGTTTTTAATTTGTCCATCTTCGGTTTGTTATTCGTAAATAGCTGTCGCAATGTGCTGTTTGATTTGTATGCAATTGTTGTTGTGTCATCTGTTATTATTCCCTTTAATGTTTTCATCTCTGTGAGTTTTGGGATGAATGGTACACTGTAAAAATGTTTTGTTGTTTCTGAAACGGAGTCTTGTTTTCCCTTCTGTTTTTTTTTGTGTTTTTAAAGCTGAGTTTATTAGTTTGTTTGTTATGACTATTGGATAGTCATTTATTTTCAATATGTTTCTGATCTTTTTCATATTCGTTTGTTTGTACTTATCCTCACTTATTTCCAATACTTTCCATATTAAGTTTGTCACTGTGTTTGTCTTCATTTTCATGGGTTGGTTCGAATAATAATTGATTAATCTGCCTGAAGATGTGGGTTTTGTGTACCAATTTGTTCCAATTTTACCATTTTCTTTAATTATGTTTACGTCTAGGTAATCTCCCATCTATTTCTTTTTCAACTGTAAATTTAATTTTGTTGTGGTACGCGTTCAAAGTACTTAAAACAGTTGGTTCGTCGTTTCTGTTTATAATGGCAAACAAATCATCTACATATTTTGTTAAAAAACAAATTTTAATATTTTCCGTTTTTAATTCTTCTACAACGTCATCTAATAATGTATCCAAGACAATGTTTGCAATCGTTGGGGATAACGGATTTCCCATAGGCATTCCATAAAGTTGACGGTAGAATTTATTATTTATTGAGAAATAGTTATTCTCTGTTAAGCAGAAATTTAATATTTTTAAAAACGTCGGTTTCTCTATTTTTGTGTGTTCTTTTATGTGTTGCCATTTGTCAAGTATATCTTTCTCTGTGTCATCTTGTATGTTCTGGACCCATTGTTTTTCGATCGTTTTTGTAGTTCTTTTTATGTGGTAAATATTTCTATGTGTCTCTTTCTTTTTCACATGAAAGTATTGAACGTTGAGATAAAAGAGATAGATAGAAATATTTACCACATAAAAAGAACTACAAAAACGATCGAAAAACAATTACATAATACACTGAAGAAAAATGAATGGACGAAATTCAATAAGGAGCAATGGGACAAATTTTATAATATTAGAAATAAAATAAAACGGACACATTTATCGAAGATAAGGAAATTAAAAGAAGAAAAATTTAGGAAATTGAAATTTACTTTCAACGAAGACTGGTTCGTGAATTATACAGACGTGGAATTCGAAACTGAAAATAAATGGTTACTCTCACTTGGCCCAAAATTTGCATTACCAGTTGATAAAAAGAATTTGAGTCCAGTATCACTAATTGCGGACATGGAACAGTGGGTCCAGAACATACAAGATGACACAGAGAAAGTTATAACCAGATCGAAGATTGCGAATAGGATATCAGATTTTGGAAGAAATGTTAGATGTTCTAAAAAAGACAGGTTTATTACTACTATTTATAATGAAACCAAGAAATTTTTGAACAAACACAAAAACGAGAAATCAATTACTTCGGCTGACAAGGGCAACAAAACGGTAGTAATGTATAAGAAGGAGTATAGACAGAAAATGGATTTTTTATTAAATGACAAGAATACATACCAACTAATCTCAAGAGACCCAACAGAAAAACTTCAAAGAAAAAACAATAACATCATCACAAAATTACAAAAGGACAATACGATAACAAAGTTTGAGAAAATGAAGATGATAGGACACGCCGCGGCAACTCCACAATTGTATGGTTTACCAAAGATACACAAGGACAATGTACCACTTAGACCAATAACTGCCTCCATGAAGGTACCCTGCTATGAACTGGCTAAACATATTGGGAAAATTTTAAAGAACATCAT
This sequence comes from Bellardia bayeri, assembly GCA_950370525.1. Lineage (NCBI taxonomy): Eukaryota > Metazoa > Arthropoda > Insecta > Diptera > Calliphoridae > Bellardia > Bellardia bayeri. Next base: position 58,541,823 of record OX493264.1, read on the forward strand.
TACTACGACATATAATGTGAACAATGCAATGGAACTAAAATACAGACTAATAGGAGCCAAAATAGATGACAATGAAATCATGGTTTCATTTGACGTGGTATCGTTGTTCACCAACATACCGATCCATTTTTTTTTTTTTTTTTATATTTTATTTTATTGAGACTTCAGGTATTCAGTTTACAAATGATTTCATTCTTAATGCTAACTAAAACAAACTTAGAACTATATGTATGATTCTAATCAGTCTAAAAATGCATATTGCATCTTTCTCCGTCAAAAGAAAAGCTCAATTCACAGTAATGAGCGTCCTTAGGGTATATTAATTGTGCTTGCTCCCGGCACCGTATTATATTAGAATTAGAAAAGGAAACAAAAAACATCAACAAAAAATTAAAACTTATAAACTAAATTAAAACTAATATGTACACTTACAGCTAGTTAAAAAAAAAACTATATACAATATATACGGTGATAGATCTAAAATCCATGAGTTCAGAAATGCAGACAGGCTGCCGTTGTAATGGGTAAAACGTATGTATGTAAGTGTAAAATATAAAATAATATCAATATAAAATACAGTAAATAAAAACTTATAAACTAAATTAAAACTAATATGTACACTTACAGCCAGTTAAAAAAAAAACTATATACAATATATACGGTGATGGATCTAAAATCCAAGAGTTTAGATAATATTAATATAAAATGTATGGGGAATACAGTAAGGCAATTACAGAAAAATACAGTATAGACAAAAAAAAATACTTAAAAACCGAATTTATACGATAAAGGTCAATCCACAATACGCCAAAAACAATAGATTCCCAGTGCAGTGCAGATTGACAATAGCACTAGCAACCACACATAGACAAATCACGATGGCATGTGTGGTCATTAGCCCTATAAAACTCAGGCAAGAGTGAAAGTCCATCAGATAATTCAAGGTCCTCTTTAATAATACCTATCGGTGAAATGTACAAATTTTCAGACCAACCTAAATCAATCTGCCGGTTATAGATATCAATAATAAGTGGGTTATCATGGAATTGGAGTCTTCGCAACAAGTCACGCGTAAGAGCCAGAGCATATTTACACAAAGGAGTAACATTCGACTCCCCATAAATGAATTCATTCGAAAACCGTCTATAACGGGACGCGAAATTTCGACCAACACACAACCTCAAAATACTGCGTTCGACAATTTCGAGTTCCTTAGCCACGGTTGGGGAAATCGTAAACCATACAGGAAACCCGTATAGTAGCACTGTGATACTTACTTTATAAATTAAAAGCTTCGACTCCCGACGCAAGTGACGATTCATCAAGAGTCCTGTAAACATTGTCCTCACCCTCCGGGCCTTTGCAGCCGCCATTCGTGCGTGTTTATTAAACTTAAAAAGTTTAGTAAAAACCACACCCAAATATCTGATACTGTCCCTAAATGGAATCTCCGTTCCATCCAGTGATAACCTCAAGCTCCTACTAAGTGGCAGGACAAAGTGGGGGCATTTGCCCGAAGCATTCCTAATACAAATAGCCTCAGATTTTCCAGGGTTAATCCTTATACCCCATTTCCCATAAAACTCATTAATAATCCTGAGGTGTTCCGATGCTCGTTCCAGAGCCATAATTGGATTAGTGTGGTGTGCGTAAATTAACGAATCATCAGCATATAAAATACCCCTGGATCCATTGATGTAATGAGGAAAGTCATAAACCAAAACGCTATAAAGAAATGGGGCCAAAATCGAACCCTGAGGGACTCCACTAAAAACTTGCTCCCTCCGGGATGATACCCGGTTCAGCTGCACAAAAAAGTATCTATTCTCGAAGAAGCTCATAAGTAACCTAACCGTAAAGGAATTAAATCCCAATCGCAGCAGTTTAAGGATTATACCATTCTGGAATGCCTTATCGAAGGCCTTCTCGATGTCCAATGACACAGCTACTGTACAGCGCTGATTGTTGAGGTTCTGTATCACATCATCATGAAACTTCAACAAAGCATGAACAGATGAATGACCCTTTTTAAAACCGAACTGGTGGTGGGGTATACATTCAAAATCGACATCTAACGCCATCTTAGATTTTATCACTTTCTCAAACAATTTCCCAATATTTGATAACATAGAAATAGGCCTTGAATTGTTAACATCATAAATATTCGGCTTCTTCCTAAGCGGATAAATTTTAGCAATCTTCCAGGTGTCCGGGAAGTAGCCATTATTTATACAGTTGTTAAAAATCGTAGTTAAATAATCCACTGCCAAGGTAGAAAGGTTTTTTAATACGTAATTAGAGACATTGTCAATTCCCGCCGATTTTTTTGCGTTCAAATTTTTAATCCTCATATTGACGCAAAACTTACACAGATGAGATTAAAAGCAGTGCAACTTAATTGGCTAATCGGCAGAAATTCTACATTAAAGTTGGATTGTAAACTTTTGTTGTACAATGCAATTCTAAAGCTAATATGGTGTTATGGAATTCAATTATGGGGTACTGCCTCAGCATCCAACATTGAAAAAATTCAAAGAGGTCAAAATAAAATTCTACGTATAATTACTGCAGCTCCATGGTACGTTAAAAATTCTCGAATTCACAAAGATCTAGGCATTCCTTTGGTGAAAGACGAATTTACAAAATACGCCTCAAAATATGTCAGCAAACTTGAACACCATCCAAACCCACTTGCACGAGACATCCTTAACTTTAGTGGCCATGTTCGGTTGAGAAGGAGGGATACCCTTGCTTTAACTCAAACGCAAAACAGATGACTGGATCAGTGGATGTAAATTTTTTTGTAGTATCATAATATTTTGTCTAGCACTGGCTGGACTTATTATTTTCTTTTAGTATTAAGATTCGAAAACTTATTGTCATTTCAATATCTGAAGATTCAATAAATAAATATAATGTATTATAAAAAAAAAAAAAAATTTTTAATCAATGATAGAAGTTCATCAGAATTGATGAAATGTGAGGTATCCTCAGTATTAAGAGATCCAAAATCATTATCAAAAGTGTAAATTCTCGTGGGCACCTCAGCCAACAAAGACTGAACTTCAACGTCAACTTCTGTAATATGTACAGATGATGGGTAGTCATTGGAATAAACTCGTGAAAAATGACGACTAAATTCACGCACCTTGTCATCCCTCACATATGTGACATTATCCACAATCAATCTAGGAAATTGTTCCCTCCTCCTATTTCCCAGCATGTTATTAATATGCTTGTAAGCATCAGGACCAGGCCTAATATTTCCAAGTCTGTCATTAAAAATATTCGCTTGACTTATTTCCACCTTCTCCTTTATCAGAAATTTCAGAAGGCCTATCTGCGCCGAAAGATTTCGGTACTCAAGGTTGGTCCTATTGAAATTCCTATGAAAATTTTCTTTCGTCTTCGCTGCCAAACATTCTTAACTCTAAAAAGCTTCCGGACATCATCTGGAACAAAAAAATTCCTGTTACCCATTTCAACAGAATTGGTGTGTTCGCCAAGCACCCTATTCACGTCACCGGTGAAGTGATCGATGTACATATCAATCTCCGAATTATCAAGAACCCTATAAGTCGGAATCGGCAATAAGGACAATTCCCTGTCCAAGTCCCTCCGAAAGTCTTTCCATACCGTTTTCTCATACGATGTGAAAGTCCAAGGTAGATTATATAACAGATCGAAACTAGGAAAAGTGATATCCAATTTCAAAGGAAAGTGGTCAGAGAAGGTAGGAAAAGATGAAATGGTATAATTGGGCTAGTTAAGATCCACCATATCTGCGCTTACCAAACAATGGTCGAGGAAAGACGATTCGTTAGGAAACGAGGGGTTAATACCGCACACCCTCCTAAATCGAGCCCCAGCGTCCCCAAGCCAGTTCATCAGACTCCTGCCATTTAAGTTACTCAAGCCGTCGCCCCAAGACGTGTTTTTGGCATTTAAATCCCCGCCCAAAATCATCCCATCATAAGAAGATGCAACATCAGTTATGCGATCCAAACCCGATGTGATGTCCACAGCCGGAAAAGTGCATGGTATATAAACACTGCCAAGTAAAATCCTCTTACATTGCGCGGAACAAATTATATTAATCTCAATAAAGCAACCCAATATCAGGAATATCGATGCAACGAAATCCAATGTTTTTTCTAATAAAAATCGCCGTCCCTAAAGCAGAACCATCCCTAACAGTATTAAAATTATGCAAACGAAGGTCGAAATTAGTTGAAACCCTGGTCTCCTGAATAAAGGCCATGTCCACTCCACTATCCATCAGCACTTTATTCAACTCAATTCTCCTACTGGTCTCTATTAAGGACCTAACGTTAAAAGTCATTATGCTTAATCTATTACGGGCCATATTGTGCCATTACCTCACGAAGAAGTCTACCATATTCGCTTTTCGCATCGTCCCTAGGAATCAATCTGTAATTCTGCAAAAATTTTGAAATCCTGTTTTCCAAAGACTTTTCACCAAAATATTCCGCTATCTCGAGGAATTTGTCTATAATTTCCGGTCTACGTTTCCCCGACATAGCCGCTTGCTCGCCATAAAAATTGCTAGCATATGATTTGCCCTGTACAACACCACTTTGTGCAATAACATCTCTAACGGTGGTGGATCGTTGAGATCTTCTTGCCAAAGCATTCTCTAACAGATTCTTTCTTTCCTGAACATAGTGTTTGAATGATGGACAACCTCTAAAATTCGCTGTGTGACCGCTTTTCTTACAATTGACGCAAATAGGAGCAGTACCACTGTCCCTTGTCACTGTACACTCGCCTGGGGGGTGTTCCTTATCACATTTAACACAACAAATTTTCCTGTTGCAGTTACGCGCAGTATGTCCCCACTTCTGACAACGGTAGCACTGAATCTCCCCTGTTCTTGATTTTGGTGACTCCCAAGTCACAGTCTGATGAAATAGATATCTTATACGAATCAGGTCACCCTTTCTCTTACCGGGTAGTAATGTGACCAAAAATAGGCCGGTATCATAATTCCCCTTAATCGGCGCCGGTGTTCTAAATTTAGTAACCTTGTCCACAGTCTCAGGAATCAAAGCTTCCAAAGATTCTTTAATATCAGTAAGCTCAGTCATATAATACAACCCCCTTAGTACCACGGATACTCGCCGCAATTGAGGTGGTGTAAACGAATGCGATTCTATGCCCTGACTCCGGAGCAACTCCATCATTTCAAGATGAGCAGGCAATTCCTCAAAAAAAAGTTTACTCCTATTCCGACCCTTATTAATAATCTTGAATGAAACCTTTTTTTCATTAAGTTGGTCCACCAGCTTCCTAACATTCACATTGTACAACATAATAGGAGGACAAAATGACTTTCTCTCACTCTTACCTGAAATATCTGCTTTCCCAACTTCACCAGGTCTGCTACTAGTTTGCTGAGAACCCGCAATGGTCTCCTGTTCAATGTTGATTTGTCCCAAAATGACGAATCTGTTGTTATCGATGCCAACGGACCCGAATGTAGAAACCTCAGGTTGATTGATATCCATAGTTGGTACTCTCTGTCTCTTAGCTCTGTTTTTCACCTGTTGAAATCCCATAAGGCTGATGGCAGCATCTAATGCGCCCGGAGAACGCACATCCTCATAATCGTCCATTGGAACGTTCAAATGATTCGCACCAACCGATTTATTGTCATTCAAAGAAGTTTCGTGTTCACCGCCCGAAAGGCCCACAAAATCACTAGCCGTATTGATACTGTCCGATGGCACGGCACTGAAGTTACCAATCGCCCTTAAATTATCAGTTGAAATAATCAAACCATCACCCGGCAACATAAAGTCCGGTGTTAAATTGGCACAATCTCGACTCAATGGTGTGCCACTAAAATTTACATCTGAATAAGACTTGTCCGGTGGCACTATGTCAAAATGCCTACCGGGATCATGTAAACGTTTCCAGGATCACTCATAATTAGAAAATTCCAGATTCACAAAGGAATTTACAAAATGGCGTCCCATACAGACATTCGTTGTTAAAAATTGTAGTTGCTGGCCGAAAAACGTGAAAATGTAAAGTTGGTCGACAAAAGTGAAAATATTATAAAATTTTCCTTAAAAGTCGTCCCCTTCGCCAAATAAAAGTAATTAACTCCAAATATTCCAAGTAATATTCAGAAAATCAAAAACCCAAACGACGCCACAAAAATACAACCTTCCTCTTCGCTTGTCAAAACGATTCTCCATACCGATCCATCTGGCGATAAAGAACATACTTGACAAATGGCAACACATAAAATAACACACAAAAATAGAGAAACCGACGTTTTTAAAAATATTAAATTTCTGCTTAACAGACAATCACTATTTCTCAATAAATAATAAATTCTACCGTCAACTTTATGGAATGCCTATGGGAAATCCGTTATCCCCAACGATTGCAAACATTGTCTTGGATACATTATTAGATGACGTTGTAGAAGAATTAAAAACGGAAAATATTAAAATTTGTTTTTTAACAAAATATGTAGATAATTTGTTTGCCATTATAAACAAAAACGACGAACCAACTATTTAAGTACTTTGAACGCGTACCACAACAAAATTAAATTTACAGTTGAAAAGGAAATAGATGGAAGGTTACCTTACCTAGACGTAAACATAATTAAAGAAAATGGTAAAATTGGAACAAATTGGTACACAAAACCCACATCTTCAGGCAGATTAATCAATTATTATTCGAACCAACCCATGAAAATGAAGACAAACACAGTGACAAACTTAATATGGAAAGTATTGGAAATAAGTGAGGATAAGTACAGACAAACGAATATGAAAAAGATCAGAAACATATTGAAAATAAATGACTATCCAATAGTCATAACAACCAAACTAATAAACTCAGCTTTAAAAACACAAAAAAAAAAAGAAGGGAAAACAAGACTCCGTTTCAGAAACAACAAAACATTTTTACAGTGTACCATTCATCCCAAAACTCACAGAGATGAAAACATTAAAGGGAATAATAACAGATGACACAACAACAATTGCATACAAATCAAACAGCACATTGCGACAGCTATTTACGTATAACAAACCGAGGATGGACAAATTAAAAACGGACATTGTTGTGTACGAAATAAAATGTGAAGGAAACGAGGGGGAGATGTGCAATTTGGTGTATATTGGTACAACAAAAAGAATGCTGGGTACAAGAATCAACGAATATAAAACAGATATAAGAAATGGAAAAATATCGACGGCACTTTCCCAGCACGTAAAGGAGTGTAATCATCAGATTTTGATAATGTTAAAATATTAGATATAGAAAGGAAGGAAAACAAAAAGTATACACTGGAGAGTTTACGCATACAACAAAAAATAAAAACAACAATGAATACGAAAGAAGACAAAGACAACACGAAACTTCAATACTCCTCTGCAATTAATAATTAAATCAGTTCTGTGATATTAGCTTTAAGTTAAACTTGACTTAAGTTTTGTGGTCGTTTATTGTATATTATATTTTTATTAATTATTTGATTATTTATACCAAAATTCTGTTCGTGATGTCCCGTTTTTTAGTATTTTAGTAACTAATTAATAATAAAAATTAATATCCAATGATAAAAAACATCAAAGCTGTAAGTAAAACTTAGTCTATAAGTTAAAGCTGTGTAATAAAACAATAAATTTTGTCACTAGATTATTTAGAACGAGACCCCTGAAGAAGTTAGAATAAAACTAACGAAACGTTGGGTAAATAAAATAAAAATCGAACAAGTTTTTTATTTACGTTTGGAAACAAATATTTGACCAAATTATCCTGAAGGAAACTCCTTAAAAATTATGTTAATCAAAACTGTTGCAACGCATTTGCGCCTACACAAAACATTGTTTCGTTTTTACCTTTAAAAAACGGTGGTTTATTTCCTTTAAATAAATCGGATTCTTATTAATTGCAAAATAAAAGCGTCAATTAGTTTGAGGAAAATATAGCGAGTCTTTATTTATTTAAATGTATACAAAAATTAACTCTGTCTTTTTACACACTTTATACGGTATAACAACACACTTAAAGTTATAGAATACGTTTATGTTTACACAACATTGACTGAATATAAACAGATTACTTGATTGGGCCAGTTAGTCTATTTATACACCATTCATAATTTCTGGAAGGTCCGGAGCTAAGATACTAGAATGTTCATGACTGCAAGTCTAGAATGTTCGTGTCTAGAATATTCAGCCAAATTCGCTAAAACTTAATGTTGCCATATTGCTCAGATATGTTTATATAAAACTTCTACAAAAGCTAAACAAGTTGTATGTCTATAAACATGCTATCTGTTAATAAAGATATTGTATGTTGATAAACATGCTGACCGTTAAATTTAATTTTTTTTTAATTTATTTTTTATTATTGAATACTTCTTATCGAAACTTACAATAAGTATTCAAATCTTAGTTCTACTTGTTGTTTATTAGTTGTTACCAATGTAACCACTAACTGCTGTATTCAAATTTTAAAAATGTCTTCTAGTTAGGCTCAAAGTATCGGTTATTTTTAGCCTCTGGTGACCTTCGAACTGAAACAGACCCCGAGCGAGGTAGTTAGGGTAGACCATTAGTTTATAGATGTAGCTGATTGAATATTTTTTAATTTCCTCCTGGATAGTGGTTGAGATCTCTGTGGATATCATCATTATATCATTACTTATATACCATGGAGCGCAGACAATTTGTCTTAATATTCTAGACTGTCTTCTTTGAAGCTTTTAGATGTTAGATGCGCATGCAGTACCCCATAATAGGATGCCATATGTCCATATTGGTTTTATAATGGACTTGTATAAGAGAATTTTGTTGTATAACGACAAGTTTGAGTTTCGACCGAGAAGACATGTAGTTGAGCTGCTTTAAGTTTCATAGCCGTTTTTTTCACTTCAATATGACGAGACCAGGTCAAGCGTCTATCTATATGAATTCCCAAGTACTTAACATGGTTTTCTGCCGGAACAGTGATATTATTTATTTTTACAGCTGGGCACGTTTGTCTTCTGATCGTGAAGGTTAAGTGAGCACATTTAGCCGGGTTAACCTTTATTCTCCATTTTTCTAGCCAGGCCTCTAGTTCTAGTTCATGTGGGACTGCAGATTTTGCGATGCGACTTTTGGTTGGTTGACGCTAATAAATGCTGTGTCGAGGTATGCGTGCTCAGGTTTGTTGGCATAACGGCTGTGTATATTATATATAGAAGCGGTCCTAATATGCTACCTTGGGGGACATTAGCAGTAATTTTCTTGAGGGGGAAGAATTTATCTTGCGACCTTACTATGAATGTTCTGCTTGTTAGATAGCTCTCCAAAAGATTGTGAGTGTTTTGAGGAAGCATTCGAGTTATTTTGATGAGTAGCCCATCATGCCAAACTTTGTCAAATGCTTGGGAAATGTCTAATTAGGATGACAATTCTATGCACTTGTTCTTTTGTACCATGTTTCGCTCTGAATCCGAACTGGTGATCCGGGATGATGTAGTGTTCATTTAGATGAGGAGTTATACTTAAAACGAATATTTTTTCGAAAAGCTTCGATAGGATTAATAATAAGCTTATCGGTCTGTACGACGCAACCTGGCTAGCATCTTTTCCTGGCTTGGGAATCATAACAATTATAGACCTCTTCCATGAGGATGGGAAGTATCCGACTCTTAATATCGCGTTAAAAATTAGCAGCAAGATTCTAGAAGCAGGCGATGGTAAGTTTCTTATCATTGACCCAGTGATGCGGTCAGCTTCGGGAGATTTTCTAATATTCACTTTTTCTATTGCAGATTTTACTTGAGTTATGTTAAATTTTATTGGATGGTTTACCTTATCAGGAATGATTGGACAACAGCAACATGTAAGTTAACACATATGGTGAATACCCCTACTTATTTAAAATATACCTTACGGCATACAATGCAATAACCTAAAACCTTACCGACACACTTAAAAATCCAAATTTATACACAAACAGAAGAATCAAGTTACAGCCTAGTTTAAGTTACCAAATAATCACATTTTTTCTCAAGTAAACTTTCTCACACAATTATATAAATTTTTAATAGTAAGCAAAATTGTATTTAGCCTAAGAAAAATATATTGTATTAAAATTAAAGAATATCCCCCTTATTCAAAAACGATTATTAAATTTAACAAACGTTTATTAAGACAGATTTGCATATAAAAATTTGCTTAATAAACGTTTGTTTAATTTAATAATCGTTTTTGAATAAGGGGGTTTGTCAATAAAGTTTAGTCTTGTCTGAGTGCACACCGCATAAACCCAACTTCTATTCGAAACACGTTAACTTGTATGTGGTGTGAAAACTTTCTGATGGTGGCGCGCGAAAGCGTTTAATTTTTCATTTGTGTTTTTGTGCAGTTTTTCAGTCTTAAGCATAGTACTCTGTTCCAAATTTCAAGTGGAATGCTGTCAAAATACATGTTAAAAAAATAAACATGAAATTTTCATGAAAAAATGTTGCAGAAGTAGTACTCTGTTCATTTTGTGAAAAACGTGTGAAATGTATCTGGCAACATTATTTTTTCACTGCGGAATAATTAAAGTAGCAATTGTTTCACGTGGAATTTTTATCCAAAAGCTCTTCTGTCGCAACAACAATATCTATTACTTGTTGTTCTGCTGCACAAGCGGCTAATAATATTTGTTTATTCCTTTTTATTTAAAGATTTCGATTCAACACAGATTTTTTAATATTTTACCTTTTATTTATTTTTGATTTAAATTCACAAAAAAGCAAAACAAATGTGTTTTGTTTACATAAGTAAAACAATGTGGCGTAGTTTCAATTAAAAAAAACGTCAAATTATGTAAATTCGCGTGATAGGCAACATTGGCTATACGTCAAATTTTGCCTATGAAATAATTAATGTTGCTCAACATTTTTCCCAAATTTGAACAGAGTACTAAGCTTTAATGGAGATTCATGGGTTATAGGGCGTTTCATATGCCGTACAGCCTTCCATAAGCTGTAATTGGAGTTGTTTGTGGCATCTATGCTGTTTAGATAGCCTACTATTGCAGACTCGTGGTTCTGTATCAATTTGTTGCGAAGAGTTGTCAGGCCATTAGTGGTTGGGGAACGACTGTTTTGCCATTGTCTTCTTAACTTCCTTTTTTTCTCTGATCAGGGTCTCTATATCCGTCGATGTATTGTAAGGAGCACGTTTAATTGTCCGCTTGATTGGGGTTGCATTTCTTGCTGCAGAATCCAAGACTTCTGTAAGTCGGTCGAGAGCTATTTGGATGTCAGATGAATTTTTTAGGGGAATGCACTGTGATAGGTGATAGCTCACATACATTTTATACTTTAACTAATTTGTGTTTCTGTTTGGATAGGAAATAAAGTTTGTAGCTGCGGCTTCAGAGTTGCCTTTTAAAATGAGGATTGAAGGTGATTGATCACACGATAGATCATAGGAGGAACTAACTAGTACCTGATCGCGCTTGATGTTTTTAAAAACAGCAAAGTCAATAAGGTCTGGTATCTTGTTGAAGTCGGTTGGCCAATAGGTAGGCTCACCACTCGATACGACATAAAAATTATTTGCAGTTACGATATTGTATAGCTGATTACCTCTATTACTAATATGTATGTTTAGCGTTTCTGCCCCAATGTGGGGAAGAAATTGAGAAATTTATCGTATACAATTTTGTGCCTCGGGGGACAATAAACGGATGACAAGGTGAGTTTGAAATTAGTAAGATTTATAGATGTGGCCTGAATACAATCTTCTTCGAACTCAGGCAATGGTAAGTGTCTGATGTTTTTGTGCACATTTCTGGCTGTGCCACCACAAGCCCGTCCGCTGGGATGTTTTGTGTCATACGTAAGGTATCCATTTACCCTAAAGCAGTTTTTATGAGTAAAGTGTGTTTCAGAGACAAGAAGTACGTCGTGTTTATGTTGGGATAACCCGCTTGCATTCCAGAAACATATTTTTAACTGGTTCATTTGTTGTTGAGTAGAACTTGCAGGAGCCTGTTCTGGTTCGCATCATTTCCTAAAACATGTTCTGCACAGTGGCCATGAAGTTATTCATAGTTTGAATTAAATTTTCAATTGAGCTAGGCATATTTGTAGACCTTCCCTAGGAACATTAGCGTATGGAGGTTGCTTTGCGTTGGAAGTACTCTGGTAATTTTTCGCATTTAGCTTTCTTTTTAAGACTTGGGCATATGATTGGTTTTGTTTGTTTGTGTAGTACTAGCAATAGAGCCAGCGGCTCGGCTGGGCGCATATGACAGACCATATTGGGAGTGAGTATATTTTTGAACCAAAGCAGGTTTTTTTAAATGTAAGAATACTTTACAATCCCTATATTTGCTGCATTTCTTAACATTTGGGTCAGCTTTAGAACGATTACATTCGGCGGTTTTATGAGCGTCGCCACAAGCCACACATAAGTGAGATAATTTACGATATGATTTTGTATGCCCATATTCCTGACAGTTTGTGCATTGGGAGAGAACCTTTCGTTTTAATCTGTTGAGTAGGTAACGCAAGTTGTATATGGGATGAACTGAATTTTTAGTTTTGAGAACCGATGAACCAAACGGTGCATTCGTTGAGGAACTTTATTCCTGTTCAAAATGTTATGAACAGATTTTACCTTATACTCCTCCAGCTCTACGACAGATTTTATTTCCTCTGTAGGAACAGAACTATTATGACAATAATCAAATCCTTAGCACTTTTTAATTGATATGTTTAGTAACTTTTATTTTCTGCGTCCAGGTGTCTTGATATAATACGAAAGTTCGTTCGTTTCTGGCTGTTCTGGCTTGAATTTGCCCGCGTCGTATAGAAACGACGTAGAAATTATTCTTACCTACAAGTTGAGTCAACATGTTGACTATGCTTTTTGATGTTTGCTCTCGCAGATATATAGGTGGCGGTTTAACGTCTTTAGTGGCTGTTCCATTAGCTGATTCCGTTTCTTCATCCTCAGGTGTGGATAGTACAAAGAATCTGTTACCACTTGTTGACAAAGAGACTACGTTAGAGCCTTTGTATTGTTTGGCCAAGCGTTTCTGTTGTGTGGACCTAGGGCTAGCCTTTCTCTTAGTTATTGTAATATAACTGTCCATGGCTGTTTGCACTTTAGTACTTTTTGGCACAGCTCCTATATTTATTAATGCTATTCGTGATGTTCCACGTTTTTCGTTATTATTCCTCTGGTCAGACGACTTCACACTTTGAACCACATTTACGGTTTAAATTGAAATACAATTTTGTAACACTGTCCCCCGCTTAAGCCTGTTCGTCCCGCCCTGATTCAGCTTTTCCATAGACAGCTAATCGTTCTAGATTTACAACTTTCATTTTAGACCTCTTATATTTTCGTATTCTATAGACCACGTCGTTTAATTTCTTAATTACCAAATATGGTACATCTCAGTGAGTTTGTAGTTTGGGAGACAAATCTTTCTTTTGTTGTGGGTTATATAGCAGTACTAGTTGACCTTCATTGAATCCTTCAGAATTCGTTGCTCGATCATATTTGGCTTTCATTTTATTACTTGTCATATAAATTCGTCTCCGTACGAATTCATGAAATTTGTTAAGGTCATCTTGCTCTTAGAAAATGTTTTAATTGTCCTTATTTGCTGATGAAGACTTAACACTATATTCCAAATAACCAGGCAATTTGAGCTCAGTTCCAAAGACGATTTTTGCTTGTGCTTTAGAGGAGGAGTCGTGAACAGCTGATCTGTTACTAGCAGAAATTTTTGTATATATTTATCCCAGTCCTTTTGATATCCACTGACCACATAAAATATTCTTCCAGAGTTCGATTAAATCTTTCGACCATGCCATCAGATTGTGGATGTAGTGGAGTTGTTCTGGTTTTTCTTATGCCATATCCATCACACATTTCCTTGAATACAGCGGATTCAAAATATCTTCCCTGCTTAGGGTGTATTTGCAATGGAACACCATAACGGCACACCCAGTTGTTCACAAGTTCATCTACAACTGTTTAAGCTTCTTGGTTGGGAATTGCATATACCTCTGGCCACTTGCTGAAATAATCCATAATCACTAGAACGTAACGGTTTCCGTCATCACTAACAGGAAAAGGACCATTGTAATTCGCTCAAATGCTGTATTTGAGTTGTACTGCTGAAGTCGTCTTCGACTTCTTCTTACTGGACCCTTGGCTGCTATGCATTGTGGAAAATTTGCAATCCAATCGGCTACTGCTGTTGAAAACCAATCCAATAAAACCGTTTTTTACTTTTCTAGGATTTTTGTCACACCCAGGTGACCTCCACTAGAACCATCATGGAATTATCTAGGTATTTCGTTTATTTTAGAGGCCGGCACCACAATAAGATGTCTAACTGTGTCGCCATCTGCATTCTCTCATGTACGGTATAAGCAGCCACTTAACAACTGTAGACTATTTCATAGAGCCGAATATGACTTTATCAGCGGACTTTCGGCAGATATTTCATTACGGGTAGGTGTTAAATAATAAACCAATCCGTGTTACAATTAGTGCAGAAGTTGCAGTATTCGAAAAAAGCTGTTCAGCATTAAGAGATATTAGAGAGGCTCATGAAGAAAGCCGCCCTCCACGATATGTTAGTTCCAAAGCATAAAAAACATCGCATCGGTTAAAACTGAAAATGGAACTTGTAAATGACGAGTTAGCCCTAATTAATGAAAAAGAAGCTGCTAGAGCGCCATGCTCGTGCAGAAGCAAAGGGCATTGTTATAACAAGATGATACCGATGACAGTGATTCTATTTCCTCTGCCTCAAATCGTGGTGTAGATTGGCTGCAGGGAAAAGATGGTATGACTGGAGCAGATAGTGGAGAAGTAACTAATGCTTTTGCTGCAGAAACGCTACAACAGCCTCAAGGTCAATGCACGACTACAGAAGTAATGACATTATTCAACAAGTATTGCTTAGAATGCATTTTAATAAAAGTGCTAGGTCTTTCAGAATTCACAATTCACCTCACCTGCTGGACCCTTGGCTGCTATGCATTGTGGAAAATTTGCAATCCAATCGGCTACTGCTGTTGAAAACCAATCCAATAAAACCGCTTTTTACTTTTCTAGGATTTTTGTCACACCCAGGTGACCTCCACTAGAACCATCATGGAATTATCTAGGTATTTCGTTTATTTTAGAGGCCGGCACCACAATAAGATGTCTAACTGTGTCGCCATCTGCATTCTCTTATGTACGGTATAAGCAGCCACTTAACAACTGTAGACTATTTCATAGAGCCGAATATGACTTTATCAGCGGACTTTCGGCAGATATTTCATTACGGGTAGGTGTTAAATAATAAACCAATCCGTGTTACAATTAGTGCAGAAGTTGCAGTATTCGAAAAAAGATGTTCAGCATTAAGAGATATTAGAGAGGCTCATGAAGAAAGCCGCCCTCCACGATATGTTAGTTCCAAAGCATAAAAAACATCGCATCGGTTAAAACTGAAAATGAAACTTGTAAATGACGAGTTAGCCCTAATTAATGAAAAAGAAGCTGCTAGAGCGCCATGCTCGTGCAGAAGCAAAGGGCATTGTTATAACAAGATGATACCGATGACAGTGATTCTATTTCCTCTGCCTCAAATTGTGGTGAAGATTGGCTGCAGGGAAAAGATGGTATGACTAGAGCAGATAGTGGAGAAGTAACTAATGCTTTTGCTGCAGAAACGCTACAACAGCCTCAAGGTCAATGCACGACTACAGAAGTAATGACATTATTCAACAAGTATTGCTTAGAATGCATTTTAATAAAAGTGCTAGGTCTTTCAGAATTCACAATTCACCTCACAGTAGGCGCCAGGTATATTGCCAATAAGCACTGCCGACACAAACATTGTCGATGATAAATTTTCGACTTACTCGTGAACAAATAGCTGCGCGCAAGGGTCTTGCAAAAGACTTGCTCAAATTTACAGGCAAATCAGAGAATTGGCCGTTATTTATGGCCACATACGAAGACGACACAGCTATGCGGGTTTTCAAGGGAAGAAATTTAATTAGACTCCGTCACGCTCTTGACGGTTCTGCACCCAATGCAGTAAAAAGTCTGTTATTGAATGTGGTGTGTGTGCCACAAATTTTGTTAACGTTGAATATGAAATATGGGCGCCCAGAGCCAAAATAAGAGATATGCCGCCACCAAAGGAGTCTAGGCTTGAGACCATAGTTGACTTTGCAATAGAGGTGCAATATGTATGTGCAACTATGAAAGCCGCCGGTATGACAAATTACCTCAACAATCTAGAGTTATAGAAAGAATTGGTATCGAAGGTGCCTTTTGGGGAATGCACAAATCTACGTTGGCGATCCAAGCACGTCATTAAAATCAAACAGGCACGGTGGAAATGTGAACGCGCACTGTTAAACGGTCACAAGAACAATTTCAGAAACAAAATATAGTATTTGCAAAGGCAAATGTATTAGTGCACAATATTGTGATCGCTTTATTAAAATGAAGAGAGCCGAAAAATGGAAAACAATTAGAAAACACAATTTGTTCAAGATTTGCTTGCTTCCACATTATCCACAGCCGTGTATTCTATTGTGAAGTGTAATGTTGATAATTGCAACATTTTACACCATCCTGTTGAACAGGTGATGCCCTCGGTAAGTGTCACATGTAATGCTCATCACCCTCACGAATCTAACCCAATACTTTTCCGTATATTACCGGTAGCACTTTATGGCAAAGGCATAAAAATATCGACTTATGCATTTTTGGATGACGGGTCATCTCTTACCCTTATTTATGAGGAGGTTTTCCCGGAGAACATCAGCCACTCTGTCTGTGGTGGACTTCGAATACTCACCGTTATGAAGATGATTCTAAGGTTACACATTTTGAAATTTCCGGAGCTGAATCTAATAAACGATATATTTTAAAAGATGTTCATACTGTGAAAAAGCTAAAACTGCCCCCACAGACAGTAAGATTCTTATAATGAAGTTAAGCCAAGAATTTTAATTGGGTTAAATAATAATTATCTCTGCCAGAGCTTAAAATCAAAGGAAAGCAGTGAGTATGAACCGACTGCAGGAAAAACACGTCTATGTTGGACGGTAAAGGGTGCGGTGGCCGTTAGTCCGTCAAGTTACGAAACAGTAAACTAATATTCATTTTCACAATGTTGACACCAAGAAAACCTGCTTACTGCAGTAAAAAATTATATATTAAATTATAAGTATTGATATGATGGGTGACAAAAATGTAAAAATGTCTTATGATCTGATTTACAAAAAATCAAAGGTCTCTCCCGTCGAGATAGGTTGCCTGATGGAAGTTTTTTAATGGCGAAAAAACGTGCACATTGCTTGTATAAAAAAAAATTAAAAAGATGCAGATTTGGCAAAGGCACTGTTATCAAAAATAAGTGACTACGTTTAATCCTAGAAGGGTACTGTGAGTAAAATTTACTCACATAAGGAATAGATTTGTTCGTAAATCAGCAGGTTGGCCATGCTGATAGTCAAGCCACTAGCAGTGCTTGGTCCACTCTGTCAATAGTCGGCTGCCGCAAGCATAGAATGGTGTTGTTTGATTTATCGCGCTTGTGGACAATTAAAAAAAAGTTAGTGAGTAAAATTTACTTATCGGTACCCTTTACTTACTAAATTGTGTGAGTCAAATTTACTCATCAGTACCCTTTACGTGAGGCATATTTACTTATCAGTAACTTACTACGTGTCTAAAAAATATATTTTGTGCTGAATTAGGACAAGTATGTTTTTGTTTGGTAACATAACCGTAAAGAAAACTATAGAGCATACAAATGGCAGGAAGTGGGCTATCAGAACAAAATATTTTGGATGCAATACTTGAACTAGAATCTGAGGAAGAAGACAATTTGGAGTTGGAGCTTTGTAACTTAAATGAGGATTCTTGGGACAGTGTTGCAGATCCGGAATATCAACCAGAAACGGAAGAATTAAATTATGTCGAAGAAAATTTGATACACGGAGTCATAAATGCAGAAGAAACTGAAAATGAAGAAAGGGAGGCAACACCTGGCAAACGTAGAAAACAGAAACTTGGTGAGAGGAGAAGAAATGAAAGATCAGCTGCTCAAGAAATTCGTGAAACAGAAGAGGTGATTACAATTATTACAGTACCAACAATCTCATCGGAAAATATGGAAATTTTATATGAAGTAAGAACCTGTTGCTGCGCTAGTTCAAAAAACTCCCTCAAAAAATATTGTTCACATTGGCCCTGGCCCAAAAGCAAATGCAAAAATTATTTGTGTCCTGCCAGCTGCTTCAAACTGTTTTTACCGCAGACATATTGCAAGAGATTTTGGTTTCTACAAATAAAGAAATAAACATTTAAAGGGTGAACTATAACGTTAAATCTCTCGCGGTTTTGTCAAATTTGGAAATGGGCGAACTTGAAGCATTTCTTGGTTTGTTAGTCTTAGTTGGCAACACATATGATGTTTGACACTATCTACTGTGGGAAAAGGTACAAGGCAACCATGCCTGAAAGAAGATTCAAATTTATCCTATTTGCGGTGAACATGCACAAAAAAAGTGCCCTGACTGTGCTTGAAAAAAAAAATTTTATATATTCACAATCGTCAAAAATCAATAATGAAGTAATATTTTTGCTTATTTTATATATTGTAATAAAAAGTGACACTTATATATATATTTCAATTTCTTAAATTTAAAACTACTACTTTACAAAATAAATCAGATAATAACGTAAAAATTCTGAAGTGAGTAAAATTTACTCATCGGTACCTATAAGCGCCTACAATTTAACCGTACCCTTCTAGGGTTAAAAAGGTTATGCAAGAAAACTTCAGCCTTCCGAATTGCGAATTAACAATCACTGGTATTTACCAATATTTCCAATTATCAATCCGAATAAGCCGGGTAAGATTCGATTAGTGTGGGATGCCGCTACAAGTGTTCCTTAAACACAATACTATTAAAGAGTCCAGATAAGCTGACTTCTCTTGTAGCTGAAAACACCCAGAGTCTTTGGCGGGTACCGAACCCGCAACCCTTTGACTGATAGTCTGGCACAAAGACATACAATGACATTGTGTATATTGTTGACCCTGCCAATCCCATAAATTGTTATCCGAATTAAGAAGACAAGTAAGAAGCGCATCTATAAAAACTGCAACTGGTGTATATCTGAGACCAGCAACTATGATTGCAGTAATTGATGTAAGGCGTTCATTTAACGATGAAGATCCTAGCAAGAATATTCCTAGGGGGAGTGTTAAATAATAAACAAACCCTGTTTTACTTTCATATACGTAAGTGACAGAAACAGCTGATGTTACTGTATTCTGATTGGTTAAAAAGTTAAAACGGGAGTAGTAAAATATAAAATATGTCTTTGTCACTTGTTGTTATAATTAGTGGAGAAGTTCCAGTATTCGAGCTTGTTGAGCATCAAATAAAAAAATTTAATTTAAAGTACGTATTTGTGTTTTTATTGCCGCTGTTGAATTCACAACAGGTATAACATTAAAATGCCATAATCCATCACTTGCACAAAATGCAGTTTTCTCTTTGTCCTTTTCCGAAATTTCTACTTGCCAATAACCACTTTGCAAGTCCAATGTAGAGAACCAGTTTTTTCCTGCCAGAGTGTCTAGAGTATCATCAATTCTAGGTAACGGGTAGCTGTCCTTCTTCGTGACGTCGTTCAGCTTTCTATAATCGACGCAGAATCTAGTGCTGCCATCATTCTTCTTAACCAAAACTGGTTCGATTACTCCGTTCCTTTATATTTCGTTTACCAGCTCTTTTACTTTGCTTCGTTTCACTAGAGGAATACTTCTGGGTGCCTGCTTTATTGGTATCGCTTCAACAGCATCTATTTTGTGTTTTACAGTTGCTGTTCTACCCTGGCTCTGACCTTTTATAGCGAAAACGGAAACATGTTTCTTTAGAAGTTGTTTGGCCTTATCTTTATCTGCCGGTGCTAGTTTTTTTTACCCATTTCGATAGCTCTGTTGTTTGGTGGATTTATTTGCAGATTCCAGCTTTTACTCACAATTGACTACCGCTCTGCAGAAGCACATTCACCAATTTCGGAATCCGTCCTGACGACTTTTTCGTAGTTGTACAGGTTAACCACTCTTACACAGTTAACATTTTACTTTAGCTTTGCTTTTCACCTAGTGACTGCATAACTGCCTCTTTTATGCCATCCACTATACTTCTCTCATTTTCAGCGTTAACCCCGATGTTTTGCACCTTGAATATTTGCGGCTTAGAGATTATTTTCGCCGTTTCTTTTGCAAGCGCGAATGAAACGGTTTCTTCAAATGATGACTTTCGTGTAACACAAACTGCTTGTTTCACCTCAGGATAACGAGTGCCATTCACAAATGCCTCGATCTTGAATTGATCCAAGAGGGGATGATTTTCTCCCGGATAAGTCAGCTGTACCAAACATTCAACACCCATCGCGAAGTCCTGTAGACTTTCATTGGAATTCTGCACTCTACCACGTAATTCCATTCGATATATTTCTTTCCTATGTTCGCCACCATACTTGCGTTGTAGTGCATTCATTATGTCATCACAACTATTTATATTTCACATTGGTACGCTATCAAGGACTACTGCAGCGTTTCCTTTCAAAGCCAGCATCAACTCCAAAGCTTTTTCCTCGTTGCTCCATATGTTCCTAATGGCAACTGCATTCAACAAGGGGCATTTATTCTGCTAGAGGTTTCTGGAGTAATTCGCACTGGTCTATCGTAACATTGAAGATAACTTGTTTAAAGCACTTCTTTAAAACAAAAATATATATATATATTTTTTTTCTAAATTTCCGGCTCTGACTCGTTCCATATATCGTGAATTATGCATATCGTGAATTATTACTCTTTTGTTTTTCTACCGGTTGAATATTCGCCGCGTTTTTCTTTGTTTTGGCGGTAGAAAAAGAGTTTTTAACTCTGTCGAGTTCAGTTCGCTATTGGCTGCTGTAACTACCAGGACATCCTCCAGCTCCTCAATCAACGCTTAAAAAATATATTCCTTTTCTCATCCCTAAGTATATATATATCTTGTATATTTAAAATAAGTACAAAAATACAATACCTATGTAAGTACTGTGAATTTAAACCAGTATAGCTGTTTTATTTCCAAACGTAGAATCTCCAGGAATCCCCTCCTGCCCATGTCTCTTTCCTTTATACTCGCATCCGAACACGCTCTTCTGTCCCTCTTCCGGAGGCTATGTGGTAGTGATATAAGTAATAGTGTATCCCTCTCTCGTCCAGTTGCTTGCAAGTCCAATTCTGTTTCCTTCTTTAATCTTGGATATCCCTTATCCCAGTATTAAACATGGTCCTTTCTTGCCATTAAGATTAAGAAAATAATAGATGGCCACCCTAAATATACAGTCCAAGCTCTCTCAGTAAAAGCTCATAAAGTTAAAAAAATAAATACAAACCAACAAAGGCTGCACACAATAATTTTTTAGTTTTTGTGCGTTGATAGCTAGAAGCAGTGATTTACGGGAGAAACATAAATAAGAACTTAAAGAAAAAATTGGAAAATCAAGAAGGTTGTTAAGGTTTAATAAATGCCCTTGAAATTTAAATTTACCTACTTAGAACTAGTGAAAAGTGGCTAAAATTGTTAAAACTGTTATTGGGTACATACCTAAACTAAAAGTTGACTAAACTTACAACCTATGAAAAAAAAAAAAAGTTCTAATTAAATTTACCTACTTAAGAATAAGGGAATAATTTGTTAAAACACCTAATGTGGGGTAATGAAATTTTAATAAAACTAAAGCTAATCGAAAAAGTTCCTAAAGTTAATTAAATACCCATGGAATTCTAAATTTACCTAATAGAAACTAAAAGGAATTACAAAAACAGCTAGACGGGGTAAAATACCTACATACAGAGGTACAAAGTAAAAACACAAACAAAAAGAAAACCGTGAGTACATTGAAATTTAAAAAAAAAATACATCCATATAATACACACATCCCAGTGTTAGAAAAATAAAGTTGCTTAAAAGCAGAAGTTGAGGCAAAATCGTAGCAACAAAATACAAGTGAAAAATTTACCGCAATCACATTGCAATTTGTTGTTGCTGAAAAAACCACCACTTTTATGGTTAGTGAGGAAAAAAAAAAAAAAAAAACGATCTCTTAAGATATTTTGGAAGCAGCGAAAACTTTTCTCTTATTTTGTGAAAAGAAGAGAATTGTATGTTGTACATAGGCCGAAAGTGTTTCTCTTCATTTACAAAGATTAAACGAAAGCTTTTTTATGTGAGAAAATTATTTAAAGTTAAATTCGAAAGATCCCAGCGAAGAAAGTTTAAATAAACACTTAATAAAATCTCTGCTCTTTACCATTAGTATATAAAATTATTTAAATCTGATTTCGCGAATCCCAGCGAACAAAGAGGTTTAAATAAAAACATAAAATAAATCTTTGCTCTTTCTCATTATTTGATAAAATTATTTAAATCTGATTTCGCGAATCCCAGCGAACAAAGAGGTTTAAATAAAAACATAAAAGAAATCTTTGCTCTTTCTCATTATTTGATAAAATTATTTAAATCTGATTTCGCGAATCCCAGCGAACAAAGAGGTTTAAATAAAAACATAAAATAAATCTTTGCTCTTTCTCATTATTTGATAAAATTATTTAAATCTGATTTCGCGAATCCCAGCGAACAAAGAGGTTTAAATAAAAACATAAAAGAAATCTTTGCTCTTTCTCATTATTTGATAAAATTATTTAAATCTGATTTCGCGAATCCCAGCGAACAAAGAGGTTTAAATAAAAACATAAAAGAAATCTTTGCTCTTTCTCATTATTTGATAAAATTATTTAAATCTGATTTCGCGAATCCCAGCGAACAAAGAGGTTTAAATAAAAACATAAAAGAAATCTTTGCTCTTTCTCATTATTTGATAAAATTATTCAAATCTGATTTCGCGAATCCCAGCGAACAAAGAGGTTTAAATAAAAACATAAAAGAAATCTTTGCTCTTTCTCATTATTTGATAAAATTATTTAAATCTGATTTCGCGAATCCCAGCGAACAAAGAGGTTTAAATAAAAACATAAAAGAAATCTTTGCTCTTTCTCATTATTTGATAAAATTATTTAAATCTGATTTCGCGAATCCCAGCGAACAAAGAGGTTTAAATAAAAACATAAAATAAATCTTTGCTCTTTCTCATTATTTGATAAAATTATTTAAATCTGATTTCGCGAATCCCAGCGAACAAAGAGGTTTAAATAAAAACATAAAAGAAATCTTTGCTCTTTCTCATTATTTGATAAAATTATTTAAATCTGATTTCGCGAATCCCAGCGAACAAAGAGGTTTAAATAAAAACATAAAAGAAATCTTTGCTCTTTCTCATTATTTGATAAAATTATTTAAATCTGATTTCGCGAATCCCAGCGAACAAAGAGGTTTAAATAAAAACATAAAAGAAATCTTTGCTCTTTCTCATTATTTGATAAAATTATTTAAATCTGATTTCGCGAATCCCAGCGAACAAAGAGGTTTAAATAAAAACATAACAGAAATCTTTGCTCTTTCTCATTATTTGATAAAATTATTTAAATCTGATTTCGCGAATCCCAGCGAACAAAGAGGTTTAAATAAAAACATAAAAGAAATCTTTGCTCTTTCTCATTATTTGATAAAATTATTTAAATCTGATTTCGCGAATCCCAGCGAACAAAGAGGTTTAAATAAAAACATAAAAGAAATCTTTGCTCTTTCTCATTATTTGATAAAATTATTTAAATCTGATTTCGCGAATCCCAGCGAACAAAGAGGTTTAAATAAAAACATAACAAAAATCTTTGCTCTTTCTCATTATTTGATAAAATTATTTAAATCTGATTTCGCGAATCCCAGCGAACAAAGAGGTTTAAATAAAAACATAAAAGAAATCTTTGCTCTTTCTCATTATTTGATAAAATTATTTAAATCTGATTTCGCGAATCCCAGCGAACAAAGAGGTTTAAATAAAAACATAAAAGAAATCTTTGCTCTTTCTCATTATTTGATAAAATTATTTAAATCTGATTTCGCGAATCCCAGCGAACAAAGAGGTTTAAATAAAAACATAAAAGAAATCTTTGCTCTTTCTCATTATTTGATTAAATGGTTTAAATCTGATTTCGCAAATCCCAGCGAAGAAAGTTTAAATAAACACTTAATAAAATCTCTGCTCTTTACCATTAGTATATAAAATTATTTAAATCTGATTTCGCGAATTCAAGCGAACAAAGAGGTTTAAATAAACAATTAAAAAAAAAAAAAAAAAATCTCTCTTTGTCCATTTATTTGGAAAATATTTAAATCTGAGTTCGCGAATCCCAGCGAACAAAAAGGTTTAAATATATACGTAATAAAGTCTCTGCCTTTTAAGAAAGGTTATTTCCATATTAATATCCGTATAAATAGATCGTACAATAAAGTTTTTAACGTATAGTTGCGAATCCCAGCAAACATTTGTGAAAAATCAACCGCTCGGAAGAGTCTCATTTAACTCATATTTGTTTTCGTTAAAATTTATATAGAGATTAGCACAAGAACCTTTGCGACAATTGAGTTTTAGCGTATTTTTTCGATAGTTTACCGATCACTCGAGCCCCGTAAGCGATTTATTACTAAGACTCAAAATTGTGAAAACTAGAGCTCAGAAAAAGAAGATGGAAGAAGAGTTTATTTTTGATTCAGATGATTTGATCACCTTTTGCTCGGAGTTCGACGATATTCCATTGGGGGATATGACTGACTCATTTCTAGAGGTTAACCTCCAAGATCTTAACGATCGGTGGACTAACTTACAAAGATCGTATAGAGCGCTCTGCACGGATAAGGAGACAGAGGTACGAAAAGAATTTTTCGAGTCCGTTCGGGCAAAGCACTCCGCCTGTACACGAGCATTTCACAAGTGTAAAGCAAAGATCCTAGATATACGGAAATCGTTCGTGATAAATATGCCCAACAATAATTTTCAACCCTTTGTAGACGAAGATAGCTTTGCACACGTTAAAGTTCCTCCCTGTGATACGGACATCTTCTATGGAGGCTATGAGGAGTGGCCGTCCTTCCGCGATATGTTCACTGCCGTGTATGTAGATAATCCCAAAATCCCTCCGGTACAGAAACTGTACCACCTTAGATTGAAAGTTCAAGGGCAGGCAGGAAGTTTAATAAGGAAATATAAGTTGTGTGCGGAAAATTTCTCCTTGGCGTGGGAAACATTAAGAGACAGGTACGAGAATCAGAGGATTCTCGTAGAAAATCAGATTAAGATTCTCCTTAATCTGCCCTCTATAACTGATGAAAGTAGTAAATCTCTACAAACTCTTCAAATGACCATAAATGACTGTCTGTCCGCGATAAAGGCCCAGGACGTTGCAATTGAGGAATGGGACCCGTTTATAATCGTTTTATGCTCCAGCAAGCTTCCCGTGGAAACTCTGTCCCTATGGGAGCAATCGCTTGAGTCACATAAAAAGTTGGTCAAATGGGAAAAAATGGATAGGTATCTTTCTCATAGATGTGAAGTTGTTGAACGTTTAGAGTCCCGTAAACAAGAGTCCCAAGGCGTCGCTCAAAAGAAGCAGACAAACAATTTGCCAAACCCTAATAGATCTGAGCCTTCCCAATTTCCATGCAAGGTCTGTGGAGCTGGTCATCCCCTGAAAAATTGCTCCCAGTTCTTAAGTTTTGATCCCAAGGCCAGAAATCAGGTCGTTTTAGATAACAAGATATGCATCAACTGTTTAGCATACAGTCACCTGCGAAAAGACTGCCCGAGCAAGTACTCATGCTCTCAATGTCAAAAGAATCATCATTCTCTTTTACACTTTCCTAAGCCTTTGGTGAACAACCAAAACTCTATACCCCTCGACACTAATCCAAGTACCTCGGCACAAACCAGAGCGAACACTTCTCGATCGGCGGCCGCTCACGTCGTGCAGACCCGTGACAGATCATGTGGGGAAAATGTCTTGCTTCCCACTGCAATGGTCCAAATAAGGCACCAAGGGGAAAACTTTAAAGCTCGTGCTTTTCTGGATCAAGGATCAGAGAGGACATTTATTTCAAAAAGGCTTCAACAGCAATTAATGCTGCCGACAGAGAGAAAATTTTTTCAAATACATGGAATAGGCGGAGAGGTGGTAGGGAATTCCAACTCTTTGTGCAGATTAAACCTATATTCGGTTAAACACACCCGTTTGGTATCTGTAAAGGCAATTGTTGTTCCAAAAATAACCCGCATGTTGCCTAAATATTCTATATCGAAGTCTGATATACCCTTGTCAGAGCTAGAGAATCTTGATCTCGCTGACCCAGATTTTTGTGTACCCAGTCACGTCGACTTGCTCATTGGAAGTAATTTTCTTCCTCGAATTCTTCTCGAAGGACTCAAAACTGTTGCCCAGTCCCTAATGGCACAGGAGACAATCTTTGGTTGGATTGTTAGTGGTCCGGTCGGCATAGAAACATGCCGTTCGTTCTCAATTGAGGCGAGTGAAATTTCAAGAGACCCAATTAGTGAGCAACTTAGGAAATTTTGGGAGGAGGAAGAAGTCCCGTATCAACGTCCTCTTTCAAAAGAAGAAGAGTTTTGTGAGACACTGTATAAGCAAACCACGTTTCGTAATAGTGAGGGTCGTTATGTAGTGAAGCTGCCGTTTAAATCAGAGTTTTCCCAAGGTCTGCGTCTAGGCTCTTCCCGACCTGCAGCAATGGCTCAATACCGCAATTTAGAACAATCGCTGGGAAAAAAGGGTGAACTCGGAAACGTTTACTACAATGTTCTAAAAGAATATATATCACTGAACCACATGGAACCGACGACCTCGTTCGAAAACATATCTATAGGCGGCTATAATTCCTTTTATTTGCCGCATCACGCAGTTCTTAAGCCCGAGAGTCGTAGCACTAAGGTCAGAGTAGTGTTCAACGCTTCCAAAAGAACAAGTTCAGGATTGTCTCTCAATGATGTACTTCACGTAGGTCCTACCTTACAAGCTGACTTAATGACCTTAGTCCTGAACTGGCGACTATACAAATATGTCTTCAACGGTGATATTGAGAAAATGTATCGTCAAATTCTCGTTCATGAGGATGACATACAATTTCAGCGAATTCTCTTTCGCCAAAACCCAAAATCTCCCATACAAGATTTCGCTTTGAAAACCGTTACGTTCGGAGTCAATTGCGCTCCATATTTGGCTATCAGAACCCTAATTCAATTGGCTCACGACTCTGAAAATATTTTTCCAAAAGCAAGCCATATTCTCAACCATGAAGCGTATGTGGATGATATCTTATCTGGTGCACATAGTGTAGATTCCGCGGTTGATTCTTTGTCTCAGGTTATTAGCTCTTTAAAATCCGCGGGGTTTGCATTGAAAAAGATCACGTCTAATAGCCCAAAGATTCTAGCGTCAGTCCCAAACGATGATATTTTAGATTCAGAGTTTCTCAAGCTCAGAGAGGCAAGCACCACAAAAACTCTTGGCATTCAATGGAATGCATTAACTGATAAATTTTCTTACACTATTGATCCCATTAGTCCAAGTGACTCAATTACGAAAAGACAAATTCTGTCTAATGTGGCCAAACTTTTCGACCCAGCTGGTTGGATATCGCCAATTGTCATTCAAGCTAAAATTCTTCTGCAACAGCTCTGGCTAGAGGGGACGGGTTGGGATGACAATGTGAAACCCAGTACATTAGCAAAATGGAACGGTTTTGTTCAGAACATTCCCTCGGTCTCTAAGCTGAACATTCCGCGTTGGATTGATTTTTCCCCTACCCTACCAACACAAATTCACGGCTTTTGCGATGCATCAGAGAAGGCTTATTGCGCAGTCGTATATTTTCGGATACAGTCTGCGGCGGGAATAAAATCTCATTTGTTCGCCGCAAAAACAAAAGTTGCTCCTATTAGTCCGGTTAGTCTCCCACGGCTGGAACTTTGTGGAGCTCTTTTATTGTCGAAGTTAGTAAGGCACCTTGTGAACTCACTGCCTTGTAAGAAGAATGAGGTCTTTCTCTGGTCAGATTCGTCGATTGTTCTCAGTTGGTTGGGAAAACCTCCGAATACTTGGAGAACTTATGTTGCCAACCGCACGGCACAAATTATCCGAAATGTAGGGTACTCCTCTTGGCGTCATGTTAGGTCGGCTGATAATCCAGCCGACTTGGGCTCCCGTGGTTGCGACACTGAACAACTACTAAATAGCTCCTTATGGTGGAGGGGGCCATCTTGGCTACAGGGACCCCCCGAAGAATGGCCAAAGCCCATAACAATTAACGAAAGTTCCCTTGAATTGAAACAGAGGGTAAACGTGCTTCATCTGTTTACTGGCGGTGAAGACATACTTAACCGCTTCTCAGAATGGGATAAGGCTGTAAGGGTCATGACTTATGCGCTTCGGTTTATACGTGCAATCAGGAAACGGTTACAGACGGTTAAGAAATCTCCACTTAAGCTCGCATCCCAGACCCAAGAGTTATCTTCTGTCGAGGCAGTATCCTGCATGATTAAACGCAGCTCGTATATTACTAACGAAGAGTTTTTGAGAACAAAAAATAAGCTTATCTCCGTTGCTCAAATTACGCATTACCCTCGAGAGTTCGAATCCCTTATTAAACAACAGAGCGTGAGTAACAAAAGTTCTCTCCACCCGTTGAACCCTTTTTTAGATCAAGATAATGTTGTTCGAGCCAACGGTAGAATTTCTAACTCTACCTTACCTTATAAGGAAAGACACCCTATTATTCTCCCGGCCAATTCAGTCTTCTGTAGACTGCTCGTCGATTTTGTGCATAGGGTCCTTATGCACGCAGAAATCAACTTAATGTTGCGAGCGGTGAGAGGAGAGTACTTCGTTCCCCGATTAAGATCAGCTATTAGGCTCTGCATTAGAAATTGTGTAACCTGTATACGTTATAAGCAAAGAGTGCAGTCCCAATTGATGGGTGCCCTACCCCGGGAACGAAGCTCATTTTCCTTACCCTTCACTAATACTGGGCTAGACTTTGCAGGACCTTTCTCCATAAAAACCTCTATGTTGAGAAATGCCCCTTACCAGAAAGGGTATGTTTGCGTGTTTGTGTGTTTTTGCACGAAGGCTATACACCTCGAATTATGCTCCGATCTCTCTACCAAGGCCTTTCGAGCTGCCTTCACTAGGTTTGTAGGCCGACGTGGCCTGCCAAAAAGAGTTATGTCCGACAATGGAACTAATTTTGTTGGGGCAGAACGGGCTCTTCGTCAAGAATATGAGGAGTTTGTTGGTAAGGCAGCCAACGAAGTGGTTGAGAAGTACTCTTCTCACGGTTTCCAGTGGAACTTTATCCCCCCGATATGGGAGGGTTGTGGGAGGCTGGTGTCAAATCCTTCAAGAAGCATTTTAAAAAGGTCGCCCAGAATAATAAATACACCTTCGAGGAGTTCACCACGCTCTTAACTCGCATCGAAGCAATTCTCAACTCGAGACCCTTATCTCCCATGTCAGACGACCCCAATGAGCTGTTAGCCCTTACTCCCGGTCACTTCCTTCGTGGGGCTCCCCTGGTAGCCGCGCCCGAAACCTTCACGGAAACGCTCACCTTGAGGGATCGCTGGGAGAGAGTGAAAGTGTTACACCGCCAGTTCGCTCGGAGATGGAAAGATGAGTATCTAAAGGAAATACAAAAGAGGTATAAATGGCGGAATTCGGAGAACATTACCGTGGGTCAACTCGCCGTAATAAAAGACGATCTGCTCCCTCCAAACGAGTGGCGATTGGGCCGTGTTACCAGAATATATGCGGGTAATGATGGTAATGTCCGCGTTGCGGACTTGAAGACGCAAGGGGGAATAATCACTAGGCCAATCGTCAAACTGTGCATTCTGCCGGTCCATACCGTAGATGATAAGTAAAAATGGGAAAGCTGTTACCCAAATTCCTCTCTTTCATATACCCCGACTGTGCCCTTTTACCTACCCTCACCCCCCTATTTTTTCCCCCTTTCACTAACACTTTTAATCAGGATTCTTTTGTACAAGCTCTTTTTATTAACATTATGTTTCTTCACAGGGCTCCAGGAAATTCCGACGTCCATCAGTGCCGTGTCTGCTCCCGGTTCCACGCACTACGGTTTTGCAGAAGGTTTTTAAGCATGAATGGGCCGGAACGCAGGCATGAAGTCCGCATCCATGGCTACTGCAAAAATTGCCTGGCCAGGTCTCATGCTACTGACGACTGCACCTCGGCCGATGTGTGCCAAAAATGTGGTTGGGCACACCACACTCTGCTTCACTTGTCCCCCGGGGCACAAGCCAGTAACCAAGAGAGAGTGAGCCGTAACGTTACTCCGACATCACGCCAACGTGCACCTGCACCAACAGCCCGCCAGAGGAGTGTCAGCAGTGATATTCGTACCTCATCGGGGTCACGTCAATCCAAGGTAAATGAACGCCTCGGCCCATACCGCCGTCCAGCACGGCGCACCCGTAGCAGCAACCAACCTTCCAGGCTTCAGTCCAGGAATCCAACCCCGACCCCCAGGGGTCCAACTCCGAATCCAAAGCGCATCTTAATGGGAGCCTTAAGAGCTCTTGAACGTTTAGCCAAAAATCTTTAATATCGTTGATCTTGTTGATCAAGGGGCTGCAGGATGTTTAAAGCACTTCTTTAAAACAAAAATATATATATATATTTTTTTTCTAAATTTCCGGCTCTGACTCGTTCCATATATCGTGAATTATGCATATCGTGAATTATTACTCTTTTGTTTTTCTACCGGTTGAATATTCGCCGCGTTTTTCTTTGTTTTGGCGGTAGAAAAAGAGTTTTTAACTCTGTCGAGTTCAGTTCGCTATTGGCTGCTGTAACTACCAGGACATCCTCCAGCTCCTCAATCAACGCTTAAAAAATATATTCCTTTTCTCATCCCTAAGTATATATATATCTTGTATATTTAAAATAAGTACAAAAATACAATACCTATGTAAGTACTGTGAATTTAAACCAGTATAGCTGTTTTATTTCCAAACGTAGAATCTCCAGGAATCCCCTCCTGCCCATGTCTCTTTCCTTTATACTCGCATCCGAACACGCTCTTCTGTCCCTCTTCCGGAGGCTATGTGGTAGTGATATAAGTAATAGTGTATCCCTCTCTCGTCCAGTTGCTTGCAAGTCCAATTCTGTTTCCTTCTTTAATCTTGGATATCCCTTATCCCAGTATTAAACATAACTACTTTTTATTTCCATATCGCGCAGTTTATCGTCAATATCTTTGACTTATATTTCCATGCCATTTTCTAGACCGGAGAGCTTTTTGTCAAATTTGTCGACTTGTATTTCAAGTTTCTCTACTCTGCTGTTTATGACTTCCAGTTTCTCGTTTAGAACTTTCTCTAACAATTTCTCGTTGTTGACTTTTCAAGTTTCTTGAACTTCTCAGCTATGTTTATAACAGGGTATTCCTAATAACAGGGTTCAGAAGAATTTATGTATGAACACTTAAATTTATGCATTCATGATAAATTGTCATGAATGAAATTTGCAAATGTTTTATTTTACGCTTACATTCGAAAGTGAATGACTAAGAATTTTTTGACTTTTAGCACACAGAAATAAATACACTAGTTTTTTTCTTTAGAGTACATATACGTATGTGAATAGTGAGAAGTAAAATATGTCCAATGCTCATTGAGAAGTTTTCTCATCGCGCTCATTTAATGTTCATACACATTAATGTTGGTGTTTTCTTTATCGTATATGTATGTTCGGACTTTTTTATATTCAAGTGATTGGTTTGTTTTATTTGTTCCTATACACAATGAAACAAAAAATTTTTCACAATGCATGTGTTTATGTTATAACGGTTTACTTTAATGATCTTCTATTTTGTGTTGTTCATCTTTAGTTGTTATGGGAAGTTAATTGTAATGTTATACATATTTCGTTTTGTTGCTACATATACATATTTATTAAATTATGTGTAGGTACCTAAATAATATTTAGTAAATATAAAAAAAACTTCAAAATGAATTGAGTAGGTTTCATACCAATTTTTATTAAAACACTAGCTGACCCGGTCCGCGTTGCTGGCCTTAAGTAAACATTAATGTTGTATTAGCACACGATTTAAATTGAGCTTTTCACGAAATTTACGGCCTTTAAATAAAAATCCATAGAATACCTATCATAAAGTCTTGTTACAAAATAACTTACATATGGTGTAGATATGGTCTCCATCAAAAAAGAAACGCATCTATTTAAGGCAAATTGGAAATTATATTTATTTATTACTTCATCTTGGGGCCAGCGGATACAACTGGCCGTGTGGAAAACATAAATTTTCCAAAATTAAGCCAGCAATAGTCAATGATTGGTTTGTGCTTTATTGATGGCAATAGTAAAGGTAAGACGCAAAGGGAATTGGAGCCGCTTGAATTGGAATGGTATATAGTTGGAAATCATCGAAATTCGTGGAATAAGTACGTCTTCGCCTTTGAATCTGCCACCGATGATTGTTGCATCGATTACATTTGATGAGCAGTTTTTGATGGCCAATCTGGTGCCGTTGCAAAGAAGAATCGATAGTTCATTAAAAAATTGTAAATTTCCTTAATTCAAAACTTCTTTACGACCAACAAACAACAAATAAAACGTATGTATATTACGTATGCCGACAAAGTGGACGTAAAAATTAGGGTGGTCAATTAAACTGGAACATTCATATTTTCCAAACTTAATACGTTATTCGTACTAAGTTTGAGCGGAATCTATAAAAAATAACATAAAAAATTTAAAATCACATTGAAAACACAATTTTAGTTTTTTCAGAATTTTTAAATTTTCCAAGCAACTTTTCCAATGTTTCTTTCCATACAAACCTTTTTCAGACTATTACACACATTTCAAAAAAAATTAGTGAAATCGGTCAAGCCGTTCTCAAGTTATGCGCTTAGCAACGCCCAGCATTTAATTTTTATTTATTTATTTAGATAAATAAGAAATTTTGTACATATAATCATACATATGTACGTATATTCATTAATGTACAGAAGTAAAAACATTTGCTATTATGTTATTTTCAATATAAAAAATGTAAGAGTTCATAATTAAGTTTTGTTAATATTATAGACAACGCACTAAATGAATGCTCCACAGAAACCTGAGTAGCAGGTACAGCCAGTACGGTCTCTACAATTTGTCTCATATCCTTCATATCTTTGGTACATGATTTAAATAAATTTTTCTAAATTAAATTTTTTTCTAGTCATTGCTACACAAACGTTTATTCAATTGTAAATTCAAATCTGAACTGAGCTCAATAAATCATACCACAACACTGCAAAACAAAATTACACACATTCTTATTTTCTTCATGTCTGCAGCTTCAAATAAAACATTTTTGCTTTTGATTTTTGAACAATTTACAAAAATGTTAATTCTCAAAAATGTCCAATGTATGAAAAAAAATGTTTCTCTTATTTTCTCAATTTTGTAAGAAAAAAAAAACATTACAAATCCTACACGAAAGCAAAATATTTCGTGTCTCTTTATACATACAAGAATAGAACATAACACAAAAAAAATCGAAATTTTTTTTCATGAACATGAGCGACAAATGAATGAATATTTGGTACTCTCCTCAGTAATATTTATAAATTAAAACTTCTACAAAAGCTAAACAAGTTATACGACTATGTCGATTACATTTTATATATTAATTAAAAAATTTATTTGAAATATTAATTTATATGAAATATTAATAAAGGTTATTTTTTTATTTGTATTATGAAGCAAATTATGCTAAAAAACATTTAGCATAATTTTTAAAAATTTCAATGCATTTTCGAGAAACAAAATGCTAAATCTAGCACTGTAAGTACTAAAATGGCAACACTGATGTCGACAAACATGCCATCTGTTGATAAAAATCTTGTATGTTGATAAACATGCTCTTTGTTGAAGCCGGCCGTTAAATTTAAACTAAAATACAATTTCGTTACAATATACATATGTATGTACAAAAGAAGTCACGTTTATTTCAACCAGTTACATATATAAAAAAACATTTTAATTAAGAAAAATAATTTTTTTTTATCAATTACAGCTTTTAGTCTTTTTGTATAGATTTCACCAACTTTCATGTAGTTTGAGTGTTATTTTTGCCCACTCCACCTTTAGTACATTTTTAGGTAATTTTTGTTCGAAATCTGGTGCTTAGACAAACCGTTTTAGTAAATTTTCGGCGTAGGTGGCCATTTATAAATGGATAACAACCAACTATCCCTGTTTTATGGTAGTACGTCGTCCCATTGTCGAAATTTTAAATTTAGGATGCATATAAAATTAAATTGAAAAAGTTCTTTTTTGCATGTAAGATGTTACGCGCGTTTTGTCAAATAGCTTTACTTTAAAATCGTAGCTATATAAAAAAAAAACAACTGAAGTCAATGGCATGTAAATGGATGTTTTGGCTAGCTCTGCCATCAGTGGCGTGGTTCTTGACCCGAATGTTTTGACGCGTAATCATAGCAAAATTCATGCCATTATTATTTGCCACACAAACAAAATATATATAAAAGAGAAATGCTTAAAATTGCTGTTAATTTTCAAAATCGTAAAGTTGTAAAATTGTAAAAGACAAGAGGGTTCAAAGAGGACAATACCATTAAAGTGACATGGTGTTGGTCACTTGGAGTGCACTTTTCCCACCCAAATAGTCAATTATGACTACGCCTGTGGTAACCTTAACACTCATATTTTCTAGTTACCCCTTGTTTATTTTACCACTGTTCATTCATACCTACCAATTTTTTTCACCTACGCTCTTTTTATAAAAAGAAATTATTTCATTCATCCCTATCGTGAATAAAAATTCCACATGAAATTTGTTCCCTTTTATTTTTTTAACATTGAATTTTAATAGGAAAATGTGAAAAGGGAACAAATTTCATGTGGAATTTTTATTCACGATAGGGGTGATTATAAAATTCATGTGCACAAGGGCGTAGCCAGGATTTGAAATAGGGTGGTGCCACGAAAATTATGATTTTTTATGATAGCTGCCAGATTTGACGATTTTTCCGTTGAAAGTGACGATTTCCTGAATTATTCAAATTTTCTATCATTTGTTTGTTTTATTAATGTTTTTGTTACCAAATTCTCTCTTTTTTGAGACAACAACTATTTTTCTCATTTAATATCATAAATATTAATAAGAACCTGACATATTTCAAAAATAAAATAGTGTTTTCTTAATTATTGACAATTGTTAAGTTCAAGTATAATAATTCTAAATAATATTAGAAATTACTTAATTATCTTTAAACATAAAAAACTATTTTAAATTCTAAATTCCATGAACTAAAACTTCTCCTATTTTAACAAAATGACAAAAGAATATTCTGACATATACATTTAAACAACGAAAATACGTATTTTTTCAAAATAAGTACCGGTATATAATGGATGAATTGGATGCTATACTCAAAATATTATTTAAACTTAATAAACTAACCTACCTGAATAAATAAAATATGCTAAATTCAGATATGTATTTATAAAATACTGTATCATATATGTATGATCAGTTTTTGTTCAATTATTTTTTGAATTTGCCATTTCATTTACAAACGTCAATTCAATTTTCGTACTTTTTAATGCATATGCACTTTTAAATCAATATGCATGAAAGAAAAAAAAGGAAATAAGAACATTGACTAGTACCGTCAAGTTTTTATCCATTTTGTTCGCTTTTCCTTCTCATCCAAAAATACTTGCCTCGACGAGTCAGAAATAGAAAATGTGAAAGCGAAATAAGATATAAAAATATTACACAAGTTGTGTTTAAAGCTAAGTTTAGACGATATGTTGAATCAGCATATATATGCTGACAGCCATATGATTAAAATTAGCAGCAAATTCCTATGTCATATGTTAGACGTTTACACGATATGTTGAAAGTAGCAAATTTTTTGATATCAGAATATGCCAGCAAATGAAATGTCAACATAAGAGTTAGCATACGATTTTTGTGTTTATACGATATGTTGAATTGTATGTGGTATATGTCGTATAAACAATTGTTTGTGAAAGTATTCAGTTTAACAACATTTTTAAATTAATATTCAACTTCTGTATTTTGTGTGTAATTTTTGAAATAAAATTAAATAATAGAAATAATATCAATAAAAAAAACATAAATGGTGACGTGGGAGGAAATTGGTCTAGCTATTGCTTGTACAGTGCTGATTTTGGATGACGATGAAGTGGAATTAAAATCAAAAAGACGCAGAGTTTGGCAAAAGAAATGGGTGGAACGACGAGAGGAACAAAGTTATTGTGTAAAATTATACAAGGAATTGGTATAAAAAATAGAGCATATTTTATAGTAAAAAACAGCAATAATAATAAATAATTAAATATTGCAGAACTTACCAACAAAATCGAGCTACATTATACACTAAATATGCAAATAATGCACGAAAACATGTAAAACATTTATAATAATTTATTGTTTATTTCCAGAGACCTGTGTCGATTAATTTGAACAATGCCGCCGGCCACTATATTGCGTTTTGTGTTCTTGTGTGTGTATGTTTGTAGGTACATATGCAATAAGAAGTGTATTTACATAAAAAAAAAACTATCGGCGGCTGGGCTTAAAGGTTGTGATACACTATCCTACACAATCGTACGATTCATTCATTGGAAAATCTGACCGATTTCTATCACACTCAAAAAAAAATCGCAACAAACTATGTCATAGGTGCCACACTAGTACACGAAAAAGATGCAAAAACATATGTTTTTATT
Organism: Bellardia bayeri; assembly: GCA_950370525.1. Classification (NCBI taxonomy): domain Eukaryota; kingdom Metazoa; phylum Arthropoda; class Insecta; order Diptera; family Calliphoridae; genus Bellardia; species Bellardia bayeri. The sequence continues at coordinate 58,578,699 of OX493264.1, forward strand.
AATGTAAACAAACGCAGTGTGAATATAATAAATTGCATAAACTATACAAACAATTAAAAAATTTTAAACGTCTGTTCTTTAGATTATAATTTGTGATTTAAATCAATGAAGCCGACATTGTTGTTTTCTTATCAGCTTTATTAGAAAATACAACTGATCGCACAGACACTATCGCATATGCATATGAATTTGCCATATGCTGAAAAGCTTGCATACGCTTTTCAAGAAATAACATATCTGTCAACATACGCAGGAAATTTGTCAAACAATAATAATATGCTGTTTACACGATATGCTAAAATTACCAACATACGTTTGTTGGCATTGTTAAAAAAGTGTTAGCAAATGTTGTTAAACATACGTATGCTGAAAAAATTTTGCGTTTACACGATATGTAAGCACTTGTAACAAAATTCTCAGCATAAATATGCTGATTCAACATATCGTCTATACTTAGCTTTATATTTGTAAGAAAACTTAGCCAAAAATTCGCCATCTCATTTAAAGAGAAGAAATCGCCATGCCGCCAAATGGAAATTTATGTCGCCATAACCACTAAAAATCGCCACGTTTGCCATATCTGACAGCTCTGCTAGAAAGTAGTGAACATGGTGAAATAACTCTACAAGGTGGTGTTGTTCGTTATGTCAAACTTTATATACATATGTATGTATGTATGCTCAAGTTGTGTTAAAAAAATAGCAAACGTATCAAGTTATACAAAAAAGTGAAAAACAATTATCCATAAATGAAATGTTTCATAAATTAACAAATTTATAAATTATTTTCATTTTCATCTTGAAATTAAAAAAATTGTGTGTATGTATGTATGTATGTATTTATTTTTCCTGGAAAAATGTTTGTAAACAATAACCAGTTGTTTTTGACATTACAAACATGAAAGCAAAAACAAAAATACCATGTTGTTTCTGTTGCTTTTGTATTGTTGTAATATTGCCATCACCTTGTAGAGTTATTTCACCATGGTAGTGAAGATGAAGACAAATTAACAAACACACGCCTCAGTTTCTTTATTTAAGGTGGTTTTTGACGGTGTGCAATTTGCAGTATGCTTGTCAAATTTTCCACTGCAAAATGCATTCACGTCGTGTAAAAGCAAAAAAAAAATGCTTCTGCAAATGTCAGCCTGAATAAAGAGTATTAAATTTTCAATTACAGCATGTTCAATTTTCATCTGACAAATCACCTGCAACCAGCTGTTTTGCAAGTCAATTGTTTGTGGCGCCAAGAACATAGTGTTTGTGATTCAGCAAATTTACATTTAAAAAAATTGTATTAAACAAAACAATAAATTTGTTTTAAAATATATATATTAACAAAATATATATAATAACAATTTTTATAGTTAGCTGTTTTTGTATATTTGTACAAAAATAAAACAATAATTAAAGTAAAAATTATCATTTGGGCTTGAGTTCATTTTAATTATTAATTATAAAAATACCAATGTAAGGTAACATTTTTAACACAATTGGCATATGGGAATGCATTTTCTGCCCTGCCAAGGGCGTCATCAGCAATGTTTATTGTCCAAGGTCTTTTAATATCATCCATTTAACTCACCATTATTGAGAAATAAATTTCGGGACTTAATCATATTTCTTTACATGTTATGAGTTAGAACGAAATTTACAAACGTTTACAATTTGTGTGTTTTCTTATTATTATTATCCCAGCTAATATTTTTTGAAAATTTTAATCAAATTCGAGTAATTTTTTATACTTCAGCGCGATTAAAAAGCTGGAATATGCGCTCATTTTCTGATCGCAAATAATACTTTTGTCGGGAGGAAATTGTACCTTACCGCGACTCTTCTTGATGAGTCATTTATGATTCCTTTTTTTTTTGTTAGTTTAGAGTAATTTTTGACCCTTTTCTTAATCGTTTTCGTTTTTAGAATCGTTTTTTAGTCTTTTATCAGTGTTATTTTACTCTATTTGTAAGTAATTTTCGAGTAATTTACCAATTATATTTCAAGTCGCTTACGAGTCTTTTTTGAGTCACTTATCAATCTGTTTGGGAGTATTTTTATATTCATTTATCAGTCGGTTTTCTATTCATTTGAGAGTCTTTTTTACATCATTTGTGATTGGTTTTCGAGTCGTATTGCTAATCGTATTTGACTATTTTTTGAGTATTTTATTAGTCGGCATTCAAAGCGTTTTCTTAACAAAAATAAAAGATTTAAATAGTGTTCATTTAAATAAATTTATTTAAAATAAAAAAAATTTAAGTAAAATAAATTATTTGTACATTGTTCATTTGTACTAAAAGTTAAAGAAAATAGTTTTAATTTAAAAAAAGAAAGTAAATTATCAACAGATAGGAGAATCTAATTTTTACGTTTTCTTTTGGTGACTATCTTTGGCATGTACAAAATGTTGTTGTAGAACAGCATTCATATCCTTGTCTGTGCTTTTGTATTTAAGATGATAAATATCTGAAACAAAAAATATAAGTTTTTTTCTTTTTAATAATAGAATTATGAACCTACTTTTTATTGTTGTTATAAGAAAGCACTTTTCGGCGCTGGGCTTAGTGCTTGTCCCCTTCCAGCTATACAAGGTGGCTAAGTCATCGGAAAATAATTTTCGAACTGCACCTCTTAGAAATTGTGCGGGTCCTTCACCGCCGGTTTTTGCAATATATTCTTTCTAAAAAATGCAGTAGTTTATGAAAAATTAGATTGACTAAGAATTATTTATTTATGTATTTATTATTTAGTTAGTTAATTGTTTTTACTTACAAATTGTTGGAACTTTTTCTCATTTTCCTGTGCTAAACCATCAAAGGCATTTAGATCATTTATAACATTAAAGGGAAGTTTTTGGGCATCTTTAAATTCTTCAATCATTATGTTATCGCCGTGGTATTTTCGACATTCCAGTTTAACGACAATGACCTCTTCAGTTAATTTTATTAAAGACCGCTTATTGTCTTCTTTTTGCTCCTTGACTTCTTTTCTTAATTCCACAACTTCAGTTTTTAATGATGCAATTTCATTGCGCAATTCAATTATTACTAAAATTATTATTAAAATTCTATCAGATTGGGGGACGTACACATTTTGCACTGAAAATAAACTTTTCTGCATAAATATGAAAAATATAATTAACCAATCTTTTACTTACATGTTGTAACGTTATTTGATGGTGTATATTGAAAATCGTCTGAGACAAAAATATTACTTTGAGACATTGCTGATGAGTGGAGTAAAAGAGTAGCTATTGTCTGAAGAATTACGCAAACATATAACTTTTTTTTATCAATATCATTAATGGAGATGTAATTGTTTTATCTAAAGCAATGTCAGCCGACCAATTGTTGAGTCGATTGGATACAAAAAAAGAGCAGTGAGGTTTGTTATTTCTTTGCAAACAAAAACGAAATCTTTTTCCTTTTTATTTATTTCTGTAAGTTTAACAATTTTGAATTAGGCAAAAGTTTTCAGGTTCTCGCAAAAAAGAAAAAAAAACCATTAACATTAACATTTAAAATTTTGCCATTTTTAATTTTCCCCTCCTTCCTCCTTTTCTAGATGAAAACTGGTTTCTACTTGTCTTTTGTAAATTTGAGCGGCAACGCTTTGCCCCTTTCTGAATTTCCGTTTTATTGTTTGTAAATAGTTCTCAAACTTGAAATCGCTAATGTCTTCTAAAGAGCCATGAAGTTTAGCATCTTCATGAATATGCAACAAAGCGTGGAAATTGTATGTTAGAAAAGAGGATTCGTAGAATGATGGAATATCGTTTACGAATGATTTTAATAGTTTTTCCGCACAATTATTGTTTTTTCTGCAATCATTGTAATCTAAAAGAATTCTTAAAGCCAAGGACAATTTCAAGAAGTTGTTATATCTTTCTGAGTTTAAAACATTTTTTAATATAAAAGGACCCGTGTAAAGCAGAAATTGTCTCAGTTCCGTTGCCTTCCATCTTTCAAGATATTTTAAGCTTCGAGGCTTTCTCTGAAACTCCTTTGTTATATTATTTGTGTTAAAACTCAGCTCATTTGAAATTGTATTACATTTCCACGAAACTAAAGAATACTGTTCTCCTTTTATTTTTACCCAAGCATTTCATAATGTTCGCATTACGCCTAAACATACAGCGTGCATATAATCTAAAGAGCACTGTGAAATAATGTCTATGTTTACTTTTTCTAATGGTGAAATAGACTGTTTTAGATGATGTTCGGGTTGAAAACGATTTCTGAAGGTGTCGTTGGTTCTTATCGTACACTCGCTTTCGGTCGGGAAAAGAAGGCGATGTTTAACGATTTGTCCTTTTTGTGTATAGCGAGAACAGCAAAAGTAGCCACTATGTCCCTTAGTTCCTAAAACAAAGGACTTTGCTGGAGCATCCATAACAAAACATCGTACTTTAATATTAAAAAACTTATCAGCAAAAACCAATCCTTCTTGCATGAGAACATTAAGTTCTGTTATAAATTCTTGTAAAAAATCATTTGCGCAATTAGGTTTTGACATTCCCTCATATACAAACATATTTCGATTTTAGAACTAAAATCGGCCAAGCGTTTAGTGCTGTTTTTGAATGGCGGCAGGCCATCAATGCCAAAATCTAAAGTAATATCAAATAATTTCCAATCACTTCTTACCAAGAAATCGGTTAATCCATTTTTTTAATCCATAGTGAATGTAGGTGCCTTCACCAACTAGGCGTTTTTAAAAGAGTTCGGCGTCTTTGGAACTTTAATATTGCATTTAAGTAATAAAAGTAAAAGTGCATTAATTGCAACAAAGCTAACTTGAAATTTAATAGCCCATTTAGCCAGTTCTTCACACAAATTAAACTCATTTTCTTCACTTTTATCACTTGAATCGCTAAAAGTGTCACTATCAAAATTATTAATATTTTGACTTGATTCTTCATATTCCTGAATGTTTTCTTCTATTTGATTCTGTATGCTTTTTTCAGATTTATATTTTTTTATTTTTTGGCGAAATTAAATTTTCGGCTTCTTTTTTAGCCCATCTTTTTATTTGTCTAGCTGACATTGCCTTTTTTATTTAAATTTGATTACTTTAAATTAAATTACACTTTTTATTATTTAAGTTATTCACTTTTCAAAGATCTAAAACAATGTTTTTCCTTCTTTATATTTTTCAAGACTCAAAAAATATTTTTTTTATTTTAATTATTATTTCATAATTGAACTGTTAATTTTACTTTCTTGATAATTTTAGTCAGGCTTGAGTTCATTAAATTTAATTTTCATTAAATTATTTTAAATTAAATTATTTTCATTTATTATTTTTAATTCCTAACTTCAGTAAAAATAATTTAATGAACTCAAGCCTGACTAAAATTATCAAGAAAAAAAAAAATTTTTTATTTTTTTATATTTTCTACAAAAAGTTGTTAACAAATTCAATGATATTTTTTTTTGTACAACAAGTATTTTATGGTAGAGTAGTAGTTGATACATATCTTTCACAATTTATTTATCGATGTTAACACTTCGATGTAACTTTTAAAAATTTTAAAATTATCCCGTTATTCTTTATAAAAAAAACCATCATACCAAGCAGTGGTTGATCATCTATCTGCGGAAAATATGATCGTACAACACAGAAAATAATCACATTTCAAAGACCTGCATTATCTGCTTGCGAGCAAGCAGTTTTCATTCTTCTACATGCTCAAATTATTATCATAAATAAGGGTTAAAATACATACATTTTAAACGCTTGGATGATCCATTTGCGATTGCTAAACAATTTGTTGTTGTTTTTTAAAACAAACACTTTTTAAACATAAGCGCGATTCATTCTTGAGTCATTTTTTAACCGTGTAAGTGATTAATAAGTTTTTGATCACCAAAAGTACTCGAAAAAGACTTGGTTTGGTGATTTTTGAAAAAACAATCTTCCAAATGCTAGCTGGGATTATAAAAAGTTGTGGATGTGTTTATTTAAAAATTCAAATCCAATTAATTTTATTTTAAAAATCAAAAAACCAAAAGTCAAAACAAAATCAATGAAAACTTAATTATGTATTTTAAAATAAAAAATTCAAAGTATTAATATGTATAGTATCACCACAATGTGTTGTTTTGTTTTTTTGCTGTGTCTACAGTTGGTGGGCAATATCAGCAATGTATGTTATTGTTGTCATTTCATAAATATCAAAAGTTAAAGAATTTTACATAAAACTCTCCACAAACAAATTTTTACAGTACAGTGAACAAAACAAAATTTCATCTCGATTTAGTTTTTCTTTTACAGAATAAATTACTTTTCTGCATTGAAGTATGTCCGGTTCGCCCAATTTAGGGGACAACCGCTGGTCGATACTAGCGGACAACCTCCACAAACCGCACTAAAAGGAAAAGAACCAGTGTGAATATTACAGAATCTTTTCTAGAACTACCTACTATACAAAAACCTGATCCTAAATATAATAAATGTCTGCTTCTTCTGGAAATAAAACATTACAAGAGTACTCATTCTTCATCGTCCATCGATCTGTACAGACATATTACGTGTATGAAAAAGTAATATCAACTAAAAATCTCCTGGGTGTATGCAACATACAATGTGAATACCACTCTAATTTAAACTTTACTAAAGGAACTATATATGATCCATACTTAAACAACATTCCTCCGGTGTTTCGTAGTTACAAAAAATAACATAATCCACCAAGAAAAAAGGGGAAATGACAACAAAAACATACATACATTGCTGTTATTGATCTACAAAAAAAGTAGACGCAGCAAGAAAAACAAAAACATATTTATAACAATACAATATTTGTAAATAATAATAAACGTAAACTTCGTTTTAACTCATAACACGTAAAAAGGAAATATGATAATTCTCGAATTCTATTTCTCAAAAAACGGTGAGTTAAATAGATGATGTTTACAGATGGATCGTGGACAATGAAAATTGCTGATGACGCTCTTGGCAGGGATGAAAATGCATTCCAGGTTGCCAATTGTATTCTTTAAAAATTTGAACTATTAGCCTGAAAGTATAAGAAAAGAATAAAACTTTTCTCTGGAATTCTCTTTTGTATTTTCCTTCGCGGTCAAACAGGGAGACATTGTTGTCGGAAATATTCCAGTTTATATTTGTTTTTTTGACATTTGTCTAATTACACTGTTGTTTTTTTTTTAATTTCTACTTCCCATATTAGGTGTTATCTTTGATAAATACTACACTTTCAAAGAATACTGTATTCAGTTTAAAAAATCTCAATAATACTTCTTGATAATTTTAGTTAGGCTCGAGTTCATTAAATTGAATTTTCATTAAATTATTTTTACTGAAGTTAGGAATTACAACTTGAAAAATTTATTATTAAAAATTTTGATAATTTTTCTTGACTGGGGATCGAACCTGGGTTGTTGAATTTACATATGTTTCGAGAAATCCCACTTTCTCTCATCAGAATTCTTTGCGTTCTACCACCTGCACCACTGCGGTGCCGGTCAGCCAACAGACAAACATCAATCCTTTAACCAGTGTTAGTTCTGGTAGTTCGAAGTTTTTGCTGTAATTATCATTTGTTTATTAATTTCTATTCATAGTTGTTTTTTTCCTTTTTTTTTTTTCTTCAGTTTTTTCGTATTCATGTCAAGACTTCGTCTCGAAAACTTGATTACATTTGTTTTTGTTTATTATGTTTTTTGTACACTTTGGACAAAATGTAAATATTATGGCTTGTGCCCTAGCTATTTTATAGAATAATTATTATTTCATAATCGAACTGTTAATTTTTACTTCTTGATAATTTTAGTTCGATTATGAAATAATAATTATTCTAATCTCAATAATAGATTAAATATTATATAATATCTAACATCAAAAAACTTTAGAATACACATGTATATCCACAATGATTAATATTATGCGTTCAATAATACTTTCTAAAATTGATTATGCTCCCCTAATATATGGATGTTGTGCCCTTTTCATATCAAACTTATTAAAGGCCCATACCATGCTGTAGTACGTCGCAGCATTGGGGCTTTCCGAACAAGTCCAATCAAGAACATTTTGGCATGCCTTCAATTGAAGATCGAATTTTTTATCTTACATACAAACTAATTCCGAAGCTTTTCATTTGCAATAACAAAATACTGTTTGATGAATTATCTAAAGCAGGTAACCATCGAAGACCTTCCAGGCTGGAATCAACAATTGCAAAATGTATTAACATTTTCCGTCAACTTAATATTGATTTCCATCCATTAAAACAAAAACAGTCACCAGAACCACCTTGGTGTTTAGGGAAAACGTCTTTAATTTTGAATATGGTTGAACTACCAAAAAGTTCTACATCCCCAGAAATTTATCGACAATTATTTCTCGACTTAACAGACCAGCTTACAAAAACTAACTGGAATTTTCTATATACTGATGGCTCCAAAACGAATAATTCAAATACTTTTGCTGCTGTAAATCAAAATGGTGTTCTCATCAAAACAAGATACATATATTGATAACCACTGCTCCAACTTTACAGCAGAAGCTCTTGCAGTTTTCATCGCATTAGATTTTGCTAATAAAAACTATTCGAAATTTATAGTCTGCACCAGAGATCGGCTATGAATCGTTTGAGTAACTCTGAGTTACTCAAACTCACAACAACGTTGACTTATAAATACAGGTATATATAAGCATGAGTACAACGCCGACATCGAGCTCATACTATTCCCATATGTTTTGTTCATAAACCGCGGTATTTGGATTTAATGATGAAACAGAATACGACCGCAACTTCAAGCAAAAACGACTCTCAGAGAAAATAGGCGAACTGTAATTTAATGTTTTTATATTTATTCTGTGTACCAACCTATAATTCCGACAGCTTTCCCAATTTTTGTCCACAAATTTTGTTTTAAATAAAAATTTTGCTTTTGTACTTCTTCAATTAATTTGTCTATAATATCACTATTTTTTTTTTTAAATTACAAAATCTCACTTTTAAACGTTTCTTTGATTTGCTTTTGTTTTTATTTTTCTTACGCCAAAGCTTTAAAAACATATGGTTTTGTTTACAAAATGTATAAAATTTAATAAAAGTATGGTAATATTGTTGAGAGCATTTGTGTTTTAAAGTGAGAGCACAAGAAAAAACGCTGTCAAAATAAAATAGATTCTATTTTCACGACCGCATTCTCTGGCATAATTTTATGTCAAACTGTATGGAAAAAACGTTCAGCCCAAGTTCTGTTTCATCATTTATTCGAAAAACTCTTTTAAAAAACTTTTTTAAATTTAATTTTACTTCCATTTTTGTGTTGATTGAAAAATAGAGTTGCCGAGTTAATCACATAAAAATTTTTCATGAGGGAAAATGTTCATTAACAACAATTATTATGATTTTAATGATATTTATTCTCCAAAATTAAAAAATTTTGTTTATCAATATTATTTGAAAGAAATTTGTTTATAATCACTCATAAAACAAACTGAGATTTCAATTGTAAATATACATGGCAACATTATTTTTTTTTTTATTTGACGTTTACTGGCAGAGAGTGTCAAAAATGCACTCGCGTGCAAATTTAGCTGCGAGTAGCTCTGCAAGTGCGTAAAATGTGAGTGTATTGAGTTTTTCGAACTGTTACTCGCATGTGTAAACGCTAGGTTAGCTAACGAAGTCAAAAAACTACTTAACAACAATCTATCAAAATTAAAACTTATGTGGGTACCATCTCATGTCGGAATAAACGGAGACGAATATGCAGATTTATTTGCTTCAGAAGCTAAACGTAGACCACTTATCAAATATTAAAACTGGGAATATCGACATATTATAAATTTCTTCAATATGTGCTCAAAATTGGTCTCAATATCAGCACAACTATAAAAACTTTAATCCCGATGGTTAAGAATTGGCCATTGTAAACTAATAGCCTTTTCACACTTGCATACATTTTGAAGGAACGCATGGAAGATGTTGAAAATGTGAAACATGCATTCACACTTGCAACATCTAACATCTACCATCATTTAAGTTGACAAAATAAACAAAAACCACGCCGCTTTTAAAAAAGATTTAATAATATGATTGATTATTCGTTTGCAAGAGCAAACCCAGATACTATTACATTGTATAGAGTTATTAATTGAATGTATACTGGAGGAAGATGATGATGAGGCTGTTTTACTAGATGCTCGCATGCCTATTTCAAGGAATATATGGATGTTCGTTTTTAAAAGAATCGCTATGGTAATTTCTGGGAAAAAAATATTCCAAATAATAATGAGGATTGCTTCAAGGAAAGCTTCCGCGTCGAGCGAAATATGTTTTTAATGCTTGTACAGAAGTTAGAAGTTATGCGCAAAAAAGACACAAGATTTAGGAAAGCTATAGATTTAGGAAAGCTATAGATTTAGGAAAGCACATTGGGATCTTCATCAGAATATCGAACTATTGGAAGACTCTTTGGCGTTTCTACAAATAGCGTTTGTAATATATTACATGACTTTTGTAAGGCAATAATTGAAAACCTTTCCGAAGATTACCTTCCACCCAATGTCATAACTGAATTCAAAGTTGACGAATGTGTGAGAGGATTTGAGGCTATTGGTTTTCCACAATGTGTGGGAGCAATTGGTAAGCTAATATGTATATTATAATAAATATTAAAACTAATATTTCTTAAACATTGAATGATTTTTAAAAGATGAATCCCATATTGAAATAAAGCCATCTGCTGCTGAGGCTGTCGATCATTTTAATTACATGCACCACCGCCGCTCATTTTGTTCGTTAATTTTTTTTTTGTTTACTATAAATGTCACGTTTGTTAGTGATGTAACTTTAATTTCATTTTCAATGTCAGTTTTGCTAGTGATGACACTAAAAATATCGGAAGATGTAAATGGGAACAAAATCATTTAGGAACATCTTGTGAAGATGTTGAAAGATGTTGATTTTCAGCTCTGTACATTTCTTATGGGAAAATTTCAACATCTTCGCAAATTGATAGTAGATGTTGACAAGTGTGAAAAGGCTATAACACATAAACATCTACTAGAAAATACACCTGCGCCTCTCTGCCCCACTTGCGGCACAACACTAACCATTTCTCATCTCCTTAACGAATGTACAATTTTCAACACTGATCTCTTAAAAAATATAACGACAGATATATGAAATTAATTTATAAAAGAAAATAATCTTTTAAATCAAATATAATTTTAATTTAATTTCGGGTCGAAGGCCATTTGTTGCTAGTACTCTACATTATTATTATTATTGCGTATTTTTAGCTTGTTGAAAAGCCAACAAGGAAAACAGGCTGCAGCTGATATAACAAATGACAGATTCCCAACTTCTTAGCAATTTTGCGGGCTGAGTAATTATTATTTGTAATATCCACCACTTGGTTTTCTAAAAAGTCTGATATTTTTTCATTTTTATTAAAAGCACGCGATAAGCTAAAAATTAGCAAAAAAAAATTATGAAGAATTTGAAAAATTACATTTACTGTTGCTTTGATATTTTTATAAATATCAAATAATGGTGCTTATGAACATAAATTCGCTGCAACTGTCCCTTTATTCTTGCTGCCAGATTAAATGAACTTTAATGTGCAAAAGTGGATACAAAGCCATTTCACATAAATTTACCCTATGAAAAAAAACAATAGTCTCTACAAATTAACAAAACACACAAGGTACGGTGTAAAAAAGTTGTCATCCCAGCTCCGGTGTTTTCATAGTTACAAAAAAAAAACAGAAATCTACCATAAAGGAGAAATGACAACAACAACATACTTCGCTGATATTGTAAACTAACGGTAGGCGCAGCGAAAAAGTAGCAACAAATTTGTAGTAATACAAAAATTTGTAATAATAATAATAAAGAAGAATACACACACATTGTAAACGTAAGTAAATTTCGTTCTAACTCACAACACGTTAAAAAGAAATATGATAATTCTCGAATTCTATTTCTCAAAAAATAGATGATGTTTACAGATTGATCGTGGACAATAAAAATTGCTGATGACGCCCCACAGTGTCGTGTTTTCATATACCGAACGGTCGTAAATAGAAGACGTTATTGTAAAGAGTTGAAATTTGGCACAAATGCTTTAACTGATAAAATATAACAAAATTTTATATTTACAAATTTTCGGAGCAAGGATTCGCGTCCTTCCCATATATCATGAAACTAAAAAATGGCATAAAAGATAGACAAAGTTCAAACTTCATGAAATTTTGTATAGTCATTGGATTTTATACACACAAGGAGTACACCACATTATATCCAAATCGGAACAAGGACAAGGAACAAGAAAATGTAATTTTTCAAAAAATTAAAAAAAAAGTAAAAAAAATAAAAATTTCTTAAATTAACTCCGTAACAAAAATTTTATTCCATTTTCTTTTTTTTATTTTATATAACATATTTAACATACATACATACATAAAATATATGTATGTATATAAGTATTACAGGCAATCGAAGTATATTAACAATTATCACTGTAATCACTTTCAGATTCTACCAATGATTCATTCCCTGTTTTTATGTCGTTTAATCTGTTTTTGCAACTAAATACCCTTTCAGATGATTTAAATCACTTTTTCTTAAAAGTATTTTCTGACTATGCACCCAAATTGATGGTTCCGACTAAAGAATAAGATAATTTATGAGGTCTCTCATGGAGGCAATCCTACTTATTTTTCTCGTATGTCTTAATCTTGCATTTCTTATAATTTTGTGACTTGATTCTATTGATTCTTCTGATAATATTCCAATGGGAATGGTAGAATATTTAATAAAATATATACCATGAACTAAAATTTTGTGCACAGTTGAAGGCATATACTACCAAGAATATAATTCGAAATATAAAAGTGCAGTAAATTTTAAAAGCTTTTCAAAACTTGATATATTTATATAATGACGGCTGACTTCCTAAACGTATATTTACAATTTATCAATACAGTATTAATACCAAGTTGATACATTGTGTAGTTACTTTTTAAATACGTTGCATACTAATACTTTGCAACCCTATAAACCTTTAGGAAAATTTATGTATACACATTGTATTACTATTCAAAATAAAGGAAACAATGGCGGAAGGCGAAAATATTTTATTGCAATATTTTTCTGTTCAGTGCGGCCATGGAAACTCCAGCTTCCAAGCTGCTGCAAAAATAATCATTCCAATCTGGAATCTATTAATAGGTTTTTGTAATTATGTGTCAATTTTTTGCTGTAAGTAGGTAAATAAGTGAATATACAATAGAAATATATTAAATTGTAAGAAGATTCGCTTAATTATGCGTGTTGTATTTATTTTGCATCTATGTAAATTTTTTTCGATGCCTTTCTTGCGTATTAAATACAAAAGTGTTGCAAATAGGAACAAATACATTGTCATAATTTACACGGTTGCATTTACGAACACAATGCAATGTATTACTACAAAGCAACATGCGTTTAGGAAGTCAGCCGACCACTTGAGAGTGTTCTTAAAATAATGGAAACATTTTTTATTAACCTTAGTAATCTGAGTTGAAAGTTCTACATTAGAAAAGAAGCGCCTTGCAGTATTGCCATCAGTCGTTGTGCCATACCCCGTCTTAAACTTATCAACTATAACACCCATTTCAGACTTAAATTTTGCTTGAATATATCTCTTTTGCTCAGCAACCTGATCTTTATTTTCTTTTCCTACCACTTTCCATTTCATTATATGCTGTTTGTAAGAAAAATGCATTCAAAACATTTGATCCATGCATGTAATGTCGACAATCCATACTGATAGCACTGTTCATTTACAGGCCTTTCGAAAATCGATAAGCTGTTCGTTTGAGATGGCTTAGCTCGATATAAATCACAAGTAAAACTACTACTGTTTCCACTTAATACATTTAAAACTGCACCATCTATCATCGTCGACTGCATTTTATAATGAACGTTAAGATTTTTGTTTTTTGAAATGTATTTATATGTATCTACCTCTTCAATTTCTGTATTTCTGATATTCCTTACGGATTGTATTACATTTGGATTCTCCTTTGTAAAAATAATTTTAAGTGGTCTAAATAACCTCCAAGATGAATGTTTATCATTTTCCCAAACTATGTGATCATCTGCCCAATCCAACAATCGTAAAGGAACGAAAGAAGTAACAAACATAAATTCCTCATTTAAAATTTTTTGTTTGTATACACTATGACCACTACTGCCATCAAATCCTCACTTGCATTCTAGAACTATATCATTTTCGATATCAATATCATGAACATCTAAAATACTTCTTACAGTTTTGTCTAAAATCTTTTGTAAGGGAACCTCTGCAGAAGTTTCTGTTACTTAAATGTTATCAGGCAAAATCTTTTATTTAATATGACAGAAAGCAATCCTTGTGAACGGAATTTATTGCTTTTCTCATCATAGATGAATCCATATCAATGTGTAATGCTAGAGCACTTTCAACAGAAATTTTCTCATTAGTATTTGAACCTGCTACCCTTTCTGCGACGTTTTTAAGAGCTTCAGATGAAGTAGAAGCGACAAGTTCTTCCACTCGCCTCCTTTTTGTTCGCATTTAACCCTCATAAGAAACATTCGGTCGGCCCCTACCACTTGTATTTGCTTCCTAATATAGTATAACACAATATAGTTTTATTGCAAAACCAAAACTTTTTACGGAAACTTACATACAATATAAATGAATTCACCAAATAATTCGCTATCTAGCCAGTCAATCAACTCAGTTTCAAATCTATTTCTTATGTGATGATATTTAGACCAATTGTTAGAAAAGTTTAAGAGAGTTTATTTTCTGTTGTTTCCATTCTAATAATACTCGTTTAAAATGATTTTCTACAAAATCTTTAACATGACGCATAACATCGCAGGGTCTGTTTTGCTTTATCTCTAGCCACAGTTGAAAAATAGTACGAATCCGCAACGAGGTTGACACTAAAAAACAATCACAAAAAATTCGGGCGATATCGGGCAGCAGAACTTTAAATATATTAAAATACATACTTGTAGCTACAAAATACAAAAAACCAGAAAAAGTGTTATTTCTACTTTCTTTTAAATTCTCTACGAAAGTTCACGGTTGTTGAAAAATCTTGACAATGCCTCACTACTATCTTCTTTCTAACGGTATCTGACATATGATCAATATTTGTAAACAAAAACAGTGTTGTAATTATAACTAGAAGCATCACTTACAACCCTGTTACAAACCGTTACATTCAAATACTTAAATTCCTAGTATTGTAAATGAACATAAAATTTGGAATTTTTCATAAATTTCGTATGCTGTATACAAACCTTAACTTTGAAATTTGTAAACATTTTAAGAAGATATTTTAGATATCATCTAACCAGAAAGTACTAAAAAATAAAAAACCATCAAATTCTAAGGCCGCGTTTTCACTATTTCATTATACCCTTCATGAGAATGGTTTATATAAGTTTGTCATTCCATTTGTAATTTCCACAATATAATTTTCCGACCCTCTAAAGTATATATATTCTGGATCCTTATAGATAGCGGAGTCGATTAAGCCATGTCCGTCTGTCTGGATGTTGAAATCAGTTTTCTAAAGTCCGCAGATTTCTTTGAGATCCAAATCTTCAAAAATTCTGTCAGACATGCTTTCGAGAAGTTATCTATTTAAAATCAGCAAAATCGGTTTAGCCAAATCAGAGTTATGGACCGATATGTGAGACAACCTCCATAAAAATTTGATATTTTTTGTACATTTTATTGCAATATTTTGCAGATAATGCCATGAAATTTTGTATACGTTGTTTTTATGATAATAGAAGAAAGTGTGCGGAAAAAAATATGAATCGGTCCATGATTTCTCATAGCCCTCATACAAAAATCTTCCCGAAATATTGCTCAATTATACATAAATGCCTAAAAAATTGGAATATCAAAACAAAATTCAGCAAAAATAAGTTTTATGCAAAAATAAAGCTCAAAACGAATTTCTTTTAGTTAGGTCCATTTTTGACCATAGCCCCCATATAAAGTCCACTTCCAAAACTGACTTAAATACGTATAAAACAGATATAAATAATGTTAAACGGCTAAAATTTGACATGATAAATCTTTATAGGCAAATAAATTGTTGTACTAAATTTTATGGTGGTCGGCCCAGAATTGGTCATAGCTCCCATATAAGGACCATATCTGAAAAAGACATTTATCCTTATATATATTGTATAAATATCGGTACCGACTCAAAACTGTGCACAGATCATTTACATATATACAAAATTCATCCCACAAAATTTTGTGAATTTCGGTCTATTTTTAACCGTATGCCCCATATAAAGACCTCTTCCGAAAATTACTTTAATACTCATAAATCTCTTATAAATAAGGGTACCAATCCAAATTTTACACGGATCATTTGCATACATGCCTAAATCAAACTGCAGGATTTTGAGGATATCGGTCCATATTTGACTACGTCCCCCATATAAGGTCCACTTCCGAAATCCGCGCTAATACTAATATATATCTTAAATATACCGTTATTATGTTGTAATTCGACGTGAAATATCCTCATATGCATGAGAATCACTGTTCCAAAATTTAAGAAGATCGGCCCATAATTTGTCATAGCTGCCATATAAAAATTTCCAAAAAACAAAAAAATTCGGGTCAAAAAATATTCTATTCGGATTTTACCCATACTCGGTCCATATTTTATAATCATGCTATATATCGTATTAAAAATACCTTTTATTTAATATATTACAAATTATCAGACACCCGGTAGTTCCCTATATATTTTCAACGTTACGGGCCCGCCCCCTCAAAAATAGGTGTGAGCGCCAACAAATTTTTTTTGCTGGCATCTCCTCTAAAAGCCCTATTTGATGAAATTTTTTTTTTTAGCAAAGTCACTAAAACCGAATTGTTCCCCTTTTTTATACTCTGTTTGTTAAATTACACTCACGATTATTATGAACATCAGACAAACTCTGTAAATTATGATAAGAATTGGTAATTAAATCAATTAAAAATGGTGAAAATTACACAAAATTTAAAATTATTTAACATAAATTTTGTTGGTCATAAAATTGTCTTTCAAACAATATATAATATAATAATTAAATTTGCACTAAGACTGAATAGAAAACACAGAAGAACGATATTCTAGTCCTATAACCAGTGTAGTTTTTGTATTTCTTATTACGTTTTGGTGGAGGGTATTTAAGATTCGGCACAGCCGAATATAGCACTCTTACTTGTTTTTGTTGTCAAATTGTCCAAATTATTGGCAATTTTTTAAAAACGGGTTGTCATAAGGCGTCATCTATGTTTGCAACCCGTTTTCATACAATTGCCAACAATTTGACAACAAAAATGAAAACCAAGCATAACATTAACTTTAACCATTTTTGGCCACCCTCGTGACACAGTAGTATCTACAAATTAACAAAATACACAAGGTACGGTGTAAAAAAGTTGTCATCCCAGCTCCGGTGTTTTCATAGTTACAAAAAAAAAACAGAAATCTACCATAAAGGAGAAATGACAACAACAACATACTTCACTCATAGTATCAACCAATGGAAACGCAGCAAAAAAGTAACAACAAATTTGTAATAATAATAATAATAAAGAAGAACACACACACATTGTAAACGTAAGTAAATTTCGTTCTAACTCACAACACGTAAAAAAGAAATACCTATGATATTTCTCGAATTTTATTTCTCAAAAAACGGTGAGTTAAATAGATGATGTTTACAGATTGATCGTGGACAATGAAAATTGCTGATGACGACCTTGGCAGGGTAGAAAATACATTCCATTTTGGCAATTGTCTAGAAAAATATAACTTTACAATGGTATTCTTTGAGTTATTAATTAAAAATGAACTCAAGCTAAAATAATAAGAAATTTTCTCTAATAATTTACCATAAACTTCACATTCGCGTTAATAATTAATAAATTTCAATTTATTTTAATTTTTGTTTTATTTATTTAACATTTTAAATAAAAACCATTATTAATTTTAAAAATTTTAGAGTGTTATTCGGTTTTTAAGTCATAGTTATAAAACATCTAACCATGTGTGCTCGCCACTGTATATACATATGTATACAAACAAAACAAAATTGACATAACGAACGTGACTAAAAAAGACAAATTTCAAAAAAAAAACATGGATTTTCGACGCCATATTAAGAAACATGAAAAATTATTTTCATCCTTAAAAATAAACGTTTGTATTATTTAATAATCCGTAAATCTGAAATCATACACTGTCATATTTCTAATGTCTAAAGTGATATACTTGTACATACATACATATGTATATGTAAGTATGTAGTAAATATGACATTTAAAATTTGAAATAAAAGCAAGAAATATTTAATATTTTAATAAAACATGTACATATTTGACTAAAATTTTACACAAATTTTGATATATTTACATAGTATGTATGTATGTATATTCATAAAATAGTTCAACTTAAATAAAATTTATGGTTAATATATCACAATGTATTATCCGATTTGGACTGCTTATACATATATATGTATATGTAAACTAAAATACTGATAATGGTCCCAAAAAGGTATTGAGTAAATTTTGTTGAGTAAGATGATGCTGATGTTCAACAATTAGGGCTGCAGTAGCTGATTGTTGAATTTGGAAATGAGCCGCAGCTTGTTGCTGGTGTATAAGAGCTAATTGCTGATGTAAACCGAAAGTATTTGGAATCAGATGTTGAGAAAACGGAGCTGCTAATGTTGTGTTAAATATTCCACGTGACTTATCAAATGGATGGTTTTTATTAGTTTGCTTAAAAAGCAATCTATTGTCTGATGGTTGTATTTTTTCTGGGCCAATTAGACTTTCAATAGTAAATGATCTTTTGGGTCGATGTGGATATGTATGTTGTTCAGTTAATTCATATTCATTATCATGTGCTGTATTGAAACATGTGTTTAAACATGTATTACTGGATGGTGTTACGTTAAGATATGGGTGGTGCTCATTTTCCAAGGGCAGATCAAGGTTATTCTCCCACATTCTAGGACTTGTTTTTGCTTGCTGATTCAATATTAGATGAAATCCTGACAATGTGGCCATTTCAGCAGACATCAAATCAGTTTCAATTTTTTTTACACGAAAACGTTTCCGTCGGCGCAACAAACTTCCGTTTTCAAACATATCAAACGCTTTAGGATGCAAAGTCCAAAAGCACCCTTTACCAGCTTTATTAGAATGTCGGGGCACTTTTATAAAACAATCATTAAAGCTAAGATTATGCCGCAAAGAATTTTGCCACTTTTGTGTATTTTTCCTATAATATGGGAATTTTTCCATTATATATTTATAAATTTCACTTAAGGGCAACATTTTCTGTGGGGAACTCCATATTGCCATAGCAGTCAACGATATATATGAAAATGGTGGCTTTAGGTCTCCATAACTTTCTTTTAATGGCCGAGGCATAATTATTCACACACAATTAATGTTAAATCAACAAATAACCGACTATATTTTTTTACAATTTATGGAAGTGGTTACGAACACCACATTCAATGCTTATTCGATGAGCACAAAATATAAACTGACCAAATATTCTCTTTAGCCGCGGTATATGTATAAATTCCACTCTCTTCTATTCTCATTTCAATTTTCTGTATATGTTCTGTTTGTACATTCCACCCTGAATAAGTATGCATGTGTAGAAACGAGAGAAATAATTAAACACATTTTTGTATTAACTCTACTCTAATGCGAGTATTTTCCACCAATGGCAGCAGTCCGAATGGGAGGAGTTTGCAGGTAGTAAGAGAAAAATGTATAGGTACAAACAAGCATCCTATTCAATGATGTACGAGTGAGTTTAATATGATATATTTAAATCCTCGCCAATCCAAGCAAATCCACCACCTTGTTTTTGAGGGCAATTATAAGATGCATTTTGAGTATCATTCCTATGTAAAGGGTGTTTTATTAGGAATATGGAAGTGATTTGCAGTTAGTCACAGTCAAATTGGTTCAATTAAAGTCATGTTCTTTAACTTGGAACAACTGCAACAAATAAGTGCAAATGCAAAGAAAAAAGGTTGTATTAGTTAGTTTAATTTATTGAAATAATACATACATATGTATGTAGGTACCTACATAGGTACATAAAAAATGAGTTTGTTCATTTATATTTGACAAAGAACAAAGATTAAGACAAACAAGGAGAAAATTTCATGTAACATGTACATATGCATGGTGTAATTATACAAGGTGAATGCAAATCGGCAACAAATACAATACAATACCGAAACAACAGGCATTTTTGTGTAAAATAACGTACTACTGTCAAAAATATTTGAAAAAGTATTCATTTTGACATACATAAGTAAATTTTAAACAAAGTCAGTCAGCTGTGCTACTGCACTCACCTTGTTAATTACACTATGTACATACAGTTTAGTTTGGTTTGCATCTTAACATGTATAGCCTGACGCCTAAACAATGCTTCGTAATTGTACGAATTTATTTTGAAAATTCGATGAATGGGACAAAACGATCCCGATTTTTATACATAAGCGTATTTTTAATTTTTTATATTTTTATTTAGTTAGGCTTGAGTTCATTAAATTTAATTTTCATTAAATTATTTTTTACTGAAGGTAGGAATTGTTGTTTACAACATTAAATTTTTATTAAAATTTATTGATAATTTTCTTGGCTGAGCTGGGGCTCGAACCTGGGTTGAATTTACATGTTTCAAGAATCAACACATTCTTTCATCAGAAGAAAATTATCAATAAATTTTTTTAGGGTGCGATATGTACATAAGTATTGATATCAATGTACATACATATATGTATATACTTGTAGAGAAGTGATTTCCTAATAATTTAACATTGATTGGATACTCTAATGAATCTTACTGGATACTCTACTGTACATACTTACTCGTTTGTAAATAATAAAATTGCACTTGAACGTGAACTTTTAAAAATGTATCTTTGTTCGCAATGATGGAGTACTTCACTGTGAGCTCCAGCAAAATAATTCTAAGGCCCGTTTTCTCAATGTGTCGACAAACTGCCTGTTACTAAATGTCGACATAAATTTATTAGACTGATAATAAGTCCGTTAAGAATTTTGGTTTTCTCAATATACCGACAGAAACATTATTTTCATTTGGCAATACCTCTCAAAATTTATGTGAAAATTGGGAACTCTGTCTTCAAGTGACAAGTTGTTGACATAAATCAGCTGTTTTCCAAATGTGAAAAAATAAAATCAAAAAAACAAATATTTTAAAAAATAAATAATATCCATGTCTGCCAGGTAGTTATGTCTGGCATGATAAACTCTTTCAACATTCACTTGGAATTCATGTTCTTCGAGTTCATCCTCCATCAAATTAATGTTTATTCCTCTATTAAACATTTTTTCTAAAATCTATTTAATTTTTTTTACAAAAACTCAAGGTATTGCCACATAAAAATATGAACAGCAGTTAGCTGATTAAATTTATCTGTACAACAAATAAATAATCTGCAGATGAGGGCTGGTTACTTTTTCGACAGAATAGAAGCAATTGAGACATTGAGAAAACCAAATTTCTTTAATTGACAGTTTTTCGTTGGGAAAAAAGATAATCCATAATGAGAAAACAGCCATAACTGTTAAAAATACAGAGTTAAACTTTGACAAAATTATTTGTCAAATCGATGAAATTATAAACAGGCCACAATTAACCTACTTTTACGCACAGTAACAGCGAAGCAATATGAAATACTGCTCCTTTTGTTATATACATACATATAATGATTTTAATAATATAATTTTCATTTAACTTATTGTTGTTTGTGAGCGTTTATGGCATTTGTATGAAATATTTTCCCGTAAAAGCAACAAAAATTCAAATTTTATCAGGTTTATATGTGGACTTTCTAAACATACAAGAGCACAAATTATATCGCTTTTAAACAAAAGATGAAACTGGAGCAAAATCATTAATTAAACCTTTTTATGTATACAGCGGTGGCAACTCTGTTTTCTAAATGTCAACAAGTTTTAATTTTTGCTATTATCATAAATTAATTTATTTTTTAATAAAATTCTAAAGATTTTAAACAAAATTGCAATATAACTATTGTTAATAGTGTTTCAGTCGTACTGAATAAGTAAATATTGGAGTACAGCGGCTGGATGTGCTTAACGGATATTTATAAAAAATTTTGAGAAGACAAGTCACTAATTTTACAAAGCCAGAACCCTTAACGGCCGAATACGGTCGACCGTCTTCAAGGATACAAGATGCGCACCTTTCAATTACATCATTCTTATCTTCTTGGGAGACTCTTTTTAAAACTTTAGATTACTCAATTTCTTTACAGCATTTGTGGCGAATTAGATTGGACGTTTGGACACCATTGTACCATAACCATAAAACTTTACAGCAATTGCGACAATAAACAAAATCGTCTATAACTGTTTCATCAGACTTTAGTTGTTCTGCCAGGACATTTCATATAAAACTTCGACCTTTGTGTCTTCCCGACAAAATGTAGTTCCCTACCGAGATTTCATTATAAATAAATTTTGGACGCTCTCCCATCGTATAAACAAATAAAAGATTCAAATTGTAATTTCGCTTTTATTAAGCCCTCATTGGAAAGTAAGTACGTGGCTATATTTTTTTTAATTACACGCTTCACTTAGAAACAGATAACTTTGACATATTCAAATCATTCTTAAGTCGAAAGTCAATACAGTAAGACGTGATAAAAAAAATAAGTTATAAAAGTGTGTTAATTATATATTAAACATTTTAATGTGGTGCAATCAAAGATATATAATACCAGAATTGACCAGGATTATCTAATATATTCCTTTATAGTTACATTCCAAGAAAAGTCCTCGTCACAACAATAATTTTATCAAGCTTCAAAACGGACCTCGTGTGTGCTCACTTAAGCACATTTAAATTAACCATAACTCTAAATATACGACCTAATAATCGTCACCAGTATCCACTTTAGACAGATCATTTGTGAAGTATATAGAGCAGCAAAAATTTGCGAACTAATGATACAAGTTTCTTCTTAACCACCAAATTTGGTACAATGTGGACCACGTGCCCTATAATATAAACCAACCTATAAGTCAAAACTCCGTAGATTATTTCTTATCTAAAATGTAATATAAAAAAACCAAGATATTCCAATTATTTCACACGCCTGTTCACAATTAATATCAAAATTTGTAATTTAGTATTTAAAATATATACATATGTATCTGTATATTTCATTTACAATGTTCTTAAAAATCTATTAAAATACCTATGTAAATTAATCTTTGTTAGATTTATTTTATTAAACCATTTTATTTAAAAGCACAATTGCAACTGAACTTATTCTAAATTTACAAATTTAATTATAGTTTCAATTTAATAAAAATATGCTTACTAGTTATTTTGAAATCAATAAAGATATGCTTATTAATTATATTGACACGCTTTTGTTATTTTGTTACCGTGTGCAATGAATATCGTTTCCGGTCGTCTGAAAATGTGTTAGCATTTTCCCAAACAAAAGCAATAAGTTCAATAAACTGAAATGAGGTTGTTGCCTGTCAGCAATTAAATTTTTTTTACATTAACTTCTTCCCACTTAAAACCGATCGTCCTCGTTCGGTCAGAAATAAGGAATGTGGGTGATCCTTGTTATTCTCCGGGATTCTCTTCCTTTTAGTTCCGATAATTCAGGCATATATACATGGACTTATGTCTGATTGTCAACTGCTGCTGGAATTATAAATGATTTCTTCTCTTTTTTGCATGTGTTAATTTTAGTAGTGAGAAGGCTTGTTGAAAGTATTGCCACAATGAATAGTCCAAGATTTATTCCTAAATTCCATTTGTTTCTTGTATTAAGTAGAAGAATGGCTTCTGTATTGTTGAGCTGTAATTCTTTTACCATCTTTAATGACAGTTCTTCTTCAATGATCGGCAAAGGATGTCTGGGTTGCAAAATAATAGACAAGGGTTTAATACCTGTCGTCTCAACAGATTTGTAGACTTGATCTAATATTTCAATAGATTCATGCACAGAAATGCACCACGAATGTACCAGTAAGATTACGAGGTTCTTCGTTGACAAAGATCGTTCCATCGAAATTATTTAAAAGGATTGTTCCAGGTGAAATCTCATCTATTGTGGGTATGTTTCTATTGTTTATTAAACTACAGTTTGCTGGTTTACTTTTGATTAGATTTGTTATGCAGGTGTCATTGTCTAAATTTATTAAGTTGTTTCTATTTCATATGGTAACATTATTATCATTTTTACATGCGTTTTTTATTGCGAATATTACATTGTCACATACGAAAATTTTATCATAAACAATCTTGTTTACATATTTTTCATATTTGATAGGTTTAAATAATGTTTCATTGCAAAAATTAACATTTGTTTTTGGTATCCTAATAATATAAACACAAGAATCATTATTAGATGCTATTTTTACGTCAGCAAACTCGAATGCTTGTTCTAAGTTAATGGAATCTTGATTTATTATATCTTTAATTATATTTATTTCTGTAGAGGATAATATGTATAAACGAATTTATTATTCCAAATTTGGCTAAATCGATGGCATATTGAATATTAATTATTTCTTATTTAATCATATCTAACTTGTATTTTAAAACTGTTCCTTTGCGAAATTACTGTTATTCTCTTTTATAGTTCTAAATATTTCATTTGTTGTTCTGGTAACTTCTTTGATTTGTTCAATTGATGATGTATTTATAACTACTTGTTTATTATTATTTCGTAACATTTTGTTCGTTTTTCTCTAACATTTCGAAATCGTGATGGTCGGGGCTCCCAGCGATTCATTTCCACGCCTTTCCTAAGAAATTCAAAGATCTTTTGGATCTTGGCTTTAGTCTATCTAAGTATCCCTGAAGTTCTGTTATCTGGTGGTTTAAAAAAGGAGAAAGTAAGTGCGATTGGCTGACATTTTTGAGTAGTGTTTCTTGCAGTCTGTCACTTAATTCTTGATATTCGTTTACATTAATTATGTGAATGAGTTTAAAAGTCCCAATTTGTAGTTTTGCTGATCCAGTTGTTATAGTCACGATCTGTGAGTTCGTATAGTCCATAATTTTAATATCACCCGACACGACGGTGAAAAGGAGTAATCTGAAATTGTTTAGTTCCGTATATTATTTTTGTGAATGGTTCTTCCTGATTCAGGTATAACTGTGGTATTTTTATTTTTCTTAACTATTTCTTTTCTATAAGTCTTGCTGAGCTTTGTCCCTAGTCTCTTGTTTTCTTTTACGAAAATAACTTGCCCAGGTTTGTAGGTTTTAGTCTGAGTGCAGTCTTAGTTTTGTTGTGGTAATTTCTGTCTTCTAATTGTTTTTCCTCTAACTTCTTAAGAGTATCTTGTTTAATTTTTTCTATTTCTAGGGGATTAGTAGTAACTCTTCCTAAAAATAATGTTTCTATGGGCTTCCTTTTTGTGGTCGAATGTATAGAGTTGTTATATTCGTAGATTCCTCTGTACAGTAATTCTGAAAAAGTGTCCGTTTTCAGCTTTCAGGCAACGCAGGATTTCCGAAAGTGTAGAATGGAATCGTTCGATTTGTCCATTGACGCTACTGCTATAAGGTGGTATGCTAAATACTTTTACATTGTATTGATTTTCTAACATGAAGATAATGGATGTTGAATTAAATTGGTCTCGTTATTCATAACGATTACTTCTGGTATACCGAAAGAAAGTTAATTTCAGTAATCTGGCTTGTGCAAATTTCGAGAAGTTGTCTATAGCTGTTAGAACTGGCATTTTTCCTGTTAAAAAATATCATATAAAAAATATGAACAATCTGTCCGGGTCTCTTGGATTGTAATTCTGTTAGGATGCCTTTCGTACTTATTTTCCTTACATATTTTACAGGGATTTATGAGTCTTTTTATTTTGGAATGCATGTTCGTGTAATAAAATTTTGTTAGAAGTTGTGCTTTGTTCTCTAGACTGTTCCTATGAGCACGGTTATGTTTTTTAAGTATTTCCGTCTCCTGATCTTTTTCATTCCTCAAGTCGGTTACTGTGTTTCTAGAGTATTTCACCCTGTATTGAATGAAGTTGTTCCTATAAATCTCCTGTAACTTCCCTAAGATTTCGTCTGTTGTATTTATACAATTGGTTACCGAGGGATTCAGATATTTTTTCAAGAGAGTTAGAGATTCCATTGTTATGTTGGGGTCACAAATCTTGTGTCTATGGTAAGTAGGAAAAATAATTTCGAAAATATAAGATGACTGGCTTCCTTCATTTGAGATGATAGCGTTGGTGTATTGTATTAGGGGTTCGGATGAACTGTCGTCACTGTGTATGGTCTGAGTCAAAGTGTTGTTGAGAGTGTCTGTTTGCGAAGGCCTAGATAATGCAACAGTCCTCAAGAAACGCTTTCCATCGTTTAAGTTTAAAATTGGAATTTTTGTTATTTAAGGCATAGGGTCAGAATTTTCATTTTAGCGGATCCGTAGAGGTAGTTTGTAAGCGATTTCAATGCCCATACAATGGCGAGTATCTCTTTTTCGTTCGTCGCGTAATGTTCTTCCGCCTTGCTTAAGGTTCTTGATAGGATCTTGAGATAAAACCGTTCCCACTGCATAGTTGCATGCATCCGTTGTAAGGATGAATTCCTTACTGAAGTCCGGATATGCCAACATAACTTTGTCGGAAGTTAAAGTAGTGTTAAGTTTTGCCTCTTTTTCTTCCTCATTTAATTCAATTGCTATTTTGTTTGACCTGTGTTTGGACGCACGTCCTGCCTCGCCTCTCAAAAGTATTGTCAGGGGCTTCGCAACTTTTGCGTAGTCCTTGACGAAACGCCTGTAATAATTCGACAGTCCCAAAAACGATCTCAGATCTTTGAGAGTATTCGGTGTAGGAAAATTAAGAATGGCCTCAACTTTTTTAGGATTAGTTCTAATGCTTTCATCTGAGATTATGAATCCCAAAAACTCTACCTCCTTCTTTAAAAACTCACACTTATCTAGTTGAACTTTCATGTTTGCAAGTCTGAGAGTTGGAGAATATAATTATAACGTCCATATAAACGAAGCAAATTTTTCCTATCCATTTCCTGAGTATATCGTCCAAAGTCCGCTGAAATATGGAAGGCGCATTTCTCAGGCCGAACGGTAACCTGGTAAACTCATATTTACCATTGTTAACCGAAAATGCGTCTTTTGTCTATCGTCTTCTCTCAGCGGTATTTGGTGAAACCCACTTTTAAGGTCTAACACCGAAAAAAGTTTATTCTGTCCGAGCTGTGGAAGTACGTCGTTAATTTCCGGAATCGGATATTTGTCTGTTCGTTTAGTTTCCTGTAGTCTAGTACCATTCTGTACTTATTTTGGCCTGATGCATCGGTCTTCTTTGGTACGATTCAAATGGGCGAGTTGTAAGGCGATCTTGAAGGTCGAATGATACCCTGTTTTAGAAGGTCTTGTATTTGGTTTTCAACCTCGTCTTTGAATTGCATTGGGTAAGGGTAGTACCTAGAATAAATGGGATCATTGGTCTTTGTTTGTATGTCCGCGACTACGGCTATAGTATATGTGACGCTCTTATTTGGTTCACAAAAGAGTGATTTGTGTTGTCCGATAATTTGCTGTAATTTAGTTTCCTGTTGTTGTGTCAAGTGATCTGTCCTGATATTAATGTTATTAACAATTGCGCAATTTTTTGTTTTATTCTAACTTTAAGTTTTCCATTTATAAGCATATAATTATCTGCTAGATAAATAACGGCCGATAGTTATTTCAAGCTATCATTACCTAGAATTCCATGAAAGGTTGTTGGTAATAAAAAAATTTTATTTTGTCTGTGACACCAAACAAATTTACGAATGTATGGTGAGTAATTTTTTTATTTCCGCCTACAGCTACTTGGTTTTGCAAATACTCGTCGAATGCTGACAATTCCTCTGCATTCTCGTAGTTTGTTAGACTTCCTCATAATATTTATCATGAAAAATTTCATTTTCTTGTGTTTGTAGATGAAAATTACGTTGCATTTTTGGAGGGTTTCGGAATGGTTCCGGCTGACCGACCGGTCTTTTACCGAAAAATTGGTTGGCTTGGGCTGGTCTATTCATATAATTTACAGGCCTCGTTTTCATCGAGGAATCTACGTCCATGAGTTCTGGGCGTGGTTGGGGTTTTGGTGCATTTGGTCTTGGTGGACCGACATTCGGGTTTAAATATCTCTGTACTTGTGGTATTTCGTTAGGGTTTTAGAAGTGTCTTAATGGGGGTGCCGATTTAGATTGTTGATAATTGGGAGATGTCTGATACCTATCTTGGTGCGAGTATTGAGTCTTATATGGTGGTTGTGTAGGGGTCTTGCTATTGTTACCTTTGTTCGAGTTTACAGATAGTGATCGCGCGAATTAGTTCTCCATTTTCAAACACAAATGAAAATGCCAATGTCCATGCAAGATAATTTATTAGTAATGAGTGAAAGAAAAGAATAAACCTCCTGATAAAATTCCTGAATTTGACTGTTTCCTTGTACCAGAGTACTCATTTGGTACTCCAGGGTGGTCAAGTCTCTCTTATCTTCATAATGTATAGCGAGACATTTCGTTATACACTCCCAGTCCAAAGGGGTATTATATGATTCTAGTGCCGCGTCCACGTTCTCTATGATTTTGTTTCGAATTGTATTGATTATAGCGAAGTCCCTTTCCTTGATTCGTATAATCCAAGGATCCTGTCTACGATCTTTTTCGTTATCTAAGTATCAACGGACAAAATATTATTTCTATTATGGGATTGACAACAGTATTTTTCTAATGATCTTTGTTTGATTTAAAGGAGATGCCTTTTTTAATTTTAAATTATACACTTTGCTTGTAATTTTTTTATTTTAACCTTTGTATTTTACTTGCAATTTATATTTATAATTCTACTAGTATAATTCTAATAATAGTAATTGTTTCTATTAGAAGGTCCCGTGGGATTCCTTTTGAAAAATTATATTTTTTCTATTCAAGAGAATGTTATAAAATTCGTATGTTATTTGCACTTTATATTTATACTAATATAGTAGTGTTTCCATTCGAGGGTCCCGTAGGAATAGCAATAGTACTACTTGTTAATTTTTAAACAATACTTTTAAAATTTAAATTTAATTTTAAAGGACACTTAAATTCAAATAATGTCTTAAAATTTCACTGTATTTTCGCTTATTTCAAAATTTAGTCTTAATGCTATGTTTACATAAAAATGGTTATCATTATAGAGCTGGTAGGACGGTATTTTCCCTTTTCTCTCCGTTACTGAGGTACCACGTCTCACACTAAGTTCTCTACTAAAAACGTCCTTGTTTTTATAAATGATCACCGGTGTTGCAGCCTATGGGGTGCTGTTAGTTCTGGATATCCTTGAATCTGCAGCCTGTGGGGTGCTTTTGATTTTTGTTAGATTCCTTTTACACGTTGGGCGCCGATTAATCTTTGTTACATTTATTTGTCAAAAAAAAAAACAGTTTTTTATGTTTTATTTTATTAAACCATTTTATTTAAAAGCAAAATTGCAACTGAACTTATTCTAAATTTACAAATTTAATTATAGTTTCAATTTAATAAAAATATGCTTCCTAGTTATTTTGAAATCAATAAAGATATGCTTATTAATTATATTGACACGCTTTTGTTATTTTGTTACCGTGTGCAATGAATATCGTTTCCGGTCGTCTGAAAATATGTTAGCATTTTCCCAAACAAAAGCAATAAGTTCAATAAACTGAAATGAAATGACAGTTAAGTCAGCAATCAAATGTTTTTTACATTAACATGTATCTAGTTAAAAATTAGCTTAAAGCTGTAAAAACATTTAAAATGCCTAAAAATCTATATTGCACCTAAAACTTTGTCTTAAAACTAAATAATAATCAAAATGAACTTAAATTTATATCAAAATTATTAAAACAATCAATAATTAATTGAATTTAAAAATATAAGAAAACTATTTAGTTCGTTTATTTGACCTTTTTTTAATATTTAATAGTTTCTTCTTCTTTTAAGCAATAAGGTCAATTGAATTTTATATAAAAATATTTAATTTATTTATATATATTAATTTCCAATATTTCGCTATCACAATGGATAGCTTCTTCAGTGATAATATAAGTTTTTAAAAACGTTTGTAAAAACGTATATAAATAAATTAAATATTTTTATATAAAATTCAATTGACCTTATTGCTTGAAAGAAGAAAAACTATTAAATATAAGAAAAATATTTATATTAAATTTATATAATGCATTTGAATTAAAGACTGTTGTACTTTTCTAAATAATTTTTAAAATCGCAGTAAAATTTATATTTTTCACAATTAAAATAAAAACTTATCTTAAAATATAAATAAAATGTAAATATGTAAATAAATATCTAATTATCTAAAATATAAATGGGCAATTTCACGTCAAGTGACCCAATTTTAAAATCGATGTCTTCCGATTTGGATGAAATTTGCACCAAGGTTAGTACTATTGGATAGTATGCCAGACCCAAGTTTTCAGTTCTATCATTCAAGTCCAAAGGACTTTAAAAATTATTTTTTTTTTCAATTTTGGCCCTTTTTTTCCTCAACAGAAAGCTAATACAATTTACTTTAAGGCCTTTATAGTCGCTTCATGGAATCCGAGTGGGATATCTATCAAAAAAAAATATTTTTTAACTCAAGAATAAGATTTTTCAATATTTAGCACATGTATCATTTTCATTTTCCCCCATTTTGTTATTTTTTTTTTCAAAATGGAGTTTTTTTTTATTTTTCCTCAAAATAAACTTTGGACCATTTCCTTTAAGAGCTTTGTGGTCACTTAATGGGATGCAAGTAGGGTATCTAGAAAAAAAAACTTGCAACTCAAAGAAGAAATTGTTTAAATGTTTACCATATGCACTATTTTTATTTTTTTTTTCGTATTTGTGTGTAAGTTTTATTAAAATGATAAAAATAAAAACTCCAACAACAGCCTAGAAACGTCTGTGAAATGGTGCTGTGTGAGACCAACCGCTATTAATTTCTACCTGCGATTTTCTAAGTCATACATCTTTTCATTGAGGCTTCTTTGTCAATTCTATAGGTAGTTTAGAGCGCACGTAATATTGAATGAACTTTTTATTATCAAAGTAACCGGCACCCCTGAGACCATTTTTGAATCAAATGGAAAACCATTCTCTGAAATTTTATGACACTTGACTTTAAAATGGAGATGTAGAAGTTAACAGGTACTTTATTATAATGCTACCTGATTTGTACTCTGTTATTTTGCCATTATAGGCCCTAAAGGAAATGTTTACTTCTATTTGTTGTAATCCCTTAAACAAAAAGATCATCAGATATGCGATATATTTCCGACAAATTATTGAAAAAATTCCCAACGCTTTCACAACGTTTGCTAATTTGTGGATCGTGCAGGAAAATGATGGGAAAGTTGACACATTACCGGTTATTCCAGATGAGAACAAAATCAATTTTGAAAATGATGACAGTTCTGCAGGAGATGATGGTTGTTCTAACTTCTCAGACAAACTTATAAGACCTAATAATGAGTGCCAAAATCGACATCATAAGGATGCAGTAGAAGTTTTTGAACAAATAAAAAAGAAGTACAAATCGTCACAGAGTACATCTGAAAGAATTCAACTTCTTACTCTTGCCCCATCGTCATGGAGTTGTTCAAAAATAATGACCGAGTTTGGAACACACTTCCAAACGAAAAGAAGGGCAAAACTTTAGCGTGTGAAACTGAAGCTCTAGTAACTCAATTTTATCAGCGAGATGATATGAGTCGAATGATGCCAGGAATGAGAGACTGGGTCTGTTCTGACGCCAAAGCATTGCGTTTTGGCAGGAAGCAGCGAAACACACACAGTATGCGTTTGCATTTACCAAGAAAATATTGAACTCATGTTGAAGGAAATCAACTTAAAGTATTTGAAAGACATATTTATTTAGTTAGGCATGAGTTCATTAAATTTAATTTTCATTAAATTAACTGAAGGTAAGAATTATTTTTACAACTTGAAAAAATGTTTATTAAATTTTTTTTTTTTTTAATTTTTTATTGATAATTTTCTTGGCTGAGCTGGGGATCGAACCTGGGTTGAATTTACATGTTTCGAGAATCACCACATTCTCTCATCAGAATTCTTTGCGTTCTAACCTCTGCACTACTGCGGTGCCTGCTAGCCAACAGACAAACAACAATCTTTAACCAGTGGTACTGGTGGTTCGAAATTGGCTGTAATTATCATTTTTCTTTTTCAATTTTATTTTACATGTTGTCTCCTTTTTCTTCAGTTCGTATTCTTTCGTCAAGACTTTGTCTTGAAAACCTGAATACATTTTATTTATTATGTTTGTTTTGTTCACTTTTGTCGATATTTTATGTGTACAACATTTGAAAGATGATTCCTCGGAAGATTTGCACGATTACCGTGATTGCCTTAAATTGACTATGTGTCCTTATGTAACAACTTATTGCCACTTAGGCGAATGTCAAATTGCCCGGAGACCACATTCATTCATTGGAAGAGTTGGCAACCCTGTTTTGAAAAGAAAAAAAAACTGAGGTCTCAGAAGTGTATTTTTTAATTTTATAAATAATAAATAAAATAATATAAATTATTTTTAAAAAATATTTTAATATTTTAAAACAAACATTAAACTTCATAAAAATTTAAAATATGGCAACAAAAGCTCGTCGTAGCATTGCTAATAAAAAAAAAAATTTTTTTGTGGTCAGTGCAAAATGCATATAATTGAAAACAAAGAAGAAAACATACAATGCGACAAGTGTTCTAAAGTTTTTCACACTCTATGTACACAACTAGATAAACGGCAGTTTCAATATCTGCTTGATAATGAGAGTGAAGAATATGTGTGTCATTTGTGTGTTCCAAACAATGATACATCAATAAGCAAAGAATTAAAAGAAATAAAAACAAACTTAAAAAAACTGGATCAGCTGGCATCAATAACTGAAGCGATTGAATTTCTGTCAAAACAATATGATGAATTGTTAAAAGGTGTTGCCGAGAATAATAAAAAGTTGGATTTGGTACAAAAAGAAAATAAAATTTTAAAGAACGAAATTACAACATTGAAAACTTCGATTAAAATTTTAAATGATCAACGTGTCAAAAATGATTGTATTATTAAAGGTTTTGTTGCCGAAAAAGATTCAAATACTATGGAAACATTTTTGGAATTTTTAAAAAAAAGCTGGTATACATATAAGTGAAGAAGCTATTGATGATGCCTATTTCTTTAAAAACAAGGTAGAAAGAGAGGATGGAAAAAAAACAATGGTCGTAAAGTTTAATAACAAGAAGTCTAAAGATAAAATTATGACGTCCAAAGCCAAGTTAAGAGAATCTGAAGATACCAAAACAATCTTTCTACACGAATATTTAAGTAGAGAAACCTTAACCCTTTTCAATTATGCAAAAACCTTAAAGCCAATTGGATACAATTCGGTTTACACAAGTAGTGCCAGAGTATTTGTAAGGAAAAGTGAAATATCAAAACCTAAACTAATAAGAAGTGAGGATGATGTGGATCGATTATTGGAAGAAGCTGCAAATCTGAAATCTAAGCGTAGATCATTAAATAGAGTTAATGTTGATATTGAAGACTCAGATGCTGATGATGGAAATGGTTCTACGTTTTTGTCTCCAGTTTGAAAAATATTAAATATTTAAAAACTTTTTGTATTATACTTTGTTTAAATTATTTTTTTTTTTTAATCTTTTTATGATAAATAATCAATACTTTTCTGAAATTGAAAATTTTATAGAATATTTAAAGAAAATAAATTACTCATATCTGAATATTATATCTGTAAACGTTAGAAGCATTTCGTCTATAGGAAAATTTAACCAATTTAAAACTTTAATTTCTCAATTTCCAAAACTACCAAATATAATTGCAATTCAGGAAACATGGTTTCATTCAACGCTTACATCAATATACAATATACCTGGATATAATTGCGTTCACTGTTGTAGAGCTGATGGTTTCGGAGGTACATCCGTATATATAAAAAATAACTTACAATATAGTGTGCAAGTATGCGAAAATAAAGGCTTTTGTGATATAATTGTTTTAACACTGGAGAACTTTAAAATTAATGGAAAACCACTAAAAATTATATCGTTTTATCGGTCTCAAAAATGTGATGTCAATTATTTTTACAGTCTTCTAGAAAACTTAATGGAGACATATGGTAGAAGCTATTGTATTTTTGTTGGAGATTCAAATATTGATTTCTTAGTTGAAGCGTCGAATACGTTGCTGAACTTATTTAAAAGTTATGATTTTAAAAATTGTCATACATTAGTTACACGTCCAATATCTGGTACATCAATAGACAATGTATTTACAAATCTTTTTTCTGCGCTATTTGTAGATGCAGTTGAATGTAAATTTTCTGATCACAATATGATCTCTTGTAAAATTAAAAAGAAAATACAAAATTGTGATTACACAGAATTTGTGCAAAAAAAATGTGACTACAACAAACTTAAAGAATGCTTCTTAAATAATAGTGCGAATTGTTTGGTTGGAAATCCGTCAATTGATGCGGCCAATTTGATAAAATGTTTGTCAAATGCAAATAAAAATTCTACGTCTGTTAAATCAGGAAAAAAACTATTAAAAGAACAAATAGCACCATGGATTAATGAAAATTTATGTAATCTAATTGTACTTTTAAAACAAAGAAGAAGGAACCCAAATGATGCTAATGTACTGAACTGTCTAAAAAGAATAAGCAAAGTCATTAAGATATTATCATGATAACTTACACAACATTCAGCAAGATCCTAAAAAGTGTTGGAGATTTTTAAATGAAAGTCTAGGAAGAAATGTTAAAACTCAAATATATTTAAAAAACCCGAATGGTGAATTGATTGTGAATAATCTAATAAAATGTGAATGCTTAAATAAATACTTTTTACAAATTCCCAAAACCATGAAAGAAGGAATTAATTACTCCTCCACTGATTCATGTAATGGACTCCGCACCTTAAGAGATTGTAATAAAACTTTTAATTTTTGGAATCGCAACAAATGATGAAATATTTCAAATCATACATAACCTTTCAAACAGTAAATCCTCTGGTCATGACAACCTATCTCCAAAAATATTTATAAAATTAAATCATGAAATAACTCCATTTTTATTACATATATTCAACAACGTCATTTCAACATCTGAATACCCAGATATTTGGAAGATATCAAAAATAGTGCCAATACCAAAAACAGTAAATGCGCATAAAGAAGATATGTATAGACCTATTGCTTTATTACCTATAATGGATAACATTTTTGAAAAACTAATTCATCAACAGTTTACGACATATCTGGATAAAAAAAAGTTACTTCACGATTGCCAGTATGGATTTAGAAAGGGTAGCGGTACTGAAAATGCTGTAATTAATGTAGTAAATTCTATATCCCGAGGATTGGATGAAGGATACAATGCTGTTTGTGGTATTTTCTACGATCTTTCAAAAGCCTTTGATCTTGTTGATCATGATATAATGTTTGAAAAGCTTCAGTACTACGGAGTTCGAGGTGCCGAACTAAATCTGATTAAAAGTTATTTGAAGAACCGAAAGCAGTACGTTGAAATAAATAACAGTAAGAGTTGTCTTGGAAATGTTGCACACGGTGTACCACAAGGGAGTGTGTTGGGCCCACTTTTATTTACAATTTACATAAATGACATCAAAAACCTTGAGCTTTCTGGAAATCTTTATATGTATGCTGATGATATATCATTGTTCTATCCCTATAAACATGAGACAGTTTTAAAAGCGTATATGAAAAGAGATGCCGCCCTAATTTTTGAATACATGAGGTTGAACAAATTAGTTCTTAATTCTTCTAAAACCAAAGTCATAAGATTTAAACCATACTTGAACATTAATGGGCCAAAGTTTAGTCTTTTCGTAAATGGAGAAGAAATTTTTGAAACATATTCAATAAAATATTTGGGTGTGACTTTGTAAAGCAATTTGTCATGGAATTTGCATATTGAAGATATTAAATCAAAAATATCTCCAGTAATTGGAATATTGCACAAATTTAAATACAAATTCAATGAAAGAACAAAACTTATTCTATATCAAGCATTAATTCAAAGCCATTTAAATTACTTAGTTTCTGTGTACGCCTATAAAAATAGTGTCGAATTACAATCTCTACAAAGAACACAAAGTAAAGCACTCAAAAATGTTTATAACTTACCCATTAGGTACCCCACGTTAAATTTATATATGGAACTAAGCAAAAATATTTTACCTATAAGAGGAATATATAAGAAACAATTACTTCTTTTCGTATTTAAATCGTTGCATAACATTGGCCATAATACAATAAAATTCACGCGTAATCAACATCAGAAACAATTCATATTTAAAACCTGCGAGATGCAGACTTGAAAAAACTAAGCAACGAATTGAATATATTGGCTGTGTGGAATATAACAATTTGCCACAAAACTTAAAAAATTTTAATGAAATTTCAACTTTTAAATCTAATATTAAAATTTTTTTATTAAATAATTTAGAAATGCTTCTAATGTAATACATACTCTATTTATACATAATGTATAGACATTAACTTTTGTAAATACAATTTTATAATTTTTTTTTTTTTTAGTTTAAAACTATAATGTAAATATAAATAATTAATTTATTTTAAGTATAGTATGCCAACTCGCCTCAAAAATGTCGTTAAGAGGCTGAGGCAATCATACATTGTTAATATTTTTTGAATAAATAAACATTCTTCAAATTAAAAAAAAAATTAAGGAGGATTTAATGAAGTCTTTTGATCGAGCATGTATTGATGAGATAAAATTTGAATCTTGATTTCAGACTGAAAGATGTACCTTAAAAACAGTAATTTTAAATGTGGATGATTTTGTGGAAGAAATTTCCTAAATTTGAGAACCCATGACTTTTTAGTCAAATAGCAATGGTCATTTTTGAATGATTTGAAGACACATTTGAAGTCTGGTGAATTCGTGATTTCGCAGAGAACTATAAATATGTTATTCAGGATGCCATACAAGCATTCCACTTCAATAATGACCAAGCAAATATATTCACAGTTGTTATTTACTACATAGAAGATGAAAAACTGTAACACAAAAGTATGGCGATGACTTGAAACATGATACCGCAAATCTCAAAAGAAATGCAGCGAGATATAGCCTGCAGTGCTCTCATCAAGATCGCATCTTATATGCGAGCGATTTATTCCGATGGGCAAAGAACCATTGTAAAGAAACTGAAGTAGTTTTTAGTAGTAAAGCTGATCATGAGGAAACATTAAAAATATTGAAGAGTAGATTCGACGCTACAGTAACAATTGATGGCACATCTCAATACCATGCATGTTGAAAAAGTTTTCTGCATCTACTTAATGCGATTGGCAATTTCAAAATTCATATACTAATTTTATTAAATTATTTATTATTATTGTTATTTAGTATTATAAATAATAAATAGGAAAAAAAAGAAAATAGTGCATATGGTAATAATTTTAACAATTTCTTCTTTGAGTTGGGAATTTTTTTATAGATACCCAACTTGCATCCCACAAAGCTATTAAAGGAAACGGCCTAAAGTTTCTTTTGAGGAAAAATAAAAAAAACTCCATTTTGAAAAAAAAATAACAAAATGGGGGAAAATGATACATGAAAAATCTTATTCTTGAGTTAAAAAATAATGTTTTTAAAGTAAATTGTATAAGCTTTCTTTTGAGGAAAAAAGGGCCCAAATTGAAAAAAATATTATTAAAAAAAAAAATTATTTAAAAAAAATTAAATTAAATTAAAAAAATTAAATTAAATTAAAAAAATTCTTTTTTAAATTAAAAAAAAATATTTTTGGAATGATTGAAGAAATAGCTACCTAAAGTCCTTTGGACAATTTTTGCTAGGACCAATAGGTGACCAAAATGTCCAAGTTTGACCCCCCCTCTAACTCCGGCAGTTCTTGAATGATAGAGCTGAAAATTTGGGTCTGGCATACTATCCAATAGTACTAACCTTGGTGCAAATTTCATCCAAATCGGAAGACATCGATTTTAAAATTGGGTCACTTGACGTGAAATTGCCCAAATATATTATGTTAGATTTATAATATTTAACTCAATTTAACATATAATTTTAACTATTTAAAATGTATACTATAGTGATTTTCGTTTATAACGGTTTAATACGAACTTTCGCCTAAAATGAACCAATTTCAAAAGTACGCGTTTTATTTCTAATAAACCATGCAATTTTTTTCGTTTATTACGAACCCGTTTAAAGCGAACTTTCGGTTACAATGAACTTTATTTGCACGTAAAACTTGTTTCTTTTTCGGTTAAAACGAACCAAAATGTGGTGCTATGAACAAAAAATTATATTTTTGCACTGGCACCACTAACACGCTGTGTTTTTTTTGTCCTATGTTCTCGATTCAGGGAATTTCCCTAAGTTCAATGCGGAAAATTGCAAAATTACAAGATGGACGTAGTACCTACCAAATGAAAAACAGAGAAAATGTTTTTCTTTAAAAGAGAAATATGAAATAATAAAACGCTTACAACAAGGTGTAAAACAAAATAAAATATGCCAAGAATTGGGCCTCAGCAAGTCAACAATTGCTACAATTTGGAAAAATAAGGACTTGGTCCTAACTAATTTTGAACAAAACTCCTCAAACATAAAAAAGCTTAAAACACCTTGTTTCATAGAACTCGACCATTGCCTATTGAAATGGTTTACTCAGAAAAGAGACAGTAATTTGAATAATCCCAATGCTGTTTTACAGGCGAAAGCACAAGAATTTGGAGAAAAGCTTAAGTACTCCGAATTTAAATGCAGCGAAAGTTGGATTGTTCGATTTAAAAGACGCCACAACATCAGTAGCGGAAAAATAGTTGGAGAGACGGCTGAAGTGGATGTGGTCAATGATTGGTTGCAAAATAAATGGCCAGATATACGAAAAAATTTTAAAGATGAGGACATATTCAATGGCGATGAAACTGGTTTATTTTATAAACTTACTCCTAATAATACACTGCGCTTCAAAGGTGAGACCTGTACAGGAACGATTAACAGAGCTCGTAGTAGCAAATATGACGGGTACAGACACAGAGTACACAGAGGCGACAGAAGAGCAAAGAGAGTGTAGTTTTTTTCTTGTCTCTTTCTTTGAAACCTGCCTTTTTGTTTTCTTTGTGTTACTATTTTTCTGACGCAATAAAATTAATTTTTGGCACAGAGTATTTTTGTATTGTTTGATACAATCATAAAAAAATGCATTTATAGTATCTAACGAATGCACAACTTCACAATGCATACCACAAAGTATAACAATTATTAAAATACAATTTAGTAAGTTATTAAAATCACAAACATATAAACAAAATTTCAATTCAAATATTCTAACTCAAATTGTTTTGTTTATTTTGTTTTGTCCACAAAATTCTTGTTGTATATAGTGCTTTGCTTTTTCACATTACAAATTTACTACCAGAAAATATTTTCTTTCTCTTTTTAATATACCTGCCTTTTTAGCTGATTGTAGCGATTTTGAAACGCTAAAATTGTCGCCTCTGTGTTCTCTGTGGATACAGAGAAACGAAAACTTTTAGTAATAGGAAAATCAAGAAATCCCAAGTGCTTCAAAAACATAAAAAAATTACCAGTTAATTACCAATCTAATAAAAAGGCTTGGATGACATCCGAAATTTTCAACAATGAATTAAGACAATGGGACAATAATTTACGCCGTGCGAATCGAAAAATTTTACTCCTGGTAGGCAAAGGACTTAGAGTGCATTAATTAGTGTTTATGCCTCCAAATACTAGCTTAGTTTTACAACCTATGGACCAAGCTCTCATTCACGCATTGAAAAGTAAATATCGCCACATACTTCTCTCAAAAATTGTTAATTCAGTTGATATGGGTGAAGATGACTTCAAAGTTAGTATACTGGACTCAATAAATTTTTTGCATATTTACCGGATTTACCAAGAATGAGGGTGAGTTCGACTCGGATGATGATCTGCCAATAATAGAATTGATAAACCAACCAATATAACATTTCACAGATGGTAATAAAAAGGGTTTGCTAAGGTATCGCACTTTATTATTTTCATTTACAGTTGGGACAATAAGCTTCAATGATTACATATGTTTTGATGACAACCTTGTAACTACGGAAGCATTGGACGACGAAGCTATTTTGCAGTCTGTTTGCGCTAGTGATGAAGAACTTGACGATGATATGGACAACTAATTCTTGACAAATTGGCTCAAGTGGAATTATATATAAATGAAACTAATATTGGTTATAGGCAAACTAAAATGACTGATTTTTTTAAAAACTAATTTTTTGTATATAATATCCTACTGTTTTAATAAATAGACTTATATAAATGGTTTTTTTTCAAGTCTTCATTTAAAGCGAAAAGTACTGTATTATAATTCAAAACTTTATTTAAATTATGTTTGTTTTTTCATATTATCTATAAATAACTACAATTTAAAATGTTAAATTGAATTGACTAACATTATTTCATTAGTGTATTAAAAAATATCTTTTCTGCTAACCTTTATTGTAATTTACTTATTTCTTTTCTTTGATTGATAATTTTATAATTTACAAAATCATTGGCGCATATTCATAAATCGTAACTAAAGTCGAAACTTATTAAACAGAAACTAAAAAATAGTTCAGAAATAGTTAATGATCTTATTCACAAATCATAACTAACTTAGCAACTGCTTTCAGTTGTTAAAAGAAATGCAACACTGCATTTAGTAGATTTTTGTTGACGAAAAACACATTTCTAGTTTATTTTCTTTTCTTTTTGTGACTTTTTTTTGGTCAAAATAGACACAATTAGCACAGAAAATAAGTTGAAATTATTATTATTGTTAGAAAAAATATGTATTTATTGCTTTGTGTATTTTAGAGAGACTCAAATTGGTCGCCAGATGAAAAAACTACATTTAAAGAATTGATGGCCAAATATGTTAATATCATCGACGACAAGAAATAAAAACAATCAGCTGTTAAATGTATTTGTTAGTTGACATTTATGGCGTTTTCTTTTCTGGCAAAAATGTTACACTTTTTTCCTTTTTTATATGTGAAACGGGTAAAAAGTGTAACATATATGTAACATTTTTGCCAGAAAAGAAAACGCCATTAGTCACAACTTTACCCATAATTACCCAGCATACCATTCTTTCGGAGCGAAGGAAAAATTTGCTTGTTACTGTCCTGAGTCGGCACGCAGTATGACTCATAAATTCCACTTAATTATGTGTGTACCAAAGCGTTGTTGTCCTGTTATTTGTGCTTTGAACAAAAAAAAACATAGTTGTACCACACAAGAATGATCAAAACAAGATTACACAGAGCCCTAAAAAAAAACCTCATAA
The DNA here is from genome assembly GCA_950370525.1 of Bellardia bayeri. Taxonomy (NCBI): domain Eukaryota; kingdom Metazoa; phylum Arthropoda; class Insecta; order Diptera; family Calliphoridae; genus Bellardia; species Bellardia bayeri. The sequence goes on from OX493264.1 coordinate 58,620,254, forward strand.
AAGACTCTTTTTGACATTATCTAAGAGCTCTTTTAGAGCCCAAAAAAACCCTCATAAAAGACTCTTTTCTGACATTATATAAGAGCTCTTTCTGACGGACCATTTTCGAACGTAATGACCCTCTTTTCTGAAGGTTTTCGGAGCAATTATGATTGTTTTTTGGGCTCATAAAGAGCGTTAACGCTCCGAAAAAGGTGTCAGAAAAGGCTCTTTTCGGACTCATGTGTCTTGCTGGGTAAGTTGTAACTTTTCCTGCTGAAAGTAATCAACTAAGAATAACTTAAGTTGGTACTTAAAAAAGTTTAAACTTAGATATCATTTCTGAATATGCGCCATTGTCATTTATTTATAATAACAACACCTTCATCATGTACTCCTGATTGCTGGGCCCAACATCAATGAGACAACATGAATTGGAACATCTCTGCAGTATGATTTTGTGAGTAACAAATATGAATTATTATGAAACCATTCTATTTATAGATTATTAATTATTATTATTTACATTTATTTTTCGTCTATCGGTCCGTTTTAATTTTGTCCCAGTGCATATTAAGAATAATTTTTTTTTGTTATGATCACATTTTTCTTTATACAGATTTACGAATGAATATCATAGAATCTTATTATTATTAGTTATTTTTTTTGCTTTACTATATTTTTCTTATTCAATAAATTATTTTAATGAATTGTTGTTTTAAAATGAAGCACTAACTTATTTTCTTCAATGGGAAGGATAGCCAAAACAAAATGTAAATGTATGCAAGTTAAAAGTCATGTTTACTAGGCATAGGTATTAAAAAAAAACGGGTATTAAATCTGTCAAAGGTGTTCATAATTAACTTGGGAGGGAAAATTGTACCCCATTTGGTTTAAGACCTAGCCAACTAGAAAACTATTAGTTTTATTTGTTTAACATATCTTTGCATTTTAGAATTTATTTTGCATACTCTATTGGTATGAAGAGTATGTATGTATATGTTTACGCGTCATTACTTGGGTTAAGAGCTAGCGGGAAAACTTTTCATGCCTTAACTGACGTTTTGAGCGGTTATTTTTCAGCTGATAGAAAACAATTCTTTATTAATCGTTAACTGGCCGGCGCGTAACAATCATCGCCAAAAATTAATTTTAAATTTTCAAATACAAATTGACGAAGATCGTTGCAAGGTTGTTTTTTATCGAGACAGAAATGAAACCAAAGTAAAATAGAAAATAAGATGTTGATTAGTGCAGATATATATGACCTGTATTGGAAACAACAGCAGAAATTCTTGATTTGTAAGTAAATTTCAAAAAAATTCTAATTTTTGAAATCTGTTATTAAATATTTAATACTTTTTTAAATTGATTTTACATTAAAATAACCAACGACAAAATGTTTAAAAGACAGATGGTCACTGCTAGAAGACAATCGTACTTACAAATCTACATTTGCTGATGATACTGCTATTCTAAGCATTCATTAAAACCCTCACGAAAAATCCCGCTACCTACAAAATCATATGTTTGAATTACAACAAGTAAGAGTGCTATATTCGGCTATGCCGAATCTTATATACCCTTCACCATAGTTGTGGATGCATAATTATATTATATAAGTACATACATATGTATATATATTATATTGTTACGTTTTTACCTTTTAGAAACGGTGGTTTATTTTCTTTAAATTAACCGGATTCTTTTTAATTGCAAAATAAAAGCGTCAAGTAGTTTGAAGAAAATATGTATAAAGCTAAGATTAGACGATATGTTGAATCAGCATATATATGCTGACAGCCATATGATTACATCTCAATAGCGTTATTTGCAAGAGTTGTATGGTTGGTTGTTATGCTCGAAAGTGGACTTAATTCAGGAGCTATTATTGATTGACAGCTACAAAATCTAGTAGCTTAATTGCCGTATAACCGATACTAATATGATTTCTGGATTAAAATTTCTGATCCATATAAAAGGTGATTCGATATCGATATTTAAAAGACATTTTTGTGGATTTATTTGTTTTTGGGAAATGGTTCTTATATGGCATCTATGACAAATTATGGGCCGATCTTCTTATATTTTGGAACAGTGATTTTCATGCATATGAGGATATTTCACGTCGACTTTCAAGATAATAACGGTATATTTAAGATATACATTAGTATTAACGTGGATTTCGAGAGTGGACCTTATATGGGGAACATAGTCAAATATGGACCGATATTCTCAAAATCCTGCAGTTTGATTTAGGCATGTATGTAAATGATCCGTGTAAAATGTTGGATTGGCACCCTTATTTATAAGAGATTTATGAGTATTAAAGTGATTTTCGGAATAGGGCTTTATGTGGGCAGATGGTTAAAAATAAACCGAAATTTTGTGGGATGATTTTTGTATATATGTAAATGATCTGTGCAACGTTTTGAGTCGGTACCGATATTTATGCAATATATATAGGGATAAATTTCTTTTTCAGATGTGGTCCTTGTATGGGAGCTATGACCAATTCTGGGCCGACCACCATAAAATTTAGTACAACCATTTATTTGCCTATAGAGATTATTTATGTCAAATTTTAGCCGTTTAACATTATTTATATTTGTTTTATAAGTATTTAAGTGAATTTTGGAAGTGGACTTTATATGGGGGCTATGGTCATACATGGACCAACTAAAAAAATTTCGTTTTGCGATTTTTTAAAACGTTTTTAAAACTTTGTCTTGATATTTCAATTTTATAGGCATTTATGTATAATTGAGCAATATTTCGGGAAGGTTTTTGTATGGGGGCTATGAGAAATCATGGACCGATTCATACTATTTTCCGCACACTTTCTTCTTTTATCATAAAAGCAACGTATACAAAATTTCATGGTATATCTGCAATATATTTTAAAATATTGCAATAAAATGGACAAAAAATATAAAATTTTTATGGAGGTTGTCTCACATATTGGTCCATAAATCTGGTGGTCCTAAACCGATTTTGCTGATTTTAAATAGCAAACTTCTCGAAATCATGTCTGACAGAATTATTGAAGATTTGGATCCCGAAGATATCTGGGGACTTCAGAAAATTGATTTCAAGAGACAGGCAGACAGAAGGACGTGGCTTAATCGACTCCGCTATCTATGTATAAGGATCCAGAATATATATACTTTATAGGGTCGGAAAATTATATTATGGAAATTACAAACGGAATGATAAACTTATATGTATATACCCTTCTCATGAAGTTGAAGGGTATAAAAATACACATTTCATCAACTTGATGTAAAAACTGAATTTTTACATTGCAATATAATTGAAGACGTGTATATGAAAATTCCTGAAGGTGTCAATGACAATGATAAAATGGTTTGTAAGCTAAAGAAATCATTGTATGGCTTAAAGCAAGCACCAAGGTGTTTGAACATAACATCTAAAGCTATGTGTCCACGATCGTCAGATATTACAATATTGTCATATCTTGCAATGTGCTAGCAATGTACTGACATTGAAAAAATTTTAGCAAAAGGTAACTTGTCAGTTTAGACGACTGTAAGAAAACTAACAATTTCATTTGCACACAATTGTCAAACAATGAATTTATCTGTCAACCGAAATTGTCAGTTCACACGGTTGTCAGATTGTTGTGTGGCATTGTCAAATTCGTTTTGCAGCTCTGTGTGTGTGTTTAAAATTTTTAAATATTGTCATGGAACAAAAAGAGCAATTCAAACCATTTTATCTGCACTCTATTAAACATCAAAAGATCTTCCACTTTTTTCAATATTTTTATTAATGCACACTTGTTTCGTTTATTTATCTATATACAGAGTTGCATTTAGAAATAATTTCTATGACAATGCTGCCATTGGCAGATGCATAAACTTTGCACATATGACAATGAAAAATGTTTGACAATTGTCTTAAAACAATGACAATGACAAAATTGTGTGTTTACACGATTGTTAGACGTGTGACAATATTTTTGTCTTCCAATGTACTGAAAGTGCTTTTTCTTACAACGTTGGGAGGCAAACATTTTAAGTTTACACAGTTGTCAGACATTTTTCGGACAACGTTGTAATATTTGACAATCGTGGACATATAGCTTAACGACTTTCTTGTTTCACTTGGCTTCAAAAGATCAAAACAAGATTACTGTCTTTACGCAAAGATAAGCTCCAAACATAGTCATGGTATTGAGTATTGAGAAGTTATAGCAAGATTTAGCCAAACATTTTGAAATGACTGATTGTGGGATTTGAAAAATTTTCCTTGGAATCAAAATACAACAAAATACAAATAAAGTTCTTATTTCGCAAGAGGCAAATATTGGAAAGATTCTGACGAAGTTTGGTATGACAGAATGCTGTTAAAAGTTAAAAGTTCTATGGAACAGAAACTTCAATTATCTCAAGATTCCGAAGGTGAATTTAAACAACCTTATCTTCTCGATAAGGCAGTTTAATGTACATATGTAATGTTATGTTCAAGATCCGACTCAGCTTCATATCGGGCCCTTACAGCCAAAATATTGTAAGCGACAAAAACAAAATTTTATAGGAGAAGGTTTTTTCTAATTATCTCTGCTTTTGGTCTAAGTATTGCCGTGAAATTTGATATATAAGCATTATTTTGTCCAATATTTATGATAAAATTGGTTTTATTTACATATCCACAACATAACGGGTATTTTTGTCGCTTACCTTAATTTTGCTGTCATGCTGGCAAGCTAAGGACTAATGTTGTGTCGGTTACGTTAACACAATTAAAAAAAAAACTAATTTTCTGTCTTCATATTTTTTTATTTTAAAAATTTGTTTGTGTACAAAAATAAAAATTTAGAGTTTTTAACCTTAAATTCAATGGTTGTTCGTCTTCTTGATCTGTTTCAGGTAGTGAATCTTTAACAGACTCATCGTGCTCTTTTACCAACACACGTTTCTTCTTCAACATCTTCCGATGGATCTTCAGATTCTAATTCAGTAGTCTTTGAAGAAAAACTTGTTTGTGAATTTATTATTTCCACAGAATCAAAATCGCTGTATGGAACAAGCGATTTTTTGGTTGAAAACTGAAACAGAAATTTCTTTATAACAATCCAAAAAATATAATACTACACTAATACCCCGGTTAGCGTCGCTAATTGGGACCGGAAAAACGAGACGCAAACTGAAACGACGCAAACCGAATCACAGTTTTCCATACATTTGTATTAAATTTCATTTAATTCGTTCCGAGACTCATAATTTTAGTAAAAATGAATTGATTTTTCAATAGCAAATACCAATTTTTTATTATTATTTGTGTAATAATAGTTTTTATTAAAGAAAAAAATAACAATTCATGAAAAACACATAAAAAAACATAAAAATATTAAGATTAAAACTTGTAGACAATTTTCACATACAAATTTGCATTAGACTTCGACGGGAAACCCCCTTTTTCTATTTTTGCTTTGGACATACAAACATTTATTAACGACGCAAATCGAAGCACTAAAGATGCAACTTCGAAGCAATCCGACGCAAACTGAAGCAAAAACGACGCAAAACATACTTACCTCAAGTTGTAATTTATCACTTAATTTTTTACAGAAAATTTTAATGTAAGCGACACTTTGCAGTCACAAAAAATATAAAGAAACTAAGAATGTTCACTAACCTTAAAATTGCTTTTGCTGTAAATTCGTAGCGGAACTTTTTACAGTTATGAAATTTTTAGAGATGATTCAAATAATAGTAAATATTCGATTTTAATAAAAAAACGAAAATCGATAAAAGTGTCGCTTACACTATTTTGGCTGTAAGGGCTCGATATGATTGCTGGCATTAAATATAAGGAGACATTGTAGAGTCATGAATTTTGGATCAGACTAATACTGGGTTGTGATAAACAAATACTGCAAATATGAAAAATCCTACTCTTCATATAACAAACGCTAAAAAACATCTTAGGATCACAATTTTTAACTTACTGAAATTTTACAATAATATTAATAAACGGTGAAAAATAAGCAAAATCTGACCACAAAAAACGCAATATTTTTCTTGTTAAAAATGCTAGATCGCATAAAAAAGCTACACAGATTTAAATTTTCGTGTTTTTATTTGATTAAAATATAAAAAAAATATAGCAACAGTCATGTCAGTATTTAATGAAAATATCTGTAAATAAATGGCAGAAAATATATAAAAAACAAGTAAGAAAGTATAGTCGGTCAAGCCCGACCATATAATACCCTATATGTATAAAACAGTTTTTCAAAAACGAGCGCTATATGGGAGATATTACCTATTATGGACCGATCATCCAAAACATTTAGTGTCATGATTTCGGTGAATATTAATATTCTATATGTTAAACTTTATCTCGATATAAATACTTTTAAAAGATTTATATAGGTTAAAGTGAATTACGTAGACCGACCATTATAAAATTAGGTGTCATCATTTCTGTATTATGAAACTTATTTGTGTTGAATTTTATTTGGATACCAACATTTTTAAGAAATTTATGGTCGTTAAAGTGATTTTCGGAAGTGGGCCTTATATGGAGGCTACGACTAATTATGGACCGATCTTGACAAAATTTGTAGATGTGATTTAGCTTTATTTATTACTCAGTTGGGGTGAAATTTATTTGCATACTAGCAAAAAAAGATTTTTTTTTAAACCGGGCGCGTGCAGCGGCAGTTTCTCCCAAACACATTTCGCTTTGTGACAACTAAAGCGCTGTATCAATTGCGCTGAAACGTACATCGAATAGAAAGAAGACTTTACTGAGCTTGATACTAAAATTGAAAACGCACGAAAAAAATTTAAATATTTAAAATTTTATGGAGGAAAAAAATTTTTTCTAACTTCAAAAACTGTAATTTTTATATTTTTTTTAACTTAAAACCGCAGTAAAAATGATTAACGCGAACGGATTTCACATGCTCAAATATCGGTTTATACACACGCAAATCGACATTGATGTAAGACAAAAAAAAAAAATTCCAAGTGCCGCAAATTTTTGAAGTTGCCCATATATACTTATATAATTAATAACATCCAAATGTATTATAAAAAATTATTATAAGAGTATTTTAAAAGCAGAAAGCGATATAAAGAAGCATATAAATATAATACGGTTGGTTATTTGAAACACATTCATGTAGCTCAACTTTGAATCTATTTGAACGTGAAAGTAATACAGATATAAGTCTAATATTTCTGGTATATGATAGCTAAATTGTTTGTTACAAACTGTTACAAATCAGGTAAATCAGAAGACATAAAAAAAATAAATAAAAATTGTCTAACAAACAATATACAAAATACTAATAAAGTTTGAGTTAAAACTGAAATAAATACTGAATAATGATGTTCTGGTTCTAAAAACAGCGTCGTTTTTGTAATTCTTATTATATTCAGGTGGAGGGTATTTAAGATTCGGCACAGCCGAATATAGCACTCTAACCTAATAAGAACATCACTTTCAACGTAATTATCATCAATGTCATCCTCAATATCACTTTCTTCAGACTTTAAGTGAAGAAACCAAAACGTGCCATTATGATTCCATTTCTATTCTGTATTTCTAAATATTTGAATGCAATGTACTGCTACATACATATATTTTAACAATATCCTTGTTTTTAACTATTTATACATTTCCAAAAGTTTCTTACTATAGTTGACAGTTTTTTCATCCATAATTATTTAATTCGCAGTCACCTTCTTCTATGATTTAACCATAAATGGTATCAACAAAAGTCAAATAAATAGCAAGTAAACATCTGTATCTTCACAATATTTTAACATTATGGCCGCCAGTTGTATGTTGATCCTTTAATTTCTGTTTCGAAATCCATTCAAAAATCGTTTTGTCTTTTTTTATACCCAATGTGGGGGTTATATTACGTTTGTCATTCCCTTTGCAACACATCGAAATAATGGTCGTAGAGCCAAAAAGTCTGGGTCCTTATAAGATTCTAAGATCTAGCCATGCCATTACGTCTGTTGTTGGCACGATAGAGATTCGAAAAAAAGTCATAGAACAATGAAATTTTTATCAAACATTCTCTGATCCACCGAAATATTTGGTATTGAGAATGGCCAATATCGGTCCAGTAGGATGCGACTTATAGATTAAAGTTTCAGACTTATAGATTAAAGTTGGATAGAACTCAATGCGTAAAATTTAATAATAAATACTCTAAAAATATTTTGGTTACTTCTTGTGTTCCTCAAGGCATCCACCTTGGTCCAATTATTTTCTACTTGTTCATCAACGACCTTCCAAATGTTTTAAATTTTTGTAACATTCTCATGTATGCTGATGATGTTAAAATATTTTTGAGCTTCTCTAAATTTTTGGATCATATTTATCTCCAATCCGATCTCAACAATTTCTTTTTGTGGTGCAGTCTCAACTTAATGGAATTAAATTTAAAAGAATGTAAACTTATGCGTTTTTCAAGAAATAATTCTATTCCTACTAATTATACTTTGGGTGATTACCGGCTTAAAATTGCTGAAAATTGTCTTGATCTAGGAATTTTACTAGACAACAAATTAAACTTTCTTTCACACATTACCATGATGATAAATAAAGCTAGAGGTGTACTTGCATTTATAAAGCGATGGAATATGGAATATTGGAATATGGCTCTATTATCTGGGATCCTTTTTATAATATTCATATTCAGCGTATATAGTCTGTAGAGAAACAATTTTTACTCTTTTGTCTACGTGGGTTATTTTGGAATCCTGATATTAACCTGCCATCATACATCGTTACATCAAGCTGACCCATTAAGAAGATTATTTTGTGAATTTAACAATCTATATGAAACAATTGATTTTTCTCTTTCAACAAATGTAAGTAAGCATAAAATAATTAGTTTATTAAATATTTAATCTTTTGTAAATTAATTGTAATTTTCAATATACTTTTTCTTAATAGTCTGTAAGGATTTAATCCATTGACTTAATAAATAAATAAAATAAATACAAATGTCTTCCCAAAATATGTCGAAGACGTATCCATACAAAATTCTGCAATAATAAGTCTCATGCAAAGAGAAATCTCAAAACGATATTTTGTTTGCATCGGTCTATTTTTGACATTACCCCATACAAAGACCACTTCCGAAAATCACTTCAATAATCATAAATCTTTTATAAAAATCATTATTACTTTGAAATTCAACACAAATAATACGGTGCGACAGTCCAAAAAACCTGGGTCCCGATATTGTTTTTCTTGTAGGGCTTGTCGAGTAAAACAAGATTCCAATAGTGAAATATGCCGGACACCTCCAAAATCCGGTTTTACGGTTAAAAACCAGCTTTTGTGCCTTTGCGCACTTATAAGCCTTTAATTTTCTTAATAATGACCAGATTTTCAATTTCTTACTAGATTTGGAAAGAAGAAACGAGATCTTTCGAATGATATATATATTATTTAAGAAAATTTTAGAAATTTGGGTGTTATTGTCGAGCAATAACACAATTTTCTGTGTACTGTCGTTTGCCTCGTACACACGCGTTTTTTTTCTTGTTTGTCCGAAATGTCGTGTTCCGTCCGTTTCTAAAAATATGTTTTAATATGTTTTTATTGTCTAATGTGCGAGTGTCCGGGGAAAAAATTAATTTTACTTACAATAAAAAAAATAAAACAAATTCAATAAATATGCAACACAAATCAATAATAAACAAAACTAAAATCGTAAAAAAGTTCAATATAAAAAATAACAATAATAATTTAACGGAAAACAAACCATAAATAAAAAGAATAAAACAAATTCAACAAGTGCACAAAATAAATACAACAATAAAAACAAGTAAGAGTGCTATATTCGGCTGTGCCGAATCTTAAATACCCTCCACCTAAACGTAATAAGAAATACAAAAACTACACTGGTTATAGGACTAGAAAATCCTTATTCTGTGTTTTCTATTCAGTTTTAGTGCAAATTTAATTATTATTTTATATATTGTTTGAAAGACAATTTTACGACCAACATAATTTATGTTAAATATTTTGAAATTTTCACGAAATTCGACCATTCATAATTGATTTAATTACCAATTATTACCATAATATACAGAGTTTGTCTGATGCTCATAATAATCTTGAGTGTAATTTAAGAAACAGAGTATAAATAAAAAAAGGGGAACAAGTCGGTTTTAGTGACTTTGCTCAAAAAAAATTTCATCAAATAGGGCTTTTAGAGGAGATGCCAGCAAAAAAAAAATTTGTTGGCGGTCACGCCTATTGAAAATATATAGGCCTATATCTCGGGAACTACCGGCTGTCTGAAAATTTGTAATATATTAAATAAAAGGTATTAAAAATATCTTTCCCACAATATATATCTTGATTATTAAATATGGACCGAATATGGGTTAAATCCGAAAAGAATATTTTTTGACCCGAATTTTTTTGGAAATTTTTATATGGCAGCTATGACAAATTATGGGCCGATCTTCTTAAATTTTGGAACAGTGATTTTCATGCATATGAGGATATTTCACATAATAACGATATATATTAGTATTAGCGTGGATTTCGGAAGTGGACCTTATATGGGGGACATAGTCAAATATCGACCGATATTCTCAAAATCCTGCAGTTTGATTTAGGCATGTATGTAAATGATCAGTGTAAAATTTTGGATTGGTACCCTTTTTTAGAAAAGATTTATGAGTATTAAAGGTTAAAAATAGACCGACATTCACAAAATTTTGTGGGATGATTTTTGTATATATGTAAATGATCTGTCCAAAGTTTTGAGTCGGTACCGACATTCATTCAATATATATAGGGATAAATGTCTTTTTCAGATGTGGTCCTTGTACGGGAGCTACGTATTTAAGTGAATTTTGGAAGTGGTCTTTATATGGGAGCTGTGGTCAAACATGAACCGAACTAAAAAAAATTTCGTTTTGCGATTTATTTTTGCATAAAACTTATTTTTGCTGAATTTTGTCTTCATATTCCAATTTTATAGGCATTTATGTATAATTGAGTAATATTTCGGGAAGATTTTTGTATGGGAGCTGTGAGAAATCATGGACCGATTCATATTATTTTCCGCACAGTTTCTTCTTGTATCATAAAAACAACGTATACAAAATTTCATGGTATTACCTGCAATATTTTAATTGCAATAAAATGGACAAAAAATATCAAATTTTTATGGAGGCTGTCTCACATATTGGTCCATAACTCTGGTTGACATAAACCGATTTGGTGATTTTAAATAGCAAAATTCTCGAAAGCATGTCTGACAGAATTATTTAAGATTTGGATCCCGAAGATATCTGGGGACTTCAGAAAACTGATTTCAACATCCAGACAGACGGACATGGCTTAATAGACTCCGCTATCTGTAAGGATTCAAAATACAAATTCAAATATAGGGTCGGAAAATTATATTGTGGAAATTACAAAAGGAATGACAATCTTATATATACCCTTCTCATGATGGTGAGGGGTATAAAAATAACAACACAAACTTCTCTTGGAGAACAATCATCATCAACAACAATATTTTAACGAAAAACAAAACACAGGAATCAGGGATGATAAATGAGAAAACCAATATCGTACCAACGAACTTTTTAAAATCGTACTTTTCGACCCCAATAGTACTAAATAATTTTTTTACATATTTTTTTTAATTTAATTTTAATAAACAGAAAATTTAATACAAGAAAAACAAAAGGTAGTTTAAATTCATTGGTACATGAAAAGTAAAGATAACAAAATATAAATAAATACATGTTCATTAATTATATTTACATATGTAGATAATTTGGTCATATAAAATATTAGTAAGGTACATTCAAATAAATGAGATCAAATCTATACATTTTTTAATAACAAACCAGTTGCTTTATTAAAGTTGTAAAGCTAGATTTACACGATTGAAATTTTCTTCAAAATGCTTCAAACTCGTGTAAACAGCAAAACTTCTTATTTAATAGTTATTAAATATATAAATTTTGAAGAATTTTTGCTGTTTACACGAGTTTGAAGCATTTTGAAGAGTAATTTTGAAGAAAATTTCAATCGTGTAAATCTAGCTTAACAACAAGAGTTTTATTTTAGTAACATTTTCAAAAAACTAAGACGACGCTTTCATACTGCAAAAACCGTCTTTCTAGTCGTTTATTTTTATGTATTTTAACAAGATGATTGCTACTCTACAACAAAGCGTTTCCTTCCCTTTTTTTTTATCAAACTGTATAAACTTTACAATTGCTCTCTTTATTTTATATATTAAGTTTAACAACAACAAGGAAACATTAGCTGAATACTAAAAACCACCTGCTATTTATTTCCAATGAACAAGTGCAAAAATCAATTCACAATATTCATTCAGTAAATAAGCGTTGCCATTTTATATCAATTAAAAATATGTTTGGGTTTGAAAATTTTGGAAATAGTACCAAATGAGCCACAGGGGTAGCATCGTACTTTTTAGTTTTGAATTGTACCAAAAAAAATTACAATTGTACCTACTTTATCAACCCTGACAAGAATACATAAATAATAAAACAATAAAAGCACAACAACAAATTCCTCTGAGAGAATCAACACTGAATCAATAGTGTTGGCACTACGGGCCGTTTTTTTCAATTGCAATGACCAGGTCAGGTCTTTTATGCCTCGATTAGCAGTGTCATTGTATTTTCCCCATCCTCCTAAACATTGATTTTTTATGATATTGATAACATTGTGTTAATTGTTGTTTGGCTGCTTGGTGATGAAGGTATAACACTAGTTACTAAGCAGCCTCTTTAACGACAATTAATATCATTGTTACTTACATATATCATAAAAAATAGACATTTTACTTGAAGTTTTGTAATTATTGTATGACAGGTTGTTTCAGAATCGGCTTCTGTAACATACGAGGGTTAAGAGCGAATTTTTTTCTTTGTGTATGCTCACGTTTGTCTTCATCGGCCGGATGTTTTCGCTTTTTTTTAACCCAGGTATCTGAGAATGCTGATCCACAGGATTTTCATATACCTGGTTATCAGTTTCTATCGCTTTTTAATTTCCACCGGGGCATTGCCATGTACATACGCAATGAATTCGTGTACCAGGGTTAAGTTAAAAATCAGGGCACACTATTTGCATATCGGGTTTCTTTATATAAGTCCAAATGCGGCAAGGGTACTACTATATCTGGCTTCAAAACCTTTTCCGACTCCGTAACAAAGACTCTCGAGAGTTGTCCTAGCAGTGAAATTGTTGTTGCTGGTGATTTAAATGTTCACAACTCCTCTTGGCTTCGCTATTCTAGCCATACAACTACTTAAGGCCAATATGTTGAGTTATTCGCGGCGCACAATCACCTTGCGCAACTAGTGAATAAACCAACGCATATTCCATGCGTTGATGGCCACCAAACCAACAGGCTCGTCAAAGAAAATTTCAATTAAATCTAAAGAAACAACTTGGTTTAATCAGAAGTGCAAAATTACAATCAGACCAAGAGAGGAAGCAATCAGAATTTGGCGAAATAGTAAAAACGCCGAAACTGATTCGCTACGCAAACGAGCGAGGTATTCGTGTGCCAAAGTGCTGAGGCGTAAAAAATCTCTACACGAGCAACGCCTTCGTGCTAAAGTTCTTACTGCTCCCCGGAGAAGTAAAAGCTTTTGGTCATTCGTTAAAAGAATAAAGGATAATGCTAGTTCTTCAATTCCTACACTTTTTAAGAATGACCAACCATTCACATACCCGGTTGACAAAGCTAACCTTTTGGCTGAATTATTTGCAAATAATTCAAACTTACCGGAAAGCAATCAACCACTTCCCGTGCTCGAAAGAGTATCAGTAACTATGCCAAATATATATGCGATCACACGCGAGCAGTTAAAAGGGTTTTAGCGGATCTTAACATGTCTCCTGGGCCAGATGATATACCAGCACTGGTCTTGAAGCAGTGTTCTTCGATGCTAGCTCGTCCATTAGCTTACCTTTTCAGCACCTTATACCCATGTGCCGCAATATTGCCAATGTAGTGCCAACTCCTAAAAAGGAAGAGGCTACAAACCCTGAAAATTATCTCCCAATTGGATTCTGTTCTGCACTTTCGAAAGTCATGGAAAGTATGGTAAATTACCATCTTGTGAAATATCTAGAGTCCAACAATTTACATAGCGACCGCCAGTACGGCTTCCGTAGAGGACGCTCTACGGGTGACTTACTAGCCTTCCTATCGGAAAAATGGTGTCGTCCTATACACCGTTTTGGCGAAAGTAAAGTGGTGGCTCTAGATATTTCTAAGGCGGTCGACAGAGTCTGGCATGGTGCTCTCTTATCGAAACTCATTGCTTTTGGTGTAGGTGATAACTTCTCTCGATTTCATCAGTTTTTATGGGCGGTGTAAATATTAGGGAATTACACGCTCTTGACGTTCTAGGCATGAGAATCCAGTGTGATGCAAGCTGGACCAAACACATTTTTCAAGTGTCAAAAGAAGCGTTGAAGTGTCTTGGTTTTTTAAAACGGTGTAGAAAATACTTACTATTTACACCACCTATATTCTTCCGAAAATGGAATACAACTCGCACGTATGGGTCGGTGCTTCGAAGTCTATTTTAAAGTTACTCGACCGCGTACAGGAGAGGGCGAAGGTGCTTATCGGTAACAGTAAGGTATCCAACTCTATTGATTCATTGGAGCATCGTCGCAATGTGGGTTGTGTTTCACTGTTCTATCGATACTGAAATCAGGGAACACGTAGTATTTTACGTAATACACGTTCTTCAGTCAGGGCTCATCCGTTTGTGGTCGACTGGACAGTGGATCGCACAACACACTACAGGGAAAATTCGTTCTTTAGCACATACGGACGGTACGTATGTGGAACAAACTACCAGCAGAAGTATTCGCTGCCACTTTAAATATGGGAAAATTCAAGCCAAATGTTCACAAATACTACCCCTCTATCCTGCCTCCCATAACCTATTTTCCTAGTTCCAACACAATGCATTGCATAAGTAGGCGTCCCCTGAGTGCTGGTCCAAGAAAAAAAATCAACTAAAACAAACCTAAAATAAGTAAAACTACCGTACAATATTTTATGAAGTTCGCCCCATAATAGGTGATTTGGTGGTGGGTATACAAGATTCGGCACGGGCGATGATAAACTCTTACTTGTTAGTAAATAACAAAGACTTTTAAAATAATAACTTATTTAAATAACATATTTCAATCATCTATTGTGTTTGAAAAACTTCCTTAGTTTATAATAAAAATGTTTAACTTAATTTCATATTATCGTTTCTAAAATTTAAAAATGTAATAAAAAATTGTATAAAAAACTATAACTGAAAACATTACTCTATAAATCGATAAATATATTTGTTAACATATTACATATGTTCAAAAATATGTATCCATAAGTAAATAAGTACAAAAAAGAAAAAAATATTAAAAAAAAATGTGCATCTCTAGAAAAATGTATTAATATTTGTTCAAAATTGATTTTGGATCACATTATTACTGGGGTATAGAAATTAAATGAAGAATATTAATATAGATATAGTAATAATACGCTTACATAAATATTTAAAATTAAACGTATTATTCTAATAATTACAATTATTATACCCTCATTCACCACTCATGGTTTGTCATTCCGTGTGAAACTTTGTTAATATTTATCTGAGACCCAACAAAGTATATATGTACATTCTTCATTCTTATGAAATTATAAGTCGATTGAGCCATGTCCGTCTGTGTAAATCACTCTCATATCTAAACTATACAACTCAGCAAATCGGTGTAGTACAACCAGAGTTACGGGCCAAAATGTGAGGCATCCTCCATAAAAATTTGATATTTTTTATTAATTTTATTTTTTGAAATATATTGCAGAAAATCAGGGGTGTCATATTATTGGAATTGGATTTGAAACCGACAAAAAACTACTTTGGTGTCATGATATCCAATGTTATCGGTTTTATGTTCGAACTAGAATTAGTGTCGGTTTTAGGTGTCAAAAAAACCAATGTTATCGGTTTTGTTATTGAAAATAAACCAAGTGGCTTACAGCTGTCAGATTTAATTTGCGCGCTTTTGTTTTCGGTTTTGTATTGGATATTTTTACCAATGTAAGTAAATTTTATATTAAAAAAGTAAATAAAATACATTACTACTTCTATTTATTTAAGGGAAAACATAAAAATAATACCCAATACCCCTAATGGTTCAATTTATCGAAAAATATCCAGACCTTGCGCGGGGCTTTACAAAGCGGGATAAGCCAACCGTGGGTTCCCTTTGGGAACAACTGTCAGAATCCCTGAACAGCGCAGGCCCTCCACAAAAGGATGCACATGGATGGAGAAAGGTAAACAAAATTTGTGCCATAAATGAAATTGTACCGTGTTGTTGAATTGTTCTCTTTTTAATAGACATAGACAGAGTGGAAGAGTGAGGTCAAACGAAAACTTCCGCAAAACAAGTCTGAAAGCAGGGCGACCGGTGGGGGACCCTTTTCTAAACACCATTTGACAGCCACTGATGAGGTAATTTTGCGTATATGTAGCATGACGCAATCTATAGACCCCCCTAGCATTGCGCTTGGTCTCAGTGAAGATATGATTGTTGAAAACGATAAAGAGTTTCCTTCAACATCGTCAAAACGTCCGCCGTCTCCACTTTTAACTCGTAACACCAAAAAAAAACTAAAATGGAAAACACTGGCGAGAATTTGAAAAAGTTTTTGGATGAAAATAGCAAAAAGTAGCTTACGGCGGATATACAAGGCGATTGAAAAAGGACATGAGACAATCGCAAATGCAGTTTCAGAACTGTAAAATGAATTTACAAAAGTGAATAGAGGAATTTTGCAAGCAATGCAGGAAAAAAATAAATTGAAAAAGAAACAGTTAGATCTCGAGCTAATGAAATTTGAATACGAAAAAAATGTTAAAGTGAATTAAGTTAATTTTTTTTGCTTTATATATGTACATATTAAAATTAACAGGACTTTATTTTGTTTTTGTCAATAATTTGTATTAAAGTTTTTATAAGGTCGACCTTCAGTTTGTAGAGACGAACTTGATGGTAAAGTAACATTGTCCTCACTATCATCTGATGTTAAAGCTATGTCGTCCTCAATGTTTTCTAAAAGGTATCTTCTGCATATGTTATGTAGTGCACAGCAAGTATTTATAATCCGCACAACTTTTTCAGGATGATAGATGTCATTAAGCAGCGGAACCTACTTTTAAGAACGGGCAGATGAATGAGCCAAATTGAAGTTGTACTCGTTTGAGTTGTAGCGTGGGTCTCTATATGGAGTTAATAAAAAAGACTCAATACCTTATCCACAAACCCCTAATAATTTTTCTGTCCGTTCTCCTGACTCATACTTTCTAAGAAAGTGATGTTTGGCGGAACTAATATTCCATACAAAGGCGTCATGGCTAGAGCCGGGATACCGTGCATCTACCGCGCGTTCATGGCATGATCACAAATCTAAAATTATTTTAAAAAGTTACTAAGTATGTACATTAGGGTGGCCCCGTTTGTATGGAAAAAAATAAGGTATCGATGTTCCCGACTAATATGAAAATTTGATTCATTTTAAGACTACGATTCTCATTTTTTTTGTCCTGGGGTCAATATTTTGTGAGCTGGATCAAAGGATAAAAAGGTCCTTTGTAGAGGTTTTTTTTTGTAAATTTGGTATCATATGAAAGGTCTTTGAAAGGCGCATTCAATGGGTTATCAAAAATTAAAAAAAAAATTTTAAATTCAAAAATTTTAAAAATTTCAAACAAAATTTTAATTTTTTTTTATTTCTTAATAGAATTTACTTAAATAAATAGTTGAAATATCTTGATTATAAACATCATGCAATTTAACCCAAATGGTTTTTCCCGATTTTTTTGAAGAAATGTGAAAAAAATAAAAAAACCTTTAAAAAGAGCCTTTTTATCCTTTGATCCAGCTCATCAAATATTGACCACAGGACAAAAAAAATGAGAAACGTAGTCTTAAAATGAATCAAATTTACGTAATTCTCGAACTTCATTATCAAGTTCTTGATATTCTTTTCCATTTATTAAATTTGGAAAAAGTTTGGCCAATTGTAAAATTGAATCATTTTTTTTGTTTAAAGCTACGCTTGGTTCAATGAAGTTTAATCTTTCTAAAAGTTTATCGCCAAAATGAAAACGTTTTAAGATTTGTGAAACCAATTCAATATAAAATTGGACGCAGAATTCAACAAATATATTATATTGACTATATTCAATATTTAAACTAGATTGGTTCTCCTTCACGTAAATGCCAAGATACACTTCATCTTCATTTAATAATATGTCTTCGTTATTAAAACTATGAATTTCAAAATTAACCAAAACTCTTCTACAAAAAAAATGTCCAGTACAAATAGTCGTGTACTACACGCTCTACCTCTTCAACCCCTCGCCAACAAACTTCGTCTGTCTGCCTTTCAATTTCTACATTCCAAAATGGGACTTACAAAATATGAATTTTAGGAAAAAAGGTTACCATATATTTTACTTGTAAAAAATCGTCATTTTTGTTCGCGGGAAAAATGAAAAATCGTCAATCGTCATTTTAATAAATTTGACTTAAAAAATCGTCAAAATGACGATAAATCGTCAAAGTTGGCAGCGCTGCTCATATGCATAAAATTCATTGTTCCAAAATTGAAGAAGATCGGCCCACGATTTGCCATAGCTGCCATATAAGGACCATTTCCAAAAAAAATTAAACCCACAAAAATGTCTAATAAATATCGATACCTAACCAACTTTTATACAGATCAGAAATTTTAATACAGAAATCATTCTAATATCGGTTATACGTAACGTGACCATACGTCCCGTTTTCAGCTACTTTGTCCCGTTTTTAGATATTCGAAAAAAGAAATTGTTGATTTGTTCAAAAATGTAAGAACAAATCTCGTCAAACATAGTTTTTTTTAATATATGTACATATGTATGTATGTACAAACATATATATATGTATGTATGTATGTACAAAGATCTTGAAAACCTTAATTGGGCGAATTTAACAGAAGTACCACAGTGGGAAGATGTAGTGAGAACACATGACCACAGTGTAATATTGTATATGGTCTACTTAGAGGACAGAGACTTATGATTGTTAATTGCTTTATTACGGATATTGAATTACTTCAAGTAATATAAACTAGCAATTGAAAGTCATAATACTTTGTCCACTGTGTTGATGATTCAATACATTGGAATGTGTTCTCACTCATATTCTTTCTTACTTAGTTTTAACAATTATTGATATAAGAAACTAAAAATTAAATAATAAAAAACACAGTTCGCTAAGAACGTTAAAACTAAGAACATATTAATACATTTCGTCCCTAGTTGTAGCTTGTTGAATAAATAAGATATCAAAGATGTTCAAAAAGTTCTAGATATATTGATCGAAAAAGAACATATCGATTGCAATAAAGATACGAAAGTATTCGATGAATATTCACTCGTATCTAAATATGTAACATCGCAGAAAATTTATGAATTGATGAACCAGCGTTGAATTTTTTAACTATGAATTAGCAAAAGCACACAAATTTCTGCTTAGCTTATACATACTATGTTTCCACGACGACTTGAATCACCTGCTTCGCTTTCTGAATCATGTTTATGAATCATGCTGTTTACATGACTAATAAACTTGATTCGATTGACAGTTGGTTTTAATCAACAATCAGAATAAAAAAAACCGAATTTACAATTTGTGGAAAATAATTTTTTTAATGGACAAAAAAAGTGAGTGGAAATTAGTTAGCTTATTTGAAAAAAAAAAACATACATTCGTACGTATTTACTTTCTTTACTTCCAGCAACAAGAAAATAATTTGCTTTGTTTACAATAATCATTGTTGCCAATTTGACGTTTTTCCCGTCAAATCTGACGTTTTTGTAATGCCAATTGCGGGGAAAAATGATTTTTAGCGGTTAGCGTGAAATCTGGAGTTTTTTTTACAGCGCTTTAGCGGTTTTTTTCCAAGGTTGAATTATATGGTATAACTTAACTAGTAACTCAACCTAGTTAAAACCAAACTACGAAACAGGCTAATACCAGTACAGTCAATGATGTGCTTCGAGTAAGGTAAATTTACTTTTAACGCAAACATTTAAATTTATATACATTTTTTATTAAGAATTCTTAAAAAGCTAAATAAATAAAAAAAAAACCCCCAGTAATAAATGTGCTCCGAAAGGAGCAGCTTTTATGTATGAATTCAGACCTCAAATCGCTTCAAACCTGCTGATGGGATGCATGATTTTTGTATGAAGTGTTCCCGGTTTGGAGGACTACTTTCTGCTGGCAATAAGCGCTTCTTTTAACCTAATCAAACATGCAAATAAAGCACTTTCCTAAAGTGTTTTTTAATTCTATCTGAATGTTTTTACTTAAGAAAAATTCATAGTAACTAAGAAGCGCGATATTCGTTTTGTAATTGACTTTCGTTGTCATACGTAAATCTATAGGTTATAATTTCAGTTTTGGTTTTCGCTTTAAAACCTTCTTCGTTGTTAGCACTAAAAAAGCATCTTTCTTGTATATTTTATTCGTAAGCATTTACTGCTTCAAAAGAGCGCTTTTATTGAAGCGCTCGATTATGCGCTTTTTTTCTTAAGTGCTTCAAAAAACACGATTTTTTTTACTGGGAATATACATACATAATTATTTTAAAAAGTTTTAAAAAGCAATTTATTAAATTTTGTGGTTTATTATTTTTATTTAATAAAATTTTTGAATATTGATTTAATACATTTTTGCAATGTAATTTTTTTAAACGAATTTAATTTTAATTACATAGACGGTCTAAAACTTGGGAATACATGTTGTTTTGATTATGAATTTCCAAAATCTGTTCTAAGCGAACTTATACACAAAATGCTGAAGACTCGCACTATATTTTTGAAAATACCTAATTTTGTTTGTAAATGATTAAAAACAAGTGAATAAAAAGTACATATGTGTAATTAATTTACTTTTATTTTACCAGCTATTTTTATTTAACGTAAATTCAAATTTTTAAAATTATTTATTTGACGGTTTTCTGACGGTTTTGTAAAAACCCCAATTTGACGGGAAATTGCGAAAAAAAATTGGCTACACTGACAATAATATTAAATTTTTACAGCTAGTGCAGATAAACTTGCGATAAAAATTAGAGAAGAGTGCAATTTTTCGTGCTTCGCAAGTAGATTCAATATGAATCTGAATGAATGAATCTACTTGATTCGCTCTTAAAATTTTGTATGACAAAGCAAGTTGTTTCGGTCATGATTGGAGTGTGAAGCAAGAATAAAACTTTGTTAGTGAGCAAGCAACAGCGCAGCGGAAGCCAAACAAAACAAAAACAAGTAAGAGTGCTATATTCGGCTACGCCGAATCTTATATACCCATCACTTTTGTTGTGGATGCAATTCTTACCATAATTTACAGAGTTTGTCTGATGTCCATAATAATCTTGAGTGTAATTTAACAAACAGAGTATAAATAAAAAAAGGTAACAAGTTGATTTTAGTGACTTTGCTAAAAAAAAAAATTCTTTAATAGGGCTTTTAGCGGAGATGCCAGCAAACAAATTTGTTGGCGGTCACGCATATTTTCGAGGGGGTACATTAAATCAAATGTAGTACATTAAATTAAATGTATTAAAAATACCTTTCCAACGATATATATCATGATTATAAAATATGGACCGAATATGGGTTAAATCCGAAAAGAATATTTTTTGACCCGAATTTTTTCTTAAATCTAAAAAAAATTTAAATAAATGTCTATATAAGTGTTATTTTAGTTCATTAATATTAATAGCCAAGACATTAGGCTTTAATTTAGGGTATCATATGTGTCTGTAGGTACTATAATCATAGAATTATAAGATCTGAAAAATTAAAAAAAACACATTTTTTCAAAATTTTGTATGCAGTATAGGATTTTTTCCTCTATGACAGATATCGATATTTATTAGGCATTTTTGTGGGTTTATTTGTTTTTTGTAAATGGTTCTTATATGGCAGATATGGCAAATTATGGGCCGATCTTCTTAAATTTTGGAACAGGGATTTTCATGCATATGAGGATATTTCACGTCGAATTTTAACATAATAACGGCATATTTAAGAAATATATTAGTATTAACATGGAAAATGGAAAATTTCATGGTATTATCTGCAATATATTTCAAAATATTGCAATAAGATGGAAAAAAATATCAAATTTTTATGGAGGTTGTCTCACATATTGGTCCATAACTCTGGTTGACCTATCCCGATTTTGCTGATTTTAAATAGCAAACTTCTCGAAAGCATGTCTGTCAGAATTATTGAAGATATGGATCCCGAAGATAACTGGGGACTTCAGAAAACTGATTTCAACATCCAGACAGACAGACGGACATGGCTTAATCGACTCTGCTATCTATAAGGATCCAGAATATATATACTTTATAGGGTCGGAAAATTATATTGTAGAAATTACAAACGGAATGACAAACTTATATATATCCTTCTCATGATGGTGAAGGGTATAAAAATACTAATATGTATTAAGCGATTTCCTGAATTCATTGTTTTTTTAGGTGTCAATAATTTTAGATATAAATAATTAAACATTTAAATGTTTTTAATGTGATTTATTAAAGACTGTGTAAATAACACCACATGGGTATGTATGTATATTAGTCTTAGGAATATGTCTTCATCTATTTTAACCTACTTACGATCAATATTACTTTCATCAATCCTTTTTCCGAGTTAACAATTTTTATATGTTTTAACTTTTATTGCATTTGTGGATGATACAATTTCAGTATCGCCTAAAAATTTATAAATGAATTATTTTGTTAGTTTTATTCAATTATTCTACATAAACCTATTCGAAACGATAATTTTGAAATTCTTCAAATAATTATTCTAAATAATTTCTATGTATGTATGTATATAAATATTTTATACAACACCTACGACATTTTTACATGTGTACTATGTATGTTTTCCAATGTTGTATAAAAGTTTAACCCCCTTATTCAAAAACGATTATTAAATTTAACAAACGTTTATTAAGACAGATTTGCATATAAAAATTTGCTTAATAAACGTTTTTAATAATCGTTTTTGAATAAGGGGGTAAGTGCTTCCAAAAGTTAAAATATGTATAAATACATAAAAATTACTCATTTAGTTAAAAAAAAATAACTAAACGGTAACACCAAATCAGAAGCTGATTGAATAATTTAAAACAAGTTAATGTGGATTCACCCAGTTTTTTGCAGCACGATTCATCCATTTCGAACGATTTTTCTGAAAAATCGAAGCTGCCATATGTAAACAAAATCTATTAGTTTTACAAGTGCGGCCATTGATTTATTTTGCTTTGGGTTTTAAGTGTCAAAATACAAATATTAAATTATTTTAGAGTATTTTGTATTCAAAATCACAGATAGGCATAAATTCAAAATTAATGAAAAAAGAAAGCTGCTTTTGCCGTTGGCCATGGAAATACATAAGGCATTGTTATTTGTATTAAAAATGCAACCTATTCGCAACTCAATTCATTTTTGTCTAGAAAAATATCAAATTGAACCAATTCAAGTTCGTAAAAAATATTTCCTCTCTCTCAAAAAGAGATACGTCAAACTTCATATAAAAAAACATTGTTCGAACAAATTTTTTGTTAAGAACGAATGGGTGAATCCACCTTTAGAGTGCAATATTTGGCTGTGCCGAATCTTAAATAACCTTCACCTAAATTTAATGAGAAATACAAAAACTACATTCGCTATATTTTATAATTTAACAACTTATAAAATTAAAAAAAAAAACATTTGTTCATATTCACCACAAGTTAAGAAACAGGGTATATGTTTTTCCAATGTTTTTCTTGGCAACTTTTTAAATTAATTAATTTATAATTTAAATTTGAAAATGGGAACTTGGCGAAAACGGTTTGAAATAAAAACACGACCGAATGTCATAGATTCAATTTTGCAAGTGTTTGTTAATTTGTATGTATTAAAAAAGCCTACTTTTTTTTAGACTCTTTTATAGCAAATGAAGCCTCAGAATGTAGTCGCAACACCAAACCTGCCAGAATGTCTGCTTGAGAGCTCAAAGCTGACTCCATCGCTTGCATAACGTCCCCGCGCTGCATCTTACGTCTTCTCCGACAGCGGTGCTATTTTCTTTATGTTACTATTTTTCTGACGCAATAAAATTAATTTTTGGCACAGAGTATTTTTGTATTGTTTGATACAATCATAAAAAAATGCATTTATAGTATCTAACGAATGCACAACTTCACAATGCATACCACAAAGTATAACAATTATTAAAATACAATTTAGTTATTTATTAAAATCACAAACATATAAACAAAATTTCAATTCAAATATTCTAACTCAAATTGTTTTGTTTAATATGTTTTGTCCACAAAAGTCTTGTTGTATATAGTGCTTTGCTTTTTCACATTACAAATTTACTACCAGAAAATATTTTCTTTCTCTTTTTAATAAAACTGCCTTATCAGCGGATTGTAGCGATTTTGAAACGGCAAAATTGTCGCCTCTGTTATACTCTGTGCAGTGAACCTTTTAAAAGAAAGAAAGAAAGAAAGCATCAGTCGATAAGCCAGACACTATTCCTGCTGTCAAAATACATGTTAAAAAAATTCACATGAAATTTTCATGAAAAAATGTTGCAGTAGTACTCTGTTCATTTTGTGAAAAACATATGAAATGTATCTGGCAACATTATTTTTTCACAGCGAAATAATTAAAGTAGCAATTGTTTCACGTGGAATTTTCATCCAAAAGCTCTTCTGTCGCAACAACAATATCTATTACTCTTTGTGCTGCTGCACAAGCGGCTAGTAATATTTGTTTATTAATTTTTATTTAAAGATTTCGATTTAATACAGATTTTTTAATATTTTAACTTTTATTTATTTTCGATTTAAATTCACAAAAAAGCAAAACATATGTGTTTTGTTTACAAAAGTGAAATTTTCCGTATGAAATAATTAATTAATAAGGCTTTATGCAGTCCATACACGTTGCAATTCAATCGTCAATTGAGTCTTTCAATTGAATTGATTCTTGGCCACACACTTCTCAAACTGAATTGAATGATTTGAATTCAACTGTCAAATTTATATTTTTTTACAACTACAAATTTAAAAACTTTAATGGCTGAAAAAAGAATAATAATTGCATTAATGGTTATTGTAGAATGTCTTAATGACGAAGAAAAAGGAAAGCGACAAAGAATTTGGTAAAAGAATGGTTGAAGAACAAGAAAAAACATTCAAATGAAAATTTAATTAGGGAACTAAAAACAATAAAGCCGGACGACTTTAAAAATTCCACAAGGGTAAATGAAGATGTTTTTTTTACCAAATTTTAGAAAAATCAATGTCATTTATTTAAAACTAGCTAAACCCGGTGTGCTTCGCTTTCCTAAATTTTCCTAAAAAGGAGCGTGGTTCCACCCACATTTCTCCTGGTACGTATTCCTAATTATGCCAATACCATATGTACCACATATCATTGACGTAGGTCAAAAAATGCCCAACATGTCCAGAGGTTTGGTCTCCAATTACAATATTTTAAAAAAGTGGGCGTAAAAGTGGTCAAAAAAAGTAGCCTATTAATCACACCAGAGACCGAGTTAAACGCTGTGAAAATTTTAAAAATATCGGTCCAGAGGTTTGGTCTCCTAAAAGGTACCCACAAACAAATAAACATACATTAAATTATATATATTCACTAAAATCAAAAAAGATTTTAAAAACAAACAACTTTTGCTTTGCAAAAGAAAACTACAAACCTAAATTTTGACAGCTAATCAAGAGATTCGAAGACACACAGTACAATCGAATTGAAAGACTTGTTAGTCCACTTGAAAAAATCAGAATCTTTTGATTTTTCTTCAACCAAATCGTCAACTGCCAAACTAATCAAATGACAAAGCAATACACGCTTGATTTGCACAACAACCGACTCAGTTGCCAATTGAATTGAAACGTGTAGGGGCTGATTTAGAAGTAAAACACACGAAACCGCTATATATGTATGTGCATTATTAAAGTCTACTCAAATCGTTAAAAAACGCTCGAGTCGCTCTTACTCTATTGGTGGACAAATTTCCCATTATTTGGGACATGAGTTTTGGTTTATAGCGGAAGCAATGTACACATTTCCGAAATATTTTGCTGCACTCTTCTTTGGCATTTCTGTGCCAAATGTTTTCTCGTTAAAGAGATATAAGAACCTTTGTTCCAGCATGACAATTGTCGAAATGATGATTTCGCAAAAAAAAAGTGTGAAAAAGCTATTTTTTTCTGGAATTTGGTATTACATTCCAAATTTACATTTATCTGTCTCCCATCTACCCTTATTAGTGAAAACGTTCTCTTTTCCTCTTAGAATATATGTATAAATGGGGTCAATATTTGAGCATTTGAAGGGAAGACAAGAGATTTTTTTATCTTAATAATCTCCTCGGAAAAATTACATTTCTGGATTGTCTCTACAAGTCGTAACAATTACCATTTTAACTCTTTTGCAATAGGTACAGAATCTTTACATATTTTGTGTTTTTTTTTTCAGAATATCAACAAATCTGAATACAAAGGAAAAAAAAAACAAATAGTTTTGTGAATCCTGTACTGCTGAAATACTATACATTCGTTTTCTTCTTTTCTAATATTTTTGGTTCTCTGTTATATCAAAATGTTTGTTAATGGCCTGTTAACTATCGCTTAGCAAAAACGAAGGTCCTGCAAACCAAATGGAATTTTTTAATTCATTGACATCACATCTTCTTGATACAATGACAGCCGGATGTTGTTTAGTGGCACATGGTCCCAGAAAACTTAATCTGAACATTCCTGAATATCAGCAACTTTGATACGAATGTCGTGAGTGAGGATGGATGTGTTTTTATCCAGTGTAGTGGAATTTCTGAATCAGTCCAGAAATTAACACTCTCGATTTTAAAGCTCATCATTAACTTAATTCGAGTCTTGGAAGAGATTTGGTCTTGAGCGGAGCAACTATAGATTTAGCTGTTAGCAGTCTTGATAAGGTTTTGTTGAAGCAATAGAAAATCCATGAATTTGGATTTTTGCTGTTGAAGTTGTCTTGGGATTGATTCAATTAAAATTTTCATTGAATTAGATTGGACATTTTCCCATGAAGTATTTAGTCTCATGGGAATAGATTCATCCCAGTCAAGTTTTTGAATAACATTTTCGATTTAGTTTAATTGGGCATAAATGTGCGAGAGGGTCGAATAATCTGGAAGAAACCGATAAAATGTTTGTTTCTTTCAGATTTTGAAAATTGTCTTCCAACAGAAACTTAAGAGAATCATTCTTCGGAACTTAATGAATGCCGAGAGCTTTAGTTGAATCGGAATCACTATGCATTAATTTTTCATTTTTTAACGAACTTATGAATTCGGGATGGCTTGAAAACCATTTCGTGAGTTTGAAACCAGCTGAACTTAAAATTTCAGTAACCTGGCTACGAATAGTATTAAGTTCTTGGTAGCTTTCACCATCAGTTAACAAATCCTCAACATAGAAATCACTGCGAATAACTTTTGAACCGACAGCCAAAGTCTCTTTGTTTAAGTCGCTTAAATGAATAAAACATCTGCCATATGTCACAGTGTTTAATTGAAGTATCAGATGGATTCTGCCTCCAAAGGACCAATTGATAATTTCTCTAATTTTCGCCAACTTGACGATACATTTTCTCAATATCTGCAGTGATTGCGTATTTATGAAATCGAAAGCAGATCAATGCCGAATATAATTTCTTTTGAACTCTCGGTTTCTATCGATGTACTTTTTTTTTTTTAAAGAGAAGTAACACTCAGGTAATTAATATGCCTATATATGTATACTTGCGTTACTTTCTTTGGAAAGGTGATAGTTGAAGAAGTAAAGGTGGTTAAAGAAGAAGACTTTTTATATCACAACTCTGCAATTGCGCCTCTGCTGGTGAGTAGGCGCATTAATGTTAAAGCTTGATTTTATAGCCTTTATTTAATTATTTTACTTCGGTGGTGTTTGAATGCTATACCACCGAAGGAGGGCGCTGTGATAAATATTAGTTATGATATATAGAAGAGAACTATTTTTTATCAGAAACAGATGTTGTTTGAGTGGCAGCGGCTGGGAATCGAACCCGGGCTACAAATACCAACTCATGCTTAATGATCAAATGCGCTAATCAATTAAGCTACAGCACTTTATTATTGACGTTAGAGCCCTTTGATTGGTTATAATTTCCAGTAAAAATCCAACCAAGAGATATTTTTTGAAGAATTGGTAGGCTTGGGCCACATTTTATTTGACCAACACACATGAAGTCAAAGAAAACTTCTGCGCCAAATAATAAATCTATCTTTTGTGGATTTGGAAAGCAAGGATCAGTTAATTCGATATTTCTAGGAATATTTAAGATAGTTGTAGTTAATTTGTGACCAGGTTGCATATTCGTTATTGAACTCAATACCCAGAACTTTGAAGTAAATTAAGTAGAGTTAACCCTCGACACGACAGTTAAATTTAAACAAGATTTTGAAAATTAATTTGTTTCGCTAATTATACCCTACACCACAATAGTTGGGAGATGTTTATATGTTTGTATATTCGATTTGTGCCCAGAAATATTGGTCTAACACCCACATTAAAGTATACCGATCGGCTTAGAATCACATCCTGAGTCGATTTAACGATGTCCGTCCGTCCGCCCGTCTGGCTGGCTGGCTGTCCATGTAAAGTTTGTGCGCAGAGTACAGGTCACAATTTTGAAGATATTTCGATACAATTTGGTGCGTGATAATTTTTTGGCCCAAGGATGGATGGGATTGAAACTGGTAGAAATCGGTCCATTCTTTCACCTGGCCCCCATACAAATGTCTTCCCGAAATTGGGGTTTACCGATCATAAATCTATCACTTATGCAAGTATGCAAACAAATTTCACCAAAAATGAGTAATAAATGAAGCTAAATCACATCTACAAATTTCATGAAGATCGGTCCATAATTAGTTGTAGCTCCCATATAAAGCCCACTTCTGAAAATCACTTAAAGGAGCATAACTCTTTTAAAAATGTTGGCATCCAAATAATATTGAACACCGATATGTTTCATACATGTACATATAATATGGTAGAATGTTATGATGATCAGTCCATAATTAGTCGTAGCTCCCATATAAGGCCCACTTTCGAAAATTACTTAAAAGAGCATAACTCTTTTAAAAATATTGGTATCCAAATAATATTGAACACAAATATGTTCCGTACATATACATATAACATGGTAGAGTTTTATGACGATCGGTTCATAACTAGTCGTAGCTCCCATATAAGGCCCACTTCCGAAAATCACTTAAAAGAGCATAACTCTTTTAAAAATGTTGGTATCCAAATAATATTGAACACCGATATGTTTCGTACATATACATATAAAATGGTAGAATTTTATGATGATCAGTCCATAACTAGTCGTAGCTCCCATATAAGGCCCACTTCCCGAAATCACTTTAAGGACCATAGATCTCTTAAAAATGTTGTTATCCGAATAAAATTAACCAAAAAGGAGTTTCTTATGTACAAATAGGATGACACCTAATTTTATAATAGTCAGTCCATAATTAGTCAAAACTCCCATATAAATCCTTTAAACGTATTTATATCGATATAAGGTTTAACACACATAATATTTATATTCACGGAAATCATGACACTAAATTTTTGGATGATCGGTCCATAATAGGTCATATCTCCCATATAGCGCCCATATCTGAAAAACTGTTTTGTTGATATACTGGGTGTATGGTATTATATATTCGGGCTTGACCGACTATACTTTCTTACTTGTATAACTTGGATTCAATCTGCCTCCTTCTCTTTTTATGTAAAGTTCCTCAGTTATCAAGTTGGGTTGAGAAACGGAGTCTAAAATATCTATTGCTGGATATAAATTGACCAGAACTATTTCTTACTCTAACCACAGCTGTTGCCAGAATGATTCTATCATCTGATAATGAATAATTAACGGAAGCATTAGAGATTGAAGGCTGTTCGGAGTAGTTATATATCATGCTATTATTTGAACTTGAATTCGTACTGTATCTATGTAATAGAGAGTTATGAGAACCACTGCAAATTCTACACTTCGATGCAGTACATTTTGCTACAGTGCGAGTATGTCCTTTTTTCAGATAATTTATACATGCTGGCAGAGATTTGATTAAATCAAATCCTGGAAGTACAGGTACAGCAGTAAAGGAAAGGCAATTATTTATTAAATGCTGATTAGATTTTTGCAAAATATACATTTTCAGCAGATTGCTTCGATTTTGTACAGTTTAGGGATGTTTTATTATTTCTGTTATGTAATATAATTTTCTGTTTTAGTTTTATTTAACCTCGGCCTTGAATATTCATCAGCTGCAATATGCTGAACCGTTTGTTCAAAGCTGATTCAAAGTCTGATCATAGTGGCAGCCTTTCTTCAGATTTTGATTTGGTCACTGGATCTAATTTAGACACCACTTAATGTATTAAAATTTGTTATTTTCTTATCGTCAACAAAGACAACAAAGAATTATAGATAGCAGAAGCTGTGTCCATTATGATTCGCAAAGCAGAAGCTGAGGGTTTTGCGATCTCTGGTAAATCGAAAAGTTTAGATATTGGATTATTACGGTTAATAAGATTGGTGAGTGGATGCTAAAATTGAAAGTGGGCCAATCTTTATAGTGATTGAATTAAAAAGGGTTAAAGGAAATAAAAAAATGATTAGTTTCTTTTATTTGAATTACTAGCTGTACCCTACGCGCGTTGCTACGCTACCAATTAAAATAAATTTGAAAGATTTTTTGATCTTTTGTGGATTTGGAAAGCAAGGATCAGTTAATTCGATATTTCTAGGAATATTTAAGATAGTTGTATTTAATTTGTGACCAGGTTGCATATTCGTTATTGAACTCAATACCCAGAATTTTGAAGTAAATTAAGTAGAGTTAACCCTCGACGCGACAGTTAAATTTAAACAAGATTTTGAAAATTAATTTGTTTCGCTAATTATACCCTACACCACAATAGTGGGGATTTATTGATTTTGAAGTATTCTTAGTCATGCCGGAGTCTTAGTTATATTCCGTCAAATTTTTAGTAAGATCGGCCCAGCGGTCTGGCCTTCCTGGCAGGCGTTCTCCCGCAAGAGATGGGGCGTTAAAAGGGGCGTGGAGTATTAATATTAGTTTTTACCTCACCTAGAGTAACATGTGTATTCGATTTGAAGTAAATATGTTAAAATCCGAGTAGAATCAATTACACAGTTTAAAAAAGTAGGAGTGGTCGAAAGAAATAAGAAGCTTTGGCACATAAAATTTTTATTTTTACCGCGTCTTCAGTAAGATGTGTACACAATTTGTTTGAAGTAAATCTGTAAAACCCCATGCAGAAGCAATTAATCAATTTAAAAAAGTGGACGTTAGAGTAGGCATGGTTATACCAACTCAGAAACCTTCCCGGTCTCATGCGCAACTTTGCCGAAGATCATCACATGATCAGATGCATAGTTTAGGAGTCTATACATACAAACATTCATTATAACCTACACCACAATAGTGTGGAGGGTATATTGGATTTGTGCTGATGTTTGTAACGCCCAGAAATATTGGTCTAACACCCACCTTAAAGTTGTCCTTAACGATGTCCGTCCGTCCGTCTGTCTGGCTTGCTGGCTGGCTGTCCATGTAAAGCTTGTCGGCAGAGTACAGGTCGCAATTTTGAAGATATTTCGATAAAATTTGGTACGTGATATTTTTTCGGCCCAACGATGGATGGGATTTAAACTGCTGGAAATCGGTCCATTATTTCACCTAGCCCCCATACAAATGTCCTCCCAAAATTGGGGTTATCGGTCATAAATCTTTAAACTATGCAAGTATGCAAACAAAATTCACCACAGATGAGTAGTAAATGAAGCTAAAGCACCTCTACAAATTTCGTGAAGATCGGTCCATAATTAGTCGTAGCTCCCATATTCACAGAAATCATGACACGGAATTTTGGTACAAAATATGTGATATCTCCCATATAACGCCCATTTCTGAAAAACTTTTTTATATTTACATATACTACTTGTTTTTATATATATAGATTGATGGACTCGTACAAAATTTGAAGGCTATATAGTTAATATAGAACCCTATATATTTAATATTAGCATTAATTTTGTATATGAGCTAAATATTCACTTTGTATGGGAGCTGCCACGCCCACTGGAATGATCCCGCACAATTTTCCCATGACTAATCATAATTTAATCAACGTGCACAAATTTCTAAGACTCTGGCTATTATAGAAATGGAGATATATGATATTAAATATTTACTTTGCATGGGAGCTGACACGCCCACTGGTCCGATCACTCCCATTTTTCCCATGACTATTCACATTAACAAATAATCAACGTGCACAAATTTCTGAGACTATGGCTATTATAGTACTGTAGATATATGATATTAAATATTTACTTTATATGGGACCTGCCACTCCCAATGGTCCAATCCCGCCCATTTTTTCAAAACTCTTGCTATCACAGTAGTCAAGATATATGATGTTATTCAATTTATGTGGGAGGGGCCACGCCCACTTGAAATACATATAGCCGAAAACCTAATTTGGATTATAACCTTTCAAATTAAACCGACTTGGGCCAATTCGGTTATATAGTTTTAGAGTCTATAGAGGACAAACAATGTATTTTATGTATATAGATGTATGAGTCGGTGTCGGGACACTGAACGTCGCCACACGCCGATTAAGCACATAACATAGGGTTATCGCGTTATTTTATTGAGTTACGGTGCAAAAACACTAAATATTGTGCCATCTGTCGGACGAACTTCAAACTACACAGAAACACTACTCACGGCCTATAGAGCATGGTCAAAATCGGTCCAGTAGTTTTTGAGTTTAGCGATCAGGAACATACACGTAATTTTTATATATGTATGTATATAGAGATTGTAAGAAAGTGGGATGCTGACCTTTTGGGTTTATTTCTTCATAAAGAAAAAGAAATGTGTTGGAAGTTTGTTTGTTTTCTTCAAATTTTATTTAACAATAAATTTAATTTTGTTGTTTTAATACAATGTGTACGTTAGTGCGCAAGTAAAAAATTTAATTTTATATGTATGTATAAGTTTAAACAGTAAATGAAGTTTTTTTTAATTATACCCTACACCACCATAGAGGGGCATATTGGATTTGTGCTGATGTTTGTAACGCCCAGAAATATTGGTCCAACACCCACCTTAAGGTATACCGATCGACTCAGATTCACTTTCTGAGTCGATTTAACGATGTCCGTCCGTCCGTCTGGCTGGCTGTCCATGTAAAGCTTGTGCGCAGAGTACAGGTCGCAATTTTGAAGATATTTCGATAAAATTTGGTACGTGATATTTTTTCCGCCCAAGGATGAATGGGATTGAAACTGGTGGAAATCGATCCATTATTTCACCTGGCCCCCATACAAATGTACTCCCGAAATTGGGGTTTACCGATCATAAATGTTTGAATTATGCAAGTATCCAAACAAATTTCATCATAAATAAGTAGTAAATAAAGCCAAATCACAGCCACAAATTTTGTGCAGATAGGTTCATAATTACTGATAGATATGGGAGCTAAGGCCCACTTCCGAAAATCACTTTAAAGAGCATAACTCTCTTAAAAATGTTGGTATACAAATAATATTTAACAAAAATATATACGGTGCAATTTTATTATGATCGGTCCATAATTAGTCGTAGCTCCTATATAAGACCCTCTCCGTTATTCAATTTAAGTTCCATAAATCTTTTAAAAGTATTTATATCGACATAAAGTGTAACACATATAATACTTATATTCACAGACATCATGACACTAAATTTTTGGATGTTCGGTCCACAATAGGTTATATTAGGCCCATTTCTGTAAAACTTTTTTATACATATACTGGGTGTAGGGTATTATAGGGTCGGGCTTGACCGACTATACTTTCTTATGTACATATGTTCTGTTTGAAGGCAAAAAGATAAGTGAAGTTACAAAAAAGGCGATGTAATTTGCAACACTTCGGTTTTAACAAATTGAAACGGCTGAATTTAAATACGAAGTACTAAATATAAGTGTATCCAACTACTCTTATAACTTTATGCATCTTTCAAATGATTTTTGTTAAGCATAACTTATTACTTTTAAATAGTAAAGTTCTATAAATTAGGTTTCTGTTTGTTTATTATTTTAGTGTCCAACGTTCGTTTGGACAGATATATTATAACAAAGATATCAAACATTCATTATCATAAACCTTCTTCAAACAGGCCAATGCTTTGGAGTAAATCTTGTTAGGAGCAGTTCCGCCTTTGTGTCCAATTATATTCTCCTTTGAAAACCGCTCTATTATGTGCTGGACTGTAGCTGATGGTAAATTTACTATCTCTGCAATTTTTCGCTGCGTTTTTAAAATTTTCAAGTGATGAATAACAAGCTTCCGCTGTTCAACAGTTGTCCAACGACCCATATTCAAAAGCACTCTCTAGCTCCAAAAGTAGAATTAAAATTACACAAAGCATGAAAGAAAATGGAAATTTAAAGAAAACTAACATAAAATTTCATTCCATTTTTGGAAATAACGGTACTATTCCACATAATAATCTCTTGCATCAAATTAGCTAAGTTATTAAAAAAGAGAATACTTTTTGCTTTGACCATTTTTTTTAACAGTGTGAAAGATAATATTTAAAACGAATAAATTTTTTTCAATTGCTTTAATTGCCTTTTAAAGTTACAGTGATTTTCCTTCTTCAGCATTGCTTTCATCAAATAAGCTGACAACCACTGTATATAAAATAAATATGACCCAACAGTATAAAAAAGAGTAAGATTATAAGGTAAGATTTCTTTTGGTTGAATTTAATCTCAATAACTTTATTTACAAGAGATATATGGATGGCATAGCAGAATCGGACCAATTATGGACTAATAGATTTTAAATCCAGTTTGAGCAATTACAAAACGTGGGCCGATCTTCTTAAAATTCGGAACAGAGAATATTATATATATGAGAATATCCCACGTTGAATTTCAATATAATAATGTACATCAAAAATACGTATTAGTATTAACGTGAATTTCGGTAATGTACCTTATATGGGAGATATTGTCAAATATGGACTAATATTTTCAAAATCCAGAAGTTTGATTTTGGTATATATGTACATATATGTATGTGTTGCAGTGGTTTTCGAAAGACCGCTTCATATGGTCAAATATGGACCTAAATTCACAAATTTCTGTAGTATGATTTTTGTGTATATGTATAGGAAAATTCAAGTAGAGTAATTTTTTAATAGCCTTTTTTTGACAGATCACGTGTGAGTTGTGTCATGCTGTCATGTTATTTTTGTTTGGCTTCTCATAATGAAAAGGCTTACGCCTGACGTTTACAAATCATTCAATTTTATTACGAAAATTCACGTTCTTTTCGTGCACTTCGCTGAACTTATGATCAACATGATCGGCCTACTGAGCGTACTATTCGCAACACCATCACCAATTTTGAGACCCAGCATTTATTATTGGATAATATTCGACCGAATAGATCATGTCCAGCACGCTGTGAAGAAAATATAGCGGCCCTAGCTAAGAGTGTACGTTGCGAACTTAACCGTCAATGGAGACCGTTATCGTGTCATGATAACCGACTATTTTATGCCTAAAATTGAAGCTCGCGATCTCGGCGACATTTGATTTCAGCAAGACGGCGCACTTCCCACACATCGCATGAATTTATTGAGAGAACACTTCGGTGAGCACATAATTTCACGTTTCAAGCCGGTCGATTGGCCACCAAGATCGTGTGATATCACACTGTTAGACTTTTTTCTGTGGGAATAGAAAAAGTCTAAAGTTTATGCGGACAAACTCGCTTCTATTCAGGCCTTGGAGGAAAATATCACGCGTGTCATTCGCCAGTTACCAGTCGAAATGCTCGAACGAGTCATCGAAAATTGGACTCTGCGAAGTAGCAATGGCCAACATTTTATAGACTAATCTTCAAAAAATAAATGCCAAAGAATGATAATAAACATTCCCCATTAAAGTTGAATTTTCTGTGTTTTTTTTTTTTTCTTTAAAAAGTAGTGAACCTCGAAATGGATCACGCTTTATTTCCTGCAACAATTTATATATCTATAAAAATAATTTGTGTCGAATTTTAACCATATTTTAATTTTAACTATATTTATACCAGGTTTATACGTATTTAAGTGAATTTTAGATGTGGACTTTATATGGGGTTTATTGTCAAACTTGGACCAAACAAATCAAAATTTCGTTTTACGGTTTATTTTTCCATTACACCTCTTCGTGCTGAACTTTGTATTAATATTCCAATTTTATAGGCATTTATTTATCATTAAGCCATATTCCGGGAATATATTTGTATGGGGACTATGAAAAATCATGGACCGATTCTTACTATTTTCATCACACTTTCTTCTTTTATCATAAAAATAACGTGTACGTGTCTGCAATATATGTATTAAAAAAATTGCAATAAAAATGGTTACAAATATAAAATTTTTATGGAGGTTGTCCCTCATTTTGGTCCATAATTCTTGCTCTACTCAAACTGCTCAGGAGAAATACTTATAAACGGTTTGTTGTAAACTTTGTTGATTTTGGTTGTGTCTTTTGACGTGAGAGTGTTTTACAGAGACAGACAGACAGACGGACATAACTCAATCGATTTAGAATTCCATAAGGTCAAGACTATATATACATACATATACTATGTTGGGTCTCAGATGAATATTTCTCAGTGTTACACACGTAATGACAAAATATATGTATATACCCTCATTCAACACTTATGGTGTTGGAGGTTACATACATATAATTAATAAACAAAAAATGTTAATAATGGATACTGTTGAAAATTCTACGGTATTTTTCAATTTAGGAAAATATCCATATTTATGTTTTGTATATTTGTTTTTAAAATATTTTTCTTTTGTCATTTTGAAGGTTTGACAACATAAACAGACGACTCACAATCAGATAGATGTATCAACAATATACAACATTCAAGATCACTTGTAAATTGAACAAATAATTCGTATGTTAGATCATTCAAATAGTTACCTTAATTATAATATGAAGTAGGTATGGAAATAATATAATATGACCTTATTTTACGGAACTATTTTAATATTTATTGACGCAATATGCAAATGTGAGATTTACATTCAATTATGTTCATCTAAGTTCTTTATTTCTGTACGAGTGTAAATATCTACCTAGGTAAGTTAAAAAATTATTAAATATGTTTACCAGTTGCGACAACAATTTTTATTTAAATCATCTTTTAAACAGAACAACAAAAATATCACATCTAAAAGTAAAAAATAACAGGTATGTAAGTAATAAAGACATACATATGTACAAGTATGTATGCATTTTACAATGACTAATAACCATAAAAGTTAAAATGCAAATGTGCCCAAAATATGTACATATGTATGTACATACATATGTCATATGTAAGTTTTATGTCTTTTACCTATTTGTGACGCAATAATAGAATTAACTTACATCCTGCTTTATTTGTCCTTTCGAATAATTGCTTTCACAATCACAGGCTGCATTGATTTTTTACAACCGCGTACATTGTTGCTATAAAAAATTACCTTTTTGGTTATAGATGTATGTATGTATGTATTTTAGTATTGTTTTAGAAATAGTTTTTATGAAGGTACAGGATATTCCCAAGAAAAAACATGTTATATTTACAATTTAGTTGGAACTATGGTTATTTTCACGTTTTAAATTATTTTTATGTGAACATCTACATCTACTGCAGGCGCTTTATAAAATAAAATGGTAAGGATAGTTCCACATAAATTTATAAAAACAGTATCAATACAAAATTCAGCAAAAATAACTTTGATGTAAAGAGAAATTAGAAAACCGAATTTTGAATCGGTCCAAAGACCATTTCCGACAATCACACAAATACGTATAAATGTATTATAGGAATACATAGTTACCAGGGTAAATAAAAAATGGTCATACCGAAAATACGCATAAATATCGTTATAAAGTGAAAATCTTACCATCACTGTACCGAATTTTATACGGATCGGCCATAACTCTAATATAAGGCACCATTCCAAAAAACACATAAACCTAATATAAAAGGACATAAACGTGGAGACGTGGAGAATTTGCCACAAATAAATACTCGTATATGAATATGTATATACAAATATGTAATAATAACTAATATTGAGTACACTATTACAGAGTTTTTGCTCTTAATGACATAACCCAATGATAAATGGAACTGTGATGGTTGTGTACTGAGAAAAAGTGTATAGTTCTAATTTAGTTTTGTACGTTTGTCCAGGTTTGCTTATATGAAGCGGCGAGCACGCCAATGTGGTTAGATGGCTAAAAAGCCGCAGTGTTTGAAAAAAAAAAAACAATTTATCTTTTGTTACAGCTAAACAGCTAAACTATCAAAACGTTAAATTGGTTCCTTTTTTATTTTCAAAAAATGTTTTCTTATATACTAACAGCCTGTTTATGTCAGATGAATAACTAAACAAACGTCAAAAATAATTGACGTTTTTCCTATTTTGGACTATGTAACACGAAAGTCAAATTTTTTGACGAATAACGTAACAATTGACACTTTTTTTTTAAATGTCAAACAAACGAAAGAAAGACGAATAAAATATTTCATTCGTCCTAAAGAAATATACATACATATAAGAAACAGAAAAATTTTAAAAATTTTGAAATTGAAACTAAAAAAAGGTAAATATACACAAACAATTATGTGCTTATTTATGTAAAAGCAATGTATAATAATGATGAAAACACTTTTTTTTTATTAATTTAATAATTTTTCAAATAAACACAAATTTGTAAATAATTTGATTTGTTTATAATGTATATCCAGCTGTTTATTTTTTTGCTCTTAGTAGGGTGGGTAGCCATTGTTTATAGTAAATTAAGATATTCAATATGAACAAAAGTAAACAAAACAAATATATTTTACATACATACATAATTATAACTTCGATTACAAATAAGCGGAGTTAGTGTTAGTTAGTGGGTTTATGTTAAAAAAATTTATGAATTATATTTAATTTGCCTGAATTTATTGACGTGCCATCAAGCTCGCTTAGAACAC
This sequence comes from Bellardia bayeri, assembly GCA_950370525.1. NCBI lineage: Eukaryota > Metazoa > Arthropoda > Insecta > Diptera > Calliphoridae > Bellardia > Bellardia bayeri. Next base: position 58,659,567 of record OX493264.1, read on the forward strand.
CACTTATAACGTAAGTGAAACTGAAATGACACTTAATGACATCGCTGCTTATATTTTAAGCGAGAGCGCACTAATTAAGCAGCCGATGACACTCGTGTGTAAATGTAAGCAGAAATATAATCGACAGCATCAATACTGATTGCTACTAAATATAGTATTACTGACATCAGCGATTAAGTAAAGGGTATTTTTACCGCTGGGAAGTTGTTGCATTTATGTATCGAATTTTTAAAACGTTTTTAATTAAATAATTGTTTTTTGTTTCTTAATTAATCTGCTTGTTTAACTATAGTTTTTGAGGATTTCATACATATCTGACAACTCTAATAAGTACCTCAGCTCAGTAAAGTTATTTACTGATCTAGTAGGTCAGCAACCAGTGCTGCCATTTTTTTTTTGGAAAAATCGTCAATTTAAAAAAATCGTCAAGTTAAAAAGAAAAAAATCGTCAAGAAATCGTCAAGACTAAAAAATACCAAAAGCATTTTTTTATTAACTTTTTAAATATTTTTATTTAATTTACATCTAAATAAAGTTATTGCATATTTAATAAAAAAAAATAATTAATTTAATTTTGGTATTATGTGACTTTACTCTGGTACATTTCTGTGTGACATTTTTTTAATAATTCATTTTTAATTGCTATATTAAAACACTGATAATTATTTAAATTAAGATAATCTTTTGAAAACAATTTTCCTTATAATGTTGAAGATTCCATTTTGTTTTATTTAAATCTACAATATTAAAAATTCTTTCAACGTTAGCCGACGAATGTGGTAGTGCCATTAAACTCGAAACAAATTGTGTAAAAATTGGGAAGACCCTTTCACTATTGACTCTCTTTAAATTAGAAACATTTTTCCAAAACGCCAATGTTTCGAGTTCGGTGAATTTCATATTACGTAATTCTCAAACTTTATTATCAAGTTCTTGATATTCTTTTCCATTTATTAAATTTGGAAAAAGTTTGGCCAGTTGTAAAATTGAATCATTTTTTTTGTTTAAAGCTACGCTTGGTTCAATGGAGTTTAATCCTTCTAAAAGTTTATCGCCAAAATGAAAACGTTTTAAAATTTATGAAACCAATTCAATATAAAATTGGACGCAGAATTCAACAAATATATTATATTGACTATATTCAATATTTAAACTAGATTGGTTCTCCTTCACGTAAATGCCAAGATACACTTCATCTTCATTTAATAATATGTCTTCGTTATTAAAACTATGAATTTCAAAATTAACCAAAACTCTTCTACAAAAAAATGTCCAGTACAAATAGTCGTGTACTACACGCTCTACCTCTTCAACCCCTTGCCAACAAACTTCGTCTGTCTGCCTTTCGATTTCTACATTGCAAAATGGGACTTACAAAATTTGAATTTTAGGAAAAAAGGTTACCATATATTTTGCTTTTAAAAAATCGTCATTTTTGTTCGCGGGAAAAATGAAAAATCGTCAATCGTCATTTTAATAAATTTGACTTAAAAAATCGTCAAAATGACGATAAATCGTTAAAGTTAGCAGCGCTGTCAGCAACATTGCAGCAAAAGCTCATTTAGACAATTTTATTTTACGCCACCGAGTAACAGAAATAAAATCAAATTGCTTGTAGAATGTTTTTTTGATAACATTAAAGAAATGAAGTGATCATATCATATACATATATACATATAAGGTTGTCTAAAACAATTATGGTTAAGGCTTTACAGCTTAGATCCAATATAAAGATGTGTTTTTGTGATTTTGCAATCCATTGTTTAAATTTGAACTATTGTAAATAATTTCTATTAATTGTGGACGACTTTCCTTGTTTGTATTTGCAACACTAATTGAAAAACATAAAATTAACATTAAAAATTAAAGAATATTTGTTTATTTTTTATACCCAACACCAAAAATATGGGAAGTATATTAAGTTTATCATTCCGTTTGTAACACATGGAAATAATTGTCGTAGAACCAAACAGTATATATATTTTGGGTTCTTATAAGATTCTAAGACGATTTAGGCATGTGCGGCCGACTATCCATCTGTTAAAAGTGCAATAGAGAAGATTCCTTGATCCACCGAAATGTTTGGTATTGAAAATGGGTAAAATCGGTACAGTAGAATCCTAGTTATAGAACAAAGTTTCAGACAACCTCGATATTTTTTTGCTATTCTCTTCAAATATAATTCTGATAATATCATGAAATTTTGCACACTTTATTTTTATTATAGAAGAAAAGTCCTGTTGAAAATGGTAGACATCAATCAACGATTTTTCATAGCCGCCATACAAATGTCTTCCCGGAATATGACTTTAAGGTACATAAATATCAATAGAAAAGCCGTATCCAGATAAAAATTCTACAAAACTAAGAGTCATGCAAATTGAAAATTCTAATATTATAATATATAATATACTTGTATCTCTATTTTGACATAGCCCCATACAAAGTACACTTGCGAAAATCACTTAAATGCGCATAAATCTCTTATAAGCGTTAGCAGCAATTTTACATTCGACACAATTACACGACAAATACATACATACTCGTATATACAAATCGTCATACTGAATTTTATGATGATTTCTCCGTATTTTACTAAGTCTTGTAAATATCACTATGAAGTTGATATTCAACATAAATAACACATAAATCGTCGTCTGTAATAGGTCATAGCTCCTTTATGAGTACTATTCCTAAAAACTCATTAACCTACATAAACCTTAATATCGAACCGAAATTTTACAAAGATAAGTATGTAAAAATTATTCTATTGACTTTTATAAAAGTTGGTTCATAAAAGTTGCCCATTGCTCCGATAGTAACCACAAAGTATACAGAGGTGACAATTTTGACGTTTCAAAAAGCAAAAATTAACTTTCCTAGATGTTTTTAGTAAGTACCTAATTTATTGTGTTTTAAAGTAAATCGCTTTATGTTACAAGTTGCAAAACTATAAAGCAAGTGCAATTCTAAAAAAAAGGGACAACTATAAATTCTTGATTATCAGCCATGCCACAGAACTCAATTCCGATCGAAATTTAGAAAACGAAAAACTAATTTTTTTCGGAATAAAACCACTTTAGATTTCTAAAGTGGAATTGTTATTTTTTATTATTTTATACTGAAAAAAACTCATACTACTAATTTATAATAACAATTAAACAATTACTTTTATTATTTCATTGTTGTTTTAAATATATCATTGATATTCAAATAAAATGTTAAAAATTTCAAAGTTGGTGTCAGCAACAAGAAAACTTTTGTCGTTTTCAGATGCATCCCTTAAATTTCTTCTTTGTAGCTTTTTGACTGCGTTTTGATGTCTTTGTTCATTTAAAACAGCAACAATTTAAATTTCGGGCAGTTTTGAAAAATTTTGTTCACTTTTATTTAAAATTTCTTTGTTAGCGCTTTTCTGTTCGCTTTTGTTATACTTTTTATTACAAAAATCATATTTTTTGTTTTGGTTACACAACATTACCATATTTAAGTTAAAAAACGAGATTTATTTATTTTAATTTTAATTTATTTATTATATTAATAAATAAAAACAAGTGAGAAAGTATAGTCGGTCAAGCCCGACCATATAATACCCTACAGGTGCATTCTACTGTAAAGTACAGACAAGTTCAACTAATTTTACGGTTTATATTACATATAGCACTTAATTGTTTTATCAGCTATATACTTTTTTTTTCTCTAATTTAATAGATTATATACTAGTCTTTAATAGTGCGAAGAAACATTTAAAAAAAGTCATGAACTACTGAAGAAAAATGCAAACAACCCACGTCACGTACGGGACACATCAAGTCAACCAACATTCGAAATCGTTATAGTTTTATTCAGCTTTCAGCGAATATATTACAGGTGCATAAAAAGTGTCTTCGAAGCAAATTATAACTAAGAATCAAGCTTGCTACTAGCGAAAAAAAATATTATTTAAAACACATATTTATAATTCAAAATCATTTCTTTATATTTGTCACGTACAGACAAGTCGCGTCACGTACGGGACATAGTTCAACTTAAATCTATATATGTAAAAATCAATATCTAAATACAGTTTTGTCTTGGGAAAGACAATGTTTTCTACACTGCACAATTTTCTCCTCAGTTTTAATAAAATGGAAGTTGGAAACTCCAGTTATCGCTTTGCCATTGTCCCACGGCGATGCATTTTAATCCTTTCATAAATTTCAGAGGATGGCACATAAATCACACGGGTTTTTGTGACTATTTGAGAAGTTAAATCAGAAAAGTCCTTGGCTGATTGGACAACAACATGTTCATTTTGGCTCATCATTTTCTCTCTTATCAGTCTGTTGATATTTCTGCCAACTCCGTCTATCACACCTTTTCCATGCGATATAGCAAAATATTTCCAATAAAAGGGCCTTTTGTACTTTACACTCAACATTGATGTTAGTTTAACCATATAACGGTTCTTAAATTCCGATGAAGGGCCGTCACTCCAAATAATTTCCGCTGAAGGTAAGTCTTCATTTTCTTTATGCATCAAGTCAAACAACTTATTGATGAAAACAAAAACTGTATCTTTGTTTTTCGAATTTGCATCTGAGCATATAAGATATGTTTGGCAACTGCCTTTGTAAAAACTTGCAGCAGTAAAAAAAAGAACACTTGATCGTGACCAGAGTGCGCTTTGAACTTCATTCTGGTATTCACAGCCAAAAGACATCGCAAAATCAAATTGAAGGATTCGCACATTTACATTGCGTTGGTCTTTTTGAAATTCACCATCTTGAACTCGTTTTAAATTAACATGCTTCATCATAATATGGATAGAATCAATCAATTTTTCTTTAAGTTCGCCTGAACTTGTTTCGTGGTTTACTAAACGTAGTTTATTTTCTGAGTTTTTTTCCCATTCTTTCCATACACAGATTGTACTTAAATCCATAGAAATTAATATTTTTTTGCCATCAGAACAAGTATCACATTCATTTTTCCAGCACTTCGAATCCAAAGAAGGATTACATAAAATCATAGTCCACCAGTCGTTACAATAATTTTGTTTCAAACCTTTCAATTTGAACATAAAACTTTCATGAGTTAAACATTTGCACTGGTCTGAAGGTGTGTCTTTCATTAGCAAAACGTTTTTCGGTCTTAGACTACAAAATTTTGAAAATCCAATTTCGATATTAAGAAAAAATTCTTTAAAAATGCAAAAGGCTTCTCGTAGGTACAAAGTCAAATAATGCTTTGCCGTTTTCCCAAACAACGATGAAATCATTTGCGCCTGGGCAGGTATACACAATATCCGGACGATAGTAAAATGCTTTCACATCATCATAACGTGTATCGTCACCTGATGTGCATGCGGCTAGCACTGGTTGATGGTTGCTAGTTGCTCATTTTTGCGTTATTCAGATTTGCAGTACAAAAAAGGGCTTTGTTTATTACAAACGCCAGTAAAAGTTGAAGATGTCAGATAACTTATTCTTCGGCGTCACGTACAGACACTTTATTTTCACCAAGAATATATTGTAAACAAAGCGATTTCAAACAAAATTGCTTCACCAGTTTTTAGACCGCTAAAAATTAGCTGTTACCAGAAAAATTCAATTTGTATAGTTGACTTATTTTACAATTATTAATAGAAAAAGGAATTAAGCGTCACGTATGGGACATCGAAACTTACCTTTCCGTTATGATTAATTTCGTATCAAAAAAACACTTAACCATAAAAATGAGTATGCAGTTAAATACAGCGGACCATAAACTATAACTAAGAACAGAAATCTAGTTTCTATCTGATAAACAATAGCGGCAGCGACCTCGCAAAAGTTGTGTAAAGACTAATGAAAAAATCCGACTTGTTGTTACTCTCAATAAATAACGGTATGTATTTACAAAAAATGAGACATACTCACTACAACTTTTGTAAATTTTTTTTAGATGGAAACATACCCTGAAGGAAACCTGGGGACAAGTATCTCCAAGTCACCACTTTTGTCTACTATTTTGGTGACGGTTTGGCGATATTGTCAGCAGCATTGTCACAATGGTTATTATTATACAATTATTTTTTTCAATTGTGAGCCCCAATATACTAGGCGATAGTGTGCCGGACTATCATTCAGAGGGTTGGGAGTTCGATTCCCGCCAAAGACTATGGCTGTATTCGAATTTATTTTTAATTAAATATTTTTTAGTATTTAATTTATTTTTTTAATTTATTTATTTTAGTTTCTTTTTACAAGCAATAAGGTCACTTGAATGTTATATAAAAATATTTAATTTATTTATATACATATATTTATTTCCAATATTTCGCTATCACAATGGATAGCTTCTTCAGGGATAATATAAGTTTTGAATTATAATAAAATAATAATTGAAGTATGTATAAAAATGAAAAATTTTTAATAGAAAATGAAAAGCTTATAATTATGATGTACAATTAAGATATATATATGTATATAAAACTTGTTTGGAATAATAAATGAAAAATCATATATGTAATATTTTTAGTTTCTAAACTTATTCTTATAAATTAAATGTCTGTAAGTTTGAGCTACATTGTCTGAATATACATCTATGGAGAAAGAATTTTTTTTAGAAATTGTAAATATTGCATACAGGATAACAGATACTTTCAATATAACAACAAAATATATTCTCAGCATTAAGGTCTACCTATGGGTTCTCCAGCTTCTCCAGTTATAGCAGATATAATTATGGAAGAACTACTTAATACATGTATTAACAAATTGTCTATTAAACCAAAAATTATAACAAAATATGTGGATGATTTATTTTGTATTATTTCAGATTATGAAATAATAAATATATTAAACATATTGAAAAATAATCTAATAATAAACTTCCATATTTAGATACAATAGCAATTAGAAATGGAGATAAATTACTAATAGATTGGTATCAAAAACCGATTTGATCAGGAAGAATTATTAATTATTATTCTAAACATCCAAAGAGTTATTATAAATACGGCTAAAAACTTAATAGATAAAGTTCTAAATATTAGTGACAAAATATTTCATAAAAATAATAAAATAAAAATCAAACAAATTTTAAAAGATAATAGTTTTCCAAATAAACTCATTTATAAATTAATAAGACAATATAAAAGACCAAAAAATAATAATACAAATATAAATTCTGAACCTAAAATGTATAAATCTCTAACTTATATTCCATTAATTTCTGAACGACTAGAAAATTCAAAATTTTATGACAGGAATAATTATAAGATAGCCCATAAAACTTATAACACATTAAATAGATTATATAATAAAATAAAAGATAAAACAGTAAAATTAAATAAATCCAATATTGTTTATAAAATACCGTGTAAGGGTAAAAATAATGAAAAATGTAATAAAATATATGTAGGTACAACTAAGAACAAATTGAAAACTAGATTAGCTGGACCTAAATCTGACCAAAAACACAAACATACGTCTTCTCAAAAAACTGCATTAACATCACATTGTTACAATTTAGATCATTATCCAGATTTTGAAAATACCACCATATTAAATACAGAAACAAATTATATAAGACGATTTATGTTAGAAATGTTACAGATTATTAATGTACCGATAGAAAAAAGAATTAATTTCAAAACAGATACAGGCAAGGTAGCTCAAAATTACAGACATTTAATTTATAAGAATAAGTTTAGAAACTAAAAATATTACATATATGATTTTTCATTTATTATTCCAAACAAGTTTTATATACATATATATATCTTAATTGTACATCATAATTATAAGCTTTTCATTTTCTATTAAAAATTTTTCATTTTTATACATACTTCAATTATTATTTTATTATAATTCAAAACTTATATTATCCCTGAAGAAGCTATCCATTGTGATAGCGAAATATTGGAAATAAATATATGTATATAAATAAATTAAATATTTTTATATAACATTCAAGTGACCTTATTGCTTGTAAAAAGAAACTATTAAATATTAAAAAAAGGTCAAATAAACGAACTAAATATTTTTTAGTATTTTATTTTTTTTAATTTAATATTTTTTTTAAATTTTATCGAAATATCTTCAAAATTGCGACCTGCACTCTGCGCACAAGCTTTACATGGGCAGCCAGACGGACGGATATCGTTAAATCGGTATACTTTAAGGTGGGTGTTGGACCAATATTTATGGCCGTTTCAAACATCAGCACAAATCCAATATACCCTCCCCACTATTGTGGTGTAGGGTATAAAAATGGAAGCTAGACATCTTGAGATGTAACAAGTGCTATATTCGGCTATGCCGAATCTTAAATACCCTCCACCTAATCGTAATAAGAAATACAAAAACCACACTGGTTATAGGACTAAAATATCGTTATTCTGTGGTTTCTATTCAGTCTTAGTGCAAATTTAATTATTATTTTATATATTGTTTGAAAAACAATTTTACGACCAACATAATTTATGTTAAATATTTTGAAATTTTGTTAAATTTTCACCATTTTTATTGATTTAATTACCAATTCTTACCATAATTTACAGAGTTTGTCTGATGTTCATAATAATCTTGAGTGTAATTTAACAAACAGAGTATAAAAAATGGAACAATTCGGTTTTAGTGACTTTGCTCAAAAAATAAAAATTCATCAAATAGGGCTTTTTGAGAAGATGCCAGCAAAAAAAATTTGTTGGCGGGCACGCCTATTTTCGTGGGGGCGGGCCCGTAATGTTAAAAATATATAGGCCTATATCTCGGGAACTACTGGGTGTATGATAATTTGTAATACATTAAATAAAAGGTATCAAAAATACCTTTCCAACGAGATATATCATGATTAAAATATGGACCGAATATGGGTTAAATCCGAAAGGAATATTTTTTGACCCGAATTTATTTGTTTTAAAATTTTTATATGACAGCTATGACAAATTATGGGCAGATCTTCTTAAATTTTGGAACAGTGATTTTCATGCATATGAGGATATTTCACATAATAACGATATTTTTAAGATATATATTAGTATTAACGTGGATTTCGGAAGTGGACCTTATATGGGGGACATAGTCAAATATGGACCGATATTATCAAAATCCTGCAGTTTGATTTAGGCATGTATGTAAATGATCTGTGTGAAATTTTGGATTGATACCCTTATTTATAAGAGATTTATGAGTAATAAAGTAATTTTCGGAAGAGGAAAGGGGCATACGGTTAAAAATATAGCGAAATTCACAAAATTTTGTGGAATGATTTTTGTATATATGTAAATGATCTGTGCAAAGCTTTGAGTCGGTACCGATATTTATACAATATATAGAGGGATAAATGTCTTTTTCAGATGTGGTCCTTGTATGGGAGCTATGACCAATTCTGGGCCGACCACCATAAAATTTAGTACAACAATTTATTTGCCTATAAAGATTTTTCATGGCAAGTTTTAGCCGTTTAACATTATTTATATCTGTTTTATACGCATTTAAGTGAATTTTGGACGTGGACTTTATATTTTTGCTGAATTTTGTCTTGATATTCCAATATTATAGGCATTTATGTATAATTGAGCAATATTGCGGGAAGATTTTTGTATGGGGGCTATGAGAAATCATGGACCAATTCTTCCTACTTTGCGCACACTTTGTTCTTTTATCATAAAAACAAAGTATACAAAATTTCATGGATTATCTGCAATATATTCCAAAATATTGCAATAAAATGGACAAAAAATATCAAATTTTTATGGAGGTTGTCTCACATATCGGTCCATAACTCTGGTTGGCCTAAACCGATTTTGCTGATTTTAAATAGCAAACTTTTCGAAAGCATGTCTGACAGAATTATTGAAGATTTGGAGACCGAAGATATCTGGCGACTTCAAAAAACTGATTTCAACATCCAGACAGACAGAAAGACGGACGGACATGGCTTAATCGACTCTGCTATCTATAAGGATCCAGAATATATATATTTTATAGGGTCGGAAAATTATATTGTGGAAATTACAAACGGAATGGTCATGACCATAGTGATTTCTTAACTAAAGAACTATTTTTGAGCAATTCATAAAAAAAGTCAAAAAATGTGCAATTTTTTATTTATTGCATTATCCTGTTGTAATAACCAAGATATGGGAGCAAATAGTTCACTAAACTTCGGAAAAGCCGATTCTAATAAAGTTTTTTTTAGCTAGCAACAGTAATTTTTGGACTTTAAAATTTAAGATCAATGGTGACCTAGTACGTAAAAGCACCCCACACCCTAACGCCGTCCTCTCGTCTGTGATGTCGGTTGAAAAATCGTTTTTCTTTGCGCACAAAATATAAATAATAGCTGTCACCATCAGGCCCATTAAAATTAAACTTATTATCATCCGTAAATACAACGTTCTCCAGTCATTTACATGACCTCCCATACAATGTCGTCTTTTGCGAATTGAAGCCGCTTTTCCTTACCAGGAGCATTAAGTGGCGTTTTTTTTTTGTAATTTCAGGTATTTAAGATATTCAGACTTGCTCGCTTGCACTCCAGCTTGAGCTCTTAGGATAAGGCAGAATTAGATTTTTCTTTTTTCATAGGTACATAAAGACAATGACACCTTTTCTTTAAAAAATTTTCCATACTCCTCGGGTTGTTGATATTATTGTCGACAACTGTTGGGCTTCGTCCAATCTTTTTTTTTTTTAGCTATTTTGTTATGCAATTAATGGGTAAATTCACAGTCTTTAATTGCTAATGCAGAGGCTTAACAAAGATTCTTTATTCGCAATGCTTAGTTTGCCATTAGTTAAACCCCCAAACGTCGTTGGTTAACTATTAGTTAAATAACAGCTGTTGCTATAAAAATAAAGTTTACAGTTTTGGTTCTTAAGATCATTAGTTAAATGCTACACTGATTTACCAATGGTTAACTAATGACCGAGAATGCGGCCATAAGATGAAATAAATTGTAATAAACAACACAGAAAAAAATAAAAATTAGTTTCAATTGAAATATTTGTGAAATCAATTAAAAATTTAATTGAAATCGAACCTGTAAACAAAAAAAATTTAAATTAAAAAAAATTTGAGATTTAATTGAAAATATCAGAAAAATCAGAAAAAGTAATTGAATCAATTCAAATTTTAATTGAAAATTATTTTAAAATCAATTAAAGGTTTAATTGAAAAAAGAACATGATTTTTTTTTCTGTGAAACGCTCCCTACAACAAATGATCGCTTACTATCTTCCCGAAATATGGCCTATAAATGCCTATAAAATTGGAATATTAATACAAAATTCAGCAAAAATATGTGTTATGTAAAAACAAATCACAAAAGAAAATTTTATTTTTCGGTCCATGTTTTACAATAGCCTCATTTAAAGTTCACATCTAAAATTCACTTAAATACGTATAAATCTGGTATGTATAAATATTGTTACCAGGTTTAAATTCGACACATTTTAACAACTATATGAATTGTTTTACAAAATTGTATGATGGTCGGTCATAGCTCCCGTCATTTATCTTTATATGTATATATATGTATTTATTTTATAAATATCGGCATCAACTCAAAACTGTACATAAATCATTTACATACATATACATGCTACAGAGATTTATAAATTTCGGCCCATATTTGGCCATATTCACCATATGAAGAGCTCTTCCGAAAATCACTTTAGAGCATTAACATATATACCATATATGTATTAAAGTGCTGGATTTTGAAAATAATAGCCAATATTTGACAATATGTCATATAATAATAAATGAAGTCAGTATTGCTTAGACTCTCAACATAAGAACACGTCTTTTATTAAGCACGCACAAATGTTGGCATCTAGTAAGGTTATTAGTAACCAAACCATTAAAATACCGATCTCCAACATTGCTTAAAATCGCTATATCAGCATTTGCAATGTTTTTACATTTATTTTAAGGGTATGTTTCACAAATGCAACATGACGCCGTTAAGGGTTAAGTCCACTTCCGAGTATAACAATCAAACAAACAACTTTTGTAAATAACGTGATTGATATGAATTTCAATCAAATCACATTACTGGATAATTGGTCTGTTTTAACCAGAGATGGGCATATTGCACTATAGTGGTAGTGGTATTTAAAAAAAATTCCACTACTTTTAAATTTAAAGGTATGTATTGTAAAAAAATCAAAGCAGAAATAAAATAAAAAATATTACATTTAAAAGAAAGCCTGAAAATATACCTTTAATTTTCTATTATATTACATAATTCATCCAAATTGCTTTGATTTTTTTACAATACCACTAAATTTAAAAGTAGTGCAATTCTTTTTAAATACCACTAAAATGTATTGGTAGTGCAATTTTTTTTAAATACCAATAAAATGAAGTGGTAGTGCAATTCTTTTTTAAATACCTGTAACATCTCTATTTCTTGAAGTACTTATTGTAACTTTCATTTCTGTTTAACCATATTTTGGTACTTTTCTTTAGTATTTATTTACACAGAAGTGTACCAAATGTGTTTATTACATTATCACTGAATACTATTAAATGCAACGTTGAAAAATTTAAGCTATTCTCTTTTACACTTACTTTTCACGGCGTAATCATGTATATGTCGCATACATGATTTATGATATAGCTATATGAAAAAATCATAAAATAAAGATTACGCCATGCGCATGATTTCCCGTTATGTGACGTAGAAGTTCCATTCTAAGGGTTATCAAGAATGTTTCATGTGTAAAGCATGGTACTCTGTTCAAATTTGCGAAATTTGTTGAGCAACATCAATTATTTCGATTGAAAATTTTGACAATTAGCAAGTGGTGACAATGCCGCGATTTAGAAGAAAGTTGTCGTTTTTATTGCCCTTAGGTATGCAACATTGTTTCTTTTATGTAAACAAAACCCATATGTTTTTGGCTGTTTTTTTTCAATTTGGTGCGAAATAAGTGCCGCTTACATTATTTCACAGTTGGAAAAAAATGTTGCCATATACATTTTTTTGTTGAAAAACCATGCTGCCAGAAACATTTCGTAACTTTTCACAATAAGAACAGAGTACAACTTCAGCAGCATTAGTTCGCATTTATTTCGCATAAATTTTTTTATATGGGCTTTTGATAGTATTTCGCACGAAATGATGAGAGTACCATGCTTTAGAATTAAAATTTCTTGCGAAAAAGATATGTTTTATGTGATAGTTGGCAACCTTGCAATTGAAATCACTTTGAGAGTTCTAAAAAATATTACATCGGGGTTTGATAAAATATATAAAATTGGCATTGCATTTGGTGATAAATTATATTTAATTAATTAAAAACGTTCATTGTCGTATAAAAAAGTGTAAATAAAATCTGTTTAAAAAAGAAAAAAATAAATATGAAGTGTGCAATGAGCAAATGCAAGCAAAACAACAGTAAAAAAACAAGTGAGAAGAAATTAGCCAATAGAAACACAGAACGTGTGACGTCACAGTTCCAACATGCGCAGAACATTTTAAAATTTTACCCGCGTTGGCGTAATCTTTATTTTATCATTTTTGGCTATATGTGTGCAGTTCATATGTATTCTTCTTAGAGCTTTTACTCAATTTTTGTTTGCAAAAGAAGTAAAGTCAAAAATAGAAGAAATATTAATGATCCAAGAATTATAAAATAAAGATTATGCCATGCGCATGATTTCCCGTTATGCGACGTAGAAGTTCCATTCTAAGGGTTTCCAAGAATGTTTCATGTGTTAGAATTAAAATTTCTTGCGTAAAATGTATGTTTTATGTGATAGTTGGCAACCTTGAAATTTAAATCTCTCTGAGAGTTCTAAAACAAAAGCTGTTAAAAAAAGAAAAACAAAAAATATAAACATGAAGTGTGCAGTGAGCAAATGCAAGCAAAACGACAGTAAAAAACAAGTGAGAAAAAATTATCCAATAGAAACACAGAACGTGTGACGTCACAGTTCCAAAATGCGCAGAACATTTTAAAATTTTACGCGTGTTGGCGTAATCTTTATTTTATCATTCTTAGTGTGATCTATCGTAATTATCGAACTAACGGGTTTCTTTTACATTCTGAACACCAAATAACACACACAAACTTTGAATCGCAAAAATCAGAAAAGAAAATCAACGTGTCTTAAGAAAAATTAAATTTAGGTATCGTTCAGAAATTTTTATCCAATATTTTACTGCAAATATTATTCAAATTTGAAAACAAATAAGAATAATCCCTAGACAATTTTATGTGTAAAAGTTGTTATCATTTGTTTCGGAAGTGCGTTATCCCATGTAGTCTCCGTAAGGAATAGGACCGAACATTTCATCGAGATTTTTTTGTTCATCTTATATATCTAAACATAAGGTAATTGTATGATTTTTCTAATAAATTAAGCATTCCAATCTAATAATTACTATTGGGTTTTCCATGTGTAGCTCCACAACAATATCTCGGGTGAGTTTTGTTTCTGACATTTTGGTGTGTGGACCACATAGTAAATCAGCATCAAACTTCATCACTCGAGAGATATAATTTTAATTACACCCTGAAATTACTTCGAAACTGTCCAGATTATACTGGTATTTGAACATCTAACAACAAATGGTCAACTATCAAAAACCATAAATCCATTTTCTTGACGATAAATCCAACATCAATTTTCCCGGCGATACTTCAACTACCAGAATTGACACCTACATTACCACTAATATAAAAAAATAGCTAATACTCTAACTAAATATATCTAACTAAAACACCTAGTTCTAAATAAAATAAATCATATTACATTTATATACTAAATTACAACAATTATCGAACAGAAATTGCAACAACTTATTCTTAAATGTGGCAACTGAATAATTTCCTATATAAACTTTAATATAACAATTTATAAAACATATTGAAATCTAATGAATGCTTAATAAAAATGATTTACATATATTTTACATAACACTAATTTATCTGTTAATACACCTAAAACTTATAAAAATCTAATTTTTTTATACCATATTTTATTAACAATAATCCCAACCTGCAGTTTCTTATTATGTCCATTCATTAAAAATGTCTAACGTCCATTTATAAACTAATTCCAATATCTAAATAATACCTACCTAAAAAAATATCACAGTTTTAAGACTATTCGTTATTCGTATACATCTGTTTTTTTTTTATTTAAGAGTATTTTGCTAAAGTATGTTAACATAAACTTATGTACATATAACACTAACCTATAAATATATTTAACATTTCTAAAAAAATTAATAATTTTACCCACATCGCCAATTCCTCGAGATAGCAGAAGGCCTTCAGCATCCCTGGAATCAAGTTATGTATGTAAGTCAAACCTTTAAACATTTTTATACCCTTCACCTTCATGAGAAGGGTATATATAAGTTTGTCATTCCGTTTGTAATTTCCACAATATAATTTTCCGACCCTATAAAGTATATATATTCTGAATCCTTATAGATAGTTCGGTCCATGTTTGACCATAGCCCCCATATAAAGTCCACTTCCAAAATTTACTTAAATACGTATAAAACAGATATAAATAATGTTAAACGGCTAACATTTGACATGAATAATCTTTATAGGCAAATAAATTGTTGAAATAAATTTTATGGTGGTCTGCCCAGAATTGGTCATAGCTCCCATACAAGGACCTCATCTGAAAAAGACATTTATAGAAAAATCATCCCACAAAATTTTGTGAATTTCGGTCTATTGTTAACCGTATGCCCCATATAAAGCCCTCTTCCGAAAATTACTTTAATACTCATAAATCTCTTATAAATAAGGGTACCAATCCAATTTTACACGAATCATTTACATACATGCCTAAATCAAACTGCAGGATTTTGAGAATATCGGTCCATATTTGACTATAAATATAAATCTTAAATATACCGTTATTATGTTGAAATTCGACGTGAAATATTCTCATATGCATGAGAATCACTGTTCCAAAATTTAAGAAGATCGGCCCATAATTTGTCATAGCTGCCATATAAAAATTTCCAAAAAAAACAAAAAAATTCGGGTCAAAAATAATCTTTGCGGATTTAACCCATATTCGGTCCATATTTTATAATCATGATATATATCTTTGATAGGTATTTTAAATACCTTTTATTTAATGTATTCCAAATTATCATAGACCCAGTAGTTCCCGAGATATAGGCCTATATATTTTCAACTTTACGGGCCCGCCCCCTCGAAAATAGGCGTAACCGCCTACAATTTTTTTTTGCTGGCATCTCCTCTAAAAGTTTTTTTTTTTTGATCAAAATCACTAAAACCGAATTGTTCCCCTTTTTTATACTCTGTTTGTTAAATTACACTCAAGATTATTATGAACATTAGACAAACTCTGTAAATTATGGTAAGAATTGCATCCACAACAAAGGTGAAGGGTATATAAGATTCGGCATAGCCGAATATAGCAATCTTACTTGTTTTAAATACATAGATTTATATGGCACTACCTTTAAATAAGTTATCATTAATATAACCGTCTGATACGTAATTATAAAAATATTTCTATTTTGTTTTGATCGAGCTAGAACAAAGAACTTTTTATCTCTTGCGTTATTTTAAATAAGAGAATTAAACCATCACCCAGTTAAGAGTGATCTAAAACAACCAGAAAGCTTAAAAATTTCTTTGTTATTAGTTTGTTTTAAGTAAAATTCTTATTTTTTTTGTTGGCACTTACAACATGTAAAGTTATTTTATTATTACTCTCTCTTAAGTATGATTTTTTTCTATACATTTTTTTTATTTAATATATGAAATAATGAAGATGAACTTTTATGTAAAACTTTTTATGCTTTTTATGTAAAACTGTAGTGTAGTAGGTAAGGAATGGGAGTGTCAGGGGTTTTTCATAAATAAGAATTTTTTTTTTGATATTGAACACTAGATCCCCGCCCATAACTCCCGAACTGGTTAGCTTGCAAGTACGTGCATGTCGTTCACTATTTTGACCATAAACAATAAATTTGTATCCATTTTGACATCTAGAAAGTTCATTACATACCACTAAAATTTAGTGGTAGTGTAATTCTTTTTTAAATACCACTAAAATGTAGTGGTATTGCAATTCTTTTTTAAATACCACTAAATGGTTAGTGGTAGTGCAATTTTCTTTTTTACTACCACTAAATGGCAACATCAAATTGCACTACCACTAACCATTTAGTGGTAGTGAAATTTTAATAGCACTACCACTAATTATTTGATTTTTAGTGCACTAAACATATAGTGCAATATGCCCATCGCTGGTTTTAACTACGCCACCCATATATTTCTTGCAAATAAAGTTATTGAGATTAAATTCAACCAAAAGAAGCCTCAGCTTATAATCTTACCCATTTTTATACCCTGTTTCTTAACTTATGGTGAATATGGAAAATTGTTTTTATAATTTTATAAATTGTTAAATTTTATTTAATTATTTATTTCAATTATATCAATTTTAAATGGTCAAAATTAGATAAAATATCTAAACATTTAAAATAAATTATGTTGTTCGTAAAATTGTCTTTCAAAAAATACTATAGTATTGAGAAACACTGAATAAGGCTATTGTAGTCCTATAACCAGTATAGTTTTGTATTTCTCATTATAGTTAGGTTTATATAGTTTAAGATTCGGCACAGCACTCTAACATTTATTTTAATATTGGTAGCACTGTTTCTTCATTTGTCATTTTACTTGCGGCAAGTGTCAAAAATTTACTTGCAAGCTGAGCTGAGAGTGCGAAAAATATGATAGTGTTAGTAAAAAAAACTGTAAGTGTATTGAGATTTACATGTGGCAAATGGCGGTTAGAGTAGAGTTGGAGCCCGACGCTAGGAAATGAAAAGGCAATGAAATTCATCCTATTTACTCTTGGTACAGTAGAGGAACCTTTAAAGCGAAATAAACTTATTCAATGTGTTAACTGTCAAGAGTATGGACAAACGAAGAACTATAGAATACTGTACCCTTTGGCAGAGTGTAATATTATTAATAAAGGTCTTAAAAGAAAATGCGAAACTGTGGCGGAGATCACTCGGTGAACTATCGCAGGTGTCTGCATTGTTAAAAAGATTAACAGAGAGGCAAAAACTAATAAGAGGTGAAATAGTGGAGTTAGCAATGGTAAACCACTACAGTACTACCAATTCGGAAAATACTAGTATTTCCATCCTTACAGAAAATGTAATTTTTACTGTAACGCTATTTTAAAATCTGGCAACCAAAAACCTATTATTCCACCAAATACGGGAGGAATGAAAAATTTAATAAAAGCACTTACCCAGAATATTACCTTTCTTAATCAAAACATGTCAAACTTTATGACATTCATGCACAACACTAGCTTTTAAGAGTGCAGAACCAAATACTCCTAACAAGAAAATAAGTTTTTTGAAAATTTGTTTCTGGAATACTAACGACTTGAATAAATATAATTCTGAGTTGTCATCCATCCATAATAAGAGTATATTTGTAATGTTAATTTCCGAGACGTATTTAACCAAGAGATATAATTTTTATATTCCAGGATTCACTTTCCATTTTACAAATCATTCTGATGGTAAAGCACATGGTGGTACTGGCATTCTAGTTAGAAATAGAATATGACATTATGCTCTAGAAAAGTTTTCTAAAGAATATATAAAAGCAACATCCATTCGACTAGAATGCGGAAGTGGTGAATTAACTCTTAGCTCAGTATATTGTCCTCCACGATTTTCTGTGAGCAAGAAAAACTTTTGGATTTTTTTTAGTACACCAGGAGATTGTTCCTGGCTTGTAGTGATTATAATGCCAAGCACACATATTGGAGCTCTCGATTAATTAATCCCAAAGATAGACAGGTATACAGGACTCTAGTTGCACGAAAGAACTGCTTGGATTGCATATCCCCTGGGACCTAATTACTGGCCCTATTATCCTAGGAAAATTCCTGACCTTATAGATTTTGCCATATCGAAAAATATAAATATAAATAGCAATTGTATTACTACGGAATTATCATACGACCTGTCTTCTGAATATTCTCCCGTAATTTTAAGACATTACGGGAAAAATAACACTCAAAATTATGATAGAGTAACGCAATATTTCAAAACTAATTGGTTAAAATATAAAAAGTAGATCTACAGTCCTATTCACACTGATCCCTACATACAGTACGAGGACGATATCGATAATTATGTCAGAGACTTCACGTCTCAAAACCAAGTGTATATATTTCTAGCTCAGAAATTGAAAAGTTTCTTCTTGAAAAGGGAAAACTTAGACGAGAATGGTAGTAAAGCAGATCACCTCCTGTAAAACAGAGGTTGCCCGCTGCAAGTAAAAAATAAGAAGAGAGTCGCAGAAATGTAAATTTCTTTAAAAATTTAACGTATACTAAACACAAAAATTTCTTTGGAAGGCTGCTAAAAATATAGGAAAAGTCCATTACGAAAATCAAAGGATAAGGCCTTAGTATGCGCAGAGCATTTAAGTAATATATTTCAATCAAACCCCCCATGAAAAAATTTGAACTAGAGGAACCACCTAAAAGTTCATACTCTGGAATTACCACATTTAGTCCTGAAGATACACGCAAAATTATAAAAGACGATATTAACCCAATCAAGTCTCTGGGCTAAGATCAAAAACCACCATCCATGATAAAAAAAACCTACATATTGTAGCTATTGTTGTGCCAAGAGTATTATTTAATGCAATCTTAAAACTATGTGTTTACGATTTTAAAAGAAAAATATAAATTCCTTAATTTTTTTTATGGACAATTTACAAGGTGGCGCAAAAGTAATCCTGCTTTGCACTGGCCAGCAAGATCGCCTGATTGAAAGTTTACTTTTGCGTCACCTTGTATATTTATTTTAAATAATAATAAAGTTAACTGTTGTTCTTCACATTCCTATTAGAACTGAATTCTTTCTAAAAAATAATTAAAGTTTTATGTACATAAGACATATCTTATTAATAAGTAAAGTATTAAACACATTCGAGACAGCAGGCTACCGACTACAATGTGTCAAAAATAAAATACACACGTTTATATGAGAGTGACTATATTGACGACAGCAGGCAACACGACTACAGGTTGTTGTCCATGCTAATTTTTTCGTCGCTGTGAAATTAAACTAATTTATATTTTTGTTGGCGACAAAACAAAAACAGTGTTGACCATATAGCAAAATGTGTAAAGCAAATTAAATAAAATAAAAAGCAAAACACAAACTTAAAATGCTATGATCATTTATGCATCAAGAGTTATTAAATGTATCAATAACATTATATTATATTAATAATATTATATTTTATATTAATAAAAATGAGTGAAGTTTATTAGCATGTCTGGAATCATATACATATGTTTTTCATGTTTCATAAGTAAAACGTTACTTTGAAAAAATAAAAGACTAAAGTGGCACCACTGAAATATAAATGGATTACTGCAACAGCTGTTTATATTTTCATTGTTTTGTTTGATTAAAATTTGTAAGTGTTTTATTGTTTAAAGATTTATTATTTGTAATGTTTTTATTTACTTTTTGGTTGTATTTTAGTAATAGCTTCTATAAAATAACCAAAATTCTCTTCAGCCATTATGTTATTTAAAAACTTCGAAGAACAAATTTATTTTTTATTAAAACGTCAGATTTCGGGATCAGCTGTTGACTATGTAGCTGTCGTTTTTGAAATAATTAAGTAGCTGGCTACAGGCAGTGGTGTTATGTGTGACGATTTTACGTCATTTTGATGATTTTTTAGAGTAAATTTTGTGATTTGACGTTTGACGATTTTCAAGAACCACTTCTTTTATTATAAAAATATGATAACATTTATGAAAATATCATCTACATTGCATGTTGAATGACATAACTAAGAAGCAGAACAATATGTATACAAGTAAATATAAATGTAAATGAAAAAAATGTAACTGTATATTCGAAAAGAAACTGAATAAAAAAGAAGTGCTTGTTGTAAGAATTAAGAACATTTAAAAGAAACCAATTTATTTAAAGTTTTTCTAAATAAAGATTCATGGAGCGATATTTTCAAATAATAGGTAATCAAATATTTATGATTGTTTTTAAACATTATTTATACCTACATACAATTTATTTTAGATAAAAGTTTTAACCAAAGTGACAGTGAAATAGAGGATGAAGACCTAATTGATGTTGATGAAATAAATGAGGTGAATTAGTATTTTTTAATTTATAAAAGAATTTATTTCTACGTTTGGGATAATTACAGATCCTGCCAACTAAGAAACGAAAAGTTCGTGATGAGTGGGCTGCAGAATTTCATGGATGGAGGTAAAAAACTCTCAGGTTAAGTGCAAAATTTGTCTCAATAACTTAAAGTATCTTCAGGAAGGTCTGTGTCTAAACAACATATAGAAGCCCAAAAAGACCCTAGTCAGCCCACAATTTCCTCAGCTTTTACTGATCCCAAACTGAAATCAAAAGAAGCTGAAATTAAAATATGGTTGTTTTTGGCTGAACACAAGATTGTATTTTTATCTGTTGACCACTTGACAAAATTATTGAAAAATTGTTTTTTGGATTCATCCGCGGCTCAGAATATTAGTTTGGGAAGGATGAAAGCGGCAAAGATTATAAATAATGTGGTTGGATCAGAAGAACTCGCTATAGTTTCTGTTTACTTACGTAAAAATAAATTTTCCATTTGCATTGACGAGTCTACAGATGTAAGCAACCTTAAACATGTGTGCATATTAGCTAGTGTTAGCATTGATTTTGATGCCAGGGATCTATTTTTTGGACTTATTAATGTCACACACTGTGATGAACATTCATTATATAATGAAATAACTAATTACTTTAAAAAACACAACATTAATTATATGAACAACATGATAAGATTTGCTGCCGATGGAGCAAATAATATGACAGGTAAGAATCTGTCTGTAGCTAAATTATTTAAAGACGACATTCCGAATTTCGTAATTTTAAAATGTATTTATCATTCCCTTGCTTTATGTTCATCATATGCATGCTTAAAAATACCTTCGTGTGTAGAAACTCTTGTCAGAAACATTTACAATTATATTGGCAATAGCCCAAAGCGTAATAAAGAATTTTTTGAAATACAAATTTTACTAGAAATTAAACCAAAAAAAATGCTTCACCCATCCCAATCTGGCTTTCATTAGAAGCAGTAGTTGTCCGAATTTTACAATTATACAAAGCCCTAAAAATATATTTTGCTTTTGCTGCTAATATTGATGATCTCGACCACAGAGTATAACAGAGGCGACAATTTTGGCGTTTCAAAATCGCTACAATCCGCTGATAAGACAGTTCTATTAAAAAGAGAAAGAAAATATTTTCTGGTAGTAAATTTGTAATGTGAAAAAGCAAAGCACTATATACAACAAGACTTTTGTGGACAAAACATATTAAACAAAACAATTTGAGTTAGAATATTTGAATTGAAATTTTCGTTATATGTTTGTGATTTTAATAAATAACTAAATTGTATTTATATAATTGTTATACTTTGTGGTATGCATTGTGAAGTTGTGCATTCGTTAGATACTATAAATGCATTTTTTTATGATTGTATCAAACAATACAAAAATACTCTGTGCCAAAAATTAATTTTATTGCGTCAGAAAAATAGTAACATAACGAAAACGAAAAGGCAGTTCCAAAAGAAAGAGACAAGTATAAAACCACATTTTCTTCCCCTTCTGTCACCTCTGTATAATCTGTGACCTCGACACAGCTAAAGATATATTAACAAATTTAAATGACATAAACGAGATATATTTGTATTTTTTAAAATGTATACTTAACTTGATAAATGATTTAAACAAAACCTATCAAAGTGAAGGTATACAAATCCACAATATGCACACTAATATGTCAAAACTTTTTAAAATTATTTTATCAAATTATTTAAAAGATGATTTAATAGAAAATATTCCATTAAATGAAATTAATTTTGATTAGCGAAAACATTTTTTAAAAAGAGAAGAAGTTTATCTTGGAGTTTATGTAAAAGATAAGGTTTCTCAATGCACAATTAATATTGAAATTTACAATCAATATGTTGATAATTGTTTATTATTTTATATTGAATTATGCTCTCAGATAAAAAAAGATTCGATTTTGGAAATACAATTGTAAATAGTTTTATTTTAATAACTCCCACTGTAATTTTAAATAAAAATACTTCTATACTGCCTTTGTTAAAAAATTTTTCTAATTTGGTTCCAAAAGACAAATATGGAAAATGAAATAAAAGAATTAAGATTTGTGCATTTTGATAAAAGTTCTTTGGATTTCAATATTTTTTGGAAAAAGGTGAAATTAATTAATCTATCAAGCAATGGACCAGCGTTTCCAAATGTCTGTGATTTTGTAAATGAATTAATAGTTTTACCAAACTTATCAGCTAACATTGAACGTATTTTTAACCAAATAAATATTAATAAAACTATCTGATCTTAGGTTTAATTTTGATGCCCTTGTACCCTTTCTTGATCTTTTTAAAGCCCCCTTTATTAATATATTTTGTATTTTATAAAAATCTTTCGTTTACTTTTTCGTTTTACTGTACCTTTAAACTTGTCTAATTTTCTCACCAATACATAAGCTTTTTAATTTTGATCACCTCTCCGCAAGCCATATGAGTCCGAAAAGAGTTTTTTCTGACACCTTTTTCGGAGCGTTGCGCTCTTTAGGAGCCCAAAAAACAATCATAATTGCTCCTAAAACCTTCAGAAAAGAGGGTCATTACATTCGAAAATGGTCCGTCAGAAAGAGCTTTTAGATAATGTCAGAAAAGAGTCTTTTATGAGGGTTTTTTTGGGCTCTTAAAGAACTCTTAGATAATGTCAGAAAAGAGTCTTTTATGAGGTTTTTGTTGTTCTCTGTTTATTTTGTTCAAAGCACAAATAACAGGACAACAACGCTTTGGTACACACAAAATTAAGTGAAATTTCTGAGTCATACTGCGTGCCGACTCAGGACAGTAACAAGCAAATTTTTCTTTCGCTCCGAAAATGCTCTTTTGTTGGACTCTTTTCTTACTCCTTTTTTCAGAGCGCTCCGAAAATGCTCTTTTGTTGGAGTCTTTTCGGAGCGCTCCGAAAATGGTATGCTGGGCTCTGACTTAGACAAATAAAGACAAGTACATATAAATGTGTACAAAGCAATGTCTCAATTGTACCAAATTGCCATAAATTGTACCTAAATTTCGCTATTAAATAAAAAAGCATATATGTAGTAAGAATTCATAACACTTTTTATTCTATAAAAACAAAATAACAGAAAGAAAACTTAAAAACGTAAAACAATTTTTTAAATTTTGTTTGTTGCTTTCGTTGGTTGATATGTCAAAAACACAAGCAACTTTTGACATTTCTCTCTCTAAGTAAGAAAAAAAAAGTAGAACAGTTGTGCTCTCAACGACACCTGAAAAGTGAATTCGCCTTAAAAAAATTGTACCAAAAAGAGATGAACTGTACCAGCGTAAACAATAAAGTTTTGTTTGTACTGGACAGATACAAAAATCTTTTGAGCTTAAATAATAAAGATATGATGATAATACAGGCAGACAAAGGTAACAAAACTGTAACAATATACAAGAGTGACTATGAAAAGAAAATGGAGGAACTATTAAATGATAAAGTTACTTATCGGAAACTCAGAACGGATCCAACAACGAGACTGCAAAGGGAAAATAATAAGATGATTACAGATCTATTTAAAAAACAATGCATTAAGAATTGGCAGAAAAAACAACTAATTTGTACAGCTGGAATAGCTCCCAGAATTTATGGTCTACCTAAGATACATAAAAAGGGGACACCCCTAAGACCCATAGTTTCATCCACACAGGTTCCTTGTTATGGACTCTCCAAACACATAGGACAAAGTTTAAAAAACATAGTTTCAAATGAATTTTATATAAAAAATTCAAATGATTTAAAAGAACTTAAAAACTTCACTCTCAGTGATGGAGAGATTTTAAATTCACTAGACGTCATATCTTTATTTACTAATATACCTATCAACAAAGCAATTAACATAATTATCAAAAACTGGAAAATGATAGAAGAACATACAAAAATATCAAAATCAACATTTATTAAGATCCTTCGGTTTTGCATTGTAGAAAACAATTATTTCATTTATGATAATGACATTTATAGTCAAATTTTTGGAATGCCAATGGGCAATCCACTTTCTCCTACTATTGCAGATATAATACTAGACGAGTTGTTAGAAAAAACACTTACTAAGTTAAAAAATGACAATATAAAAATAAAATACATAAAGAAATATGTAGATGCCATATTGGCCATAATTAAAATAGAAGACAAAGAAACAATTTTAATTTCACCATGGAAATTGAAATTAATAACTCCATAGCATACTTGGACACTAGACTATATAGAGAGAATAACAAAATAATTTTCAATTGGTACAAAAAAGACATCGCATCTGGAAAAATGATAAATTTCAACTCGACACAACCTAAAAGTCAAATAATTAATACAGCAAAGAATTTCATCACCAGGGTGATAAAAATAAGTGACGAACAATTTCAAAAGAAGAATATTATACATATAAAAAACATCTTGACAAATAACAATTTTCCAACAAAATTAACTAACACACTTATAGACGAAGTTATTACTAAATTAAAAAACAAAAATAATATTACGGATAACTTGAGCAATAATAAAGAACAAAAAATTTTCTTCAGTGTACCATACATCCCTGGACTTACAGATAATAAAAACATATGAAATACAATTGAAAATAAGAATATAAACTTTGCTTACAAAGCCAATACCACACTAAACACAATATTTACAAAAACAAAAACTATCATTAAGAAACAACAACAAAACAATGTAGTATACGAAATAAAATGTAAAGGAACTGAGAACAAAGAATGCGATATGATTTACATAGGAACAACAAAACGAAATTTCGAAACCAGAATAAATGAACACAAGAATGACATCGACAAACATAAACATTCACCAGCTTTAGCACATCATATAATAGAAAACAAACACACAGCTGACTTCGACAATATACGAATTCTGGATAAAGAAAAAACAGAAAGGAAAAGATATACACTGGAAAGTTTACGGATACAACAGAAGAGAGAAATAACAATGAACATGAAGGAAGACACAGACAAAATAAGCGCAAGCTACAGATTTGCAATTGGATAATGTATTGATATAGTTAATAACTTAAATGTCATATTCTATATTAAATTAAAAATATGTTCCATTTAATTTAATATATACACACATATTGTAAGTAAATTTAAAATATATAAAAATTGTTTATAATAATGTAATTAATAAAAAATGTTTAAATAGATATTCCCCTGATGAAGTCAACAAAAAATTGACGAAACGTTGGGAAAAAATTGTAATTAAATGTATTTTTAATTTACAATATAATAATTTAGGCCCAAGTAGCTTATACGAAAATAGATACCAAATACAATAAATAATATTGTTCGGCTATCTATTTAGATGTCTTACAGGCCTTTGATAAAGATTGGCATAAAGATCTAATACATAAGATTAAATGTTTACTGCCTCCTAGTACTCATAGGTTACTGGAGTCTTACCTATCGGATCGCTTATTTAGGGTTAAATACAGTAATTATGTGACAAGTGACTACAAAATCAGAGCTGGAGTTCTACAGGGGAGTGTTCTCGGGCCAACACTTTACTTATATACACCTCTGATTTGCCAACGAGTGGAAATTTAATAATTCTTAGATCAGATGTGTATTCTAGTGTGGCATCTAGAGAACTGGATAATTATCTTAAACATATGGAGACATGGGTTAAAAACTGGAGAATACGTGAAAATGAATCGAAAAGTAGACATGTTAAGTTTACGCTTAGGAGAGGATATTGTTCACCTGTTTCAATACACAATGTGTATATCACACAATCTGATCATGTCACATACTTGGCATACATATTGCTAGGCGCTGTATCTGACATCGCCAGATAGAACCCAAGAGGGTCCATATGAGACTGAAATCTACTAATCTGCACTAGCAAATTAAATTAAGCCTTGATTGTAAGACTGTTTTAAAACAAATTTAGACATATGGAATTCAGTTATGGGTATTATAATACTTGCGGTATAAGTATACTTGCGGAATACCAGTATTGACAGAGGGCCCAATCGAAAATTCTTAGGACTATGACGGGAGCACCAAGGTATATAACAAATAAAAACATTCATATAGATTTAGAGTGCCTGCCATTGGTTAAAGATGAATTCAGTAAAATTCGTAAGAAATATATCTTGAAGTTGCAAGATAGAACTCAAACAGAAACAAGGCTTCGTATAGCTGATTTACCACCCTACTAATTTATAGCCCATTTGTCTATTATGGCTAGGATTGCCAGATATAAAGTCGACAAAAAAAAAGTACACTTTTTATTTTAAAAAAATCATAAAATTCAGTACATAAAAGAAATAATTGATGTAACTAAGAACTAGGAAATTCAGTATTAACAATAACAATTCAATGAAGAAAATAACAAATAATAAAAACAAAACTAAATAAGAGATCATATATATTTTTGTGTAATAAAAAATAACTGGAAATTAGTCAGGTGTATTAGATTTTATTTTTAAAAAATAAAATAATTTTTTTCTTATTCGACAAAAATTAAAGTAGACTTCAATGTACTTAAGAAAATTGAAAAATTCATTACAAATGCACTCAAAACTTGTTTTTATTATTAATTCGCTTTCTACATTTTCAATTAAAAGCTTGTTTCGTTCTTTTCTCCAAAAATTGAACATCAAACTAAAAATTATCTCATCTGCCGCATTAGAATGAGGAATTGAGAATATAAACATACACATTTTTTCTAAATTGGGATGTGATCCACTTTTTAGGAATGTCTTCCATTTTTCTTCAACAGAATTTTCTTCTGGAATATTTTGAGCAAAAGTCTTTAAAGATATAAATATATATATGTACATATTTGCTATCAAATAAGAAATTGTTCTTCCTTAAAAAAAATAAAAAAAAAGTACAAAAAGAAGTACAGAGGCTGAAAAAAAGTACATTTGCGTACTTCTTTAGGTCTTATGCAGACAGAAGTACAATTAGTAAAAAAAAAAGTACGCGTACTTCTAAATGCAGTACGTCTGGCAAGACTAATTATGGCTCTCTCGACTGAGAGCATATAGTTTTTAAGGTTTAGGTATAAGATTTGTATACTTATTGTAAATAAAGTAAAGGCAAATTTATTAAATAAATAATAAAATAGTTTAAAAAAGGAATGAACAATTTAGATTTGGAATCGTTACGTTGCACATAACGAGTTTAAAATAATTGACCGATCCGTACAATTATTTTAAATGGAATTTATTTTTATATAAAAATGATTTGTATAAATACTTATGTATGTATATAAATCAGAAATTTGTAACTGATTAAGTCTTACAGACGGATATCGTTAAATCGATTCTGAAAGTAATTCTGATACAATCGGTAAACTTTAATACTTTTGTGAGTTACAAACATAAGCACAAACGTATACGAGGAATAAATACCATTCTGTTTCTAAATATGAAATTTATTTTGTATTTTGACTGCGTATTCATGATTTTTTTCCAACTTTACTAAGATAAGATACTTTTTCTTAATTATTGATCCTGGAAACATGAAAGTTAATAACAACTTTGTTCGAGGTCTACAAACAGATTTTTCGAAAACTCTAAACTTTATTCTGTTTTGCTCAAATTAAATGAAAAGTAGATATAGGAAGACTAACTCGTTATTGTATTTAAGATAGTAATTTAGATTGTGGGAGAAATGGTCAATTAAATATTTCAAAATATATTTTTGCGCCAAAATCGTTTTGGGTTCGATAACTGATACATCAGATAGATGATTGACATTTTTATTTTTGTTTTGCCCTCAATATTCGGAGGTCTATTAAGCTTTAAAGCAGAGGTAACCAAAACTCTCAATAAATGAAATGCGTCTGTATTGGATAAGAGAATATTGCCCAGCAAACACAAAACTAAGAATTCCA
Organism: Bellardia bayeri; assembly: GCA_950370525.1. NCBI lineage: Eukaryota > Metazoa > Arthropoda > Insecta > Diptera > Calliphoridae > Bellardia > Bellardia bayeri. Next base: position 58,688,616 of record OX493264.1, read on the forward strand.
AATGTAATGAATTTTACTTTTAAAAGCAAAATGAAAAAAAAGTTTTAAAAAAAATTTTAGGCATAAAATAAAATTAAATATAAAATATGCCTCAGTTTTTACAGAATTAGGCAATTTTTTCACACATATTTGATTGGTCGAGTTTAATTTACAATTAAAACTTAAAAAATTAAGTGTATTTAGGAATTATAAATTAAGTTTTCCAAATTCAAGATTTTGTAACAATTTCTTATTAGCAAAATATGTTTTAAATTTGAAGAACTTAATTAATTTACCAAAAGCCTTTTTTAATGACAAAACAAAAATTTCTGTCTTCCATTATACTATGTGTACTCGTTAACACTCAATTCACAGAGTATAACAGAGGTGACAGAAGGGGAAGAAAATGTGGTTTTATACTTGTCTCTCTCTTTGAGAACTGCCTTTTTGTTTTCTTTATGTTACTATTTTTCTGACGCAATAAAATTAATTTTTGGCACAGAGTATTTTTGTATTGTTTGATACAATCATAAAAAAATGCATTTATAGTATCTAACGAATGCACAACTTCACAATGCATACCACAAAGTATAACAATTATTAAAATACAATTTAGTTATTTATTAAAATCACAAACATATAAACAAAATTTCAATTCAAATATTCTAACTCAAATTGTTTTGTTTAATTTGTTTTGTCCACAAAAGTCTTGTTGTATATAGTGCTTTGCTTTTTCACATTACAAATTTACTACCAGAAAATATTTTCTTTCTCTTTTTAATAGAACTGTCTTATCAGCGGATTGTAGCGATTTTGAAACGCCAAAATTGTCGCCTTTGTTATACTCTGTGACTCAATTAACGACTGAAATCAAACTGAAATAGAAGAGACGCTGGTTGTCAGTTTAGGGGATTGAGGATTTTTTTTCATGATTTGGGATAAAAATTTCCTGTTGGGGATCCGGGGGTTTGTTGGGGATAACATCAATTTTAGGGGATTTTATTTATAACTGGCAAATCTAAAAATGTGTGTCTAATAAAGAAGAAGTATGTAAATATTTAAAAAAATATATTTTTCACTGTTTAAAATGGCTGCAAATACTAATTTTATTTAAAAATATCATAATGTTTCTTGGGAACGCGAAGATTCGGCAAAAAGTTTGAAATGTACATACATATACGAGTATATTCTTAAAGTGTAACGCTTCCGTTGAACGCGTTTTTTCAATAATTAATACCACCAAAACAAAAATACGTAACAAAATGCAATATGAATTATTGGAAGCATTTCTCAGAATAACCACATACTTTAAAAATAATTCAGATTTTTTTTAAGAAGATTTTTATTCTGAAGTTTTGGAAATGCTAAACTCTAATAATAATTTTTTCTTTACAAGATTTATAATTACAAATCGAATTAGTTTGAATATTAATATATGTAGCTATCGATAAAAATGAATTTTATTAAATAAATATGTTATTTTTTAAATAAAATAAAAATTTTACAAAAAAAAATCAGTTTGGGGATTTTTGGGGATAAGCTCTAAAAAAATACTAGCAGCACTGGACCATGCGTCGGTGTGAATTTTGTTTATTGTGTTTTGTAGCACAATTGTGCACTGAAAAGGAAGATTTGGTTACCTATGCTTTAAACACAACATACATATGTTGCACCAGCTGCAGTCAAAAGCTTTCCCGCCATTTTTAAGCACTAGCTGCAATTTATAATAATATTTTTTCGAGTTGCAATAAAATTCTATTTACTTTTTGTAGTTGAAGTAAAAGGTATGTATTAACTGAAAAAAGTATGTTTGTGGTCTGTGATTGTGTTTCGTCTTTTAAATTCGTGCTAGTAAGAAATATAATATTTGCTATTAAATATACCTATTGAAGAGTAAAACTTCTATGATTTGACTGGATTCGGTCTAATTTTTGTTTTTAAAATTAATATGGTGCCTTGTTATATGAAGTGTCTAATATGAGCTGCAACTTTTCGCAACTTTTTTAAAAATAATATCTTTTACAATGTCAGTGGTAAAGCGAATACTATTTTTGGTTTGGACTAAGGAAGACGAAGCTTCAAAAAAGTTTCTGCTGTCGAAACCTATGTTTATAACAACATCATAGATATAAGTAAATATAATGATGGCCAACGCACTGAAATTTCCAAAAGGGTTAAAAATTTAATCTCACAAATAGGTATGAAGTGGAGAGAAAGCCACCGATCTAGGGGGATTTTTGAGAAAAATAATAAGATGTGGTTAGATGATGAAATTTTATTAGTAGACTCAACTCCAAACTCTGGGCGACCCGAAATAAGTTTTAATGACTGTCAGGAAAAAACAAAACAGTCTTTGATATTGTCAAAGAAATCCCTTGTGACGAGCTCATTCATGTCTACGCAAGCATTAGTTTATACAAGGCTGGTAAGAGAATTGCATCCAAGCTCGTATCAATGTTGAATAGCGATGAAAATTTGCCAAAAATATTAAAATCTGCCATTGAATAGGATGATAATAAAAATCATTAAATATACAGGAGAGGAAGCTTTGACCCTTTATATTAATAGCGGTTACACAAAAAAGCTCTACATGGACTTGCAAATTGGCACTAAAAAAAGAAATGCAATTATATTTTCCACCTATGATTTTTTAAGGTCGGCGAAAAAACTGTGCTATCCAGAAGGACTTTAGGTCGCCGATCATTCGTTTGAGGTTCCTTTACAAGGTTTGATTGATCACACAGTTACCAGAATATTTGCTGCGCATTCCCAAGATTTTCAAAATATAGAAAGTAACAATATTAAAAAAATTCCTGTACTTTAAAATGGGGTTGTGAAGGAAGCAGTGGCCACTCAACTTATCAACAAAATTTTGATAATATTAATGTGTGCATGATCGACCAACATATGTTTGTGGTGTGCTTGGTGCCTTTACAAATAGTTCTTGGATCAAGAGTACTTTGGAACTTCATCCACTCTTCACTGCAGGCCATTAAAACTTCTTTGTAAAAAGGAAACAGCAGACTTGATCCATAAAGAAATAAACAATTTCAACAGTCAAGTAGCCAAAATACAGCCAACAAAACTTAAAAATTATGAAGTTCATCATCAGTTTCATACGACCATGATATATGGGAAGGTATTTAGAGTTGTGGCAGAATCATTATCCCAAAAATGCGGAATTCGTAATGTATAACCAACAAATATGAAGAACCTAAATATAGTGAAAATATGAATGTTGGTTGTCAACTTTACATGCGTATATTCGCTTCTTCGAATGTATTCTGCATATCGCCTACAGAATTCCAATTCAAAAATGGCAGGTTCGTAGTTGTTATAAGGTGATTGTTGATGAAAAACAGAGATGAGATACAACCAAACTGAAAAACTGATTGATATCCCAATGCCTGGATCAGGGACCACTAATAACGACAACACAGCCAGAAAATTTTTTCAACAGCCAAATAACTGGTGTTAACTATTTACAATTTATAAATTCAGCGTTATATTACGTACAATGGCTTCGGGATATGAAATTAATACGGATGCTTTCCAACTGTATGCATTCCACACAGCAATTATTTTTGTCGACTTATATCCATGGTTTTACATGCCCTCTTCTGTCCATAAAATTTTAATACATGGTGCAGATATCATCAAATATGTTTGACTTCCAATTGGCATGATGTCTGAAGAAACTCTGGAGGCAAAAAATAAAGACCTCAGAAAATGTCGCCTTCATCACACTCGAAAAACTTCGAGGAAAAATACATGGAAGACTTGGCACATAGTCTATTTATTTCTCAGATCCTTTCATTACCATGTTGTCGAAAACTTCAGTGCCCTCTTCAAAAAAGGATGAGATATTAGATAATGATGTTTTAAGTCTTCTCTCTAATTCGGATGAGGAAAATAGAATGTCATACGATAGCTCATCAGATAGTGAGTAGAGCACTTTTACACAAAAAAAAATTAAAAAAAAAAGTTAGACCAAAAATTATTTTTAACAATATTAAATTTAACGTACATACGTACATATGTTTTAAAAATATATATTAGGAACGAACTCCCTCCCTGAACTTTATTCATGATTAACTTTAATTTGTATTCTCGTAACAATTTTTTGGACTCTAAAATACAAGTTTATGCGCTTAATAAAATTTTTCTTTTAATTAGAAACATCATACTTTTTTCAGTGATTTTTCAGGGATATTACAAATTTCTAAGAAAAGTTAAAAAGCGGTACTTTGGAAGATAAGATTTGAATATTTACACATGATTTCAATTTAAATCCAACATTCTTTGTTGACGAAGAGCGGGTTAAATGTTAGTTCAACTATAAATCTACAGCGTTGTGCATAATAAAAAGTTGGTAACTGTTTATAAACTGCGGTCAACTAGCTGGTAACTAGAATATAGATTTGACTTAGCAGAGTCAACTTACTTAGAGCTGCAAACGTCTGCTAACTTAAAAAAAGTCAACTCTGAAAATGAATGATGCCACTACTAAAATTACTATTTTTGTTTATATCATCCCTGAATTTGACATTTAAAGTAAGTTTTCCCTCCATAACAAAATAAAACTTTGCAAAGCGTTTAAAATATTTTATAGTTTAAAATGGAAAGATCGGCAAATTGACAACAGGATGAAAACAGCTAACCTGCTGTTTATCAAAAGATGGTCAGTATTTGGTAACACGCTAACAAGTGTTTTGCAGTTTGTTAACCGTACTTTGTTTGCACATTATAGTTAAACTCTATGCTAACTTCATGCCAATTTTTTATTATATATAACGCTATTAGTGTTTTATTGCAATAATAACATGAATTGAATCCAACTATTTTCACTTACTTACATATGTACGTATATAATCTTATGCTTAAAGATCAGGTAAAAACTTTTAAGTCGGACTTTTGTCTTTGAAATGAAAGATTCGTTATAGATTCGAAAACTTAGAATATTGTTTGGGTGATATATGTACTTAGTCTGGGAAATGGATCTTATATAGGAGCTATGGCTAATAATGGACTGATCTAGTAGTATGATTTGTGCATGCACAAACAGATTTGTGTAAAATTTTATTTCATTTATTTATAATGGATTAATAGCCCATCGTCATAAAATTCTGTACGATGATTATTATGTATTCTATATGTGAAATATATGTTACGAATTTTATACTGATAACGATAACGGATTTATGTGTATTTAAATGATTTTTGGAAGTAGACTTTACATGGACAGATATTCACAAAATCCAGAAGTTTGATTTTTACATACATATATGCAACTTATCAGTGTCATATTTTGGTTCGAAGCCGATATTTATAGGGTAGATGCGTAGTTAATATATTTTTCGGAGGTGGTCACCAATTTTATGTGGACTTTTTATGGGGGCTATGATCAAATATGGACCGATATTCGCAAAATCCAGAAGATTGATTTTTGAATGTGTATAATTGTGTAAAATTTTAGTGCGAAAGGTTGGCTCAAATTTTAATTCTACTTAACCGATATGTCCAATTTTCAATACCAAACAGCCCTGATTAACAAATAATAATTGGGGAATATTTCATCCCCTTAAGTTTTTTGTCGAGACTCTGTCGAATATTGCTTGGTAATTTTTAAATTTCATAAGAACCTAGAATATTTATACTCTTTGGTTATACGGTCAATATTTCGATGTGTTATAAAGGACATGACAAACTTAATATGCCGCCCATATTTTTGGTGTGGGTATACAAATCAAGAGCTAAAAGGAGAGCATCTTCACTGAAGACATAATTAATACTTTGATTTTTCACCTGGAAACAGGTTCGACTGGATATGCAACTAAATCTGAAATGTAACAACGGTTTTCATTATCAATGATACTGAATGTGCAAACTGGCAGAACACTTTAAACGATACTACTGCTTCTATTTTAAAATTTAATGGCATGTTTCTAGAAAACTAGTGTATTCTCATGCGAACGAGTATGTAAACAAATGAGTTTCTATAATATACTCGTCTGACTTACGTTAGTTACCTGGGTAATATTGAGTTGTTATATTGCATTATTGCCAAATGTTTTAATTAGATATTTTGTTTAATTTTTTCCATGTTATTGTTCAATATTTTAATTTTTTAGGGGCAACCATAGAAACCAAAATAAAAACAGCTGTGTTTTATTTACAATACAAAAATAATTTATGTGAATTGAAATTGCTATGAATTTTTTAATTTTGTAATAAATAGAATGAAAAAAAGATAGTCTTCCGTTTTTACTCAAGAGAATTGACACTAGTGTTATAGAACCCCAAAACTAATTTTTGCACTCATTTGGGTGAAAAATTTGAGTCACTCGTTATTTAGAAACATGCCATTAATTTCAACTTTAGCAGTGTGATACACTAACTTTTAAAACTTTCAACAGGTTTTACAATTAACCACACATTTTGATGTTTGCAATAACCACTATGTGATTTACTAAGTTATTTTTAGTCACGCTAAACAGTTTTATATTTCATTATATTCAAATTAAAGTTACGTGGCAACTTTATCAAAATAAGAAAAAGAACAAAGAAGAATAGAAAAAAACAATTCAAAAAACATTTTTTTTAAATTTTGAAAAGCAAGGTAAATAAAACATTACACATAATTATTGATAGAATAGAATTTGAATGAAATAAATACTACCTCCAAAATTTTTATCTAAGTCAGGAATATCACGCCGGTTGACTGTAGGAGCACAATCAGCTGGCTCATTATCAGATGAATTGTAGTCTAAATACTCAAAAGCCATTATATTGTAACAAAAAGAACTCGATTAATTATTTTTGTTTAGTTTATTATTTTTAATTTGGTTCCCGAGAGGAATTTGTTTTACAATTTTTTTTGAATCAATTTTTGTTGGAGTCAATTTGGTTCCTTTGTCGCTAGTTATTACCACCACGCAAGCTTCTTCACAACTGCCTTATTTTCTTATCTGTTTCTTTTAAAATACCAATTGAATTTTGCCAACGTGGCAAAATTAAATAAACCGGTTTATTTTTCTATTTCTTTCGTTTGTTTTTATGCTTTTGTTTGTTGTTGCTCGATAGCGGAGCGGTTTACTACAAAGCGACAATATGTGATGATCAGATCGGGAATAAAGCAAAATTGTTGAACATAAAAAAAACAATAGCAGTGTACATAATTGTAACAATATTTTTATACCCTTCACCTTCATGAGAAGGGTATATATAAGTTTGTCATTCCGTTTGTAATTTCCACAATATAATTTCCCGACACTATAAAGTATATACAGTGCACTCGGGAAAACGTCAACTAATTAATACCGCGGGTGTTGACGTTTACGAATGTAAAATTTTTAAATAAAAAACATATCGATAATGTGCTTTTAAACGTTTTTATTGATTATAAACTAAAATCAAACATAAACAATTTCAAAAAGGAAACAAAAAAGGTATTCAACCTGACTAGAACCATAGAAGATAACTAGAACCAAAAGAATACATTTTAAATGAGATAATATTTTTATATTATATGCATTTAAAAAAATCTGTTATTTTTTCTGCTGTTTTTTTCTTCTTTCCAACACTTGGAAGAGAGCCTTCTCTCTATTTATTACATAAAATTTTAGAGTAGGTAATGTAGAAAAAGGTTTGACGTTTTGGAATGTTGACGTAAACGAGCGTTGACGTTTTCCCGAGTGCAGTGTAAATATATTCTGGTTCCTTATAGATAGCGGAGTCGATTAAGCCATGTCCGTCTGTCTGTCTGTCTCTTGAAATCAGTTTTCTGAAGTCCCCAGATATCTTCGAGATCCAAATCTTCAACAATTCTATCAGACATGCTTTCGAGAAGTTTTCTATTTAAAATCAGTAAAATCGGTTTAGGAAACCAGAGTTATGGACCAATATGTGAGACAACCTCCATAAAAATTTGATATTTTTTGTCCATTTAATTGCAATATTTTGAAATATATTGCAGATAATGCCATGAAATTTTGTATACGTAATGTCAACCATTCGGAGGTGGGATTTAACGTACGATGGTGGCGATGATTTAATGGAATTTGTCGAACGGCTTGAGGAATTGGCGGATCCGCAGGAGTGACTTCAACTCCAACGAGTTGATGAAGTTAACAGACGAATATGAACTTCTCCGGAAAACACACTGTTGGCGTTGCAAACAACCCGGCCATTTTCGAGCTCAATGCACTGACCCTGGTCGTATATTTTGTTCATAGAGTGGTCAAGATGACGTAATGTCTACAGATTGTGTATGAGTTCGGGGTGCAACAAGTTTAGATGGTCGATTCTATCTCACCATTTCCATCTTTAATACCCCTATAAGGGTAGACACTAGTGCTTCTCTCACTTATTTTATTTTTTTTTTATTTATTTATTATTAAGTCAATGGATTAAATCCTTACAGACTATTAAAAAAGTATATTGAAAATTACAATTAATTACAAAAGATTAATTATTTAATAAACTAATTATTTTATGTTTAATTACATTTGTTGAAAGAGAAAGATCAATTATTTCATATAGATTGTTAAATTCACAAAATAATCTTCTTAATGGGTCAGCTTGAGCATAATTAGTGCTAACATGTTTGACATACAGTGGCTTAAAATGGCGTGAAAATCGTTGAGGAACATTAAAAGTAACATTATTTACAAGGAACTCGGAGCAGACTTCACCATTAATTATATTGATCATAATTGTTACATTAAGCATAGTCCTTCTACTAGATAGAGTTGGTAATTTATTCAATTTAAGTCTATCGATGTATGATGGAAGGTTAATATCAGGATTCCAAGGTAACCCACGTAGACAAAAGAGTAAGAATTGTTTCTGTACAGACTCTATACGCTGAATATGAATATTATAATAAGGATCCCAGATAATAGAGCCATATTCCAATATAGGTCTTACTAAGGAAATGTAAAGTTGTTTTGTGGCATAGGGATCATCAAATTCCTTAGCCCATCGCTTTATAAACGCAAGTACACCTCTGGCTTTATTTATCATCATGGTAATGTGCGAAACAAAGTTTAATTTGTTGTCTAGTAAAATTCCTAGATCAAGAAAATTTTCAACAATTTCAAGCCGGTAATCACCCAAAGTATAATTAGCAGGAATATAATTACTTCTTGAAAAACGCATAAGTTTACATTTTTTTAAGTTTAATTAAGTTGAAGTGCACCACAAAAAGAAATTGTTGAGATCGGATTGGAGATATATATGATCCAAAAATTTAGAGAAGCTCAAAAATATTTTAACATCGTCAGCATACATTAGAATGTTACAAAAATTTAAAACATTTGGAAGGTCGTTGATGAACAAGGAGAAAAGAATTGGACCAAGGTGGCTCCCTTGAGGAACACCAGAAGTAACCAAAATATTTTTTGAGTATTTATTATTAAATTTTACGCATTGAGTTCTATCCAGAAGATAAGATTTTATCCAGTTAAGACTGCGAGATGTGAAACTAAGAAGATCCAATTTAATAAGAAGAAGTCTGTGATTTACTTTATCAAAAGCTTTACTAAAGTCAGTATATACGGTATCCGTTTGTTTTCCATTAACAAAGCCTTGGTTAACGTGGGTAGTAAGTTGAAGAACATTTGATTTGGTAGAGCAACCTTTCCGAAATCCATGTTGAGACGATGACAGAATTGATGATAATTGATGACACATGTAATCAGTGATAAATTGTTCAAAAATCTTAGGTATTACACTAAGCTTAGCAATACCTCTGTAATTTGACACCTCAGACCTATTACCAGATTTAAATAATGGGATTATGAATGAGCACCTCCAAATTCTCGGAAAATAACCATATTTAATGGATGTGTTGAATAAAATAATTAATGGATATAGCAAGGATTGAGCACAATTGTGTATAATACTGCTAGGAACACCATCAGGACCATAATTATACGAAATTTTAAGTTTTTTTAATCTTTCTAATAAATTCTCAGCATCAATATTGGGAAAAGATATAGCACGGTTAGTGTAAAGTGTGTTGGGATAACTATCGGAGCAATATTGCTTATCCGAATAAGTACTGGAAAAAAATCAGCAAACATATTACTAATATTAATATCGTCGGAATTTTCATAATTGTTGAGTTTCATTACTGAAGGATATCCATTTGTTTTTCTTTTAGAGTTGACAAAGTTGTAAAATGCTTTAGTATTATATTTAAAATTATTTTTTAGTTTTTGTAAATATGACTGATATAGGAAATTGTTGAGATTATTATATTCCGCACGAGCAACTGAGTATTTACTATAATCCACAAGCAAGCCAGATCTTTTGAAGTTTTTATAATGTTTATTCTTTAAATTCTTAAGTTTAGATAACAGTTTTGAATTCCAAGGAGGACCAGTGTGATTATAAGAACAGTGTTTTGGTGTGCATTTATCCATGAAATAATATATTTTATTATAAAAAAGACTAGTCATATCATCCCAAGTAGAATTGTTTATGTAAGGGATACACAGTAGATCGTCCCAATCGGTATTTAATATTAAATTATTTAATTTAACGTAGTTCGTCTGTTTAAAATTATAAACTTTCTCATTATTAATTTGAGTAGATGATTTAAGTACAGCAGGTAGAGAGAAAATAAATTCAAATGTTGGATGCAATTTATCTTCAGGCAAAGTAACAGGATCACAACGAGAAATTGCACAATTGCATGGATCATTTACGAATACCAAGTCTAATAATTTACCAAATTCATTATAAACATTATTTAGTTGATAAAGGCAAACATCGAATACATTATTTAAAAAATCGTCATCAAACTTTGTAGATTTTGTTGGAATTAAATTTGAAGCATCAGGTAGTTTTGTCCATGAAATTGATAAAAAATTTACAAAACATTTTATGACCTGTGGTCGGCTTATTGGCAGTACCCAATTAAGTCCCTCTTTAAAAAACATTTTATGACCAGTAGTTCACGCAAATTTTCTTATTAAAGAAAAGCAAATATCGCTTATTTTTTTACCTATTTTTTAACAAAAAATAAATATAAATACTTCACACACTCTGAGTCAAATTTTAGTTGAATACTAAACGTGAAAGTGTTTTTTTTTTGTAAAGTAAAGAGTGAAGCTGTAAAGACAATTTAAAGTAAAATGAATAAATTTTGCTGCAATCCGGTTAACAAGAGTGGACATCGTTCGAAAAAGATAAAAGTATTAAAATTAACTGGTGTTTCGAAGCGATACATGAATGAATTAAATATACAATACGGTGAAGAAGCAGAATTCATTTGCCCCAAGTGTAAAATCGATTTGTCTCAACAAGCAAATGCATTGAAACAAATGCAGCCACAATCCGCGAGTGAAATGACAAGTGAACAAAATGTTTCATCTGATAGTGAGGCAGACATTCCGATGGTCAATATGTCTTTGAGTCCTTTGAATGAGGCTATTACCACTTTAGGTGAAACGCATATTAGAAAAAGAAAGTTGCGAAGTGAAACATACAGGAAAGAGAAAAAAAGCAAGGTTGTGAGTGCAATCGCGACAATATTTGATGAAGGCTCTGATAACGAATGCAGTCAAGCAGATGACGTTGATGACGGCAAACAAATGATTGAGCAGTTGAAAAGAAAATTCAATTTAGCGACCACTTTTCCGGAGAAATATCTCATTTTATCTGTGCTGCCTCAATCATGGTCTATATGCAAGATTTCTGAACAGTTTCAAACATCTTTTTACATCGTGAGAAAAAGCAAAGAATTAGTTCGACAGAAGGGCATATTGGCGACTCCCACCAAGAAATTTGGCTCAAGGACCCTCAGCAAAGCAACGGTGAAATTGATTCAAGAGCTTTTTACTGCAATGATGACAACAGCCGCGCCTGCCCAGGTACACGTGACTATGTTATCACACGTGAAGATGGAGAAAAAGTACACAAGCAGCGCAGATTATTATTATGTAATCTATCCGAAGCATACCATCAGTTCAATGAGAAATACCCAGCAGAAAAAGTGGGATTTTCTAAGTTTGCCATCCTACGACCAAAAGAATGCGTGCTGGCATTAGACAGGCACGGAACGCATTCAGTCTGCGTTTGCATGTTTCATCAAAACATCAAATTAATTTTCTTTCCATGCAAGAAATTGAAAGTATTTCACGGTGAAATTGAAACATATAGGGACCTCCTGTCGAAGTCGTTGTGCGCATACCCCACGGAAAATTGTCATCTGTCCAAATGCGACAATTGTCCGAAGATTGACGAGCTAGAGCAATATTTGGCGGAAAAGTTTGAACAGCTGTTAATTCAGGAGGTGCATTTCAAGCAGTGGATAATTAGCAGCGGCAGATGATCCCTTGCGACCGTGGTAAAGCAGATTCCGGAATTCATCGAGGAATTCGGATTCAAGTTGAATGAGCTGAAGGCGCACCATTTCATATCCGAGATGCAATCGAAATTTCTAAAGGAAAGTAAGGAGAAATTAGCCCAAAATGAATTCATTGTGATGAGCGACTTTGCCGAGAATTACACTTTTCTCGTTCAGGATGAAATTCAGGCTTATCACTGGGCAAACGACCAGTGCACGGTGCATCCTTTTTGCATTTCTTTCAAAAACGAATATAACGAACTACAGACCGTAAGCCCTGTTGTTGTCGCGGAGAGTTTAGCTCATAATTATGTGTCCGTTTATTTATTTCAAATGAAACTGTTTGAATTCTTAAGATCAAAATTCGATGCAATCGGCAAAGTAACGTTTTTCTCAGACGGCGCGGCTTCTCAGTACAAGAATAAAATAAAAATTTTTACAATCTTTGCATAATTGAAGAAGAACAAAACTGCAAGGTCGAGTGGCACTTTTTCGCGACGTCCGACGGTGGCCCTTACCGATGCGTTAGGGGGAACCCTAAAACGCATGGCGACTAAGGCAAGTTTGCAACGGCCATATACTGACCAGATCTTAAATGTACAACATTTGTTTTCGTGGATTCAAAGCAAGGAAATTGCCATTAACACAGTTTTATGCACTCAAAAAGAACACGATGCCATGGAGCGACGAATTCAAAGCAAATATAATAATGTCAAAACTATAACTGGAACGCAAAAGTTTCATTGCTTCATACCAAATATTTCTGATATGTCAATTAATGTAAAGCGGTACTCTTCGTCTGCCGACGTGCTAAATTTAAAGTTACTTTAATTTTATAATGATGCCAAGACAATTGAAATTTTTAATAAATATTGTAATTAAGTATAAGCAGCAAAATAAGAAAGATTTTTTTCCTCATAAATGTATTTTTAACTGTAAAATAATTTTTAAATGTATTTTTAACAAGGTGGTCTCTTTAATGCTCTTCTCCTGTCCAAACAAGGAGTCGGGCACATTTTTTCATTGCTGACTTAAAGCAAAAATTATGAGGAATCCAAAAAAAAATTTGCCGGAAAATTTAGGAGCTTCTGTGAAAAATCGGAAAATTAAATTTTCATGGGAAAATTTAAAGCTAAATTTCTAAGAAAAATTAGGAAAATTTTATTCTTCAATTAAAGCCTGATTCAATACCTTTCCAACGAGCTATCACTCGTTGCGATTGCTTTAGTAGTTTTTTTTTAAACAACTTTTAATGAGGTCCCTTATGAAGAATTCTTCAATTTTGTCACATGACAGTGGTGTACACCACCACTAAACCAGTCACTGTAAAAAAAAAAAAAATATGTAGGTACATTATTTTTTGCTGGGCAATCGATTGAGACTATTTATTTTAAAATCGGAGAGGGGTCGTCCAAAAATTTGCCAATTTTGATCGTTTTCATATGGAATTGCTCTATAGTAAAAAGGAAGAAAGCTACAAGTATATTAAAATCGTATATATTTAGTATACAAAAATTTAATGATAGACCATACCGTTTAACACCAACGAAGTCCCCGGCGAACAATAACTAGCTCCTACCCAGTGAAAGATATATCCCGGAAGGCATAGCTAATATTCAAGAGATCAGTACACCAACTCAAGTATAAATATTAATTTGATTTTGTTTTTCTTTTTAAATATATAATTTTGAAGAAAATGCTTTTAAGAAAAAGAAATTTTATGAATAAAGAAATTACAAATTTTTGTTTTTTTTTAGTTTATTTTTTTGAAATATTATTATAATTCCGAATTTATATACTTTAAAAAACATTTGTTTAAAATCAAAATTTATGCGCGAATATTTTTTTAATTATAATTTAATCAAGAAAATAATCTGATAAATAAAAACATGTATAAGAATTATTGTAATGTAAAATTGAAATCGTGAAGCTTTTAATTTAAAATGAAGTGCTGAATTTGTAACAGGCGGCGGTAAGTAGGAGAAATAAAATGTTTGCAGGTTGGATTTGGGACGTCGAGGAAGAGGACGTCATGGCGAGACGAAGATCACGAGTGGGAGCGAAAATTGTTTAGGTATAAATATGATCAGTAGGGAGATTTAGGCCCCTTATATATATTATATTTTAATTCCATTAGCTGGTATGATGTTTGTGTTAGTGTGTGTGTCCCAGGTCCTTATTGCTGGCAAGAACCACCCCATCCGGCGAGCTTCAGCCGAGCTAAACGCGGGCATACCAGCGCCGCCGACAATCTGGCCACTTTGTCTTATTTTTTGTCTGTCTGTTTGTACTTTACAAACAGATGTCCACAACAACACCACTACAAATAAAAAAAACCTGGAAAACAAAGTTTATTGTTTTCCAGGTTTATTCTCACAAATAAAGTCGGATCATTAAAGCAAATTATGTGTAAACAGACTGTTTTATTAGAACAGCTTGCTAAACATTTACGCCCAACTAGTAGGAATCTTAAAATTTTCCCAATTAAATTCGGCAGAACAGCTGATTAAAACCGAGCCTGATTCACAAGTGGTAAGACTGAGTTTTTTTTAATGCAATCAGTTAAACAAGTATTCAAAATTCTTTGTTTTTTATTTTAATTTATTTCAGATTTCTTATATTAAATTGGGGTTTGCCAAAATCAAAATTGAAAAAGCACTACGCAAATTGATCGGCGAAAATATTTTGCTCAAATTGAATTGGGATGGATCTAAAAATATGATAGCCTTAAACAAACACAAATTGTTCAATTTTTTTATTTCGGTAATAACTAAGTTTTTAATATCATGCCTTAAATAATATATTACGTGTTATATTTTCTTTAATTTTTTACAGAGGCACTTAAAGGCACGTATTCAACATACCCGGAATATGAAAAATCTTTCAATCTGGCATTTCGAATGTATAAGGCAACTGTTTACCGACAGACCTACTCGTCAAAAACTACGACCTTGTCGAATTCAACAAAAAAACAATAATAACATTTTTGGAAAAAAAAATTTAAAAAATAACAAAATTTGTATTTGATATGAATGTTTACTCCCTTTATGCTCTTTTAGGGGACAAAAACGATTACTTCCGCTGTCGTCATTTTCAAGATCAAAGGAAGTACTCCATAAGGAGCTTAAAAGGAGTACTCGTGTCTGCGGATATGCTGTGTTAAAAATCCTATGAGGAGCAAGGGAGCGCTCCCTGATTACTCTTTGGATGATCCTATTTTTTATAATTTATATATGTAAATTTGCATGTGGGGAACTACATGCAACTGCTCAATGTAATAAGTCCAAAACGGACTTAAAAATAAAAAAATGCAGTAACTGTGGAGGAAATCATACCGCTAATTATAGAGGTTGTCCAGTTTATACTTATTTAAAGGGCATAAGGACCAATAAGTCGCCAGTATTACCTGACCATCCTCAACAACCTAATTTCACGTCGAGTAAGAATTTTCCTCAAATTGTACGACCAACTACTCACGTAAACGCTCCTAATTCTAGACAAGTTTCTTACGCAAACGTGGTCAAATCTAATATGCCAGGTCTGGAGCAGGAACCTATATCGCAATACTCTCAGCCACATATCAACAATCTAGAGACAACATTGCAGACACTTGTCCAAACTATGAACACTTTTACGACCACCATGACATCCATGATGCAGGAAATGCTGAAAATGCAATCCACTATCTTGCAAGCCATTTTAAAGAAATGATTTATTTAAAAATTTGTTTTTGGAACGCGAACGGCCTCCGCCAACATAAAAACGAACTGGAATACTTCCTGATGGATAAGCAGATTGATGTTATGATGATTGCTGAAACTCACTTGACGTCGACAGGGTACTTCAAAATTAATGGCTACGTGTTGTACGATACTAAAGATCCCCGCGGAAGAGCTTGTGGAGGTTCGGCAATTCTTATAAAGAACAGAATAAAACATTATCTAATGAATAACATAAGTGAGGATTACCTCCAAGCAACAAACATTTGCATTGAATTCTGTCAATACAAATTTGTTTTATCATCGATTTATTCTCCGCCTCGATTCTCAATAAAAGAACACCAATACCATAACTTCTTTAATTCCCTTGGAGCTAGATTTTTAGTTGCTGGCGACTTTAACGCCAAACACACATTTTGGGGTTCACGTCTGGTAACCCCAAAGGGTCGCGTACTCTTCAACACCATTGCTCAAATGGGCTTAGATGTACTCTCAAGCGGACATCCCACCTACTGGCCGACGGACCGACGGAAGATTCCCGATGTTATTGACTTTGGAGTAGTGAAAAATATCCCTGTAGAATGGATGCAAGTGGATCCTTCATTAGACTTGTCCTCAGATCACTCAAGTGTGTGGCTCTCCATTTAGAAACATGACTAAGACCCGAGTAAGCTGGATAAAATACAAAAAGTATTTAAGTTCTCATTGCACGGAAAATATTGTGTTGAGAACTACCGACGATATCGATGAGTCGATTGGCAACTTTACCGAGGACCTTCGACGAGCTGTGCATCACGCTTCCACTTATCACGTTGAATGTAGAAATAGGACAAACAGAACTTATTTATCTGAACTCGAACATCTCCTATCAGAAAAAAGAAGAATGAGAAGAGAGTGGCAACTTCACAGGTCTCCTGAACTGAAAGCTAGCCTACGGGTATGCAGAGATATACTAAGACATTTCTTAGAAACCCAAAGAACGGCTTCACTTACATCCTACTTGGAGGGTCTTGATAGTACCCCACAATCTGACTACTCGTTATGGAGGGCGGCAAGAGGTTTAAAAAGACCAGTGAGAGGAAAACCTCCTTTGCGAAATCCGACTGGTGACTGGGCTAGAAATGATTCCGAGAAAGGGACATTATTTGTTAACCATTTAAGAAATGTGTTTACTAAAAACAACTCAAATAACGTATCTGATTTGCCACCACTCGTTATTAGACCTCCTGTACCTCTAAGACTAAACTTTGGTGATGTCCAAAGCGCTATTGGTACTCTGAACCTTAGAAAGGCTCCAGGTATGGATAAAATCAGCAATAAAATGCTTGTGGAGTTACCTCGTGTAGCTAGAAGAATTATCCTCTTTATCTTCAACGCTATTTTACGCCTAGAATACTATCCTGCAGATTGGAAGGTGTCTATGATCACTATGATTCCTAAGTCAGGGAAGGATCACACCAAAGTAGAGTCATATAGGCCAATTAGCCTATTGCCGACAATTTCTAAACTGTTCGAAAAATTGTTAATGACTAAGTTGATTCCAATTCTGAACGACACTGAATGCATTCCTAATCATCAATTCGGCTTCAAAGCTAAACACAGCACCATCGAACAAACACACAGATTGGTAAATGTGATAAGAGGGTCGTTTGAAGACAAAAAATACTGCTCCGCCCTTTTCATTGATGTGTCCCAAGCGTTCGACAAAGTTTGGCATGACGGTTTAATGCACAAAATAAAATTAACTCTGCCTGCTAACACCCATAAACTTATGGAAAGCTATTTATACGGTCGCAAATTTAAAATCAAAGAAGGCAATTTTTTAAGCCCCGCTCAGCCAATTGAAACAGGTGTGCCACAGGGTAGCATACTGGGTCCTACTTTGTATTTGATTTATGCCTCCGACATGCCGTCAGACCCCAAAATCCACACGTCAACTTTCGCAGACGATACAGCCTTTATCAGCGTTCATAAGGACCACCAAGTAGCATCACAGAATTTGCAGAATTATGTTTATAAACTAGAGAATTGGCTAGAGCTTTGGAAAATCAGGGTTAATGAACAGAAATGTATTCATATCACTTTCACATTGCGAAAAGAAACTTGCTCGTTCATCAAAATAAATAATCAAATTATTCCTCAACATAATGAAGTCAAATACCTCGGCATTCACCTCGACCGCCGTTTAACTTGGAAGTCTCATATTGAAGCGAAACTTATACAGATGAGATTAAAAGCAGTGCAACTTAATTGGCTAATTGGCAGAAATTCTTCACTAAAGTTGGACTGCAAACTATTGTTGTACAATGCAATTCTAAAGCCAATCTGGTGCTATGGAATTCAATTATGGGGTACTGCCTCAGCATCAAACATTGAAAAAATTCAAAGGGGTCAAAATAAAATTCTACGTATAATTACTGCAGCTCCATGGTATGTTAAAAATTCTCGAATTCACAAAGATCTATGCGTGCCATCAGTAAAAGTTGAATTTACAAAACACGCGTCAAAGTATGTCAGCAAACTTGAACACCACCCAAACCCACTTGCACGAGACATCCTTAACTTTAGTGGTCATAATCGGTTGAGAAGGAGGGATACCCTTGCTTTAACTCAAGCGCAAAATAGATGACTGGATCAGTTGATGTGAAATTTTTTTAGTATCATAAAATTTTTGTCTAGCATTGGCTGGGCTTATTATTTTCTTTTTAGTATTAAGATTTGAATACTTATTGTCATTTCATTATATGAAGATTCAATAAATAAATATAGGCTATAAAAAAAAAAAAAAATATATGTAAATTCTTGCAAAGTCTGTAAGGCATAGTTCCATTAGGGTAGCCATATTTGAAATGCGGAAAAACAGTACATCTTATACAAAAAAACAGTACAATTCAAAAAAAAACAGTACATTTCATTTTTTAACGAAAACATAACTCTTTATTCATGTAATAACATTTTTGTAATATTAATTTAATAAGCAACAAAAACATTGTTAAAAATACTTAAAAATATGAGATCATAACATATATTATGAACGTTTTTGAAGAAGGTACATTGAAAATACAATTTAAATGACATATTGTATCTTTTGTATCATCAAAGTCCTTTTAGATTACAATATTTTTGCTTTGCTTGTAATACAAAGTTTTAAATTTATTAGTTTTTGTAAATCAATCTGTATATTTATTAATTTACATTACAAAAGTGAACTTTAAATTTAATGTCAACTCAATTTTACTCCTTTTTCAATATTTTTTAGTAAGAATAATGCTGTTCCAATTTACATAGTGTAGAAATTTATTATTTAAAAATCAAAAAGTATCATTTATTGAAGAAAATCCATCTTAACCCCCTATAACATGACTACTTTAAAATTAAATGTGCCATCAGCTTTTCGGAAAATGTATTTATGTACATACGTTGTATAAACAACGATATAGTTATTTATGAAATCCAATTTGTTTTTTTAATATTCTTCATGTTAATCTACAATGTTTAATGGTTAGAAATTCCTTTAGAGCAATGATGTCTTTTTCATGAAACAATTGTTGTTGTAGTCATTTCATATAAACAAACAATTTGTTTATCAATATTTTTTTCAATTTTAATATAAATAAGCTTTTAACGAAAGAACAGTACAAAAAACAGTACATTTGCGTACTGTTTTGAGTCTTGTGCATAAAACAGTATATTTGAAAAAAAAAACAGTACGCGTACTGCTAAAAACAGCACGTCTGGCACCCCTAAGTTCCATAGACTAAACTAAATAAATGGGAAGTTTTATATGGCTTTAATTTGTATGTAATGTTGTTGTTTTTTGAACATGAATTTGTTAAAGTGACAGCTGACACAGCTGATATCATAATCAGATAAAATGCATACAATTTTAATATAGTAGGGGCAACATTTTTTGAAAATAAAAGGATAAAAACTTTCAACATTTTATAAAATACATACACATACATACATATATATTTATATACTAGCTACACCCGATGTGTTCGCAATATCCTATTGTGAAAATTTAATGACGATCTGTCCAGTAGTTAAGACTATATTACGATTTTTAATTTTCCTAAAAAGGGACGTGGTCCCACCCACTGTTCTCCTAGTACGTATTCCTAATTATGGTATTATATATACCACATATCATTGACGTAGGTCAAAATATGGCGATTTAAATTTTTGGGTTATATGGCCGGTACCACCCCCATTTGTACAATCAAAACTTCATATAACCTATTATTCCTTCCCCATCCCCCTAAACATTGATTTTTTATGATATTGATAACGGTGTGTTAATTGTTGTTTGGCTGCTTGGTGATGAAGGTATAACACTGGTTACTAAGCAGCCTTTTTAACGACAATTAATATCATTGTTACTTATATCATAAGAAAAATAGACATTTTACTTGAAGTTTTAGAATTATTGTAATGACAGGTTGTTTCAGAATCGGCTTCTGTAACATACGAGGGTTAAGACCGAATTTTTTCTCTGTGTATGCTCACGTTTGTCTTCGTCGACCGTATGTTTTCGCCTTATGTGAGAATGCTGATCCACAGGATTTTCATATACCTCGTTATCAATTTCTATCGCTTTTTAATTTCCACCGAGGCATTGCCATATACATACGCAATGAAGTCGCATACCAGTAAAAGCAATCATTAACTGTCTATGGGTTAAGTTTAAAATCAGGGCACAGGGTTTCTTTATAGAAGTTTTAATGCGGCAAGGCATACTACCATATCTGTCTTTGATACCCTTTCCGATTCCATAACAAAAATCTTCGAGAGTTGTGCTAGCAGTGAAATTGTTGTTGCTAGTGATTTCAATGTTCACAAGTCTTGGCTTCGCCATTCAAGCCATACAACTACTGAAGGTCAATATGTTGAGTTATTCCCAGCGCACAATCACCTTGCGCAACTAGTGAATGAACCAACGCATATTCCATGCATTGATGGGCACCAAAACAACACCCTCGACCTTTTTCTAACTTCACACCCTAATAAGTATGAGGTAGATAGGTGTTCTTGCACCTCTTGGTAATTCGGATCATTGCACCATTTCAGCCTCTTTTTCGCTCTTCGAACTTCCTAACGTTTCAAGACCAGCTACGTTTGTATACGAAAAGGCTCGTAGGGCTGAGCTCAACGAATTCTTCCGGCATCTCAATTGGAAACTTTGTTTCTTAGACAATAATGTCAATGCCATGGCGAATATGGTCGAAAATATAATTATGATGGGGATGAAAAAATTAATGCCATCAAAGAAAATTTCAATTAAATCTAAAGAAACAACTTGGTTTAATCAGAAGTGCAAAATTGCAATCAGATCCAGAGAGGAAGCAATCAGAATTTGGCGAAATAATAAAAACGCCGAAACAGATTCGCCACGCAAACGAGCGAGGTATTCGTGTGCCAAAGTGCTGAGGCGTGAAAAATCTCTACACGAGCAACGCTCTACGGGTGACTATACGAGTTGTTATAGATGGAATCTCATCGGACGAGTTCAAGATTAATTCAGGGGTAACGCAATGCTCCGTTCTTTTTCCCACTTTATTTCTCATCTTTATAAATGACCTTCTTTGTCAAACTTCAAACCCTATCTATTCTTTTGCAGATAATAGCCACATTTGCCATTCATACTCATTTAACCATAGACCAAACCCTTTGGAGATTGATGAAATGAGACGGAATATGAATGATACGCTGAACCGAGATCTTGAAACAATCTCGGAATGGGGTTGTGCGAATAGAGTCAATTTTAACGCACGTAACACTCAGTGTTGTTTATTTTTTAATCCAGATTTTTTATTTTATTTAAAAAATATACTTCATTCTTAATCCTAAAAACCTGCTAAGCCACAAGGCTTGTCTACAGGTAATTGATATTAATAAAAAGTGTTTTAATAAATAAATGTACTTCATTGCGAATTTAATCAATAATTTTTATAAATTCTCTTTCTTTTCGCCTCGTTTGATATATTTAATCCCCAATGTGTGGGTAATATGACATCTAACGTTCAATCTCCATAGCTATTTTTTATTCGTTTTATCTTAAATCTTCCCGCTGAGCGTAGTCTGGTGTTATAAGAATGGTCGATTCTTTCAAGAGAACTGTAGTCTTTTAGCTCCGTTAGTACTGTTAATCGATATATGCTTTTTATATTTAGTATTTTCAGATCATATGGTAGATTTCTTAATTGTTGGTTGGTAATATTTCCGGTGTCAGTAGTACTGTTGTTGTTTCTGCTATTGTTGTTGTTGTTTGAGTTGATCGTGTTGGTACTGTTGTCGTTGGTGACATTGAGGTTGGTTCTGTTATTGTTAATGCTGTTGTAGTTGGTGATGTTGGGATGTTGTTGTTGTTGCTATTATTGTTGGTAATGTTGTTGTTTGTGTTATTGTTGTTGGTAATGATGTTGTTGTTGGTGATGATATTGTTGTTGCTGTTATTTGATTCATTGGTGCTGTTGTTGTTGCTATTATTGTTGGTAATGTTGTTGTTGCTGGTGTTGTTGTTTGTCTTGTTGTTGATGATGTTGTTTAAATCAGTGTTGTTGATGATGTTGTTTGAATCAGTGTTGTTGTTGCTGTTATTTAATTCATTGTTGTTCATTATGAATTTTGATTTATCCATAAGATTCTTAGGATACGGTTTTGTGTTTGCTGTAGCATTTTACAGTGGGATGAGTTTCCCCAAGCCGATATGCCATTCCTTATGTACGATTCCGCTAACGCATAGTATGCCTGGCGGAGTACACTGTACGGTGTGGAATAGCTCAAGTGGTATAAAGAAAAGGCAGCTTTACGTAGTTTCTTTTGTAATTCTATTATGTGTGTTTTCCACATGAAGGTATCGTCTATATGTTCCCCTAAGTATTCGTGGCGATTAACTAGTTCAATTGTTGTTGTGCAATCTTCGTTGATATCATTATTTGTTTTGTTATGTATGCACTCTATATTATGATATTTTAATTTAATGTTAGATTTACACATGTTTGGTTGTCTGATGTGCATAACTTTAGTTTTCGAGGCGTTTATCACTAATCCATTATTATGGCACCATTAACATATTGTATCGAGTTGGTTTTGCATTGTTTTGGTGGCGATTTCAATGTTTTTGTTGGTCACAATGATTGCTGTATAATCAGCATGGGCGTAGGAATGACAATCGTTGAGAGTGTTCAGCATTTCGTTTGCATGCATAAGATATAACAGCGGTCCTAGTTTAGATCCTTGTGGAACTCCCTGATTGGTTTCAACTTGTTCATTAATTTTGTTATTGAGTTTGGCTCTGTAATTTCTGAGATTAAGATAATCTTTGAACCATAACAACACATGTCCTCTGATTCCATTTCTTTCAAGAATTTCACAAACACACAACAGATCATGTTGCTTCATCTGTTTTTAAATTGTAAGGAATCAGACGCTCTTGACGTTCTAGGCATGATAATTCAGTGTGATGTCCGCTGGATCAAACACATTTTTCAAGTATCGAAAGAAGCGCTCAAGTGCCTTGGGTTTTTAAAACGCTGTAGAAAATACTTCACTCTATCTGATCTTCTTACAATTCGCACCACTTCACCATACAACTCTCATGTATGGGCCGGTGCTTCGAAGTCTATTTTGGAGTTACTCGACCGCGTACAGGAGAGGGCGAAGATGCTTATCAGTGACAGTAGGGTATCCAACTCTATTGATTCATTGGAGCATCGTCGCAATGTGGGTTGTGTTTCACTGTTCTATCGATACTATAATGGAATGTGTTCTGCTGAAATCAGGGAACTTGTTCCTGAAAGACGTAGTTTTTTACGTAATACACTTTCTTCAGCCAGGGCTCATCCATTTGTAGTCGACTGGACAGTGGATCGCACAACACACTACGGGGAAAATTCGTCCTTTAACTGTACTGTCCGTATGTGGAACAAACTACCAGCAGAAGTATTCCTTGCCACTTTCAATATGGGAAAATTAAGTCAAATGTTCACAAACACTACCCCTCTATCCACCCTCCCATAACCTATTTCCTAGTTCCAACACAACGCATTGCATAAGTAGGGGTCGTCCCCTGAGTGCTGGTCCAAGAAAAAAAAAGAGTCACAGTAACATGCTGTGAAAATTTTATCAAAATCGGCTCAGCCGTTTTGGAGTCCATACATTACATACATACATATGTACATACATACATACATTCATTCATTTATATATATATATATATAGATTAACTGCCGTATTCATAAAGAAGTAAGAAAGTATAATCGGTTAAGCCCGACCATATAATACCCTACACCTAGTATATGTAAATATAAAACAGTTTTTCAGAAATGGGCGTTATATGGGAGATATCACCTATTTTGGACCAAAATTCAGTGTCATGATTTCTGTGAATATAAATAATGTGCTACACTTTAACTCAATATAAAAAGATTTATGGAAGTTAAAGTGAATTACGGAAAGGGTCTTATATGGAGTTTCGACTTATTTGTGTCGAATTTTATTTGATTACCAACATTTTTAAGAAATTTATGCTCTTTAAAGTGATTTTCGGAAGTGGGCCTTATATGGGAGCTACGACTAATTATGGACCGATCATAATAAAATTGTACCGTATTATTTGTATGTATATGAAATATATTTGTGTTAAATATTATTTGGATACCAACATTTTTGAATAGTTATGCTCTTTAAAGTGATTTTCGGAAGTGGGTCTTATATGGGAGCTACGACTAATTATGGACCGATCGTCATAAAATTCTACCATATTATATGTATATGTACGAAACATATTTGTGTTCAATATTATTTGGATACCAGCATTTTTAAGAGAGTTATGCTCTTTTAAGTAATTTTCGCAAGTGGGCCTTATATAGGACCTACGACTAATTATGGACTGATCTTCACAAAATTTGTAGATGTAATTTAGCTTCATTTAGTTCTCATCTGTGGTAAATTTTGTTTGCATACTTGCATAATTAAAAGATTTATGACCGGTAAACCCCAATTTCGGGAGGACACTTGTATGGGGGCTAGGTAAAATAATGGACCGATTTGCACCAGTTTAAATCCCATCCATCCTTGGGCCAAAAAAATATCAGGTACCAAATTTTATCGAAATTGCGATCTGTACTCTGCGCACAAGCTATATATGGACAGCCAGCCAGACGGACGGACGGACAACGTTAAATCGACTCAGAAAGTGATTCTGTGCCGATCGGAATACTTTAAGGTGGGTGTTGGACCAATATACACTCCCCACTATTGTGGAGTAGGGTATAAAAATAAAGTAGGTTTGAAGTGTGCTTTTAGACAAAATTTTCTTAAAGTTTAAATGTACTTTAATTTTTTTTGAATAAGACTGTAAATGTTTATGAATTTGTGCCGACAATTAAATATAAACTGTTGGAAAGCGCAATTACTCACCCTTCTTAAATATAATTAGAAATGCATAAGAAAATAATTGAGCTGCACCTACTTATAAATAGCTTTTACATAATAACTTAAAGAAATTGACTTTTCAGAAATTGTTATTAGTAATAACTTAGTACTAATTTCTGATGTACAGTGGTCGGCATATTTATTTTGACAAAGTATAATGAAGAATTGTTTTATTGTTTTTTAATATTGAAATTCCTATAACGGCACAGATATCATGATATTTTCCTTACACTAATTCTTAAGTATACGTATGCAAAATATGTTGTTAAAATATTTACCCATTCTCATTCTGAAGGGAGAAATGCAATTTGGTACAAGAATTTGTAACGGCATAATTATTTTGACATTCTACAAATTCATCTCATTTTGTTTTTTGTGTTAAGATTTAATACAAAGCGGTCGTTGTTGAGTATTAAGTACAGTAGACTTGCGGTAACAAAAACACCGCCTTATTTATTAAAATGACGATTGACGATTTTTCATTTTTCCCGCGAACAAAAATGACGATTTTTTAAAAGCAAAACATATGGTAACCTTTTTTCCTAAAATTCAAATTTTGTAAGTCCCATTTTGCAATGTAGAAATTGAAAGGCAGACAGACGAAGTTTGTTGGCGAGGGGTTGAAGAGGTAGAGCGTGTAGTACACGACTATTTGTACTGGACATTTTTTTGTAGAAGAGTTTTGGTTAATTTTGAAATTCATAGTTTTAATAACGAAGACATATTATTAAATGCAGATGAAGTGTATCTTGGCATTTACGTGAAGGAGAACCAATCTAGTTTAAATATTGAATATAGTCAATATAATATATTTGTTGAATTCTGCGTCCAATTTTATATTGAATTGGTTTCATAAATTTTAAAACGTTTTCATTTTGGCGATAAACTTTTAGAAGGATTAAACTCCATTGAACCAAGCGTAGCTTTAAACAAAAAAAAAATGATTCAATTTTACAACTGGCCAAACTTTTTCCAAATTTAATAAATGGAAAAGAATATCAAGAACTTGATAATAAAGTTTGAGAATTACGTAATATGAAATTCACCGAACTCGAAACATTGGCGTTTTGGGAAAATGTTTCTAATTTAAAGAGAGTCAATAGTGAAAGGGTCTTCCCAATTTTAACACAATTCGTTTCGAGTTTAATGGCACTACCACATTCGTCGGCTAACGTTGAAAGAATTTTTAATATTGTAGATTTAAATAAAACAAAATTGGAATCTTCAACATTATAAGGAAAATTGTTTTCAAAAGATTATCTTAATTTAAATAATTATCATTGTTTTAATTTAGCAATTAAAAATTACTTATTCAAAAATGTCACACAAAAATGTTCCAGAGTAAAGTCACATAATACCAAAATTAAATTATTTTTTTTTATTAAATAATAACTTTATTTACATGTAAATAAAATAAAAATATTTAAAAAGTTAATAAAAAATGCTTTTGGTATTTTTGACGTATTTTTTGTCTTGACGAAATCTTGACAATTTTTTTCTTTTTAACTTGACGATTTTAAAGATTTTTTTAAAATTGACGATTTCTCCAAAAAAAAAGTTGGCAGCACTGAACATGAACATAATTTTTTTACACTGACACTCTGTAGCGTGACAAGGTAACAAATTTAAAATGTATTTATTCAACATAGAAAATATTTTCTTTTCTACATTTTTCGGCTATCGGAATCGATTTTTTAAAATGGGGCATCCCCGTATATAATTGCTTATGTAAACATACCGGCATTTTTTATGTGGCTTGACATTTAGTGTAGTGCGCGCTGCTGATTTGGCATAATTTAATGTAAAGTGTTTCGGAAAAAAATTTCCCAAAAACTACCAAAATTCTTGTCTTTAAAGAAAAAGTGGATGTAATAGAAAAATTTAAAGGAGAATCAAGCGTATTTAGCTTAGCAAAGCAGTACAATGTTGTAAAGTCAACAATTTGTGCTATAAAAAAAATGTTTCACCAGTCTAGTAAGTCATTTGATTCAATTTGTGTGTACAGGGTAATTTTTCATTTGCTGATATCCGTGAATAGACTGAAGATCTTCAATACGCAACCGGAACGAATGACGTTTTGACCAGTGATGAAAGTGAAAGCGATGATACTATTCTGGAAATAGCACGGCCCAGAATAGAGCCTAGTGCGCAATCAATATTTTCAATAAAGCTTTGGAATGGGCGGAAGATGAAAACATCAGTCATGCAGATGCGAGCGTACTTAAACGTCTCCGAGAAAAGGCAGTGTTCAGCAATTTGCAAAAAAAGAAAATCCAGAAAAAGATAACCCACTTTTTCAATAATTTTTATGTAAATTTTTTCTTAACAAAACACACAAATTAATAAAAAAAATATGTGAATTTGATTTAAAAACTTGTCTAATTTATTTGGAAAATTTAAAGAATTACACCTTCGTAAACATGAACATCTTCGAAAACGTGAACACGCTCGGTTTTTAATAGTTCACGTTACCGCGAGTCTACTGTATAAACATTCGATAAAAGATAAATAAAAAATTAAATTACTATTGTGTAAATATGGGAAAAAATTGCGGAATTAACTA
The DNA here is from genome assembly GCA_950370525.1 of Bellardia bayeri. Taxonomy (NCBI): domain Eukaryota; kingdom Metazoa; phylum Arthropoda; class Insecta; order Diptera; family Calliphoridae; genus Bellardia; species Bellardia bayeri. The sequence goes on from OX493264.1 coordinate 58,716,670, forward strand.
ACACTGTCAGGGGTGAAATTATAACCAACTATAATCTTGAAATATCTGTAACAAATATTGCCAAGGAGTACAATATACCTAGAGAAACCGTTTATTATCAAATAAATAAAAATGAAACAGAATCTGTCATTAATTTGCCTCGAACAGAAAGAAAACTTAAAACAACGGCAGTGGAAGATCGACAAATTATCAGAAAATTTAAATGTAATCCAAGTTTGACACCCAAAACCGCTGCTTACATACATATGTAGCAAGATCAATTCCATATATAGCTCAAGAAACAAAATTAAAAGGTTAGAATTCGCAAACAGATACGTGGACAAGCCCCTATCATTCTGGCAAAGCGTCTTATTGACCGACGAAAGTACTTTCGAGTATCACTCGTCAAAGAAAAAAGTTTTTCTTAGACTAGACCAAAAAACTCGAAAAAAACGCACCTGTTGTCGAAAAAGTTAGTCATGGAGGAGGCACAGTCATGTTCTGGGGCTATATAGCATATAAAGGCTTGGGAGACTTGGTCCCCATCGTCGGTTAGATGAACCAAAACCAATATTTTTTTTTTATTATTATTGAATCTTTCGTATCGACATTTACAATATGTATTCAAATCTTAATTCTACTTGTTGTTTATTAGTTGTTACCAATGTAATCACTAACTGCTGTATTCAAATTTTAAAAATGTCTTCTAGTTAGCCTCTGGTGACCTTCGAACTGAAGCAGACCCCGAGCGAGGTAGTTAGGATGGGCCATTAGTTTATCGATGTAGTTGATTGAATATTTTTTAATTTCCTCCTGGATAGTGGGGACGTTGAGATCTCTATGGATAATATTATTACGTATATACCATGGGGCGCAGATAATTTGTCGTAATATTCTGGACTGTCTTCTTTGAAGCTTTTGGATGTTAGATAATTGGATGCCATATGTCCATATTGGTTTTATGATGGATTTGTATAAGAGCATTTTGTTGTCTGAAGACAAGTTTGAGTTTCGACCGAGAAGCCAATGTAGTTGAGCTGCTTTAAGTTTCGTAGCAGTTATTTTCGCTTCAATATGATGAGACCAAGTCAAGCGTCTATCTATATGAATTCCCAAGTACATGGGTTTCTACCGGAACAGTGATGTTATTTATTTTTGATAATAAGCTTATCGGTCTGTACGACGCAACCTGGCTAGCATCTTTTCCTGGCTTGGGACTCATAATAATTATAGACCTCTTTCATGAGGATGGGAAGTGTCCGACTCTTAATATCGCGTTAAAATGAGCAGCAAGATTCTAGAAGCAGACGATGTGAAGTTCCTTATCATTGACCCTGTGATGCGGTTAGGTCCGGGTAATTTTCTAATATTCACTTTTTCTATTGCAGATTTTACTTGATTTATGTTAAATTTTATTGGATAGTTTACCTTATCAGGAATGATTGGACGATTCTTGGGTGATAGGGCATTTCATATGCCGTACAGCCTTCCATAAGCTGTAAGTGGAGTTGTTTGTGGCATCTAGGCTGTTTAGATAGCTTACTATTTCAGACTCGTGGTTCTGTCTCAATTTGTTGCGAAGAGTTGTCAGGCATAATTGTAATTGGCCTTAGTGGTTGGGGAACGACCGTTTTGCCATTGTCTTCTTAATTTCCTTTTTTCCCTGATAAGGGTCTCTATATCCGTCGATGTATTGTAAGGAGCACGTTTAATTGTCCGCTTGATTGGGGTTGCATTTCTTGATGCAGAATCCAAGACTTCTGGAAATCGGTCGACAGCTATTTGGATGTCAGATGAATTTTTTAGGGGAATGCACTGTGATAGGTGAGAGCTCACATACATTGTATAATAAAATTTTCAGCTGCGCCGTCAGAGTTGTCTTTTAAAATGAGGATTGAAGGTGAATGATCAGACGATAGATCATAGGAGGAACTAACTAGTACCTGATCGCGCTTGATGTTTTTAATTACAGCAAAGTCAATAAGGTCTGGTAGCTTCTTGAAGTCGGTTGGCCAATAGGTAGGCTCACTACTCGATACGACATCAAAATTATTGGCGGTTACGGTATTGTATAGCTGATTACCTCTAGGATTAATAAGTCTGGAGCCCCAATATGTATGTTTAGCGTTGTAATTGCCCGCAGCAATACATTTCTGGCCCAATGTGGAGAAGAAGTTGAGAAGTTTATCGTGTACAATAATGTGCCTCGGGGGACAATAAACGGATGATAAAGTAAGTTTGAAATCAGTAAGATTTATAGAAGTGGCCTGGATACAATCTTCTTCGAACTCTGGCAATGGTAAGTGTCTGATGTGTTTGTGCACAATTATGGCTGAGCCACCACAAGCCCGTCCGCTGGGATGTTTTGTGTCATACGTAAGGTATCCATTTACCCTAAAGCAGTTTTTATGAGTAAAGTGTGTTTCAGAGACAAGAAGTACGTCGATTTCATGCCTATGAAGAAAGTTTGCAACTTCGTGTTTATGTTGGGATAACCTGTTTGCATTCCAGAAACATATTTTTAACTGGTTCATTTGTTGTTGAGTAGAACTTGCAGGAGCATGTTCTGCGTTCGCATCATTTCCTGAAACATGTTCTGCATAGTGGCCATGAAGTTATTCATAGTTTGAATTAAATTTTTAATTGAGCCAGAAGGCATTTGTAGACCTTCCCTAGGAACATCAGTGTATGGAGGCTGTTTTGCGTTAGAAGTACTCGGGGGATTTTTCGCAATAGGGGTTCCTTTTAAGAATTGGGCATATGATTGGTTTTGTTTCTGTAGTACTAGCAATAGAGCCAGCGGCTTGGCTGGGCGCATATGACGGACCATATTGGGAGTGAGTATATTTTTGAACTAAAGCAGGTTTTTTAAGTGCAAGAAGACTTTAAACATTTGAAAATGTAAAATGAACACGCATTTCCTTCTGGCGATAGATTGGTTGGACCATCATTTATTTTCCAACAGGACAATGCGCCTTGCCACAATGTAAAACAAGTAAGAAAGTATAGTCAGTCAAGCCCGCCCATATAATACCCTACACCTCGTATATAAAAAAAGTTTTTCAGAAATGGGCGTTATATGGGAGATATCACCTATTTTGGACCAAAATTCAGTGTCATGATTTCTGTGAATATAAATAATGTGCTACACTTTAACTCGATATAAATACTTTTAAAGGATTTATGGAAGTTAAAGTGAATTACGGAAAGGGTCTTATATGGGAGTTTCGACTTATTTGTGTCTAATTTTATTTGATTACCAACATTTTTAAGAAATTTATGCTCTTTAAAGTGATTTTCGGAAGTGGGCCTTATATGGGAGCTACGACTAATTATGGACCGATCATAATAAAATTGTACCGTATTATTTGTATGTATATGAAATATATTTGTGTTAAATATTATTTAGATACCAACATTTTTGAATAGTTATGCTCTTTAACGTGATTTTCGGAAGTGGGTATTATATGGGAGCTACGACTAATTATGGACTGATCATCATAACATTCTACCATATTATATGTACATGTATGAAACATATCGGTGTTCAATATTATTTGGATGCCAACATTTTTAAAAGAGTTATGCTCCTTTAAGTGATTTTCGGAAGTGGGCTTTATATGGGAGCTACGACTAATTATGGACCGATCGTCATAAAATTCTACCATATGATATGTATATGTACGAAACATATTTGTGCTCAATATTATTTGGATACCAGCATTTTTAAGAGAGTTATGCTCTTTTAAGTGATTTTTGAAAGTGGGCCTTATATGGGAGCTACGACTAATTATGGACCGATCTTCACGAAATTTGTAGATGTGGTTTAGCTTCATTTACTACTCATCTGTGCATACTTGCAAAATTCAAAGATTTATGACCGGTAAACCCCAATTTCGGGAGGACATTTGTATGGGGGCTAGGTGAAATAATGGACCGATTTCCACCAGTTTCAATCCCGTCCATCCTTGAGCCGAAAAAATATCACGTACTAAATTTTATCGAAATATCTTCGAAATAGGGACCTATACTCTGCGCACAAGCGTTACATGGACAGCCAGCCAGACGGACGGACGGACATCGTTAAATCGACTCAGAAAGTGATTCTGAGCCGATCTGTATACTTTAAGGTGTAAGGGTGTTGGACCAATATTTATGCGCGTTACAAACATCAGCACAAATCAAATATACCCTCCCCACTATTGTGGTGTAGTGTATAATTATTAAGACATTTTTGACAGAAAATTGCATTGAAACTTTAGATTGGCCACCCCAAAGTCCGGATTTGAATGTGATTAAGAATGTTTGGTCATATATAAAGCGCCAAAGAACCGCAGATCTGACAAAAACCAGAGATGGAACAATTTTAGAGGTTAAATCTTTGTGGGAGGACATACCAACAAAATACATTCAAAACTTGATCGATTCAGTTCCTAAAAGACTCTGGAAAGTCATTGCACGTTTAATTAATATTAAAAATATCCAAAAGTATTATAAAAGTTGGAATAACATATTTTCGTTTAAAGAGTTAAAATACTATATGTCAACATACTTATGCCACCTCCTAAATTATTAAATTAGTTGCATAGAATGCAAATTTATTTTAAGAAGTTATGATTTTATGTTTTTTAGTTGTTAAATAAATGCTAATTTCATTTAGAAAAATGGGAATTTTTAATGTTTTGGAGATCTGGAAAAATTCAAAATGGTTAAATTTCTCTCTTGTCAAAATAAATATGCCGACCACTGTATTTCCAAAAGTCTATAAGCTGTAACACAGTTTTATTGTTGAATAAATAAGTGGTAGTTTTAAACTTTTTTAAATTACGTCTGTTCCCTTTGTTGAAAATCTATATTTTATGTTTGAGAAGTTCGACTATTTTATGAGTGTCATAATTTCATATGGTCTTATTAAATTTATAAAGTTTTATAATAAATCTTAGCCACGTGACCCACTTCTGCATATATGTATTTGAAAGTACATTTCCAGAAATATGTATTACATGAGTAACAAGTTATTATATTTGGCTCATTAACCTTTCATGGTTATTATTTCTAAGAAGTGCAAAATTACAAATCATTCTGAACAAATGTAACACATAATCATTTATTGTAAGTGCCCACATTTCTCGTGTTTACTACAATGGTATATTTGTTTCGAAGAAATCACACCCTTAAAATCTAAAAGTCAGTCAGCATCCCTTTCATTTATAAATTATAATGTAATCAATTTGTTAACATACCGCAAATAAATATTTATGTTTCATTATGGATGAGGGAAAGGAATAGTCAATGTTTATATGTATAGAAATTAATGTTTTAATATGTACTTATGTAAGTATATGTATGTATATACGAGTATGTACAAATGTACAATAGAACACAGTAGCTTTTGGTACCCGGCATTGCATGGGATTTGATTTGTTTATACCTGGCCGCTGATACTTTTACATTTTGGATATCTGGGGGCTAATTCTGGCAGTCGTGATCGAAATTGTTTTCGAATCGAAATTTATTTCGACAGTGCTGATACTCGATACGAATCGAATCGATTCATTGCTTCAGTGTTGTAAAAAACTTAAATAATTACGTATTACAACACTGAATAAAATAAAAGAAAATGTAAACAAAAAACATATGGTTCTGCAAAAAATAATTCAAGTAAAAGCAACATTTTTTAAAGATATTATATTAAATTAAAAATGGATCCAGTTATGTTTTTTTACTCATCGTCTTTTGATTCTGACGGGATTGAAAACATTAATGACATAAGGACACAAATAAGAAACACCTCCGACCCCTTAAGATTGACAAACAATGTGAAAGTATAAATAAATACATATGTACATACTTACATATATATGTATTAATGTATGTATGTGTTTTTCTAGACTCAAAATACGTTTTAGGCTCACAAAGCAAGCATAGGTAAAATTTATATATTTGACCCAAAAGTAATAAAATTATTAATATTATGATATTTTTTAAAGTAAGTAAAAAATTTTTTACTAACATTTTCTTTTTTTTGCTTCTGTTTGCTAAGAAAACGTTATTTCGAATGCTTCTTTGCTTACGAGTAAAAACTCGCAAGGTTGCGTTCGAATAATCATTCGTTATCGAATGCCATCATTAGAAATTTCGATACATTTTATTCGCTATCGAATAAGAGAATCCCAAGTGTTAAAAAATTCGAACGTTCGAATGAAAATTTACTCGCATACGAATGCGAGAATTAGCCCCCTGTTTTAAGAATATGTACCTACATACATAAATACAAATTAGAAAAACATTTTAAAATATCAAATATTGCAAATTTTTTTCTAAACAATTTATAAGTTATATTGATATCGAGATTTTCAATCACTGGTAGGAGGCTGATTACCTATTATATTTTTTCAGAATCTTCTCGTATTCAAGATTCCTAAAAAATATTGTTTTACTGAACACTTTCACGTGATTATTAATTTACACACATTGTTACACTTACATACATATGCCCTTATTCATAAAAAATTAAAGTAGACTTCAAATGTACATTAAGAAAATTTTGTATGAAAATTTTGTCTAAAAGCACACTTCAAACATACTTTATTTTTTATGAATACGGCAGATATTTTTTAAGCTTTAATTAAATTCGTGGGAAATGAAATTTCGCTTAATATTTGATATATTCAAGAGCTATCGTCGATGTGGTCCACAGTGCGTAAGAGCGCTAAATTCGGCTGTGCCGAATCTTAAATATCATCCCCTTAAATATAATGAGAATTACAAAAACTAGAGTACTATTATTCAGTTTTTCTTATTAAATTTTAGCTCTAATTTTATTAGTATTTAATATCTATATTGTTTGTTTATTTATCATAAGAATCTGATATGTAATGTAACTATTTCTAAAACTTAAAAAAGGCTAAACATTTTTCCATATTTTCCATTAGCTCGTTTCTGTATTTCTCGCATGGTAAATTTTTTTGCATGGAATTAGTGAATTGCAACAAAAACAGTGTAAAATGGAACAAAAAATGGTTTTTCTCACACAAGTGTTTCTGTAACTTTATTTTGTGAGAAATATCTGTCATTTAAATAGTTTTCCAACAATTATTGGAAGAATGTGAGAAAAAGTGTTTCTGTAAGTCCGCTTTCAGACTCTTCAATTCTGTCTCATCAAGGCATGTATTTTTCAATGAGAAGGAAAAAGATAAAAGATAATTTTCTCTTTTCTTCTCACTGAAAAATACTTGCCTTGACGAGACAGAATTGAAGAGTGTGAAAGCGGTCTAAGAATATTTTGCAAAAAGATTCTCACAAGAACTGTCAAAAAGATTCACATTTCAAATTGGTGCGAGAAACACACAATTCAAAATACACATACATAAATATGTATGTATATATGTACATCTTTTTACATTATAACCCTGCCAGCAATTGGAAGTTTCTTTCATCGTCCATCGTCAAAGGCGTTACGTCTTACTCACTTCCAGATTGGAAGATTGTTTGTTATTTACAACACCAGCCGAAAATGACTGTACCGTTAGAAAGAAATGAAAAGAATGCAAACAAGTAAGAAAGTATAGTCGGTCAAGCCCGACCATATAATACCCTACACTCAGTATATGTATTAAACTCTTTTTCATAAATTGGCGTTATATGGGAGAAATAACCTATTATGGACCGATTATCCAAAAATTTAGTGTCATGATTTCTGTGAATATAAATAATGTGTTAAACTTTATTTCGATATAAATACTTTTAAAAGATTTATGGAAGTTAAAGTGAATTTCGGAAAGGGTCTTATATGGGAGTTTCAAATAACTATGGCCCGACAATTACGAAATTACGTGCCGTTATTTCTGTATATAAGAAACTTATTTGTGTCAAATTTTATTTGATTACCAATATTTTTAAGAAATTTATGCTCTTTAAAGTGATTTTCGGAAGTGGGCCTTATATGGGAGCTACGACTAATTATGGACCGATCGTCATAAAATTCTACCATATTATATGTATATATGAAACATATTTGTGTTCAATATTATTTGTATACCAACATTTTTAAGAGAGTTATGCTCTTTTAAGTGCATCACAAAATTTGTAGATGTGGTTTAGCTTCATTTAGTTCTCATCTGTGGTAAATTTTGTTTGCATACTTGCATAATTAAAAGATTTATGACCGGTAAACCCCAATAATCGGGAAGACATTTGTATTGGGGCTAGGTGAAATATTGGACCGATTTCCACTAGTTTCAATCCTTGCGCCGAAAAAATACCAGGTACCAAATTGTATCGAAATATCTTCAAAATTGCGACCTGTACTATGTGCACAAGCTTTAAATGGACAACCAGCCAGCCAGACGTACGGACGTCGTTAAATCGACTCAGAAAGTGATTCTGAGCCGATCGGTATACTTTAAGGTGGGTGTTGGACCAATAATTATGGGCGTTACAAACATCAGCACAAATCCAATATACCCTCCCCACTATTGTGGTGCAGGGTATAAAGATTATTTCACTGAAGAAGGCGTTTCTGTATACAAAAAAATTCTAGACTATTTGAATAAATGGTTTGATTAACTGAAGCTTTTTTAATTTGAAGTTGCTCAAAAATTGGAAATACCGATAGGTAATGATGCTTTATCTTCTGAAATATGTTTCCTAAATAGTATTTTGCCAAAACTGAATATAACTATTGAACAAAATAGTTCATCTACTTTTATGAGTACCGAAAAGCCACATTCAAATAAAGTAATCCAAAAATGGTTAACATATTTCGATAACGGGGATAATTCAAATTTGATAGTACAATACATTTTCATTGTACCGCCTAGTAATTGCTATGTAGGGTGTGTTTTCAGCGTCATGAAAAATAAATGGCGCGACACTCGCTCTAAGATGCTTGTACCTTTAGTCAAAGCTGAGTTGTTGGTCCATTTCAATTTTAGCTTAAGATGTTCTGAGTTTGTTGAATTTATTACTTTAAATAAAGATTTAATAAAAGCTCCTAAATGTGATAAAAAAATATAAATTTAAAACTAAATAAATAAACTTATTAAATATTTTATGTTCCTATAATATTAATTATTCCTATTATATTTACATTTTTGAGTATAGATTTTACACAATTTGGATTAATGTGTTATTGTATTTGAATAAATAAAATAGGAAAACAATTGTAAACGAATTTTTTTTAGTGGTGTCCCGTTTTGAACATTTCAAAAAGTGGCAAGTCTAGGTGACGGCAAGATAGCCAAAGAAGCTGCTTTTGAAGACTGTGTTCATAGTCGTACAGGTTCCATTAAAACGGCCTGTTTTTGAACCAAGGCTTTTATATGATATTGCAGTCCCCATTCAAATATAGCTTTACAAACAGCTCTCTGCCAGTTCCACTTTTAAGTGCCAGCACTACAAGTAGTTTCTCCGTACGCCCGCATGAAATTATGACAAGAAGTCTGTCAACTTTTTCATTTCCAGTAAGAGCTGGTAACAGCTTTCCTTTCCAGTGCAATAAAATTGCATCAATTTCGTTCTTGTTGAAACGTTCTTTTATAGTTTTTGAACTGGTCTGCTTGTATTTTTTCCCTTGCATTATGTATAGACGTTTTATTTACAATATAGTTTTGTACTTCAAGACCCACTGCTTCCACCACAGATATAATTAAATTCACGGCTTTTCGACCACTGACCTTGCAAACATCTAAAGCGGCTGCAAGTTTTGGAGTAATTATATTTTTAAATCCTCCCAAGACCTGCCATATAGGATTTTAAAATGTTCTGGTTATATTTTTGTAAGTTAACCCTACTACTCAGTAAGAACTAACGGTAAACCGTTGCAAATAATTCGCAAGAAGTCCACAACAATTTCAGTATTTACTCGAATTAACAATAAACATAACGCAGATGAACAAAAGCAATAAATACTAATGTCCCTATTCATAAAACTTACAACAGGTTTATAAGAGATTTATAAAGCAAATTTCGACAATAAAAGAGCGAGATTTAGCATATTCCAGATGGAAACGCTTTAAAACTCCTTCGCTTTATGACACTTTTCGTTCAGCAAGTAGGGATGTTAATATGAAAATAAGAGTTGCAAAATTAGAATATTTCACGGGGCGTTTTAGTTCAAATAACAGAAACTTCTTAGATGTACCAAGAGTTGACATCAACACTGATTTCTACGATTTCGAGAATATTTCACCAATTGGTGGTAGTACTTTTAATTTCTCTTGTGTAACTGAGTCTGATGTTTTAGCAGCTATTTCTCATGTTAAGTCCAATGCAGTAGGAGTTGACAATATGGACCCTCGTTTCGTGAGAATACTTCTACCATATATTTTACCGTACTTAACTTACCTTTTTAATTCAATTAAAACTCGTAGTGTTTTTCCTCAGATCTGGAAGCAATCGAAAATTATACCAATACCGAAATCTAGAACTGAATAACGCCCCATTGCAATACTTTGCTTATTGCACAGACACATTTCGGAGAATGTACAAATTTGTTCTCTAATGACAGCAATACAATCGTGCGTCCGACCTAATAACAGCTGCATTACTGCTTTGGTTAAAGGATCAGAGTATATTCGACAAAACTTAGATGATGGTAATGTCTCGTTTCTTGTTCTTCTGGATCATGCTAAGGCTTTTGCCTCCGTTGAATATAATATTCTATGTTCTAAACTCACAAAACTTTTTAATTTCTCCTTTTCTGCTATTTCGTTGCTTAACTCTTATCTTAATGGGCGTGCACAGGCTGTTTTCTCAAACAACTCCATTTCTGAGGTTCTTCCAGTATTAAGAGGTGTACCACAGGGTTCTATCCTGGGTCCTCTGTTATTTTTACTATATATTAATGACCTCCCTTTGCAGTTATCGCATTGTAACATACATATGTATGCTGATGACGTGCAATTGACTCTCGGATTTCCCCTTAATGACTTAACTGAATATGTGGCCAAATTGAATAACAATCTGTCAAGAATACATTGCTGGGCAACGGCAAATGGGCTTTGTCTCAACCCAAGAAAATCTAAATGCTTGCTAATACAAAAGAGACGTTCTGCACAGACTTGCGAACTTAACATATTTCTGAATAACGTACCTATAGAAATTGTGTCTCATTCAAAAAATCTTGGAATAGTTTTTAATGATAGGTTGACCTGGTCAAATCATATTAATGCTATTGTAGGTCAAACGTATGCTAAACTTCGATCACTCTGGCGAACCCAACATTTTACTCCGCAAATTATTAGAATGCTACTAGCAAAAACGTACATTATGCTCGGTTTTCTTTATGGCTGTGAGCTTTTCGCCAGCTGTGATTCCATACGTAAGCAGAAGTTAAATGTAGTTTTCAATAATGTAGTTCGATACGTGTATAGTATTAAACGTTTTGATCACGTGTCGAATTTTTCCCGCTCACTTTATGGCGTTTTATTCGAAAACCTTATAAATGTCAGAAGTCTTGTGCTCCTTCAAAAAATTATTTATACTGGTAAGCCTTTTTACCTTTATCAGAAAATTAACTTTAATAGAAGCAACAGGGGAAGGAAAATTGTACTATTAATGCGTTGCAATCTTGTTTCCGAGTGACAATTCTTTATACATGCTGTTCGTCTTTGGAATTTGCTTCCACATAACATTCAGCTCCTTAGTAATGCAAACGCATTCAAGAATAATTTTTTTGAAATCTTAAGAAGATATGTGAAAATTTCGCTCTTATTTTTAATTTCGTTTTTTTTTCTGGATTAAATATTAATATTAAAGAAAACTAACATTGTTCATCAGATATAACCCTAGAATATTTGTGAATAAGGTTTTTCTATTTCTTATTATTGTTTGTTTGACCTTTTCTTTTCATTAAGATTTTGGTAATTATTAACTGTCGTATCCATAAAAAATAAAGTATGTTTGAAGTGTGCTTTTAGACAAAGTACATTTGAAGTCTACTTTAATTTTTATGAATAAGGGCATAAAGCTTTAGGTCTTTTTTTATAAAATATTTAAATTTTTATTTCAATATTTCGCTACTCTTTGAGTAGCTTCTCAAGGATAAAAATTGTTTTGTAATTTTATAAATTTCAAAAAATTATTTGTCATAGGAAAAAGGATATGATAACTTTAACATAACGAAATATTAAAACAATTTATAACAAGTAGAAAATATTACTAAGTATACAATATTTTAAGTTGTGTTATTTTTATACCCTCCACCACCAAGAGTAGCGAATGAGGGTATATTACGTTTGTCATTCCGTGTGAAACTTTTTTAATATCCATCTGAGACCCAACAACGAATATATTTTCTTGCTCCTTATGAAATTCTAAGTCGATTTAGCCATGTCCGTCTGTCTGTCCGTCCGTCCAAACTATACAACTTAACTAAACGAAATTTCCAGAAAAATATTTCTTATTTTGCGGGTAACTTTGGTGTTGAAAATCAGCAAAATCGGTTTAGGCCAACCGGAGTTATGGACCAATATGTGAGACAACCTCCATAAAAATTTGATATTTTTTGTCCATTTTAGTGCAATATTTTGCATATAATCCATGAAATTTTGTATACGTTGTTTTTATGATAAAAGAATAGTAAGAATTGGTCCATGATTTCTCATAGCCCCCATACAAAAATCTTCCCGCAATATTGCTCAATTATACATAAATGCCTATAATATTGGAATATCAAGACAAAATTCAGCAAAAATAAGTTTTATGCAAAAAGAAATCGCAAAACGAATTTTTTTTAGTTTGGTCCATTTTTGACAATAGACCCCATATAAAGTCCACTTCCAAAATTCACTTAAATACTTATAAAACAGATACAAATATTGTTAAACGGCTAAAATTTGACATGAAGAATCTTTATAGGCAAATAAATTGTTGTACTAAATTTTATGGTGGTCGGCCCAGAATTGGTCATAGCTCCCCTACAAGGACCACAGAGTCAGTACATCGGTACTGACTCAAAACTATACACAAATCATTTACATATATACAAAAATCATCCCACAAATTTTTGCGAATTTCGGTCTATTTTTTACCGTATGCCCCATATAAAGCCCTCTTCCGAAAATTACTTTAATACTCATAAATCTCTTATAAATAAGGGTACAAATCCAAAATTTTACACGGATCATTTACATACATGCCTAAATCAAACTACTGGATTTTGAGAATATCGGTCCATATTTGACAATATTCCCCACATAAGGTCCACTCTCGAAATCCACGCTAATTCTAATATATATCTTAAATATACCGTTATTATGTTGAAATTCGACGTGAAATATCCTCATACGCATGAAAATCACTGTTCCAAAATTTAAGAAGATCGGCCCATAATTTGTAATAGCTGCTATATAAGAACCATTTACAAAAAACAAATAAACCCACAAAAATGCCTAATAAATATCGATATCGAATCAACTTTTATATGGATCAGAAATTTTAATCTAGAAATCATCTTAGTATCGGTTATACGACAATTAAGCTACTGGATTTTGTAGCTGTTAGTCAATAATAGCTCCTGAATTAAGTCCACTTCCGAGCATAACAACCAACCATACAACTCTTGCAAATAACGCTATTGAGATGAAATTCAACCAATATAATCCTAAAATACATAGAAATCACATTAGTGGATACTCGATTGAAAAGCTATCAGTACATAATTGGCCCATTTCTTCTATGCCACCCATAAATCTTTTGTAAATAATGTTATTGAGATCAAATTCAAACAAAAAATCCTCATCTTATATCTTATCCTATTTTTATACTCTGTTTCTTAACTTGTTGTGAATATGGAAAAATGTTCTTTCAATTTTATAAATTGTTAAATTACAATCAAGATTATTATGAAGATCAAACAAACTCTGTAAATTACAGTAAGAATCGGTAATTACATCAATTATAAATGGTCGAAATTAGATAATATTCAAAATATTTAACATAAATTATGTTGGTCGTAAAATTTTCAATATATAAAATACTAATAAAACTTGAACTAAGACTGAAACCACAGAATAATAATATTCTAGTCCTATAACCAGTGTAGTTTTTGTATTTCTTATTACGTTTAGGTGGAGGGTATTTAAGATTCGGCACAGCCGAATATAGTAGTCAAACTTGTTTATGTATTAAATGTATATAAGTCTGTGCTACATTTTCAGTATCTGCTTTGTTGTAGGTACATTAATTATCTGTAACATCTCGTAACATATAACGACGTTTGTAGTTATTTTCAGTGTTTAATACCGATACATTTTCAAAGTTTGAATAGTGATTTAATTTACTACAATGAGAAGATAACGCAGTTTTTTGTAAAGTAATATTGTCTCTATATCTTTGGTCTGATTTATGTCCAGCAATTCTGGTTTTTTTTGTTTATTTTTCGTTGTAAATTTATACTTTATTACAATTTTCTTTATCATATCCGTCACAATGTACATATTTTATATACAACATTCCACATGTTCTATTTTCTTGTTTTATCTTTTGTTTTACTAAATAATTTATCTAATTTGTTATAAGTATTGTTAACCATTCTATACTTATCAGTATCGAAAATTTTTGATCTCCTCAATCGTTCCGAAATATAAGTTATTGATTTGTAAATTTTCGGTTCTATTGTGGTTTTTCTATTGTTTTTATTTTTGTTTTTAATTGTCTTATTAATTTATAAATTAGCTGAACTGGGAAATTATTGTCTTCTAATATATTCCTTATCTTTTCATTGTTCTTATGAAATTCCTTGTCACTTGTCTAATAACTTCTCCATTACAATATCTGCAACTATTGGAGAAGCAGGAGATCCCATTGGAAATCCTTCTTGTTGTATATATCTTTTCATTGTATTGAAAATATCTATTATCCTCTATGCAAAATTTCAGAATACGCAAAAGTAGACATCTCTCAATTTTTGTGTATTGTTCTATAATATTCCATTTTTCTTCTATTATATTTATTGATAAGTCAACAGGAATACTTGGAAATAGGGATACTACATCAAATGAAATCATTTTCTCATCATCTTGTACATATTGGTTCTTTAGTCTATCTTTGAATTGTAGTGAGTCTTTGACATTATATTCTGAATTTTTAGTAATATTCTTTAAAATGTTCGTAATGTATTTACATAGTTCGTGAGAATTAACAAAAGAACAAATTGGTCTTAATGGAAATTCTTGTTTGTGAATTTTTGGTAGACCATATAATCTTGGTGCAGTGGCGACATTTGTTTTAAGTTTAATTTTTTCATTATTTGTTATAATATTAAGTTTAATATATTTTTAAGTTTCATATATTTATTTGTTGGATCTCTTTTAATTAATTTATATTTCGTAATATCTCCTACAATATTATTAATTCGTATGTCATAATCCTGTTTGTTCATAGCTACATAGCATTACCTTTATCTGCTCTTAAAATAAGTATATTTCTATTTAATTTCAAGAATTTTTCAGCCTTATTAACTTTATCTATTATAAATTTATTTGTCAGTCTCATTTTATTAAGATGGTTATCCATAATAGTTGTTAATTTAGTTCTACCTATTTCTTGTTCTTCTTTTTTGTTCAGTGTCTGTATAAAATCTTCTCCGGCCGTTATCATTTTAAAAATTGGAAACTCTTCTTTCTTAACGGGTATTGCGTGTTTTCTAAAATAAATATTACTGAAGTTATGAACAATTAAGGCGAGCCATAGTGATAGCATTTTTAGCAAACTTTGTGGGCTCAAGGCACGCCTAATAATTATTCAAACGATCAAAAAAATTTTATATATATTTTTTCTAATTTGGAATTAATCTAAGGGGTTTGAAAAGTGAAAATACGAAAAAAATTGTCATACAACTTGCGGTCACACTAATGTATACATATGTATATATGTATGTATATAATGTAATTAAAAATATAAATTCCATACGCTAATTTATATACCTATATACCCACATGTTAATTATTTGTGTCGAATTTCAACTTGAAATGATTTATAAGAATTTGAGTTATTTTATGAGCGTTAAGTTATCGATTAATGCAAAAAAAATATCGTTTTATGATTTCCTTTGTCTTTATAGGCATTTATGTAACAGAACCATAGCCGGGAAGAGCTATGAGGAATCTTGCACCGATTCATACTATTTTCAACAGCACTTATCCTTCTATTATAATAAAAATACAGTGCGCAATATTTAATGACATTATCTGCATTATATTTGATAATAGCAAACCATATCCAAAACGTATCGAAGTTGTCCAAAACTGTGGTCTATAACTCGGATCATACTGCACCGATATTGCTTATTTTCAACACTAAACATTTCGGTGAAACTTTTCTTTTTGGTGGTGAGCATAAAAAATTAAGTAATGTTTTATAGAAATAAAAAATTACTCTTTTTTATACTTTTTTATTATTTATTGAATCTGCCTTATTTCCTTAGGCCTAACAATAAGTATTCAAATCTTAAAACTAAAATAAATCTAATTACTCTCTAACAGAGCATTAATTTCTTATTCGCTGTAAAGCTCTACGAAGCCTCGACTCCGTCTGGCTCTGAGCTAGAATTCTAGACAGCGGATTCGGGTGGGTTTGTAGCTTTTTGATGTAGTTATCGCGGACCCTTCTGAATTCATCCTTTACCAATGATACTTCTAGATCTCTGTGGATATTTTCATTTCTTATGTACCATGGTGCGCCCGTCATGGTCCAAAGAATTTTTGATTGGGCCCTCTGTAGAAGTTCAATACTAGTATTACTAGCAGTTCCCCACAATTGGATGCCATATGTCCAAATTGGTTTTAAAATGGTTTTATGCAAGGTGACTTTATAGTCCAGGCTTAGCTTAGATTGGTCACTGATTAACCAGTGAAAGCTAGATGCTTTTACCTTAATGTGAAGTCTCTTGGTTTCTATATGACGACACCAAGTAAGTCTTCTATCTAAGTGAATACCAAGGAATGTAACATAATCGGACTGAGGTATATTTACATTGTTAAGTGTGACAGGTGGACAGCATCCCCTGCTCAATGTGAACGTAACATGTTTGCTTTTTAACTCATTTACTCGTATTATCCATTTGTTTAACCATGGTTCCACAGACCTTAGATAGCTATCTAGTATACTAGATGCTATATATGGATTTTCATGCGAGGTAATAATTGCGGTATCATCAGCAAATGTAGAAATAGTTAATATATCGTTCGTAGGCAAATCAGAGGTGTAAAACAAATAGAGGGTAGGTCCAAGAACACTTCCTTGTGGTACTCCTGCTCCAATCCTATATTGTCTTGTCACGTAATCGTTGTACTTAACTGTAAATAAGCGGTCCGATAGATAAGATGCCAATAGTTTATGGGTACATGGTGGTAGCAAGCATTTTATTTTATATACCAATCCTTTGTGCCATACTTTATCGAAGGCTTGAGCGACATCCAAAAATATTGCTGAACAATATTTCTCTAATTCAAAGGATTTTTTTATTTCTCCGCTTATACGATTAACTTGTTCAATTGTTCCGTGGCGTTCGCGGAAACCAAATTGATGAACTGGGATTATATTTTTTCTCATTTAAAAATGGTATGATTTTCTTTTGGAACACCTTTTCGAATAGCTTAGATAAGCAAGGAAGTAAGCTTATTGGTCTATAGGAGGATGGTACGGTCAAGTCTTTACCTGGCTTTGGTATCATTATTATCTGAGAAGTTTTCCAATTTGTCGGGAAAACTCCATGCTTAAAGATCGCATTAAATATTATAGACAACACAATTATTGCCACACTCGGTACGTTTTTAATCATAGCAGGCGTAACTGAATCATTTTCAGGTGATTTTCTTAATATTATATTATCCTTGATTACTGCTTTAATGTCTTCTGGGCTTATAGCTAATATGTCATCATTAGATAATGTTGACACAGGTGGCTCTTCAAGTTCAGAAATAGTTGTTGGCGAGTTTGGTTGAAAGACTGTATTTAGATGGTCAGCAAAAATTGTAGCCTTTTCATCTGTGCTACGAGCCCAAGTACCGTCAGCTTTCCTTAAAGGGCTTTGCCCCTCTACCGGTGGCTTGATATTTTTCGTTGCCTTCTAAAGGGAAAAATTTGTATGTTTGGTATTTGTCAAACTTTGAATGTAATTATTATTTCTGCGATCCTCTTCCAATTGAAGGGCTTTTTTCAGATTTTTACTAGCAGCAGACAGCCTCTGTTTTGCAGCAGGTGATCTATTTTGTTGCCATTCTCTTCTGAGTTTTCTCTTTTCGAAAAGAAGTCGTTCAATATCTGAGTTGGAAATGTGCATATTAGTTTTAAGAAATGTTTTACTCTTAGAATGATTAAGAGCCGATACAATTAATGGCGTGAAGTCATTGACACATTTATCTACATCTTCCTCACACTGAATACAAAAATCTGTGTGGATATGACTGCTGATATATTTTTTATATTTAAGCCAATTTGTTTGAAAGTAATATGTTTCCTCCTAGCATGCTAAAGAATTCTGCAAACTTCTCCTTTGTCATTGAAAAGCGTGACGGGCAATATATCGCGCTTATATTTAAATCTCCAGCAAAACTTTCCAGATGAATGGATGTTGCCTGCATATAGTCTTATGAGAATTCATCTAGGGGATAATGTTTCAAACGATTTCTAATTAAAATACCTGTATCTGGATGATTTGTACCGTAGAATGTATAACCTGAAATAAAAAAGTTATACCTGTTGGTAAGATGAGTTTCCGAAATCAATAGCACGTCGATGTTTTTATTCTGCATGAAGTGGGATACCTCTGATTTGTGTTGGTTTAAACCATTTGCATTCCAGAAACATATTCTCAAATAACTCATTTTTCTGTTAAGAGGATTTGTATCATTTGGTTCTGCGCTCTTAAAAGCTTTTGTATTGTGTTTTGCATGGATGCAGCGCTGCCAACTTGGACGATTTATTGTCATTTTGACGATTTTTAACTCAAATTTATTAAAATGACGATTGACGATTTTTCATTTTTCCCGCGAACAAAAATGACGATTTTTTAAAAGCAAAATATATGGTAACCTTTTTTCCTAAAATTCAAATTTTGTAAGTCCCCTTTTGCAATATAGAAATTGAAAGGCAGACAAATGAAGTTTGTTGGCGAGGGGTTGAAGAGGTAGAGCGTGTAGTACATGACTATAGCTATGTGTCCACGATCGTCAGATATTACAACGTTGTCATATCTAGCAATGTACTGACATTGAAAAATTTTTAGCAAAAGGTAAATTATCAGTTTAAGTAAGAAAACTAACAATTTCATTTACACACAATTGTCACACAATGAATTTATCTGTCAACCGAAATTGTCAGTTCACACGGTTGTCAGATTGTTTTGTGGCATTGTTAAATTCGTTTTGCAGCTCTGTGTGTGTGTTTAAAAATTTTAAATATTGTCATGGAACAAAAAAGTGCAATTGGAACCATTTTATCTGCTTATGTCCTAATGCACACTTTAATTTAATTCTTTAATTTTCTTCTACTTTTTTCAAAAATTTTATCAATCCTGCATGGTGAAATTATACCAGGTGGCAGCATAGCGCCAGCTGATTATTTTTTGCTCTATTCATGGTGAAATTGAAAATGTCAAAAAGTTGTTTACAAATAGTCTAAGTTTATATAAAAACGTTACAAAATTATTTTGTTATTGAAAAATTGAATTTTTGTGGCCGTTTTATCTGCGTAAAATAGTTTAAAAGTGTTAAAGAACTCTTTTATATTAAATAGTGTGTTTGTTTTTTTGAGTTGTTTTACTAACCCTGCCTTTACACATGCAAGTACTTGCATGCGAGTGCTGTGTGCGTATTAAAACTTATTCGAAAAACTCGAATCATTTGCAAGCAGCATTACTGTTTACACAGGACAGTGAAAGTTCATTTTCAAAATATTGTCAAAGCGTAAACTTCAAAAAATTACTTTAAATTAACAAATGGCGCACAAAGTTTGTATTTGTTTACCAAGAGTTGCCATGGCCTTCACATGAGTATAATTGTAGGGAAATAATTATTACAATTTATTGTTATTATTTAAATTATTATTTAATGCTCTAAAATGACATCAATCCTGTCATGTGTAAACAGTAATGCTGCTTGCAAATGATTCGAGTTTTTCGAATAAGTTTTAATACGCACTTCTTTTTCCATATTTGCAAAAAAAAAATATTTTTTTTTACAAATATAAAAAAATATTTTTTTTTACAAATATACATAAAATAAGTTAAATATTTATTAATTATTTTACCACAATCCATTACATTTATTCTGAATTTTTTTATTTGGCAACTCTGTTTACCTTTCTGTCACTTTATTGCTGAAAGTGTCAAAAAATCACTGTCCAGCTAAATTCACTTGCAAGTGACCTGCAAGTGCCTGCATGTGTAATTGTGTTAGTAAAAAAGTGTGAATGTATTGACTTTTTCGAACTTGCACTAGCATGTGTAAACCCCGGGTAAAAGTGTTAGTTTTTCTTTTGAAGGATAAATAAAGATTACTCTTTAAAAGTGATTTTTTTTTACTGTATAAAAATGCGTTGTTGCATCTTATGCCGTAAAAAAGGAGTAGCTGGAACTAGTTCCTTCTTTAGGGTTCCTCAAGAAAGGCAAGAGACGTTAATTCTTCATTGTGAACTAAAATAGTTCAAAGAAACATATTTTTTGATGTTTCAAAATTGTTATACAATACCCTAATTTTGAAAATAAAGAATTTTGCATGTTTTACTTTGCAAAATTACATATTACTTGTATATTTAAATAAATATTATGCGTAACTTAATCAAAAATTCTTTGAAAAAATAAAACAAAAAAAAAAATTACTATTGTTTTCTGTTTTTATCCATGTTTGTATTTCTGTTTTCTTCATTTTATGCCAGATGTTTTTGACAGTAACGAAAGTATTACACAAACAAAAATGCCTGTTGTTCTTGCCTTGTTGTAATTGTTGTAGCAATGCTGTCACCTGTTATTTAATTTCACCATGAATGCTTGATTGTTACATTTAGAAATAATTTCTATGACAATGTCATTGGCAGATGCATAAACTTTGCACATATGACAATGAAAATTGCTTGACAATTATCTTAAAACAATGACAATGACAAAATTGTGTGTTTACACGATTGTTAGATGTCTGACAATATTTTTGTCCTCCAATATACTGAAAATGCTTTTTCTTACAACTTTGGAAGGCAAAAATTTTAAGTTTACACGGTTATTAGACATTTTCTGAACATTTTTCGTACAACGTTGTAATATCTGACGATCGTGGACACATAGCTTATCTGTACCGGACTTTTTTTTGTAAGAGAGTATTTGGTTAATTTTGAAATCCAAAGTTTTAATAACGAAGACATATTATTAAATGAAGATGAAGTGTATCTTGGCATTTACGTGATGGAGAACCAATCTAGTTTAAATATTGAATAAAGTCAATATAATATATTTGTTGAATTCTGCGTCCAATTTTATATTGAAATGGTTTCACAAATTTTAAAACGTTTTCATTTTGGCGATAAACTTTTAGAAGGATTAAACTCCATTGAACCAAGCGTAGCTTTAAAAAAAAAATGATAAAATTTTACAATTGGCCACTTTTTCCAAATTTATTAAATGAAAAAGAATATCAACAACTTAATAATGAAGTTTGAGAATTACGTAATATGAAATTCACCGAACTCGAAACATTGGCGTTTTGGAAAAATGTTTCTAATTTAAAGAGAGTCAATAATGCAAAGGCCTTCCCAATTTTAATACAATTTGTTTCGAGTTTAATGGCACTACCACATTCGTCGGCCAACGTTAAAAGAAATTTAAATATTGTAAATTTAAATAAAACAAAATCCAGAAATGCTTTGGAATCTTCAACATTATAAGGAAAATTGTTTTCAAAAGATTATCTTAATTTAAATAATTATCAGTGTTTTAATATAGCAATTAAAAATGAATTATTAAAAAAATGTCACACAGAAATGTACCACAGTAAAGTCACATAATACCAAAATTAAATTAATTATTTTTTTTTATTAAATAATAACTTTATTTGATTGTAAATAAAATAAAATATTTAAAAAGTTAATAAAAAAATGTTTTTGGTATTGTTAACGTATTTTGTCTTGACGATTTTTTTTTAAATTGGCGATTTTTCCAAAAAAAAGTTGGCAGTACTGCATGAATGACATAAAGTTTATCAGATTTTGATTAAGAGAGGTAAACGCCTGCATAAGTGCTTCCAAGCCTCCCGTATTTTGGGGAATACTAGGTTGCTAGTAACCCGTTCTCAAAACATTGACATACTTAACGATGGAAGATTTTTTTAAATGGGGTTTCAAAATAACTTAGTATACCCGATTTGTTATTTGTACTTGCTTCAATTAAAGCTTTTGATTTTATAGAACAATTATCTTTATACTTAATTTTGAAGTATTAATTAAATTCCTTTGATTCCTGGGAGATTTCCCATTTCCGTTTCCCAGAAAAAAATTCCGAGAAATCCTCAAACACTACGGGAAACCATTACTTAAACAGATTCAAGTAAAAACTTTCTGAGATATTATGTTTTACAAAAGAAACACTAATTTCTCTTGACAAGTACTAATATTTCTGTTACAGCCACCACATTCAAAAAAATTTTAAATTATTCGATCAAATTTATTTGATAGTAATTGGAACCAACAAAATTAAATTCTGTTGTAACCACGAAATTAATTGCATTTCGAAATTAGAAAATCTGTTTGCACAAAATAACGTTTTTGAAAACTTATGTATACAAACGAAATGAAGAATATTCATAATTTTTTTCGTTTCTTCAACATATAAGAATATTGTTTAAAATTCTTCGAATAATTATTTGTAATGACATATAATGGCACATTATGAATTTAGCGTTTACAGTTTAAGGCAAGTTTAATGACTTAAGCGCAATTGTGCTTAAACTGCATAAAGTTTCCAATTCGCTACTGAAGAAGCTAAACATGTGTTTGCTAAAGCAATTCCTGTATGTAATATGTTCAAGGCTTGTAATTCATTTTACTCACTTAATGCAGGATCGAAAAATAAAAAAACCAAAACCAAACAAAACAAAAATAAAAACCAATTTTGTCTAAAATAATTTTAAGTGCAAATTCTTGTTTTTTAAGTATTTGGCTGACTTCCTAAACGCATGTTGCTTTGTAGTATGTAATACATTGCATTGTGTTCGTAAATGCAACCGTGTAAATTATGACAATAGTGGAACAATTGGATGTTCGATGCATTTTGTATTGCAAAAGTTTGCACTTGCAAATGTTTTGACATTGATTGTGAGCACTCCATTTATTTCGTACTTCGCGATACTAATGCAATTTATGCACTAAAATAGCTGATCTATATAAAAAACAAATTTCTAAACGTATAAATGCCACGAAAAAGTACCAAAGAAAAAATTGTTCAATTTTTAGAAGAAGAAGTTGCTGAAGAAACAATTTGGAATGGCGGTACATACACATTTAATGTTTTAGTATATATGTACTTCTTCAGGCGCCCACTTTTTGTTTGGTTTTTTCCTTTTAATTTTCTTCTGTGGAATTGTTTGCTCCATTGTTTTAATTTTATTTCTTTTATTAGTCTTTACATCTGTCAGCTGTTTAAATGTTAGAGTTGCAAACGCAATACAAGTAACGAAAAAACTATACCATTTTAGTATTGCATGAACGCAATGTTTTGACAAATGCAATTGTGTGTATTTTGTTGTTGGATTGCAATAAAAAGCTACGAGTTTTGCATTTGCACTTTTACAATCATTTGCACTGAACACTGAATGCCGCTAATGTATTTTGTTCCAATTTGCAACAAACACTATTGTATATAATAGGCAAGAAAAAGCAAGAAAGATGCAAAATAAATACATACAACACGCAATACCAATTCTGATGAGCCAAAAAAGTGCTTTGTTTTTGGACAAAATTTGTTGTACAGAGAGTATTTAAATAACGGTTCAATATTGTCGTTAATTTTTTTGCACAGATTTCAAGTACTGCTTATCATCTCTCAACAAAACTAGTAATATTACATTTTTGAGCAATAGTTTATGAGAGAGCTGGTAAAAAATGTATTAAAATATTCAACCTATTCAGGTGAGCGGCAGTGTATGACCTAAAATTTAAATTTTTATCAAAAAGAAGGTAAACTTCTGAACGGCATAGGAGCAATATATTTGAAAATTGGACGTGTTTCATGTACACTAGGGTTATAACTTTTTGCAATTTTTGCAAATATCAAAAATACCAACGCATAGCCGTGTGGGGCATGAAAAAATATTAAAAAATATTTAAAAATATGCTGTCACTTTTCCTCCATCGTGAAAAAAGTTTCCGCACCGAACGGCTTCAAGTTTTGTTCTTATTTACATATTTATTTTTTTTTCATTAAAACAGTTTCTCTTGCTTTTGTCTTAAATATCTAACCCCCTTATTCAGAAACGATTATTAAATTTAACAAACGTTTATTAAGCAAATTTTTATATGCAAGTCTGTCTTAATAAACGTTTGTTAAATTTAATAATCGTTTTTTAATAAAGCATGGTACTCTGTTCATCATTTCGTGCGAAATACTATCAAAAGCCCATATAAAAAAAATTGATGCGAAATAAATGCGAACTAATGCTGCTGAAGTTGTACTCTGTTCTTATTGTGAAAAGTTACGAAATGTTTCTGGTAGCATGTTTTTTCAACAAAAAAATGTATATGGCAACATTTTTTTCAACTGTGAAATAATGTAAGCGGCACTTATTTCGCACGAAATTGAAAAAAACAGCCAAAAACATATGGTTTTTGTTTACATAAAAGAAACAATGTTGCATACCTAAGGTCAATAAAAACGACAATTTTCTTCTAAATCGCGGCATTGTCACCACTTGCTAGTTGTCAAAATTTTCAAACGAAATAATTGATGTTGCTCAACAAATTTCGCAAATTTGAACAGAGTACCATGCTTAAGGGGGTAAGTACGTAGTGAAGTCTTTCTGCCGTATTCATAAAAAATAAAGTATGTTTGAAGTGTGCTTTTAGGCAAAATTTTCATACAAAATTTTCTTAAAGTACATTTGAAGTCTACTTTAATTTTTTATAAATAAGGGCATTTGTTATTACTAATGTGAAATTTCGCAAATTATTTCTGTTAGTTCTTTAATTGAAGTATGCATAAAAAAGTAAAATATCTGTTATAAAAAACTCAAAAATCTGGTCAAGAATTTTACAAAAAATAAGGATGGTATTGAAAAATGTAAAAAAATACATAAAGTCGAAATACCTATAAGTGAGTAGAACAAGATCCCAAAGGAAGAAATTATTATCAGAAGATTTATCGCTTTATGCAAGACAAATATTAAGAGGAAAGGTATGTTAAAATGTCTAAGGAGTTACATAATTTATGGACCAAGCTAAATATAAGAACCATGCGCGTTGTTCTTATAAAAAGAAAAATTAGACGGTTGGTTCTATTTGTTTGTGCTTCCTGGTTTGAAATTTGGTTTGGTGGTCATTGCTTCAAAGAGAATGATTTTGAAGCATTAAGTAAATCTTTAAAAAACTTCACGAAAGCTAACGAATACTTCTTAAGGCATTGGGTAATATAACCGTGGATATATGTATGTATATTCACAGTGTAAAACCATACGCACATTAAACTTACAGTTTATATCTTATAATTCCTAGTATTTTTGTGCGATAGATAATGAAAAATCTTAATTTTTAAAAAATAAAAATTTAAAGCACTTTAGAAATCGATTTCGGTGCGGAAACTTTTTTCACCAAATCCACCTAAAAACCAGTTTTTTATTATCAGAACAACATTCACCACATGGTACTGGAGTGGTATTTTGTACTCAAAAAAAAGTTATAACTCTAATGTACACTTATATCTATTACATGGTTTGTGTTTGCCATAAAAAAGAGTTTACCCAAAAAAAAAACTAGTAAGAAAGTATGGTCGGTCAAGCCCGATTATAGAATGCCCTACACCCAACTGTGTCATGATGTCTATGAATACAAATATTATATATGTTGAACTTTATCTCGATATAAATACTTTTAAAAGATTTATGGAGCTTACATTGAATTACGGAGTGGGCCTTATATGAGAGTTTCGACTAATTATGGACCGACCATTATAAAATTAAGTGTCATTATTTCTGTATAAAAGAAACTTATTTGTCTCAAATTTGAATACCAACATTTTTAAGAAATTTATGATCGTTGAAGTGAATTTCGAAAGTGGGCCTTATATGGGAGCTACGACTAATTATGGACCGCTCACAAGAAAATTGTACCGTATTGCTTGTATACGTATGAAATATATTTGTGTTCAATATTATCTGAATACCAACATTTTTGAGAGAGTTATGCTCTTTGAAGTGATTTTCGGAAGTGGGCCTTATATAGGGCTGCCAGACGTGCTGTTTTTAGTAGTACGCGTACTGTTTTTTTCAAATGTACTGTTTTATGCACAAGACTCAAAACAGTACGCAAATGTACTGTTTTTTGTACTGTTCTTTCGTTAAAAGCTTATTTATATTAAAATTGAAAAAAATATTGATAAACAAATTGTTTGTTTATATGAAATGACTACAACAACAATTGTTTCATGAAAAAGACATCATTGCTCTAAAGGAATTTCTAACCATTAAACATTGTAGATTAACATGAAGAATATTAAAAAAACAAATTGGATTTCATAAATAACTATATCGTTGTTTATACAACGTATGTACATAAATACATTTTTCGAAAAGCTGATGGCACATTTAATTTTAAAGTAGTCATGTTATAGGGGGTTAAGATGGATTTTTTTCAATAAATGATTCTTTTTGATTTTTAAATAATAAATTTCTACACTATGTAAATTGGAACAGCATTATTCTTACTAAAAAATATTGAAAAAGGAGTAAAATTGAGTTGACATTAAATTTAAAGTTCACTTTTGTAATGTAAATTAATAAATATACAGATTGATTTACAAAAACTAATAAATTTAAAACTTTGTATTACAAGCAAAGCAAAAATATTGTAATCTAAAAGGACTTTGATGATACAAAAGATACAATATGTCATTTAAATTGTATTTTCAATGTACCTTCTTCAAAAACGTTCATAATATATGTTATGATCTCATATTTTTAAGTATTTTTAACAATGTTTTTGTTGCTTATTAAATTAATATTACAAAAATGTTATTACATGAATAAAGAGTTATGTTTTCGTTAAAAAATAAAATGTACTGTTTTTTTTGAATTGTACTGTTTTTTTGTATAAGATGTACTGTTTTTCCCTATTTCAAATCTGGCTACCCTAGCCTTATATGGGAGCTACGACTAATTATAGAGCGATCTGCAGAAAATTTGTAGATGTTATTTGGCTTAATTAATTCAAACATTTATGATCAGTAAACCCCAATTCCGGGAGGACATTTGTATGGGGGCCAGGTGAAATAATGGACCGATTTCCACCAGTTTCAATCCCATCCGTCCTTGGGCCGAAAAAATATTACATACCAAATTTTATCCAAATATCTTCAAAATTGCCACCTGTACTTCTCGCACAAGCTTTACATTGACATCCAGTAAGACGGACGGACGGACATCGTTAAATCGATTCAGAAAGCGATTCTGAGTCGATCGGTTTACTTTAAGGTGGGTGTTGGACCAACATTTCTGGGCGTTACAAACATCAGCACAAATCCAATATACCCTCCCCACGATGGTGGTGTAGCTTATAATTAAGGTTTCGTAACCTTCTTCATTCCTTTTTGATATTTTTCTTCTACATGTATTACACTGGTTTATAGCCAAAAAATACCAAGAACCCCACATGCCTAGATAAGTTAATTGGTACCTCCTGAAGACGAAAAACGCTGTAATTTTTTTTTTCTAAGTACCGTTTTTTAGATAACGGTAGCCTGTGTAGCCCAACCGAAAAGTCCGATCGAGGAAAGGTAATTGAACGCCTTTTCTGTCGATATGGTGCACATTTCTATCTGACAAGAAATGGCTGAGTTATGGCACCTCAAAATTTGTCTATTTTTTATGTTTGCTTCAACATTTTTCATTTTTATTTCGTTTTTTTTTTCTACGTTATAGTAGAAATCTCGAATGCTTTATTTTTTTACCAAATAGTTTATTCAATTACCCACATTTTAAACGTAATGAAAAACGGATGAAAAATAAAGTTTATATTAAGGATTTTGTGGAACGGCAATATACTAAATACTAAAATAAAGATTTTGAATTTATATTGAAATGCTGTGATCACCTCGCAAACTCCGCTGTTTTGTCTTTTAATTGCATCTAAATAATACACAATTGAAATATTAACACATGCTTATTAAACTCGTATACCTACCAAACATATTTACTTTCTCTAACTTCCTCAAGGTTTTTAATGGTATTATCAGAAATGTATACAAATGTACGTATGTAAAGGGTGTTTTTTTTAGGTGTATAGAATTTTGAAATGGAACAAAACAAAGATGACTTTTTAAAATTGACATGAAATTTACTTCATTCAAGAGATAATCTTCTGGCATTATAATTTAAATGAGTGACGAATTAAATACTCGTATATGTATGTATTAACTATTTGTGTTGAATTTAAACTATGCGCATTTAAGTGATTTCTAGAAGGGGACTTTATATGGGGGCTACGGTCAAATATAAACCGATCATCATAAATCTGAGATCGACGATTTTTATATATGTATGGACTATTTGTGTTGAATTTAAACCTGTTAATGGTTTTATAAGGGATTTATGCGCATTTAAGTTATTTGCAGAACTGGACTTTATATGAGGACTACGATTTAGCCACGCCATGAGCTTCGACAAAAAGTCATAGAACAATGAAATTTGTATCTAACACTCTTTGATCCAACAAAATGTTTGGTATTTAATATGACCATAATCGGTCTAGTAGGATCCAAATTATAGATCAAAGTTTTAGACTACCTCAATATTTTTCAGGTATTTGTTGCTATTTTATTCAAATATAATGCAGATATTACCATGCAATTTTGCTCACTTCATTTTTATTATAGAAGGACCAGTCCTGTTGAAAATGGTAGGAATCGATCCACAATTTCTCATAGTCCCAATACAAATGTCTTCCCGGAATATGGATTTATGGTACATAAATGTCTGTAGAAAAGCCGCATTCATACAAAATTCAGTAATAATAAGTTTCATGCAAAGTGAAATCTACAAACGATATTTTCTTTGTATCGGTTCTTATTTTGACCATACCCCCAAACAAATACCACTTCCGAAAATGCGCATAAATCTCTTCTGAGCATCAGCAGCAAGTTTAAGTTCGACACAAATAGTCCAGACATACATACATATGTATCTTCGTAGCCAATTTTATGATGCTCGGTCCATATTTGACCATAGTACCCATATAAAGTTCAGAATAAGCCGAACGTATACAACCCCATACTGTACCGTACCGTACTGCAAGCACTTTTGCGTTCTTATAGAACATTTAAAAAAGTGTCGTACGTTAAACAAACAAAAATATTAGTATTGATTGTCCCAGTTTACATTATGAAATTTTTGTCGCTGCGATTCTTGCTTTGTTGGCGAGAGTCGTATTAAAAGGGCTACACATATGCATGTACTCGTGAGACACGCTTTGTTCCCTCATTCGTTGTTTTTATACCCTTCACTATCATGAGAAATATATAAGTTTGTCATTCCGTTTGTAATTTCCACAATATAATTTTCCGACCCTATAAAGTATATATATTCTGGATCCTTATACATAGATAGCGGAGTCGATTAAGCCACGTCCTTCTGTCTGTCTGTCTCTTGAAATCAATTTTCTGAAGTCCCCAGATATCTTCGGGATCCAAATCTTCAATAATTCTGTCAGACATGATTTCGAGAAGTTTGCTATTTAAAATCAGCAAAATCGCTTTAGGCCAACCAGAGTTATGGACCAATATGTGAGACAACCTCCATAAAAATTTGATATTTTTTTCCATTTTATTGCAATATTTTGAAATATATTGCAGATAATACCATGAAATTTTGTATACGTTGCTTTTATGATAAAAGAACAAAGTGTGCGCAAAATAGTAAGAATTGGTCCATGATTTCTCATAGCTCCCATACAAAAATCTTCCCGAAATATTGCTCAATTATATAAAATGCCGATAAAATTGGAATATCAAGACAAAATTCAGCAAAAATATAAAGTCCACGTCCAAAATTCACTTAAATGCGTATAAAACAGATGTAAATAATGTTAAACGGCTAAAACTTGACATGAAAAATCTTTATAGGCAACAAATAAATTGTTGTACTAAATTTTATGGTGGTCGTCCCAGAATTGGTCATAGCTCCCATACAAGGACCTCATCTAAAAAAGACATTTATCCCTATATGTATTGTATAAATATCGGTACTGACTCAAAACTTTACACAAATCATTTACATATATACAAAAATCATTCCACAAAATTTTGTGAATTTCGGTCCATTTTTAACCGTATGCCCCATATAAAGCCCTCTTCCGAAAATTACTTTAATACTCATAAATCTCTTATAAATAAGGGTACCAATCCAAAATTTTACACGGATCATTTACATACATGCTTAAATCAAACTGCAGGATTTTGAGAATATCGGTCCATATTTGAAATCCACGCTAATACCAATATATATCTTAAATATATCGTTATTATGTGAAATATCCTCATATGCATGAAAATCACTGTTCCAAAATTTAAGAAGATTGGCCCATAATTTGCCATAGCTGCCATATAAAAATTTCCAAAAAAACAAATAAATTCGGGTCAAAAAATATTCTTTTCGGATTAAACCCATATTCGGTCCATATTTTATAATCATGATATATATCGTTGGAGAGGTATTCTTAATACCTTTTATTTAATGTATTACAAATTAACATAGACCCAGTAGTTCCCGAGATATAGGCCTATATATTTTTAACTTTACGGGCCCACCCCCTCGAAAATAGGTGTGACCGCCAACAAATTTTTTTTGATGGCATCTCCTCTAAAAGCCCTATTTGATGAAATTATTTTTGAGCAAAGTCACTAAAACCGACTTGTTCCCCTTTTTTTATTTATACTCTGTTTGTTAAATTACACTTAAGATTATTATGAGCATCAGACAAACTCTGTAAATTATGGTAATAATTGGTAATTAAATCAATTATGAATGGTCGAATTTCGTGAAAATTTCAAAATATTTAACATAAATTATGTTGGTCGTAAAATTGTCTTTCAAACAATATATAAAATACTAATTAAATTTGCACTAAGACTGAATAGAAAACACAGAAGAACGATATTCTAGTCCTATAACCAGTGTAGTTTTTGTATTTCTTTTTACGTTGAGATTCTAAGATTCTTCACAGCCGAATATTACACTCTTACTTGTTTATATTCATACATGCATGTATGTATGTGCTAGCTACAAAATATCAGTCCAATCATGAATAAAAATTCCGGGGGAGTTTTTTTCCCTTTTCCCATTTTTCCTATTCAAATTCAATGTCAAAAAAATAAAAAGGGAAACTGCCGGGGATTTTTTATTCATGATAGGGACGTATAGAAAAACATGTCTACATCCACAAAAAATCTCTGCAACAAAAATCTCACAATGTAGACGCTAATACAATTTTAAAGAAGATACGAAAAGAATAGCAGCGACAAAAATTTCATAATGTAAACCGGGACATTTACGAGTATATACAATAAATACACAGTCAGCTGTTCGAAACAGTGATGGTCAGTGTAAAGTTTCTTTGCGTACATGCTTGCTGGAAAAAGTACCAAAATTACTTAAGTAGGAGTAAAACTGTGTGTGTGTATTTACATACATAATCTAGCACTTTGATAGTTACCCAGCGCTCCGAAAAAGGAGTTAGAAAAGAGTCCAACTAAAAAGCATTTTCGGAGCGAAAGAAAAATTTGCTTAAAAAATTAATTTTTATTCCATTTGTATATATTTTATTTAAATGAATTTAATTTAATTTTTATACCCTAAACCACCATAGTGGGGAGGGTATATTGGATTTGTGCTGATGTTTGTAATTAGTCGTAGCTCCCATATAAGGCCCACTTCGGAAAATCACTTTAAAGAGCATAACTCTCTCTAAAATATTGGTATCCAAATAATATTGAACCCAAATATATTTCATATGTATACAAATAATACGGTACAATTTTATTATGATCGGTCCATAATTAGTCGTAGCCCCCATAAAGGGCCCACTTTCGAAATTTACTTTAACGATCATAAATTTCTAAAAAAAATGTTGGTACCGAATAAAATTTGACACAAATAAGTTTCTTATATACAGAAATAACGGCACCTAATTTCATAATGGCCGGGCCATAGTTATTCAAAACTCCCATATAAGACCCTCTCCGTAATTCAATTTAAGATCTATAAATCTTTTAAAAGTATTTATATCGAGATAAAGTTTAACACATGATATTTATATTCACAGACAGACATCATGACACTAAATTTTTGGATGATCGGTCCACAATAGGTTATATTAGGCCCATTTCTGTAAAACTTTTTTATACATATAATGGGTGTAGGGTATTATATGGCGGGCTTGACCGACTATACTTTCTTACTTGTTTTACTATAAGTAAATGTAAACAATAATTTTTTAGCAATTTTCTATATGACAAAATAAAATAATAGATATATTAATATCAATTCATATTATTTAAAATATCATAATCATAAACACGAAAAGGAGTCGAACTATGTAAATTTTACTTAAAATTTTTTGCTGTATCAAATATACATATGAGTATTTTCAAATAATCTAAACAATACGAAAACATGTAAATGTTTTAAAATAGTTTTTATAATAGTAGAAATTTTAAATTTTAATTTTGTTTCATTCGATAAGTTATGATTGAAATATCAGTTTTCTTGCTTGAAGATTTTTAGAATTTATCCAACAAAAAGGTTTATAATCAGGGGTGTCCTAGAAATCAATATTGTCAGTATTGGTTTCCATGACACCCCTGAATAATTTTTATACCCAACACCACCATAGTGGTGAGGGTATATTGGATTTGTGCTGATGTTTATAACGCCCAGATATATTGGTCCCACATCCACCTTAAAGTATACCGATTTAACGATGTCCGTCCGTCCGTCCGTCTGGCTCGATGGCTGGCTGGCTGGTTATCCATGTAAAGCTTGTGCGCAGAGTACAGGTTGCAATTTTGATACTTCGATAAAAATTGGTACATGATATTTTTTCGGCCCAAGGATGGATAAGATTGAAACTGGTGGAAATCGGTCCATTATTTCACCAATCCTTGTCATAAATCTTGTCATAAATCTTTGAATTATGCAAGTATGCAAATAAAATTTACCACAGATGAGTAGTAAATGAAGCTAAAGCACATCTACAAATTTCGTGAAGGTCGGTCCATAATTAGTCGTAGCTCCCATATAAGGCCCTCTACCAAAAATCACTTAAACAGCTCCCATATAAGGCCCACTTCCGAAAACCACTTTAACGACACAAATAAGTAATAATTTTATAATGGTCGGTCTATAATTACTTGAAACTCCTACATAAGACCCTATCCGTAATTCAATTTAACCTCCATAAATCTTTTAAACGTATTTATATCAAAATAAACTTGAACACATATAATATTTATATTCACAGACATCATGACACTAAATTTTTGGATGATCGGTCCACAATAGGTTATATCTCCCATATTACGTACATTTCTGAAAAACTGTTTAATTATGCTACGTTCTTAATAATATAAATTTATTTGTCTCCAATTTAAAATAAATATATAAAATAATATTATTTTTATTATATTTACTTCAAATATTATTTTTCTATTAAAGTATTTGTTATTTAAATAATATTATAAAGAACTAATTAATAATCAAATAATCTTGTTTGAATAAATACCACAAAAATTTTATTGAAATTTGAATTCATAAAGTTGTACTATTTTTTGGTTTAAAATATACAAATTACCTGAAAATAATTTTAGTAAATTAGAAAAATATTTTATTTAACTATTAAATAATTTGGGAAATTAGTATTTATAATTGAAAACAAAAACTAAAATAATATAAAAAATTCACAGCATCAATACTATTTTAAGGAAAATTAACTTAAACACCAAAAACCCCAATATCACATTGGTCACATAATAAGAAACTAAAAAAGGTTTAAATAAAAGGACTTATCCTTAAATATTTTATTGGATATCCCTTGTTTTAGACAACATTCGCCAGTCGTTTTGGTAAACTCTTAATTAAATGCTTGAGATATATTTTTCTAGCTTTGTTGGACCAACTGAAACAATTTATCATTATTTCGATGATTTTTGTCCTTTATGTCTATTTTTACAATTGGCCATAAGTTTTTAATTGGCTTAAGATCAAGATTTGGCGGTGACCAGAAGAACATTAATATTTTGATCCAAAAGCCAACACTTCACTAGCCGTGAAGTGTGCTTTGGGTCATTAATATGCTGGAAAATGTATTAGACGGGCATATTCCTCAAGCAATACTGTTCCATTATATTTTCCAAAATGTTCTTATATCTATTATTCCCTGAACTGATGCAATAGGACCCACACCACGCCAATAAAAGGCACCCCAGACCACAATAGACCCGCCATCGTGTTTTACTGTTTTAATAGTGTACCTGTGGTCTAAGACTTTATTTGGAGAACGTCTAACATACGATTTTCCATCAAATTGGAACAAGTTAAACTTAGATTCATCGCTGCAAAGAACTCTATTCCAATCACGTGGATCTTTTCTGAGTATTTATCTTGCAAACCGCAACCGCTTCATGAACCACGAAGTCCTGACTCATTTAAGCGTCTTTTTATTGTCCGTGTGGATATTTCTGTGTTTATTTGCTGTCCAATTTAATTTTCTCTATTTCGGGCGAAGATAAAAATGGAGTTTTTACTGCTAAAGTGGTCTTTCGTGTCCTAGGTTTTCTAGCTGGGGTTGCGAACTCCTTTGTATTTTTGTACAAGTGAATTGCACCAAATACCATTTTTTTGAGCAAGAAAACTTTTGTGCAATAGCCGACATTGAAAGTTTTTAATTTTGGTAACACTGCACAATTAAACGTCTCTGGAGTACATGACTTGTTTTTGCCCATTTTCGAAACTAAACTGTATCAAAATTATTACAAATTAATCTATTGTTTAACAAATTATACTCACTATGTCACTATTATTTAGAAAAGTTTAAAAGTTGAAGAAAAAAATACGCGTTTCTAATTACGTGGCCAGCCAAAAAAACAATTGTGAAAATAATATTTTTATATATATTTTTAATTTAACTTAGAACTCAACCTGTGTGTTGTGTACTAGGATATTACGGAAATAAAAATACCACTGATGAAGTTCGAAAAAAGCGAACAAAACGTTGGGTAAAACAAATATATAAAAAATTAAAAACACTCCAACTATTAACAATTATCCAACACACATAATAAACTCATTAATAAACAAAGTTTTTCAAGAAACAAATATCAAAGAAAACAAAAAAATCAGAAACAGAAACAGAACAATATTTTTACAGTGTACCATACATCCCGAGACTAATGGCCAGTTTTTAACTTGATATTTAAATACGATATTAGTTAATTGGTTCTTAAACTTAAGTTGTATTTAAATACGGTTTCATTTTTTCAGTCTCAAATTAAGTTTGGCATTTAATTATAATAAAAGTATGGTAGCACTATTAAATATATAAAAAAAAAATATAAACAACTTCTTCATTTAACAGCTGATTTACTAATTAGTTAGTTTACAAATTGTTGTAAACTAAATGGACAAAAGCTGCATCATTCATGTTAAAAAAAGCTGCATCATTCATCTAAATTCATTGTTTTAGTTGATATTAATAATAATAAGCACAATGTTTTTATTTGCGGCGAGTTTATTTATTGAATATTTTTATCAAATAATAAAAAAACTTTAATGCGTAATTTTCATAATTTGCAGAACTGTCAAAATCATATGGTAGTATGAAAAACTTAAGTTGTATTTAAATGGACGTAGTCAGTAATTTAAGTTGTATTTAAATATGATCTATAAAAATTAATTTGGTATTTAAACAGAACTTAAGTTTAAACACACTTTAATTTTAAAGTTAAAAACTGGCCAAAACTGAGACAAAAACATTAAAGAATTTAATCACAGACAAAACAGCAACAATTGCACACAGATCAAACAATACACTAAGGCAATTGTTTACATACAACAAAACAAAACTGGACATACATATGTAAAATGGATAATGTGGTGTATGAAATAAAATGTAAAGGTAACGAAAGGGAAAGGTGTAATATGGTTTACATTGGAACAACAAAAAGAAGACTTGAGACGAGAATTCATGAGCACAAAACAGACGTAAAAAAATGAAGAATAACGACGGCACTATCTCTGCATGTAAAAGAGTGCAATCACGAAATGGACTTCGATAACATAAAAATATTGGACAGAGAAAAGAGAACAAACGTTACACTCTCGAAAGTTTACGTATACAACAAAACATTAAAAATACGATGAACACCAAAGAAGACAAGGATAATACAAAACTGCAATACCCCGCTGCAATAGTTAATGATTTGTGTAGTATTTAATTTATTAATTATTTAATTCGGTGTGGTGTAGTCCAGTTTTTTTAAATTAAGTAATTGAAAAGTACAAATACAAATGTAAACCTTGATTCGTAAGTTAAACTATGATTTTATAAAAGTTCTAGATTTAATTATAAAATTGTTATCTATTTGTTATTAGATTATTACGGAAATAAAAATACCCCTGATGAAGTTCGAAAAAAGCGAACGAAACGTTGGGTAAAACAAATATATAAAAAAAACCATAAATGTTTTTTATTTACATTTGTTGAAAGAAAAAGAAAGAATTATTGATCAAAATAGCCCGTGAGGAAAAACAAAAACCTCAATAATAATATAACAATGGTGATTGTTTGCTCATTAAATAATGGTAAAAAACCATTTAAAATGTAGGTCTTTAAAGAAACTACACAGCGATATAATTATATTAAAGCATCGTTTGTAATTATATGCCCGCCACTGTATAGATGTGTGTACCTACATGGAGGGTTTAAATTAAAGTTTAAAAGCAACGCATTTATAATTTGGATCCATGTCATCATTACACAGCACCAGATCTATCTCGGGATTTTATGTTAAAAATAAACATTTTAAACTAGATTTACTTGCTGACATGTAAAATATTTTATTTCTACAAAAATGAATTTAGAGGTGGAATAGTCCATTGTATCTAAAGACATTCTAAAGCAAACATTAAATATGATGATAAACTTCCATCTAAATACTTTACATATTTATATACAAATAACTTGTATGGTTGGGCAATGTCTGAAGCTTTATTAGATGGCTGGTTTGTACGAGTAACAGATATTGATAATTTTTCTTTGGAAACAATTTCAACTCACTCGGATACACATTAGATATATATTAAAAGCTGATTTAATACACAGACATGATTATCACAATATTTTAGCATTCTGTGGCGAAAATTCCACAAAAAAAAAATACTAATGGATATAAAAATGTACAACAGTGTTTAAATCATGTTTGAAATTAAATAGTCATAGAAAATTAAGTTTAATAAATCCAATAAAATTGGTTAAAAAAGTATATTTCCTTGAATAATTTCCATAGGACAAATGCAAAGACACTTTTGAAAAAACTTCTTTTAATTATTAAATAATGCGGTTTGCAGCATACTCGTACGCCGATATAAGAGAAATCATTAAAATGGTTAATAAATGGAAAAATGTTGGTAAAAGACTCGGGGATCGAGCTTTTATTGCTAAGCCAGAATTTAATTTCTTATAGTATATTTGAAAAAAAAAATATGCTTGCAATCGAATTAAATAAAAGTTATTTATTTTCTCTATATGTAATTATGAATAAGAATATGTATTCGTTTAAAATGGAAGAGTTAAAAGAAACCAAAATAGCTAAAGACTGCTTATATAATAAACAATTATTATGGAAATACATAATATAGCAATTAATAAAATTGATTACGAATCAAGAATAAATGATCATCATAGCATAAATTAAATAAGGATCTTAGTAACAACAAATGACCGAAAATAAATAATGGTATTGTTGATTTTCTTTTCAAATTATGTATAAATAATTACAGATTTTGAAAGAAACAAGCTTAGAACAAATTTTGCAACAGCTTCTAGATTATGTGGATAACCAAAAATTCATAAAGAAGTATTTCCTTTAAGAACAATTTGTTCATGTTTTAACTCCACATCTCTCGTTCCCTAGTAAACATGTAGACTTAGCTATAAGTATTATAGATGAAAAATGGAATATAATAGAGGAACAGACAAATAATGGAAGATATATATTTTGAAATTTTGTATAATTGATAACAGAAAATAAGTCTTCCATTTTAATATCCGTCTTCTCCAATTATAGCTGATAATATTATGGAAAAATTACTTGACATTTGTATTGAAAAATTGACTATAAAACCCCAACATTTACTATCAAACTGTAAAAGCAAAAATGTGATTTGTAAATTAAATTAAAAACAAAAAGAAGATTTTCTGAACATCTTAAGTTCAGATAAATGTACTTATGTACCTAAAATATCAGAAAGATTGGAAAAATTTAATATATTTGCAAAAAAAAAAAAACAAATATAATGCAGATTGCTCGCTAAAACTAAATATAGGATTCATAAGCTTTTTCAAGCTTTTTTCTGCATTTTTTTTTTTTATTTTTTTTTTTGATCTCAGTTTTTACCAAAGGCAACTTCTGATTGTTGTGTTATTGTTTGATTATTGATATAAAAAGAAGAGAATAATTCTCTACGCAATGTAAAAGTTATGTATGTGTGTGCATTTCTGCTCATTAACTTTTATCTTCCATTGCTTTAAACAGTTCTCTAATTCAGTTATACGATTTTGTAGGTAGCGAGATGCTTCTTCAGGATTCTCATGAATGATTAGAATAGCAGTATCATCAGCATATACATACATAGATGTGTAAGTACGATTGCTTGTTGGCATATCAGATCTATATATATAAAATATATAAAGGTTCTCAGGATACTTTCTTGAGGTACTCCTGCTGCAATGGGTTGTGTGGAGCTTAAAAATTTCCTCCTTTAAGCTTAAATGTTCGACCAGTTAAGTAGCTTTCTAATAGCTTATGTGTGTTTACGGGAAAATTTAGTTTCAACTTGTATATTAGACGATCATGCCATATTTTATCAAACGCTAGAGAAATGTCAATAAACAGAGCGGAACAATATTTTTTTCTTCAAATGTTTTTATGATGATATTGACAAGTCTATGGGTTTGTTCGATAGTACTGTACTGTTATAAACGTCATTATATACAGATTAAAAATGTTGAAAATTACAAATGTACCAACAAATCATAGTATTGTAATACAGATACAGATAATGTTGCTCAAACCTATAGACACTTGTGCCCTTATTCATAAAACTTACTACAGGTTTATAAGAGGTTTATAAAACAAATTTTGTATGGAAATTTGCTTTATAAACCTGTTGTAAGTTTTTATGAATAAGGGGGTTAATTTATAAAAAGGGAACTTTGAACTTTATAAATATAGGAATGTTTCCCTGAAGATGCTACACAATATTGTAGCAAAATATTGGAAAACACAATAAATACAATTTTGACCTCAAGCTTAATAAAGTTAAAATTTAAATTGTGTTATAAATATGTTTGATTCTATTACCGAAATTAAAAAAAAATCCACTAATATAAATGAATATAAAAATATAAAAAAAATGTTTTATTATTTTAAACGAGATTTTTCTTTATCGAGTAAAAGAGTATTTCCTAATGTACAAACTCCATAGTCCTGATAATTGCTAAGAATTTATACAGCTAATTAATGTCCTCTATACTCGTATTAAAAATATTTTGATTTAAAATTGTTTCCAAACCATCTCTTTTTTCAGCAACTTTGACACATGTATGTATGTAGGTTTTATAGACACTTTTTTCATATTTTCTGTCTGCCTCCATTTCTTTTTTATTTTCTTTAATAGGTGATTTAACAATAAATGATTTTACTTCATATTTTTTTGTATTATAATAGTGTTGTTTTCAATTGTTTCTAGATTTTACCCATGACCATAGACAACAAAATTAAATAAAATATTTTTGTTAAAAGTTAAGGTTATTAAGAACATTTACTTTTGTGATGCAAAATGTTAGTCAAACATAAACATAAAACATAAAAAATAAAGTAGGCTTGAAGTGTGCTTTAAGACAAATTTTTCATACAAAATTTTCTTAAAGTCACTTGAAGTCTACTTTAATTTTTTATAAATACGGCAGAAAAACTTTAATAAAAATAATTGCTAATTATTATCCTCGTACATACATATGCATTTTTAATATTACGGTGTTTTAAAATTCACCATAATTGAGGCATGCGACATAAAGGATATACATACATATGTATGTATATGTGTGTATGTAAATGCTAACCCAGCATACCATTCTAGGAGCGCTCCGAAAAAGGAGTCAGAAAAGAGTCCAAAAGGAGCATTTTCGGAGCGAAAGAAAAATTTGCTTGTTACTGTCCTGAGTCGGCACGCAGTATGACTCAGAAATTCCACTTAATTATGTGTGTACCAAAGCGTTGTTGTCCTGTTATTTGTGCATTGAACAAAAAAAAACATAACTGTACCACACAAGAATGATAAAAACAACCCAGCATACCATTCCGAAAAAGGAGTCAGAAAAGAGTCCAACAAAAGAGTATTTTCGGAGCGCTCCGAAAAAGGAGTCAGAAAAAAATCCAACAAAAGAGCATTTTAGGAGCGCTCCAAAAAAAGGAGTCAGAAAAGAGTCCAACTAAAGAGCATTTTCGGAGCAAATTGTTACTGTCCTGAGTCGGCACGCAGTATGACTCAGAAATTCCACTTAATTATGTGTGTACCAAAGCATTGTTGTCCTGTTATTTGTGCTTTGAACAAAAAAAAAACATAGCTGTAACACACAAGAATGATAAAAACAAGATTACACAGCGCCCAAAAAAAACCTCATAAAAGACTCTTTTCTGACATTATCTAAGAGCTCTTTCTGACGGACCATTTTCGAACGTAATGACCCTCTTTACTGAAGGTTTTCGGAGCAATTATGATTGTTTTTTGGGCTCATAAAGAGTGTTAACGCTCCGAAAAAGGTGTCAGAAAAGACTCATTTCGGACTCATATGGTTTGCTGGGAATAACCAAAATTATATGGGGAAAATAAATATACTAGAATGTATCTTACACCACAATTATTTTTTGAAAATGTCAAAATTATAAAATGAAAAAAATATAATACACCAACAAAAAATCAACTAAAGCAAATATAATATATTACATATTAATTTAAATAAAATAAGTTTCTCTACTAAATTTCAGACCAAAGCAATCATGAAAATCAAAATTCTCATCTGCATTATTTAAATTGTTAAGAAAATTCATCTTCTCTATTACAAATTAGTTCAAATAAAATGAGTTTCTCTACTAATACTCAAAGTTAACAAAAAATTGTATTCCTATAATACGGACTAAATAAAATAAAATTAACCGCGTTATTATAGCTGCATTAGAAAAGCAGTTCTGCCTCCCCAGTTCCATACTACTTCTGAGAAATGTAAAATGAACTAAAGGAGTCAGGTAGTTTTGTTTTGTGAAGATATATACATCTTCGGTGGTTGGTTAACGTTGTAGTTCACTACACGCAAACTGTATTGCGGAATTTAAAAG
The DNA here is from genome assembly GCA_950370525.1 of Bellardia bayeri. Taxonomy (NCBI): domain Eukaryota; kingdom Metazoa; phylum Arthropoda; class Insecta; order Diptera; family Calliphoridae; genus Bellardia; species Bellardia bayeri. Next base: position 58,758,509 of record OX493264.1, read on the forward strand.
ACTTCGTTTTGTCAAGATCACGCCAATCGTCAGATTCATGTTAACTAGATAAACGAACTAGTAGTATTAGAGTTCCTTCTATATGCTTTTTTCTTAAAATTGCAATATAAATAATTCCCGAGAAGGTAAAAGGTCTGCAATTATATGAATCCGTATCTCATGACATAACTAGGTAAATGGTTCCTTATCATCAAAAGTGCGGTTGCATTATGGATGTATTTCTTAATTACATATGCATTTTTTAAATTGTTTAGAAAAGCATTTTTAAGTGTTTTTTTTAAGTAATATAATCCAACATCTCAACAGTGTTTTGAATTTAAAGTTTTTTAATGATGTCTAAAGTTTATGTTTTGTTTCTTGTTATCGTTTTTATTATAGAGAAAAGAGTGTAAAAAGTCAATACTGATTTCCTAAATATCGGGCAGGTATTAGTTATTAAATTATCATCTTAATCCATTACTTGGTATTGATAACTTTTGCAGGGTTAATAATGTAAAACTATGAAAAAACTATAATATTATTTGCAAAATTAAAAATAAACAAATTTTTTTTATTGTCAAAAGATTTTCCTGAGAAACTGTCTAACTTATTTTTGTGCTTGTTATTTTGTTGTGTTTTATTATTCTTCGTTTGTTATTGTTATTAAAAACAATCTAAAATTGTTAAACGTTTTTTTAATGGATTTCGATTCGATTTCAACAGCATAAAAAGGAGCCGCAAAAAGAGGCAACCTGCGGCGGTAATTTGTAGCTGCGAGCAAAGTCATCACACCTTTATTCCAATTTGTTTTTAGTTGCCTGATCATTTCAAGTCTCGTAAAATACATACACAGATGCAAACATGTGTTTATGTATAAATGTGTGTTTATAATTTAATCTGTTATATATACATACATTAGACAGGCCCCTAAATTTTAGGCCAATCGGATAATCTAAAGCCGTGCCAAAAATCGATTTTTACATAAAAAATTTAATGATTGTATTTGGGATCCGAGAAAATGCGTACAGTATTTTTACAACCACACAAGCATTTTTCATCTTTACTGAATGCAACTTTGTTTTAATCGTTTTAAAAATACATACCAATGCCGTAAATTTAAATTTGGTAAAAAAGCCTAGTTTTTGTGATTTAACAAAATACCAATATGCAAAGGGATTCCACATTGGTTAAAAAAGTATACAAGTACACAATTTTTTGCCGTCAAATTTCAGGCATTGGTTCGTTCTCACTGAGTATAATGCATCACTTGGCTTGGATACTTAAGAACACATTTGGAACCATAATGAAACAAGTCATTTCGAAAATTTTACCATACAATTAGGGCAGGATTATTGTACATAAATATGTATGTATGGATTTATGTATGTATGTATGTAAGTAATGTGATGATGTTGAATAAAGATTTCTTTAAAACGGAAAACATTTTATGCAAGACGATGTGCGGTTATAATACATATGTATGTACATATGTACATGCTTAAGAGTATTTGTAGGTATACATCCATGTATGTATGTATATTAACAAGTCAGTTAGTCAGTCAGTCATTCAGTCACTCACTAATAAAAAAGTAACCCCTATTTAGAAAATTTCAATTCTTTTTGTTCTTATTAGGTTTGTGGTTGGAAACGTTAAGCATCATCCATCCATGCACTACTTATTATAGTTATAGTAAGTATGTATATTTAGGTACATATGTTTGTATATCCACAGGAGTACAATAAAAATTCAAATGTGTACAAAAAAAAACCCCAATACTTTTTAACAACTCACACAAACTCAAACACTGACGTTTTTGTACATACATATGTATGTACATCTTGAAAGTATTAATCGTGTGTGTTAATAGGTGTATATAAACAGGTATTTAAGCCAACAAAGGCTAATAATAACAAAAATACAAATAAATTGTGTTATATGAAAACGTATGTTTACTCAGCGTGCTACATGCCGCCAACTTCAATAGATAGAAAAACCTTTTATTTTCAAAATAACACAATGAGCAGTCGGCAGAGGAACGGACGATCAATCGATTGAATGACCAAACTGCAAATCGAACGCAGCAGAAAGTAGCAACCCAACAATGTTTGGATGAGACAATCCAATAACAACAAGCCAACCCATATATTGTAAATACATTTTGTTCAGTGTTGCCACTCCATTAGCTGTCTTTAGTCCGACTAAAGTCTCCAATTTGTAATTCCAAATTCATTATGCTCTTCATCGTGAGTTTACATACGCACATGTGTATATATGTACGAGTATGTACATATGTACATACATATATATTTTTGTCATTTCGATTGCAATTTCTACAATTATCTATTATTTGTGATCTTATAAAAAATACATGCAAATCTACATATTTTGCCTACTCATTTTTGTTTTTCATTCATACATTCATACATACATAAAATTGTAAAAATCAAGTAAAAAATTTTGTTTGTAAAAATGTATTTCGGGTCATTATTATAATGTAAAAATAACAATAGTTCTTTGCAGATCCATTTTTATTATATTTAAAGGGTGGTTAAATTTTAAGGGCCGATGTTGATTTTGAATAAAACACAAACTATTTAGGAAATTATTGTAATTTTATTTTATTATGATATATTGGTATTACTCAATTATTTATGGAACAAAATATCGGCCAAATGGGCGCCGCGACCACGGCGGAACACCTCCATCCGATGGTCCAAATTTTCGATGACCCTGAGGCATAATGGAGGTTCTATGCCGTTAATGTGCCGAATTATCTCATCCTTTAGCTCTTGAATTGTTGCTGGCTTATCGACGTACACCTTTTCTTTCAAATAACCCCAAAGAAAAAAGTCAAACGGTGTCAAATCACATGATCTTGGCGGCCAATTGACATTGCCATTACGTGAGATAACACGGCCATTGAATTTGTTGCGCAAAAGAGCCATTGTTTCGTTAGCTGTGTGGCAAGTGGCACCGTCCTGCTGAAACCACATATCGTCCACATCCATATCTTCCAATTCGGGCCATAAAAAGTTCGTTATCATCTCACGATAGCGAACACCATTCACAGTAACTGGTGCATAATGCATAATGTTCATCAACGACGAGCATGAGAGGTGGAATTGTTGGGCACGACGACGAGTTGAGGTGGACGGCTCTTCAGCCACACTATCGCGAACAGCAGAAATATTTTCTGCAGTACGAGCATGCACTGGTGTTCTCACATCTTCAACAGACCCGGTTTGCTCGAATTTTTCCACGATTTTTGCGATTGTACGCACATTTGGACGATCAAATTGACCAAAAAAATCACGAAGTGCACGATATGCATTTTGATTTGAACGCCCATTTTCATAATAAGTCTGGATAACTTTAACACGTTGTTGGATTGTGTATCTCTCCATGGTTAAAATTGAGTAAGTCTGAAATAGAGAAATGTCAAATAAAATTCGGAAAAAAGCTTGGCGTTTAGGTGTGGTTCACATTCAACATCGGCCCTTACAATTTAACCACCCTTTAGATATATTTCCATATCATCATAGAACCGCTAGCATAATTAACCGTGGATTTTATATTACTTATACTCAAGGCTTTATTTGATTCCTATTATATCCTACGTCGACCATCTGAACCAAAACTGTTGCATTTGTTTTCGTCATATTTTATCGATCTCAACGAATTATAGATAACCTCTTGAATTCGTTAATTTCTCAAACAAATGGTTTTTATCTTGCCAGTGGCTCTCAGCAAACTATGGATTTTTTCGATGTTTACTTTGGTATATAGTGTTCTTCTTAGTTGGTCGTTAATCTCTGGTCCGAATGAATGTAGGTTTAAGCGGTTTTCCATGGTTTAGTATTTCCTACCTTGTATTCAACGATTTGGGAAGGTCATTCCGTGGTAAATTTTAAATACTTCCGAGACTATTCATTATTCATATCACAAATGTTTTAATTTATTTGTCTCAGCTTTAAAGTTTTATAATAATTTTTCATTTGCAAATGGTAAATTATTTTATCTATAGCCTTTTTAACGCACAATAAGAGCAAACATATTGTTAATAGCATTTGGAAAATATGTCCATAACAGGTAAAACATTCCAAGAAGAATTGAGAAAAAACAAATAAATAACTGGAATTTTCAAAAAAAGCAATACACTTTTATGACCGGCAATTCGTGATGCAAATTCATAAAATCCAACACTAACTAAACAATAAAGAACATTGTTACAATCTTTCGGATTTTCCCATTTTTCACAACGTATATTATCAATTAAAAAAAAAAAAAAAAAAAGAAAACATATTTTTACCAGTTTATTAAAATTTTATATATGAATAAAAAAAATTCTCTTGATAATTAATAGGCAATATAGTCTTGCGATATACTTTCTATTCCAATAGTTATCGTTCGAATAATCGAACAATTTTTTTCGAGTAATTCGATTGATTTTATGAAAATTAATCGAATTAATATACATACGAGTATATCTTTGTGTTAATTTTTTTTCTTTTCGTTTTAAAATTGTCCGTAATTTTATTATTAAAAAGTCATTTAACTCTACTCCGTTTTAATTTTATTAACAAAATAGGACATATTTAATAAACAGATATTTGTGTAGATAAATTAAATGATTAGCTATTGTTAAGTTATCGTTAAGTAAAAAACTACAATACAGAATTATATTAACAATGTTTATTCTAAACAAAAGTTCAGTGCTCTGATAGCTCCTTATGCAAATGGTACTGCAATAAGTTATAATTCTAAAACGGATTCTCAATTCCATACAATTCAGAAATATTAAAGGCCCACATGGCCGTAATGTGAAAATATGGCGGCCAAAAAATATAGAAATCGAAGCTATGTCTTGTATTAACCACGCTATATATTTGCCACTTATTGATTGCTTAGAAGTAAGTATTTAAATGCAAAAAAGTACTTATGGGGCGAAAAAATTTTAAATACAAGATGAAATTGAAGTTGCAAACATGTCTGAAAAAACTTTCATTACATCGCTACATCTATTCAATGCTTTGCATTTATTGTAAATTAATAGTTCCTTAAAAATTTACCCCCTTATTCAGAAACGATTATTAAATTTAACAAACATTTATTAAGACAGGTTTGCATATAAAAATTTGCTTAGTAAACGTTTGTTAAATTTAATAATCGTTTTTGAATAAGGGGGTTAAACATTAACTTCTAATTAATCATGTTATACAAATAATTGATCGCAATAGAGTAGGAAGGTCACTCTAAAGAAGGTTTTATAAGTTACATATATTTTGGTCAATTGTTTCAAATTTAAAAATATAGTACATCGATATACATATGTACATGTCGATTTGTTAACATACATCGATTACTAAGCCATAGACAATATGGATATCAAATAAAAGGCATTTGGAAAACGTTTCTAACAGACAACCAACAATACATATATGTAGATATGTATGTATACAATCAATATAGACAATATGCATATCTAGCGAAAGACCTATTCAGCGATAAACATATAACACGGCTTTAAATTTCAATTCCAGTATCAGAAACCTTTTGGAAAAAAATCACAAAAAATATATTAATTTTTATTTCAGAAATTATATGTACTTTTCTGAAGAATATTATTAATGTGCAAAGCCTTTTATAATATAGCACTCTAGTTTCTAGAAGACCTATTCTTATTAAATAAAACTATCTTTCACTTAAATTAATTGTCAAAGATGTGGGTGGTAGTTTTACTAATTAGATTTTAAAAATCTAAATGTTGGCGTACTTAATTTCGACTAAATTCGGTCATAACATAAGGCAAGAACTTTCAAATTATTACTCAAAAAGATTTTTATATTCTTATTGTCAGTGTTTTCTAAATATATATAGAAAAAAATATATCCATTATTAGAACATAAAATATTTTTCAAGATCAATAATTCTGATTTAAACTCAAACACGGCACCCCTTGCTGTCTTCAGCAATATTTATTGATTTGAATTTGAGTGCTTCTTACTTAATTTTATTAATTTTTTTTAACATATGTTGACAAAATAAAACGCTCGACAACAACAAACAAATAATAATCAGCTGTGTTCGCTATTTCACCTTATTCAATACACCTTAATATCGGTAATATCAGTTTCGTATTTCCTTTCATACCATTTTTAGAATTTCAAATCGATTTTGAAATCACTCTATGTGTGTGTGTGTGTAAAAATACATTTTGACTAAATTATAAACTCCATAATTTTGGGGGCATTTTCAATATTTTTTAAAGTCCCCTAAAAGGGCTTAAATTTATTAATTCATTATCATTATGATCCATATTTTAGATTTTTTTAGTGTTTGTAGTGCTGCGTAATCTTGCCAATATCTGAAAAAGCAAAACTTTTGAGTATCGAAAATATCATAAGGTAAAGCTAATACTTAATCAGAATTCTATTAGATTGTATCAAAAAATAGTCTATCCTGCACAAAAAATCAAGGTTGATATGTGTAAAGATTATTCTCAAAATATTTAGGCTCAATCCGCAAATCCGTTTTCAATAGTAGCACATCCGATATGATACTTGAGATTGAGATCAAAGTATTTGTGGCAGAATCGTCTAAAACAGCTTACTTTGAATAACATTAATATTTGTAGTCACAAGATGTTACGTCCTTTTAGAAAACTGATTTTCGGGTTATTCTAATCAGTTAGAATCAGTCTTGGAAACGAAAACTTTTCATATTTTTACAAACTGGCAAACAGTTTTTACAACATACATATTTTAATCAGAAAGAAATTTTCGATATTAAATTAAGATCCTATTGTCAAAATGTGTAAAAATCAGACAAAGTAAGTACAAAAAGTTAGAGAATCTTAATAAAAGAAACCGGTTTACCGGTATCCAGTCTCAGTTATTAAATGCTTTATGCAGAAACACAAGATGAGGCACCCAGCCACCTCATTTATAGAAAATTATTTCATACAAACTGTAAAGAAAAATAAGCAAGTGGCAGCTTTAAACAGCTGTCATTGAAAATTAAAAAAAAAAAACAGAAATCGGCAAAATAATAAAATTAAGCGGAAAATTTTAAGAAAAGTGTTTGCGGTGGAAAATTGATAAGGCTATTTTGGCGTTGCTTTTTTGATAAGTCTTTACAGGAACAAAAAAAAAACAAAGAAAAATAGAAGCGATTTGGGCTACTGCAGAAAGAGAATTTTTTTACTTTTTTTTTTATTTTTGTACACATCCAGTTTTTGTTCTTTGCATAAACAGCTGGTTGATTTTAAAGTGATGTTAAATTATTTAAAAGCAACTTCAGCTGGGTTTAAATTAAAAGTATGTTTTAGCGGTAAAAGTTTATTTTTACGTGTCTATAAAGTAAAGTGTACTTTTAACAAAAGTCAACTTTTTAACTATTAAAGTACACTTTTTTGTGACTCTGATTATGGCCCAATGTCTTTGTTTTCATATAACAGCTGATAGATAGTGTGACCATATTTAAAAAAATATATGAAAAAATGAACATTTACAAAACACAGGTAAAAACAATTTTAATAGTTAACTAATTCGTATATTTATTTTAAATTAAATAAAGTCAAAAATAAAACAAAAATCAAATCAAAAATTAACATTGTTTACTAAAATATTAAAAACTAAAACGAAACCACCCCGTATTGTTTGTTCGTCGTTCGCCATCGTAAGAAACTATTTCTAGTATTACAAACAAAAATAAAACAATAAGGACAGTACGACTACGATAATATTTTGAAAGCACTTTAAATTCGGCAATTGATTTGTAACATTAAATTTTAACCTGAATCTCTTAAAGTTATCGACAAAAACCGCCTATCGACAAAAACACTATCTCGTAAAAAATATAAAAAACTTTAATTTTGAAACGATTTAAAATTGTTATAGCCTACACCACCATAGCATATATTGGGTTAGTGCTGATGTTTGTAGCACAACCGATCGACTCAGAATCACTTTCTTTTTATGGACGATGTCTGTCCGTACGTTTGGATGCTTGTCCATGTAAACATTCTTAAACATTGACTTAGTTTTCATTACCAAAAATATAAATTTATTTTTATATGTACTTTTCGGTTTAAAAGTTCGTGCGCCAAAGATATTTGTACAAGCTTGCCTCAAGATCAGCATATTACGGTTTATGAAGTTTTTTCTTGTTAGATATGCTATATCCATATGTTCGTCACAGCCTATAAAATTGCAGTACGTTTTTTCTTTATTTTTGAAATGGTTACTTTGGATACACCGTAATTAAACGCCAATCGGCGTCATCAAAAGCTCATCAAGCTTTTTTAAAATTTACAGTTTCTGCTTCGACATTTTTTAATTAAGCAGTACACAAGTCACAAGCTTAACACTAACTACTAATACAATGTTGTTCGTTGTTGAAGATGGTCATAGTTTTTTGCAACTTAAAATAAAAAAGAAGTTCGGGGAATACCATAATCCAACAAACAAATTTAAAGCTTAGACTTTCCAGTGAGAAGATTTTAAAAGCGACCAATTTGCCACTATTGTTACTGAAAAAGCCGTTGTTTTAAAAATAAATTATACGCTCGGAAAAGGTTAACTGGAAGGTTAACATTTTAGAGCGGCACATTGATGCTGAAATACTGTTAACTTATCCGAGCGTTTAACTTTTTCGAGATTCTACTGTATAAATGCGGTCTTTATGTCATAACTTGTAACTAGTTTTAGTGATAACCTATTTATAAGTAGTTGTGTAAGTGTATGAGATCACTGTAAAAAAACACATTACTTGCAATGAATGTTTTCGCGGGATTTGTTGCCAGTTTTAGTAGTAAAACGTAAAATAAGCGAATTATTAAGTGTTTCTAAATGCATAGTTTTGAAATTATACAATTTACTGAATACTCAAACACTGCTTTAAACATTGTGATTAAAATTCTACAATTATTTACATACATATATTATATTTTCCTTCACCAAACGGTTGTCAATCACCGCAACCAGAATAGGTAGCATATCCAAAGTTATGTTCTGAAAAACGTTGAAATATACATACGCCAGCAATTGGAAGATTCTTTCATCGTCCATCGTCAAAGGCGTTACGTCTTCCACTTCCAGACGTTAATTGGAAGATAACAATAATAATTTACATTACGTTTGGAAGATTGTTTGTTGTTTACAATACCAGCCGAAAATGACATGTCTCGTTATAAAAGAAATGAAAAGAATGCAAAAAAGAAGTTTTCGACATCATCGAAATTAGTTTTATTTTGTCATTTGCTGTGGTCGGTCAGTGGTAAAGTGTGGTTTTGTTTTGTTATTGTTGTAGTTTTTACATATTTGTTATCCAATAGTCAATCACCCCTATCGTGAATAAAAATTCCCCATGAAATTTGTTCCCTTTTCACACTTTCCTATTAAAATTCAATGTTAAAAAAATAAAAGGGAACAAATTTCATGTGGAATTTTTATTCACGATAGGGGTGAATATGAGTGTATTATCTGTAAACGCAAAAAAAAAAATCAAAAGCAAAAGAGAGGCGACTTCTTGAAGTTACTCAGAAGTGACTTCTTGAAGTTATTCAGAAGTGACTTCTTGAAGTTACTCAGAAGTGACTTCTTGAAGTTACACTGTAGTGACTTCAAGAAGTCACTGCCGGGGGTACAACTTCTCAATACGGAAGACGCTTCTACGATGAGAAAATGGTATCGCAGAAGATGAGTTTCAACATCATAGCGTCACTTCTGAGTCACTTCCGCAATAGAAAATGTTGGCAGGGTATGTATGTATATGTATCTGTATTATAATGTTTGCCTTATAATTCATGTGTGCGTTCCTTTAATGCTAAATGTGGACTTAATGTTAGAGATATTCTTCTTCGTCTGACAAAAGGAATTTTGAAAAACACAGGATAATGTGTTTACGTAATCGATGGCAAAAGCATAGAAGTACATACTATTACTTATCCATGTGAACAATAAATTTCAGTTATTATTACATGATCATCATGTAACAGTTAGTAAAACACATACCTGATGATGATGTTAGTACAAGAAAATATATGTACATCAATACTTTAACCGTATGACATGACACATGTGCATTTTTTGGATGATAAAGAATTTAGGAATGCTTCATGTATAATTCAAATATTGGTGGCAATACTGCTTTATTTACCTATATTCGAGTATACTATATAATTATATACATATGTACACATTCAGGGCATACGATGTACAGTAGTGGGCATGTGGTTAGCACATTTCGTAGAATCTGTTAGCAATTAAAGCAAATATTTTCTGTTTTTTTGTTATTTTTTAAAAACTTTTATTTTTCAAACGTGTTACCCTAAGATCACGCCACTCCATGTTTTGTTTTATAAATTTGTTACTTGCCGGTGATTTTCATTCCAGATACAACCACCCTAGAAAAACTCTGGGCGGTAATTTTGCACTAAATAAACATTTTATTCACAAAAACAAAAAAAAAATAACAGAAAAAAACTTTATTTAAATCCAAACATATATGTAGTAGGATATCCTTTGTTTTTAATAAAAGCTGCACATCTTCTGGGCAAACTCACAAACAGAGCCATACAGCGCTCTTTTTGAATTGCGTACCAAGCTTTTTGGATTTCCTTCCACAAATCGGCGTCAAGACTTTATGTGTCGCTCCACATCATTCCATAGATTCTCAATTGGTTTGAGATCTGGAGATTGCGCTGGCCATTTCAACACATCTAAGCAACTTCTCACAGTGCGTTAGTGTGTTTTGGGTCATTGTATGGAACCATTGTATTTAATAGTATTTTTTGATAAGCAGATTGTTCCATTTGCACACCGATCATTCCTACCACCCTGCTTTATGGTCTTAGAAGTATACTTTGGGTTCTGCTGCGTATTCGGAGGACGCTATTTTTCCAGAAAATATTGGGTTTTCTAAATGCTCATGGGCAAGAGAAATCCGTTACTATAATTTCTTTTTTTTTTAACATGTAGCCTGTATAACATTATAATAAGTTCCAAAACGTCGAAAACGGCCTAATACGTTATAGACCATATTCCTAAAGAAAATAAAAATGCTTGTAATTTCTTCAACGTTAGTACGTCTAGAGTCCATATGGTGAATAACCTTAGACTGTTTTCATCCGTGTACTACTTTTGTATCATAAAATATTTTCAGAATTCCTACAAACTAACAAAATATGTAAATTTACTTTCACGTTCTAAATTATTTCAAATTCAATTTGCCTTTTAACTGCAATTAACCACAAATAGAAGAAGGTTTTAAGAAAGAATACAATAAAAAATAATAATAGGACATACTGATCACACCATAGTTTACATCACAACACAAAACTGCATTTAATTATTATAATCATATAAAAGAAAAATTCGTTTGAAAAGAGCATATGTATATGATGTGTGCTTACCTCATGTCCGCCACTGTATGTCTGTCTGTATGTTTGTGTTTCAGCATTTACACCATTAATCTTCTTTACCGTTTGTTATAAAATAATGAATCGCTCGAAAACAAATTAAATCAACTTTTTAACGCTTTATTAATTATTTGTGTTTTATTTGTATTGTATTTGTTTAAAACAGCTAATCCGAACATATTTCAATCATTTACGGATAGTTGTTTAACATACTCTCATTCACAGATACATATCTAGATACATACATATGTACATACCCTGCCAACATTTTCTATTGCGAAAGTGACTCAGAAGTGACGCTAAGAAGTTGAAACTCATCTTCTGCGATACCATTTTCTCATCGTAGAGGCGTCTTCCGTATTGAGAAGTTGTACCCCCCGAAAGTGACTTCTTGAAGTCACTTCCGCGTAACTTCAAGAAGTCACTTCTGAGTAACTTCAAGAAGTCGCCGCTCTTTTGCTTTTGATTTTTTTTGCCTTTACAGATAATACACTCATATTCACCCGTATCGTGAATAAAAATTCCACATGAAATTTGTTCCCTTTTATTTTTTTAACATTGAATTTTAATAGAAAAATGTGAAAAGGGAACAAATTTCATGGGGAATTTTTATTCACGATAGGGGTGATTGACTATTGGATAACAAATATGTAAAAACTACAACAATAACAAAACAAAACCACACTTTACCACTGACCGACCACAGCAAATGACAAAATAAAACTAATTTCGATGATGTCGAAAACTTCTTTGCATTCTTTTCATTTCTTTTATAACGAGACATGTCATTTTCGGCTGGTGTTGTAAACAACAAACAATCTTCCAAACGTCGTCTGGATGATTAAAAGACAACTGCAATGTAAATTATTATTGTTATCTTCCAATTAACGTCTGGAAGTGAGTAAGACGTAACGCCTTTGACGATGGACGATGAAAGAATCTTCCAATTGCTGGCAGGGTACATACGAATATGTATGTATGTATGTACAAAGCGGCAAGAACAAAGTTAATTTGCACACACATAAGATAATAATCATATACAAATTATGTACATATGTATGCATTTCCATAAGTATGTATGTATGTTTGCATTTATGCATATCTACATACATACATACATATGTATAAATATTCTCAGTTGACCTGAGATTTGAAAGCATATGAACATATGTATGTATGTATGTACGTTCTTCAAAGCGAGGTTTTCTCGAAACAAAAATTTTCGTTTCGTAATAATTTTAGTTAGGCTCGAGTTCATTAAATTGAATTTTCATTAAATTATTTTTACTGAAGTTAGGAATTACAACTTGAAAAATTTATTATTAAAAATTTTGATAATTTTTCTTGACTGGGGATCGAACCTGGGTTGTTGAATTTCCATATGTTTCGAGAAATCCCACTTTCTCTCATCAGAATTCTTTGCGTTCTACCACATGCACCACTGGGGTGCCGGTCAGCCAACAGACAAACATCAATCCTTTAACCAGTGTTAGTTCTGGTAGTTCGAAGTTTTTGCTGTAATTATCATTCTTTATTAACTTCTATTCGTAGTTGTTTTTCTTTTTAATTCAGTTTTTTCGTATTCATGTCAAGACTTTGTCTCGAAAACTTGAATACATTTGTTTTTGTTTATTATGTTTTTTGTACACTTTTGTACAACATGTAAACATTATGGCTTGTGCCCTAGCTATTTTATAGAATTCTATAAAATAAATATTAAATATTTGATTTTTTGTAAATATTACCATATTCACAATATCGAACTACATACTTATGGCGTTTTCTTTTCTGGCAAAAAAGTTACACTTTTTACCCATTTCCCATATAAAAAGGGGAAAAATTGTAACATTTTTGCCAGAATAGAAAACGCCATTAGTTTCACAAAAAAATCACAATACCAAAATATTCCAGAAATTATGGACAACATAGAACAAACAATTTCCTTTGTCAGTTTTTAACCTAATATTCAAGGTGTATTAATCTCTTCAACAAATACATACAACAAAGACAATATTTGTTTGTTGTTAAATATATGTATGTATGCATATATGTAGATATATTTAATGTCAAAACAGGTGGCAGTGGGCTTTGTATGGGTGCTATGACTTATAATGAACCGATCGTCATAAAATTGGGCCGAATGATTTGTATATACATATATGAAACATATTTGTGTTGAATATTATTTCGATACTTACATTTTTAAGAGAGTTAAGGTACGTTCAGATTGATGAAATATTTGAAGAAAATATTTGTTATTATATTTGCTTCAAATTATGTTAAATAAAAAACCATTTTGTTTTATGTTCAAACTAAGCACAAATATTTCATAATTTTTGTTTGTTGAAACACTGATCTAATTTTATTAGACAATCTTATTTGTAATACTCGTTGGAATAAAGTGTTGGACATTCCTATAAATAATGTTTCAGATATCGACCTAATAATTTCAGCCTTTTACAAGAAAATCTATTCTATTTTTGAAATTTGTGTGCCCAAACAACATGCCAACACTTCTGTCGGACCACCTTGAAATAATAAACAATTATCACATCTTAAAAACTTTAAAAATAAACGATATAAAAAATATAAAAGAACTGGATCTGCTGTTGATTATGCAAGGTACTCTGTGAGTCTCTCGGAATATAACATATTTAATCATTCCCTATATAAGAATAACTTATTGAAAACAAAACAAATTGTTTTACTTGATCCTAAATCTTTCTATTCATTCGTTAACTCTAAAAGAAAATCCAACGGTTACCCAGCTGTAATGAAATTTAATAATGAGGAATCCAGTAACTCTAATGTCATAAGTGATATGTTTGCAGACTTCTTTTCAACTACTTATTCCGATGCTGTGTATGATGTTAAAAGTAATTATCCATATGAGATTGCATCCAACCAAATTATATCTTTTCCAACACTTGATTCTAACTCTATCTTAATTAACCTGAAAAAATTAAAGATGGCATTTACTCATGGTCCTGATGGTGTTCCCGCTGGAATTTTAAATCACTGTGCTGAGTCTTTCACTATACCATTAACTATATTATTTAACATTTCGTTAAAATTTGGCTATTTTCCCGAATTTTGGAAAAATCTTATATTATACCTCTGCATAAATGTGGCAATAAATCTGATATTGCTGATTATAGAGGAATTGCCAAATTAAATGCGATACCAAAAGTATTTGAAAACATAATTACTGATATTCTATGCCATCAGACATCATCCTTATTATCACCTTGCCAACATGGTTTTAGAAAAGGCTGTTCGACTATAACTAATGTTATTCAGTTAACAACTGAAGTTAATTCTGCATTTGAACATAAAAAGCAAACGGACGTTATATATACGGACTTTAGCAAGGCGTTTGATAAAGTTAATCATTCGCTTCTTTTACGTAAATTGGATCTCTTGGGTGTTACTTCTAATAATTTAAATTGGATAAAATCATATTTGTCGTCAAGGAAACAGAATGTTCGATTCAACAACTGTACATCTAAATGCATATCTGTTTCATCGGGTGTACCCCAAGGAAGTCATCTTGGACCACTGCTATTTTCATTGTTTATAAATGACCTCCCTAATAGTATAAACCATTGTAATATCCTAATGTATGCTGATGATGTAAAAATATTTTTTTCTTTTAACGATTATACTGGCCATGATTTCCTTCAAAATGATCTTGATAACTTTTTCCGTTGGTGCGAATATAATATGATGGAGCTAAACCTAAAAAAATGTAAATATGTACATGCGGTTTTATAGGAATAATTTCTTAGCGGTCAACTATTTCCTCGGTAATCATTATTTGGATCTTGTCGAATCATTTATTGATCTTGGAATCTTACTTGACATAAAATTAAACTTCATACCTCATATAACTTTAACTGTAAACAAGGCTAGAGGTGTCCTTGCTTTTATAAAGCGTTGGTCTAAGGAATTTTGTGATCCATACATAACTAAACAACTGTATGTATCGCTAGTTAGGCCCATTCTGGAATATGGATCCTTATTATGAGATTTATAATGAACAAATTGAGTCCGTGCAAAAACAATTTTTGCTTTTTTGTTTAAGAAGTTTTCAATGGAATTACTCTAATTTACCATCTTATACGAGCAGATTGGCTTTAATTAAATTACCCACCTTGAAAAGTCGACGCATTATGTTAAATGTATGTTTTATGTTGAATATTGTAAATGGAAATATTAATTGTGAATATCTTTTAAAATTTGTAAAATTTAATGTTCCACGTCGTAATTCTCGATACTATAAGCCTTTACATGTAACATTCTGTAGTACAAATTATGTTGTTAGAATATGTAGAAAATTTAATGATTTATACCAATTTATTGATTTTGGTCTCAATTCTACTATTGTTAAATGTAAAATTATTGTCTTCCTCAATTGTTAAGTTTCTTTTCTTTTTATTTTCATATTTCTAATTTAAGTAAAAATAAGTTTCTTTTGTTAATAGTCTGTAAGGAATTATATTCATAGACTAAATAAATAAAAAAAAAAAAATAACAAAAAGAACAACAGTGCTTCGCGAACCAATTTCTGCCTCATTACGTTTAACTGTTACTCTTCGTTACTTGGCAACAGGCGAAAGCTTCAGATCACTTCAATACGTTTTTCGTATTCCATTTAATACTATTTCAGTTATTGTTCCAGAAGTTTGCGATGCAATTTATAAGGTGTTGCAGACGGAGTACTTAAAGGTAAAATTAATAAGAAATATTGCTTGGATTTTAATGGTTTAAACTTAGGTGACAGACATATGGAACTTTCCGAACTGTATCGGGTCGATAGATGGGAAACATGTCGTGATGAACGCACCACCACATTCTGGTAGCATATACTATAACTATAAAGATACCAGTTGCAATAGTTCCTAAATTCAATTTCTTTTTATTTATATTGAATGTTTTTGTAGGTTCACATAGTATTGTGCTCATGGCTATTTCTGATGCGACGTACAAATTTTTATACATCGACATAGGAACAAATGGTCGAAGATGGGGTGTTACAATAAAAGTGCTTTCTACATAAAAAATATATGTGTATATGACTTGTAAATATGTTTTATGAAGTTAAAAAACAATAGGCTAATCAAAAATACGCATATCGTGAAATCCGCCTAAACCGTGAAAAAAAGTTCAAGCAAAAACGTGTTTGCCAATATTTTGTGATTGTGATATATTCCGAGTTTTCCGTTTTTTTTTTGTACATTTAACGCGATATGCATATTCTTGTTAACCATATTGGATTTTTAAACATTTACACAACTTATATACAAATTTAGAGCTCTTTTATCAATTTGCATATACAATAATTTGTAAAGAACTCAGCTGTTATTTGTCGTTGTTTCTTCTTACAATTTTTTTGGAAGAAAAAAATAAATGTTTGCTCAAAAATAAGCAAAATATTTTTTCTTTTCTGTTCACACTTTGTTCACATTGGACAAATATTTGTATAAAAACAAATAATTTTATTTGCTTAAAAACAGCTTTTTTTTTGTTAAACCCTCAAAATTATTTTCTGTTCAGACTACGTTAGAGAAATATTTTATATTTTTTATAAAATATTTCACCAATCTAAACGCACCTTTATACTCTTTAAAGTGAATTTCGGCAGTGAGCTTTATATGGGTGTTATAGTCAATTATGGACCGATCTACACAAAATATGTAGATATGATTAGGATTCATGTGCAACGTATTTGTGACGAAATTTGTTTGGTTATATACATAAATCATACATTTATGACCGATAAATTCTTATATAGGGGCTAGGGTAAATAATGGGTGCCCCGATAGACTATGCGATATTGTACCGCACTATCAGTCAAAGGGTTGCGGGTTCGATTCCCGCCAAAAACTCTGGGGGTTTTCTGCAGACAAGCCAAAAAGCTTCGCAATTTGTGTTTGTTAATTATATAAAAAAAAATAGACCGACTTCAACCAATTCAAAAATCCCAACTATCCTTAGGCCGAAGAATGATATCGATCGGTACACTTTAAGGTGGATGTTGGACAAATATTTATTGGAGTTACAAACATCAGCACATTTTTATAATAATAACTAACAAACAAATAAAAAATAAATAAATTACTGTTTTTTAGTTGTTTTTTGCATTGGTCCTTACCGGCGTTTGGTTTAAAATAAATTTCGCACACTCACATAATTGTTATACCCTCCACCACCAAGAGTGGTGAATGAGGGTATATTACGTTTCTCATTCAGTATAAAACTTTGTTAATATTCATCTGAGACCCAACAAAGTATATATTTTTTTATCCTTAGAAAATTCTAAGTCGATTGAGCCATTTCCGTCTGTCTGTCCGTCTCTGTAAAACACTCTCACATCCAAACTACACAACTCAACTAAATGGAATTTCCAGAAAAATATTTTATATTTTACAGGTAACTTTGGTATTAAAAACAAGCAAAAGCGATGTAGTAAAACCAGAGTTATGGATCAAAATGTGAGGCAACCTTCATACAAATTTGATATTTTTTATTTATTTTATTGCAATATTTTAAAATATATTGCAGATAATACCATGAAATTTTGTATACTTCATTTTTATGATAAAAGAAGAAAGTGTGAGAAAAATAGTAAGAATAGGTTCGTGATTTCTCATAGCCCCCATACAAAAATCTTCCCGAAATATTGCTCAATTATACATAAATGCCTATTAAATTGGAATATCAATACAAAATTCAGCAAAAATAAGTTTAATTCAAAAAGAAATCGCAAAACGAAATTTTTTTTTAGTTTGGTCCATGTTTGACCATAGATCCCATATATAGATCACTTCCAAACTTCAGTTAAATACGTATAAAACTGGTATAAATGTTTGACACAAATAATCCTTATGGGTAAATAAGTTTTTGTACTAAATTATATTATATAAGTATATCTTATAAATATCGGTACCGACATAAAACTTTATATAGATCATTTACGTATATACAAAAAATCATTTCATAAAATTTTGTGAATTTCGGTCCATTTTTGACCGTGTCCCATTTAAAGCCCTCTTCCGAAAATCACTTGAATACTCATAAATCTCTTATAAATAACGGTAAGGATCCAAAATATTACAAAGATCATTTACATACATGTCAAAATAAAACTGCTGGATTTGGAGAGAATCGGTCTATATTTGACTATATCCCCCATATAAGGTCCACTTTCAAAAACCACTTTAATACTAATGTATATCTTAAATATACCATTAGTATGTTGAAATTCGACGTGAAATATCCTCATATGCATAAAAATCACTGTTCCAAAATTTAAGAAGATCGGCCCATAATTTGTCAAAAACTGCCATATAAGAACCATTTCCAAAACCAAATGAACCCACAAAAATGTTGATATCGATATCGGACCAACTTTTATATGGATCAGTAATTTTAATACAGAAATCATATTAATATCGGCAATTAAGCTACTGGATTTTGTAGCTGTCAGTCAATAATAGCTCCTGAATTAAGTCCACTTCCGAGTATAACAACCAACCATACAACTCTTGTAAATAACGCTATTGAGATGAAATTCAGTCCATAAGTGGTCCTTCTACTATGCTACCCATAAATCTTATGTAAATAATGTTAATGAGATCAAATTCAACTAAATGAAGCCTCCTTACCCTATAATCTTACCCTTCCCCATCATGAGAAGAGTATATAAAAGTTTGTCATTCCGTTTGTAATGTCCACAATATAATTTTCCGATCCTATAAACTATATATATTCTGGATCCTTATAGATAGCGGAGTCTATTAAGCCATGTCTGTCTGTCTCTTGAAATCAATTTTCTGCAGTCCCCAGATATCTTCGGCATCCAAGTCTTCAATGATTCTGTCAGACATGCTTTCGAGAAGTTTGCTATTTAAAATCAGCAAAAGCCGTCCATAAATAACGGAGATATGAGCAAAAACCCGAGACAACCTCTGAAAATTTCATCAAAAAAACAATCAAACAAAGTGTATTAATATTGTTACGAACAAGTTTATCAACAGATGGCGTGTTTATCGACATACAACTTGTTTGGTAGAGCTGTGTCGTTCATGAACGAACGGGTTAAATTTTTTTTTTTAATATATTTTTTTTTATTATTGAATCTTTCTTATCGAAATTTACAATAAGTATTAAAATCTTAATTCTACTTGTTGTTTATTAGTTGTTACCAATGTAATCACTAACTGCTGTATTCAAATTTTTTAAAAATATCTTCTAGTTAGGCTCAAAGTATCGGTTTTTTTTAGCCTCTGGTGACCTTCGAACTGAAGCAGACCCCGAGCGAGGTAGTTAGGATGGGCCATTACTTTATCGATGTAGTTGATTGAATATTTTTTAATTTCCTCCTGGATAGTGGGGACGTTGAGATCTTTGTGGATAATATCATTACGTATATACCATGGGGCGCAGACAATTTGTCGTAATATTCTAGACTGTCTTCTTTGAAGCTTTTGGATGTTAGATGAGCATGCAGTGCCCCATAATTGGATGTCATATGTCCATATTGGTTTTATGATGGACTTGTATAAGGGAATTTTGTTGTCTAACGACAAGTTTGAGTTTCGACCGAGAAGCCAATGTAGTTGAACTGCTTTAAGTTCCATAGCCGTTATATTCGCTTCAATATGACGAGACCAGGTCAAGCGTCTATCTATATGAATTCTCAAGTACTTAACATGGTTTTCTACCGGAACAGTGATGTTATTTATTTTTACAGCTGGGCAGGTTTGTCTTCTGACTTAACTGATAGTTAAGTGGGCACATTTAGCCGGGTTGACATTTATTCTCTATTTTTCTAGCCAGGTCTCTAGTTCAGTGCATCTGCAAATGTAGAGGTATGCGTGCTCAGGTTTTTTGGCATATCCTCTGTGTATATTATATATAGAAGCGGTCCTAATATGCTGCCTTGGGGGAAACCAGCAGTAATTTTCTTGAGGGGGGAGTATTTATCTTGCGCCTTTACTGTGAATGTTCTGCTTGTTATATAGCTCTCCAGAAGCTGGTGAGTGCTTTGAGGAAGCAAGCATCATGCCAAACTTTGTGAAATGCTTGGGAAATGTCTATAAACAGGGCTGAGCAGTATTGCTTTTTCTCCAACGCCGATCTAATTAGAGTGAAAATTCTATGCACTTGTTCTATTATACTATGTTTCGCTCTGAATCCGAATTGGTGATCCGGGATGATGTCGTGTTCATTTAGATGAGGAGTTATACTTAAAACGAATATTTTTTCGAAAAGCTTTGATAGGATTGATAATAAGCTTATCGGTATGTACGACGCAACCTGGCTAGCATCTTTTCCTGGCTTGGGAATCATAATAATTATGATATGTATTCAACATAAAGTTCTCTTAATAAATAATTTCTCACTCAGTGTTCTCTTAGTTATTTCATTAACTAGTTTATATATATATTTATGTTAGTAATAATAAAGAGTTAGTCTTCAACTGGTACTGAAATGCATTGTTTCTTTAGCATATCATGGGCGACGAGAAAAAAAAGTCCAGTAAATGGTAAAGGAAGAAAACAAAGTAAACGAGGAAAAAGAAGCAGATGAAGTATAAATGGCTAAATTTATCGGTTCTGTAGATCAATTTTTGCTAGGAAAAGATTCCGATCTTTATGCTCGTAGATTGGATCATCTTTTTAAATTGAATTCTATAAAAGACACCGAAAAAATTGGATTTTTATGCAGTTTCGGTGGTGCAGAGTTTTACCGGGTAATTGTTTCTTTGACGGCTCCTAAAACTGAAAATGATTATACATATGCAGAGTAGGTGACTAAATTAAAAAGTCTCTTAAAACCAAAAAGAAATATCATTGCAGAATGTCATAAGTTCTTTAAAACTAATACAAGTGTTGGTCAAGAACTAGCGGATTTTGTGATTGAGCTATAACAACAGACACAATATTGTGATTTTGGTGACTTTCTGGATAAACAGCGATTATTGAGTGAAGTTGATTTGAGTAAATTCTAAAATGCAATAGAATTAGCAAACGCGGTGGAAATAACAGCAACAAACGTATCATTAATCAAAGAGGAAGATGAGAACATTAATGCGTTGAAGAAAAACGGGTATGGAATGTCAAGAAGAAGGGAGATATCTGAACAGCAAAGCAGCACAGTCAACAACTCTAACGGTAGCTACAACAAACAATTTTACAAAAATGTGATTTTCTTTAATTGTGGAAAGCAAGGCCACATGCAAAAATTTTGTAAGAAAAAGAGAGGACAACCGAAAATTAAGAGTTTGGAGGAAGAGAATGAAGAAGAGGAGCGAGTGTATAATTATATAAATAATATAAAATTTCTTAAAATTAAACCCTTAAAACTTAAAGTAGATTTTGAGAATATTGATATAGAATTTGAAGTAGATACCGGGATTCATAAGGCAGATTTTTACAAATATTTTTCTAAGTGTAAACTTCTAAAGGATGAATTTTCTATAAAATTAATTTCTGGGGATCGAGTTGAAGCGCTTAGAGAATTAACGGTTAAGGTAAATTTTAAACGATGTAATTTTAATCTAAAACTGATTGTGTTAAATACACAGAAAAAAATAAAAATGAGTTTCAATTAAAATATTTGTGGAATCAATTAAAAATTTAATTGAAATCGGACCTGTAAACAAAATGATAGTATCAATTAAAAAAAAATTTGAGATTTAATTGAAAATATCAGAAAAAGTAATTGAATCAATTAAAATTTTAATTGAAAATTATTTTAAAATCAATTCAAGGTTTAATTGAAAAAAAACATGATTTTTTTTCTGTGTACAGAAATGTATTTCTATCCATTAATGGGTAGACATTGGTTGGCTGTAATTTTTAGTGGGTGGAAATTTTTTTTTACCGATTATGAGTATTCCAATGTTAATTTGGCAATAACTGATTCTGAATTGAAATTAAATAAAATGAGTTTTTTGAAAAAGTATAAGGCTATTTTTACTAAATCAAACGATTCTGTTATAAGAACTTTTAAAGCGGAAATTGTATTGAAAAATGATTCGTACCCTATTTTTTTGCAAATCAAATACCGTCCCTTATGGCCTGAAAGCTAAGGTTAAGAACGAACTTAACAGATTATGTGATGAAGGTGTGTTAGTACCGGTAACGAGAAGCAATTGGGCCAGCCCATAATTGTTAACAAAGGGGATGGGTCAATTCGGCTTTGCGTAGACTGTAAGAGAACCATAAACAAATTTGTAGAGATGGAACACAGCGCAATACCACGTATAGATGATATATTGGCATCTATGGCAGGCTGGAAAGTGTTCACCAAATTAGATTTGACTGGGGCTTACTTACAGGCTGTTTCAGAGCGTTCTAGTGAACTGCTAACCATCAACACCCATGTTGGGTTATTCCAATTTACTAAATTAGTTTTTGGACTTGAAACAGCACCCCAGATATTTTGTTCAATAATAGATCAGATTTTACGAAATATTGAAAATGTTCAGGTTTATTTTGATGACATATTAGTTGGAGGCAAATCAGAAGAAGAATGCAAAGTAAATTTGTTACGAGTATTAGATATGTAGGTTGTTAGAATACAATGTAAAGGTGAATTTAGAAAAATGTGAATTTTTCCGATCAGAAATTGATTATTTGGGTTGTCGAATAAATGGGTTTGGTATAGTCCCAAGTCCACAGAAGGTGGATGCCGTTTTTAATGCTCCAGAACCAGGCAACAAATCTCAATTGAAGTCATACTTGGGGATGATTAATTATTATAATAAATGTATTCCTAATTTGTCTGGTGAACTACATTGCTTGTACGAGTTGACTAAGGAAAAGGTAAAGTGGTCATGGGGGAAAAAACATAGTGAAAGTTTTCAACGCAGTAAGCGATTGGTTAATAACATAAAAATATTGAAACATTATGATCCTACAAAGAAGATTATTGTGTCTGCAGATGCAAGTCCATATGGAGTAGGTGGAGTATTGTCCATGTTATTGATGGCGTGGAACGTCCAGTGATGTTTGCATCGAGTACGTTAAGTGCTGCAGAACATAATTATTCGCAGCTTCACAGAGAGGCTCTAGTCATTATATTTGCAGTAAAAAAATTCCAAATATATCTCTGGGTTTAATTTTACTATACACAGTGATTATCAGCCTTTACGGGCAATTTTTGGTGAAAGAAAAAGTATTTCAGGTGTGGCAGCTAATCGCCTTCAGAGGTGGGCTATTTACTTATCAATGTATTCATATGACATTAAATATAAAAAAGCAAAGGATATTGCTAATGCAGATGTATGGGGAATAATACAGGTATTGAATATAATCGTATAAATAGTTTGGACACTTTCCCTCTAATGACGGAAGACGTAAAAGAGGCGATGAAGAATGACTCGTGTATGACGCAAGTTTATAATTCTATTCTAACAGTCAAGTGGCCAATAGAGAAAACAGATGAGATACAAAAGCATTATTTAAAAAGAGAATCTCTAGCTACCGAAAATGGGTGTTTATTTTACGGAGATAGAATAGTAATACCGAGTACCTTACGTGATAATGTTTTAAAATTAATTCATGACTAACATATAAGGATAGTTAGAAGTAAAGCGTTGGCAAAAACAGTTGTATGGTGGCCAGGTATAGACCAAGATATTGCAAATGTTAATAATAAATGTGATCTTTGTCAGTCTACACAAAACGCAAAGCCAGCTATTCTATCAAAATGGATGGAGGCAACTTATCCATTTGAAAGAATTCATATCGATTTTTGTTCACTAAATGGACACCAGATTTTAATCTTATATGATGCGTATTCCAAATGTATGGAGGCCATACCTTTTAGAACAACTACAGCAGCTGTGGTAATTGAAAAACTGCTCCACGTTTGGGCTACCATTTAATATTGTAAGTGATAATGGACCACCATTCAGCTCCAGAGAATTTGTTGAATTTTGTAAATCTAATGGTATAGTTCCTCTTAAGCCTCCTCCATACCACCACAATCAAACGGCAGTGCAGAAAGAGCTGTACAAACCTTCAAAAATGGATTGCGAAAATCACCGTTGGAGCAAAAAGAGGCTGGTAAATCTTTACAACTAAGAATTGATCAATTCTTAATAAAGTATAGAACAACTCCGACTTCGTCAACGGGCTTAACACCAGGAGAAATGATTTTTCAATACAAACCACGAACATTGCTTAACGTATTAAATTCTAATAAATCGAGTGTTACAACGGACACAAATTCAAAATCAGTTGAACCAAATATTGGAATAAAAAAACACGAATCTAAAGGTTATCAGAATAAATTAGTACAGTTTAAGGTGGGTGAGGAAGTATGGTACAAAAATGTTTTTTCCAATTTTGTTAAATGGGTAAAAGTGAAGGTTATTAGTAAACTAATTACAGGTATATGGTTTTAGTCAATGGAATACAAAAACAGGCACATACAGATCAATAGAAACTGGGGAAGGCTTAAATGAAATGCCTAAAGAAAGTCAAAGTAATATTAAGGAGGAAGAGGGGCAACGAATCGTCACTCGAAGTATTTCTAAAAAGAATAAAATCATAGGTGGGAAGTGATTTTGTTTAAGTTGGGAGGAATGATATGTATTCAACATAAAGTTCTCTTAACCCTTTGTTGCATGATTTTTTCTTGTGGAACCAAATAAATTGATTTTAATAAAAATTGTTCTCGCAAACTCAAAAAAAATATTGGAAAAAAATTTCTGCTGCCCGATTTTCCGGAAAACAGATTTTTCGTCCCGTTGCAAATCTGCATCATCATGCATTTATACATGCAAAAGTAAAAAACAAAGTTCTTAAGTTTTTAGTGATATTTATTAATCTGATATCATCAAACATGTCTAATCGTAGTTTTTAAAAGAATATATATAAAATTGTTGATGCAAAATAAAAAAGAATTCATTTCTTAAAAAAAGTTGGTACAATCAATCTCTGTTAAAAGAAAAAACAAATATTTTGATACCTTTCTAGGAATGGAAAGTTTGGAAGCAGTTATTGTTTTTATTTAAGCATAAGGCAGAATTGCATTTATCGCATTTTATGAAGCTGTATCCGGTACAGCTTGGAACCTTACACCTAAGACGCTTTTCCATGTAAACTGGCATATGCGATATCCCGTCCTTTCTTATATCATCTGTCACATGTGAGCTTAACCATTTTGTTTTTCGTTGCCCTTGTTCTGGCTGCACTGGAGAGCTGACTGGCCGGCCCCTAAGTCTTGAAAGCACTACACCACTTCTGCAAAGTGATTCTGCAATATCCATGAGTTAACGACTGTAATATCTAATAAATGGTAAAATATCCGCATATACCATTTTCGGGACTTTATTTTTATTCGATATCGTCCAATAAGGCTGTCTGTTAAGTCAACACCACCCATGTGCATATTATATTGTTTAATTATATTGGGGCAGTCTATTTCAATGTGCTGCATCTTGGTTTTATCGTATCTTTTTACAGTTAAGATTGGGTGAGCGCTAACGAATGTTGACAACAAATTTACAGCCTTATTGTCTTTCCAGCAAAGTGATCATATGTCGACGTTATCAATGTTGGCAAAAAATTCAACTGACCTTCCTCTTGGCTCTTTATTTAGATCTTTTTCCGTTGGAAGCTTACAGTTTGTTAATCTATTTCTGCGAATAGTGCCAACGGAGTATATTCCTTATTTCATCTAAAGATAAACACTCCTCTCATGGGATCCTTGAAAATTTATTAACCAGATGGGTCAAAAGTGGTCTAATTTTATATAGTCTATCATGTCTAGGGTGATCCCTTGGCAGCATGCTGCTATTTGTATTAAAATGCATATATCGTCGAATTTTTTCAAATTCATTCACAGTCATAGTGTTCGCTATGGTTTCATTTCCAACAATAGGGCTCCAATTACGTGAGGGACTTTTTAAAGTCCCTCACTTCAACAGTAGCTGATGTTGATGGTGGTTGTTCCGTGTATAAATTTTCCGCTGATAAAATATCCACATCTTCTACGTCCACTGGTTTTGTTACATCATCTGGGTCTGTGCCCTCGCCACATTTCCTAACAATCACCAGATCTTCGTTGTCGAGCATTTCGTCACCACTTTCATTACCAAAATCATCTTCACTGTCAACCCACTCGTCCAAAACCCTCTCCAGCTCTTCATCAGATAAAAATAAAGGCATACTAAAAATCATAAATAAAAGTATAAGTAAGTGCATGGTGTTGCAAATATGCATCATAGTTTATTTCATGAAAATTAAATGTTTTTCTTTATAAAATATGATCGATTTAATTTTTATTCGATAGTCAAATATACAAAAAATTAAAAAATAAATACTTACTCGTGAAAAACTTGTTGGATATTAAACTTTTTAGTAAAACACTAACACAAAATTGTAGTTTTTAACACGTGCACTTTCCGTTCACTTGAAAACCAATTTATTTTAAAATTGAGCATAATTTAAAATCAAAAGCAGTTAAGTTATCAAAAACATAAATAAAAAAGAAAAAATAAAGTACAACAAATACAAACCGTTACTTATTTTTTTAAATAGAGAGCATTTAAAAGTATGATGCAGATATGCAACACTATGCAACAAAGGGTTAATAAATAATTTCTCACTCAGTGTTCTCTTAGTTATTTCGTTAACAAGTTTATATATATATTTATGTTAATACTAATAAAGAGTTAGTCTTCAACTGGCACTGAAATACATTGTTTCTTTAACATATCATAGACCTCTTCCATAAGGATGGGAAGTATCCGACTCTTAATATCGCGTTAAAAATGAGCAGCAAGATTCTAGAAGCAGACGATGGTAAGTTCCTTATCATTGACCCTGTGATGCGGTCAGGTCCGGGAGATTTTCTAATATTCACTTTTTCTATTGCAGATTTTACTTGATTTATGTTAAATATTATTGGATGGTTTACCTTATCAGGAATGATTGCACGACAGGAACATGTATGTGCATCATGTGGCGTGAAAACTATCTCAAGGTGGCCCACGAAAGCGTTTAATTTTTCATTTGTGTTTTTGGCCCAAGTGCGGTTTTTCAGTCTTAATGGAGATTCTTGGGTTATAGGGCATTTCATATGCCGTACAGCCTTCCATAAGCCGTAATTGGTGTTGTTTGTGGCATCTAGGCTGTTTAGATAGATTTCTATTGCAGACTCGTGGTTCTGTCTCAATTTGTTGCGAAGAGTTGTCAGGCATAATTGTAGTTGCGCCTTAGTGGTTGGGGAACGACTGTTTTGCCATTGTCTTCTTAACTTCCTTTTTTCTCTGATAAGGGTCTCTATATCCGTCGATGTATTGTAAGGAGCACGTTTAATTGTCCGCTTGATTTGGGTTGCATTTCTTGATGCAGAATCCAAGACTTCTGTAAACCGGTCGACAGCTATTTGGATGTCAGATGAATTTTTTAGGGGAATGCACTGTGATATGTAGGTGAGAGCTCACATACATTGTATACTTTAACCAAATTGTGTTTCTGTTTGGATAGGAAATAAAATTTTCAGCTGCGCCGTCAGAGTTGTCTTTTAAAATGAGGATGGAAGATGAATGATCAGACGACAGATCAGAGGAGGAACTAACTAGTACCTGATCGCGCTTGATGTTTTTATACCCTTCACCTTCATGAGAAGGGTATATATAAGTTTGTCATTCCGTTTGTAATTTCCACAATATAATTTTCCGACCCTATAATATATATATTTTGGATCCTTATAGATAGCGGAGTCGATTAAGCCATGTCCGTCTGTCTGTCTGGATGTTGAAATTAGTTTTTTTAAGTCCCCAGATTTCTTCGGAATCCAAATCTTCAATAATTTTGTCAGACATGCTTTCGAAAAATTTGCTATTTAAAATCAGCAAAATCGGTTTAGGCCAAAAAGAGTTATGGACCAATATGTGAGACAACCTCCATAAAAATTTGATATTTATTGCAATATATTGAAATATATTGCAGATAATACCATGAAATTTCTCATAGCCCCCATACAAATATTCTCGAAATATTGCTCCATTATACATAAATGCCTATAAAATTGGAATATCAAGACAAAATTCAGCAAAACGAAATTTTTTTTAGTTCGGTCCATGTTTGACCATAAAAAAACAGATATAAATAATGTTAAACGGCTAAAATTTGACATGAATAATCTTTATAACCAAATAAATTGTTGTACTATTGTTGTCATAGCTCCCGTACAAGGACCACATCTGAAAAAGACATTTATCCATATATATATTGTATAACTATCGGTACTGACTCAACACTTTGCACTGATCATTTACATATATACAAAAATCATCCCACAAAATTTTGTGAATTTCGGTGTATTTTTAACCGTATGCCCTATATGTCCTCTTCCGAAAATCACTTTAATACTCATAAATCTCTTATAAATAAGGGTGCGAATCCAAAATTTTACACGGATCATTTACATACATGCCTAAATCAAACTGCAGGATTTTGAGAATATAGGTCCATATTTGCCTATGTAACCCATACAAGGTCCACTTCCGAAATCCACGCTAATACTAATATATATCTTAAATATATCGTTATTATGTGAAATATCCTCATATGCATGAAAATCACTGTTCCAAAATTTAAGAAGATCGGCCCATAATTTGTTATAGCTGCCATATAAAAATGTCCAAAAAAACAAATAAATTCGGGTCAAAAAATATTCGGTCCATATTTTATAATCATGATATATATCGTTGGAAAGGTATTTTTAATACCTTTTATTTAATGTATTACAAATTATCATACACCCAGTATTTCCCGAGATATAGGCCTATATATTTTGAACTTTACGGGCCCGCCCCCTCGAAAATAGGCGTGACCGCCAACAAATTTTTTTTTGCTGGCATCTCCTCTAAAAGCCCTATGTGATGAAGTTTTTTTTTGAGCAAAGTCACTAAAACCGAATTGTTCCCCTTTTTTATACTCTGTTTGTTAAATTACACTCAAGATTATTATGAACATTAGACAAACTCTGTAAATTATGGTAAGAATTGGTAATTAAATCAATTAAAAATGGTGAAAATTAGACAAAATTTAAAATATTTAACAAATTATGTTGGTCGTAAAATTGTCTTTCAAACAATATATCAAATAATAATTAAATTTGCACTAAGACTGAATAGAAAACACAGAATAAGGATATTCTAGTCCTATAACCAGTGCAGTTTTTGTATTTCTTATTACGTTTTGGTGGAGGGTATTTAAGATTCGGCACAGCCAAATATAGCACTCTTACTTGTTGTGAGGTAACATTGTTTTTAAAGTTTTGGAGTCTAATTCTACTCTCGAAAGTGCATCTGCGTTAGTATTGTTTATTCCGTTTTGTATATTATTTGGAAATCGTAATCAGATAGTTCTAGTCGAATTCTGGTTAATTTGGAACTTGGATTTTTATGTTAAAATAGTGCAATTAGTGGTCACTAACAACAATAAATTTTCTGTCATAAAGATTTTTTTTTTTAATACATTTTATTTATTTATTGAATCTTCAGATAATGAAATGACAAAATAAGTTTTCGAATCTTAATACTAAAAGAAAATAATAAGTCCACTGAGCCAGTCATCTCCCTCCTTCTCAACCGAGCATGGCCACTAAAGTGAAGGATGTCTCGTGCAAGTGTTTTTGGATGGTGTTCAAGTCTGCTAACATATTTTGAGGCATATTTTGTAAATTCGACTTTCACCAAAGGAATGCCTAGATCTTTGTGAATTCGAGAATTTTTAACGTACCATGGAGCTGCAGTAATTATACGTAGAATTTTATTTTGACCCCTTTGAATTTTTTCAATGTTAAATGCTGAGACAGTACCCCATAATTGAATTCCATAACACCAGATTGGCTTTAGAATTGCATTGTACAACAAAAGTTTGCAAACCAACTTTAATGTAGAATTTCTGCCGATTAGCCAATTAAGTTGCACTGCTTTTAATCTCATCTGTGTAAGTTTTGCGTCGATATGAGACTTCCAAGTTAAACGACGATCGAGGTGGATTCCAAGGTATTTGACTTCATTGTGTTGCGGGATAATTTGGTTATTTATTCTGATGAACAAGCAGGTATCTTTTCCCAATGTGAAAGTTATATGAATACATTTCTGTTCGTTAACCCTGATTTTCCAAAGCTCAAGCCAATTCTCTAGTTTATAAACATATTTCTGCAAATTCTGTGATGCTATTTGATGGTCCTTATGAACTCTAATAAAGGCTGTATCGTCTGCAAAAGTTTAAGTATGTATTATGGGGTCTGACGTCATGTCGGATGCATAAATCAAATATAAAGTAGGACCCAGTATGCTACCCTGGGGTACTCCTGCTTAAATTGGCTGAGCGGGGCTTAAAAAAATCGCCTTCTTTGATTGTAAATTTGCGACCATATAAATAACTTTTCATAAGTTTGTGGGTGTTAGCAGGCAGAGCTAATTTTATTTTATGCATTAAAACTTCATGCCAGACTTTGTCGAACGCTTGGGAAACATCAATGAAAAGCGCGAAAGAGTATTTTTTCTCTTGTAATGGTATTTTTCGTTAAATTTTATTAGTTTTCATCTTGGTGGAGTTTTCAGGAAAGATGTGACCACACGTTCAAATTCAAGCTATACTCGCCGGATGGGGTGGGGTTCTTAGTCACATTCATGTCCCAATGATACCATAACAAAATTGAACGTGTTTATAAAATCCATGAATTATATAATATATCTAAATTATTCGGACGGACAACAATTTACCTGAAGCTTACACAAAGTTGACTTATTCAATGACACATTCCTTGGATCTTCTGATTTGATAGATCCTGCCCTCTCCAACCATTGTTCTCTTTTATCTCCTATTAATTTCTTAGAGAACCCCTATATTCAACACCAACCTAGTTTGGCTCCTTTACTTCAAATTAATTACTTCATATTAATATTTCATATTAACAATTTATTATAAAACAAATAAAAATATACAAATTTGTTGTTTCATAAATGTATTATCATAATTGTTATTTTGATATACTAATTTTAAATGAATAAACAGATATTAAATAAAAAAAAATCTTGTTTTGTTACTTACTGTAATTTCATCCCACGTAGCTCAGGCCTGTGCATTTTCGTTGATGAAACCCAGTTGTTGTTGTTGATTCAATTATAAATAGAGCAGCTATGTTACAAATAAAATATCAATAATAATATAGGAGATTCTAAATAATACAAAAAAGAGGTTTACAAAATAGAGAAACAACATTTATAAAATTTAGACATTTGTCTTATTGAGAAGCAAAATAAAAACGAATGTGATGAAAAAATAACAAAACTAACTTGAACAAAATAGGGGTATTCACAGATAGTATAGAATTACAACCTAGAACAAATTAGAAATTTTAATCCTAGTAAAATTAATAATTTGAATATTGTAAATTGAACCTAGGTAATTACAGATACATACATACACTTATATAAAGATATTTTCATTAATAATAAATTATTACTAGGAAAATATAAAGAAATACATTTTTCTTTTCTTTTTAAATGTTTATGAAAATTATTAGGTATTTAGTTTTACATAAATTTAATTATTTTGATGTTACATAAAATTATAAACGAATTGAAAATAATTAATAATAATAATTAAATGTATTGATATAATTTCGTCAAAAGTCGTATGGATAGTATGACTAAATATTGATATTAATACTGCAATATATTAAATATTTTAAATATATATTAAAGTTTATTAAAATATGGTATTACTTCTCGATGACCAAAGTTTTATTATGGGTATGATGAGGTTATGGTGAATATTCTGGTGAAGTCTTCGGAGGTTGCAAAATGAAGCACGTGGATTATCGTCACCATTTGTCCAAAACAAAAAATATTGCCTGCTGGTAGATAAGGCTACGTCTTTTTGCCCACTAATCTGGCAAGAATCTTTTCTTTAAATTGGCTTCCAGAAAAATTTGTCTTTATTTTCTGATTTTTCTATTCCTTTTATATTTACTTATTAAATTATACTTTTAAACAAAACTATATTTGAAACACTTTTTAATATATGTAGGTAAATAACTTTTTAACTTCTTTATACAATGATGGTCATTAATCGAATGCCTTTTTTTCTTTCTTTTCCTCTTTTTTTTTTTTTTTTTTAATTATTGAGCTTAGTCTATTTTAGTTTCTCGAATTTTCCGTGTGAATACACCTGTCTTATTCACTCATTCATAAAATCTACTCATTAAATTTCATTATAACTATTTATTTTATTCATTCATAAAACCTAATTATAAAAAAAAACTAACGGAACATTTACTCACTCATTGAGACGTTTTACATACTCATTTCATTGAATTACTCAGTCGTTTCATTGAGAATCAAATGTAATTGAAACGAATAATGAAATGAATAAAGTAAAACAAGACAAACAGGTGGATAAAAAAATAAATATCAGTGATGACACGAACGGGACGATAATAGAAAATATTTATGTTGGTTTGGAATAATTAATCAAATAAAGTGAACCGTCACAACACAGGTAAATTTTCATTTATATTTAAATGCCAAATTTAACTGAAAACGGTACTATGTCAAAACTGTCAAGACCTTAAATCCTTGGCATGAAATGTGCCTATTTTCCTACCCTGTAAATCAGATATTTCATAGTAGCAAGTTCCAATTCGCTTATCTATTCTGCATTTGAGGTATTTGGGAGCTAATTTTGCATTAAAGGTGTTCGCTTTATTACTTAAGACAAAGTTTCTTCTGTACACCTCATCACCAACTTTATAATTAATAATTTTAGAACGAAGATTGTATTGTTTTTTGTAAGAATTATATGCTCTTTCTAAATTTTCCTGAACTTTTTCACGTACAATTTTAAGTTTATCAAAATGTTCAATTTCTTCACCATTCTCCAAAGAATTTATGTTTCTTAATAATTGATACGATTTTGCATGACAGATCATAGGGTAACCAAACAATATATGATATGGGGAATATCCAGTAGAAGAATGTACTAGGCTACGTAGGGCTACACAAATGTTACTAACATGAGAATCCCAATTACGGTGATCTTGATCAAGGTACGAACGTATAGCTGCCAAAATAGATCTATTTAGTCTTTCAGAAGAATTTGACTGGGGATTATACATTGCGGTAAATATGTGTTTCACACCATATTTTTCCAACAGGGTTCTAAACAAAACAGATTTAAATTGGCTACCGTTGTCAGTGACCACAAACTCTGGCACGCCAAACCAATGAAAAACATTTGATTCTATAAAATTACATATTTCGACTGAGGTAAATCTTTTAATAAGTTTTAGAATAGGATATTTAGAAAAATGATCCACTATAACTAACATTCCCACATAGCCATTCTTGGATCTAGGGTAGGGACCTAAAAAATCCATAAAGAGCCTTTGGAAGGGTCTATCCGAAATAATCCTTTCCCCCATTAAAGGTCTCAGCATAGTGTTTGGAGCCTTTGTTTGTTTACATATATTACATAAACTAATAAAATTTCTAACATCTAAGGACATTTTCGGCCAATACATATTACGTTTCAATTTCTCAATGGTTTTCCCTACACCGCAGTGGGATGAATTAGGCAAACAATGCGCTCTACGAATGACCTCATTTACTAGATCGGAAGGCACCCATAGTTTCCATGAAGATGATTCATTATAGGGATTGCCGTTTGAAAAGTTAGTCCTTTTATACACAAACTTGTCAATGACCTTCAGGTCCGGGTAATCGTTTTCATTCTCAGAAATAAAATGTCTAAGTTTAATGTATTCCGCGCTATCAAAAGAGGGAGATTGAATATCAATTTCTGGCTCTACTTCTATAGGAGAAATGGCCTCTAGAGACAGTCGAGACAAGGCATCGGGAACAGTTTGAAGACTACCTTTCCGATGCTCGATGGAAAAATCATAGCCTTGGAGTCGAAGCGACCACCTTGCTAACCGTCCATTTAAATCCGATTGTCTCATAAGCCATTGCAGGCTTGCATGGTCCGTAATTACCTTAAATGTGTGGCCTTCAACATACTCACGAAACTTTTCTATACATTTTACAGCTGGTAAACATTCAAGCTCGGTAATGGAGTAATTCCTTTGGGCTTGGTTTAGCTTGTATGAGTAGTAGGCAATCGGCCTCTCCACTCCCTCAGAATCCTCTTGAGCTAAGACTCCTCCAATACCAAGCTTGGATGCATCGCACTGTATTATAAATGGATTATCGAAATTTGGCGTAATCAGAACTGGAGCAGTAGTTAGACACAATTTAATTTTTTCATACGCTACATTTGCCTCTTGCGTCCATATAAATTTTTTTGTTTTCTTCGTCAGGTCTGAAATCGGTGCAGTCATTTCGGAAAAATTTTCAATGAAACGCCTGTACCAACCAGCAAGGCCCATAAATTTCCTGACCTCACGGACAGACTTCGGAGGTGGCAAATCCCTAATGGCTAGTATCTTGTTCGGGTCGGTTTTTATAACGCCATTACCTATGATATATCCGAGGTATCTGACTTCATTTAAACACCAATGGCATTTAGAAATATTTAATGTAAGACCAGATTTTCTTAATATGTTGGCAACATCTAATAATAAATCCAAATGTTCTTTGAAATTTTGTGAAACTAAAAGTAAATCGTCTAAATAGATGAATACTTGATTTCGAAGTGTAGGTGGAATAATGATGTCCATAAGACGACTCATGGTTTGTGGTGCATTTGTTAGCCCAAACGGCATTACTTTAAATCTGTATAAGGGTCTGTTAGGAATAGTAAAAGCTGTCATATCACGTGAATTCGGTTCTAATCCAATTTGCCAAAAGGCATGTTTGAGATCTAAGGAAGTTATAAACTCAGCCCTTGGCAACCTTGAAAGAATATTGCTAATTTTTGGTTGAGGATATGCATCCTTGACTGTAACGGAATTTAACTTCCTTGAATCCAAACATAGCCTGGACTTCCCATTTTTCCTAACCAGCGTAACAGGGCTACTCCACGGACAGTTGGGCGGAGCCTCCTCAATAATATCCATAGCCAACATGTTATCAACTTCTGCGTGAATCAATTTCTCGATGGCTGGGGATACTGAAAAATACCTCTGCTTAATAGGTTTTGAATCCTTTAATATTTCTATTGAATGGTAAATTAATGAAGTTCTACCCAAGCCATCACGCTCATACGAAGGAAATTGTTTAATTGCATTTTCTAATTGTAAACGCATTGAGGTGGTAAGATTATGACCATATCCTGAAGCAGGTAAATTTAAGCTATTAATTTCTAATAAACTTGGATTCATAAGGTTAAATTTCCTAACAAAATCTATCCCTAAATATAACTCATTTTTCAGACCTGGTATTATGTATATCCTAATTGCATTATTCACACCTCTAAATTCCACTGTAGTTTCAATATATCCTAAAACATCGTATTTTTTTCCACCTGCAGTCGTTACACTTTCTCTTAACTGTCTATAAGGAATGTCCTTTCTCAAAAAATCTTTTGCGGCTGAGCCTGAAATACATGTATCCCGCTAAATTTATTCCAAAAAGAGTAATTTTTATAAAAAATCGTGTATCGTCCTGAATTTGTTCAATTGCTTGTACAGAGTGATTAATAACTTTTCTATCAAAAACAACATTTTTCCAGAACTGTGGTAATCTTTTGGTATTTCTATCTGTAGTAATGCTATGTCCTCTTTCTGAACTAAAACCCTCACAAAAAATTTTTTCACGCGCCCTCTGATATTTTAAAAGTTTTTCGTGGTACGGAAGTAACGGGGTCAATTTTGGTTTGTTTTCGTTTCCGATATTTGTTACAGGGTTAGAGGTCTGAGTTGAACTTGTTTCAAATATTTTTATTTTTCCGAGCGGAAACCGCTCGCTCGTCCGTTTCCCTGGTTCTGGCAATTGGAACAATTTGGTTTAAATACATTTTGAGCCCCGCAACCATAGCAAAATATTGATCTTTCTTCAAGACAATCGGTAAATCGGTGACCTTTTTTCCTACAATTCCAACAAATTATATCTGAAACTTTCTTAATTTCCGAAATATCTTCATTAAATTCTTCCTCTACTTCGTTAAATTCAATTTCGTTCACTTTCCTATTCGTTGACCTCACACTATTAAGTTTGTCCATTTCTAGACTCAAATGTTCACGTCTGAGCATTAAAAATCGTAGATGAGCTACATTATTGATATTAGTATAAAATAATTCCCTGCGAAGCTGTGGTCTTAAGTTTCTTCTAAGGATTTCAACAAGTTCGATTTCTGAAAGCTTATATTGTAGCCTACCACAGAGTTTTATGATTGCTGAATAGTATTCCTCAAAGCTCTCCCCTGATAACTGCTTTCTGTCTCTGATCATCTCCCTGACATCATTATCGGAGAAATGGTCAGCGAAATATGCTTTCATGGCCTTACAAAGAGATTCCCAAACTATCTTCGATACAGAGCTCCTATACTCCCAGTACCATTCCCTTGCTCTTCCGGTAACTAAAATGTGAAAATGATCACAGAGTAAGCGGAAATCCCCACCTAAATTATCCTTAGTTAAGGCAGTAATCATGTATATGAATTTACTTACGGGAAAATTAGTTGAGTTTCCATCAAACCTAATATTCCAGCTATTTATCAGATTAACAACTTTACTACTGTTTGTTAAGGCTACAGCAGAAATTTCATTTTGATTTCCGGGAGCACTATTTCTATCATTATCATCGTTATGATAATTGGGAAACTGTAGAAGTTGTTCGTTATTTTGTATATTTTGGGGATTTGAAACTATAGAGGTACGATTTATTGGAGGAAATAATTCTCTAGGAAAATGTTGTTCTATATTTTGTTCTACATTTCTATATATCTCAATTCTTTCTAATTTGTTTGTAAGATTCTCAATAATTTTATATAGTTTTGCAATTTCATTTTGATTCGACTTTTCAACAACAGTGCAGTCTACTAAAAGTTGTTCGTGGCTAGACAAATCTATATTTTCATTAGTATGAATCAATCTACTAGAGGATCGAGTATTGTGAGAAGGGGCTGGAGGTAAATTTTTCTTTTTTGGTATAGCACCTTGAGGAGTTGACGTACCCGAATGTAATAAAAATTTGGTAAGAGAAGAATTGGTAACCGCCTTTTTACATGTCGGACAAAAAGGAGTTTTCTCAAGATATTTAATCATACAATTTTGATGAAATGTGTGAAGACATTTAGTAGAAACTAAAGGTTCAGCATTATCCATAGGACTTGAACAAATTATACAATTTACTGGTTCCATTCTTTATTGTAGTAATAGTAAATAATAGAAATTTCATAAAATTTAAAGAAGTATTAGAGATTCCAAACGAAAGTGGTGTTGAATATAAAATGTGTACTTTGAATAAGTAATTCTAAAAAAGTATTCTAATGACATATATTTTAACTATTCCGAATAAAATCTTGACTACTGGATTACTATTTTGTCAAGAGAAAAGACAATAAAAGTAATAATTCCAAATAATCTCGAATAATCTAATAGTTTATATTTTCTAAGTAGCTATTGACTTTAATGAAATTTGATATTGGAAAAGACTTTGTGAATTAGAATAATCTACGGTCAAGTTTAATCAGCATATATTCAGCAATATAACTTGAATCTCCAGTAGATTAAACTTATATCAAGTGTTAGCAGAGCTGGACGAATCAATTTGTAACAAGATCTAATTATTGAAGTTACTAATATATTTAGACCGCCTCGGGCCCCACGTTGGGCGCCATTTGTAATGGTATTTTTCGTTAAATTTTATTAGTTTTCATCTTGGTGGAGTTTTCAGGAAAGATGTGACCACACGTTCAAATTCAAGCTATACTCGCCGGATGGGGTGGGGTTCTTAGTCACATTCATGTCCCAATGATACCATAACAAAATTGAACATGTTTATAAAATCCATGAATTATATAATATATCTAAATTATTCGGACGGACAACAATTTACCTGAAGCTTACACAAAGTTGACTTATTCAATGACACATTCCTTGGATCTTCTGATTTGATAGATCCTGCCCTCTCCAACCATTGTTCTCTTTTATCTCCTATTAATTTCTTAGAGAACCCCTATATTCAACACCAACCTAGTTTGGCTCCTTTACTTCAAATTAATTACTTCATATTAATATTTCATATTAACAATTTATTATAAAACAAATAAAAATATACAAATTTGTTGTTTCATAAATGTATTATCATAATTGTTATTTTGATATACTAATTTTAAATGAATAAACAGATATTAAATAAAAAAAAATCTTGTTTTGTTCCTTACTGTAATTTCATCCCACGTAGCTCAGGCCTGTGCATTTTCGTTGATGAAACCCAGTTGTTGTTGTTGATTCAATTATAAATAGAGCAGCTATGTTACAAATAAAATATCAATAATAATATAGGAGATTCTAAATAATACAAAAAAGAGGTTTACAAAATAGAGAAACAACATTTATAAAATTTAGACATTTGTCTTATTGAGAAGCAAAATAAAAACGAATGTGATGAAAAAATAACAAAACTAACTTGAACAAAATAGGGGTATTCACAGATAGTATAGAATTACAACCTAGAACAAATTAGAAATTTTAATCCTAGTAAAATTAATAATTTGAATATTGTAAATTGAACCTAGGTAATTACAGATACATACATACACTTATATAAAGATATTTTCATTAATAATAAATTATTACTAGGAAAATATAAAGAAATACATTTTTCTTTTCTTTTTAAATGTTTATGAAAATTATTAGGTATTTAGTTTTACATAAATTTAATTATTTTGATGTTACATAAAATTATAAACGAATTGAAAATAATTAATAATAATAATTAAATGTATTGATATAATTTCGTCAAAAGTCGTATGGATAGTATGACTAAATATTGATATTAATACTGCAATATATTAAATATTTTAAATATATATTAAAGTTTATTAAAATATGGTATTACTTCTCGATGACCAAAGTTTTATTATGGGTATGATGAGGTTATGGTGAATATTCTGGTGAAGTCTTCGGAGGTTGCAAAATGAAGCACGTGGATTATCGTCACCATTTGTCCAAAACAAAAAATATTGCCTGCTGGTAGATAAGGCTACGTCTTTTTGCCCACTAATCTGGCAAGAATCTTTTCTTTAAATTGGCTTCCAGAAAAATTTGTCTTTATTTTCTGATTTTTCTATTCCTTTTATATTTACTTATTAAATTATACTTTTAAACAAAACTATATTTGAAACACTTTTTAATATATGTAGGTAAATAACTTTTTAACTTCTTTATACAATGATGGTCATTAATCGAATGCCTTTTTTTCTTTCTTTTCCTCTTTTTTTTTTTTTTTTTTTGAATTATTGAGCTTAGTCTATTTTAGTTTCTCGAATTTTCCGTGTTAATACACCTGTCTTATTCACTCATTCATAAAATCTACTCATTAAATTTCATTATAACTATTTATTTTATTCATTCATAAAACCTAATTATAAAAAAAACTAACGGAACATTTACTCACTCATTGAGACGTTTTACATACTCATTTCATTGAATTACTCAGTCGTTTCATTGAGAATCAAATGTAATTGAAACGAATAATGAAATGAATAAAGTAAAACAAGACAAACAGGTGGATAAAAAAATAAATATCAGTGATGACACGAACGGGACGATAATAGAAAATATTTATGTTGGTTTGGAATAATTAATCAAATAAAGTGAACCGTCACACTCTTCAAACGACCGTCTTATCACATTTACTAATCTGTGTGTTTGTTCGATGGTACTGTGTTTAGCTCTGAACCCGAATTGGTGATTTGGAATACATTGAGTGTCATTCAGAATTGGAATCAACTTAGCCATTCGTAAAAAGTGAACGTGTACGGACGTGTTTAATTTTACTCCGCAAGTTTAAAATAATATTAAATAGGTTTTTTTTTTGTTATTTAAAACTTTAAATAAGCGAATGGACGCTAATTCTTTAATTATATAAAGTTATACAAAAAATAAACTGTGGAAAACCAACAAAATAAATAAATAAACAAAAAAAAAAACAGAAAAAGAAAACAGTGGCAAATTTATTAAGAGCACATGAATTCTCATGATGAGAGAAGGCTCAGTGTGACCGGCAGAAATGCCTACATATTCCTAAACGGGGAGAGTGATCAAATCAATAAAATAAATGACCCCAGCTACAACAAAAATTATTTAACTGCCAAACCAGCTGAGAGAGCACGCTCTTGTTCCCCCATGATACAATTACATGAACAAAATATTACACAAACAATATCACCATCTAATTTATGTGTAGAACAAAGCTTTTATGCTTATGAAAAATATAAATACAAAAACAACTACACCAGTTATAAAAACACAAACAAATACTGTTAACAAGCAAGCTAGTGATCCACTAACAAAGAATAGTGAGAGTTTGAATGTTTTTAACACTAAACAAACCACAATAAATAATGATGGCACAATGAAGGGAGCTATTCCAAAGAAAAAGATAAGTACATTAAAATCACCAGTACTACCAGGTATGCTTAGATATATAAGTATTAATAAAAGAAATTTAAGTCCCCAAAATAATGGAAAGGCTGTCAAGAAACAGAAGATAGCTGAAAATCCCTTGATAGGCAATCGTTTCGCACTCTTGAGTGAGGAAGATAATAATAAGAGTGGAAAGGATGGCGATTACGTAAAAAAATAATAATAAAAAGATAAATAGACAAAAGCCAATTTTATTTAACAAAAAACTCTTTTAAAGCGTCTTCTAAAAGATTTCTTTCTCGTTTTTATAAACAAGTCCAGCTCGAATGATTTGGTCAAAACATTTGTTAAACTCATTGGAAAAAATAATTTCCATGTTGTTCCAATAAGAAAAGGCGGTGTGCAAGAGACGAAAAAAGTCGTATCCACTGAGGATTTTTATAGAAAAATCTCTCAATATCTAAATAATAAAAAAAAGAATTTTTATACCTATCAACTGAAAAGTAGTAAGGGGTTGACAGTTGTCATTAAATGCATTGAGTCCAGTGTTGAGACTAATGACATCAAGAAGGCCCTGCAAGAATTGGGCTACGAAATAAGAGCTGTAGTCAATATATTCAATAGGTATAATGTTTAGATTTGAGTTGGAGCCAGAGAAAAATAAACTGAGAGGAAATGAAACTCACCCAATTTACTCAACACGATACCTGTTAAATCGTAGAATAACCATTGAAGAACCTTTTAAAAGAAATAATCCTGTTCAATGTGCCAATTGTCAAGAGTTTGTATATTGCGAACAGTGTGTGTGGCATGTGGAGACATTCATTCTTCATCACAATGTGATATTCAAAAGAATGGTCTCAGTAGAAAATGTGGCAACTGTGGTGGCGATCATTCAGCCAACTACCGAGGGTGCCCAGTTTATAAGGAGCTACTGAACAGATTAAGAGAGGAGCAAAAGCTAATAAGAGGGAAAACTTCTGAAGTACCAGCCGACAAATTTGTAAACACCTATATACCAGTCAATTCTGAAGTTCCGTTATTGAACAAAAATGCACCCTCAACTCAATTAAATCTACAGTCCACTCAAATTGAACAGCCTAAAAATGGAGCAGGTTCCAATGCCAATGTTTTGAGAATGGGTTACCAGCAACCTAGTGTTCCCCAAAATACGGGAGGGTTGGAAGCACTTATGCAGGCGCTTACCCAGAATATTACCTCTCTTAATCAAAATATGACAAACTTTATGTCATCCATGCTTTTAAGAGCGCAGAACCAAATGATACAAATCCTCTTAACGAAAAAATGAGTTATTTGAGAATATGTTTCTGGAATGCAAACGGTTTAAACCAACACAAATTAGAGGTATCCCATTTCATGGATAATAACAACATCGACGTGCTATTGATTTCGGAAACTCATCTTACCAACAGGTATAACTTTTTTATTTCAGGTTATACATTCTACGGTACAAATCATCCAGATGGTAAAGCACATGGTGGTACTGGCATTTTAATCAGAAATCGTTTGAAACATTATCCCCTAGATGAATTCTCAAAAGACTATATGCAGGCCATCTATTCATCTCGAAAGTTTTGGATTTTGCGTCCGCTAGACAACCAACATACTGGCCTACTGATCCTAAAAAAATTCCTGATGTCATAGACTTTGCCATAACAAGAAATATAAATCGAAATTCAAT
This sequence comes from Bellardia bayeri, assembly GCA_950370525.1. NCBI lineage: Eukaryota > Metazoa > Arthropoda > Insecta > Diptera > Calliphoridae > Bellardia > Bellardia bayeri. The sequence goes on from OX493264.1 coordinate 58,801,148, forward strand.
ATCTACAGAAATATCATATGATTTATCTTCTGATCATTCCCCAATTATACTATCTTATTATGGGAGGACTAACATTTCAAAAATTCATAATAAAACATATTACTTTAAAACAAATTGGCTTAAATACAAGAAATATATCAGCAGTCATATCCACACAGATCTTTGTATTCAGTGTGAGGAAGATATAGATAAGTGTGTCAAAGACTTCACGTCATTAATGGTATCGGCTCTTAATCATTCTAAGAGTCAAACATTTCCTAGAACTAATATGCACATTTCCAATCCAGATATTGAACGACTTCTTTTCGAAAACAGAAAACTCAGAAGAGAATGGCAACAAAATAGATCACCTGCTGCAAAACAGAGGCTGTCTGCTGCTAGTAAAAATCTGAAAAAATCCCTTCAATTGGAAGAGGATCGCAGAAATAGAAATTACATTCAAAGTTTGACAAATACCAAACATACAAATTTTTCCCTTTGGAAGGTAACGAAAAATATCAAGCCACCGGTAGAGGGGAAAAGCTCTTTAAGGAAAGCTGACGGTACTTGGTTCGTAGCACAGAGGAAAAGGCTACAATTTTTGCTGACCATCTAAATACAGTCTTTCAACCAAACTCGCCAACAACTATTTCTGAACTTGAAGAGCCACCTGTGTCAACATTATCTAATGATGACATATTAGCTATAAGCCCAGAAGACATTAAAGAAGTAATCAAGGATAATATAATATTAAGAAAATCACCTGAAAATGATTCAGTTATGCCTGCTATGATTAAAAACCTACCGAGTGTGGCAATAATTGTGTTGTCTATAATATTTAATGCGATCTTTAAACATGGAGTTTTCCCGACAAATTGGAAAACTTCTCAGATAATAATGATACCAAAGCCAGGTAAAGACTTGACCGTACCATCCTCCTATAGACCAATAAGCTTACTTCCTTGCTTATCTAAGCTATTCGAAAAGGTGTTCCAAAAGAAAATCATACCATTTTTAAATGAGAAAAAATATAATCCCAGTTCATCAATTTGGTTTCCGCGAACGCCACGGAACAATTGAACAAGTTAGTCGTATAACCGGAGAAATAATAAAATCCTTTGAATTAAAGAAATATTGTTCAGCAATATTTTTGGATGTCGCTCAAGCCTTCGATAAAGTATGGCACAAAGGATTGGTATATAAAATAAAATTCTTGCTACCACCATGTACCCATAAACTATTGGAATCTTATCTATCGGACCGCTTATTTACAGTTAAGTACAACGATTACGTGACAAGACAATATAGGATTGGAGCAGAAGTACCACAAGGAAGTGTTCTTGGACCTACCCTCTATTTGATGTACACCTCTGATTTGCCTACGAACGATATATTAACTATTTCTACATTTGCTGATGATACCGTAATTATTAGCTCGCATGAAAATCCATATATAGCATCTAGTATACTAGATAACTATCTAAGGTCTGTGGAACCATGGTTAAACAAATGGAGAATACGAGTAAATGAGTTAAAAAGCAAACATGTTACGTTCACATTGAGGAGGGGATGCTGTCCACCTGTCACAATTAACAATGTAAATATACCTCAGTCCGATTATGTTACATACCTTGGTATTCACTTAAATAGAAGACTTACTTGGCGTCGTCATATAGAAACCAAGAGACTTCACATGAAGTTAAAAGCATCTAGCTTTCACTGGTTAATCAGTGATCAATCTAAGCTAAGCCTGGACTATAAAGTCACCTTGTATAAAACCATTTTAAACCAATTTGGACATATGGCATCCAATTGTGGGGAACTGCTAGTAATACTGGTATTGAACTTCTACAGAGGGCCCACCATGGTACATAAGAAATGAAGACATCCACAGAGATCTAGAAGTATCATTGGTAAAAGATGAATTCAGAAAGGTCCGCGATAACTACATCAAAAAGCTACAAACCCACCCGAATCCGCTGTCTAGAATTCTAGCTCAGAGCCAGACGGAGTCGAGGCTTCGTAGAGCTTTACAGCCAATAGGAAATTAATGCTCTGTTAGAGAGTAATTAGATTTATTTTAGTTTTTAGATTTAAATACTTATTGTTAAGCCTAAGGAAATAAGGCAGATTCAATAAATAATAAAAAGTTATAACAATTTTAACAATTTTTCAAACAGTTTTGAAATTGTCGGCATTAGGCTAATTGGTCTATATGACTCTACTGTGGTGGGGTCCTTCCCTGGCTTAGGAATCATGGTAATCATAGATACCTTCCAATCTGCAGGATAGTATTCTAGGCGTAAAATAGCATTGAAGATAAAGGGGATAATTCTTCTAGCTACACGAGGTAACTCCACAAGCATTTGGTTGCTGATTTTGTCCATACCTGGAGCTTTTTTAAGACTCAGAGTACCAATAGCGCTTTGAACATCAGATGCATTATTTGAGTTGTTTATAGTAAACACATTTCACAAATGGTTAACAAATAAAGTCCCCTTCTTGGAATCATTTCTAGCCCAGTCACCAGTCGGATTTCGCAGAGGAGGCTTTCCTCTAACTGGTCTTTTTAAACCTCGTGCCGACTTCCATAACGAATAGTCAGATTGTGGGGAACTATCAGTACCCTCCGAGTATGATTTAAGTGAAGCCATTCTTTGGATTTCTAAGAAATTTCTTAGTATATCTCTGCATTCCCGTAGCCCAGCTTTCAGTTGAGAAGACCTGTGAATTTGCCACTCTCTTCTAACTCTTCTTTTTTCTGACAGGAGATGATCGAGTTCAGTTCAAATAAGTTCTGTTTGTCCCACTTCTGCACGTCATATGAGGAGGTGTGATGTACAGCTCTTCGTATGTCCTCAGTAAACTTGCCAATCGACCCATCGGTAGAACTTAAATACTTTTTATACTTTATCCAACTTACTCTGGTTTTAGATATGTCCCGAAATGGAGAGCCATTCCCTTGAAGGAAACGCATTGAAATAATAGAAGGAGAGTGATCTGAAGACAAGTCTAATGAAGGTTCCACTTGTATCGATTCTACAGGGATATTTTTCACTACTCCGAAGTCAATAACATAGGGCATCTTCCGTCGGTCCGTCGGCCAGTAGGTGGGATGCTCGCTTGAGAGTACATCTAAGCCCATTTTGGCAATGGTGTTAAAGAGTTCACGACCCTTCGGGGTCACCAGATGTGAACCCCAAAATGTGTGTTTGGCGTTAAAGTCACCAGCAACTAAAAATCTAGCTCCAAGGGAATTGGAGAAGCTGTAGTATTGGTGTTCTTTTATTGAAAATCTAGGCGGCGAATAAATTGATGATAAAACAAAATTGTATTGACAGAATTCAATACAAATATTTGTTGCTTGTAGGTAATCCTCACATATGTTGTTCATTAAATAACGTTTTATTCTGTTCTTTATAAGAATTGCCGAACCTCCACATGCTCTTCGGCGGGGATCTTTCGTATCATACAACACGTAGCCATTAATTTTGAAGTACTCTGTCGCCGTCAAGTGAGTTTCAGCAATCATCATGACATCAATCTGCTTATCCATCAGGAAGTGTTCCAATTCGTTTTTATGTTGGCGGAGGCCGTTCGCGTTCCAAAAATAAATTTTTAAACAAATCATTTCTTTAAAATGGCTTGTCGTAAAAGTGTTCATAGTTTGGACAAGTGTCTGCAATGTAGTCTCTAGAGTGTTAATATTAGGCTCGTAATATTGTGATTTAGGTTCCTGTTCCAAACCTGGCATATTAGATTTAACCACGTTTGCGTAAGAAACTTGTCTAGAACTAGGCGCGTTTACATGACTAGTGGACCGTAACAATTGAGGAAAATTGTCACTCGATGCAAAATTAGGCTATTGAGGATGATCAAGTAATACTGACGTCTTGTTGGTTCTTATGCCTTTCAAATGAGTGTAAATATAATTTGCGGTATGATTACCTCCGCAGTTACTGCATTTTTTTTGATTTTTGAGTCAGTTTTCGACTTATCGTATTGAGCAGTTGCATGTAGCTCCTCACACGCAACACAAACTGACGGCAATTTACAATATGCTTTGGTGTGACCAAATTCATACAGTAAAGATTCTACGATGCAGAAGGTAAATCAGATTGTAGATGGGATGGGACTCGTTTTTCTTTAATACAACAGCTCCAGGTTCCAATTCCACGCTGAACATAGGCTGTAGAATCTTTTCACGGTTTCTAATATTCGTTATGCTCTTAATTTTGAAGCCATTTTCCATTAAACTAGTCTTTATCTCGGCAGGATCAACATCTGGGTCTATACCCTTTAGAACAACTTGGAGTCCTTTTGCGCTTTTCAGCTGGTAGGTATAGAAATCCCTACTCTCTCTCTCCAATTGGTTGGACAATTTTTGAAAATTATTTTCCTTTTTCACTTGAATTTTGATTTCGCTGATATTTCCATGTTTAATTGATGTTACGCTAAACATATTTTCACCTATTACCGAAACAATTCCTTGTACCAATTTACTGGAAGTGGGCTCTCTCAGATAAATTGGTGGGGACTTAAACGTCTTCTTAGGAAGTTCTGGTTCATCCGTCTGGAGGAGAGCGAACCTATTTTGATCATTTGGATTATCAATACTCACGGTCTTAGGAGTTTTTGAATTTGATGACACTTGAGCAGATGTCGGGCTCCTCTGTCGCTTAAGAACTGTGACGTATTTATCCATTCCTACTTGTTTTCTAGGTTTGACTGCACTATTTGATGTAGAAGATGTTGATGTTTTTTCATCTGTTGAAATCACTATATTGGGCGAACAGGAATGACGCACAGTGGTATTTGTTCATACAATGTTTGGCAGATAATATAAGGAGTGCTCGTAGAATGTTGAAATTTGGCACAGAGCCTTTGGTTGGCTTAATTAAGAACCGAAAATTTATTTTTGGTCCAAAGTTTTTAAAATTTGGTACAGAGCTTTTGATTAGCTCAATTAACGCCCCCCACTTACTGCCCATATAACCCATACTATATTTTTTCCCACAACTTTTTGTTTCTCTACCAAAACTAATTATTTTATAAATAAATTTCAATACATGCATTTAAGTATAGACTTTTATTCATCATCTATCATTTCAGTAACTATATCATCAAGTTTCGCTGGCCTATCGGATACCCTTCGTACTTATAGTACAAATTTAAGAATAATTTTATTTGAGGATAAACAAAATGAGTAAACTTTTATACTCATTTTAAACTTTTTATTCATCAATTATCATTTCTTTTACTACATCAACTAGTTCCAAAATATGTTTACGTGGTTGACGTTTTATACTTATACTTATTTGTTGCAGTTCTACTATATTTTCTGGAAAACATTATTCTATAATTTCTGTAATCCTTATTACGTGCTTCTTCCGCTTCCTCGGAGAGCATGCCAATAGGGAGCACTGCTGCTTCAATTATGTCATTTCTATGAATCAATACTTTATGGAAAGTAGCTGGCATGAAGTACCAATTGTATTTACGAACGAATAGCTCAGCAATATCCCACGAAAATTTCTTAAACTTCCCCGTATCAATTTTGTGCCCACATGTAATTATTTGGAGAATAATTCGGAAGCGATCTATTAGTTCTTCACTAATACATGTTATATCTGCTACGAGAGCCGGATTAGAAAAGAAACGCCTTGAAGTATTTCCGTCATTCGACGACCCAGTTCCTTGTTGTACAGTATCCACTCGCAAGTTCATGCGTTCTTTAAATGCTTGTTGAATGCGCTGTTTGTTTTCTTGTTTTAATATCTTATTTTTTGAATTTTTTGAAAAGGCATATTATAAGATATATGGAGTATGCACTCCATAGTAAGTACCATTGTTGCCAATTTGACGTTTTTCCCGTCAAATCTGACGTTTTTGCAATGCCAATTGCGGGAAAAAATGCTTTTTAGCGGTTAGCGTGAAATCTGGAGTTTTTTTTACAGCGCTTTAGCGTTTTTTCCAAGATTGCATTATATGGTATAAGTTAGAAAAAATGCAATCATGTATTTGTATTCGAGAGTCGAATAACGGTTAATAGAATAAGTACAAAGCAAAAATCGAAAACGTAAAGTTTAAATCTATTTCAAATGAAAGTGAAGTGTTGTGTTGAAAAAAAGAAAAAAGTAAGTACATGACAAAAAAGAATAAAATTGTTACAACATAAATTATATGAATATAATTTTAAAAACTAAATTTAAATTGAATTTCCTTTAAATAGTTATGGCAACGCAGTATCCACAAAAATTTCGGAACGAATGGCTGCACCATTATAAGCAAAAGGATGGCTAACAAAAAATGAAAAAGATCCGATAAAAAGTATTTGCAAGTATTGCAAATGTGCCTTATCCGGAAAATTGAGCGATTTAATTAATCACGGAGATACCCAAAAACATAAAACCGCAGCCTCTGTAGGATGTTCATTCCGTGGTCTACTGCAGACGTGTTTAGCCAACTCAACCTACTTTTAACGCAAACATTTAAATTTATATACATTTTTTATTAAAATAATTTAAAAATTCTCAAAAAGCTAAATAAATGAAAAAAATATATATATTTCTAAATCTTTCCAATAATTAAAGGAAAATGGAAAAATTTAATCAATTACATAATTTCTTTAAAAAGTTTTAAAAAGCAATTTATTAAATTTTGTGGTTTCTTATTTTTATTCAATAAAATTTTGGAATATTGATTTAATACATTTTTGCAATGTAATTTTTTGTAAACGAATTCAATTTTAATTACAGATACGGTCTCAAACTTGAGAATTAATGTTGTTTTGACTATGAATTTCAAAAATCTGTTCTAAGCGAAGTAGGTACATTGGCCACTTATACACAAAATGCTGAAGACTGGCACTATATTTTTGAAAATACCTAATTTTGTTTCTAAATGATTAAAAACAATTCAATAAAAAATACATATGTGTAATTATTTACATTTTATTTTACCAGCTATTTTTATTTAACGTAAAATCAAATTTTTCAAATTATTTATTTGACGGTTTTGTAAAAAATTTATTTAGCGATTTCTGCCGATTTTTAAACGCCAATTTGACGGGAAATTGTGAAAATATTTTGGCAACACTGGTAAGCACCATGTTTTTAGTTTTTATGAAATCCACATTACTATTGCAATTTATAAGTTCCTTGCACATTTCACTATATGAAACAAAAAATGAATTCATTTTAAAAATTATTTACGTTTAATAATTTTCTTAGACTTTTTTTGCAAATATTATTATTTTAAATAACGGTTTAATTAATCATATGCTTTTGTTTTTCTTTTTTGTTATGCACTTTTTCGATATTGCTGTCAATCAATTATTAAAAAGTAAAAGCCTAAAAGTATACAAAACCTTTTATTGTAAATATGCATTGCAATTTATTGTAAATATTCATAAAAAATACGTGATTTTTATCACAAAATTTATAAGTTTGTTCAGCGATCGCAAAAAGTCGTAGAATTTTTTTACATAAAATGAAAGAAAATATTCCAAACTTTCATTTAGAAGTAGTACTAACACGGAGGTAGACCGAGCTAACTTATTGTTTTTCTAATGAAAACTGAAAATGCTAAATTTTTTGGAGTCATTTTGATTTGCTCAGATCTCTTAAACTATACATGTAATCTAAATATTTTTTCTTTCCTATTAAATTTAAAATACTATATTTTAATAAAAATGCTCTAAAACTATTGGTAGTTGAACCATATTTATTGTATAAACAACTGAAATGTAGTAAAATTTTCGTCAGTTTTCGTTGTATAATATTTATATAACTTCACCACACTTTTTTTTATACAAAATTTTATTTTTTTCGAAAACAAATCATGGTTTTCTACTAATGAAACATTTCTCTACAGAATTGCATCATTAGATTTCTAAAAAATAACTGTAAAAAATAGACTTTTTGCCAAAAAAAAAATACCAATGTGCGACGCCGTTCTACGGCTCTTGTAGTGAGAAGATTCTCCACAGATTTTTTTAAGGATTCTTCCTCAGAGACCCATAAAGGCTTTCTAGTCGAGCTAAGCTCTTTCTCAGAATTACATCTGAGAGGAACACTCATACAGTTTTTATGCGATTTTTAATGTTTTTTTTTATTTATTTTTTTATTTACCCAGATATTACCGTAGATATTTTTACCTATTACGAGTTATTTTTTCACTTTTTTGTTTTATTTCAACCTATTACACTTTTTCACCAATACGGTTTTTTCACCGAAAATTCAGCCGCACTAAAAATAACACGTCCGAACAGTTCGAACAACACAATGTGAATGAGATATGGTCTAAAAAATGTGATCCCCAGTGTATTCCAAAAATTCCTTTTCGATTACTGGTTTATTTCGTTCATGTTTATTTAATTTCTCCTTGTGATAGTACGGCTCGTAAGGCAAAATCCGATGCATCCGTTGTTAATATAAATGGTTTTTCAAAATCTGCATATTGAAAAATCTGTGGACTTATTAATTTCCTTTTCAATGTGTCAAATGATTTTTGACATTGTTCTATCCATTCAAATTTCTAACCTTTTTTCAATAATTTATTTAAACAATCCGATGCATCCGTTGTTAATATAAATGGTTTTTCAAAATCTGCATATTGAAAAATCTGTGGACTTATTAATTTCCTTTTCAATGTGTCAAATGATTTTTGACATTGTTCTATCCATTCAAATTTCTAACCTTTTTTCAATAATTTATTTAAACAACAACAATCCGTCGAAATTTGCAATAAATCGTCTATAGTAATTGCAAAATGCTACAAATCTTCTTACTTCGTCGGCATTTTTCGGTATCGGATATTTGGTTATAGTAGCAAATTTTTCTGGATCTGGTTTAATTCTTTTTGAGCTTATTAAATGACCAAGATATATGACTTCTGGTTTCAAAAACCAACATTTACTCGCGTTTAGTTTCAAATTATATTTTTGTAATTTATTAAAAACTTTTATCAACTTAGCATTATGATGATTAAGACTGCATCCAAAAACTATTATGTCATCTACATACAAAAAGGCTGCAAAATCTAGTCCAGACAATGCTATTGTTAGCATTCGTTGGAAACTATTTGATGATATTTTCAAACCAAATGGTAATCTCGTGTATTGATAATGACCATTAGGTGTTGAAAAGGCTGTGTACGGTCGAGATTTTCGATCAAGTTCTATTTGATGGAATGAACTTGTCATATCCAAAGTTGAAAAATATTTGGCTCTACCCAACTTGTCTAAAATGTCATCCAATCGCATTAACGGAAATTTATCATTCACAATTTTGTCGTTTAATTTCCTAAAATCGACTACTACATAGTCTCCATTTTTTTAGATGGGTTTGTCCCTTTTTTGGAACTAATAATAACGGTGCATTATGTGGACTTGTAGATGGTTCAATGATGTTATTTTTTAAAAGTTGTTGTACTTGAGCATTTATTTCTGCTGTTTGTGCTTGTGGTAGACGGTAATTTTTTATATATATAGGACTGTTGTCATGTAGATTTATTGTCTGCTTATAGAAATTATTCGTCGTTAGATTCTCGTCGTCTATATGAAATATTGATTGATATTTTCTCAAAATTGATATTAGTTTTTTTTTGTTTTCTTCATCCAGGTCATCTAGTTTTATATTTTCTAGTAATCTAGTAAATCTTTCCTTCGTGTATTTATTCTCCTTTGCATCCATATTTACTGAACATATGTCATCATTTTTTAGTGGTATTGTTTCTACTTTTAGATTTCTCACGAGTATTGGTTTATTTGTAACATTTTATAATTTTATATGTTGGTTGCCTTCTTTTGGTATTATTGCGTTTGCCAAATATACGCCTTCTACTATTTCTCGATTAAGAACTACGGCATCTTCATTCAATTCAACTTTAAAAGGTATTATAATTTCACTTCATTGCGGTATATTCACTTGGTTAACACTAAAAGTGTTGTTATGTATTGGAATTAATATTAAGTTGTTGTTTATATTAAATGATAGTATGTACTTGTCGTAATCAATGTTGCACTTATATTTAGAGAAAAAATCTCTACCAAGAATTTCCTCTGTTTTAATTGGAAAGTTACTTTTGACTAGTTGTATTTCATGATTTATAAAATTATTTTCAAATTTTATTTTTACTGTTGTGGAACCTAATGATTTTATTACTTCATTTGAGATTCCCGTTAAATTGCAATAATCATCTGGGGTTTCATTTGAATCTCGTAAGACATTTTCCTTGCATAGAGCCACGTCTGCTCCAGTATCTATCAGAAATGTTAGTTGGAAATTTGTATTCACAATATTTAGTTTAACATAATTTTTGAGATTCGATGATATGCAATATATTTTCTTAGGAATTACATTGATTCCTCCGGGAACCCTTGATGTGTGGTTTCCGGGGTTTGGGAGTTTCCCTGGTTATTTATCTGATTAATATTTTGATTTCTTCGGTTGTTATTTCTGTTATTGTTATTACTGTTGCTATTTGTTCGGTTATTATTGTTAGTGTTGTTATTGCTGTTCCTGTAGTTGTAATTGTTGTTATTATTATTTCAATTGTTGTAGTTGTTATTATTATTTCTACTATTATTATTGTGATTTTGTCCTTTTGTGTAACACATGATCGAAAAATGGTCAACTCTTCCACCTTTATGACATTTCATGCCTTCTGCAGGACATTTTCTGCCATGATTTCTGCCACATTTAGTGCAGTTGGATTGTTGGGAATTTGTCCTGTGGTGTCTAGCATTTTGGTAAAGTACTCTTTTTAGTTCTATTCGTGATGATGTATTTTCGGCAATTTTTAAGGCCTCATGGAAAGTTGTCACTTGACTTGCATATATTGTTGATATTATTTGTGGGTCTGTTAAGCCATTCATAAATGCATTAAATGCCATTTTGCTATTCGTATTTATTATAGTATTTCTATTGGTTTCACCCTGTTCTGATACCTGAATTTCGTTGAGTTCAGATATCAGGGTTTCTATTTTCAATGCAAATCCATTAAGGTTGTTGTCCCTTTGAGTGATGCGTGTTACTTCATTCAAAATGGCATTTGATGTTTTCCGTGGTTTATATGCAATTTTCAAAATTGTCACTAATTCATCGATGTTCGTGGGTACGTTAATCTGCCTTATTCTGTTTTGAACTTGTAAGTCTAATCTTGATTTGAAAATAAAGTTAAAAAATGAATTAGCTTTGTCTGCATGTATTGTTATGGATACTGTCTCCACATTTGCAATAACATCATGCAATTCGTCGTTTTTACCCGAGAATTTACGTATTAATTTGGTAATCATAGATAACTCATTTATATCCAAATTCTCCATTGTTATTGCTTGTCTTTTTATTTTTCCTTTTGAATGTTGGTCTAAAATAGCCACTGCTTCTTTCTTTAATTTTCTAAACTGTTCTAGTATTTTATTCTTTTCTGTTTGTTCTGACAGTACAATTTTATTGTGATCGGTCCATAATTAGTCGTAGCTCCCATATAAAACCCACTTCCAAAAATCACTTTAAAGAGCATAACTCACTAAAAAAATTTTGGTATCCAAATAAAATTTAACACAAATATATTTCATATATATACAAATAATATGGTACAATTTAATTGTGATCGGTATATAATTAGTCGTAGCTCCCATGTAAGGCCCAATTCCGAAAATCATTTTAAGGAGCATAACTCACTCAAAAATGTTGGTAATCAAATGAAATTCGACACAAATAAGTTTCTTATATACAGAAATAATAATTAATCGAAACTCCCATATAAGACCCTCCGTAATTCACTTTAACTTCCATAAATCTTTTAAAAGTATTTACATATATCGAGATAAAGTTTAACACATATAATATATATCATGACATCATGACACTAAATTTTTGGATGATCGGTCCACAATAAGTTATATATCCCATATAACGCCCATTTTTGAAAAACTATTTTATATTTACATATACTAGGTGTAGTTATATTTACATATAGTATGGTCGGGCTTGACCGACTATACTTTCGTACTTGTTTTTATTTAATTTTGTTTATTTAATTAATTTGTTTTTGTGACCAATATTTATAATTATTATAATTTTTAAGGAGTTTCCTTCAGGCTAATTTGGTCAAATGTTTGTTTCCAAACGTAAATAAAAAACTTGTTCGAAAATAAAATAAATAAAATAAAAATCGAACAAGTTTTTTATTTACGTTTGGAAACAAACATTTGACCAAATTAGCCTGAAGGAAACTCCTTAAAAATTATATTAATTTTGTTTAATTTGTGAAAAAAAAAATTTTTAGAATGAAGAATGACAAAAAGTATTTAAAATGTTTTTCAATAATAATATGACAAGAGGTGTAATTTTTGCATCTATAATTATGATTATTGGTGTTATCATAATAGTAAATATTATCCAACCAATGTAATCATCATATAATTTTTTACAAATGTTAATGTCAGAAGTGAAAAAATATTTCATAATGATATTAAGTTCCCTACCTGCTGTTGGTTTGTGTTTACAGTATTGTTAACAATATAAATTAAATTATAAATTAATTTAATTTTAAAAGATATCTATTTTACTTTAATACATTTAATTACAATTTATTATTATATATATTTTTTTAAATTTATTTTACAGAAATCCTCTATAATTTGTTCTAGTTCGCTTATTCGTATCCAATATGCTGATGCTAATTCCCAATGTGGTGGTGGTGATGCATTCACAATACGTTTAAGATTTGCTAGTTCTCTTCTTCTATTGACGAGGTAGCCGCCTCTTCGTTTCGGTGGTTTTACCTTTGGGATTTTCAATGGTTCTTCTTTTGGAACAGGTTTGTTCCTTTTCTTATAGTCTTCTATAGTCAATGGTTTCGGACCAATTGATCTATATTCCATATTTAAAAAAAAAAAAATTTTTTTTGAACACGGGCGAAGTCGCCTCCGTTGCCTAATAGGTTCTCATTTGAGAGCACTCTATATATTTGAAAAATTTAAATTGTTTTTGTTGGATTTTCTTCTTTTGGGGTTTCTTCTAGTCCTCTTCCTGCTTCTTCGGCTCGGTTGCCTGATTATCTATTGGCCAGATAATTACTTCCAATTCCTAGTTACATATGCTCAATCTAGGAGCTCTGTAATATTTTCTATTTTATTTTTCCAGGTAGCCTTGAAGGCTGCAGGATCGCCATGTAATATTAAATTATGAGGCGCAGTTCTTTTGGTTTTGAGTTCTGATGTTAAACTCCTTTTTTTTTTTTTTTTTTTTTTTTTTTATTTAAAAATGTTCTTCATGAGTGTCCCGCTCAGATGTAATTCTGAGAAAGAGCTAAGCTACAGTAGAAAAAATTTATGGATCTCTGAGGAAGAATCCTTAAGAAAATCCGTGGAGTCTCTTCTCACTACAAAAGCCGAAATACGGCGCCGTTCCTGTTCGCCCAATATAGTTATCTCATCCGATGAGAAATCATCATCTTCATCAAATAGTGCAGTCAAACCCAAAAAACAAGTAGGTATGGATAAGTACATCACCGTTCTCAAGCGACAGAGGAGCCCGACATCTCCTCAAATGTCTTCCAATTCTAAAGTTCCTAAGACCGTCAGCAGTGATAAGCCAAATGATCAAAACAGATTTGCTCTACTTCAGACGGATGACCCAGAAATACCGAAAAAGACGTTTAAGCCCCCACCAATTTACCTGAGAGAGCCCACTTCCAATAAAATGGTACAAGGAATTGTTGCTGTAATAGGTTTAGCGTAACCTCAATTAAACATGGAAAAATCAGCGAGACAAAGATCCAAGTGAATAGGGAAGATGATTTTCGAAAATTGTCCAACCAGTTGGAGAGGGAGACCAGGGATTTCTATACCTATCAGCTCAAAAGCGCAAAAGGACTCCAAGTCGTTCTAAAGGGTATAGACCCATGTGTTGATCCTGCGGAGATAAAGAACGGATTAATGGACAAAGGGTTCAAAATCAAGAGCGTAGTGAATATTAGAAACCGTGAAAAGATTCCTCAGCCCATGTTCAGGGTAGAATTGGAACCTGGAGATGTTGCCTTAAAGAAAAACGAGTCCCATCGAATTTACAATCTTATTTATCTTCTGCATCGTAGAATTACCGTGGAGGAACCGCATAAGCGTGTTGGACCCGTCCAGTGTCTTAATTGTCAAGAATTTGGTCACACCAAAGCGTATTGTAAATTGCCGTCTGTTTGTGTTGCATGTGGGGAACTACATGCAACTGCTCAATGTAATAAGTCCAAAACGGACTTAAAAATAAAAAAATGCAGTAACTGTGGAGGAAATCATACCGCTAATTATAGAGGTTGTCCAGTTTATACTTATTTGAAGGGCATAAGGACCAATAAGTCGCCAGTATTACCTGACCATCCTCAACAACCTAATTTCACGTCGAGTAAGAATTTTCCTCAAATTGTACGACCAACTACTCACGTAAACGCTCCTAATTCTAGACAAGTTTCTTACGCAAACGTGGTCAAATCTAATATGCCAGGTCTGGAGCAGGAACCTATATCGCAATATTCTGAGCCACATATCAACAATCTAGAGACAACATTGCAGACACTTGTCCAAACTATGAACACTTTTACGACCACCATGACATCCATGATGCAGGAAATGCTGAAAATGCAATCCACTATCTTGCAAGCCATTTTAAAGAAATGATTTATTTAAAAATTTGTTTTTGGAACGCGAACGCCCTCCGCCAACATAAAAACGAACTGGAATACTTCCTATGGATAAGCAGATTGATGTTATGATGATTGCTGAAACTCACTTGACGTCGACAGGGTACTTCAAAATTAATGGCTACGTGTTGTACGATACTAAAGATCCCCGCGGAAGAGCTTGTGGAGGTTCGGCAATTCTTATAAAGAACAGAATAAAACATTATCTAATGAATAACATAAGTGAGGATTACCTCCAAGCAACAAACATTTGCATTGAATTCTGTCAATACAAATTTGTTTTATCATCGATTTATTCTCCGCCTCGATTCTCAATAAAAGAACACCAATACCATAACTTCTTTAATTCCCTTGGAGCTAGATTTTTAGTTGCTGGCGACTTTAACGCCAAACACACATTTTGGGGTTCACGTCTGGTAACCCCAAAGGGTCGCGTACTCTTCAACACCATTGCTCAAATGGGCTTAGATGTACTCTCAAGCGGACATCCCACCTACTGGCCGACGGACCGACGGAAGATTCCCGATGTTATTGACTTTGGAGTAGTGAAAAATATCCCTGTAGAATGGATGCAAGTGGATCCTTCATTAGACTTGTCCTCAGATCACTCTCCTACTATCATTTCAATGCATTTCCCTCAAGTGTGTAGCTCTCCATTTAGAAACATGACTAAGACCCGAGTAAGCTGGATAAAATAAAAAAGGATTTAAGTTCTCATTGCACGGAAAATATTGTGTTGAGAACTACCGACGATATCGATCAGTCGATTGGCAACTTTACCGAGGACCTTCGACGAGCTGTGCATCACGCTTCCACTTATTACGTTGAATGTAGAAATAGGACAAACAGAACTTATTTATCTGAACTCGAACATCTCCTATCAGAAAAAAGAAGAATGAGAAGAGAGTGGCAACTTCACAGGTCTCCTGAACTGAAAGCTAGGCTACGGGTATGCAGAGATATACTAAGACATTTCTTAGAAACCCAAAGAACGGCTTCACTTAGATCCTACTTGGAGGGTCTTGATAGTACCCCACAATCTGACTACTCGTTATGGAGGGCGGCAAGAGGTTTAAAGAGACCAGTGAGAGGAAAACCTCCTTTGCGAAATCCGACTGGTGACTGGGCTAGAAATGATTCCGAGAAAGGGACATTATTTGTTAACCATTTAAGAAATGTGTTTACTAAAAACAACTCAAATAACGTATCTGATTTGCCACCACTCGTTATTAGACCTCCTGTACCTCTAAGACTAAACTTTGGTGATGTCCAAAGCGCTATTGGTACTCTGAACCTTAGAAAGGCTCCAGGTATGGATAAAATCAGCAATAAAATGCTTGTGGAGTTACCTCGTGTAGCTAGAAGAATTATCCTCTTTATCTTCAACGCTATTTTACGCCTAGAATACTATCCTGCAGATTGGAAGGTGTCTATGATCACTATGATTCCTAAGTCAGGGAAGGATCACACCAAAGTAGAGTCATATAGGCCAATTAGCCTACTGCCGACAATTTCTAAACTGTTTGAAAAATTGTTAATGACTAAGTTGATTCCAATTCTGAACGACACTGAATGCATTCCTAATCATCAATTCGGCTTCAGAGCTAAACACAGCACCATCGAACAAACACACAGATTGGTAAATGTGATAAGAGGGTCGTTTGAAGACAAAAAATACTGCTCCGGCCTTTTCATTGATGTGTCCCAAGCGTTCGACAAAGTTTGGCATGACGGTTTAATGCACAAAATAAAATTAACTCTGCCTGCTAACACCCATAAACTTATGGAAAGCTATTTATACGGTCGCAAATTTAAAATCAAAGAAGGCAATTTTTTAAGCCCCGCTCAGCCAATTGAAACAGGTGTGCCACAGGGTAGCATACTGGGTCCTACTTTATATTTGATTTATGCCTCCGACATGCCGTCAGACCCCAAAATCCACACGTCAACTTTCGCAGACGATACAGCCTTTATCAGCGTTCATAAGGACCACCAAGTAGCATCACAGAATTTGCAGAATTATGTTTATAAACTAGAGAATTGGCTAGAGCTTTGGAAAATCAGGGTTAATGAACAGAAATGTATTCATATCACTTTCACATTGCGAAAAGAAACTTGCTCGTTCATCAAAATAAATAATCAAATTATTCCTCAACATAATGAAGTCAAATACCTCGGCATTCACCTCGACCGCCGTTTAACTTGGAAGTCTCATATTGAAGCGAAACTTACACAGATGAGATTAAAAGCAGTGCAACTTAATTGGCTAATTGGCAGAAATTCTTCACTAAAGTTGGACTGCAAACTATTGTTGTACAATGCAATTCTAAAGCCAATCTGGTGCTATGGAATTCAATTGTGGGGTACTGCCTCAGCATCAAACATTGAAAAAATTCAAAGGGGTCAAAATAAAATTCTACGTATAATTACTGCAGCTCCATGGTATGTTAAAAATTCTCGAATTCACAAAGATCTATGCGTGCCATTAGTAAAAGTTGAATTTACAAAACACGCGTCAAAGTATGTCAGCAAACTTGAACACCACCCAAACCCACTTGCACGAGACATCCTTAACTTTAGTGGCCATAATCGGTTGAGAAGGAGGGATACCCTTGCTTTAACTCAAGCGCAAAATAGATGACTGGATCAGTTGATGTGAAATTTTTTTAGTATCATAAAATTTTTGTCTAGCACTGGCTGGGCTTATTATTTTCTTTTTAGTATTAAGATTTGAATACTTATTGTCATTTCATTATATGAAGATTCAATAAATAAATAAAAGCTAATAAAAAAAAAAAAAAAAAAAAAAAAAAAAAAATGTTCTTTCTTATAAAGCTAACATGAAAAGAATTTGCTTAATCTAGAATTGAGTTACTTTCTAAAGTCACTCATAACTTAAAATACTCAGTAATCAAATATTTACATAATATTTACACTACACATTTAATTCTATGCATCTTGTATCAATGTCCCATAAATTTTAGTAAGTTAATATTATTCAAGTTTCATTAAATTTTACTATTGAGTGTACTTTTCATTGAGTACAATTTTATGTTCAAAGTCCGTTTTGAAATCGAACTGTTGTTTTGGAAATAAAGTGATATTCTAAGCCTTTGCTCCATTTCTTATACGAGTGTAATAAAAATACATACTTGAACTGTTTTGCCCTTTAAACAAAAACACTTGTTAATTTATTGACATTGAAACAAAAATCCATATGGTTTGCTTATCCTATTTCATGCCTTACCAATTACATGCCTTAACCAATTACATACATGCATGCTATGCTATGGGTGCAATATATATATGATGACGAATTTATAGTTGTTTGTGTTTAGTTTTAATGTTGTTTATATTTGACACTTAGCTCTACGTCATGCATATATACTACATTATCTTGATTTCAACATCCAGACAGACAGACATGGCTTAATAGACTCCGCTATCTATAAGGATCCAGAATATATATACTTTATAGGAAAATTATATTATGGAAATTACAAACGGAATGACAAACTTATATATGTATACCCTTCTCATCAAGGTGAAGAGTATAATAAGCAAGTGACAGCTTTAAACAGCTGTCATTGAAAATTGAAAAAAAAACAAAAATCGGCAAAATAATAAAAATAAGCGGGAAATTTTAAGAAAAATTTGCGGTGACAAAATGGAGAAGGAAAGATTAATATCATAATTAGGGTATTTTGGAGTTGATTTTTGGATAACTCTTTACAGGAACAAAAAAAAAAAAGAGAAAGAGAGGCGAATTGGGCTACTGCAGAAAGAGAATATTTGCGGGAGTGTATAAGATTTTTTTTTACTTTTTTATATTTTTGTACACATCCAGAGGGGTTACGCTCTATTGCGATGCGAAAGGAAATTCGATGCGATAAGCGTACAAATTGATACTTTTACGCATCGAATTTTCTTTCGCATCGCAATAGAGAGTAACGCCCCAGTTTTTGTTCTTTGCATAAACACTGGTTGATTTTAAAGTGATGTTTAAAGCAACTTCAGCTAGTTTTAAATTAAAAGTGTTTTAGCGGTTAAAGTATATTTTTACGTGTCTATAGTTAAAGTAAAGTGTTCTTTTAAAAAAAGTCAACTTTTTAACTTTTAAAGTACACTTTTTTGTGACTATGATTATGGCCCAATGATTTTAAATACCATAAATTCTGTCATTTATATTATATGTGGATTAAAAAGATTAAATAAATGTTTTCAAATTTCAGAAGACTTTGGGCCTGATTCAAAGTTAGACGAAACGTCAACGATAACGTAACAATTTTCGTTTATGTAACGCGCTCTATATTGTTCGTCTTCATTTACGTTATGGACGTATAAATTAACAAAGTGTCAAATCACAGTATTGCCTGTATGTAAATATATTTGTTTTGTTTACTTTTGTTCATATTGAATATCTTAATTTACTATAAACAATGGCTACCCTACTAAGAGCAAAAAAATAAACAGCTGGATATACATTATAAACAAATCAAATTATTTACAAATTTGTGTTTATTTGAAAAATTATTAAATTAATAAAATAAAATGTGTTTTCATCATTATTATACATTGCTTTTACATAAATAAGCACATAATTGTTTGTGTATCTTTACCTTTTTTTAGTTTCAATTTCAAAATTTTTAAAATTTTTCTGTTTCTTATATGTATGTATATTTCTTTAGGACGAATGAAATATTTTATTCGTCTTTCTTTCGTTTGTTTGACATTTAAAAACGCGATAGAGAACCCAAAAAATGTGTCAATTGTTACGTTATTCGTCAAAAAATTTGACTTTCGTGTTACATAGCTCAAAATAGGAAAAACGTCAATTCTTTTTGACGTTTGTTTAGTTATTCATCTTACATAAACAGGCTGTAAGTGATTTTCATAAAAATTTTCGAGGCAAATTTTATAAAAATATAATGATATTTAATATGTAAAGTTTTTTTTTTTTGGTATAACATGAATTATATAGTAAATGCTATTGAATAACAATGTATTATTGTTTTTTGGTTTAACATGCCCATAAATAAATATGCTTTATGTATTATATACAAATATTTATTATGAAAACTGAAATGTTTGCATTAGTTTTATAATTTTAAAGTTAGACTCTTGAATATGACCGTTATTAAATAATTAGTTTTGTTCTTGAATTCGAAGTTGTAGTATTTATATAAAAAGTTTATTATTTAAACATGTGCACCTTAAATTGTTAAAAAATATTTCAAGTATGTATTTTAAAAAATGTAGCATGTTTGTTTGGCAAACTTATTTAGCCGCCGAACTTGTTGATCTGATCTGGTCACACTGGTTCCTGGCACTTGTTTCCCTTTTTTGATTAAAAGAGGATACATTTGAGTTTTTATTTCTAAGTTTATTTATTTTCGTAATGCGAAGGACAGCGTTATGTACCATCTATTCCCACCATTTACAATGCAAAAATACCGGTTTATTCGATATTCGAAAAATCAACATTTATTGTAGAAGAAGAACCCGACAGCAGTAGAAACGAAAACAGCGATATGATCATCCTAGTATGTATACATGTTTATATGTACATATGTATTTATACTGGTTATGTGTTTATGTATATGTACACCCTCATTAATATTTTTAGTTTACAGTGATTATAAATCGTTAAAGGGCTACCACAAATACAAAATACACACTATTGTGATCTTTATGATTTTCTGTTAACTAGCCGCAAAAACATAAAAATATAAATAAGTCGGTCTGTATGTATGTATGTATGGCTGTATGTAGGTATCACGTTTGTATGTATTAATACGTGAGTATTTACGAAATGTTCAGGTTAGTATGGAAGGCAGACACTTTGCCTTCCTCTGCAATAACTGACTGATCGTTCATCATCATATAGAAAATATTATGAATTACGTGCATACATTCATACATACTATCGTGTTTACTCCTTTAGAATGTTTTACGAGATGATATTGTAGCAACAATCCAAAGACAACAAACCATGTCATTAAATTCACACCAAGTACCTACCATAAGAACAAGACCAACAACCAACAACGAACATCAACATCAACAATAATCATCATGCATCGGCAACACCATCAAGAGGTGCAATAATACAACAAACAAGAGTCTTATAAATAAGTATGTATTTATGTATGTATTTATATACGAACGAGTGCTATGAAGGAACACATAATTTTTCTTGCCGCATCATCATAAGGCAACAACAACGCAAAACGATCAGAACATAATTGGCTATTTTAGTCGGCAACCAACACCTTAGCGTTTCATTGATGTTCCTTTTTGGAATCCGAGCAGCCGACAGCGATATTCAGTAACTTTGGCGATTACCATCGTTATTCAGAAAATTGTTAAAGTCAAAAGACGTTTCGTCGCCATTCAAAAACGCTTCCGCAGTGAAACTCATAGGGTTTGCTTTCATCTCCTCACCGTTGGTCTTTAAACAATACGTATGTTTAAATAAAGATATCCCAGTCAACATTTCGTACCGCAATCATAGATTTAGTCTTAGAGAATGTCTTTCAGCTTTTTCATTTAATTTCCCGCTTTAAACATTTAAATTCATTATATTTTAATTAAAAATTTAACATACATACATATGTATGTAAGTACATGACTAATTTTAATTATATTCCTCACACATAAGTGTTTGAATTCAATTACTAAAAACTAAATTGTTTTTAATTTACGAGAATATTAATAAAATATGAACATACTTAGTTAAAATGTCCATCATTGTTAAGAGAAATTTTAGGTGGTCTTATACTAAATTCCAAAAAAAATTATGCCAAAATCCAAATTCTAAAAAGTAATAAGTAAAAATATTATATTTGGTTCTGCAGAATACCCACCACCAATTCATACCTACATATAAACTGTTTAAGTCGCCGATCAATATTTTTGTGTGTTACAAACGAAATGACAAAGTCAATATATCCCAATCCTTTTGCTGATGTGTAACTAAGAATGTAGTGGAAACATTTCGGCATGATTTGCTCAAACAAACTAAATTTTCTCATAAACAAAATGTAATAATATTAAGTTCAATGGCTGTATGGTTTCAAAGTGAACTTTTTCTTAAAACAACACTAATGTTAATTTTTGCGGTATAAATTAAATGTGAGTTTCATATTAAACATTTTTGAAAAACTATTGTGTTAACATATATTCATACATTTGAAGATCAGCTACAGGTTAGTTTTTAAAGGAAATATTGTTCATTTATTTTCATACATGCATACATATTTTTCAATAATGCCAATAAAATATGTCACAAAAATACATATGTATGTAATAGTGCATTTCTGTCAAAATTGACAATTTACAGGCAGTTTATAATTTTTGCTGTCACATGTCGGTTTTTAATTTCATGTGACATAATCTACATTAGAAGACAACAGCTGTTTTTGTTATGATTATTTTCGCGGGAGTTTTGTGTTCTTGCAAGTATAGTTTGAACAAGTAAGAGTGCTATATTCGGCTGTGCCTAATCTTAAATACCCTCCACCTAAACGTAATAAGAAATACAAAAACTACACTGGTTATAGGACTAAAAAATCGTTATTCTGTGTTTTCTATTCAGTCTTAGTGCAAATTTAATTATTATTTAATATATTGTTTGAAACACAATTTAACGACCAACATAATTTATGTTAAATATTTTAAAATTTTATCTAATTTTCACCATTTTTAATTGCTTTAATTACCAATTCTTACCATAATTTACAGAGTTTGTCTGATTTTCATAATAATCTTGAGTGTAATTTAACAGAGTATAAAAAAGGGGAACAAGTCGGTTTTAGTGACTTTGCTCAAAAAATATTTCATCATATAGGGCTTTTAGAGGAGATGCCAGCAAAAAAAATTTGTTGGCGGTCACGCCTATTTTCGAGGGGGCGGGCCCGTAAAGTTGGAAATTTTTATACGACAAATTATGGGCCGATCTTCTTAAATTTTGGAACAGTGATTTTCATGCATATGAGGATATTTCACGTCGGTATATTTAAGAAGTGGACCTTCTATGGGGGACATAGTCAAGTATGGACCGATATTTTCAAAATCGTGCAGTTTGATTTAGGCATGTATGTAAATGATCCGTGTAACATTTTGGATTGGTACCCTTATTTATCAGAGATTTATGAGTGTTAAAGTAATTTTCTTAAGAGGGCTTTATATAGGGCATACGGTTAAAAATAGACCGAAATTCACAAAATTTTGTGGGATGCTTTTTGTATATATGTAAATGATTTGTGTAAAGTTTTGAGTCAGTACCGATATTTATACAATATCTATAGGGATAAATGTCTTTTTCAGCTAAGGTCCTTGTATGGGAGCTATGACCAATTCTGGGCCGACCACCATAAAATTTAGTAAAACAATTTATTTGCCTATAAAAATTATTCGTGTCAAATTTTAGCCGTTTAACATTATTTATATCTGTTTTATACGTATTTAAGTGAATTTTGGAAATGGACAATATGGGGGCTATGGTCAAACATGGAACGAACTAAAAAAAATTTTGTTTTGCGATTTCTTTTTGCATAAAACTTATTTTTGCTGAATTTCGTCTTGATATTCCAATTTTATAGGCATTTATGTATAATTGAGCAATATTTCGGGAAGATTTTTGTATGGGGGCTATCAGAAATCATGGACCGATTCATACTATTTTCCGCACACTTTCTTATTTTATCATACAAACAACGTATACAAAATTTCATGGCGTTATCTGCAATATATTTCAAAATATTGCAATAAAATGGACAAAAAATATAAAATTTTTATGGAGGTTGTTTCACATATCGGTCCATAACTCTGGTGGGCCTTAACCGATTTTGCTGATTTTAAATAGCAAACTTCTCGAAAGCATGTCTGATAGAATTGTTGAAGATTTGGATCTAGAAGATATCTGGGGACTTCAGAAAACTGATTTCACCATCCAGACAGACAGACGGACGGACATGGCTTAATCAACTCCGCTATCTATAAGGATCCAGAATATATATACTTTATAGGGTCGGAAAATTATATTGTGGAAATGACAAACGAAATGACAAACTTATATATACCCTTCTCTTTTAAGAGATTTTCGGAAGTCGGCCTTATATGGAAGCTACGACTAATTATAGACCGATCTTCACGAAATTTATAGAGGTGATTTAGCTTCATTTAGTACTCATCTGTGGTAAATTTTGTTTTCATACTTGCATAATTCAAATATTTATGACCGGTAAACCCCAATTTCGGGAGGACATTTGTATGGGGGCTAGGTCAAATAATGCGCACAAGTTTTACATGGACAGCCAGACGGACGGACGGACGGACATCGTTAGATCGACTCAGAAGTGATTCTGAGCCGATCCGTATACTTTAAGGTGGGTGTTGGACCAATATTTATGGGCGTTACAAACATCAGCACAAATCCAATATACCCTCCCCACTATTGTGGTGTAGGGTATAAGAACACTGTCTTTTTACACACTTACATATATTACGGTTTCAGAACATCCTTTAGAACACTTTGATGTTTACTCAACGATGATTCACAATAAACTGATTAACTTGATTGGCCCCGTTAGTCTATTTAAACAGCAAACATAATTTCTGGAAGGTTCGAAACTAAGATACTATAACGTTCATGATTGCAAATCTAGAATGTTCGTGTCTAGAATATTCAGCCAAAGTCGGTAAAACTCAATGTTGTCACATTGCTCAGCTATGTTTATAACAGGGTGTTCTCAATAAATTAAAATTTCTGGTAATGCTAAACAAGTTGTATGCCGATAAACACGCCATCTGTCCATAAATGTGTTGCATGTATGCTGATAATCATGCTCTATGTTGATACCGGCCGTTAATTTTAAACTAAAGTTATTGAGAAGCCTCACCTTATAATCTTACACGTTTTATACCCTGTTTCTTAACTAGTGGTGAATGTGGAAACCTGTTTTTTTAATTTTATAAATTGTTAAGTTAGACTCAAGATTGTTATGCATATCAGACAAACTCTGTAAATTATGGTGAGAATGGGTAATTAAATCTATTTTAAATGGTCAAAATTAGATAAAATTTCTTAACATTTGAAATAAATTATGTTGTTCGTAAAATTGTCTTTCAAACAGTATTTTCAGCTATATTTGTTCAAGTATATTATTGAAGATAATGTTAAAATTACAACCTAAAGAAAGAAAAATTGCTTGTTTTTAACCTTATAGAACCTTATAATCTAACTTTTAAGTTTTTTTTTTTGTTTATAAGAATTAAAAAAACAATTAGGTGAAAAATATTACCATTTTGTCTGAGTTTGGTAATTTGTTATTACAAACAGATTTAGGTAATAAAATAAATCAAAATTAACTGGTTCTAAAAATGAAAAACATTTCTTTTAATTTCAAAAATGTTACGTTTTTTTATTAATTTGTGAAGTAAAATTAAAAAGTTTTATTAAAAAATACGAAAAAGAACAAAAGTCTTATTTCTCTAATTCACACTCCAACCAGAAACTAAATACTCACGTTTAGAATTGTTCTTCTATTCAATGATATTACACAAAAGATAGACCACCAGAAGAATGTGTACAGATCATTTGTTGGACTATAAAATAACGTTAAAAAGTACAAAATATGACATGACCATTATATTTACAAATTTTTCAATAATTCCTTTTCATGAAATCTATACGAAGAAAAAGGACGTCATTGACTGTATTTTAAATAGGAATGTGTGATAAATGCATACATACTATCAAATAAGGTTTTTGTCCGTACTATTGCTAATGGTAAATTAGGTGAAAAACTTTGAAAATAAAATTAATCAGGCATGTCACATAATTCGATCGGAATGGTTTCATTCCGTATTTGCAAATCGATCGTTTTTACTTTGCGTTCTCTAGATTCCGATCGATTTTGTTTATTACCAAAAAATATTTTTTATCTCGATTTTTAACCTAAAAACAAAAAACATTAGTATGAACAAAAACAAAAGGCAGTTGAAAAGCTACGAAGAAGAAATTACTCTGTCATATTCCAGTGCTGTGTAAATATTTTTAATTTTTACTTCTTGATAATTTTAGCCAGGCTTGAGTTCACTAAATTTAATTTTCATTAAATTATTTTTACTTAAGTTAGGAATTACAACTTGAAAAATTTTTATTAAAAATTTTTGATAATTTTTCTTGATTGGGATTCGAACCTGGGTTGTTGAATTTACATATGTTTCGAGAAATCCCACTTTCTCTCATCAGAATTCTTTGCATTCTAACCACATACACCGGTCAGTCAACAGACAAACATCAATCCTTTAACCAGTGTTAGTTCTGGTAGTTCGAAGTTTTTGCTGTAATTATCATTTTTTATTAATTTCTATTCAGTTTTTTCGTATTCATGTCAAGACTTTGTCTCGAAAACTTGAATACATTTGTTTTTGTTTATTATGTTTTTTGTACACTTTTGTACAACATGTAAACATTATGGCTTGTGCCCTAGCTTTTTTATAGAATAATTATTATTTCATAATCGAACTGTTAAATTTTTACTTCTTGATAATTTTAGTCAGGCTTGAGTTCATTAAATTTAATTTTCATTAAATTAAATTCAACAACCCAGGTTCGAATCCCAGTCACGAAAAATTATCAAAAATTTTTTGATAATTTTAGTTAGGCTCGAGTTCATTAAATTTAATTTTCATTAAATTATTTTTACTGAAGTTAGGAATTACAACTTGAAAAATTTATTATTAAAAAATGTTTGATAATTTTTCTTGACTGGGGATCGAACCTGGGTTGTTGAATTTACATATGTTTCGAGAAATCCCACTTTCTCTCATCAGGAAAAAAAACTGAAGAAAAGGAAAAAAAACAACTATGAATAGAAATTAATAAACAAATGATAATTACAGCAAAAACTTCGAACTACTAGAACTAACACAGGTTAAAGGATTGATGTTTGTCTGTTGACTGGCGGGCACCGCAGTGGTGTATGTGGTTAGAATGCAAAGAATTCTGATGAGAGAAAGTGGGATTTCTCGAACCATATGTAAATTCAACAACCCAGGGCCGAAAGCCAGTCAAGAAAAATTATCAAAAATTTTTAATAAAAATTTTTCAAGTTGTAATTCCTAACTTCAGTAAAAATAATTTAATGAAAATTAAATGTAATGAACTCAAGCCTGACTAAAATTATCAAGAAGTAAAAATTTAACAGTTCGATTATGAAATAATAATTATTCTATTTTTAATTTTTGTAATTTTTTGACAAAAGTTTTCTTGTTGCTGACACCAACTTTGAAATTTTTAAAATTTAGTAGAAGTATCAATGAGAGAACTAAAAAAACAATGAAATAATAAAATTGTCTTTATAAAAAATAACAATTCCACTTTAGAAATCAAACCTGGTTTCATTCCGAAAAAAAATTAGTTTTTCGTTTTCTAAAGACTCAATTTACGGAATCAAAACCATATTCGATTGGTATTGAATTCTGTGACATGGCTGAATATTTTAACTTTGGGTAATACTATGTTTCCACGACGACTTGAATCACCTGCTTCGTTTTCTGAATCATGCTGTTTACATGACTAATAAACTTGATTCGATTTGACAGTTGTTTTTAATAAACAAACAGAATAAAAAAAACCGAATTTACAATTTGTGGAAAATAATTTTTTTAATGGACAAAAAAAGTGAGTGGAAATTAGTTAGCTTATTTGAAAAAAACATACATTCGTACGTATTTACTTTCTTTACTTCCAGCAACAAGAAAATAATTTGCCTTGTTTACAATAATAATAATTTTTACAGCTAGTGCAGATAAACTTGCGATAAAAATTAGAGAAGAGTGCAATTTTTCGTGCTTCGCAAGTAGATTCAATATGAATCTACTTGATTCGCTCTTAAAATTTTGTATGGTGAAGCAAGTTGTTTCGCTCATGATTGGGGTGTGAAGCATGAATAGAGAGCGAAGCATGTACCGTGGAAACGTAGCATAACAAAAATTATAGTGTAGCACATTTATTATTATATTTATTAGATCGTTAATTTTAATAAATAAAAAGTTCGTATTAATTCTTAGTACATACTACAGTAGACGCTCGAAAATTAGAACCACTTTGTTTTTAGGGCGATTCGAATTTTCGAATTATTCTAATTTCTGGACGGGTTTTTATACTAAAATTTAGGTAAATTTTACAATAAAGTCTTTGTTTTCATTTTAGTTTATTTAACATAAAAACTATGAAAAACATAACGAAACATAACAAAAAATAACAACTCAGTTCATCTAAAGTTAACAATTAACACAAAAAACATCATCAAGGTTTACTAAAATGGGATTCCCCTTTTTGTTTTCTGTTTTGGGTTAACTAAACTGCCAAAATTTTAGTGTTTACAACGAAAAGAAAAAAAAACGCTCGGAAATTAGAATTTTTAGTTCTAATTTTAGAGCGCTTAATGCAATGAAATGACTGATTCTAATTTCTGGAAATTGTAATTACTGAGAGTTCTAATTTCTGAGCGTCTACTGTATTAGAAAATAATATTTCATGGAATTTTTGTTGAGAAAATAAATTTATAGGTATACGACTATAAACGATCAATATTTAAAAACAGTACCGAAAAGATTTCTGCCCTTATTGATTTTAGCAGGATGCAATTAAATTTTTATATAAACCCGAAAAAGAAGGGGGTAAGTATATTGCGTTTGTCATTCCGTTTGTAACACATCGAACTAATGATCGAAGAACCAAAAACTCTATATATTATGGGTCCTTATAAGATTCTAAGACGATTTAGCCATGTCCGCCTGTTGTTGGCACGATAGAGCTTCGAAAAAAAGACATAGAACAATGAAATTTTTAGCAAACATTCTTTGATCCACCGAAATGTTTGGAATTGTAAATAGGCAAAATCGGTGCAGTAGGATCTGAGTTATAGATCAAAGTTTCAGAATACCTCGATATTTTTCAGATATTTTTTTTTCTATTTTCAGCAAATATAATGCATACAATATCATGAAATTTTGCACACTTATTTTTATTATAAAAGGACAAGTCATGTGAAAAGGAAAAAGTCCTGAAAATCGTAGGAATCGGTCCACGATCTCTCATATCCCCCATACAAATCTCTACCCGGTATATGACTTTATGGTACATAAATGTCTATAGAAAAGCTGCAATAATAAGTTTATTGCAAAGTGAAATCTTAAAACGATATTTTGTGTGAATCGGTCCATAATTGATTGTAGCCCCCATATTAATTCCAGTTCCGAAAATCACTTAAATTTACGTAAATATCTTATAAAAATCACTAAATTTCATGATGGTCGAACCATATTTGACCATAGCCTCCATAAAAAGTCCTGTTCCGAAAATCATGATGATGATCGGTCCATATTTCACCGTAGCCCCCATATAATATCCACTTCCGAAAATCACTTAAATTCACATTAAGCTGTTATAAGCAGAATTTTAGAATTTCATCATGATTGATCCATATTAGGTCATAGCTCACTTATGAGCAGAGTTTAAAATTACTACTATATTATGTAAAAAATAGCAAAATATTTCATAATTTTATAGGAAAACTAGAAAAATATTTTAAGAAAATAATATTTAACTTTTCACATACTTAAAATATAGAAATATTTCTAGTAGTAATTCTAAAAATATTTTGCCATACAAAATATTTCTAGTAGCAACCAGAACACAAAATGAAAATTTTTTCATTTTCAATATATTTACTACTAGAACACACGCATACTTTTTCTAGTTTACTACCGAACCATAAACCATGAAAATAAATAGTAACTTGAAAAACCACTAAGAGCCAGTAATATGCGAAATCGAAAGAACAAACTATGTAAACAACTATGGCACATGTCCGCAGTTGAAAATGTTAAAAACGAAAATGTGCATATATGTATGTATAAAGCTAAGTATAGACGATATGTTGAATCAGCATATTTATGCTGAAAAATTTGTTACAAGTGCTTACATATCGTGTAAACGCAAAATTTTTTCAGCATACGTATGTTTAACAACATTTGCTAACACTTTGTTAATAATGCCAACAAACGTATGTTGGTAATTTTAGCATATCGTGTAAACAGCATATTAGTAGTGTTTGACAAATTTCCTGCTTATGTTGACAGATATGTTATTTGTTGAAAAGCGTATGCAAGCTTTTCAGCATATGGCAAATTCATATGCATATGCGATCAGAGTTGTATTTTCTAATAAAGCTGATAAGAAAACAACAATGTCGGCTTCATTGATTTAAATCACAAATTATAATCTAAAGAACAGACGTTTAAAATTTTTAAAATTTTTTTTTATAGTTTATACTATTTATTATATTCACATATATCAAAACAATAATTGAACACAAATATTTATTTGAATGGCGGAAAACTGCCTTTGTTTACATTAACGAAAACATATGTTTTTGCATCTTTTTTGTGTACATTTACATATTTAGTGTATAATTTAGCTCGATTTTGTTGGTAAGTTCTGCAATATTTTATTATTTACTATTATTGCTGTTTTTTACAATAAAATATGCTCTATTTTTTATACCAATTCCTTGTATAATTTTACACAATAACTTTCTTCCTCTCGTCGTTCTACCTATTTCTTTTGCCAAACTCTGCGTCTTTTTGCTTTTAATTCCACTTCATCGTCATCCAAAATCAGCACTGTACAAGCAATAGCTAGACCAATTTCCTCCCACGTCATCATTTATGTTTTTTTTATTGATATTATTTTTATTATTTAATTTTATTGAAAAAATTACACATAAAATATAGAAGTTTAAGTTGACATTTCATTTGCTGACATATGCTGACATCAAAAACTTTGCTACTTTCAACATATCGTGTAAACGTCTAACATATGACATA
Source organism: Bellardia bayeri (assembly GCA_950370525.1). Lineage (NCBI taxonomy): Eukaryota > Metazoa > Arthropoda > Insecta > Diptera > Calliphoridae > Bellardia > Bellardia bayeri. Next base: position 58,831,733 of record OX493264.1, read on the forward strand.
GGAATTTGCTGCTAATTTTAATCATATGGCTGTCAGCATATATATGCTGATTCAACATATCGTCTAAATTTAGCTTAAGATTTCTTCGCCGCATAAATAAGCTATTTTCGTCGCATATGTGGAATATTTACGCCGCATATATGCAATGTGCAGAAAACTGGGGGAAAAAAAAACTAGAAATAAGAAAAATATACATTGATTTGTGTGTATAAAATAATAATTTGTATAGAATGGTGTGTTATTAAGATAAGGAATTAAAGTAGTACATGAAAATATAAGTTGCTTTTTCAAGCTAACGATTTATTTTTTGTAAATTTATGATTTATGATTTTTAATAACGATTCTGATTAATTATATATTTTATTATTTATTTCTTTATTTATTGAGTCTTCAAACGCATTTTGCTATTTGTTATAGGAATTCAGAAATTTTTAAAATAAAGATGTAACTAAGAAATTAAAAAGTTGTGGGCATACGTATGTAATTATGCGGTATGAATGTAATAATAACAACAAAAACAAGAATGGTATAGAAAAAATGGAAATTCATCAACATTTATGAGGACAATTATGTTCAAAATTATAGAAAATTAAGAAAAAATTTAACAAAAAAGCAGTAAGTTGCTGAAAACGAAATTTTTCAATGAGAATATTTTACTTTTAGACACATTATGTGCATACATATGTAAGTATGTATTGGTAGTGTTTTAAATGAAAGGCAACAACAACTCAAAAGAAGTTTTTAATAATAACTTGCATTCATATCGATGTGCAAATATACTTACATACGTTGTTTGAACTTGTTTGTATTCTGAATGAAATGAAGAATTGCACGTGATAGTACAAATAATCGACTTCTGGTCATAAAAAATTGTGTGTTTCTTAAATCGAATTCTAATATTTGTAACAGGTAAACAAAAAAAAACAAATAAGTAGCAGAGAAAAAAATGTGCAGCAAAAAATCTATTGTGCAATATAGTAATGAAACAAAGGCTTGAGTAAAAAAGACAAGAAAAGGATTAATTGCAAGATAGAAAATGCAAAAACAATAAGTTATGAATACAACAGCGTAATTATGAAATAAAATTGTAATAGGTATGGGTGCATGCAACAACAACTGCAATATGGAAAATCCATAACAACAAAATATGAACACAACTACGCGCAGGTTGAGCAACTCCTTTAACGAAAAGAAACAAATACATAAGACAAAGATGATCGTGTAGGATTTTGTAGATGGAGAAAAATTTGGTACATAATGATTTACGTATGTAAATATTTAGGCAAAATGGCAAATTAGGCAAATGATCTAGAATCTAGGTAAGTGAAATTATTTTTTACTGTTTGTTAAAAAAATTCAAAAGTCAATAACAACTTTCGTAATTTGAAATGCAAACAGGTTGCATGTGAGTGTGCTTGACTGAGGGTTCGTATCAGATACATACTTTTTTCACCGAAGTGAAGAACAACGAAAAATAAAACAACTGGGTTTAAGGTTTAATCAATAATGCCGCTTAATCTTTATTTTCTACTTTCTTAAATACTATTATTTTGCTTTCCGTTACATTTTGGAAATACAAATTAAAAAATAAATGTTTGCATAAAAATTCTTAAGAAATTTGTCTGGTGCATTTTGCACTTGAACAAAGTATAACAATTCTTTGGAAAAAATGTATAATGTTGTTAATGTTGCATTTTCGTTAGCGGAAATGCACCTGGAAATACAATCAATAAAGTTATTAAAATTCTTTGGAATTAATGTACTTGGACAATACAAATAATAAGGTTATTAAACTTATTTGGAATTAATGTTGCATTTTGTTAACTGTTGCATTTTCGCTAGCGGAAATGTATTTGGACATACAATTCTTGGGAAAATATAATTAATAAATATATTTTAAAATTCTTTGGAATAAAGTAAATAGAAATAATTGGTAAAATGCTTAATAAGTTAAAATAGCGTGTGTATATGTATATGACGTTAAGGGAATAGTGGGAGACACTATAACAATACATCATAAAAAGTATGTCTACAATAAAGAATCTTAGGTCTGAAAGATAGGAATGCGGTGAAAGTTCATTAAAGAAGACTAGGTATGTATGTATGAAAATAGGATAGCGGATGAGTGGCCTTATGGAAGGCCTACCTACTCCATTCTAGGTTGTGTTTTAGTATGTGTATACGCTGTATACATACGTTTATGTCCCGTTATATAATCACATGTGAGTTTTTGACGTGGTAGTGTTATTGTTTTTATTATAAAAAAATTAAAATGCTTAAAAGATCACTTAGACGTTTAAAAAAAATAGAAAAAGAAAAAAATCTAATGAAAATTGATAAACAAAGTGATCGAAGAAGGTCTCTAAACAGGCCTGCTAAAGAAGGCCTACTACCAGGCCTGTTGAAGAAGGTGAAGCAGAAGGCCTTGGCTGGCTAGGACATCGTGTGTAAAAAAGGTATGAGTATGGAATGGGGCAATAAGGCCTTGTGTCTGCTAAATAAGACCTTCCAGAAGGCCTGTTTACTACTTCTTTTCGCCGCTGGGCTTCTTTAATGCACTTTCACTGCATTCCTATCTTTCAGACCTCAGATTCTTTATTGTAGACATACTTTTTATGATGTTTCTGATACGAACCCTCAGTCAAGCACACTCACATGCAATCTGTTTGCATTTCAAATTACGAAAGTTGTTATTGAGTTATAAAGTAGGAGTTTACAATTTAACCTAAGCTTAGAGTTTCTGCTAATGAGCCAATTAATTTGGATTAATTTCAATTTAATTTGACTCAATTTGGCACCTTTATTGGATTTCCACGAAGATCGGGGAATATATCGACGTATTTAAGTTCGGATTGTTGCGTTATTGATTGATTGTTGATATAAATAGGAGAGCATGATCCTCTATGCAATGTAAAGGTTATGTGTGTACATTTCTTGTCATTAACTTTTATCTTTTATTGCTTGAATCATTTTTCTAATTCGAATTTGTCTCGTCATATTGAAGCGAAAATAACGGCTATGAAACTTAAAGCAGCTCAACTACATTGGCTTCTCGGTCGAAACTCAAACTTGTCTTTAGACAACAAAATTCTTTTATAACCAATATGGGCATACGGCATCCAATTATGGGGTACTGCATGCTCATCTAACATCCAAAAGCTTCAAAGAAGACAGTCCAGAATATTACGACAAATTGTCTGCGCCCCACGGTATATACGTAATGATATTATCCACAAAGATCTCAACGTTCCACTATCCAGGAGGAAATTAAAAAATATTCAATCAGCTAAATCGATAAACTAATGGCCCACCCTAACTACCTCGCTCGGGGTCTGCTTCAGTTCGAAGGTCACCAGAGGCTAAAAAAAACCGATACTTTGAGCCTAACTAGAAGATATTTTTAAAAAAATTGAATACAGCAGTTAGTGATTACATTGGTAACAACTAATAAACAACAAGTAGAATTAAGATTTTAATACTTATTGTAAATTTCGATAAGAAAGATTCACTAATAAAAATAAATTAAAAAAAAAAAAATTTGTATGTATATGATTTTGTATGTAGCGAGATGCTTCTTGAGGGTTTTCAGGAATGCTTAGAATAGAATAGAATAGAATCAGCAAATTTAGATGTGTGAGTACGATTGCTTATTGACATATCAGATGTATTTATCAAGTATAAGAAGGGTTCCAGGATACTAAACGTTCGAACAGTTAAGTAGCTATTTTTGTCTTCATATGTGTTTTAACGATATTTACAAGTCTTTGTATTTGTTCGTTTTCCTCTAAATCCAAATTGATGATTTGGAATACAATTGTTTTTAATTAAAATCGGGTACAAATTATTCATTAGTATCTGTCCGAATAGCTTCGATTAATAAATAGATTCCATTTTTCAGAGCCATTTCTTATCCAACCAACACTTAAATTTCGCCAGGGATTTACATAAGACAGGTCTTATAAACTTTTATTGGTTCGCCATTAAAAATAAGCCGATTGCGGAGTTGCTTTCAGATTTTCTAAATATGTAATTATTGATTAATTTTTCCGATATTCGAAGAGCTCTTTAAGACTTTTTATACTGTCTTTTATTCTAAATTTGAGTTGGGGCGCCTGTGCAATTGCCACTCTCTTCAAACATTCCTTTTTATACCCTATACCGCAATATGGATTTGTGCTGATGTTTGTAACGCCCCTAAATATTGGTCCAACATCCACCTTAAAGTATACCGATCGGCATAGAATCACTTTCTGAGTTGATTTAACGATGTCCGTCCGTCCGTCCCTCTGGCTGTCCATGCCAGCAACCTTGATATACACTTCCTATTCCGGGTTATCAGTTGCATAGTACGTTTCTTGTTAAAAGATGGCCACATCAACTTGGCTACCCTACATGTGCCTAAATTACGCCTTTGTAAGAAAATGTCTCAAGATGATACCTTTTATAGTCCCCAGTGGAATTGCTACTGAGACCAGATTGGAGATATCTAAGGCAGATCACGTTCTGGCTAGTTCGTCTGCCCGTTCATTGCCATAGTGGTTTCTATGTGCAGGCACCCAGACCAAGGTAATGTCAGATAGACGACCTAGCCTTGACAGAGAGTTTCTACATTGCCTAACTACTGAAGATGAAATTGAAAAAAATACCTATATTGCCGTGAATGTTATGATCATGTAGTGTATCACAAGCTGCCATGATTGCAAAAATTTCCGCCTGGAAAACACTACACTCATTCGGAAGACGATACGAGATGCCTTCCCCAGGTTCGTCACAGAAGACCCCAGAACCAACACCGCAACTCAGCTTAGAGCCGTCCGTGTATATCCTAGTGTCATATTTGTGCACGAGATTACCGATATTCCACTCAGTCCTGGAGGGAATTAAGACCTTGAATACCCTATCAAAATCCGTGTATGGAGTAATATAGTCAGATGGTTGGAGAACGATCGAAGGAAACTGGCCAAGAATCCCCGCGTGGCCATATATTCTCGATCTCCAACAACCGGAAGACTCGCTGCGCTGCAGGCAGAAGTGGCCATTATGTGAAGGTCAATTGGCATAAGGTGCAATATAGTATTCAGTGCCTCTCAAGGACTAGTTCTTCGCCGGTTATGCCAATGCAGGCTGATCTCTGGACTTTGTATAGTTGGTCTACGACATACTTCTTTCTAGTTGCAGTCCACCATACAAGAGATCCGTAAGTTAGAATTGGACGTACTATAGCCGTATACATCCATTTAACTATGCTAGGACTAAGTCCCCATTTTCTACCAAACATCTTACGACAGGTATAGTAGGCCACCGTTGCCTTTTTACCCTATGTTGAGTATTTAGCTTCCATGATAATTTAGAGTCCAGTGGTGCCTAGATATTTTGCATTATTTGAAAGGGGGATTTCGTAGTTTTTCAACCTTGGAAGTTTGAAGCTTGGAATATTGGTCTTCGTCGTGAAAAGTACAACTTCCATTTTGCTTGGGTTCACCCCAAGACCATTAACCGTGGCCCAGTTGTCGAGCAACCCCAAAGCAGTGGATATAATCTCACTGATCACGTCCGGAAATAGACCTGGTACGAGTATCACCACATCGTCCGCATAAGCGACAACTTTTATCCCCTTTCTGTCTAGATCAATGAGAATCGAGTTAATAACGATAAGCCACAGTAGTGGAGAGATTACTCCTCCCTGTGGAGTGTCTCTCTAAACTTGCTTGGACTTAACGTTATTACCAAGATTTGCTGTGACTATTCTTGAATTCAACATGGTAACTAACCGGTTATTGATATATTCTTCAACGTCTAGGTTAGTCAGAGCTTGCTGAATTGCAAGAATAATTACCTCTATATCTAGAACGGCTCCCATTGTGTATTGTTTAAATTCGAGAGGATTCGGACCAGGAGTCATCCTTCCTTTTAATATAGGTGAATTGAATTGCCCCTTGGCTAGAATTCTGCTAAGTCTTGCAGAGTCTTTTGTGTTATCTATAGATTCACAGAAGCATCTCCATGAGTTCCTTTTTGCGACTACTATAGCTTTCTTATAAGCTTTCAATAGATCACAATAAGGTTGCCATAATTTTCTATTATAGCTAATGTCAAAGGCCCCACGAGTTTCCTACGTAGTTTAGATAACTCGGAATTCCACCATGGAGGGAAGCTTTTCTTAGCCTTAGTGGCTGGACAGGAAATTTCAAAAGCTTTAACTACAGTTTAACTAAAGTTTTCCTCCAATTTTTCAAGACCAGTGATTGAATCTTCTACAACTGGCATATTCCTAAGCTTATGTTTGAGGATCCCATTAAATTTGAACCAATCAGTCCATCTTGGGTTCCTAAATTGTATATTTTCTGTCGAGTTCTGAAGTCTAATTTCGAAGAGAATCCAGTTATGATCAGAGAACGATCTTTCACTGGATATTCTCCACCTATCTACTGATACTTTAGACCTATCATTAATGAGTGTAATATCTAATGCTTCCTCCCATCCATTATAGTTGTCCGAACGTGGAAAAATGAATGAGCGTATTACCAGAATTACATATACTTAGTTTGCTGGAATTAATGAAATTAAGTAAAGACACACCCCTTTCATTTGTTTCTTTGCTGCCCCAGATTGAATGCCTTGCATTAGCATCGCAGCCCAGGATAATGTCAAATGCCCCAACAGAGGACATTAGAGTACTCACCTCGACTGCAGGAGCTGTCTTCTCATGTGCCATATAGCTGGAGGCAATCAAGAGGTATCTGATCGACCCTTGCTACTGTAAGGTCCCCTGAACTAAGCTGCGTACAAAGAAAGATGTTAATAGTTTTTTTTTTTTTGCAATAATGCATGATCTTGGCCTACCATTGTTTCTTGCATAGAGGATATTATATGCTGAGACCGGGATACCCTTTACGTCCTGGTTTGAAACCCAGGGTTCCTGCACCAGCCCAATGTCGAGGTCCTCTTCTGCAGATTTATCTGCACCACTTTAAGCGCCATTTTTGGTTTTGAGGGGGTTCCGATAGCTTCATATCTGTGAACAGTGAGTTTGCAATTTCAACCTCATTCGCTTCACCGCTACCTGTTCCGAAACACCTTGACCTTAGCGTCCCTCACTCCGAAGAACAGCTTGCAACCCGTTTTCTCAAGCTCAAATGAGCCAGATTCGGTGATGGCGAGGATAAGGCATGTGTGGTCTTCCCCTTGCTCAATGCGGATGATGGACCATTCATCCATGTGGATATTGGGATTCCGCAGCTTCAAACAATCCAACATCTTATGTGCATCGGTTGCCATCTTTGGTAACCAAATACGTGCACGCGGTCGCATCGAAATATCTTGAGCGGGGATCAGTTTAAGGCTTAAACACTTCCATGCGCCACTGATATTAGCGATGCATTTGCTAAGAAAGTGCATTTGCTCACCCAGTATCCCCAGTGAATTTCACCAGAGTCAAAGCGAGGTGCCGTAAAAGCCATATTTGCGATCAAGTATTCCATAACGAGCTCAGCTAATTTGGGCTCGAAAGTACCCCATTCTGTTCTCTGTCGCCAGATGTAGTCGTGGTAGATGTGGGTCTCGGATCGACTTTTTTACCGGCAACCTTCCTCCGTTTAGGCGATTTTTCACCCTCTATCTGAGAGCGATTACGCTTGGACCTCTCTGTGGCTATGACTGCTGCCTTTGATGTGCTGGGTACTGAATACAAAAACTTTTGGTATTCACCTACCACAGCCTGGTATTTGGCGCGATCTACCTCATAACGCTCACGAGGAGCACCGCTGGCAGCATTCTTGTCAATCTTATCAAGAATGAATAGCACCTTGGTGTAGCGAGCTTTGAGGATGTCTTTCTGACTCTTCCTCATCTTTATTTTCTTCTTCAATTGATCGCCAGCCTTGGCTTCCAATCAAATAGGAGCATTGGTCGGGTTTTTGGTGGGCAGCAGAGTACTGTGTCGATCACCCACGCTGCCTTCCATCGCGACTAAGGTCTCTTGGCTAGAGGCCAGTAGGTCGCCTTCTGAAGAAGAACCGAGATAATCGGTGTTCTTCAGGGAGTTGTTGTTATTTTTATTTTTCATTTTTGGTCCCACGAGTAGGCACGTAAGGGGATGGAGAATGAAAAAAAAACAAAGCCGTTTGTCATTTCATGAAGTTTATACAGATTCAGAATAAGAATTCGAATGAAAATTTATAAATTAAATTAAGTTAAGTTATTGTTTTGTGTCAAATATTTACATATGTGTATAAGTTTCTTCAAGAATTACTTCCTTTTTTCCATTTTTGTTAAAGACATCAAAGAATATGAACATGTTTAGTTTTCTATGAAAATTTTTGTTTTTTGAAGAATTTTTTTCTTTTTTTATTTTCTTTTTATAAAAGAATAAACTTTTTTTTTCGTTAAACTTTAGATTTGGCATTATTTCTTGTTTACGTGCAACAAAATCTCTTGATCGTCACAAAATATCTTGAGCGTCACACTTAGATTTTTTCCCTTAAAACGCTTATAATTGCAGTTTTTTTTAATACATTGTTACAAGCTTATTACTTTGCAAGTAACCTCTAAGTTCAAGTCTTTTTTTTAACAAAAATTTACATATATTTTCATCTTAAAATTTTAAAATGAAAAAAAAAAAAAATTAACAATCAAGTTGGATCGTGATTTTTTGTTTATAATCGAAAAGAAGATTTTTCGCAAAAGTCAATCTTGAGAAAAAAAAGGAACATCGTAGTAAGCTTGAATTTCAAATATTTTTGCATTTTTAGCGATTTTTTATACATATTTGGTGTGTCGCTCAAGATAGAAATCATAGAAAACCTAAAAAAAAATTCTAAAAATATTCATCAATTTCTACATAAATTGGCCACTCTTCCAGGTGAATTGAAAAAACTTTAAAAATAAGCAAAACAAAACACGTTGTGTACGTTTTTTTTTTAAATTGACCCATATACATATGTCGTCTAATAAATAAATGTAGTTTTCCAGATATAGCTAAATATATTATACAAAAATAAGCGTGTCGGACAAAAAAAATTTCTCATTTGAATTAAAATTTAAAACTCTATTAGTAATACAATTTTGGAAATGATATGAAAAATGTCACTAAAACCGACGTAAGCCAGATTTTCTTCAGTTCTTCTACCAGCTTTTCAAATTGATTTGTGTTTGTAATTTGATTTTTTTCCATATTTTTTAGTTATAAATTTTTTGATTTCACTGTTATAATTTTTTTCAAATTCTTCTTTGTACAAAAGAATACAACACTACACAACACAACTCGATACTAAAAAGACCGTCGACAAAATGAAAGGCAACATCAACGTCAATTCAAGTTACAAAATACGAAACAATGTCGACAGTCATCGATAAATGGCAATATTGACAACGAGAATACGGGTTTACCACAAACGATGCCGTCTTGTTTCAACGACGCACACTGTTTACTGCGGCAATAAATCAATTTTGACCTGCTCTCTGATTTTGATGATTTTTGCACACATGGTTAAAAACTATCTAAAGGTCATGTGTGGAAAATTTCATGCAAATATCTCCATTGGTTTTCCGTCCCGAGCAGCGCAAAGTTGAAGTATGTGAACAAGTCTCAAATATGATAGTTTTCTATGTCATATTCAAAAGCTTGTTACTTATAAACTATACATCGAATGTACCTTATAAGTATTTTTTCACTTAAAATAGAGATTAATGGCATGTTTCTAAATAACGAGTGACTCAAATTTTTCGCCCAAATGTTTTGGGGTTCTATAGGTAGGTAGGTAGGTAGGAAGGCTGGTGTGAGTCACCTCACACCTTCACCCAGAGACCAATATGGTCCATTGCGATGCCTTGATAGAAGAAGTAATTGGGGTTCTATAACACTAGTGTCAATTCTCTTGAGTAAAAACCTAAGACTATCTTTTTTTATGGTTTCTACATTGCAATTTCAATTATCACTACTGTCAAAAACAGACGATAGAAATAAGTGCTTGTGTGCATCACAAAACAATATTTTATATATTATTGTTGCTTTCCGAGTTTGAATGTAATAAAAAAACAACTTTTATGAGCGACAATGTAATTTTATTTATTTAATAGGTATTTTTAATTATATAAAAAATCACAAATGAACCGCTTTAAAACAGTTTGTTTTTTACTTGTTCAAACTTCAATATTAAAAGAAGCTAAAACTTCTCTTGTTTCCCTTTCAAAGTAAATGACAAAAATGTAAAATTCCGTTATTAAGCAATATCACAATAAGTAAGAAAAAATTAATATAGCATACACATATAAATATGTAATTATTTACTACATACGTGTGTATGTTTATAATTTGAGAGAAAATAAAAATGTTAAAGTAAATAGGAAAATAGAAAGTTTTTAAACCTTAGGGTGGCGTCGGTAACAATTATTTCATATATTTCTACAGCATAAACTGTTGTCTACAACCTTAACTTTCAATTTCAATGTTAATTGCGATAAATTTAAACATTTTTCATTCAATTTATTACAAAATTAAAAAATTCATAGCAATTTCAATTCACATAAATTATTTTTGTATTGTAAATAAAACACAGCTGTTTTTATTTTATTTTGGTTTCTATGGTTGCCCCTAAAAATTAAAATATTGAACAATAACATGGAAAAAATTAAACAAAATATCTAATTAAATAATTTGGCAATAATGCAATATTACCAAGGTAACTAACGTAAGTCAGACGAGTGTATTATAGAAACTCATTTGTTTACGTACTCGCCCGTCTACCACTCGTTCGTGTGAGAATACACTCGTTATCTAGAAACATGCCATAATCATTATGTAAATTAAAAAAAAAAGTTTTAAAATTAAAAACAAAAATTTCCTTTGACAATATATTTTGAGCCAAAGAAATACACATTTATGATTTTCCGTTAGACTTTTAATTGTGTGCGAAGCAGTGCGACACATGGAGTCCTATACCAAATTAAAGCTGAGAGTCTCAGGTAACAGACTAAAAAAAAACTTGCGCAAATTTGCGCGCCGCCGAAAAAACAATGAAAAACCAAAAAATTACAGTAAACAAGTATAGTCGGTCAAGCCCGACCATATAATACCCTACACCTAGTATATGTAAATATAAAAAGTATTTCAGAAATGGGCGTTATTTGCGAGATATCACCTATTTTGGACCAAAATTCAGTGTCATGATTTCTGTGAATATAAATATTATATGTGTTAAACTTTATCTCGATATAAATACTTTTAAAAGATTTATGGAACTTAAAGTGAATTACGGAGAGGGTCTTATATTGGAGTTTTGACTAATTATGGACCGACCATTACAAAATTAGGTGTCATTATTTCTGTATATAAGAAACTTATCTGTGTCGAATTTTATTTGATTACCAACATTTTCTAAGAAATTTATGCTGTTTAAAGTGATTTTCGGAAGTGGGCCTTATATGGGAGCTACGACTAATTATGGACGGATCATCATAAACTTCCGTCATATTATATGTATATATACAAAACTTATTTGTGTTCAATATTATTTGGATACCAACATTTTTAAGAGAGTTATGCTCTTTTAAGTGATTTTCGGAAGTTGGCCTTACATGTGAGCGACGACTAATTATGGACCGATCTTCACAAAATTGTACCGTATTATTTGTATGTATATGAAATATATTTGTGTTCAATATTATTTGGATACCAACATTTTTAAAAGAGTTATGCTCTTTTAAGTGATTTTCGGAAGTGGCCCTTATATGGGAGCTACGACTAATTATGGACCGATCTGCACTAAATTTGTAGATGTGATTTGGCTTCATTAACCACTCATTTGTGATAAAATTTGATTGGTTCTTTGCATAATTCAAACATTTATGGTCGGTAAACCCCAATTTCGGGAGGACTTTTGTATGAGTGCCAGGTGAAATAAGGGACCGATTCCTACCAATTTCAATCCCATTTATCCTTGGGCCGGAAAAATATCACGTACCAAATTTTATCGAAATATCTTCAAAATTGCGACCTGTACTCTGCGCACAAGCTTTACATGGACAGCCAGACGGACGGACAGACGGACATCGTTAAATCAACTCAGAAAGTGATTCTAAGCCGATCGGTATACTTTAAGGTGGGTGTTGGACCAATATTTAGGGGCGTTACAAACATCAGCACAAATCCAATATACACTCCCCACTATGGTGGTGTAGAGTATAAAAATTAAAAAAGCACCGAAAAAGGTGCGAATTGCACCAAGTTAACAACGCTGATAATAGGTGTTTACTTTATATTGAAGTTGTCATTCTGTGGGTAACATTGAGATATAACAATATAATATAATATAAGACCCAACAAAATGTACATTAATTTAGTGAAGATCGGTCCATAATTAGTCGTAGCTCCCATATAAGGCCCACTTCCAAAAATCATTTAAAATAGCATAACTTTCTTTAAAATGTTGGTATCCAAATAATATTGAACACAAATAAGTTTTGTATATATACATATAATATGGCAGAAGTTTATGATGATCGGTCCATAATTAGTCGTAGCTCCCATATAAGGCCCACTTCCGAAAATCACTTTAACGACCATAAATTTCTTAAAAATGTTGGTATGCAAATAAAATTCGACCCAAATAAGTTTCTTGTATAAAGAAATTATGACACCTAATTTTATAATGGTCGGTCCATAATTAGTCGAAACTCCTATATAAGACCCTCTCCGTAATTCAGTTTAACCTCCATAAATCTTTTAAACGTATTTATATCGAAATAAACTTGAACACATATAATATTTATATTCACAGACATCATGACTCTAAATTTTTGGATGATCGGTCCACAATAGGTTATATCTCCCATATTACGTACATTTCTGAAAAACTGTTTTATACATATACTGGGTCGGGCTTGACCGACTATACTTTCTTACTTGTTTTTTGTGCAAAAAATTCGCTAGTTGGTGCACGGTGCTCTTTCTTGTTAATTTCAGTGCATTTTTTATTTTTCCGAAAATGTTATTAAATCTCTATTTTTACTAATTTTTAATTGCAGTTTTTAAATAATTCTTTATCATGAAATCCATACCATGAAAAAGGATCCCATTAAATCTATTTTAAATACGAATGTACGATAAATACGAGTACATACATACATACTATTATATTCATCACATGATAGTTATTGCTAAAAGTAAATAGGGTGTTTCAAAAAAAAAATTAACATTTTAAATTGGAAATAAAATTTCTTACGTAGCCTAATGGTTTGGCCTATTGAACTGTAGCCGAACAACCAGGGTTCGAGTTCCAGTGGGGCCCTAAAACATTTTATAAAAAAAATACAAATAGAAGTTTGTACTTAAAACAGAAAACAAAAATAAGTTATAAAAGTACGAACTACATATGTACTGAAATCAGCCATTCTTTACCAATTAGTACTTCAGTTCCGAATAACATATTGTGAGTTAAATTTTATTAGCTCGTTAATTTAAAAAAGGCTTTTACTTTTATTCGTTGATCACTTTTTATACCCTTCACCATCAATAGAAGGGTATATATAAGTTTGTCATTCCGTTTGTAATTTCCACAATGTAATTTTCCGACCCTATAAAGTATATATATTCTGGATCCATGTCCGTCTGTCTGTCTGGATGTTGAAATCAGTTTTCTGAAGTCCCCAGTTATCTTCGGAATCCAAATCTTCAATAATTCTGTCAGACATGCTTTCGAGAAGTTTGTTATTTAAAATCAGTAAAATCGGTTTAGACCAACCAGAGTTATGGACCAATATGTGAGACAACCTCCATAAAAATTTGATAGTTTTTGTCTATTTTATTGCAATATTTTGGAATATATTGCAGATAATCCATGAAATTTTGTGTACGTTGTTTTTATGATAAAAGAAGAAAGTGTGCTGAAAATAGTATGAATCGGTCCATGATTTCTCACAGCCCCCATACAAAAATCTTCCCGAAATATTGCTCAATTATATATAAATGCCTATAAAATTGGAATATCTAGACAAAATTCAGCAAAAATAAGTTTTATGCAAAAATAAATCGTAAAACGAAAATTTTTTAGTTCGGTTCATGTTTGACTTTAGACCCCATATAAAGTCCACTTCCAAAATTCACTTAAAAACGTAGAAAACAGATATAAATAGTGTTAAACGGTTAAAATCTGACATGAACAATCTTTATAGGCAAATAAATTGTTGTACTAAATTTTATGGTGGTCGGCCCAGAATTGCTCATAGCTCCCATACAAGGACCACATCTGAAAAAATCATTTATCGCTATATATATTGTATAAATATCGGTACCGACTGAAAACGTTGCACAACTCAATTACATATCTATATATATATAAAAATCGTCCCACACAATCCAAAATTTAAGAAGATCGGCCCATAATTTGTCATAGCTGCCATGTCAAAAAATATTCTTTTCGGATTTAACCCATATTCGGTCCATATTTTATAATCATGATATATATCGTTGGAAAGGTATACCTTTTATTTTATGTATTACAAATTATCAGACACCCGAGATATAGGCCTATATATTTTAAACTTTACGGGCCCGCCTCCTCGAAAATAGGCGTGACCGCCAACAAATTTTTATTTGCTAGCATCTCCTCTAAAGTCCTATTTGATGAAGTTTTTTTTTTTTTTTTGAGCAGTCACTAAAACCGAATTGTTCCCCTTTTTTATACTTTGTTTGTTAAATTACACTCAAGCTTATTATGAACATCAGACAAACTCTGTAAATTATGGTAAGAATTGGTAATTAAATCAATAAAAATGGTGAAAATTTAACAAAATTTCAAAATATTTAACATAAATTATGTTGGTCGTAAAATTGTCATTCAAACAATATATTAAATAATAATTAAATTAGCACTAAGACTGAATAGAAAACACAGAAGAACGATATTCTAGTCCTATAACCAGTGTAGTGTTTGTATTTCTTATTACGTTTAGGTGGAGGGTATTAATTGAACATATATACAATTTTTGTTCTGTGAAGTATTTATTCAAAGTCATTTCAATTACTTGAAATTGTTATACAGTTGTTTGCAACCCCGCAAACTTTACCGAAGATACAAAACGGAGCACTTTAAACTGTTTGTCTATATAAATACAAATGTGCTAAATAATTTTGCAGTTACAGACTAAATTTAAATCGCTTTATATAATAAATTTTCAAATAAATCAGTCAGTTCTCATAGAAATAGCTAAATTTAACAACAATGAGATTTAGTTCTATATATTGGTTGTTTAGAGTTTAGCACTTTGCTTCAATATATAAGAAACATTCATTATATACTAATTGATCTGCTAATTTTTATTGCACAGCAAAACCGCTAAATCTAGAAACATGAAGTTCTTGTATTGGATTCTTTTTACAGCAAATAGATCCTCTAAGAAGGGATTTTTGGAAATTCAGACGTTAAGGGAGATAAAACGAAAAAAATTAAAGCTAAAATAACTTTAATTAAAAAAGGAGATAATAGGTGTCCGGTACTTTTTGGATATTCGAAATTCTAGACGATCAAAAAGGGTACAACTGGTACTTAAGAACCCTCCGTTTTCCTTTGCATCTTCTAAATAAATAAACATAGAAATACAATTTAAAATACATCCGACTAAATTATTGAAAAATATTTTAAGAATATTTTAAGGCCTAAAAATTATATCTCCTTTTGGTGCTTTTTTGTCTTAACCGATTTTCTAATTCCAAATCTTACAAATAATTACAATAACAAAATTTCAAAACGGACAAAACCCATGGTACTCTTTGTAACTGCTAAATAAATAAACATATTAACACTCATACCACTTAACACTCATAACCACAATAAACACCAGAAATCTTTTTGATACTTTTTTAAAATCCCATCTTGGTACTATTTTATACAATTAATTTTCTTAATGAAATATTATTTCCTTTTCATCATATAAAAAACTTCAAATTTAATATTCGTTAATATAATTTATTCATCATTTTTTTTAATTCTAATGCTAAAGTTCGTACAAATGAATCAAGAAACGTAAATTTTTTTTTGGAATTAGAGGATCGTGTTTTGTTCTTAAGTAGTACTTTATTTTGATTTATTCAATTAATTAAGTCTGTTTGTGATAACAAACTATCAAATTAATAATAATTTAGTCATCTTCATTCATCATCTGTTGGTATTGTAGATTTTCATAAACTAAGAAAACTTAGAAGGTATATAGATCAGCTTCTATGAGAGTTCGAAATCATGGACTTAATGATATAATTTCGTTTTTCCTTCTGTAATTTTAACATTATGTAACTTAAACAATGATCCTGAAAATATATCTGATCGGCGTTTGAGAAAATGCAACACTGCTCAGCCTGTTTATAGACATTTCCCAAGCATTTGACAAAGTTTGGCATGATGGGCTACTTATCAAAATAACACGAATGCTTCCTCAAAACACGCACAAGCTTCTGGATAGCTATCTAACAGGCAGAACATTCATGGTCAGGTCGCAAGATAAATACTCCCCCTCAAGAAAATTACTGCTGGTGTCCCTCAAGGCAGCATATTAGGACCGCTTCTATATATAATATACACAGCGGATATGCCAACAAACCTGAAAAAGCATACCTCTGCATTTGCAGACGACACAGCATTTATTAGCGTCAACCATGTCCGAAAAGTCGCATCGCAAAATCTGCAGTCCCACATCAATGAACTAGAGACCTGGCTAGAAAAATGGAGAATAAAGGTTAACCCGGCTAAATGTGCCCACTTAACTCTCAGTTAAGTCAGAAGACAAACCTGCCCAGCTGTAAAAATAAATAACATCACCCATGTACTTGGGAATTCATATAGATAGACGCTTGACTTGGTCTCATCATATTGAAGCGAAAATAACGGCTACGAAACTTAAAGCAGCTCAACTACATTGGCTTCTCGGTCGAAACTCAAACTTGTCGTTAGACAACAAAATTCCCTTATACAAGTCCATCATAAAACCAATATGGACAATTATGGGGCACTGCATGCTCATCTAACATCCAAAAGCTTCAAAGAAGACAGTCTAGAATATTACGACAAATTGTCTGCGCCCCATGGTATATACGTAATGATATTATCCACAAAGATCTCAACGTCCCCACTATCCAGGAGGAAATTAAAAAATATTCAATCAACTACATCGATAAAGTAATGGCCCATCCTAACTACCTCGCTCGGGGTCTGCTTCAGTTCGAAGGTCACCAGACGCTAAAAAAAACCGATACTTTGAGCCTAACTAGAAGATATTTTTAAAAAATTTGAATACAGCAGTTAGTGATTACATTGGTAACAACTAATAAACAACAAGTAGAATTAAGATTTTAATACTTATTGTAAATTTCGATAAGAAAGATTCAATAATAAAAAAAAAATATATTTAAAAAAAAAAAATATCTGAGCAAAGTGATAGTATATGAAAAAGACTTATTGCCAATTTGTAAGATGGCATGATGGGTGTTTGTAAATTGCTTTACTAATCAAAATATTATTATGCATAAAAAATTGTGCGTCTGTTAGTTGAAATGGACTTACGAGTATGTAACCCAATGGCTCATTGCAATCATATTAGCTTTAGTATACTCGTATATAACCATAATCTCAAATATTTTGGGACCTTTTTTTAGATCACCATTAACCGCCAATATGAGTGAAGTGATTTTTTTTATATAAAATTATTGTTAAAGTGTACAAAATTTAAGAAAAATTATAAGTGGGTGGAGTAGGGTGGGTGTACTCAATTGAGTACAGCGGCAGTTTATATGTGAAAATTTTCACATCATTTTTTTTTCAATACGTAATGCTTTTATACTACATTTACACCTACGCAAAATCTAGTACTTAAGGGATTTTGAGCGAAATCTTGTTCATTTCTACTAGATTTCCCATACACAACAAAATCTAGTTCGCCACGAGATTTTGGCAAAATCTCACAAAATCTTGCAATACAACTCTGAATTTCATACTAAAGTACTAAAAAATACAGCACTGAACAAAAAAATTTCACAGTTCCACAAAAATAAATTAAAAAAAAATAATAATAAAAAGAGCGGGATATAAAATAAATTTGCGGCAAACTACACAGTATACTAAAGAAACATTTCTTTGTTTTGTCTGTTTTTGTCATTGACGTCAACTTCGAACACAGCAATTGAAATGTTTGCCGGCTCATTCGAAAATTCTCTAGGAACGTTTCTTCTGGCATTATTGGCACATCTTCCTCATAAAACGAGCCGTGGCGACTCGATAATATAAACGTCTTTAGTTAAATTATGCCAACTTATACTTATGTGTGTCCATTCCAACCTCCTATATAATAATAGCGTGTAGTACATTAGCAGAAGTTTGTGAAACCTTATGTTTAACAAATGCTGCTCTTTTTTTACGCAAAAATGTTAAATCCGATTGTTTTTTTTTCGGATCTGGATGTAAAATATAAAAATATTTGTTTTTATCTCTCCATTTTTGTTACTAAAAGTTTACCATATAATTTATTTTCTTTTTCAATCAGCTGTTTTTATTATGAAAATGAAATCCAACAATATGTCAAAAAGTAGTAGTGTAAACGCCAAAAATTTTCTTTAAGATTTTAATTAAAATCTAGTAGTAAATCTACTAGATTTTTTTAATTAAAATCTACTAGATTTTGTGTAGGTGTAAATGTAGTATTAAACATTTCTTGCATTGCCAGCGAACTCTTGCATGACATGAAACACATCCTAATTGTTTTAAAACTTTTCGGAATAGTGATCTATACCATTTTGAGGTAATCCTTCCTTGCAATGGAACGTTGGAAAAAAGTTGATCCATGCTATCGCTAAGACTCATAACATACAACCGCTAAGCGTTTGAAATAGCCATATCTATTATATAGGTAATGTCCACCATCTCATCTTGTCACGAATGGTGATCTATCCTGCTTAGCAGGGTGATGGCCAGAATATTTAACCATTGACTTATCAATGGTAATGTGCGCATGAAGTACTCCCCAATGAATTTTAAACATTTTGTCCCTGGCAGTGGCAGCTTCGTTATTGTTCACAAGATGAAGATTTTTTTTAGTATCTAGATATCTTTGTCTAGACATTAACTTTGATACATTTTCTTTAAATCGATGAAGTCAATTTGAGTTTATTATTTTGTTTAGCATATAAAACTGTATTGCTGATAATCAAACTAGATACTTCTTCGTCAAATATTTTCTCAATGTTGTATATTAACAAACAAACGCACAACAGATCATGTTGCTTCATCTGTTTTTACGGATAGTGTAAATATTAAGGAATCAGACGCTCTTGACGTTCTAGTCCTGAGAATCCAGTGTGATGTCCGCGGGTTCAAGTGCCTTGGTTTTTAAAACGAAAATGGAATACAACTCCGCGTACAGGAGAGGGCGAAGATGCTTGTCGGTGACAGTATGGTATCCAATGTGAGTTGTGTTTCACTGTTCTATCGATACTATAATGGAATGTGTTCTGCTGAAATTAGGAAACTTGTTCCCGAAACACCTAGTTTTTTGCATAATACACGTTCTTCAGTCAGGGCCCATCCATTCATGGTCGACTGGACAGTCGATCGCACAACACACTATAGGGAAAATTGGTTCTTGAGTAGTATGGTATCCAATGTGAGTTGTGTTTCACTGTTCTATCGATACTATAATGGAATGTGTTCTGTTGAAATTAGGAAAATTGTTCCCGAAACACCTAGTTTTTTGCGTAATACACGTTCTTCAGTCATGGTCGACTGGACAGTCGATCGCACAACACACTATAGGGAAAATTGGTTCTTTAGCCGTACTGTACGTATGTGGAATAAACTACCAGCAGAAGTATTCCCTGCCATTTTCAATTCAAATTAAATGAATTCAAATTAAATGTTCACAAACACAACTCCCTCTATCCTCCCTTCCATAACCTATTTTCCTAGATCCAATACAATGCATTGCATGAGTAGGGGTGTCCCCTGAGTGCTGGTCCAAGCAAAAAAAAAATACTTGTACTGGGTTGAGACAACTTAAAAATGTCTTTACATTTTCTTGTCTGGCAAGCCTATCAGTCGATACCCGAGATGTGTGTGTGTTTTCGACTAATGGTTCTTCATCGCTACTGTCGTTATCATCGCTTGAAATTATGTTATTGTCGAACCTAAACACCTCAATGTTACCCGGGACGTCTTTTGTTCCTATTCCTTGTAATCTCTGCACAACTTGTAGACGTTTAACGATGACATCTTTAAAAACACTAAAGGACTTTATTCAAAGTTCTCACTAGAATTGATACTTTAATTGTTTGGAGTTTCCTTGTTACAGACATAGATAAACATTAATGTGTACATTTGTGTTATCTATATAACTATATATATATATAAAAGTGATTGTGTGTCTGTATGTATGTATGTTTATTATTATTAGTTTGGGATCTATAGACGGCTGAACCGATTTGCTTGAAATTTTCACAGTATATTTCTGTATGTCTGGAAGGAGATATAGGCTACTTTTTTTTTGAAATTTTAAGTAGGCGTGGTACCTCCCATACAAAGTTAATTTTAAAAATCAAATACTTAGGAAACTATAATAGCTATAGTACTCAAATTTTGCATGAGCAATTCCATTGTTTGTTTAAATATTTGCGGAAAAATGGGAGTAGTAGTGACAGGGGGCGTGGCACCTCCTATATGATGATAATTAAAAAAAATCAAATATATGGTATACAATAAGATATAGGTACGGTTATTCTACCATCAATATTAATACTTAGGACAAGAAAGGGCGGACTATCAATAGTGGGCGTGTCACCTCCCATAGATATGTTGACAAAGCTATATCAGCTATCAATATTAATATTTAGCACACCAATACGCTGACTAGCAACAATATTAAGTAAATGTTAAAATTTGTATACATTTAAAACCCTTATCTATATATACATAAAACTGAATGTGTGTTTGTTTGTTTGTATATTGTAAATCATAATAAGATAATGTAATAAGATTTAATTTAAAAGGAAAACTGTAGGTTTTAATAACTTAATAAATACCTTATTTGCCGGACGATAAGATGCACCTTTTTACTCTGAAAATTTAATCTAAAATCAGGGTGTGTCTTATCGTCCGGCAAATACGGTATATTTGTTTAACTGTAAACTTTTTATTTCATTACAATACGGGTAGCGAAGCACACCGGGTTTTTATATAAAAACTGGGAAAACCCACAGACTTATATGTACATATATGCACCAGAAGGAAAAACCAAAAATATTGTATATCCTAAGGCATTAGAATAAAACATAATTAATTAAAATAATGTACATGTCAAACATTAAATAAGTTTTTTTTTCTCTAAACTTTTATATTTTACATTAAGGTTATAAATAAGAAACAAATAATGTACTACTTATTAAAATAGAAACTAATTTTAGACAGGCTACATAAGTATGTATATTGTAAAACATAATAAGATAATATAATAAGAATTAATTTAAAAGGAAAACTGTAGATTTTAATAACTTAATAATTATATTTATTTAACTCCAAACTTTTTATTTCATTACGATACGGGTAGCGAAGCACACCGGGTTTTAGCTAGTGTTTAATAACAGTGCTCCCACAAATTTATTTTGGATTCCGCCGCTGTACTTAATTGAGTACAGTGGTATTTTTTCTTATTTTATAAATACATATGTAGAAACGCTTGATTTAAGAAAATTTAAATGAAAACAAATTTGGCTACAAAAGGAAAATTATGTACTTATCTCAACACTTGAATGTTTTGTAATTTTAAAACTCCATTTTGTAGCAGTTGGTATTTATAAAGTCAGATATGTATACCCTACACCACCATAGTGGGGAGGGTATATTAGATTTGTGCTGATGTTTGTAACGCCCAGAAATATTGGTCCAACACCCACCTTAAATTATACCGATCGACTCAGAATCACTTTCTGATTCGATAAAAGTATTTATATCGAGAAAAAGTTTAACAAACACAATATTTATATTCACAAAAATCATGACACTAAATTACATGATAGGTAATATCTCCCATATAGCGCACATTTCTGAAAACCTGTTGTATGCATATACTGGGTGTAGGGTATTATATGGTCGGGCTTGACCGACCATACTTTCTTACTTGTTTTTTATTAGTTTAAAGGGTACAAGTTTCTTTTAAGCTAAAAACCTAAAAAAATCACAAAAACGTTAAAAATGTTAAAGTTGTCGCTTTATGTTTGGGTGTACTCAATTGAGTGCAGCGGCGGTAAATGGGTAAACCCGGCTTTTATAGATTATTCCAATTTTCTATTTTATTTAGAAAAGTTCATTTCTAAAATCATGAACATGTGATTTTACATATGATCATATATGAAATCTTTATCTACTTTAGCTAGTGAACAAGTTAACCAAAAAAAATTATTTCTCATATTATTCACAGGTGAAGAACTTTTGATTTTTAAAGCATTTCTTACAAATTAAATTAAATCCTATGTCTTGAAGCTAATTAAAGAAACCAAAAAAAGTTCACTAAGTGGTAATATTTATTCTTTCTTAAGGAAAACCATAGACTATAGGAAAAGACAAGTTATAGTCAAGAGTCGTATTGTATGTGATAATATGGATGAGAGTAGCGTTGAGTCCTTGAGATATTATATATTTGTCAAATGGTAATTTTCGTGATTGTGAGGACATTTTGATTGATCAGTCTAGTAGATACGAGAATACGGTTATCATGGGGGATTTTAATAATGATTTATTTACGAACTCTACTTTTTTTGCTTTCGGTCGAACTTATCGGTTGTACACAATTGCTTACCAACTCATTTTGACTTAGTGTATGGAAGATCGTCTTTACTAGATTACTTTTTTGTGTCGCATATGAATCGCGTTTTACGAAAGTGTCAATACCAGATTCCCTCACTTAATTCCGGGCATGCTGTCTTATCGTGGGACTGTTGAACGAAATTCAAATGATTACTGGTATAGGGACTTTAACGCGTTTAATATGATAATTATCTGAATCAGTTAAATGCAATGGATTTTTCTGAAATTTTTGATACACCATGTCTTAATTATGAAACACGGATTTTTAATGAGAATATTTCACTACTTTTCCACGAAAACGTTCCACTTAAAAAATCGTCTACTCGTAGATGTGATGATTGGATGAATGCTCCTGAAATAAAAATTGCAAGAGCCCGTAGAAATTTAGCATGGCGTACTTATTATGAGGACTCTTCTGAGGAGAATCGTAGAAAGTACTGTAAATGCCGAAACAAGGTCAAAACAGTTATCTGACGTGTAAGAAGGAACAACAGCATACAACAATTTCAAAGGTGTACACCTTCACAGATGTGGCATAAACTGAGATCCGATGGAGTTGTTGGGAATAATTTTAGTACCAATCGAATTGATTTTGAGGAGTTTAACAGATATTCTATACTTCCTCGTGTGTCTACACCATATAACATGCCTTTTTCTTTTCGTAATGATATCGGTTTTACTTTTCGAAATGTTAGTGAAGATGATATTTACGAGGCGATGATGGTCATAAAAACTAATGCTAAAATTAAATTTTAAAATTAAGTTAAAATTTCTGAAGTTAATTTTTCCGTATATTTCTCGTCATTATTATTTTTAATAATATTATAACTTCATCAAAATTTCCAGATAGTTGGAAAGTTGGGAGAGTTATTCCAGTACCCAAAATTAAATTACCTCGTCTGATTACTGATTATCGCCCTATAAGCATATTGAATATTTGCCCGAAAATGCTTGAGATTATTTTGAGAGAGCAGCTTTTGGAACATCTTAATTCTCGCGAGTATTTGAATAGGTATCAATCAGGATTTAGAACTACTATGTTAGATTGTGTCGAAGATATAAGACCTAACATAGACCGAAAAATTAATACAGTTCTTATATTTCTTGATTATAGCAAAGCCTTCGACTCCTTAAGCCATGAGATTTTATGTAATAAATTATCAGTACAATTTGATTGTGGTTCATCTGCCTGTAAGTTAATCTAGTCTTTTCTTCATGCCAGGTACCAATATGTTCAGTCTGGAGATACTATTTCAACAACTTTAAAAACCTTTAGAGGGGTGCCCCAAGGCTCTATTTTGGGACCTCTTCTATTTAAGATTTATTTGAACGACTTGTACAGGCAGAAACAATTTTGTAAATGTTATACATATGCAGATGACATTCAATTACTAGCAGATAATAAGGGACTTGGTCTAGATTTTTTGGAACGGAACGTTAATGAGGATTTGGGGCTTATTAAGGAGTGGTCTGATATGAATTGTTTATGTTTGAATCCTTCTAAAACGTGATGCATGTGGTTTTCGCAAATTATTAGACACTGATGTGATCGAATTTGTTTCATTTATACATTGATAACAACGTAAATTTCGCCTTCCATGAGAATCATGCTATTTCTAGGATTAATTTTGTTCTCAAACGTTTATATAATAGTGGTTTGTATTTACCTGTTAAAGTAAAAAGGCGAGTAGCTATGACATTGTGTCTTCCTATATTATTATATGTTTTGGAGGTATATTCGGGTATATCACGGAATGGTATCAGAAAACTTAAACAATGTTTTAATAGAGTAGCTGGTTATATCTTTGGATTAAAATATGGTTCTCATATATATATATGACATCTTTTGTTATTAGTCTTCTGCAATGTGATTTTGAAAGGTTTATTGACCTAAGAATTTTGTTGCAATTTTATAAGACTTTGAAATTTGCGAAGCCAATGTACCTTTTCAACAGATTTAATTTTGGCTTGTCCACTAGAACAAGTTCACTAATTATGCCTAGATATTCTTCCAAGATTATCAATAGATCATTTGTAGTCCGTGTTTCAAGATTATGGAACTCTATTGCACCTTATAGAGGACGAACTTTTTCGTACTCAATATCGAAATTTAAAAATATTGTTTTGGAAAATCTATAGAGGTGGCTGTAAACATTTACCACAATCCAAATTGTTTTTATTATTAGTATTAAACATTTGTGCAATAGGGGTGTTAAAATTATATATACAGAAATTTTTGAATTTTTTTTTATATTAAATTATACTTTTGTATTTGCCATATGAATAATCTGGATTAATTAAAATTTTCTTTTAGCATGCCTTTCGTTTACATTTACCGATCATTTTCATAATCTGCGTAATATGAATGCCTACGGAATGCTACTGACCTAAAAACAATCATAAACTCTGTATGTTACTTTTCATTTTACTGTTTCATAATTCATAATGCTAGATATTCGAAAGTAATCAATGTTAATGGATTTATAAGGTAAAAAATAAATATAGTGGAAGTTAATGTTTTTAAAATGTAATGTAATTTTGGACTACTAAAATCCGACAAAGGGATTCTAGTAGTACCTACATGTTCATTAGTGTAATACTCGTAATAATATAAAATTTCGGCCATAATGGTTTCTTTTATTCCTTCTTTTTGACCTCTTGATTTCTCAGTTTTTTGTATCAAAGGCAACTGGTAAGCTAAATGTTTTGTGATCAGTGGAACAAAGATTTTAATTTACCTCTTGCCTTTACTACAACCCTTCTAAATCAGAACAACATTTAATTTAACGTACATGTTTAATATATTGGATTTACGAGTATGCTAAAGAAGACTAAGGCCCCGATTACCGTTTACAACAGTTGTTATTTACCCGGGGTTTACACATGTAAGTGCAAGCTCGAAAAAGTCAATACATTCACACTTTTTTACTAACACAATCACACATGCAGGCACTTGCAGGTCACTTGCAAGTGAATTTAGCTGGACAGTGATTTTTTGACACTTTCAGCAATAAAGTGACAGAAAGGTAAACAGAGTTGCCAAATAAAAAAATTCAGAATAAATGTAATGGATTGTGGTAAAATAATTAATAAATATTTAACTTATTTTATGTATATTTGTAAAAAAAAATATATTTTTTTTCAGATATGGAAAAAGAAGTGTATTGATTTTAGAGCATTAAATAATAACTAAAATAATAATAATAAATTGCAATAATATTTCCCTACAATTATACTCATGTGAAGGCCATGGCAACACTTGGTAAACAAATACAAACTTTGTGCGCTATTTGTTAATTTAAACTAATTTTTTGAAGTTTACGCTTTGACAACATTTTGAAAATGAACTTTCACTGTCCTGTGTAAACAGGAATGCTGCTTGCAAATGATTCGAGTTTTTCGAATAAGTTTTCGTATATAATACGCACACAGCACTCGCATGCAAGTACTTGCATGTGTAAAGGCAGGGTTAATTTTGTATTTTTTTAAATGCGATCATGTTTTACAACTGTTGTCAATACTGTTGTTTTTGGAGTTGTCTCTGTTCTGTAACATCGATTATCGTTTACAACATGTGTTTTTATGTGTTGTCAACACTGTCAAAAATTTGCAACTGCTTATTTGGTGTTGGTATGAACGTTACAAGTTGAAAAACGAAAATGGGAAAAAATTTGTATGTAAGTATGCATATAAAATTTTATTGCAAAACGTACATACATAACTGAAAAAAATACTTAATTATAAATATTTCTTAGCAAAATTACAAATAAAATACAAATGAAAAAGATGGTTGAGCTGATAAAAATTCATCCAGATATTGGCCGAGGTAAGTTACCATTTGGATGTAACAAAATGCAAGTTAAGAGCACATGGGATACGTTTAGGGAGCAATTAAATAGCTTGGGACCGCCTATTAAAAACACTAAAGAATGGCAAAGAGTTAGTATCAGATGTATTGTAATATATAATATATTACTTAAAAATAATTTGTATTTTATCATAGGTATGGACTCACTATAAGGTAAATCTTAAAAGAAAATTGGCTGCAAACAAGAGAAACTTTCAAGCTACTGGTGGTGGTCCGTCCACAGAAATAAGCTTGAGTTCACTAGAACAGAGCATTGTGGAGCTTGTCTCAATGCAAACCCAAGTTAATTCAAATGGTTCTGCAATGGGTTTCGCATATCAAGAAGATTCAGATGGAGCGGAATTAACATTTATACCTGAGGAGCCTTCACAGACTGTTGCATCCACTGAACCACCATTTTCAAAAAATCGCAGAAGGAACAAGTTGGAGGACGAACGATTACAAATATTAAAATCGCAAGCCAAAAATCAGAGACGTTGAAATGGTTGGAAAGTAATTCATACAAAAACTACCAAATAAATAAAAACATTTATGAGTTATAAAAAAAAGAAGGCAGAACTGCAAATGAAATTGATAGCAGCCAAACTTCAATTAACAAATAAAAGAATTCAGGAGTTGTGATAACCATATAAAATTGCAAGCATTAAATTACAGTGTAATCGCAATAGAGTGAACACTTGGTAATATGAATTACTCGATATTACTCTATTACTCTATAGAGTGAACAATACCCAACTCAATAGAGTGAACTTTTGTTTTTATACCCTTCACCTTCATTAGAAGGGTATATATAAGTTTGTCATTTCGTTTGTAATTTCAACAATATAATTGTCCGACCCTATAAAGTATACATATTCTGGATCCTGGATAGCGGAGTCGATTAAGCCATGTCCGTCTGTCTGTCTGAATGTTGAAATCAGTTTTCTGAAGTCCGCAGATATCTTCGAGATCCAAATCTTCAACAATTCTGTCAGACATGCTTTCGAGAAGTTTGCTATTTAAAATCAGCAAAATCGGTTTAGGCCAACCAGAGTTATGAACCGATATGTGAGACAACCTCCATAAAAATTTGATATTTTTTGTCCATTTTATTGCAATATTTTAAAATATATTGCAGATTTTGTATACGTTGTTTTTATGATAATAGAAGAAAGTGTGCGGAAAATGGTATGATTCGGTCCATGACTTCTCATAGCCCCCATACAAAAATCTTCCCGAAATATTGCTCAATTATACATAAATGCCTATAAAATTGGACTATCAAGACAAAATTCAGCAAAAATAAGTTTTATACAAAAATAAATCGCAAAACGAAATTTTTTTTAGTTTGGTCCATGTTTGACCATAGCCCCCATATAAAGTCCACTTCCAAAATTCACTTAAATACGTATAAAACAGATATAAATAATGTTAAACGACTAAAACTTGATTTAAAGAATCTTTATAGGCAAATAAATTGTTGTACTAAATTTTATGGTGGTCGGCCCAGAATTGGTCATAGCTCCCCATATTTTTTTTTTTTTTTTTTTTTTTTTTTTTTTTTTTTTTTTTAGCCTTTATTTATTTATTGAATCTTCATATAATGAAATGACAATAAGTATTCAAATCTTAATACTAAAAAGAAAATAATAAGCCCAGCCAGTGCTAGACAAAAATTTTATGATACTAAAAAAATTTTACATCAACTGATCCAGTCATCTATTTTGCGCTTGAGTTAAAGCAAGGGTATCCCTCCTTCTCAACCGATTATGGCCACTAAAGTTAAGGATGTCTCGTGCAAGTGGGTTTGGGTGGTGTTCAAGTTTGCTGACATACTTTGACGCGTGTTTTGTAAATTCAACTTTTACTAATGGCACGCATAGATCTTTGTGAATTCGAGAATTTTTAACATACCATGGAGCTGCAGTAATTATACGTAGAATTTTATTTTGACCCCTTTGAATTTTCTCAATGTTTGATGCTGCGGCAGTACCCCATAATTGAATTCCATAGCACCAGATTGGCTTTAGAATTGCATTGTACAACAATAGTTTGCAGTCCAACTTTAGTGAAGAATTTCTGCCAATTAGCCAATTAAGTTGCACTGCTTTTAATCTCATCTGTGTAAGTTTCGCTTCAATATGAGACTTCCAAGTTAAACGGCGGTCGAGGTGAATGCCGAGGTATTTGACTTCATTATGTTGAGGAATAATTTGATTATTTATTTTGATGAACGAGCAAGTTTCTTTTCGCAATGTGAAAGTGATATGAATACATTTCTGTTCATTAACCCTGATTTTCCAAAGCTCTAGCCAATTCTCTAGTTTATAAACATAATTCTGCAAATTCTGTGATGCTACTTGGTGGTCCTTATGAACGCTGATAAAGGCTGTATCGTCTGCGAAAGTTGACGTGTGGATTTTGGGGTCTGACGGCATGTCGGAGGCATAAATCAAATATAAAGTAGGACCCAGTATGCTATCCTGTGGCACACCTGTTTCAATTGGCTGAGCGGGGCTTAAAAAATTGCCTTCTTTGATTTTAAATTTGCGACCGTATAAATAGCTTTCCATAAGTTTATGGGTGTTAGCAGGCAGAGTTAATTTTATTTTGTGCATTAAACCGTCATGCCAAACTTTGTCGAACGCTTGGGACACATCAATGAAAAGGGCGGAGCAGTATTTTTTGTCTTCAAACGACCCTCTTATCACATTTACCAATCTGTGTGTTTGTTCGATGGTGCTGTGTTTAGCTCTGAAGCCGAATTGATGATTAGGAATGCATTCAGTGTCGTTCAGAATTGGAATCAACTTAGTCATTAACAATTTTTCAAACAGTTTAGAAATTGTCGGCAGTAGGCTAATTGGCCTATATGACTCTACTTTGGTGTGATCCTTCCCTGACTTAGGAATCATAGTGATCATAGACACCTTCCAATCTGCAGGATAGTATTCTAGGCGTAAAATAGCGTTGAAGATAAAGAGGATAATTCTTCTAGCTACACGAGGTAACTCCACAAGCATTTTATTGCTGATTTTATCCATACCTGGAGCCTTTCTAAGGTTCAGAGTACCAATAGCGCTTTGGACATCACCAAAGTTTAGTCTTAGAGGTACAGGAGGTCTAATAACGAGTGGTGGCAAATCAGATACGTTATTTGAGTTGTTTTTAGTAAACACATTTCTTAAATGGTTAACAAATAATGTCCCTTTCTCGGAATCATTTCTAGCCCAGTCACCAGTCGGATTTCGCAAAGGAGGTTTTCCTCTCACTGGTCTTTTTAAACCTCTTGCCGCCCTCCATAACGAGTAGTCAGATTGTGGGGTACTATCAAGACCCTCCAAGTAGGATCTAAGTGAAGCCGTTCTTTGGGTTTCTAAGAAATGTCTTAGTATATCTCTGCATACCCGTAGCCTAGCTTTCAGTTCAGGAGACCTGTGAAGTTGCCACTCTCTTCTCATTCTTCTTTTTTCTGATAGGAGATGTTCGAGTTCAGATAAATAAGTTCTGTTTGTCCTATTTCTACATTCAACGTGATAAGTGGAAGCGTGATGCACAGCTCGTCGAAGGTCCTCGGTAAAGTTGCCAATCGACTGATCGATATCGTCGGTAGTTCTCAACACAATATTTTCCGTGCAATGAGAACTTAAATACTTTTTGTATTTTATCCAGCTTACTCGGGTCTTAGTCATGTTTCTAAATGGAGAGCCACACACTTGAGGGAAATGCATTGAAATGATAGTAGGAGAGTGATCTGAGGACAAGTCTAATGAAGGATCCACTTGCATCCATTCTACAGGGATATTTTTCACTACTCCAAAGTCAATAACATCGGGAATCTTCCGTCGGTCCGTCGGCCAGTAGGTGGGATGTCCGCTTGAGAGTACATCTAAGCCCATTTGAGCAATGGTGTTGAAGAGTACGCGACCCTTTGGGGTTACCAGACGTGAACCCCAAAATGTGTGTTTGGCGTTAAAGTCGCCAGCAACTAAAAATCTAGCTCCAAGGGAATTAAAGAAGTTCTGGTATTGGTGTTCTTTTATTGAGAATCGAGGCGGAGAATAAATCGATGATAAAACAAATTTGTATTGACAGAATTCAATGCAAATGTTTGTTGCTTGGAGGTAATCCTCACTTATGTTATTCATTAGATAATGTTTTATTCTGTTCTTTATAAGAATTGCCGAACCTCCACAAGCTCTTCCGCGGGGATCTTTAGTATCGTACAGCACGTAGCCATTAATTTTGAAGTACCCTGTCGACGTCAAGTGAGTTTCAGCAATCATCATAACATCAATCTGCTTATCCATCAGGAAGTATTCCAGTTCGTTTTTATGTTGGCGGAGGCCGTTCGCGTTCCAAAAACAAAGTTTTAAATAAATCATTTCTTTAAAATGGCTTGCAAGATAGTGGATTGCATTTTCAGCATTTCCTGCATCATGGATGTCATGGTGGTCGTAAAAGTGTTCATAGTTTGGACAAGTGTCTGCAATGTTGTCTCTAGATTGTTGATATGTGGCTCAGAATATTGCGATATAGGTTCCTGCTCCAGACATGGCATATTAGATTTGACCACATTTGCGTAAGAAACTTGCCTAGAATTAGGAGCGTTTACGTGAGTAGTTGGTCGTACAATTTGAGGAAAATTCTTACTCGACGTGAAATTAGGTTGTTGAGGATGGTCAGGTAATACTGGCGACTTATTGGTCCTTATGCCCTTCAAATAAGTATAAACTGGACAACCTCTATAATTAGCGGTATGATTTCCTCCACAGTTACTGCATTTTTTTATTTTTAAGTCCGTTTTGGACTTATTACATTGAGCAGTTGCATGTAGTTCC
The DNA here is from genome assembly GCA_950370525.1 of Bellardia bayeri. NCBI lineage: Eukaryota > Metazoa > Arthropoda > Insecta > Diptera > Calliphoridae > Bellardia > Bellardia bayeri. Next base: position 58,863,253 of record OX493264.1, read on the forward strand.
CCACATGCAACACAAACAGACGGCAATTTACAATACGCTTTGGTGTGACCAAATTCTTGACAATTAAGACACTGGACGGGTCCAATACGCTTATGCGGTTCCTCCACGGTAATTCTACGATGCAGAAGATAAATAAGATTGTAAATTGGATGGGACTCGTTTTTCTTTAAGGCAACATCTCCAGGTTCCAATTCTACCCTGAACATGGGCTGAGGAATCTTTTCACGGTTTCTAATATTCACTACGCTCTTGATTTTGAACCCTTTGTCCATTAATCCGTTCTTTATCTCCGCAGGATCAACACATGGGTCTATACCCTTTAGAACGACTTGGAGTCCTTTTGCGCTTTTGAGCTGATAGGTATAGAAATCCCTGGTCTCCCTCTCCAACTGGTTGGACAATTTTCGGAAATCATCTTCCCTATTCACTTGGATCTTTGTCTCGCTGATTTTTCCATGTTTAATTGAGGTTACGCTAAACATGTTCTCACCTATTACAGCAACAATTCCTTGTACCAGTTTATTGGAAGTGGGCTCTCTCAGGTAAATTGGTGGGGGCTTAAACGTCTTTTTCGGTATTTCTGGGTCATCCGTCTGAAGTAGAGCAAATCTGTTTTGATCATTTGGCTTATCACTGCTGACGGTCTTAGGAACTTTAGAATTGGAAGAGAGTTGAGGAGATGTCGGGCTCCTCTGTCGCTTGAGAACGGTGATGTACTTATCCATACCTACTTGTTTTGTGGGTTTGACTGCACTATTTGATGAAGATGATGATTTCTCATCGGATGAGATAACTATATTGGGCGAACAGGAACGGCGCCGTATTTCGGCTTTTGTAGTGAGAAGAGACTCCACGGATTTTCTTAAGGATTCTTCCTCAGAGATCCATAAATTTTTTCTACTGTAGCTTAGCTCTTTCTCAGAATTACATCTGAGCGGGACACTCATGCAGTTGTTATGCGATTTTTAAATTACCGAAAAACCACTATAGATATTTTTCCACCTATTACGATATCTTTTTTTTTTATATATATATATATATTTTTTTTTTTTTCACTTATTACAAGTTTTTTTTTTTTTTTTTTATTTTTTTTTCACCTATTACGAAAATTCAGCCGCACTAAAAATAACACGTCCGACCAGTTCAAGCAACACTATGTGAACCATATAAGGACCATATCTGAAAAAGACATTTATCCTTATATATATTGTATAAATATCGGTACTGACTCAAAACTTAACACAAATTATTTACATATATACAAAAATCATCCCACAAAATTTTGTGAATTTCGGTCTATTGTTAACCGTATGCCCCATATAAAGCCCTCTTCCGAAAATTACTTTAATACTCATAAATCTCTTATAAATAAGGGTACCAATCCAAAATTTTACACGGATCATTTACATACATGCGTAAATCAAACTGCAGGATTTTGAGAATATCGGTCCATATTTGACTATGTCCCCCATATAAGGTCCACTTCCGAAACCCACGTTAATACTAATATATATCTTAAATATACCGTTATTATGTTGAAATTCGACGTGAAATATTCTCATATGCATGAGAATTACTGTTCCAAAATTTAAGAAGATCGGCCCATAATTTGTCATAGCTGCCATATAGAAATTTCCAAAAAAACAACAAAATTCGGGTCAAAAAATATTCTGTTTGGATTTTACCATATTCGGTGCATATTTTATAATCATGATATATATCGTTGGATAGGTATTTTAATATCTTTTATTTAATGTATTACAAATTATCATACACCCAGTAGTTCCCGAGATATAGGGCTATATATTTCCAATTTTACGGGCCCGCCCCCTCCAAAATAGGCGTGACCGACAACAAATTTGTTTTTGCTGGCATCTCCTCTAAAAGCCCTATTTGATGAAGTTTTTTTTTTTAGAATAACTATTATTTCATAATTGAACTGTTAATTTTACTTCTTGATAATTTTAGTCAGGCTTTAGTTCATTAAATTTAATTTTCATTAAATTATTTTTACTGAAGTTAGGAATTACAACTTGAAAAATTTTATTATTAAAACCTTTTTAATAATTTTTCTTGACTGGCTTTCGGCCCTGGGTTGTTGAATTTACATATGGTTCGAGAAATCCCACTTTCTCTCATCAGAATTCTTTGCGTTCTAACCACATACACCACTGCGGTGCCCGCCAGTCAACAGACAAACATCAATCCTTTAACCTGTGTTAGTTCTGGTAGTTCGAAGTTTTTGCTGTAATTATCATTTTTAATTAATTTCTATTCATAGTTGTTTTTTTCCTTTTCTTTTTCAGTTTTTTCGTATTGATGTCAAGACTTCGTCTCGAAAACTTGAATACATTTTTTTTTGAGCAAAGTCGCTAAAACCGAATTGTTCCCCTTTTTATACTCTGTTTGTTAAATTACACTCAAGATTATTATGAACATTAGACAAACTCTGTAAATTATGGTAAGAATTGGTAATTAAATCAATTAAAAATAGTGAAAATTAGACAAAATTTCAAAATATTTAAAGCTAAGTATAGACGATATGTTGAATCAGCATATTTATGCTGAAAAATTTGTTACAAGTGCTTACATATCGTGTAAACGCAAAATTTTTTCAGCATACATATGTTTAACAACATTTGCTAACACTTTGTTAATAATGCCAACAAACGTATGTTGGTAATTTTAGCATATCGTGTAAACAGCATATTAGTAGTGTTTGACAAATTTCCTGCGTATGTTGACAGATATCTTATTTGTTGAAAAGCGTATGCAAGCTTTTCAGCATATGGCAAATTCATATCCATATGCGATCAGAGTTGTATTTTCTAATAAAGCTGATAAGAAAACAACAATGTCGGCTTCATTGATTTAAATCACAAATTATAATCTAAAGAACAGACGTTTAAAATTTTTCAATTGTTTCTATAGTTTATACAATTTATTATATTCACATATATCAAAACAATAATTGAACACAAATATTTATTTAAATGGCGGAAAACTGCGTTTGTTTACATTAACAAAAACATATGTTTTTGCATCTTTTTTGTGTACTAGTGTAGCACCTATGACATACTTTGTTGCGATTTTTTTTATATTTAGTGTATAATTATTTACATATTTAGTGTATAATTTAGCTCGATTTTGTTGGTAAGTTCTGCAATATTTTATTATTTATTATTATTGCTGTTTTTTACAATGAAATATGCTCTATTTTTTATACCAATTCCTTGTATAATTTTACACAATAACTTTCTTCCTCTCGTCGTTCTAGCCATTTCTTTTGCCAAACTCTGCGTCTTTTTGCTTTTAATTCCACTTCATCGTCATCCAAAATCAGCACTGTACAAGCAATAGCTAGATCAATTTCCACGTCATCATTTATGTTCTTTTTATTTTTTTTATTATTTAATTTTATTTCAAAAATTACACATAAAATACAGAAGTTGAATAATAATTCAAAAATGTTGTCAAACTGAATAATTTCACAAATAAATGTTTATACGACTCAGCATATGTAGCACCACATACAATTCATGCAGGTTGGCTGCAGAACTTTAAAGCAAGATATGGAATACGGCTTTTAAAAATTTGTGGAGAAAAGCTTTCTTCTGATGTTTCTGCGGTCGACCTGTTTAAAAAAAAAACTTAGAGCATGGATTTTGTGAAGAGCAAATATATAATGCGGACGAATCTGGTCTCTTTTGGAAAATGTTGCCCGAGAAGACGTACGTTTCTGCTCATGAAAAATCAGCACCAGGGCGGAAAATTCAGAAAGCAAGAATAACATTTTTGGCATGTGCTAATGCCACTGGGCTCCATGGTCACGCAAAAAAGCCAAGATCTTTTAAAGGACATGATATTTCCGCCGAGTATCGGAGTTCTAAAAATGCCTGGATGACAGCATCAATCTTTAAAGAATTGTTTCACACATCGTTCGTCAGTCAGGTTTGTCCGAGATGTTTAATGACTTTTTGCAATCTGTATTTTATTGAATCTAGGTCAAAGCAAACTTAAACCAAAAAGGCTTGCCTACAAAAACAGTTTTGCTTCTTGACAATGCACCTTGTCATCCATCAGAACAAGAACTTATCGCCGAGGATGGATGTTTCTTTGTCGTGTATATGCCACCGAACGTTACTCCACTGATTCAACAAATAGACCAAAACGTTATTCGAATAACCAAACTCAATTATAGAAAATATCTTCTTCAACGGGCCGTTAAAAAGGAAAATTTTAATGAGTTTTTTAAACAATTAACACTCAAAGACGCCATTTGTATTATAATGCTAGCTTGGCATAAGTTGGAACCAAACATGATAAAAAAAATGCTGGTCAAGTCTTTTGGGTGATTGTGTACAGACAGAAGATAGTGACGACGACGAGGCGAATATGCCGTTAAACATATTGCAAAGGTCACTTCGGCAACAACATCTGGAAGAACTAAACCCAATTTTAGATATGCTTTAAACTGCTAATCCAAACGTGAGTTTGTTTAGCATCCACTAAATGTATATGTATGAAAAAATTTATATTTGCAGGAAGTTTTTACTATTGATAACATTACGGAATGGAACAATGCTGAAAGTTCATTTCCAATTTCCGCTGAAGGCATTTCTGAGACTGACACTGACATCGAGGAAGTACCAGTAGCAAAACCAGACATTACAGCAACGCAGGCCGTGCATATTTTTGACAAAGCTATTGACTGGGCAGAATATAACACAAACAATTATGAAAATATTTCAGTTTTGCATAAATTCCGCGATCTAGCGTTGAAAAAAGCGAAAAATGCTTGTATAAAGCAAACAACTTTTAAAAATTACTTTACTTTTTACTTTTTACTAATTATACAATAATATTTAATAAATATGGATTTTTTTGTATAAAAATTGTTTTTTTTATAGACTCTTTAGAGTGAACTTTTTTAATAGAGTGAACAGGTCTTGCACGAATTAGTTCATTCTATTGCGATTCCACTGTATTTCTACTTGTTGTGCAGACTCTTCAATGATTGTTTCTGTAGGTTCACCAACTTCTACTAATGTGTGTAATGGAAAAGGCAATTCATCATTAAATTCTGTTTTAAAGAGTTTGCTTAAATTGTCCAATGCGCAACAAACTTTTTTTGGCAGTGTAGTGCAAACCTCTCGCAGAGAGTAAGCAACAAAATCTGCTTTTAAGAACTCCAATTGTTCTTTCAATTACGTTGCTTTTTGCATGGACTGTATTAAAACGGCTTTCTTTTGTTCCTTCAACAGCACTTCGAAATGGAGTTATTAAAAATGGTTCCAACGGATACCCAACATACACAACACCTAGATGTTGTAAACCATAATCGAAAACAAATTAGGTGTTGTGTTGTAGCTAAAACAACACAACATTTTAGTGTTGTAAACGGTAATCGGGCCTTAATATAACTTTTTATACTCTACACCACAATAGTGGGGACGGTATATTGGATTTGTGCTGATGTTTGTAACGCCCAGAAATAATGGTCCAACACCCATCTTAAAGTATACCGATCGACTCAGAATCGCTTTCTGAGTCAATTTAACGATGTCCGTCCGTCTGTCTGGCTGGCTGGCTGTCCATGTAAAGTTTGTGCGCAGAGTACAGGTCGCAATTTTGAAGATATTTTGATCAAATTTGGTAAGTGATATTCTTTCGGCCCAAGGACGGATGGGATTGAAGATAGTGGAAATCGGTCCATTATTTCACCTGGCCCCCATACAAAAGTCCTACCGAAATTGGGGTTTACCGATCATAAATGTTTGAATTATGTAAGGAACCAAACAAATTTCATAACAAATGAGTGGTAAATGAAGCCAAATCACATCTACAAATTTCGTTCAGATCGGTCCATAATTAGTAGTAGCTTCCATATAAGTCCCACTTCCGCAAATCACTTTAAAGACTATAACTCACTCAAAAATGTTGGTATCCAAATTATATTTAATACAAATATGTCCAATATGTATACAAACAATATCTCCCATATAGCGCACATTTCTGAAAAACTGTTTTATACATATACTGGGTGTAGTGTATTATATAGTCGGGCTTGACCGCATGAATAAGTTATTTAAAATTATTTATATACAAATGTTATAATTTCGTGGTACAAATCTGACAATGGATTTTATTGTATGACAAATCGACATGCATGTGTATTAATATATTTTTCTTTCTTTAAATTTTATAATTTAAATATTTATGAATTTAGAAACATCATATTTTTTATGCGAATATTGGATATAGACTTAAGAGTATTTTAATGGCACTTTTAATATCCTTGAAAAAGTTTACAACATACGAGTAAACATGAATTAAATTTCTTGAAAAAGAGGACTACTCACACATGCTTTGAATTTATATACTGGTATACACATACATATTTCGCTAACGCAGTAGCTGATTAAATGCTAGTTTCATACATACGAGTACATACTCGTACATATATGTACATACTATATGTATATTAATAATTGGGGTGTTATGGGTACAAAGTATTTTGCATTCTTTAAAAAACTTTTATACAACCCTATTTTATGAATGGTAATGCATTTAAACGTCACCGAGAACAAAATATGTATATTGATAAGTTCGAAAAAAGGCACAGTCTTTTCATTCAAATCTTTTTGCCGGTCCAAACTGTTTATTTTTGGACAGCACTATTAGCAGTAACTATTTGTGACAAATTCTTCCTAAGTCTCCTCGCTTATCGTGTTTTAATTGTTTTGAAATTACTTTGCTTTAAAATTATTTGACATCTGTGTTGTTTACAAGAGTTTTATAGTGATATGGCCAGTTATGGACTGATCATCACTAAATACATTAGTATGATTTTTGCACACAAACATCTGATAAATACAGTAGTACAGTATTTATTTATTTAAAGTACAGTAGTCCAATAAAGTCTACATAAAGTATTAATCAGACAAAAGCAGTATTTGTATATTGTAAGTAATAAAATTAAATAAAAATAAACAAGTAAGAGTTATATATTCGGCTATGCCGAATCTTAAATACCCTTCACCTTTGTTGTGGATGCATAATTATATTATATAGTACACACATACATATATTATATTGATACGTTTTTACCTTTTAATAAAAACGGTGGTTTATTTCCTTTAAATAAACCAGATTTTTTTAATTGCAAAATAAAAGTGTCAAGTAGTTTGAAGAAAATATTACGAGTCTTTATTTATTTTAATGTACACAAACACAATTAAAAACAAGTAAGAAAGTATAGTCGGTCAAGCCCAACCATATAATATCCTACACCTAGTATGTATATGTAAATATAAAACAGTTTTACAGAAATGGACGTTATATGGGAGATATCACCTATTTTGGACCAAAAGTCAGTGTCATGATTTCTGTGAATATAAATATTATATGTGTTAAACTTTATCTCGATATGAATACGTTTAAAAGATTTATGGAAGTGAATTACGGAGAGGGTCTTATATGGGAGTTTCGACTAATTATGGACCGACCATTACAAAAATAGGTGTCATCATTTCTGTATATTATTTGTGTCGAATTTTATTTGATTACCAACATTTTTATGAAATTTATGCTCTTTAAAATTCTACCATATTATATGTATATATACGAAACATGTTTGTGTTCAATATTATTTGGATACCAATATTTTTAAGAGAGTTATGCTCTTTAAAGTGATTTTTGGAAGTGGTCCTTATATGGGAGCTATGACTAATTATGGACCGATCTTTACGAAATTTGTAGATGTGCTTTAGCTTTATTTAATACTCATCTGTGGCGAATTTTGTTTGCATACTTGCATAATTCAAAGATTTAAGACCGGTAAACCCCAATTTCGGGAAGGCATTTGTATGGGGGCTAGGTGAAATAATGGACCGATTTCCACCAGTTTCAATCCCATTCATCCTTTGGCCGAAAAAATATCACGTACCAAATTTTATCGAAATATCTTCAAAATTGCGACCTGTACTCTGCGCACAACCTTTACATGGACAGCCAGCCAGCCAGACGGATGAACGGACGGACATCGATCGGTATACTTTAAGGTGGGTGTTGGACCAATATTTCTGGGCGTTACAAACATCAGCACAAATCCAATATACCCTCCCCACTATTGTGGTGTAGAGTATAATGAACACACTGTCTTTTTACACACTTATATTACGGTTAAAGAACCCACTTAATGTTTTCGAATACTTTGATGCTAAACACGCCATCTGTAGATGAATTTGTTAGTAACAATATTAATACTCTTTCTGTGATCAACGCCATCTTTTGATGAGTTTATTAGTTTTTTTGATGAAATTTTCAGAGGTTGTCTCGGATTTTTGCTCATGTCTCCGTTATTTATGTACGGATTTTGCTGATTTTAAATAGCAAACTTCTCGAAAGCATGTCTGACAGAATGATTGAAGATTTGGATCCCGAAGATATCTGGGGACTTTAGAAAATTGATTTCAACAGTCAGACAGATAGACAGACGGACATGGCTTAATAGACTCCGCTATCTATAAGGATCTAGAATATATGTATATACATTATAGGGTCGGAAAATTATATTGTGGAAATTACAAACTTATATATATACTTCTCATGAAGGTGAGGGTTATAAAAATAATACTTTGTTGGTTCACCTTTTGCATCCAGTATTGCCAACAATTGAATTCTCCTAACAACAGCTTGGAAACTACAGGTTTTTGGACTGGTTAAAAGATTGATGTTTGTCTGTTGGCTAGCAGGCACCCGCAGTGGTGCGGCAGGTTAGAACGCAAAGAATTCTGATGAGAGAATGTGGTGGTTCTCGAAACATGTAAATTCAACCCAGGTTCAAACCCCAGCTCAGCCAAGAAAAATTATCAATTAATTTTAATATAGATTTCATGTTGTAAAACAATTCTTTCAGTAAAAATAATTTATTGAAAATTAAATTTAATGAACACGAGCCCGACTAAATAAATATCAAAAAAAAAAATTTAAATTAACAGTTCGAATAAAAAATAATAAATGTTCTTAATGTAATAAATATTAAAAATCGTGAATAAATCTCCCAACTACTTTTTTGAGTAGAATTAGATTAGACCAGGTGATGTAAAACTAAAGAAAGATGAAACACATCCGATTTATGATCTGAGAAATTTATTGCACCGAAAAATAACGGTAGAAGAACCGATATGACCTCGTTCAACGTTTAAACAGCAAGAATTTGGCCATACTAGATCATATTGTAAGTTGCTACCATTTTGCGTCGCATATGGCGAACTTCATTCTTTATCTTGTTGTGATTAACCAAAATATGATTCGAACATGATAAATGTAATAATACTGGTGGAAATCATACTGCTAACTATAGAGGTTGCCCAGTATATTCTGTAATGCGGAACCGACAACCAAATATACTTCCTACGCTAATGTTCTAAAAACCAACCAAATTCTTCAGAGCCCGTTACCCAATAATAATGTCAACATGGAGCCAAACAATCAAATCCCATCTTTTAACTTTAGCCGGCTCGAGGCTACAATCGGTTAATCGGTTTATGAATTATATGAGTAACGTGATGTAGGAAATGTTTAAAATGCAATCCAAGCTATTGCAACGTGTACTTAATAGGCTATAAACTGTTTAAAATTATGTTTCTGGAACGCAAACGGCACTCGACAACATAAAAACGAGTTCGAATATTTCCTAAAAATCACCATTAGATGTGATACTGATTTCGGAAACACATTTGACGTTTAGAAGTTTATTTCGTATAAATGGATATCCCATTTATGATACTAGTACCCCAGAGGCAGAGCATGTGGAGGAAATTCACACCCTAGATTTCAAACAACAGAAACTCAATATAATATTTTTTTTTAATAATTAGGCCACCGTTTTCTGTCAGCTGGTGACTATAACACTAAGCACAAACGCTGGGGATCAAGACTAATTACTCCGCGTTTTGCATGATACAATTTCTAAAATGGGATTTAATGTGATATTGACCGTAAAACCTACTTACTGGCCTACTGACACAAAGAAGATTCCAGATGTTATTGATTTTGGAGTCTTCATTATAATTATTAGAAGATCACTCACCCACATATATCATTACTACATGGAACGCCTTAATTTAGTAAATGACAGGCACGACCATAAATCACTTAAAAATGTTGATATCCAAATAAGTTTCATATATACAGAAATGATGACAACTAATCTTATAATGGTTCATCCATAATTAGTAGAAACTCCAATATAAGAACCTCTCTATAATTCAATATAACCTCCATAAATCTTTTAAAAGTATTTAGTATATCGAGATAAAGTTTAACATACATAATATTCACTATATTTTTGGATATACTCGTATATAGAGCCCATTGTGGCACGATATAGTTGAATTTAAAGGGGCTCTACACGCTCCGACGACGTCTTCTTAGATCGTACTGTTAAAGCATGTCGAAGGATTTCAAGGCGTTCCAACGATGTTTCTGTAGCTCGTGATGTTGTAATATAACTCCGCTAATTTTGGAGACCTCCTTCCCGTTGAAAGGTCAAAGACAGAATCCTTTCAGTTCTCATATCTTAATCCCTGGGATTGAAAAAATACTGCATTATTGATGCATTCGGCATTTTACTTGAAAACGTATAACTTGTTTAGATTCCAAGATTTAACTAAATTACGAAATTGAATGTATGTGCCAATTAACTATATTGGAAAATTTTTTTGAAGGAATTTGTTTCACGGCACCCACCAGATTGGTTCAAATTGCTAAAAAAAACTCCCTTGAAAATTTGAGTTTAATCGGATTAAGGGAATGGGTGCCCCTGAGCTGCTTGTTAGTAAAAGTTATAGACAAAACTCAGAGGAACAACCTTTGGTCACAAATATTTTTCGTATCTCCAATATTTACTGAATTAAGAAAAAAAAATAAACGAAAAAGTAAGGATTTATACATATGTATGTTTATATGGGTGATTTTATTTACTTAAGTTTAGGCATTACATGAGAAAAAAAAATTGAAGCATTGCTATTTTAATTTTATTTGTAGCAAGCATTTTTTTTTTTTTTCTAATCTTTTTTATCGTTAAAAAAAATATCTACATACTTTGATTTAGAGTAAATTTTTTCAATAAGAATATGATGAATTAAGATTTTCAGGTAAGGATTTTGAGACTATATTAAAGAAATAATGGGAGTTGCCGAATTTATGCCGTACAGGTTAATATTAACCCTTTGGGCTTTTATGCGGGAATTCCTGTTATTCACTTAGGCATTACATGAGAAAAAAAAATTGAAGCATTAAACTAATGACGGGAATTCCCGCTAATATTAAAACAAGTTTTTTAGCTGATTTGTGTTATTCTTTGTACAAAGTAAGAGTTGCTATTATAACGAGACCTGCGATGCACGTAATGATAATGATTCCCGGCATCTCGGGAATTCCCGTCAATTGATCCACAGTTAAAAATCATGATTTAACGATAAGAAAAAAGGGAAATACTCGCTCTTCATTTCTGTATGAAGAAATATGTGTTTCTCTTGGTAGTAACAGATCAGTTCATTTCCAATAAGTATTTCAAACTTGACGTACGCAAGTGAATTGAAAAAGTAATAAGATGTCTGTCAAGCTATTTGATTGTTTGTTATTCTAATAATTTAAGTGGCAATAAATTACCTACCATCTAATAGGGAAGTGATGAAAGTTCTTCTTTTTTTCATATTCGCAATAAAAAGCTAAATTTACACGAGAGTTCCAAAATAACCGTAAAAGATGTTATAACGTTCTAGGAAAAAGCTAGAATTCCAATAAGAGAATTAAGGCACTGTATCGCCTAATTAGAAGAACTATACACAAAATGGAGATCATTGCAAAAACATTGCAACCAAAAAAGTGAAAATCAAAAAAAAAAAAAAAAAAAAAAAAAAGAAGCAGCATTTTTAAAAACTTCAGATGCTTTATGTGATATAGCACACAATAATGCATTAGAAATGATAATAAATCAGCGAAAGGAAGGAAGACCCGGCTTCACGTGTGGTATAGATTATGAGTTAGCACGAAAAGAACGTAAACTTGAACAACGAAAGGAAATAGAACTTCAAAAAAAGGAGCGCAGCACGCTTGAAGCAAAAAAAAAATGAGTTCAAAATTAACTAACGTTTTTGCATTATTTTTTCGAGGAAGTGTGCCATTATGTTCTTCGTCAGAGAGTGAAAAATCTGTTACTGCAGATCAGGAGAATAATTATGAGCATTTTCCAGTAGTTATCTCTTCTGCTCCTCAAAAGAAAAATAGAGGAAAAGTAGTAGTAATAACAGAAAAACTTGCAGCTGCCTTGGATGCTTGCAAAATAAGTGATCGAAATGCAGTTCATATCATTGTCGCAACAGCTGAATCGTTGGGTCATGATATTGCAGATATTATTTTGAACAAAGAATCTGTTCGTTCTTCTAGACAAAAACTACGTTCAAATAGAGTATCTGAATTGAAAAATAAATTTAATGCCAAAAATGTTGATGCAGTTTGTCTTCATTGGGACGGACAATTACTGCCTGCCTTAGATGGAAAGGAAAAAGTCGACCGTCTTCCAATTCTTACATCAAACGGAAACATTGAGCAGCTGCTGGAAGTACCTGCTTTGAAAAGTGGTACTGGAAGAGAACAAGCACATGCTATTTGCAAATCGCTTTTTGAGATTATGTAAACGCTTTAGTTTTCGATACAACAGCAGTTAATACATGACGATTCAATGGAACTTGTTCCATAATTGAAAATACACTAGAGAGGGATCTGCTATATTTGACTTGTAGGCATCACATCTTTGACAGGTCCTAATGTTCAAATATTTCAGAAGTGTTGGCCATCAATAAACATTGATAATTTCAGGATCGGTATCGAAACTGAGAATTTTAAAAACGCTATTAGTTTATATGATATAGAGCGAATTACAAATTTTCTTAAGAATTTTCTTCAGGAAAAACAACCGTGAGATGACTATAGGGAATTTATAGAACTTGCTGTAATATTTCTTGGAAAAACACCAACCCGATCATGTATAAAATTTCGAGCCCCAGGCGCTATGCATCACGCAAGATGGATGTCAAAGAAAATATATATGTACCTTAAAAATATTTTTGTTTAGAGACGAGTTCGATTTAACAGAGGTTGAACTAAATGCTCTTTGCGATGTTTCCATTTTCATTGTCAAAGTGTACGTTGAGGCTTGGTTGTGCGCTCCTTCACCTATAAAAGCTCCGTATCACGATTTTATTCTTTTTACAGTATTAAGTCAATATCAAAGTGTTGAAAGTGACATTGCTACCGTCGCTTTTGCAAAATTTTGCAGTCACCTGTGGTATCTAGGGACACAAAGCGTTGCTTTGGCATTTTTTAATGAAAATGTACCAGTCGAAACCAAAAAAAAAAAAAAAATGGTAAAAGCTTTGAAGAATGAAGCTGATGTAAATAGCAAAAAGGCCCTAATAAACACTTTGAACGAAGATGATGTTATCAAAAAAGATATTGTACAGTTTGTGAATATAAACACTATAGCATTTTTTAAGCGTTTTGAATTATCAATTTAAAGATTCTAACACTTCAATTTTCCAAGATATATGTACGTACGAATTTTAGTTAGAACTTACTTTGTATGGCTGGTGGTTTCGCTCATTTTTCTGAACTGAACCATTTATGGTTCAGATATAGAGCTTAATAATATTATATTTTAAGATATACGAATTTTGTACTTACTTTGTATGGACGGATCCGCAACCATTTTTCCAAACCTAACAACTTAGGCTTGATATATGTATAGATTATTATCTCATACGAAATTAGAAAAGTTTTCCTATTTTATTCTTCAAGATATACATACTAATTTTAGTATTTACTCTGTAATTAGTCATGCTAGTCCGCCCATATATTAATATGAACATAAAAGTTGCCCTTACAAAATTTAATAAGTGTAGCTGATATAGATGCCCAAATAATAGAATTTAATTTATATGAGGGATGCCACGTCCACTATTGCTGGTCCGATTATTTTCGCCGTCGCACACTTGCAATTTCAAAAGAAAATGTAGGGTGTATTTACTTAAAGGAATACAGGAAGACACATTCGCTTAGCCGTCTACACATTAATTTTTATAAATATACATACATACATGTATGTACATATGTATGTATGTGCTCGTATATGCAGATAGATTAGTAGTATTAATTTGTTGCATTTAATATATTTGTTAAATTTAATGTCAGTATTTTTCATATTTCTATGTACATATATATATGTACATACATATCGCGACCTTAGAATGACAAGGTTCTAACTCGCATTTTTTTCAAAATTGAGTTATATGTAAGGTTTCACTCAACATCGTCTAGATTATCGAATAAAACTCAATCTGAGCGGTGTCAGTGTATTTTAGGGAGTATTTTAAAAATAACAAAGTTCTATCGTACCAAATTTTTGTAATCATAGACCGAACAAGGTTCTATGTTTTACATTTGGAACCTTGTCACATTAAAATAACACAAATTTGGTTGATAGAAGCTTGTCATACCAAATAACGGAATTTGTTTTGCTCTCCTCTTGCGCGACTGCATGTTTTTATAACAACAGTTAGTTTGCTAAGTGGTGATATAAAAACAGGGATTATCGATCACATAAGTTCATTTCCGGCCGTGGAATGCTATTATAGTAAACAAGATACACAGAAAAAGTACTTGGACTCATTTCTCAATGTTTCTAAAATGTATAGTTTGTATACAGATTTGTGTAAATCAACATACCGTTTGGTGTTTAACACAGAATTTAATATTGGCTTTCACGTTCCAAAAAGTGACCGATGTGACTTATGTGAGGCGTTTACAAACTGCAAAAACACAAATGAGTGAATACGATATGCATATTGCCAATAAAAATTCAATGCGGAAAGAAATAGATGCAGATAAAAAAGGTAATATGTATTCCGATATTAAGCTTTGATTTGCAAAATGTCATTAACTGTCCCAGAATAAGCAGAAATAAGTTCGTTTTTTTATAGACGTAAGCTAAATATTTATAATCTTTATAATATAACAGCTAAACTCTCACTTACTAATCAAGTATGTTGTGCTATATGGAATGAATCCTTATCTGGTAGAGCTGGAAATTATATTGCTAGCGCATTGATAAGATACTAGACTGTGTGATTGACGAAAACGTTTTGACAAACCGTACACTGTGGAGTGACTCATGTGTGCCTCAAAACAGGAATTCCCACATGTCTAAATGTTTGATGGAGTTTATGCAAGACCATAAGGATTCGGATCAAATTTTTATGAAGTTCTCAGTACCGGGACATTCCTGTATACAGGAAATAGATCATATGCATTCGAGTATCAAGAAAGCAATGCGCACCACAGAAATATATTCACCTGTTGGATTAATCCATTTATTAAAACTGGTAAACAGAAAACAACCTTACAAAATTATTCAAATGCAAGCCACAGATTTCAGGGACTATAGTACAGCTTCCAAGTTTTTTAATTACAAGGAGGTACCATTTTCAAAAGTAAGCACATTAAGATTTACACAAAGTTTACCTCAAATTCAGTACAAGCTTAGTCATCGTAAATATAAGGCTTTCCGAACGTACTCACCGCAACTCTAAAGGTAAAGAAGACAATAATACTTCAGTTTTTATAACCAGCAGATCAAAAGTTGTGACAATAAAACCAGTATTATCTGCAGAAAAAATAAAAGATTTTAAGCTAATGCTAAAATTTATTAAAAAATATATTAAAAGATTTATTATACCAAGGAGTTATGTTTTTTTTTTTGTAATTTTGATTTGTAGTTGATTTTTGTGATTGCATTGAAGGTTAATTTTATGTTTTCTAAATAAATTTGTCATTAAATTTTTTTTATTCAGAATGATGTACCAGATAATTGAATATATATTGCTATTTTAGAAGGCCAAAGTTGTAAATGCAAAACCTTAACTGCTGCAACACGGAGTACCTGATCAAAATCTAAGTTTTTATCAAGCATCTTATAAATAAAGAAAATATAATGCTCTGTATAAAAGTTCAATTATTTTCTACCAGATATAAAAAGGTTATAGCATTTTAAATATTGGACCTCAATTTGCACGAACTATACTCTATTCACTTAGAACCTTGTCATTGTATGGTAGCGATATGTATATATTTGAAGTAATAAACTAGTATTACACACCAATACTATTTATCTAAAAGTTAACTAACTATTTGAATAAAAGTTTTCAGAATTTCGATTTCAAAAAATGTTTAAATCTACATATGGAGAAAATATGCATGTTATTAAAGTTAATAATGTCAATAATGAGCCAAACTTGCATTAAATTCGTAGGACTATTTATATATATAGTTTATAAGAAGAATTAATGGCCTTGAATTTAACAATATTTAATTGATTTTCTGGATTGGACTTTATAGTAGACAAAAATATCATTTTCTGATTTCATTTTACAAGGAACTTATTTTTGCTGAATTTTGTAAGGATACTTAAAATCAATAGACATTACTGTGCCATAGAGCCATTTTCCGTGAAGATATTTGCATGAGAGCTACGAAAAACACACTGGATCCATGTGTGTTACTATTTTTAACAGAGCTTGTGCTTATAATATACAAACAACGTGTGCAAAACTGTATGGTGCTATCTGCAATATAATTAAAGAAAATAATGAAACGTTTTTGAAAAATTTCATGTGAGGTTGTCTCACATTTTGGTAGAACTCTGGTTCTTCTTGACCGATTTTACCCATGTTCAATACCAAACAGCCTTGATTAACAAAGAATATATGAATACGAGCGATATTTGAATTTGTTACAAAGGGAATGACGAACTTTATATTCGGTTGTGGGCCAACTTCTCAAATATAAACATAATAGTAATAATGTATGATGAAAAAAATTGAACTTAATTGTTCGTGAAAAAAAGATATTAAAAAAAATATTTGAGGTGTAAGGAGGTTTAACAAAAAAAATTTGCCGGCATGTACATACATATGTATACATATCAGAATATATGCTTAAAGGAGAGTTTCTAGTTCAGTTTTAACAGAATCAGCTAAAACCAGGCTTGAAACCTAAAGCCGTTCATTTTCTACATACATAGGTATATAATTTATTATAATTTTATTTATTTACTGAATTAGCACCAACAATTACTGTTTTCTTGAAAACATTAAATCTTTTGAAAAATGTAACTCTGAAAAATTAAATTTAAAACAGTTAAAGAAAAAAATATTCGTAATACTGTGTGGTGAAGTACCATACCGCCGCACAGTGGCTGAAAATCGTTTTTCATTGGCCAAAATTCTGTAACTTTTGAACCGATCAAAATATTGAAGTAATTTAATTTTAAGTTAAAATTGATTGATGATTTTTTAAGGACTTCTAGGTCAAAGTTGAACTTTTGATTTTTTTTAACTTTTGGAGTGAAATATGGGTTAATTTTTTATTTACATATTAAAAAATTTAATATTTGGAACTTAATAATAATTATAATTATTTTTTGTGATAATGGATTTTTTTTAATGTTACACTCAAAAAAATGTTACACTCAAAAAAATGTTTACACTAAAAAAAAATAGTAAAATTAACTGGCGAATTTGCTGTTACTACAGAAAAATTTATTCTTTTTTGCTGTCAGATTTGATAATTTTAAAAAACATTTTAAAAATTAAAACTGCAATAGATTTTATTAGCATTTGTAACAATAGTAGGTTCTATTTATTATTATTTTTAACCGACTTCAAAAAGGAGGAGTTTATCAATTCGAATGGTATGCTGCTTTTTTTGTTTGTTCCACGATAACTCCGCCATTTCTGAATCAATTTTAAAAATTTTGTTTGAAAGGGTTTGCTTGCAGGTGGGTCCCATTTAATTGTTATGAAGATCGGAAGGACATACGGTTTTCATTTACCGTTATCTATATTTTTGCTGTGCTTCTTTTATAAATCGTGATTTATGAATCAATTTTAAAAATAATTTTTTTATTTGGAAGATATGGCTTGCAGAAAAATATATTTAAGGTAAAAAAATGAAAATTCAGAAATTGATTGAGATATATCGGGGATATATAGCATAAACCGATTTTTAAGAATATATCGAATATGGGTGTCATAATTTAGCTCTGGTAATGGGAAAGCATTATATATTTAGCATAAACTGATTTTTTAGAAGATTAACAAGATTTTCAAAATTCTTTCTTTCAATCAAATAAGTGCAACAACATTAGTTCTCTTAAACATTATTGAAAATTAATCCAAAATTTTTTGCTGATCAAAACAAAGCTATAAAACCCTTTCGCAGGTATTATATTTAATTATTTTAGTTTTACGTAGTCTAAAGTAAAAAAACATAAACCTTTAGGCGAAAAAGTGAAAATTTAATACACCATTGTATACGAGTAATTATAGGCTGTTTAAATTATCGTAATTTGAATTTTTTTTAGAGTAATTTCATTAAAATTGAAAAAGTGTTCTACCCGCGGGTCATGGCGGGTGCAAAAGTATATATAGGATTAAAGAAGACACTTTCACCTATCTTCGGGTGGTATACGTTTCTTGTTCCCTTTTGTTCCCTAGCAGTTCTATTCCAATAAAGTTTAAATTTCAGAAAAATATAGTAGTTTCATAAATATTTCATAACGCCCCTAATATTAAACGCTAGAGCGGTAACCACTTACAACAACTAAAGACTATAATCCTACCAACATTATAAAAAAGACCGCAGGCTATTATCGATGATAGCTTGCGAGTAGTAACCATTTATTTTTGACAAAAAATAAATAAAAAACACCTTTTTCTGAAATTAAAAAACAGTTAAGTTTGACAGCATGCCACGCCTACAATTATTAATAGTTTAGCCTAATTTTTTGGCTACCTTAATAATTCGACTTTTGGCCAATGAAAAACGATTTTCAGCCACTGTGCGCCGCCAAGTATCATATGAGTTTTGATGGTAGCTATGTAAATCCGTCGTTTACGAGTTTTCAACATATGAGCAACGTTTCATGTTTTTTTTTTTTTTTTTTTTGTATTTTTGTTCTATTCTATTAATCTATTCTGTTCCTAAAACCATAAAAAAGCAATTCGATATTAAATAAATCCATTAAATTTTTTTAGAAATCTTTTAATAATTTATTATTTTACTAATACGGGTTAAGCTAGTTAAATATATAAGTTACATATATTTACATGATTCTCTTAACTATTATGTATGTATGTATATACGAGTATGTATATAAAAGCCTAATTTATTATAACAGTATGTTTGCGATTAGGATATTTAGGGTTATTTCGCTAACTGTAATTTAAGTATAATTTTAGTTACTAGTTATCATAATAAACACTTTCAAAAAAGTGGACAAAGGTAGTTTGTACATTAATTCGTTAAAATACATTAAATCTCTTATTATTTTATTTTCTCTCACAGCAATACATAATACCTATGTAAGGGGTACATGTTAAATTCTTATTATTTTGATATTCCATAATTAATATTTTTCAACGAATTCTCAATGAATCAATATTTTTAGGCATTCAAAAGTTATGCTGAAAATTTTATGATTTTCGACCACTACTAGCTAAGGGTATTTTATTTCCAAAATTATCAGAATTTTCAATGTACATATTTTTAAATAAATTTTAGCTTTTTAGCAAAAAAAGTTCTAAGTTAAAAATGCAAAACGTAACGTTTTGCAGTCGAATAAATCAAGAGATTCATGTGTGTAGCATATTAATGTTTCCATTTATTTGTATAATTGATCTTTCAAATCGTTTTATATGTATGTATTTGTTAAAGGTACATGGCCGCATTTGAAGTGATCAACTTTTGTTTTATAACTGTAATGCTTTTGTAGCTTGTGTGTTTAAATCTTTTTACACAATATTACTGATGTTCTGATCAACAATCAACAATTTAAAAAAATGTTCTTTATATTTAACATTTTTCAATTTATCTGAAATTGTGATTTTGTCAAATAATTGCTGAAATATTGAAATAAAAATAAGACAAAAAATTGCTTTAGTTTGAAGCGCATGTATAGTTATGAAATTCTAAAGGTACAGACAGTCACCCTTGGCAACAATTTAGCGCGAAAAGGAGTAACCACAAAATAAAATATACTTGGTACAAATTACAGTATTATATTGATGGATGCTGTAATATAATACAAACACACTTGTAAGGGTATTTTAAAATAAATTAAAAATATATTGTATGTACTCGTATGTACATATGTATGTATGAGTCTGTAGTTAACACGCAGTGTACAAATTTCATTAAAATGTTATTTGAAACTTTTTTTAGGCCATTTGGTCATTTATGGTTTTTAAAACGATATAACTAGGAAAAAGTCTAAACATTTAAAATTAGGAACTAGAATTGCTATATACCATTTATAATACTATTGTAGAGTTGATCTGCTACACGGTACGCAGAGTTGAATTTGAGCGATGTTGATGAATTTCGGCAGTTGTATGATGAACACTAGACACTGCCATTGGTATGCTTATATTTGAATAATAGGTTTGATGGAGGTTGCTCATTGGATTTGTCATCATTAGCAGCGGATGAGAGGCGGGAATGTCATAATTTTGAGGCATATTCGATTGGCTAGTAGTGACATTGACACCAGTTGTGTACTGCAAGAAGGGAAGATTTGCTGTTGCAGTTATTGTATGTAGTGGAGGCAATGGCCTGTATATTTCTTCATTAAGGGGTTCTCTTTTGTTTGCTGAATCGATTGCGGAATTTTTTAACGAGTCAGGAGAGGCCAGAGATGTTATGGGGTTCATCTCATCAGCTAGAATACTAGTGTTGTCAACGACATCTATATCGTCGTTTCGATCATCATCTCCATTAAAACTGCCTTCAGTAGACGAATCATTAAGTTTATCCGGAGTAATAAGGCTTTCAATGGTAAATGCTCGTTTTGGACGGTAGCTGTTTAAATGTATTAGCGCCCCAGTAGAGTCAATAGCTGCAGAGGGAGACGGATGCTGCGGATGAATTGTTGTTGATGCTATAGTGGATGTTGGCATTGAGGAAATTAAATGCTTATTATGGTGTGCTAATACCGTTGGCGAAATATCATCATGGATTTGTTGAATGGTGGAATTTGGAGAGGAATGGAGCGCAATATTTGCCGATTGCATTCTTGTCACATAAAAGTTAGGATCTGCCATTAAAGATGCTTGTGTTACGTCCAAAATTGGCATCGTCGAACCTATTGCTCCACTAGGACCAGCAGTGGTTGATGTAAAGAAAAACCTATTTAGATTTGCAAGCGCTGCCAGTTCTTCATTTAATATATCTTTATCGTTCTTATGTAGCTTAAACCTTTTTCTCCGCCTCAATAGACTTCCGTTTTCGAACATATCAAATGCTTGCGGATGTAATGCCCAATACGCTCCTTTTCCCGGCCTATCAGGTCTTCGCGGGACTTTGATAAAGCAATCGTTGAAACTGAGATTATGCCGCAATGAATTCTGCCATCGTTGCGTATTTTTGCGATAGTAAGGAAAACGGTCCGTTATAAATTTATAAATATCACTTAAAGGGAGCATTTTCTCAGGCGAACTCCAAATAGCCATTGCTGTCAATGAGATATATGAATATGGGGGCTTCTGATCGCCATATGATTCACGCGACGGTCTTGGCATTTCTTCGGCTCCACGATAAAAGCGCACGCTGTCACTTGCACCTTTATGTCGTTAGTGCTGGCAACCATGCGGTCTTTGTTCTTAATAGGTACATTCAATATTATTTTTCTAGCAAAGATTTGAAGTAGGTACCTATATTAGGCTTTAGTTATTTGATTTAAAACACACACTAACTAATATAACTAATGTTATATTTTTTTCATTTCAATATTTTTACATCGTAGTAGATCAAATGTTTATATGTATATGTATTGAACACGTACATATACCTATATGTAGGTATGTATAAATTTAATATTCTATTTTAATTATGAACTATAAACTTTTTGTTGTTTTATGCTTTATTTATTTAATGTATTTCAAAAATTCACAATTTCCGTCGGGTATTTTCTGTCAGCTTATAGGTATATATTTATATATGTATGTATGTACATGTGTAGCTTTATTATACTTTAACACTCGGAAACTGAATTGTATAACGTGCGATGAGGCGATTACATTTATCCGTTTGCTACATAATTGTATAAACGCTCACACAAATCTAAATTCATAAAAACAGCACCAATCGCCAAACAGTCAGCAATCCAATCACATATTACAACAACAAAAGAGTTGTTAAACAAAATCACAGACCTTTAGACGACACCAATACGAATAAAATTAACAAGAACAACAACAACAGCTGCTACAACAATAACAAAAATTTGTTAAACAAGCACTATAACCAACCACATTAACTCACACGAATGCTCTCTTCTTCATACGCTTTGTAAAACAACAATTCTCCCTTAAGCTAAATGACTGGAATTCATAAACATAAACAAAGCAACAAAAACAACTACCACTAGACAGCACGCAGCCATATAATACCTGATTCTCTCAGACACAATGGCTACTTTATACCCATTGCACCCCTCTTACACCCCTCATTCAGAGCGTTTATTTGCTTTACTCAATCAAGATTTGAGCACTGAATAAATATTTCAGGTTTTAAGATACACGATATGAGAGTTGCCAACCCATTTCATGCCAAAGTGTTTTAATATTATTTACATAATTCGGCAGCTTACTGAGTTTTTGTGATGCGTGAGCCCCAGTTAGTCTTAGGAGCACTGGGTGCAATGCGAACAAGTTTTTTATACATAAATTTTTGTGTTTAAATGTCATTTGCTTAGCTTTTTGAGATTTTTAAGATAAACACAAATATCTTGAAATTGACCAAATTTGGATAAGTGTCGTCGTGAAACGAATTGAATGTTTTCTCCTCATATTATGGAACTTCAGGAAAAAAATACCTACATATAAATAAATCTGCACAAATATTTCTTAAAATAAATGATGTAAAGGTAGGCAATATCAAATTAAAAATATATCAGATATGTCCATTTACTTACTAAAGACATTATTGTACTAGATTAACCTTTTTAGTTTGTGAATTTAAATACAGATTGATGTCTGAAACAATTAGAAGTCAGAAATTAATTAATGACTGGACCTAATCGGTCATTTTTATTGTATACTATAATTTTTAGTATTTCACGTTTTTGCATACTAGGTGGGCGCAGCGATGCTTTTTAATTTTTCTAACAAGGCCGCTTAAGAATAATAGCAAGTTATGTATCTCAATCTATCATTGGTATTTTTGTAACTGCATGCTATAGTGTGTACTTTGAAAAAAATAAGTGCAGGTTAATGAGACCACGTAGTAATGGCTCTGCACTAAGTAGAAAAAAAACTGAGATATATTTTTCGATTTACTTATTATGTATATAGTAATTGAATTCTCTATAAATAGCCCGTATATGATTTCGATATTAAATTTGAACATTTGGCAACTCTTCAAATATATTTTATATGCTCTTTACAATACATACTACATATGTATGTATGTACATATATACAAATGAACAAGCGAAATAGCTAATAATAAGGACCGATGGATAAACAAGGTGTTGAAAAAGAAAATTACAATCGTATTTTAGCGATTTTAATTTGTATAATCTTCTTAATTCACTTTAACCAGCCTTCACGTATTTTATTTGCGTTTGCATATACATACATACCTATGCATACATACCTACACACATACATACATACTTATTTATATATGGATGCCAGGGATGGTAACTGATTTTTTCTTTCGGTATCAAAATATTTAACTGAGAGTACTTTTTTGAACCCCAGGGTACTAAAACAATTTTTTTTTAAATATTTATTAACAACAAAAAAAACAAGAAAAACGTATAAAAATTCATTTAAAGCATAGTAATAATAACTTAAAATTTAATTCAGTTCTGTGTAATTATAACATTTTTGTTTATGAAATATTCTTTTATAATTCATATAGACTTATTTTATAAAAAAAAATTATATAAATAACATAAAACAAATTGAGATCATAAGTATGTAGTTGTATATGTTAAATACAAATATAAAATTTTTATGTATTTTTGGATAATAATTTGTTGCAAACATTTAAATTGAAACAGCAAGTATTTGAAGATTTAAGTAAATCTTTGGTTTGAATAAGATTAGACAATGTTTTGCAATGAAGTTTGTTCCTTTCTTTTGTTTTTATAATGTTTTGAATTGAAAATACTCTTTTGACATTAGCCGATGAATAAGGTATAGATAAAATTCTAGTCGCAATTCTAGAAATGTCAGGAAACATTAATTCATTTAACTCGTTTTTTAGTTGCGATACCTTTCACCTTCATTAGCTAAATGTTTAATTTCAATTATATCAGCCAATGCTCTATATTGACTCAAATGAGTTTTTTTCGTTTGGAAACATTGTCATTAAAAACGGAATAATACTATGTATTAGTTTTTCCACTCAAAACATTTTCTGGGGAAAATTTGTTAAACCAAACCAAAATATCGTCATCGAAATCTAAACGTTGTCTTAAATTTTGACAAAACTTTTTATAAATTTTTTTTGCAATTTTCTCTGAAATTATTTACAATGTCGGTATCAATATGATTTGTATTTATAAACACATCTATTTCCGTTCCACAATAAATTTCTTTAAGCGGAATATTGTGTTCATCTTACTGTTATCTAGCACAGTTTTATTTATAAAATTTCTTGCAATTTGTCGAAAAAGAAATTCCAATCGTGGTAAATATATAGGTATGCATTCTTGCGTCTTCTGATTGCATTTCCAGATTTATAGTAATAAATTTTTCAAGTTGTAATTCCTAACTTCAGTAAAAATAATTTAATGAAAATTAAATTTAATGAACTCGAGCCTAACTAAAATTATCAAAAAAGTAAAATTAACAGTTCGATTATGAAATAATAATTATCCAATATTTATTATATTGTAAGTGGTGAATAGTCTGTCATTCCGTGTGTAGCACTGAGAAATATTCATCTTTGTAGGGTTTATATACGAGTATGTCTATTATTGATTCTATGGAATCAATAATTGAATTCGATTGAGCTATGTCCGTCTGTCTGTGTAAAACACTCTCACGCCCAAAATACACAACCAAAATTAACGGAGTTTACAAAAAACAATTACATATAATTCTCCAGAGATATGGACCAAAATGTGAGACAACCTCCATAAAAATATTTACATAATTATTTATATTTTTAAACGTTTTTCATGCAATTTTTTGAAGTATGTACATATATTGCAGACAATGCAATGAAATTTTGTGCACGTTATTTTTATGATAAAAGAAGAAAGTATGAGGAAAATAGTAAGAATCGGTCAATGATTTCTCATAGCACCCATACAAATATCTTCCCGAAATATAACTGAATTATACATAAATGTCTATAAAATTAAAATATTAATACAAAATTCGGCAAAAAGAAGTGTTATGTAAAAATAAAGTGCAAAACGAAATTTTGTTTTGTTCGGTTCATGTTTGACCATAGACCCCATATAAAGTCCACATCTAAAATACACTTTAATACTTATAAATCTGTTATAAATATTGTTACCATTGTTTTGTGATGATCTGTTCATAATTGGTCATAGCTCCCATATAAGGACCACATCCGAAAAAGTCATTTATCTTTATACAGTTTAACCTTGGTATAACGAATCTTAAGGGAATTTGAAAAAAAAACGTTATATCGAATAATTCGTTACAATGAGGTTCGTTATATCGAGGTGAAGTTGCACTTCTATTCTTTATAACGAGGTAATAAAAATTTTTGTATGTATATTAATTCTCATCTGCTTACCATGTTATAGCGAACGATTTCTGTTAATAAATCAAAACACATTTGAAGGAAAACACTGTATTTTGTAGTTTTAAAATTCAAAAATAGTTTATATTTATAAAATAATTAGTCTGAGCCAGTGATTAACTAGCTAGATTGCAAAAACAACTGCTGCAACAAGCGTACAAGATCTTGGCAACAATAAATTTTTCTACGAATGTAGGTTTGCTGGAGACGTTGTCGTTGCAAACACAATAATTTTGTGTGTATCTGTTTCATATAATTTGGATTAATTGATGGAAATCGTAATGTGAAAAGGTTGTAAGTTGACAAAATTCGTTCAATAGAGGTAAATAATTCTATCTATTTCCTTAGTCTGCAGTGAATGAAAATTCGTTATAACGAGGCTTTTGACAAATGTATTCGTAATAGAGAGGTTTATTCCTTAAATCGAGGAATTAATTATAGTGAGGGTCGTTATATCGAGGTTTAACTGTATATATCTTATAAATATCGGTACCGACTCAAAACTTTATATATATCATTTACATATACACAATAATCAGGCTACAGAAATTTGTGAATTTCAGTCCATATTTGACCACATTCACCATATGAAGCACTCCTCCGAAAATCACTTTAATATTCATAAATATCTTATCAATAACGATACCGATCAAAAATTTTATGAGTATCCCCATACATATAAAATTCTTTATATACATATACGTACCACTTCCGAAAAACAAGTTCACCCTAATAAATATCGATATCGAACAATTTATACAGATCAGAAATTGTAATTCAAAAATCATGGTCAATAGCTTCCAAATTAAGTTCGCTTTCGAGAATAACAACCAACCAAACAACTCTTGTAAATAACGTTATTGAGATGAATTTCAACCAAATCACATTACTGGATACTAGATAATTGGTCTGTTTCTACTATGCCACCCATATTCGCATCTCTTGTAAATAAAGTTATTGAGATCAAATTCAACCAAAATAAGCCTCACCTTATAATCGTACGCTTGTTTCTTAATATGTGGTGAATATGGAAATTGTTCAATTACACTCAAGATTGTTAGGAATATCAGACAAACTCTGTAAATTATGGTGAGAATTAGTACATCAATTTTAAATAGGTAAAATTAGATACAATTTTAAATAAATTATGTTGTTCGTAAAATTGTATCTCAAGCATTATATAAAATGCTAAGTTATTAGTATTAAAAAACACTGAATAAGGCTATTCTAGTCCTAACTTGTTTTTATTTAGTTATTGTTACATTTTAGTAATTTGCAACATAATTTGTTAATTTCCAAAACAAATGGTTTTTACCTTGCTAGACGACCGTATATATTTATGACTCTTAGCACCCTGTTTACATTGGTTCTTCTTAGTTGGTCGTTAAAATCTGGTCGGAGTAAATGTAGGTTTAGGCGGTTTTCCAAGGGTATCAAACTTTCCTCCCCTGCATTCAACGATTTTGGAAAATCATTCTTTGGTAAATAGACCAATTTATTAAATTGTTGACTACTTGACAACATCTACTAAACATATCACAAATGTTTTTAATTTATTTGCCCTAGTTTTAGAGCTGTAAAATAATTAAATAAAAAAAGAAAATTGGTAAATTAATTTCCCTCCGGCCTTTTTAACGAAAAGATCTTCATACCTGGGGGCTAATTCTGGCAGTCGTGATCGAAATTGTTTTCTAATCGAAATTTATTTCGACAGTGCAAAATTTTCTAATGATGATACTGGATACGAATCGAATCGATTCGTTGCTTCAGTGTTGTAAAAAACTTAAATAAGTACGTATTACAACACTGAATAAAATAAAATGTAAACAAAAAACATATGGTTGTGCAAAAAATAACACAAGTGAAAGCGAAATTTTTTAAAGATATAATTTTAATGGATCCCATTGTATTTTTTTACTCGTCGTCTTCTGATTCTGACGAGATTGAAAACATTAATGTCATAAGGAAACAAATAAGAAACTCCTCCGACCCAGTAAAATTGACAAACAATGAGTAAGTATAAATAAGTACATATGTACATACATAAGTATGTATTAATGCATGTGTTTTTCTAGATTCAAAAGACGTTTTAGGCTTACAAAGGAAGCATTTAATTATGTTCTTGGGCAGTTAAAGTTTGAGGGGATACTTTCCACCATGGTTCCACCAAAAATTCAGTTGGCATCCGGAGGTTTTCAACACACTGTTGGAAATGATTTTTTAATTGGCATAAGTCAAAGTGCTATATGCAAAGTCACTAATCGTGTATTGGATGAAATGGAACGTAAGCTATGTGGCCAATTTATTCAATTTAACCCTAGAAATAGTGAAACTTGCAAGGAGTATTTCATGGCAAAATATAATATACATATATATATATAATATGCAACACGTCATTTATTCTCATACATATGTATGTATTATCTTTTTCTAACAGTCGTTGGCTGTGTGGATGGGACACATTTTGGTTTGCAGAAGCCTCAAAACGAGCATATGTTCTTCAATAGAAAGGGATTTCATAGTCTAAATTCAATGATTGTAAGTAAACGCTTTTGAAATATGTTATTGGTATTTAATGTGTTTTATTTAAAGATATGCGATCACAAGTACACAATTATGGCCATTAATTCTAAGTATGGAGGGGCCGCCCATGATTCTTTTGTTTGGAAAGAGTCGGAAGAAAGAATTATTCTTGAGCAAGAGTAGGAAAATGTTTAATAAAACATATATAAATATATTTAATAATTTAACTTATAGGTGATTCAGGATATCCCTGTGAACCGTGGTTATTAACTCCATACCGAAATCCACAAGAAAATTCCATGGAATCGCGTTTCAATGATATTCATTCGAGGGCTTAGTAGAAAGAACAATTGGTATATTAAAGGCCCGGTGGAAAATTTTATGCCACGACAAAAGAAGTCGGTATAGTGCAGAGAAGGTAGCACAATTTTCGAATGTATGTGCTGCTCTACACAATATGTGTATTCATTTTAAAATTCCGAATTATAAAGAAGTACATTATACACCTGATACTTATCCCACGCCTAAAATTGATAGTGGTACAGAAACAAATATATCTAAAATTGTAAAAAAAATTCGCGACAATATAAAAGCTAGTTTATGTAGTGATTGATTACTTTTATAAAACTTTTCATTTAATTTATTTATTCAGTCTTAGATATCTTAATATTAAAAAAAAACAATTAAATATAAATAAAATAAGAAATTCATATGTAGTATTAAAAAAATAAACTTAAAAAAATATACTTCAAACATAAAAGTGATCTATTGTTATTTCATTAGTATTCCATATTTAGTTTTTCCAATTCCTTTTTTTTTATTTGGAGTTCCATTTCTTTTATTTGTATGTTAAGCTTTTGTTCTCTTTCCTTAAGCTTGTAGGTTTTCTTTTTTATTTCTAAAATTTGGTTTATTAGTTCGACCTCCTGTTCCTTTATTTCAATTAATTTGTTATTTCTCTTTGACATTTCGCTTTGATACAGATCGGTGGACATAAGATTTTTTTTAATAATGTTGTTTTTGTCTTTCTTGCCTCTTTGCTTGCTTTTGTCAGTTGTGTATTTCTTGAGATCGGCATTGATTTTTGCTTCTCAGTTTCTTCAGTTTCTACTGAGGTGTGAAAACTGCACTGAATAGTGGTGTCATTATTGTTTTCGAATTCTTCATTATTCCACATCAATATCGGGGATATGCACGAAAAATTGTAATTTCTTTCTTGAGATGTTGTTGGAAAATTGTCACTCAAATTTTGATCCAAATCTTTTTGCAGCACTGACCCAAAGCTTTTTACAGTCTTCAGACCCTCAACTGCTACTTCAATGCCTGCTGCAGCTAATATTTTTTCCTCTACATGGGAAAGAGTTTTTTCCTCATAAGGGCCACCACCGCTTTTCGCTTTTTTGAAGATTTGTTAAATGTTACCTTCCTTTTTACGTTTTGCTTCTGATCAGCATAGACCTACATACATAAGTACATATGTATAAAAAGAATCGTTACAAGAAATAAGAGGTTATATTTTGTTGAATGTTACCTTGCGCCATAATCTTGAATCTTTAATTGGTGGGCCGGAAGCATTAAGTTTTGCGGCAAGCTGTTCCCAAAGTTGGTTAATTTTTGCCTTTCCTTGGGAACTGTTTGGTAAAATACTTTTTGCCAAGTCCGTATGTTCTGCCATAAAATCGGCCAGAATCTCCTTTTGTGTATAATTTTTTTTTGTTACTTTTGACCTAAAAGTAATAAAATTATTAATACATATTATGATATTTTTTTAAAAAAGTAACAAATTTTTTACTTACATTTTCTTTTTTTCTTCTGTTTGCTAAAAGAAAACCTTATTTCGAATGCTTTTTTGCTTACGAGTAAAAACTCGCAAGGTTGCATTCGAATGATCATTCGTTATCGAATGGCATCATTAGAAATTTCGATACATTTTATTCGCTATCGAATGAGGGAATCCCAAATGTTAAAAAATTCGAACGTTCGAATGAAAATTTACTCGCATACGAATGCGAGAATTAGCCCCCTGCTCACAATAAGGACAAAATTATTACTAATAACAATTGAAAAATACATGACGCGCATCAGAAACAACAAAAACCCATAAAAATTAACTGGGATTTCAAATGCAAATTACTTTTATGACTAATAAAATCCAAAAACAAATCACCTAAAAAGAACATTGTTAATTAATTTGTTTTTGTGACCAATGTTTATAATTATTATAATTTTTAAGGAGTTTCCTTCAGGCTAATTTGGTCAAATCTTTGTTTCCAAACGTAAATAAAAAACTTGTTCGATTTTTATTTTTTATTTTATTTACCCAACGTTTCGTTAGTTTTATTCTAACTTCTTCAGGGGTCTCGTTCTAAATAATAGCTTTGATGTTTTTTATCATTGGATATTAATTTTTATTATTAATTAGTTACTAAAATACTAAACAACGGGACATCACGATCAGAATTTTGGTATAAATAATCAAATAATTAATAAAAATATAATATACAATAAACGACCACAAAACTTAAGTCAAGTTTAACTTAAAGCTAATATTTTTTTGGGATTTTCCCAATTTACACAATGTCTAAAAAAATTGCAAAAAAAAAATATGTTTAACTGTTTTTTTACATTTTTATGTTTGATTTAAAATCAAAATTTTTTTCAAAATGAGTAGGCAATTAATGTGTGTGATATACTGTATGTAAACAAACGGGTAATGTGCACTAAAACTAAAATTGCGTTTACTATACAGTTGTAACTGTGAACGACTCTATATAATGGAGTTTTATTAAGTTATATAGGCTTTTAGGAGTCGATGTGTAAAGAGTGTAGTGCAAATCCCAGTTTACACGCAGCAATTCTTTAAGCTTAGCTGATGACCTCTTAGACATACTGGTAAGGTGAAGATAAGACTAGTACACTTGATTGTGTACTCTCTTATTTGTATTACATATGTATTTGCAGTGTGAATAGATCTCAAGAAGTTCAGGGGTTAAATCAGTTTAAAACAAGTTAGAGTGCAATATTCGGCTGTGCCGAATCTTAAATACCCTCCACCGAAATATAATGAGAAATACAAAACAATACTGGTTATAAGACTAGAATATCCTTATTCAGTGTTCACTCTGAACGAACAAATTATGTACTAATAGCTTCTAAAGCCAGTATGCTGTAATGTGATTTACTAGAAACTTATCTCAATAATGTTATTTACAAGAGCTTTGTGGTTGGTTGTTATGCTCGGATGTGGGCTTAATTCGTGAGCCATTGCCAATTTTTGACTGAGAGCTACAAAATCAAGTAGCATAAATCAGTCTTATGCTGTCATTGATCGCGATCAGACGTTTAAATCTGTTTGTTTGTTTTTTTGTTTTTGCCTACTAAAAACAAAATATATACGAGCACAGTTAGTTAAAACAACAACATCATATAAACGTAGTAAAATATTTACTATTAAACTCTAAGATCAAAAATAAAAACAAAGAAATAAAGAAAACAAAAACAGTAATAACAAGTTATTTATGAATGCTTTAAAAAGAAAGAAGTGTTGGGGAAGTGCCCCAAAAATGAAATTAAGCACAAATGAAAATCGATTTAATGTTTTGCAATCTCTAGAAGAAGACACTTTCAGCGAAGGTGACCAAGAAGAACTTAAGGATTACAAAGTTGTAATTCCCCTAATTGTCGTGGATATTGTTCATGGTTTTACTTCAGTGTTTAAATTAATCGGGAAAGACTCCGAATTCAAAAGAATGCCAGTAGGTACTAAAATAATTTCATCATCTATGACTAATTATGATCTAGCTAAGAAAAGACTAACGGAGGCAAATCTTAAATTTTACACTCATGAAAGTAGAGATACAAAATTGTTCAAGCTATTCCTTTATGGGCTTCCCCAAACTGACCCTAAAGAAATAGAGGATGAACTTAAAATTGAATATAATGTTACCGCAAACAGTGTGAAAGAAATAAAAACTGTTCGCACTTCTGCTGACGATGCTTTATATATGTTGGAGTTCGACAGGACACATATTTCTAAAACACAAATTATGAAGATAAAACGACTTTGCAGTATTGTAATTTACTGGAGAAATCCCCTTAAAAGCCGTAAAGGACCAACTCATTGTACCAAATGCACAATGTACGGCCACGGCTCCAAGAATTGTTATCGACGTAATGTATGCATTGCTTGTGGTGGTGATCACGACTTGTCAGTTTGCCAAATTAACAAAATTCCGGTAGGAAATGCCGCATCATACAAATATTTTAATTGCACGAAGAAAAATCTGAAGCACACTAACCACAGAGCAGATGACCCTCGGTGTCCTAGCCGTAAGGAGTACCTCAACATGCGTGAGAATATTAACAAGAGAAATCATCCTATACTAAACAATCGATTCCATGAGTCTTTTGAGCATCAACCTAATGTTACCACCCAAACGGTTAATAATCCAATCGAAAATGACACTAGAAGTTATGCTGATGCTGTAAGGTCACCTCCTCAACTACCCAACTCAGGTGAAGGTCTATTTAGCATAGATGAATTGTTCAACATATTTACTAGGGCTGTGTCTGACCTACAGAAGTGTTCATCAAAAATTGAACAGCTCAATGTTATAATGCAAATGCTTAAATATGCAATCTAACAACATTAGTGACAGCCTTAATGTAATGCATTGGAATTGTCAAGGCATTACAAATATCTTGCAATCAGTTCAACTTTATTTATTTTTAAGAGAAAATAATATTGATATATTGCTACTTAATGAAACTTTTTTAAAAGCTAAGCATAATTTTAAGTTATCTGGTTATATTGTCTACAGAAATGATAGAGACTGTCATGGTGGTGGGGTAGCTATAGCCATAAGATCAACATTAGAACATAAGTATGAAGTACAATTTAATACAAAAACAATTGAGAACATTTGCATATCTATGGACATTTGCAACAGAAAAGTAATGTTTATATCTGCCTACTGTCCACATTATAATAATGATTTTGTGTCTGATCTAAATCTTTTAACATCTGCAAATTGTGACTATTTCATTTTTGGGGACTTCAATGCTCATCATATTAGTTGGAATTATCGTACATCTAACAGAGCTGGAAGACTTCTTTACGATCATCAAAATTTTTCGAACTATTATATTTATTTTTCTCCTACACCTACTCGATTCCCGCAGAATATAGTACTTAGAAACAAGTCGACTATTGACCTTTTGCTTTCCAACTCTACACTATCGTTTTCGGGCTTAGAAACCCATCCAAGTAAATTATACTCTGACCATGTACCAATTACATTCCACATAAACGAACCTGTCCGTAAGAATGTAAAACTCTTCCCAGACTACTCTAAGGCTAATTGGGAACAATTTAAGCACATAATTGATTCCAAAATTAACTCGTCAACAATTCTAAATAGTCAGTTGGCTTGTCTTAATGTAAACCAATCAATTAAAGAGTTTACTAATCTGATTTCGGTGGCTTGTAGCTCTGAAATTCCCTTCCGTATTCTTGAGAATGGAAGTTTCAAAATAACCAATCAATGTAAACGTATGATATCTTTGAGATATAAGTTTAGGAGGAAATTTCAATGGTGTAATGACATCACTAGAAAAACAACACTTGGAGCAATAGTTAGGGAACTTAATAAATTGATTGAATACGATATAAATAAAGCCAGAAACGAGCAATGGGGAACATTTTTGAAAAAATTGCCAGATGGGGGTAAGAATTTCTGGAAAATTGGTAAGCGTATAAGGGGCAAGACTAGAACGATAAGGGAATTAGTCGTTAACAACCAGATTATTACGAATAAAGTTGACATGACCAACGCTATTGCCAATCAGTTTGCTAAGGCACATACAATTACAACTAACTTCAGTAGTTCTATGAATTCAAAAGTTAACTTATTAGCTTCTTCAATTAAAAATAACAATTCGCCCAATAACGATGGTTTAGATCAAATTACAAACATAGTAATTAAGAAACTTCCAAGTTCAGCTTACTCTTTTTTAGTTAAATTTTATAATTTTTGCATTAAAAATTGCTATTTTCCAACAGAGTTTAAAAAAGCAAAAGTTATTCCCATTGAAAAAAGTGGTAAAGATCCTAAATTGATAACCAGTTATAGACCAATTAGCTTATTGAGTTCTAATAAAGTTAATCAGTAGTTTTTTTACTGATACAGTAGTTTTGACTTAATTGCCACTCTTTTAGCTGCCAATTTGATATACCTGCCAAAAAACTACAAAATTTTACTCATTTCTTTAATTTCTTATGAAATGTACTTGTTTAAGTGCCAATTTCATATGTGCCAATTTAAGTTAGCTGCCACAAATATTTGGAATTGTTATCCCATATTCGTTGATAATTTTTTATTTAACTCCCACAAAATTTTTTTTGCAACTAACGAAAAAATATTGAAGTTTAGTATCTACCTCCAAATACTGCTGCCATACTACAGCCCTTGGATCAAAATTATTGTTAAAAAGCAAATATCTGCTTTGGAGAGAGAAGTTTCTATTCCAGACTTCTATAAATTTATAATCTTTTGGACGTTCTCTTCTTTGTAAAGCTGTCATGGTGGCTGGTAAATCCAGGGACTATTTCAAATTGTTTCAGAAAATTAAACTAGTACATATTAATTTAAATTGTGTTCATCAAAGAATTTAAAAATGTATTTTTTTTAAGGCTGGATTTGATAAAGCTCCTGAAAGAGGCCTTATCATTCCAGATACAGACTTTCTAGAACTGATACCAAATTATTCAGACTATATTAACTGTGATGCCGATGTTGATTGTTACAGAGAGTTATCGGATAACGAAATTCTCGACTCTATTAAAGAAACTAGTTACTCCTACTGAGGATGAAGATGTAGGAGACAATGAAGAAAATAACGTCTAATTCAAAATTCTATCGACTAAGTAGGCATTAGAAGCTTTGAGTGTCCTCCAAAAATATTGTATGCACCACGAGATTGATATAATTCCAAAAACTATTGAGGATCATATCCTAAAGAGTCTATAAAAGCTTTTAAGCAAACTTCAATTATTGAATATTTTTCTTAAATGTTACTTTTTAATTACCTGTTCCTTGTTTACTTGTTCCTTTTAATTTATATTATTTTTCCTGAAGTACATTTATGTTGTTTTATTAATAAATAATAAATGAAAAGAATATTTTTATTTTTTTTAAGTTTTGGTTATAAAAATAGGAAATTGTGTGAATCGCACTTATGGGCCTCTTCTGTGGCTGGTAAACGAATTAGGTAACTGCCAATTTTTGGCAGTTAAAAAATTTAACTTAAGTGCCATTTTGACTTACCTGCCACAAAATGCGTGCAAAACACGGTGTGACAGTTAAGTCAAAAGTACTGTATGTCTTTTTTAGTTGAAGTGGCAGGGGCACGATCATCGGAAAAGAGCATTTCTGCCGGAGTCCCGCAAGGCTCCGTTTTATCTCCACTGCTATATAATCTGTATATATCAGACTTCAGGATACACTCGGGTATTGATGTAGCATTTTATGCTGATGATAGCGCTTTTATCGCTAATGGGAAAGTTTCTAACGCTATTGTTAAGCGTTTGCAGAAGGCTTTTGTTTCCGCAACTAATTATTTCGTCAAGTGGAAAATAAAAATTAATGAAGAAAAATCTCAGACGATACTATTTCCATTTAACAGATCTCCTAAAAGAATTCCCACTCTTGGACTTTTTGCCCACGGAACTCAAATTGCTTTTTCAAAGTCAATAAAATATTTAGGCATAACACTCGATTACAAATTGAACTTCAGAGAACACTTGCAAAATGTTTGTTTAAGAGCGGTCCGTTGTGGTCGAGCTCTGTACCCTCTGCTTAACAGAAAATCGAAATTAAGTATTAAAAACAAACTTCTTTTATATAACTTATGTATTCGACCTATACTGACATACGGTTGTATTGTTTGGAAGAATTGTGCGAAGACTCACAGAAAACAAGTTCAAGTAATTCAAAACAAAAATTTGAAGATCATATATAATTTACCAAAACGATTTTCTACATTGGAACTACATAGAATATCTCGCCAAAGAACTATTGAAACATTTATAAATGATATGACACTGGCATTTAATAGTAAATGCAGTAGATCAAATTTTGCACATTTGAGAAGTTTGCGAAACACTGACTAATTGAATCTATTCATACTGGTATAGATTCTACTGGTATAGACTAATTGAATCTATTCATACTGGTATAGATTCAATTAGTTTATGATTCAAAAAAAAAAAAAAAACTTTTCAAAACTATACTTCTGTGATATTTTATATAGGTTTTTTCTCACTATCTTTTTCCTATACAGTGGAATATTTTTGTAAAAAGCTATTTGAATTATATAAATCTTGAATTTATTTGTTGTAATATCTAATGATAGTAACTCAAAATTGTTTAGAAATAAGAAACCAATTTGATTTTGTGATAGTAAAATAAATAAATAAAATAAAATAAAGTAGCATAATTGCCGTACATTAGTATGATTTCTCGATCAAATTTTCTGATCTGTATAAAAGTCGGTTCGATATCGATATTTATTTGACGTATTTGTAGGTTAAATTGTTTTTCGGAAATGGTCCTTATATGACAGCTATGACAAATCATGGGCTGTGAATTTTGTGCATATGAGTATATCTCACGTCGATTTTCAATGCAATAACGGTATATTTAAGATATATATTAGTATTAAACTGCATTTCGGAAGTGGGGGATATAGTCAAATATGGACCGATATTCTCAAAATACAGCAGTTTGATTTTGGCATGTATGTAAATGATCTGTGTAAAATTTTGGATCGATACCGTTATTTATAATAAATTTATGAGTATTGAAGAGATTTTCAGAAGTGGTCTTTGTATATGGGATACGACTGAAATTCACAAAATTTTGTGGAATGATTTTTGTGTGTATGTAAATAATCTGTGTAAAGTTTTGAGTCGGTACCGATATTTATAAGATATATATAAAGATTAATGACTTTTTCGGATGTGGTCCTTATATGGTGGCTATGATCAATTATGGACCGACCATCATAATATTTGGTATGACAAATTATATATCTATAAGAATTATTTGTGTTGAACTTTAATTTTATTTGTATCAGATTTATACGTATTTAAGTGAATTTAAGAAGTGGATTTTATATGGGGTATATGGTCAAACATGGACCGAACAAAACAGAATTTCGTTCTGCGATTTCTTTTTACATGACACTTCTTTTTGCCGAATTTTGTATAAATATTCCTATTTTACAGGCATTTATGTATAATTGAGCAATATTTCGGGAATATTTTTGTATGGGGGCTATGAGAAATCATGAACCGATTCATACAATTTTTCGCAGACTTTCTTGTTTTATCATTCAAACAACGTATACAAAATTTCATGGTAAAATGGACAAAAAATATCAAATTTTTATAGAGGTTGTCTCACATATTGGTCCATATCACTGATTCTACTACACCGATTTTGCTTATTTTTAATAAAGAAACTGCATAGGAGAATTATAAACGCTTTTTTGACTCTGTTGATTTTGGTTGTGTCACTTGGACGTGAGAGTGTTTTACAGAGACAGACAGACAGACGGACCTAGCTCAATCGACTTAAAATTTCATAAAGATCAATAATATATATATATATATATATATATATATATATATATATATATATATATATATATATATATATATACTTTGTTAGGTCTCAATGTTGCACACGGAATGACAAATTTATATGTATCCTCATTCGTCAATAATGGTGGTGGAGGGTATAAAAATGCTAAAATATGCGAAAATTTCTTTTACTTTCTTAAAATAATTTTCAACAATTTGAGGTCAACATGATTGAAAAATTAACTTTTTGTATTAATAACATAACTTCGACCTCAAGATCAAAACTAATGAAGCAGTTTAATCGTAAAGAACACTGTGTTTTTAAATAATTTTTGAGGGATTTTCATACAAGTACTGAATCAGGCCATAATCTTCTGTAATTTTAAATCACTTATTTAATATTTTTAATCTACATCTAATATAAAGGACATAATCCAGGGAATCAGTCAGTTGTTTCACCTAGCCTCCACACAAATATCCTTCCCAGAGTTTTATCGGTCATAAATGTGTGATTTATAAACGTATTAAAACAAATTTTGCCACAAATAAGTTTTGTATACAACTAATCAAACCTACAAAATTTTTTGCAGATCGGTCCATAATAAGTCATAGCTTCCATATAAGACCCACTTCCGAAAATCACTTTAACATGTATACATACAAAGTTTTATATCGAGATACAATTTAACACAAACTATTCTCAGAAGTCATGCCTCAAATTTTTTAATGATCGATCCATAATAGATCATTGATCCCATATATGCTGGTTGTAGGGTATTATATATTCGGACTTGACCGTTTATATTTTCTTACTTGGTTTTTATAGAATTCATCCCACTAAATATACCTTTAACTTCTGAATTACTAAATTGCAAAACATATTTATAACAAAAGATGAATGGATGTTTTCATACAAAGCATTCTTATATTCACAAACTTACATCCAAAAATCTTCAGTTGAGTTTTTATTTCCCCACTCATATGAAGTTACTTTTTGACATTTGCAAGATTTGTAATTTCATCTGTTAATAAATTTGTTATTTATTCTTTAAAATGTTCTTTATTTTATTTTCAAGCCTTTTCAATAGAAAATAAATTAGTATATTATTAAACAAGTAAAAGTTTATATTCGGCTGTACCGAATCTTGTATGTGTACCCACCACTAAATCACCGAACATCATTTTTAAATTTTTATTTATATTTATTTTAGGTTAATTTTAGTAGAATTTCATCTTAATGACGATATTTATAATAATTTTATTCGAGTTATAATCAAGAATTTACACTTTGTTTATATTTTTGCAGTGTGTAACATAAGACGATTGTGTGTTAAAACAATAAATTTTGGCAAACGTCAAAATTGTCACTCTGTGGTTATTCCCGGAAGTGGCAGGTTTCGCCAATTATGGGCCAACTTTTACAAAAGTCAATAGTATAATTTTTACATACTTATAACAGATCTGTGTAAAATTTCGGTTCAATATGGATGTTTATGTATGTTAATGAGTTTTCAGGAGTTGTCCTCGTAAGGGAACTATTACCTATTACGGGCCAATCATAATGAAATTCTGTGGGAGTTTCAATATAATAACGATTTTTATAATAGACTTATGCGCATTTAAGTGATTTTTCGAAGTGAACTTTATATGAACGGATCATCATAAAATTGGGTGTAAATATTTATTATACGTATGGACTATTTGTGTCGAATTTAAACTTGCAATTGATGCTTATAAGAGATTTATGCGCATGGGAGTGATTTCCGGAAGTGGACTTTATATATGGGCCGATCATAATCATATTGAGGCTGCCATTTTTTATGTGTATGGACTGTTTATATTGAATTTTAACTTAATACAAGGTGGCGCAAAAGTAATCCTCCTATCAGAAAATGCTATAAATTTTGCGATTGGCCCCTAAGTCAGTTCTGTTTTGACATTTATGTAGTAAACACATGCGAAGTACACGTTAATAAACAATGTTACGCTTGCTCCAGAACGCGGAATATTGCTGACTATTTATTTGACCAATAATCGGTCGGTGACTTTGGCACAACGTGAATTTCGTCGCAGATTTCCTGGCCGTCCAACGTCTACTGGTGAAACACTGCGACGTTTAGCCGCTCGCCTCGAAGAGACTGGCACAAAACGAGATACTGCCAGGCGTGGCAGACCCCGGAGTAGCCG
The DNA here is from genome assembly GCA_950370525.1 of Bellardia bayeri. Taxonomy (NCBI): domain Eukaryota; kingdom Metazoa; phylum Arthropoda; class Insecta; order Diptera; family Calliphoridae; genus Bellardia; species Bellardia bayeri. The sequence goes on from OX493264.1 coordinate 58,903,517, forward strand.
AGGATGTCATGGAAGCGCCGTCGACAACGACCAAACGACGTGCCACGCAAATGGGTATCAGTCGACGGTACAAGATTTGAAGATGTTTCCGTACAAAGTCCAGACGGTGCATCAACTGTTAGCTGCTGACCGCCAATCGCGTTAAACATACGCTCAAGCCATCGTTAATCACCACCAAGAGGCCCATTTCCATCTTAGCGGGTACGTAAATAAGCAAAATTTACGCTTGTGGGGCACTGAAAATCCGCGTTTAACCCACGAAGAGCCATTACACCCGCTCAAAGTCACTGTATGGTGTGCTGTTTTTGCTGGAGGAGTCATCGGACCTTTTTGTTCGAAGACGTCGCGGGTCAAACGGTTACTGTGAATGGTGAGCGCTACAGAGCAATGATCAACATTTCGGTGGATCAAAGAATGTTTGGTAAAAATTTCATTGTTCTATGCCATTTTTGAAGCTCTATCGTGCCGGACGCACATGGCTAGATCTTATAAGGACCCAGAATATATAGACTTTTTGTCTCTACAAACGTATCTAATATACCTCCATCCTTTTGGTGGTGGCTATAAAAATGGTAAATAAAATACTATATATAAAATTTTGCAGCTAAATCAAAATAAAAAATAAGCTCAATTTATACTACGTTTCCACGGTACATGCTTCGCTCTCTATTCATGCTTCACACCCCAATCATGAGCGAAACAACTTACTTCACCATACAAAATTTTAAGAGCGAATCAAGTAGATTCATATTGAATCTACTTGCGAAGCACGAAAAATTGCACTCTTCTCTAATTTTTATCGCAAGTTTATCTGCACTAGCTGTAAAAATTTAATATTATTGTAAACAAAGCAAATTATTTTCTTGTTGCTGGAAGTAAAGAAAGTAAATACGTGCGAATGTATGTTTTTTTTTTCAAATAAGCTAACTCACTTTTTTTGTCCATTTAAAAAACAAGTAAGAAAGTATAGTCGGTCAAGCCCGACCATATAATACCATACACCCAGTATATCAATAAAACAGTTTTTCATATATGGGCGCTATATGGGAGATATTATCTATTATGGACCGATCTTCCAAACATATATTGCCATGACTTCCGTTAATATATAAATATTATGTATGTTATGCTTTATATCGATATAAATACTTTTAAAAGATTTATGGATGTTAAAGTGAATTACGGAGATAGTCTTATATGGGAGTTTCGACTAATTATGGACCAATAATCATAAAATTAGGTGAAATATAAGAAATTTATATGTGTCAAATTTTATTTGCATACCAACATTTTTAAGAGATTTAGACTAGTTTTGGACCGATCATAATAAAATTGTACCGTATTATTTGTATACATATGAAATATATTTGTGTTAATGTGCTCTTTAAAGTGATTTTCGGAAGTGTGCCTTATATGGGAGCTACGACTAATTATGGACCGATCACAATAAAATTCTAACGTACACAAATAGAATATATTTGTGTTAAATATTATTTCGATACCAACATTTTTGAGTGAGTTACGCTCTTTAAAGTGATTTTCTGAAGTGGGCCTTATATGGGAGCTACGACTAATTATGGACCGATCTGCACAAAATTTGTATATGTGATTTGGCTTTATTTACCACTCATTTGTGATGAAATTTGTTTGGTTCCTTTCATAATTTAAACATTTATGATCGGTAAACCCCAATTACGGGAGGACTTTCGTATGGGGCCAGGTGAAATAATGGACGGATTGCCACCAGTTTCAATCCCATCCTTCCTTGGTCCGAAAAAATATCACGTACCAAATTTTATCAAAATATCTTCAAAATTGTGACCTGTACTCTGCGCACAACCTTTACATGGACAGCCAGCCAGCCAGACATCGTTAAATTGACTCAGAAAGCGATTCTGAGTCGATCGGTATACTTTAAGATGGGTGTTGGACCAATATTTCTGGGCGTTACGAACATCAGCACAAATCCATATTGTGGTGTAGGGTATATCTTCAAAATTGCGACCTCTACTCTGCGCACAAGCTTTACATGGACAGCCAGCCAGCCAGACGGACATCGTTAGATCGACTCAGAAAATGATTCTGAGCCGATCCGTAAACTTTAAGGTGGATGTTGGACCAATATTTCTGGGCGTTGCAAACATATGCACAAATCCAATGTACCGTCCCCACTATGGTGGTGTAGGGTATAATAAATTGTTGGAGAAATCACTTCTCACAACATTCGCTTCACAGATAAAAACTTTGATTGTGCTCGGACTTTCACGTGTACGGACGTGTTTAATTTTACTCCGGAATTATTAAAAATTAATAATTAAATAGTTTATCTTTGTATCCTTATAATAAATAACCGAATGGACGGTACCGCCTTAATTAAATAAAAGAAGTAATAAAAAATATCTCGTAATTCATGTCGAATCTTCGTTACACTTATCATCAGATCACTCACCCACAATTGTAATTTAGCGATGATAAGCACAAATATAAATTGGGTTAAATATAGAAAATACCTCTCTACACATTGCTCTAAAAACACCAGAAAATATCGATTACTCTCTTATCAATTTGAATAATGATCTGCCCAAATTCCCTGACTAACTAGATATGACAGAATTCATTCTGCAGATGTCGAACGGCTCTTAAATACAAGAAGAACTCGAAAAGAGTGGCAATTACACAGATCGCCCTAACTCAAATCTAAGCTAAAATATTACATAAAAAGATTTAAAATGCTCTTAGAATATCGGAAAACTGAATCATAAATACATATATAGAAAATCTGGACGCAACTCCACAATCGGATTACTTATTATGGCGAGCCACTAAAAGTCTTAAAAGACCTAACAGGAATACATATATGTATTTATTTGTTAATCATTTAAAAAAAAGTATTTACCCCAAACATATCAATTGAAACAATTGACTTAAGAAGACATGTGTAGGTTATCTCATGTAGCTTTTTATAGGGAAGAGGTGCCTGCTTGCAAGTTGTTTTAAATATTTTTAGAATTTAATTAAAAATACATTAACCCCCTGGCCCACGATGTCGAACGATAACGTTCGCTTAGATAAGATTTAAGGCACAAACTTGATTGTGGAATAAACAAACTTGATTGAGTAAAAAATAGATACGATAAAAAGTTTGTGTCTTAAGTCTTACCTAAGCGAACGTTATCGTTCGACATCGTGGGCCAGGGGGTAAATGTATTTTTAATTAAATTCTAAAAATATTTAAAACAACTTGCAAGCAGGCACCTCTTCCCTATAAAAAGCTACATGCATCCAAAGTTGGACCTGGGTTGTGCAAAATTTTAAAATTTAAAATGCATATAACTCGAAAACTATAAAAAATAAATATTACACGCGTTATTTTTAAAGACCTAGCCAAGCACTTTCAGAGATTATTCAAATTTTAAAAATTGGCTAAAAAGAAAAAAAAATAATATACGTTTAAACAAAGTGCATCTCAAAGTTGTCCTATTTTTAGACCCCCCAGGTCCGCTCTCCGTTCTATTAGATTTGTGCTGATGTTTGTACCGTCCATAATTATTTGTTTAACACCCACCTTAAAATATACCGATTGACTCAGAATCACTTTCTGAGTCGATTTAACGAAGTCCGTCCGTCCGTCCACAAATAAGTGGTAAATGAATCCAAATCACATTTACATTTTTTGCAGATCGGTTCATAATTGCCCATAGCTCACATATATAAGGCCCACTTCCAAAAATCACTTTAAAAAGCACAACTCTCTTAAAAATTTTAGTATCCAAATAATATTGCACAAAAATATGTTTCATATACATATATACAAATAATAGATTTATGATGATCGGTCCATAATAAGTCGTAACTCCAAGACCCACTTCCGAAAATCACTTTAACGACAATAACTCTCTTAACAAGTAAGAGTGCAATATTCGGCTGTGCCGAATCTTAAATACCCTCCACCCAAACGTAATAAGAAATACAGAAACTACACTCGTTATAGGACTAGAATATCCTTATTCTGTGTTTTCCATTCAGTCTTAGTGCAAATTTTATTAGTATTTAATATATTGTTTGAAACACAATTTTACGACCAACATAATTTATGTTAAATATTTTAAAATTTTATCTAATTTCGACCATTTTTAATTGATTTAATTACCAATTCTTAGCATAATTTACAGAGTTTGTCTGATGTTCATAATAATCTTGAGTGTAATTTAACAGAGTATAAAAAAGGGGAACAATTCGGTTTTAGTGACTTTGCTCAAAAAAAAACTTCATCATATAGGGCTTTTAGAGGAGATGCCAGCAAAAAAAATTTGTTGGCGGTCACGCCTATTTTCGAGGGGGCGGGCCCGTAAAGTTGGAAATATATAGGCCTATATCTCAGGAACTACTGGGTGTATGATAATTTGTAGTACATTAAATAAAAGATATTAAAAATACCTTTCCAACGATATATATCATGATTATAAAATATGGACCGAATATGGGTAAATCCGAAAAGAATATTTTTGACTCGAATTTATTTGTTTTTTTTGGAAATGGTTTTTATATGGCAGCTATGACAAATTATGGGCCGATGTTCTTAAATTTTGGAACAGTGATTTTGAATTTCAACATAATAACGGTATGTTTAAGATATATATTAGTATTAACGTGGATTTCGGAAGTGGACATAGTCAAATATGGACCGATATTCTTAAAATCCAGCAGTTTCATTTAGGAATGTATGTAAATGGTCAGTGTAAAATTTTGGATTGGTACCCTTATTTATAACAGATTTATGAGTATTAAAGTAATTTTCGGAAGAGGGCTTTATATGGGGCATACGGTTAAAAATAGACCGAAGTCCACAAAATATTGTGGGATGATTTTTGTATATATGTAAATGATTTGTGCAACGTTTTGAGTCGGTACCGATATTCATACAATATATATAGGGATAAATGTCTTTTTCAGATGTGGCCCTTGAATGGGAGCTATGACCATAAAATTTAGTACAACAATTTATTTGCCTATAGAGATTATTTATGTCAAATTTTAGCCTTTTAACATTATTTATATCTGTTTTATACGTATTTAAGTGAATTTTAGAAGTGGACTATGGTCAAACGTGGACCGAACTAAAAAAAAATTTCCTGAATTTTGCCTTGATATTCCAATTTTATAGGCATTTGTGTATAATTGAGCAATATTTCTTGAAGATTTTTGTATTCATACTATTTTCCGCACATTTACTTCTTTTATCATAAAAACAACATATACATAATTTCATGGTATTATCTGCAATATATTTCAAAATATTGCAATAAAATGGACAAAAAATATCAAATTTTAATGGAGGTTGTCTCACATATTGGTCCATAACTCTGGTAGGCCCAAACCGATTTTGCTGATTTTAAATAGCAAACTTCTCGAAAGTATGTCTGACAGAATTATTGAAAACTTGGATCCCGAAGATATCTGGGGACTTCAGAAAACTGATTTCAACAGACAGTCGGACATGTCTTAATAGACTCCGCTATTTATAAGGATCCAGAATATATATACTTTAGAGTGAAATTACAAACGGAATAAGAAACTTATATATAACCTTCTCATGACGGTGAAGGGTATAAAAAAAACAAAAATGTGAGAGTGATCAGCGAGGAACATATAACAAAAAAACGTAGTTCTCAAATTTGTATGTTTGTTTTTTTGTTTATTCAGAATGGTGTTTTGATTCTCCATCTGACTGCTTCCATACAAAAGCATGTGTCCCCCGTTAGAATTTTTAGTAAACAAAATAAAACAAAACAATTTATGCAACATTTATTTTTTTTTAAGACAAACAGCAAAGCTTTTTGGCTTGTCTGCAGAAAACACCCAGAGTCTTTGGCGGGAGTCGAACCCGCAACCCTCTACCTGATAGTCCGGCACACTATCTGCTAGTCTATTGGGGCACCCCGAATTATTGCGTTTCTTTCTTTTGTTTTGATTTCTTATAGTCGTCAAAACTTAATTAGTGCGAATTTGACATTGCAAAGAAAGGTTGTCCCCACAATTTGCATTTAAATAAAGTAAATAACGTAAGGAAAATACAAACTTTAATTATTACAAAAGTGTAAAAGCGAAAAAAAATCTATTAAAAAAATTGTACATTTCCGTAGTTTTTGTGAACACCATTGTAAGGGCGCGATAAAATTTCATGAGCGTCACGCTAATTTTTTTAAAAGTGAATATATTAAATGTAAAAAATTGAAGTTGACAATCATTGTTTACATGTTTCAAAACATTTTTTTTATAATTTGTGAATTTGAGAAATAAATTGCCTACGAAAAAAAAAACAAAATAGGCAAAAATTTCATGTTTTTAATTTTCAAGAGTAAAACAACAAAATTAACGGCGGCTGAAAGAGCACGGAGATATCGAAAGCAAATAAAGCGCTTTATGACGAATATAAAAGAAAGAAAGGTATAATCGTGGTATATTTGAGTTTAATTTTTTTTGTTACTGATTCTGTTTTTGTCACAAACTTAATTCGAAAGTGGTAAAAATGAATGAGAATGAAAAAAAGCAAAGCCGCTTGTCATTTCATGAAGTTTATACAGATTCAAAATAAGAATTCGAATAAAAATTTATAAATTAAATTAAGTTATTGTTGTGCGTCAAATATTTACATCTGTGTATGAAGAAGAATCACTTTCTTTTTCCCATTTTTGTTAAATACATCAATGAATATGTACATGTTTAGTTTTGTATGAAAACTTTTGTTTTTTGAAGAATTTTTGTTTATTTTTTATTTACTTTTTGTAAAAGAAAAAATTTTTTTTGTTAAACTTTAGATTTGGCATTATTTCTTGTTTACGTGCAACAAAATCTCTTGATCGTCACAAAATATCATGAGCGTCACACTTAGTTTTTTTTTTCCTTAAAACGCTTATAATTGCAGTTTTTTTAAATACATTGCTAAGAGACTATTACTTTGCAAGTAACCTCTAAGTTCAAGACTATTTTTAAAAAAAAATTACATATTTTCATCTTAAAATTTTAAAATAACTAGTGACTTAAAAACAAAATTAAGAATCAAGTTGAATCGTGAGTTTTTATTTATAATCGAAAAGGTGATTTTCGCAAGAGTCAATCGTGAGAAACAAAATAACATCGTAGTAAGCTTGAATTTGAAATATTTTTGCATTTTTGGCGATTTTTTATACATTTTGGTGTGTGACGCTCAGATTAGAAATCATAGAAAACCTAAAAAAATCCAAAATATTGATTTTTTGAGAGCCTAAAAGTACCACCGGATTCTTCATTAATTTCTACATAAATTGGCCACTCTTACAGGCGAATTAAAAAAACTTTAAAAATAAGCAAAAAAAAACCTAAATTTACCCGCATACATACATACACTCAAAAAAATTCAGCAATCCGTACTTAAATCAATCTGTAGCGGTGTCAGTAGTAGGGTAAGTACGGATTTTCTTATACCGAGTACAAAATACTTGATTCAAGTACGGATTAATCAAGTCAAAAAATCTGAATTTTAGCTCTCCTTAAGAATGGCTGAGATTGAATTAATCCCTAAATAAGCTTGATTCAAGAATTGTAAACTAGATTTACGCACGAATTCGTACTTGATGTGAGCCAAAAATGAGACTGATTTAAGTATGTCCGAGTTTGAATTAATCGCAAAATGAGCTTGGTTCAAGAATTTTGAACTAGATTTAAGCTCTAATTTATATTTGATGTAATCCTAAAATCGGATTGATTTAAGAATGCCCGAGATATAATTAATCCTAAACTGAGCTAAATAATACGAGATAAATACTTCGGATCTCTAGCTGACTACGGCTACAATATTATGGAGTAAGAACCAAGCCCTCGTCTGGTTATATTTTCTTCGTTCAGAACAGATTATAACTGTGTGATATTATTATATATCTTATATTAAAATTCACATCGACTATTTGAGAATTATAATAGTGAATTTTAACATAGGAAGTAAGTCTTAATTTTCGCTTTAAAAGTTATCTTCTTGATTTAAGAGCAAATTGGTCTTAAAGTAAGAATTTCTTACTCAATAAATTATAAAAAATGATTTTGAGAGCTTCTGAGAGAGTAAGTTTAACTTCGCCCATTTCTTCTCTGGGATTGATTTAAGATTTTTGTTCTTAATTTAAGTAAAATAAGTCTTAGTTTTCGTTTTAAGATTTATCTTCTTGATTTAAGAACAAATTGGACTTAATTTAAGAGCTTTTTACTTAAATCAAGAAAACTATTATTGTTTTAAGAAAATCTGTACTTGATTTGTCAAATCAATCCCGATTTTTACTTACACACAGCTTCAAAAGTGTGTAAGCACCAGTAAATTTTTTGATTTTTGTAAGATTATGAAAATCAATATAGTTTAACTTAATTTTTTTTTTCATAACCGAATCTATTATTCAACCAAATATCTAACAAAACGAAACTTTTAAATTTCAATCGATGGATAGATTTTAGAATTTTCATTATCTTAAAAAAATCAAATAATTTGTTGTGTTTACTCACTTTTGAGGCTCATAGTATTTTAAGTATGAACTAGTAAAAACGTACTTGAAAATTTCAGGCTAAAATTGAGAAAAATGAACTTAATTTTAGAATGCCATTTTTCTTTCTGTGTATGTACACTCTATAATGGAATGGAAAACTTTGTGTAATTGAAAATAAAACGTTAATAAAACTCATGATGCACCACTTAGAACATAGTTTTGAAAACTTATAATCGATAGCTTAAAATCTACTCGTAGGTATTTATCGAATTCTTATATATTCTCAACCTAAATGCGTTATTTTTGTTATATTAATAAGGTTAATGATCAGTAACAAAATTCTTTTAGTTTAAATTTAAATGTTCATTTATTACATGATGCCAAACTACTAAATATTATGTATATACATATTCCTATACATATGTATGTCTGTACGTGAAAGAAGCGCAAATAAAGAAGCAATGAACAAATACTAATGCAAATATCAATAACAAATAATAAACCTACCGCCTTTTGTTAATAAGGTAGTCAGTCAGTCAAATAGTCTCTCAGTCAGCAGTTAACAATGAAGAGAACTTAACGAGGATTTAATGGTTTCTCCAACTATTATGTTGATTGTCATCGAGAGAATACTGCCCAAAAAAGGCAGATACCTATATCTAGTTAATATTGTGTGAGAAGAACAAAACATATCTGTGGGTGTGTAGAAAAGAGATAAAGAGCTGTTCACACTCACATCCCATTCATCCATGCATATCTATATGAAAGTATGTATGTACGTTCAAATGTCATTAACCCCATTCACTGTCATCTGTGATTGGCTGAACCAAATATGGGCTGGGTTTCAATACAACATGTTATTCAATTGCCAAATGGTAATGGTATAAAAAGAAGCTCTTTAAATGTTTGTTTACATTCTTTTCAATTACCCAATTGGTGATGCGCAGCCAATAGTCACTAAAATGATATAAAATACAGATAGGTATAGGTATATAATATATATGTATGTAGGTACAATACAAAAATATATATTTGTTTTTTGTTTATTTCAGCATAGGTACATACTTTCATACATTTTATTTTTACATAATATACCTAAATACATTTAACAAATAGACCTTAATTGTTGTTTATAAATATAGTATGTAAATATGTAACTATGTTTAATACATAACTATGTTTTTACGTGTGTTAAGCATGTTTGTCGGCAGTAACCCATAGTACATTTTGACCAAATACTCTTCCGGGACGAAGAATTTGCAACAAAACACCAATTTTTGTTGCATATTTATATATACATATATGTATGTATATAAATATATACACATATGTAAATCATCACAAAATTATATTGCTTACTTATACCTATTTAGTTAAAATTTGTTTTTCATTTATAGGTAGGTACCTACATATGTACTTAAATTGTAGGAAGCCTAAACAAATTTTAACAATATAGGTACGTACCTATTTGTTCAGTTGTTATTGTATTTTGTTTATTTGATTAACATTTCACAATTTGCTGGTCGCAAAAGTATTTTGCTTTTTAAGCTCTAGTTAAGCGGTTGAGCGATTGTTTTAAGAAAAAATCAGATGGGAAAATATTTAACTTTTCCGAGAGAAAAATTAGTTTGCAACTTTCAACAACGTCGAAATCAATTTAATATTTGTGCGATCCTATCTTTCATAGATGTCGTCAAGCAATAACAATTTTTATTACTTAGTAGTATTTTAGAAAAAATTAAAATGGAGTTTTCAAACGTCCGTTAAAAAAATAAAAAATTGTTTACCATCCTAGATAATAGGTTAACGTTATCCTACATTGTAGGACCTACAAAGATAAAAACTTATATTAATATCTATGTAGGTATGTACATGTAAATACGTATTCATATATAGTAGGTACCTATACCTATTTCAAGTAATAATACCTATGTTTTATTCGAATATTTCTGCAAATTTAATAATATTATTCTTACACTTCTTATTCAAGTGGTCTAAAACACGTTAATGGCATAAGAAATACTTAATAACTTTAAATTTTTTTTAACCGATTTGTATCTTTTATATAGGTATTATTTTGTACACATTTCGATTCCTTTACCTAAAATGCAAAAATAATTATTGTAAATACCTAGTACACCTCCAAATTTCAGATCCGATGCGGCGCTAGTTAACGTTATACTACCATCCTTTTCAGAACAACAATTGTTGGGGTGGGGACGGACTGTACTTTGAAAATTTTTTTCGTCCATATAGTATTGAAGCACTCTAATGTACATATGTACATGTACTCGTACATGTACCTATGCACATAATAATACATTTTAATGTTTAGCTTTTGAGTACATATCATTTATATTGTTTTTGATTTTATGACATAGATATTCATAGTTTTCAAAATGTTTTCAGTTTAAGGTTTTGACTATAAACACTTTTTTTTGCAGTTTAGATGACAGTTTTAAAAGGCTTTTATGGATTTTAATTTTAAGTCAAATTCTCCTAAATATTATTAATATTACATAGATATTAAAGTTGGTAAAACATTAATTATATCTATAATATTACAAAAAAAAACAATTTAAAATTCCAACCGATTTTTAGCAAATGCGTAAAAATAAAATGCCTGTAAAGCTAATTTTTTATGTAAGATTTGTTTTTAAACCTTTTACCTATAAATTTTTAATTTATTAAGTTCTTTTATTCGACCTTTTTTTATTTTCTATAAATTGTTTTTTCAAGCAATTAGGTCACTTTTAATATTTATATAAAAATGTTTTATATATTTATATATTTTATTATCCAATATTTCGCTATCACAATGGATAGCTTCCTCAGGGATAATACAATTTTTTTAACTTTTAATTAGATAATTATATTAAGAATTAATATGTTAAGGCTTAATATAGAACCATTTACTGCACAAAGGGAAATATTTAATGTTTTTTCATCTTTAATGCAAAATGTTAATCCGAAAGTTTTAAAATTTCTTTCTTAAAAATTTTCAAATACTCGCAAGAGGAATAATTCTTTCTTATTTTAATAAATCTAAATATATTTGCTGTGATAACAATCCTGTAAGTACCATTAAAATTTAAAATAACAAATGCAACGTAATTTAGAGTATTCATAAAAAGTGTTCAAAACTTCCAGTAAAATTGCAACGATTTAAATTATTTGGTGATCAGCGTACCCAAGTGAGGTTTTTTTATATTCTCAAAATTTGTTGTAGTTTAATCAATTTAATTCTTACTCCTAGAAAATAACTGCATAATGTGTCAAATTAAGTATTATTTATGAATCTGTGAGTCATATTTAAAATAAGATTGATATCGGTCGTGCATATAATTAAGGACATACCACAAATTTAAAATAAAAAGTATTTATTTAAAAATAAATCAATATTTTGTAGCAAATCCTTTCTTATCGATAACAGCTTGACATCTGCGCGGCATCTCAGAATGACATCCCAAAGTCCGTTTGTTTCGGCAAAGAGATCATTAAAATTACTTATTTTTACACAGCTTACTTCGGATTTAACTACTTGTCATAAGTTCTCCGTACTATACAAGGTGAGTGCAGTTGCACAGCTGACTGATTTTGTTTACAATTTACTTACGTCAAAAGTATTACTTTTTCCAATGTTTTTGGAAGTACTATAGCGTGATCCATTTCGAGGTTCCCTATTAAAAAAAAAAATAAAAAAATTTCAATTTAATGGGGAATGTTTATTACCATTTGAAAGAACATTCTTTGGCATTCATTTTTTGAAGATTGGTCTATCAAACGTTGGCCGTTGCTACGTCGCACATGGTCTATCAGTTGAATATAATTATTGATGACTCGTTTGAGCATTTCGACTGGTAACTGGCGAATGACACGCGTGATGTTTTCCTCCAAGGCCTGAATCGAAGCGGGTTTGTCCGCATAAACTTTAGATTTTACCTATCCACTCAGGAAAAAGTCTAACGGTGTGATATCACACGATCATGGTGGCCAATCGACCTGCCCAAAACGTGAAATTATGTGGGAAGTAGCGCCGTCTTTACGCGTTCAATTTAAGATCTCGACGTAAAATACGCCAAGTAGTTCCATATGTCAGTCCGCGTTGCAGCGAACGGCGCCGAATCGACTCTCCACGGTCACAGAGTATAACAGAGGTGACAGAAGGCGAAAGCAAATTTAGTTTTACTCTTGTCTCTTTCTTTGAGAACTGCCTTTTTGTTTTCTTTATGTTAATATTTTTCTGACGCAATAAAATTCATTTTTGGCACAGAGTATTTTTGTATTGTTTGATACAATCATAAAAAATGCATTTATAGCATCTAACGAATGCACAAACTCCACAAAGTATAACAATTATTAAAATACAATTTAGTAAGTTATTAAAATCACAAACATATAAACAAAATTTCAATTCAAATATTCTAACTCAAATTGTTTTGTTTATTTTGTTTTGTCCACAAAATTCTTGTTGTAAAGGGTTTTCCAATAAGGACTTGACAACTTTTTTTTTAAATAAAACGCAAACCGTTTGAGATATTTCCAAAACTTTATTACCGACTTGAAATACATTCAAAACATTTATGAATGGAACTCGACTTCGTTCATATGGGCACCGCGGCCACGTCGACAGTGGTCGATTCGTTGGACCCAATTTTGGATGACTCGGTCACACATTTCGGCCGGAATGGCCGCTATTTCGCGTTCAATGTTGGCTCTAAGTTCTTCCAACGTTGTCGGCTTGTTGGCATAGACCAATGATTTGACGTAGCCCCAAAGAAAAAAATCTAGAGGCGTTAAATCGCAAGAACGAGGCGGCCAATTGACTGGTCCATTTCTTGAGATAACACGCTCGTCAAACTTACTCTTCAGTAAATCGATTGTAACGTGTGCTGTGTGGCTTGTGGCACCGTCTTGTTGAAACCACATGTCATCCAAGTCCATGTGTTCCAATTCGGGCCAAAAATAATCGCTAATCATTGCGCGATAACGATCGCCATTCACAGTAACGTGACGATCGTTATTGTCGACGAAAAAATATGGCCCAATGACGCCGCCGGCATGCAAAGCGCACCAAACAGTAATTTTTTGTGGATGAAGTGGTGATTCGTGAAGCACATGTGGATTTTCAGCAGACCAATAACGCATATTTTGCTTATTGACGAACCCATTGAGCCAAAAATGAGCTTCGTCACTGAAGATGATTTTGCGATGAAATTCATCATCTTGGTGCATCTTCTCCAGAGCCCAATCGGAGAACGTACGTCGACTCAAATGGTCCATCGGCTTCAATTCTTGAGTCAGCTTAATCTTGTATGGGTGTAAACCCAGATCCTTACGCAAAATTCGCCATAAAGTGGTCTTGGGGATGCCCAGTTCTTGAGAACGCCGCGGAATCGACTGATTTGAATCGTTTGCTACGGACGCCTGAACGGCAGCGATATTTTCGGAACTTCGACCAGGCCGTTGTCTCACTGGCACGACAGCATCACACAATGAATATGTAGACTCAAATTTTTGCACTAAACTTGTTATTGCTTGTCTACTAGGGCGATAATTACGACCGAAAATTGGAGTTAACGCTCTTAAAGTTGCGGTCACCGACTCCGAATTTCGGTAGTACATTTTTATAATTTCCAAACGTTGTTCCTTCGTGTACTTTACCATAACGAAAATGTTAAGTTTACTGAAAAAAAAGAAAGCAACAATTAGATGATCAGTGAAATAGTGCGTTCACAATTTAAATTCAGAGTTGTCAAGTAGCTATTGGAAAACCCGATATATATAGTGCTTTGCTTTTTCACATTACAAATTTACTACCAGAAAATATTTTCTTTCTCTTTTTAATAGAACTGTCTTATCAGCGGATTGTAGCGATTTTGAAACGCCAAAATTGTCGCCTCTGTTATACTCTGTGCCACGGTCTTCGTGTACACTCTTAGTTACTGACGCTATATTTTCCTCACAGCGTGCTGGACGCGGTCTATTCGGTCGAATATTATCCAATAATGAATGCTGGGTCTCAAAATGGGTGATGGTTTCGCGAATAGTTCGCTAAGTTGGCCAATTATGTTGACCATAAGTTGAGCGAAGTGCACGAAACAAATTCCTCACAGAACGTGAATTTTCCTAATAAAGTTGAACGCTTTGTAAACGTTGTTCAGTCTTTCCATTATGAAATGTCATACAATACTAAACAAAAATAAGTATCAAAAAAAGGCTATTGAAAAAAGTATCTCTACTTAAATTACCCTATATATTATTTTACACAAACAAAATGCCTGTTGTTTCTGTATTGTGTTGTCGAATTGCACTCACCTTTCATATTTACACCATGAACATTGAACATTGAAATGTTAGATTGACAAAAATAATATGTAAATATTTCATTTCGTCGTTAACTTCTATATTAATTTAAAAGCAACAGAATATTATCGATCGATAAAGCTTCTCAAAAGTATTAAGGTATCTGTAGTAAAGATAATCTTGATTTAACTTTGTTACCAATATATGAAGATGACGAAAAACATTGTAAATAATAAAAAATATTTATTATTATAGTTCAAATCTAAGTGTTTTTTATTATTATTTATATTTTATTTCTGAAATTTCGCTACCTCTGCTACTATGTAGCATCTTCAAGAAATATTATTTTAAATGTGGTGTTTATTAAATCAATTAGAGTATTTTTTATTTAATAATTACAATTAAGAATAATAATATTTTATATACATATTTTTTTTGACAAGAATATGTTGTATATAAATTTTTTTAAATGATAAACAAAATTAAACAGTAACAAGTAAGAAAGTACAGTCGGACAAGCCCGACCATATAATACCCTGCACCCAATATATGTATATGACCATAAGCCCAATATATGACCATAAGCCTTTGTTAGGTATTATGAAGAAAGATTATAACAAAATCCCTTCATCAAGATTACAGAGAATGAAACTACGAGTAGAAAAGTACATTTTGACATTTAAATACTTACCAGGAAAATATCTTTATTTAGCAGATTGGCTATCAAGAAGCTTTTCAAACAAAATAGAGAAAGAGAATAAGATAGAAGGACTAAATGAAATGGTTCACACTATAAATGTTAGTGACAAGAAGAAAGTTAACAGACAAAGATGAGGTTTTAAAAAGAATTGTGAAATACTGCCTATATGGTTGGCCGAAGGACAAAAAAGAGCTAAATACAAACTTTAAATTTTGTTGAAAATTAGAAATAATTTATTTGTGGAAGACGGTATAGTTTTCTGTGAAGATAGACTCTATGTACCAAAAAGCTTGCAAGGCATGGTCTTGCACCAATTACAAAAGTCACATCTGGGTATTGAGAAGACTAAATTTAGAGCAAAAAAACTCCTTTTTATACCCTCCACCACCAAGAGTGATGAATGAGGGTATATTACGTTTGTCATTCCGTGTGAACAACGTATATATTTTCTTGATCCTTATGAAATTCTAAGTCGATTTATCCATGTCCGTCTGTATGTCCGTCTGTATAAAACACTCTCACGTCAAAACTATACAACCTAACTAAACTAAATTTCCAGCAAAATATTTCTTCTTTTGCAGGTAACTTAGGTAGTGAAAATCAGCAAAATCGGTTTAGGCCAACCAGAGTTATGGACCAATATGTGAGACAAGCTCCATAAAAATTTGATATTTTTTGTCCATTTTATTGCAATATTTTGAAATATATTGCAGATAATACCATGAAATTTTAATACGTTGTTTTTATGATAAAATAAGAAAGTGTGCGGAAAATAGTATGAATCGGTCCATTATTTCTCATAGCCCCCATACAAAAATCTTCCCGAAATATTGCTCAATTATACATAAATGCTTATAAAACTGGAATATCAAGACAAAATTCAGCAAAAATAAGTTTTATGCAAAAAGAAATCGCAAAACGAAATTTTTTTTAGTTCGGTCCATGTTTGACCATAAACCCCATATAAAGTCCACTTCCACTTCCAATTTGACATGAATAATCTTTATAGGCAAATAAATTGTTGTACTAAATTTTATGGTGGTCGGCCCAGAATTGGTCATAGCTCCCATACAAGGACCACATCTGAAAAAGAAATTTATCCATATATACAAAAATCATCCCACAAAATTTTGTGAATTTTGGTCTATTTCTAAACGTATGCCCCATATAAAGCCCTCTTCCGAAAATCACTTTAATAAGAGATTTATGTCTTATAAATAAGGGTAACAATCCAAAATTTACACGGCTCAATATCTTTCCATATTTGACAATATCCCCCACATAACGTCCACCCTCGAAATCGACGTTAATACTAATATATATCTTTAATATACCGTTATTATGTTTAAATTCGACGTGAAATATCCTCATATGCATGAAAATAATTGCTCCAAAATTTAAGAAGATCGGCCCATAATTTGTCATAGCTGCCATATATGAACCATTTCCAAAAAACAAATAAACCCACAAAAATATCTAAGAAATATCGATATCGAACCAACTTTTATATGGATCAGAAATTTTAATCCAGAAATCATATTAGTATCGCTTATACGGCAATTAAGCTACTGAATTAAGTCCACTTCCGAGCATAACAATCAACTATACAACTCTTGTAAATAACGCTATTGAGATGAAATTCAACCAATATAATCCTAAAATACATAGAAATCACATTAGTGGATACTGGATTTAGACGCTATCAGTCAATAATTGGTCCATTTCTTCTATGCCACCCATAAATCTTTTGTAAATAATGTTATTGAGATCAAATTCAAACAAAATAGCATCATCTTATATCTTATAGTTTTGTTATATTCTGTTTCTTAACTTGTAGTGAATAAGAAAAAATGTTTTTTTAACTTTATAATTATTAAATTACACTCAAGATTATTATGAAAATCAGACAAACTCTGTAAATTATGGTAAGAATTGGTAATTAAATCAATTAAAAATGGTCGAAATTAGATAAAATTTTAAAATATTTAACATAAATTATGTTGGTCGTAAAATTGTCTTTCAAACAATATATTAAATACTAATAAAATTTGCACTAAGACTGAATAGAAAACACATAATAAGTATATTCTAGTCCTATAACCAGTGTAGTTTTTCGATTTACGTACGTACTAAGTTTAGGTGGAGGGTATATAAGATTCGGCACAGCCGAATATATCACCCGAACTTGTTTGGCCTAACATGTGCCAAGATAAAGAATCAATGATAGTTGAGTATAAAATCTGTCAAAAATTTCTTGCAGCAAACGTCAAATGGCCATTACCAAAAAATTGGAATGGACATAATAGAGGTACATGGAAAGGAATACTTGGTGATTTTTTACTATTTTTCTAAGTATATAGAAGAAAAAGAAAACAACTAGTGCCTTATTTATGGTTATCCTAAAGAAATTATTGCGATCAATGTTCCTTTTGGATCATATGAGTTCAAGGCCTGGACAGAGTCAGAGTCAGAGTCAAGTAATAACTGTTAGCCCACGGTATCCAAAATCAAATGGATTTGCAGAGGGTTCAGGTCGCAAAAAAAATAGTACTTAAATGTATAGAAGAATAATCAAATATTTGGCAGGCGTTATTAGAATACAGAAATGCGCCAATTAAACTTTGGTTCCAGGTAAAGACAAGTTTTACAAAAATGATAAAGCTTGTAACAAAAGTTTACCCATTTTAAGAAAAAACAATTTTTTAAACAAGAGACAGTATGATAAGAATAGTAAAATTAAAAATGAAATTTAAAAGGGGTAGAAGATATGGATTAAAGAAGGTAGATATTGGCTACCAGGAGTAATTTTTGACAAACATGAAACACCTAGATCTTACATTGTAGAAATGAACAATAAACATTTTCGAAGAAACTCACACTTCCTGAGATCTCGATTCTAAACAATGTATCCACTATTATTACATTTTACATATATTTATAAGAACTTTGAATAACAACTTCTGTATGTAACACATATAAATTAAATAATTCAAAATAAATGAAATGTTCTGTAGAGGGAGATATAGGGATTAGTGTAATATTATTTTTAATATAGATATATGTATATGAACTACCCTGTAATTTATATTGACATCTCATAACTTACAATTTAGATAAACAACCACTTGTGGAATTGAATTGAAAACTAACACAGCATTTATATGGGATTTCCAGGTAAGGAGTCGATCGAGGCGCATACCGAGGTATTTAAACTTCGGATTGTTGTGTTATTGCTTGATTATTGATGTAAATAGGAGAGAATGATTCTCTGCGCAATGTAAAAGTTATGTGTGTGCATTTCTGCTCATTAACTTTTATTCTCCATTGTTTTAACCAGTTTTCTAATTTAGATACATATATGATATTGCAGATAGCGAGATGCTTCTTGAGAATTTTCATGAATGCTTAGAATACCAGTATCATCAGCAAATGTAGATTTGTAAGTACGATCAGGATACTTAATTGAGGTACAGCTGCATCAATAGGTTGTGCGAAGATTACAAAATCTCCTCCTTTAAGCTTAAATGTTCGACCAGTTGAGTAGCTTTCCAACAGCTTATATGTGTTTATGGATAAGTTTAATTTCATCTTGTATATTAGACCATCATGCCAAACTTTATCAAGTGTTTGAGAAATGTCAATAAAAAGAGAATATTTTTTTTCTTCAAATGTTTTGTTTGCGATATTAACAAGTCTATGAGTTTGATCGATAGTACTGTGTTTTCTTCTAATTCGAAACTGATGATTCTGATGAAAATACAATTATTTTCACTTAAAATCGAGTATAACTTGTTCATGAGTATCTTCTCGAATATCTTCGATATGTTCGACAATAGGCTGATGGGTCTATATGATTCTACTTTTGTATAATCTTTTCCCGGCTTTGGTTTAATGGTAACCAGTGAAAGCTTCTAGATAAGAATTATTTTTATTGCTATCCGGGGTACCTCCAGGTGCTTTCTTAGAGTTTAAATCAATAATAGCCTTTTCGATCTCTCGAATCTCAAAACGTAGGGTTTAGCAAAGAGATTGTCTTTTTCAGTGTCATTTTTTGCCCAACACCACTTAAGTTTCGCAACTATGGACCGACTAAGATTTTTAGTCGCTCGCCATAGTGCGGAGTTGCGTCCAAACTTTCTAAATATTTATTTAGTGATTCAATTTTCCGATATTCCAGGAGCTCTTGAAGTCTTTTTATGCAATATTTTAGCTGGGGCGATCTGTGCAACATCTGCAGAATAAATTCTGTTATATCTGGTTAGTCGGGGAGTTTAGGCAGCCAGTTTAAGATAATTATGTAAATTGATGAGAGTGTAATCGATATTTTCTGGTATTATTAGCGGTATTTTTTTAGAACAATCTGTACATATTTTTTTTTGTATGTTTAATCCAATGTAAATTTGTACCTGTCATCGCTAAATTACCAGTCGGGGATACAATTTCTCGGGGCTGGATATAATAACAATTGTGGGTGAGTGATCTAATTATAATTCTAATGAAGATTCAACTGTAATCATTTCTCTTGGTATATTTTTGAACACTCCAAAATCAATAAGACCTGGTACCTTCTGTGGCTCAGTAGGCCAGTAAGTAGGTTTTCCGCTCCAAATCACATTCAATCCCGTTTTAAAAATTGTATCAAATAAAACATGATCTGTTGGAGTAATCAGTCTTGATGCTCAGAATGTGTGCTTAGCGTTATAGTCGCCAGCTGTCAGAAAACGGGGGCCTAGTGATTTAAAAAAATTATTATGTTGACTCTTCGTTATATAAAATCTAGAGGGTGAATATATAAACAAAATCACTATATTTCGATAACAATCTTCAATACAGTGAGTTAAAGGTAATCGTCACAAAGATCACTCATTAAGGAGATTTTAACTCGAGATTTTAT
This sequence comes from Bellardia bayeri, assembly GCA_950370525.1. Taxonomy (NCBI): domain Eukaryota; kingdom Metazoa; phylum Arthropoda; class Insecta; order Diptera; family Calliphoridae; genus Bellardia; species Bellardia bayeri. The sequence goes on from OX493264.1 coordinate 58,923,924, forward strand.
TAAAATTATTGTGCCTCCACATGCTCCGCCTCTGGGGTCCTTAGTATCATATATGAAACACATATTTATACGAAATAAACTTCAATACTTCAAATGTGTTTCCGACATCAGCATCACATCAATTTTATGATTTTTAGGAAATATTCAATAATTATTATTATTATTGATAATGGAAATGATAGGCCACAATTGCAGAATTGTTTATTAAAGTACTATGTAGCTTTCATCGCTGTTGGTGACAGAGTGGCTTTTGTTGTAATTGTGATCGAATTTTATTGGTTTGGTGGTGTTCTGTATCGAACAATGGATTTATAAAAATAACACTTGATTTTACCACAAGGCAATCATGGGAAGCGTTACACACGTGCTCGGTTTGCTAGCTAGTCTGGTGAGAAATGGGCATGGATCTTGCTCCAAGATTAACCTAATAATCACAATCAAAAAAAATTCACGTGCGATTAAAAATACCCTTAAATCAAAAGAAAACCTTATGTCCACATTTCAATTGCAACTACTATTCTCCAAGAACCTAGTTGTTGTGGTTCTTAGCCTTAATACCCTTACCCTACCTTGATTTCGGATTGGCCTACCTGAATTCTACGAAATCCCGAGCACAATACCTTTTTTCAAGGCCACTACGTTTTAAATAATTTCTCGAGTGTAAGACATTAAAAATATAAACAAAAAAAAAAAATAAAAACAAGTAAGAAAGTATAGTCGGTCAAGCCCGACCATATAATACCCTACACCTAGTATATGTAAACATAAAAAAGTATTTCAGACATTTGCGTTGTTTGCAAGATATCACCTAGTTTGGACCAAAATTCAGTGTAATGATTTCTGTGAATATAAATATTATATGTGTTAAACTTTATCTCGATATAAATACTTTTAAAAGATTTATGGAGCTTACATTGAATTATGGAGAGGGTCTTATATGGGAGTTTCGACTAATTATGGACCGACCATTACAAAATTAGGTGTCATTATTTCTGTATATAAGAAACTTATCTGTGTCGAATTTTATTTGGTTACCAATATTTTCTAAGAATTTTGTGATCTTTAAAATGATTTTCGGAAGTGGGCCTTATAAGGGAGCTACGACTAATTATGGACTGATCACAATAAAATTGAACCGTATTATTTGTATATAAATCAAATATATTTGTGTTAAATATTATTTGGATACCGACATTTTTGAGAGAGTTATGCTCTTTTAAGTGATTTTCGGAAGTGGGCCTTATATGGGGGCTACGACTAATTATGAACCGATCACCATAAAATTCTACCATATTATATGCATATATACAAAACATATGTGTGTTCAATATTATTTGGATAACAACATTTTTAAAAGAGTTATGCTCGTTTAAGTGATTTTCGGAAGTGGGCCTTATATGGAAGCTACGACTAATTATGGACCGCTCGTCATAAAATTCTACCATATTATATGTATGCGTACGAAACATATTTGTGTTCAATATTATTTGGATACCAACATTTTTAAAAGAGTTATGCTCTTTTAAGTGATTTTCGGAAGTGGGCCTTATATGGGAGCTACGACTAATTATGGACCGATCTGCACTAAATTTGTACATGTGATTTGGCTTCATTTACCACTTATTTGTGATAAAATTTGATTGGTTCTTTGCATAATTCAAAGATTTAAGACCGGTAAACCCCAATTTCGGGGAGACATTTGTATGGGGGCTAGGTGAAACAATGGACCGATTTCCACCAGTTTCAATCCCATTCATCCTTTGGCCGAAAAAATATCACGCACCAAATTTTATCGAAATATCGTCAAAATTGCGACCTGTACTCTGCGCACAACCTTTACATGGACAGCCAGACGGACGGACGGACATCGTTAAATCGACTCAGAAAGTGATTCTAAGCCGATCGGTATACTTTAAGGTTGGTGTTGGACCAATATTTAGGGGCGTTACAAACATCAGCACAAATCCAATATACCTTCCCCACTATTGTGGTGTAGGGTATAAAAAATTAAGTAATAGTTAAATATTAATTATTCTCCATGATATTTTCTTTTTCTTAAGCTTTTCTATTCTCTACTCTTAAATTTTAATTCAAATCAATACATTAAATAAAAAAAATATATGAACAATAAATAATAAAAAAATATCCTAATTAAGAGAGCAATATTATTGATCATATAACAAATAAAAAAATAAGACAAAGAACTTACAATAGTTGGTTCCATCGCTGCATGAAGGCCTCCAGCATATTGATGAATCGATGTTCTTGTTGTTGCTATTTTATTTTCTTGTACTTTATGTATTATACTCTTATTTAATATTTTACAATTGGGGAATTATTAATACGAAAAGTAATAAGTTGTTAGATTTGTTTTTAGAATAATAAATTAAGTCAGTGAGGTTTTTGTGATTAGCATTTTATAACACAAATATGTCTTTAAGATTTTAAAACATTCAGATTTAAAGTCACGATTTAGTACCAGATTCCTTAAAAATAGCAAACTTTAGGTTGAACCGGATTGGTGAGGTTCTAGTAGGTGATTCAAATCTATAAAATCCCGTCTTGTCTTTTGTGGATATTAGTGTTAAGAGGAAATAAACTTGTGCCTTTTCGAAGCGATGATTCTTACGAGGAATTTGATACGAATCCATATGTAGCAAACAAACTTTATGATGCCCGTTTAGGTGGTGATGAATCACGTGTTATGGAAACACTAAAAATTGTCGGGGATTCCGGAATATTTGGAAATGGTAAATAGCTGCCGAAGCTCCGAAACAAGTTTCCACAACCTTGTTTAGAATTTTTTTTTTATTACTGGAGATAAATGTTCACACTTAACTAATTTTGTTTTTGTTCTTACCCCTTTTTTCCACTGATAGGATTAATGTGTTTAACAAAATTTAGATTTATGTACTTGGGGAAGTAATTAATCTTATGTTTTATACATACGTATATAAGATTAAGGCTTTCTTAACTTTAATAATTTTTACTATTTATTATTTTTAAGACCACTTTATACTGTCCAATCCAAAGTCAGCTTTAAAAAGGACGAGGTAATGTTTTGACTCGACTTTTGATATTTTAACACAAACAGTTATGTATGAATATGTATTTGGTTGAATATTATAATATTAATAAAAAGCTTTCTGTAATTAATCTTTTGCAATTAGAATTAAAGAAAAATATGTATCTTTCTCTTTCATCATGTATATGGACATACACGAAGCATGCATGGTGAGTGATACTCAGAAGAAGTGTGAATGACAAAGAATAAAAAAATGTATGTTCACTGCATTTTTAGTCACAGAGTTGTACTAAATATGATGATATGGGAAATTTATGAGGGATTTTTTTTTATAAAAAGTACAATTACCAAAATACATACATTTATGAACTATTTTGAAACTATATGGTATGCAAATAGATAATTTATACCAAATGTTGTAAAAATAAAAAAAAATTTTATAAAAGAAAAAAATCAATAATTTAAAGAGTGTGGAAAATAATGGTATTATTTTAAAATTTAGGTAAAAGTAAAGCAATGCAAAAAATTTTAATATTACATAATGCAATTATGTATTTACAAACAAAGAACAAGAACGTACTCGGTTAATGGGTTTGGCAGTTAAAAATGTGCCGTCATCAATTCTTTTATTATTTTCCTTTTTATTACTCTCTTCTGCATTTACTGTAAAGTATGTATTTCTGCCATTTATGGCCGAATTTTTTTTGTACCTAACTTCATTTAATTAAAGAGGTTGCGTCAATTCGCTTATTTTTTTAAGATTTAAAGACAAACTATTTAATATATTTAAAACTTTGAATAATTGCGGAGTAAAATTAAACACGTCCGTAAAGTTGAACTATGCTCCGTAAAACGTATTCTGCCAAGAAGATGCATTCTTAGAATTACAGCCTTCAGTTGGGCTTTTCAATGGTTTCACCAATTTTAAGGTATTTCCGGTTCGAAGGACCATGCAATAATCTGTTTGGGTACAGATTACCTTAAATCTTCCAAGACTATGGGATTTTGGAAGATTATAATTTTAATCACTCCAGTAGTAGTAGTGATTAAAATTATATGTATAGGGTTTGAAAGGAAATGAGAGAGGTTAATAATTTCTTTTCAAACGTTATAATATTTTATTTATTGTAAGTATGTTACCTTTTAATTTGGCTTTACAGTTGTTACGGTAAGTATGTGTTTTATATGTATATAAATACAATAAAATTATAGTAAGTATGTATATGTTTTACAATATATATACAATAAGTAGACCGAATTTGATGTTGTTCAGCTTGTTGCTAAGTGAGAAGTGGCCTGTTTATCATTATATTTTTTTGTTTTAATGTTTTATTTTCGCAACAATTAGTCCCCGTTTACACAGTCGAACAAAACCTTTGATCTGTTCATTCAGTTAATATATTGAAGTTAGTCAATTATGGTTCGGAATCTCTTTTGTATTCCCTTGAATTGGGTTTCCTCATAAAATGTTGGTTGTTCTGCTGACTGTGCAGTTCTGCCATTGTTTATACGTTTTTCCTACACCAAAATAATGGAATTATTAGTAAATATTATTTTTTGAAGTATTGTTTTCTTAATTAAATTTTATTTATAATTTTTTTTCAATCAGGTATAATTTACTGATTTCATATTATTACAATGAATAGTTGTGCAGTTGAAACTTATGTATATAGAGCAATTCCATATGAAAACGATCAAAATTGGCAAATTTTTGGACGACCCCTCTCCGATTTTAAAATAAATAGTCTCAATCGATTGCCCAGCAAAAAATAATGTACCTACATATTTTTTTTTTACAGTGACTGGTTTAGTGGTGGTGTACACCACTGTCATTGGACAAAATTGAAGAATTCTTCATAAGGGACCTTATTGAAAGTTGTTTAAAAAAAAAACTACTAAAGCGATCGCAACGAGTGATAGCTCGTTGGAAAGGTATTGAATCAGGCTTTAATTGAAAAATAAAATTTTCCTAATTTTTCTTAGAAATTTTCCACAGAAGCTCCTAAATTTTCCGGCTGATTTTTTTTTTTTGGATTCCTCATAATTTTTGCTTTAAGTCAGTCCTTGTTTGGACAGGAGAAGAGCATTAAAGAGACCACCTTGTTAAAAATACATTTTAAAAATTATTTTACAGTTAAAAATACATTTATGAGGAAAAAAATCTTTCTTATTTTGCTGCTTATACTTAATTACAATATTTATTAAAAATTTCAATTGTCTTGGCATCATTATAAAATTAAAGTAACTTTAAATTTAGCACGTCGGCAGACGAAGAGTACCGCTTTACATTAATTGACATATCAGAAATATTTGGTATGAAGCAATGAAACTTTTGCGTTCCAGTTATAGTTTTGACATTATTATATCTGTTTTGAATTCGTCGCTCCATGGCATCGTGTTCTTTTTGAGTGCATAAAACTGTGTTAATGGCAATTTCCTTGCTTTGAATCCACGAAAACAAATGTTGTACATTTAAGATCTGGTCAGTATATGGCCTTTGCAAACTTGCCTTAGTCGCCATGCGTTTTAGGGTTCCCCCTAACGCATCGGTAAGGGCCACCGTCGGACGTCGCGAAAAAGTGCCACTCGACCTTGCAGTTTTGTTCTTCTTCAATTATGCAAAGATTGTAAAAAATTTTTTTATTCTTGTACTGATCCTATTAACTGTAAAAAAGGAAAAACGTCGCGAAAAAGTGCCACTCGACCTTGCAGTTTTGTTCTTCTTCAATTATGCAAAGATTGTAAAAAAATTTTTTATTCTTGTACTGATCCTATTAACTGTAAAAAAGGAAAAACGTCGCGAAAAAGTGCCACTCGACCTTGCAGTTTTGTTCTTCTTCAATTATGCAAAGATTGTAAAAAATTTTTTTATTCTTGTACTGAGAAGCCGCGCCGTCTGAGAAAAACGTTGCTTTGCCGATTGCATCGAATTTTGATCTTAAGAATTCAAACAGTTTCATTTGAAATAAATAAACGGACACATAATTATGAGCTAAACTCTCCGCGACAACAACAAGGCTTACGGTCTGTAGTTCGTTATATTCGTTTTTGAAATAAATGCAAAAAGGATGCACCGTGCACTGGTCGTTTGCCCAGTGATAAGCCTGAATTTCATCCTGAACGAGAAAAGTGTAATTCTCGGCAAAGTCGCTTATCACAATGAATTCATTTTGGGCTAATTTCTCCTTACTTTCCTTTAGAAATTTCGATTGCATCTCGGATATGAAATGGTGCGCCTTCAGTTCATTCAACTTGAATCCGAATTCCTCAATGAATTCCGGAATCTGCTTTACCACGGTCGCAAGGGAACATCTGCCGCTGCTAATTATCCACTGCTTGTAATGCACCTCCTGAATTAACAGCTGTTCAAACTTTTCCGCCAAATATTGCTCTAGCTCGTCAATCTTCGGACAATTGTCGCATTTGGACAGATGACAATTTTTCGTGGGGTATGCGCACAACGACTTCGACAGGAGGTCCCTATATGTTTCAATTTCACCGTGAAATACTTTCAATTTCTTGCATGGAAAGAAAATTAATTTGATGTTTTGATGAAACATGCAAACGCAGACTGAATGCGTTCCGTGCCTGTCTAATGCCAGCACGCATTCTTTTGGTCGTAGGATGGCAAACTTAGAAAATCCCACTTTTTCTGCTGGGTATTTCTCATTGAACTGATGGTATGCTTCGGATAGATTACATAATAATAATCTGCGCTGCTTGTGTACTTTTTCTCCATCTTCACGTGTGATAACATAGTCACGTGTACCTGGGCAGGCGCGGCTGTTGCCATCATTGCAGTGTAGTGCATGTGTTATAAACATGCATACCCAAACAAACAAACATGTGTTATAAACATGCACACCCAAAAAAAAAATATATATATATATATATGTAGAATAAGTTAAAATAAAAGTAATTAATAGAACTCAAACAAAATTGCATAGTCAAGTGTTAACTGAAGTGGGTCACTTGAGTGCATTAGTATGGTAATTTGAGTTTTAAATAAATATGAACAAATAAGTAGGAGAAATAAATAAGTATGTAATAAACATAGAAATTATTGATTATAAGTAGGAGAAAAGACTATTCTTTAAGAAAAACATAGAATAAGAAATAGTATATAAGCTAGGGTAAATTGTAAATAAAAACAGAAATAATTCTGACTTTAAACGAGAGAGTTGTTTTATTCCTCAGAAACAAACTTCGGCAATTAACGTTGCCATCTTATAGAGCCGCCTACTACTCTAAGGCTCTTTTTAATAAAATAAGAGTACTATAGGGCTTTAAATTAGAAAACGATAAAACAAACCCTTACAGCAGTAAAAATCTCTTGAATCAATTTCACCGTTGCTTCGCTGAGGGTCCTTGAGCCAAATTTCTTGGTGGGAGTCGCCAATATGCCCTTCTGTCGAACTAATTCTTTGCTTCTTCTCACGATGTAAAAAGATGTTTGAAACTGTTCAGAAATCTTGCGTATAGACCATGATTGAGGCAGCACAGATAAAATGAGATATTTCTCCGGAAAAGTGGTCGCTAAATTGAATTTTCTTTTCAACTGCTCAATCATTTGTTTGCCGTCATCAACGTCATCTGCTTGACTGCATTCGTTATCAAAGCCTTCATCAAATATTGTCGCGATTGCACTCACAACCTTGTCTTTTTTCTCTTTCCTGTATGTTTCACTTCGCAACTTTCTTTTTCTAATAGGCGTTTCACCTAAAGTGGTAATAGCCTCATTCAAAGGACTCAAAGACATATTGACCATCGGAATGTCTGCCTCACTATCAGATGAAACATTTTATTCACTTGTCATTTCACTCTCGGATTGTGGCTGCATTTGTTTCAATACATTTGCTTGTTGAGACAAATCGATTTTACACTTGGGGCAAATGAATTCTGCTTCTTCATGTATCGCTTCGAAACACCAGTTAATTTTAATACTTTTATCTTTTTCGAACGATGTCCACTCTTGTTAAACGGATTGCAGCAAAATTTATTAATTTTACTTTAAATTGTCTTTACAGCTTCACTCTTTACTTTACAAAAAAAAAAACACTTTCACGTTTAGTATTCAACTGAAATTTGACTCAGAGTGTGTGAAGTATTTATATTTATTTTTTGTTAAAACATAGGTAAAAAAATAAGAGATATTTGCTTTTCTTTAATAGGAAAATTTGCGTGAACTACTGGTCATAAAATGTTTTTTAAAGAGGGACTTAATTGGTTACTGCCAATAAGCCGACCACAGGTCATAAAATGTTTTGTAAGTTTTTTAAATTACCAGGTAATAAATATTTCCCCATATTTATGGAAAATCCGTGTTTTATGACTTGTTTCTGCACGTGTCATTTTAGGCGAAATATTTATTACCTGGTAATTTAAAAAATTTACAAAACATTTTATGACCTGTAGCCTCAGTCGAGTTTGGTGTGCCATTACATGCCACTGCTGCTATTATCCATGGAGTTATGGCCGATCTTGTGAAGGCAGGCAGACCATATTCACTACACACTCAACTTGGGGCTCTTCAAAAAAAAAAATTGATTTTTTCTTCATAAATGTATTTTTAACTGTAAAATAATTTTTGAAATGTATTTTTAACAAGGTGGTCTCTTAAATGCTCTTCTCCTGTCCAAACAAGGAGTCGGGGCCCATTTTTTTATTGCTGATTCTTAAAGCAAAAATTATGAGGAATCCAAAAAAAAAAAAATTACCCGGAAAATTTAGGAGCTTCTGTGGAAAATCGGAAAATTTAATTTTCATGGAAAATTTTATTTTTCAATTAAATCCTGATTCAATACCTTTCCAACGAGCTCTCACTCGTTGCGATCGCTTTAGTAGTTTTTTTTTAAACAACTTTCAATGAGGTCCCTTATGAAGAATTCTTCAATTTTGTCACATGACAGTGGTGTACACCAGTCACTGTAAAAAAAAAAACATGTAGGTACATTATTTTTTGCTGGGCAATCGATTGAGACTATTTATTTTAAAATCGGAGAGGGGTCGTCCAAAAATTTGCCAATTTTGATCGTTTTCATATGGAATTGCTCATGTACATACACTGGTAGAAATATGACATTCTAAAATTAAGAAAAAAATTCTTGAATGTAGAATGCAAAAATCTTCAAGTTTCAATCTTAAAATATTTTTTAGTAAGATTTACGTTCTCAAATTTAAGAATAAATTCTTGATTTGTAGAACGTTATCTTAATTTTAAGATTGTATTCTTCAATTTAAGAACGTGATCTTAAATTTTTAAAACACATTCTTAAATTCAAGAAAGAAATCTTAATTTTAAGAATACAATCTTAAAGTTTACAATTAGTTTTTGGTTTTTTAGAATTTGGCAATAATAAAAGAGTGTTGTGTCATAAATTGCAAAACGCTGACCGAAAAACACGTGTTTAATAAAAATGAAAAAATAAATATTAAATAATGGAAAACCAGAACTTAGAGAAAGACATAATTGAAGATCAGAACTTAGGGGAAGTAGTTATTATATGTGTACCTAATGGAAACTTTTTGACGCAGCCTGATGGACAAACTGAATCGGAGTTGTCGGACGACACATTGTTAAAAAAAACTTTTACAAGAGTTTCAATTGGAGTCTATTTTAGGTATCTTAAGGGTAAGTACTCCGTCATATACATTTATTTATAAACAATTAGGAAAACGTGCATATTAAAAGAAATGCGTGCTAATACAATATTGTTTACATTCACATACATACTTTCCTGCATAAATAGATTTAATCAGCTTGTATTGGACATTACATTTATTTGTTTCAGACTGCAAAGTGACTTTTAAAAGTTTGCAATACATGAACAAGTAAGAGTGCTATATTCGACTGTGCCGAATCTTAAATACCCTTCAACTAAACGTAATAAGAAATACAAAAACTACACTGGTTATAGGACTAGAATATCCTTATTCTGTGTTTTCTATTCAGTCTTAGTGCAAATTTTATTAGTATTTTATATATTGTTTGAAAGACAATGTTACGACCAACATAATTTATGTTAAATATTTTGAAATTTTTTCTAATTTTCACAATTTTTAATTGCTTTAATTACCAATTCTTACCATAATTTACAGAGTTTGTCTGATGTTCATAATAATCTTGAGTGTAATTTAACAAACAGAGTATAAAAAAGGGGAACAATTCGGTTTTAGTGACTGCTCAAAAAAAAATGTGATTAGTGTATATAGTGATGAGAATATAGTTCAGCTGCTTTTTGTCTTAGTTTGACTTTTCTTCCTCCTCTTGCTTTACGTGTTTTGGGTGGTGGTGTGATTTCTCTTTCTTTCTGCTTTTTCAATGTTTTGTCCAATTTATCTATCTAAGCAGCTACATAGCAGCTAAAGAAAAATAATTTGTTTTCTTTACTAAAACTACGGCTCTTTAGCCATCGTACACATTGGCGTGCTCGGCGCTTCAAATAAGCAACCCGAACTTACTTACATGACTAAAACTGAACTATATTCTCATCACTATATACACTCATCAAATTTTTTTTTTTTTTGAGCAGTCACTATTTTCGAGGGGGAGGGCCCGTAAAGTTGAAAATATATAGGCCTATATCTCGGGAACTACTGGATGTCTGATAATTTGTAATACATTAAATAAAAGGTACTAAAAATAACTTTCCAACGATATATGGATTTAATGATGCGATGAGTTAAAAAAACACTAACACACGGATATTTTATTAAAATACAATTCACTTTATTTCCAACAGTAGTGCTTAAATTTAACTTATTGTTAAACTTTAATAATAATATTTAATGTTACTGTCTGTGTATTTCAACTCTCTCTGTTCTATTTCTGTCTGCCCGATGTTCCTCTTCATTTCACAATAACTTCTATTCTCTTATTCCAATTTACTATCTACTGTTATCACTCGCTATCTATTACCTTGTCGCCCAACCCTTGGCACCCCTACATATATATCATGGTTATAAAATATGGACCGAATATGGGTTAAATCCGAAAAGAATATTTTTTGACCCGAATTTTTGTTAATATCAAAAGAAAATTAAATAAATGTCTATGTAAGTGATATTTTAGTTTATTAATATTCAAAGCCAATACATTAAGCTTTAATTTAAGGTATCATATGTATCTGTAGGTACTATAATCATCGAATTATAAGATCTGTAAAATTAAAAAAACACATTTTTTCAAAATTTTGTATACAGGATTTTCGTCTGTGTCGTTCATGAACGAGCGGGTCAAAATGAACGGATCCCTTCATTAAACGGAATGAGTCGGTCATTTAACTGAACGGTTTTCGTTCAATAGTGTACGGATCAATTTCGTTCAGCTGCTGTTTATCAAAATACAAGAAGAAAATCAAATTCAATAAGGGTTGCATTCATTCGTTCAAAGTGAACGAATCAGTCTTGGATAAATGAACGAAAATGACCGCTCACTGAAATGAACGACCGGGCACAACTCTAATACAGATATCGATATTTATTGCGCATTTTTGTGGGTTTATTTGTTTTTTTGGAAATGGTTCTTATATGGCAGCTAAGACAAATTATGGGCCGAACTTCTTAAATTTTGGAACAGTGATTTTCATGCACATGAGGATATTTCACGTCGAATTTCAACATAATAACGGTATATTTAAGATATATTAGTATTAACGTAGATTTCGGAAGTGGACCTTATACGGTGGACACAGTCAAATATGTACCGATATTCTCCGCTTAAAATTTTGGATTGGTACCCTTATTTATAAGAGGTTTATGAGTATTAAAGTGATTTTCGGAAGAGGGCTTTATATGGGACATACGGTTAAAAATAGACCGAAATTCACAAAATTTTGTGGAATAATTTTTGTATATATGTAAATGATTTGTGTATAGTTTTGAGTCAGTACCGATATTTATACAATATATATAGAGATAAATGATTTTTTCAGATGTGGTCCTTGTATGGGAGCTATGACCAATTCTGGGCCGACCACCATAAAATTTAGTACAACAATTTATTTGCCTATAAAGATTGTTCATGTCAAATTTTAACCATTTAACACTTTTTATATCTGTTTTATACGTATGTAAGTGAATTTTGGACGTGGACTTTATATGGGGGCTATGGTCAAACATGGACCGAACTAAAAAAAATTTCGTTTTGCGATTGATGTTTGCATAAAACTTATTTTTGCTGAATTTTGTCTTGATATTCCAATTTTATAGGCATTTATGTATAATTGAGCAATATTTCGGAAAGATTTTTGTAGGGGAGCTATTAGAAATCATGGACCGATTCATACTATTTTCCGCACACTTTCTTCTTTTATCATAAAAACAACGTATACAAATGGTATTATCTGCAATATATTTCAAAATATTGCAATAAAATGGACAAAAAATATCAAATTTTTATGGAGGTTGTCTCACATATTGGTCCAGAACACTGGTTGGCCCAAAAAGATTTTGCTGCTTTTAAATAGCAAACTTTTCGAAAGCATGTCTGATAGAATTGTTGAAGACTTGGATCCCGAAGATATCTGGGGACTTCAGAAAACTGATTTCAAGAGACAGACAGACGGACATGGCTTAATAGACTCCGCTATCTATAAGGATTCGGAAAATTATATTGTGGAAATTACAAACGAAATGACAAACTTATATATACCCTTCGCATGAAGGTGAAGGGTCTAAAAAGGACGACATAAAAGAAGGAATGCCTCCTCTAGGACTTCGAATGGAGTTTCGCGAAATGTTGTTCGCGTGAAAAAAGAGGGAGGTAATTACAAAAAAAGAAACTCTAAAACACCAATAATATTTTCGTTTTTAGTTTGGAATAGACGAGGATACGCTTTCAGTGCCATCGAAGATAGGTGATTGGCTGATAAATTGTAGGGAACCAATTTCCCCCATTATCTTCAATAAACTTTGGTGCTCATAAAAAAATGTTTGATAAGGTAAGTCAGATTTTACATTTCCAATTATAATTGCCACGATTGTTGTTGATTCTCTTTTGAACTTGCCATTTGTTTTATAAAGGGTGGTTAAATTGTAAGGGCCGATGTTGAATGTGATCCACACCTAAACGCCAAGCTTTTTTCCGAATTTTATTTGACATTTCTCTATTTCAGACTTCCTCAATTTGAACCATGGAGAGATACACAATCCAACAACGTGTTAAAGTTATCCAGACTTATTATGAAAATGGGCGTTCAAATCAAAATGCATATCGTGCACTTCGTGATTTTTTTGGTCAATTTGATCGTCCAAATGTGCGTACAATCGCAAAAATCGTGGAAAAATTCGAGCAAACCGGGTCTGTAGAAGATGTGAGAACACCAGCGCATGCTCGTACTGACGAAAATATTGCTGCTGTTCGCGATAGTGTGGCTGAAGAGCCGTCCACCCCAACTCGTCGTCGTGCCCAACAATTGCACCTCTCACGCTCGTCGTTGATGAACATTATGCATAAAGACTTGCATTTACACGCTTACAAGGTGCAATTGGCTCAAGAACTAAAGCCTCTTGACCATTCCAAACGTCGTGAATGGGCAGAATGGTGGCAAGAAATGGCAACAGTGGATGATCAATTTTCGAAGAAAATCATCTTCAGTGATGAGGTACATTTTCACCTCAGTGGATTCGTCAATAAACAGAATTGCCGCATTTGGGCGAATGAGAATCCAAGAGTGATTGTCGAAAAACCAATGCACCCACAAAGAGTGACTGTTTGGTGCTGTTTGTGGGCTGGCGGCATCATCGGGCCGTATTTTTTCCAAAATGAGGCCGGTCAGGCAGTTACTGTGAATGGTGTTCGCTATCGTGAGATGATAACGAACTTTTTATGGCCCGAATTGGAAAATATGGATGTGGTCGATATGTGGTTTCAGCAGGACGGTGCCACTTGCCACACAGCTAACGAAACAATGGCTCTTTTACGCAACAAATTCAATGGCCGTGTTATCTCACGTAATGGCGATGTCAATTGGCCGCCAAGATCATGTGATTTGACACCGTTGGACTTTTTTCTTTGGGGTTATTTGAAAGAAAACGTGTACGTCGATAAGCCAGCAACAATTCAAGAGCTAAAGGATGAGATAATTCGGCACATTAACGGTATAGAACCTCCATTATGCCTCAGGGTCATCGAAAATTTGGACCATCGGATGGAGGTGTTCCGCCGTGGTCGCGGCGCCCATTTGGCCGATATTTTGTTCCATAAATAATTGAGTAATACCAATATATCATAATAAAATAAAATTACAATAATTTCCTAAATAGTTTGTGTTTTATTCAAAATCAACATCGGCCCTTGAAATTTAACCACCGGTTATAGGGTTTGGTTTCAAGTCATTGAGTGGCAACGAAATACTTAAATTTTATAGCATATATAAAAACCTTACAAATGATAAGAGTGATGAAATGATTCGAATCATAGTTGAGGAATTTGTAAGAAAGGATCACTCACTTCGTTTTTAAGATTTCCAAACTATATTGGTCGAAATTTGCTAAGTTTTTCCCACATTTAGGCTGTGTTCCAAAACGTCATTTGTAATATAACTGAACAAAGTCATGCATTCCTAAATATAAAAATCTAAATGTAAATTAAAAGTTATCGATTCGCATTCAAAAAGCAAACTGCGCCGACGTAAAAAATATCCAAAGTGGTTTTATAACAAAGTAAACAAGACACTTTTTTGCTTTGTATCGAAACAGTATTAAAACCGCATCACTGTAACGTGCTTATTACAATATAATTATAATTATTTTATCGTCAATAATATATTGTTTTTTAAAAAAAAGGACTACTATTATATTCCACGAATGGGGGAAAAATCCCAGCGGAAAGTTGTCTTCAAAATATCGAAACAAAAAAAGCAAGAAAGCCAAACTGACAGCTTCATCATTCAACAGTAGTAGTGTAGATATAAGCACACTTCATTTGGATGAAGAAGAAATTGCTGAAATAGAAATTGGGTCAACAAATCAAATGCAAGGTTCGGAAATTGATGAATCAGTTGCTGCTGCTTATAAACTGATTGGGAGGAAGTTTGTCATAAATAAAAACTCACATACAGTATGCGCCAGAAATATTTGGAAAAAATCGGTAGTTACTACGCAGGTGGCCAAAACTCAATCCTTCAAGAACGCCGGAATTGGTAAGATATTTTTCGATTGCTGATTACAGCTTAAGTCATTTTCCCTTACAAATTTCAGATTAAAATTGACTTCCAAGCTATGTACCCAAATGGGAAACATTTGAAACTAAAATTTTGTTAAGTTGATATAATTTTAAGTATGTATATATTATTGCGTTTTATCTTTTTTCAAATATACATATATTTATATGTATATATGTAAATACAGTCTATAAAAAAAAATATTGCGTTTTATTTCAACATTCAAATTCAAAATCAAATTAACATTTTTAACAAGAATACTTTCTTAAAACCAATCTCAAATCAAGAACTTCATTAAGATTATATTCTTAAATTTTTAAGAATATATTCTTAATTTTCAAGATTGTGTTCTTGAATGCGTTCTTAAAATAAGAATTTTTTTCAAGATGGTGTTCTTGAATGCGATCTTAAAAAATTAAGATTTTATTCTTGAATTAAGAGTTTTCGTATTTAACAGACTATTAAGATTGAAATGATTTGATTTTGGACGTAAAATCTTGATTTTAGCACATTTTTACTATGAGTAATGATAATAACGTGATGATGATAATGTTACCAGAACTAGGAAGAAAAATTACAAAGTTGATGGAATTTTTTGCAACGCCTACTAACCTTCACAAGAAAATCCACCCGATGACGAGCGACGCACATGTACTATATTTGCTTGTGTCCGATGACTCCAAACACTCATCGAACAACTGCTTATATAAAGAACTTGTAAATAGTGAACCCCACACCCTCTGAAACCCAAAGCCCAATGGGAATAACACGAAAAAGAAAAAAAGATACGATTCCTAAGAAACCTAGAAATAATAGAAACAAATTCAAACCAGAAGTTACCAATAAAGATGTCGGTAGCCTAGTTTTCTCCAACTCCAACAATCGAAAGCGGAATGGAAAGAAGTGCGTCCAAAAGCAAAAAAGAGAAAGAAACAAATTAGACCAGATACCAGGTTAAACGTAATCCAAAATGTAATACCTTAGTAGAAAATGTTAAACATATTAGGAAAGTAGAAAAGGGATAATTGATCTTGGAGCTAACTAAACCGGCCCATCAAAACACAGGCGAATTTATAACTGCTTTCGAAAAAATCCTCGGTTCAGAGGAAGAAGTGCGTGCTATAACACATGAAGTACTTTTAGAAATAAAAGATATTGATGAGATAACCACCACTGATAAAGTTTATAAAGCCATCATTAATGAATCAGAAGAATTTAAATCAGTGCAGCCATCTGCAATAAAATCATTGAGGAAATCTTCTAGATCCACCAAAATAGCTACCATTTCTCAAAGTTCGATTTTAACCAACGTACTTATGAAAAATACGTATAGGATTGGTAGTATGCCATATACGTGAAAAAATTATTCCAAGAAGATGTTATAGATGCTTAAACTTCGGTCACACCGCTATAATATATAAAAGCCCAAATAACTATACAAGTATGTGTATTCGCTGTGAACAGGAAGGTCACATGAGCAAAACCTATACTAAAAGTGCAATGTGCCTTCTCTGTAAAAAACCCGAATCGGATTCTAACCATGTCACAGGGTCAACTATGTGTCCTTGATATTAATGTGGATATAGGTATTATTAGTGAAAAGTACAAAATCATTATTTCACTATGCTGGATCAGTGACACCACTGATGCATTTGCAATCTGGTCTATAAGAAGAACAATGTTACGAAATACAATGACTTCTGAGTGTGGATTTGTTCGTGCTATTGTCTCCGGAATATGCTTATATAGTCATTCTATCGCTCCAAGGTATGACATTGAGGAATATAAGAGGATCACAAATGCTTTGACATCTGATGCTATAGGAACAACCCTACATTAATAGTTGGAGATTTTAACGCGTGGACTACGGATTGGGGTTGCCAGAAATCTGACGAAAGGGGTAAGATTTTACTGGAATCATTCGCTTTGCTTGATGTGGTGCTGGTGAATACCGGCAATGAGCATACGTTTAACAGAAATGGAAGGGGTTCAATAATTGATATTGCATTTGCCAGCTCTAGCCTTTACAACCAAATAAGTTGGAATATTTGCGACCTGTGGTATATATATAGCCAAAGCGACCACAGAGCCATAATTATGGATATAGAAGACTCCACTCATACATTTGTAATAGTACCCAGAAGAGAATTACCTGGATGAAAAACCAAAGCATTTGATAAAGAATTGTTCTCCATATCTATATATGGTATATAATTTGATCCTAAGTAGCACGCCTAAAAAAGACTAATGTGTATTGGTGGAATGAGGAAATAGCCGAGTTTCAAAAGAACTGTATCCGAGCCAGAAGACGCTACGACACTGAAGAGAATGAAAAAGACCCTGAATTTAGCAATACGACAAAATAAAAGACTACGTTTCTTAGACATATGTAATAATCTAGATAGAAAACCATTTGATTTGGCATATAAGCTTGTGAGGAAGAAACTTAAATGTTTAAACAACACTCGCCTATGGAGGCTACAGTTTTTATAAGATACTGACTCATCTCTTCCCAGAGCAGGCTTTTTAACTTTAACGAAATTACATTATCAGGAATTAAACTGACTGTATCTAAATTTGAAGACAAGAAAGCTGCTGAACTTGACGGCATTCCAAACATTGTTTTAAAGGATGTGGTGAAGTGTTGTGCTGACCAAACCTTACAGTTGTTAAATTCTTGCTTAAAACATGGATCCTCTCCGTCAACATGGAAGAAGCCGTTAGATGATCCGTCGTTATACAGACCGCTGTGCGTGATAGATACTACTATGAAGCTACTGGAAAAAAATTATCTATAATAGAATAGATGGTTTGTGGTTTAGGAAACAAAGGTCGACTGTAGAGTTTATAATAAAGATTTATATCTTTATTATTGAAAAACACAAACTTAAGGAATTCAGAATTAAATAAAAAAAAGTTAAAACTCAAAAAATATTTTAAGTCGCAAATATAAGCGGGATAAATTAAAGCACCTCCAATTTAAGGTACAAAAAAAAACTATTGAAATACATATTTCTTCGCGAATCCTTTATTATGGATGACACATGCACATCTTTTAGGCACAGAGGATATTAAATTATTAATTATATCCGGTGATATTGCTTTCCAGGCTATTTTTGCTGCTTAAAATAAATCTTCTTTGGTTTTGCAATTTTCTCGGTTGATTTTTAAGTTAACGATCTGCCGCAAGAGAACTTCTATCAAATTATTCTGGAACCATTCCTTAGCCGGATTATAAAAACATTAATTGAGTGCAAAATATTCGATCAGCAGATCAAATATTTCTAGGCTAATTAAAAAGTTTTTGCAGACTGGTCGCACACCTCTTACTCATTCTGGATTTCCAAATAAAAATAGCTTAGCTTAGCTGGTTTAAATATTTATGGTTAATGTTTGGTTAAATAAAACATTTCCGGTAGTATTCCACATAATAGTTTCCAAATAGCTCCTAATTTACAATTTATACAAATTATCAATTTCTTTAAAATCCGTATCCTTGATATATAATGCATTTAAAACAAAAGACATTGAATTATTACAGATCTAAGGACTTTTCAAATTTTAATTATTATAAATAAATCTACCATTTCTAAACGGCTGGTCCAATTGGGATACTATTTGACATGGGCGTTGCTAAATTCCCGTTTAAGTTTTGAATAAAAACCAGAAAGCCTTTTTTATCGATAAATTATTTTACCAGCCCCAAAAGAAATGTGAACCTGTAAAAAATCGCAATAATTATATTTTTGGAGTTACTTTAAAAGTGGCGGAGTTCACAAATTATATGTATGTAAATATTGCAAGTATTTTTGGCTTCATGCAAAGATTCTGTAATGTACAGTAGAAGTGAGAATAATAATAGTATTGACATTCCCCAAATGTCAATTAAAATGTTGCAATCTAATAAGTATTCTTTAAATTTGTTTGTTCTCATGGATTTTAAATTACAGGAATATAGAATATTAAAAACATATTAGCAAAATCAGAATACGAAGCAGGCAGACCATGTCAAATTTTCCAACGTTTTTATTGCCAGCGAATAATAGAGTGTTTATTTTCAATTTTGTGGTTTACTTCCAGCCTATTGTTATGTGCATTGCATCTATCTATCTCATTTAATGTAAATAATAGTGTTGCCAAAGGTCTAACTGTTTTGCTGGATTGTGTTGCGTTAAGTCATAAAATCCGGCGTTCTTAACTGATTTTACGTAAATCATTAGTTGATTTCGTAATTAACTTCTAACTGAGTTTGGAAGATATTCAGCAAAACATTTAATGCCGTATTCATAAAAAATAAAGTAGATTTGAAGTGTGTTTTAGACAAAATTTTCATACAAAGTTTTCTTAAAGTACATTTGAAGTCTACTTTAATTTTTTCTGAATAAGACTGTTAAAATTTATTAAAAAGGTAATTGTTATAGTTGAACTGCTAATCCTTGATATATTTAGTTATTTAGGCATGAGTTCATTAAATTTAATTTTCATTAAATTAACTGAAGGTAAGAATTGTTTTAACAACATGAAAAAATGTTTATTAAAATTTTTATTGATAATTTTCTTGGCTGAGCTGGGGATCGAACCTGGGTTGAATTTACAAATTTCGAGAATCACCACATTCTCTCATCAGAATTCTTTGCGTCCTAACCGCTGCACCACTGCGGTGCCTGCTAGCCAACAGTCAAACATCAATCTTTAACCAGTGGTACTGGTGGTTCGAAATTTGCTGTAATTATCATTTTTCTTTTTCAATTTATTTTACATGTTGTTTCCTTTTTCTTCAGTTCGTATTCTTTCGTCAAGACTTGTCTTGACTTGATATAAATAAATATATCAATTTATTAAAAATTTGTTTTGATTCAAGGAATTTTAAAAACATCCCGACATTTTGTTAAACTGGCAACTCTAGTACACGCATAGAAACGTTTAATAATATGTATGTGTATACGTTTGTACGCATGAACATATGTATGAATGTAGGCATTTCGTTTAGAAATGTTGTCATTGTGAAGTAAACAAAGGATAATGTGTTGTTATAATAAAATGATCCCAATGTAAGCTGAATTCGTTACCGTTGCAAATTAAATTTAAGCGTGTCACAGCAGATTTGTGTTTTACTGATATATTTCTTGCCCTATTATCATTTTCATAAATGTCAAAACTTCAGGGAGTGGTTTGCATATAAATACACACACACGTACATACATACTAGGGCATTCGGACAATGTACGATAAAATATTCAAGCAATTTCTAACAAATATTTACTCGAAATATTTAAAAATGTACAGTTTAAAAATATAAATATCTATACAAAATACCGTGTAAGGGTAAAAATAATGCAAAATGTAATAATATATACGTAGGTACAACTAAAACAAATTGAAAACTAGACAAGTAAGTATAGTCGGTCAAGCCCGACCATATAATATCCTACACCCAGTATATGCATACAACAGTTTTTCAGAAATGTGCGCTATATGGGAGATATGACCTATTATGGACCGATCATCCAAAAATTTAGTGTCATGATTTTTGTGAATATAAATATTGTGTATGTTAAACTTTGTCTCGATATAAATACTTTTAAAAGATTTATGGATGTTAAAGTTGATTATGGGGAGGGTCTTATATGGGACTATATCGACTAATTACGGACCGACCATTATAAAATTAGATGTTATCATTTCTGTATATTATTTGTGTCGAATTTTATTTGATTACCAACGTTCTTAAGAACGTACTCTGCGCACAAGCTTTACATCAGAATCACTTTCTGAGTCGATTTAACGAAGGTTATTAATATAAATCAAACGTCTGCTTTCTATTTTTGTTTATCAAATTATTTATTGGAAAAACAAAATTAAAATTAATTTATTTTTCATGAAGTTAACATTTTTTCCAGAACATATGACAACTTCAAATACATAAACCACACTATCAAATTTAAAGGCTTATCGGTCGGTTTTAGATTTAAGTAAACTTATAATAACCAAATACTTCTTATCTGTCCGATAACATCATACATTTAAATATTGCCAAGTTGTAATAATGGGCCAAAAAATTAAAATTATTTATTTTAACAACAGAAAAAACAATAATAAATTAATAATTTGGTTACCCTAATGTATACATACATATGTATATATATGTATGTACATACGAATTTACGTTGTATTGATATCATATCTGCAAAAAAAAACAACACAAAAACCAAAAATATTACAATAGGGGTTAAATCGTTTTATAGTATTCTACCAAACACAATGTTTACTCACATTGCATGTCGCGTGAAATGTTGTGATTGTATCCTCCCAGTTATGGCTTCCTTATTTGATTGTCATTGTCATACATAATAAATGAATTGTACGCTGAAAGACAGACGGACACGCAGTCAGCGTGATGGGTAAGGTAAATTAATTATATTTCTTTGCTGGAATTACAACCATACATAAATACAAACCGTGTTTTACAATAAAGGACATCGAAACGAATCAAAACGCCTTGTAAAAGGAAAATTGTGTTTCTGTTATTTTCACGGTTTCTTCATTTTACGGATTTTCAATTTTACAACAATTTCAAAAATAATTACATTTATGAATAAAATTCAAAGAACATAAATTCATAATATTTATATCCTAAAATATGTGTTTATTTCACGGCTATATAAATAAATCTACTAAATAATTTAAACATACAAGCCAAAAAATACATACATAGTTATGTACAAAAATATATCGCACCCTAAATACAAAAGGGGCACAACTCAAAATTTTCCAAAACTGACTTTTTTCCATAAGTTAATTCTGAGTGCACATCACTATCTTCTTTAACTGGAAAACACAGTTATGTTTATTTTTATATTAAGTGTGTTGTTTGTGCACGATGAACTTTTTTTGTCTCTCCTGAAAATGTTAGTATTTTGAGTTGTGACCCTTTGTATTTAGGGTGCGATATGTATCTAAACACTATCATCCGTATTCATAAACATTTAAGCTGAAGGTCCACACCAAGCGTCTACGCGTTTTAAGCAACTGTCAAAAAAGTAGAATCAATGTAGTTGTATGAGTTAAGTTACACACTCAAAAGCGTAGGACTCGCTGACGCCTGAAACGCGAAAAGTTCGTTTACTTTCTACTTTTGAACGCGGTGCACGCGTCACAGCTGACTTTGACAAATACAAAGCAAATTTATTTTAAAGATGATGTCACCAGAAAAAATGACAGTTGAAATAACATTTTTTATATGAGTTTGACAAACAAACCGATAAAAAACTTCATATAAAAAAAAATCGGCATCACCTTCAAAAGTACATACATATAAAAAAATAAATATTGACGTGAAAAATCTTCGCATGTAACTTGAAATGCCTGACGCTTAAAACGTTTAGAGCTTAAAACGTGTTGACGCCACGAGTTGTGGACCTCCAGCTTTACAAGAGGTATACGAACCATTATTAAGCATAATTCTTTAAAGTTGTATTCATAACAGCTTAATACCTAAACAAACCTTTCGTAAAGCTTTGTTAAATCTTACAAATTTAAAGTTGGTTCGACCCTAGTAAAGTGACATTTGTCATCATTTCTTTTTGTTGGTTTACATTTTGCACATTTTTCATATACAGTAAAACTCCTCATAACCGGACACTCACCGTCGCAGTGTTTTTGTCCGGTAATGGGTTTTTTTGTTTGTTACCAATTGTTACGAACGCAGGTACCTTAAAGTTTAGTCCGAGTATTCTTTATTTTTTGCCGGGTTTTATCAACTGTTTATATTAAAAAGTGCATTAAACTCGTTCCGCAATAAATTGTCTGGTGATTAAATATTACACTTGTAACTGATCTTATTAAAAAAATATAAAATTGTCATTTTTAAAAAATTAATTTTGCTTTTACAAATACATTTACAATAACTCTTAATTATCATTGTTTGTTTTGTAAATAAACACTCTATCAGCTGAATATATTATCTGTCAAATTCATCAGTGCTGCCAAGTTTCGTAAAATAATCAGTATTGTATTATTTAACAATTAACCGGTATTATCGACATACACTTAAAGAATTAACTATGAATGACCAATTTAAATGTCTTAACAAAAGCTGTACCTTATCACGTGATGATGAGAGAATGGTGGTTTGCTGGCTTTGTCATAGCATGTGTCATTTTAAGTGCAGTGGATTGTCTGGTTTGGTTGCTGAAGCTGTCTGTAAAACTAAAGGTTTACATTGGTGCTGTAATGTCTGTCAAAAAATTGGTGTTGAATACTATCGTTTTTTTTTTCAAACATTCAAAATAAACTTTCTTCACTAACTAATGAAATATCAGCGTATGGAAACGCCGCAAATCATCCAGAAATAAAAATAAGCCGAATGCTTCTCAAAGTCCTGGTGCTTCTAGTTGCAATGTTGTTGATTCTGTTGGAATTACTCCAAGTACATCCACGAGTAACTTTAACAACTGTGCTACAGCGTCGAAACCCCTATCGGAGTCTGAAAATTCACATACGCAGACTTCATTTAAAATAGCAAACGACAATGTTCTCTCTGTGACTTCTAATACTACTGCCAATAAATAAACATATAACATTTTAAAAATCATTCCGCCTAATAAATCAATTTTTATATCTCATTTTGCTGCTGACTGTTGAGCAAATTAACTTTTATATAAAATCAAAACTGAATCTTGACGCTGAATTCACTACATATAAATTCTCTTATTCTCAACTAAGGAGGATTACATCTTCCAAACTCAATGTTCCCTTCGATATTTCTGCGCAAATAGTCAACCCTGATTTCTGGCCTGAAAATACTTTAGTTCGTGAATATGAATTTAAAAAGAATCAAAGGAAAAATAATATTGCTGTTCTTCCATCCGGTCACCAGTTAAATGAAAATGTAAATTTCATTAACGTCCAAAAAAACTAAATTCTAAACTTTTCGATCAATTAATCATTGTTTATCAGAATGTTCGTGGCTTAAACACTAAATTGTCAAATCTTCTTGTTAACAGTTTCGATTTTAATTATGATGTTATTATCTTTACTGAAACATGGCTAAAAGACAATGAAATTCTGAAATTCTCTGCAATAAATATCAGATTTACCGATATAATATAAATAATCGAAATGGCGATGGTGTGTTAATTGCAGTTTCATGTCGTTTTGTCTCAGAATCTATTTCGTCCTGCTCTTCAGATAATACTGAGTTCATATGTGTAATGATTAAACTCAAATATAACAAAAATCCCCTCTAATTCCGACGAATTAGTTTATCAACAAAATGTTAATGCTATTAAAACTATTGCAGAATTTGTTGAACCTGAGGATTCATTCTTTGCTTTCGGTGATTTCAATTTACCATCAATTTCATGGACAAAACTACCTGATGCTTCAAATTTAATTCCAACAAAATCTACAAAGTTTGATGAAGATTTT
Source organism: Bellardia bayeri (assembly GCA_950370525.1). NCBI lineage: Eukaryota > Metazoa > Arthropoda > Insecta > Diptera > Calliphoridae > Bellardia > Bellardia bayeri. The sequence goes on from OX493264.1 coordinate 58,948,542, forward strand.
TTAAACAATGTATTCGATGTTTGCCTTTATCAACTAAATAACGTTTATAATGAATTTGGTAAATTATTAGATTTGGTATTCGTAAATGATCCATGCAATTGTGTAATTTCTCGTTGTGATCCTGTTACTTTGATAAATTTCATCCAACATTTGAATTTTTTTTCTCTCTACCTGCTGTAAATAAATCCTCTACTCAAATTAATAATGAGAAAGTTTATAATTTTAAACAAACGAACTACGTTAAACTAAATTATTTAATATTAAATACCGATTGGAACGATCTACTGTGTATCCCTTACATAAACAATTCTACTTTGGATGATATGACTAGTATTTTTTATAATAAAATATATTATTTCATGGATAAATGCACACCAAAACACTGTTCTTATAATCACACTGGTCCTCCTTGGAATTCAAAACTGTTATCTAAACTTAAGAATTTAAAGAATAAACATTATAAAAACTTTAAAAGATCTGGCTTGCTTGTGGATTATAGTAAATACTCAGTTGCTCGTGCAGAATATAATATTCTCAACAATTTCCTATATCAATCATATTTACAAAAACTAAAAAATAATTTTAAATATAATACTAAAGCATTTTACAACTTTGTCAACTCAACAATTATAAATCTTCCGACGATATTAATATTAGTAATATGTTTGCTGATTTTTTTCCAGTACATATTCGGATAAGCAATATTGCTCCGAAAGTTATCCCAACACACTTTACACTAACCGTGCTATATCTTTTCCAAATATTGATGCTGAGAATTTATTAGAAAGTTTAAAAAAACTTAAAATTTCGTATAATTATGGTCCTGATGGTGTAAATCACAGACTTATTCTTATTAAACTGGATCATATCTCGCAGTCTAAACTGGATAAAATCTTATCTTCTGGATAGAACTCAATGCGTAAACTTTAATAATAAATACTCTAAAAATATTTTGGTTACTTCTGGTGTTCCTCAAAGCAGCCACCTTGGTCCAATTCTTTTCTCCTTGTTTATCAACGACCTTCCAAATGTTTTAAATTTTTGTAACATTTTAATTTTTGAGCTTCTCTAAATCTTTGGATCATATATATCTCCAATCCGATCTCAACAATTTCTTTTTGTGGTGCAGTCTCAACTTAATTAAACTTAAAAAAATGTAAACTTATGCGTTTTTCAAGAAGTAATTATATTCCTACTAATTATACTTTGCGTGATTACCGGCTTGAAATTGTTGAACATTTTCTTGATCTAGGAATTTTACTAGACAACAAATTAAACTTTCTTTCACACATTACCATGATGATAAATAAAGCTAGAGATGTACTTGCGTTTATAAAGCGATGGGCTAAGGAATTTGATGATCCCTATGCTACAAAACAACTTTACATTTCCTTAGTAAGACCTATATTGGAATATGGCTCTATTATCTGGGATCCTTATTATAATATTCATATTCAGCGTATAGAGTCTGTACAGAAACAATTTTTACTCTTTTGTCTACGTGGGTTACCTTGGAATCCTGATATTAACCTTCCATCATACATCGATAGACTTAAATTGATTAAATTACCAACTCTATCTAGTAGAAGGACTATGCTCAATGTAACAATTATGATCAATATAATTAATGGTGAAGTCTGCTCCGAGTTCCTTGTAAATAATGTTACTTTTAATGTTCCTCAACGATTTTCACGCCATTTTAAGCCACTGTATGTCAAACATGTTAGCACTAATTATGCTCAAGCTGACCCATTAAGAAGATTATTTTGTGAATTTAACAATCTATATGAAATAATTGATCTTTCTCTTTCAACAAATGTAATTAAACATAAAATAATTAGTTTATTAAATAATTAATCTTTTGTAATTAATTCTAATTTTCAATATATTTTTTTTAATAGTCTGTAAGGATTAAATCCATTTACTTAATGATAATAAAAATAAAAAAATAGGGAGGGTGATCGAAGGGTGCTCAGAAAAATTTTAGTTAAATTGCTTCCAAATCATTAGAAGTTGTTGTTTATTTCATATTTTGTACGAATTTATGAATAATATTTAATATGTAATATGTGCACTGTACAATTTTTTACATTTCATTACTACTTTGGTTGAAAAAATGTTCTAATGGTTGATTGCTTAAATAGTGATTGTTTTAATTTAAAATGTTCATTTTCAAAATGAGTCTCGATATTTTTAATTTGTTGAAAAGCTACAAAATCATTTTTGGTAAATTGTTTCAAACGCGCAACAAGTTTTAACAACGTGTGCATCATGTTAAAAGCGGAATCATAAAATTCGTGTTTATCAATGCAATTAGAAAAGGGGAATTACCAATTTTGGTTTTATCAGCAAAAATGCGATTTCTTTTGTAAGATTACCAGATTTTTAAAAAATTTGTTTGGGTTTTTTTAAATTTTGTCCGTTTATGAGGGATTTTTTGGTCAAAATAGTTTGAAGTATGTGTCCGCGCCCGGTTATTAGAGTGTCCGGTTATTGGAGTCATATTTGTATTGAAAAACTAATAAACTGGTTGTGTCCACGAAATTTGTCCGGTTAAAAGAAGTGTCCGCTATGGGGAGTTTTACTGTACATATCTGATAATTTTAAATTATAAGAAATATGTAAATAAGTTTATTCTCAAATAAATAATGGATACCTTTTATTTAATATGAAGAATATGTGTTAAATAAAATATAAAGCGTGATCCATTTCGAGAAAATTCAAATTTAATGGAGAATGTTTATTATCATTTGAAAGAACATTTTTTGAAGATTAGTCTATCAAATGTTGGCCGTTGCTACGTCGAAGATGGTTTATCCGTTGAGTTCAATTTTCGATGACTCGTTCGAGCATTTCGACTGGTAACTGGCGAATGACATGCGTGATGTTTTCCTCCAAGGCTTGAATCGAAGCGGGTTTGTCCGCATAAACTTTAGACTTTACATATCCCACAGGAAAAAGTCTAACGTTGTGACATCACACGATCTTGTGATTTGGCTTCATTTACCACTCATTATGGATACTTGCATAATTCAAAGATTTATGATCGGTAAACCCCAATTTCGGGAGGACATTTGTATGGGGGCAGGTGCCAGTTTCAATCCCATTCATCCTTGGGCCGAAAAAATATCACGTACGAAATTTTATCGAAATATCTTCAAAATTGCGACCTGTACTCTGCGCACAAGCTTTGCATGGCCAGCCAGCCAGACGGACGGACGGACATCGTTAAGTCGACTCAGAAAGCGATTCTGAGCATGACACGACTCACACGAGTTACATATAAAAATAATGCTGATAGAATTGAAGAATTTTTAAATAAACTAGGTAAATGAACTTTATTTCTGCTTAATAGTAATAAATCATTACCTTTGTAAATTTGCATTCACTTTCAATTTCATACTTTTGCAACTTGAAACTTTACAGTTCATTTACCTAAATAATTTTAACAACCACCAACCTTTAGTGAAGTCATTTATTAATACTAAGAAATAAATAAAAAAAAACAATTGTAAGCATATTTTAATAATGTAAAATTAAGAAATAATATAATTAAGACAGTCTTGTATCTTCCATCAAAGTCGTCAAACAATAAATTAAATAAATAAAAAAATAAGAAAAATAACAATACTGTTGTTTTTTTTCAAAATTAAATTGCATAAAATAAATTTGATTGGCGCAGTCGGTAGGATCCAATAGTCAGTGAACAGGATCCAGTGAAACGTACCTAAAGCAAACGTTATAAAATAATAAAATTTTAAATAAAAAGTGCAGTGAATAATTAAAAACAAAAATTTAATTAAACACCCCTAAAATAAATAATGCAGTGAACATACATATACGGCAAATCGACACCACTAGATTAACCTAATAGTGTAGTGAACATTTAAGCCAATTGGATACCACTAAATAAAGGAAAAGCAGAAGTACCTACTAGTGCAGTGAACATTTGTAAAGAAAAGTGAACACCACTATACAAAAGTGACTTCAGAAAGAAAAAAAAAATTGTTTGATCAACGACGAAGAATGGAAGAACAGTCTCATATCGCATCCGTAAATGTAGCCGAAGAACTGGCGAGGAAAGACCAGCAGCTGGAATGCTTGCGCCTAGCTTATGTAGAATTGCAGCAACAAGCGCAACAATTACAGCAAGAACAACAAGTACAACAGCAACAAAACCCACTTTTACGCAACAGCTCCAGAGAAAACGTACTTCAGACTATAAATCATTTACCAGTATTTACAGGAACTAGTGATGTAACTGTTAATAGTTTTTTCTGCAGTGCAGAATACTTGTTATCAACAATACAGGAAGACAACTTACGAAAAGAAGCAGTGAAGCTGATTTTTTATAAAAGTATACAAGGACAAGCAAAAGATGCAGTTATAAATATACCAGAACCTGACAATTGGATATTGATTAAAGAAACCTTAAAGTTACGATACAGGTCTAATGTGGAACCCCACCAAATATATAGAATGTTATCAACCTTTAAAGTAAATACGGTAAGCGAACTTGTAACTGAAATTCAAAATATTAAATATAAATATTAAATATAATATTAAATTGACGATATATTACCAAAATGACCATTACATTGACCTATCAAACATAGATAGTATTTTAATAAATACGGTAAAGGAAATGACGCAGGGCATCTTATTAGATAAAATATACGAAGAAAGAAACATAAACGACATACATACATACTCAAAATACTAACTAGAAGACGATTTGAAGACAGCTGTATCAGAGAAGAATACAAAAAAACTAAGATTAATAAATATAATAACACAAATTCAAATAGAAATACAAATTATAAAGGACAAGCTAATTTCAATGATAATTATAACCATAATTACAACCCTAAATATAATAATAATTACAATCACAACTCTAATAATAATAACTCAGGGCGATATAGATTACAAAATAATTCAGGACAATATAGGGTCCAAAACAATTCAGGTAATTTCCAGCGGTTCCAACAGCCAGGAAACCCTAGGAATTTTATAAATCAAAATCGTTTAATGCAACCTAGGCAAGGGCAAGAAGAACCTATGGAAATCGATAACCTACAAATAAATAACGTCTAAACCACTGTAATCAAGTTAGGCAAGACCAGCGAATAATAACCAGTGGATAATGAAAACATAACAAATAATAATAATCAGACATTCGAAAATGAAGAACAAGATATAATATCAACTCCAGATAATAGACATACGTTTATTCAGGAACCTCATCCGACCATTTACCCATCATAAATATAAAAATAAAACAAAAAATATATAAAGCATTAATAGATACGGGAGCGAGTATTAGCCTAATAGATTATAATAATAATGACTTTCAGAAGAATTTACTACTAGAACCAATTCATTATAGTACTATAAATAAAAAAGATATAATTAAATACGAAGTTTTAACAGATACAGCCGACGAATTTAACATTCCACACTATTCAAAAATTAGATGGAAAGTAACCAATTTAAAAGGAAGACAATACACATTCATAATAGGAATTGATTTGCTTAATTGTTTCCAAACCATGATAAATTTAGACAAATGTTTTTTGTAAACCCATATAAAAACTTAGAGATATGTACGTTGGAAGCAAAAACAGTTGACTGGAATAGTATCCCATTAGATCATCTTAATGATGAAGAGTACATATAGAGAAATAAAATTTATTTTAAAAAGATTTCAAAAGTTATTTTTTAAGGAAGGTGATCAACTCACCAGCACGACAAATATTCAACATGAAATGAAAACTATAACTGACCACCAAATAAATGCTAAACTATATAGATATCCCCCACAACATGAGGAAGAAGTGAGGAGACAAATACAAGAGATGGAACAACAGGAAATTATTAGAAAAGGTAATTCTAGGTATTCAAGTCCTTTAATAGTGGTCCCAAAAAAATTAGATAACTCCGGGCAAAAGAAATACAGAATCGTAGTGGACTATAAAAAATTAAACGAGGTGATAATTGATGACAAATTCCCACTTCCAAATATAGATTCTATCCTAGACAAGTTAGGACGAGCACAATACTTTACGACAATTTAGCAAAAGGATACCACCATATCTTGGTATCAGAGGAGAATAGACATAAAACTGCTTTTGTAACTCCTCACGGACTGTATGAGTTTATTAGAATGCCGTTCGGACTGAAAAATGCACCGGCGACGTTTCAGCGATTGATGAATGAAACGTTACGGGAGTATATTAATAACAACTATGTTGTATATCTAGATGATATACTTATATTTAGTACATCTCTGAAAGAACATATAAAAGCAATAAAAGACATATTTACAGTGCTAGAACGGGCAGAATTGAAAATTCAAATTGTAATTTTATGAAAAAAGAAACCCAATTCTTAGGACACATTTCAACAAATGAAGGACTTAAGCCCAATCCAGAAAAAATTAAAGTAATTCAAGCAATAGAGATTCCCAAAACAGAAAAGCAAATAAAAAGCTTCCTAGGACTCACAGGTTACTATAGGAAATTTGTGAAAGATTATGCCAAGGTAGCATAGCCCATAACGAAATACCTGAAAAAAGGAATAAAAATAAATGTTAGAGATCCAATGTATATAAAGGCATTTGAAAAATTAAAAACATTAAAAACCTCACACCCAATTCTTAGGTATCCAAATTTTGAAAAAAAAAAAAAAAACACAGATGCATCTAATTATGCAATTGGTGCGGTCTTGTCCCAAGAAGGACATCCGATATGTTTCGCATCTAGAACATTAAACAACCATGAAAGGAATTATTCGGCAACAGATAAAGAGTTTCTTGCAATATTATGGAGCGTAAACTATTAGCGACCATACCTTTATGGGAGAAAATTTAAGATATTGACTGACCATCAACCAATAAAATTCTTGCATTCAAAATACAAAGGAAAAGATATGTCCCCCAGACACCAGAGATGGTTACTAAAACTAGGAGAGTATGATTTTGAAATAGACTATATAAAGGGGAAGGAAAATAGGGTTGCAGATTTCCTAAGTAGGCTAGAAAATACTGAGAAAAAAACAGAAGAAGCAGAAATGACTTTCACGAAAATTCAAATAAAGAACAAGATTTTAAAATAAATAATGTGGAAGAAGACGATGTATCAATGCTGACAGTCCACTAAGCCGAAGAAAATTTGTTGGATCGTTTCTATATTAAAGAGGAAATAGTTAACAAGTATAAAACTCAAATTATATTAACTAACAATAAAGTAGAAGAAATGAAAATTATAAAAAAAAAAAAAAATTATTTTTGTAACAGAGTCAGATTTTAATGAACTAGGAGATATTTTCAGAAGATATATTACTAAAGGAAAAATAGGCATATTTTCCGAATTATCCGAACATAACTACAATATAATACAAGAAAAATTAATAGAAATGTATTCAAATGATAAACAAATAGAATTCATCAAATGCACTATGAGAGCCCAAGATATAGAGGCAGAAATAGAGGCAATTAAACAAATTTCCTTGTATCATGTTATGGAAAGCCTACATTCTGGCATACAGGAAACATATAACCAAATCAAATACAAAATTTATTATCCAAAATTATTAAAATTAATACAGATTGTAATTAACCAATGCGACATCTGCGAAGAAGTTAAATGTGATAGAAATCCTATAAAACAAAAATTTAATGTCACGGAAACACCAACAAATAAAAATCAAGTTATACATGTAGACACATATGTGATGAACGGTTTTAGGTTTCTAACCGTGATTGATAAGTTTTCAAAATTCGGATCACCATATCACATAACTGATAGAAATGCAATTACTATAATAAAACAATTAGAAGAACATTTTTCAAAAGTAGGTAAACCAGAGAAAATTGTAGCGGACGGGGAATTTAATGCAATCCAAATTAAAGAGTTTCTCAACCAAGAGAGAATTCAACTACACATTACAAAGCCAAACAGTCATACGGGAAATGCAGATGTTGAAAGAATGCATAATACATTATCAGAAAAATTTGGAATCCTATATAAAACTAATAAGGAAATTCCCGTAAAACGACTTATCCAAAAAGCTTTGCGAAATTATAACGAACGTTACCATTCTAACACTAAATATACACCCAATGATGTTCAACAAGGAAAAGTAGATAAGAAAAAAGTTGAAGAGAATTTAAAAGAAAATAAAAGGAAGATAACAGAAAAATTAAACAAATCTAGAGAAGATTATAAAGAGGTTAGACACGAAGGATATATAAAGAATTATAAGGCATTAAGACATAAGGAACAACCTAGATATAGGGAAACAAAACTAAAAAATATACACCCTTGTAATATAAAAAAACCTCTAAAATTTTCAGATGATGACAATATTGATGATACTGATAGGAATTACACAGATCACAGGACTAATGAAAATTAAACAAATGACGGAACAACAACGATACATAGATATTTACACAAGAGAACAGAAAATTGTTAAAGAAACAGACATAATTTTACATATTATTAACCTACGAGAACTTGAAGACATTTTAGTAAACATAGCGGACAATATTAATTCTATGAATATTCAAAATAAGGAAATATTAATTTCTGAAATAAACGACGCGAAAGATAAATTAATGACACTATTGCCAAAACAATCAAGACAAAGACACGGACTAATTAACGGTATAGGCAGTATATCGAAGTGGTTATTTGGAACTATGGACGACGAGGACAGAAAGACGATAAAAAATCAACTATTTAAAATTAATGAAATAACGGAAAACAATAATCAACAAATTATTATGAATGATTATTTTATCACCACTATAAATCATTTAAAAAATGTTGTAAAGAATGACAGAAAGAAAATAGAAGATAAATTAAACTATATAAATAAATTTGTAGAAATAGAAAATAATAAAAATTTGTATTAAGAACAGTTAACTAATATACAACTTATAAAAAATAAAATAGAACAATTACAAGATAATGTAATTTTAGCAAAATATGGTATCATACATCCAAACATATTAACCAGTAAAGAAATTCAAGTATATGAAATAGATTACACTAAACTAAAGTATATTCAACTTGGAACAGCATATCTTAAAAATTCATTTTTGATTTTTGGAATAAAAATTCCCAAGAAATTCATAACAGCCAAATTAAAAACAATTGTACCATTACCAGACAATAATCATAACGAAATAGACTCTGTAATAGAAACATATTTTGAATTCGAAAATAAAAGTTATAAATTTTAAGGAAATAAACATTTAAAAGAATTAAAACTAAGTAAACATTGTATTTTAAAAAATAATTGCCAACTTATAAGTAATACAGATTTGGAAGTTACCCTTAGATATAAGCACTATTTTAGTTAAAAATGTAAAAAACATTACTATAAACCAAACTTGTAATAATGATGATAACGTTTTAACAGGGAACTATATAATAAATTTTAATAATTGTACAATTAAAATCAAAGATTATTACTTTTCAAACATATTGGAAACTGCTGAAGAAAAACAAATACATATATAAAAAGGCCAACATCATACAAAATTTTACTCAAAAAATAACACTTGAACAAATTAACGACGAACATCCAAATAATATTAAAAATATAAAAGAATTAAAATATCACATTGTAAATGTTTTGTAATTGTAATATCAGTAATAATTGTTATCTCATAAAATATATAAATAAATAAATAAAGGGGGGAGTAGTTACATATAAAAATAATGCTGATAGAATTGAAGAATTTTCAAATAAACTAGGTAATTTTTTTTTTTTTTTAAATATATTTTTTTTATTATTGAATCTTTCTTATCGAAATTTACAATAAGTATTAACATCTTAATTCTACTTGTTGTTTATTAGTTGTTACCAATGTAATTACTAACTGCTGTATTCAATTTTTTTAAAAATATCTTCTAGTTAGGCTCAAAGTATCGGTTCTTTTTAGCCTCTGGTGACCTTCGAACTGAAGCAGACCCCGAGCGAGGTAGTTAGGATGGGCCATTACTTTATCGATGTAGTTGATTGAATATTTTTTAATTTCCTCCTGGATAGTGGGGACGTTGAGATCTTTGTGGATAATATCATTACGTATATACCATGGGGCGCAGACAATTTGTCGTAATATTCTGGACTGTCTTCTTTGAAGCTTTTGGATGTTAGATGAGCATGCAGTTCCCCATAATTGGATGCCATATGTCCATATTGGTTTTATGATGGACTTGTATAAGAGAATTTTGTTGTCTAACGACAAGTTTGAGTTTCGACCGAGAAGCCAATTTAGTTGAGCTGTTTTAAGTTTCATAGCGTCAAGCGTCTATCTATATGAATTCCCAAGTACTTAACATGGTTTTCTACCGGAACAGTGATGTTATTTATTTTTACAGCTGGGCAGGTTTGTCTTCTGACTTAACTGATAGTTAAGTGGGCACATTTAGCCGGGTTAACCTTTATTCTCCATTTTTCTAGCCAGGTCTCTAGTTCATTGATGTGGGACTGCAGATTTTGCGATGCGACTTTTGGGTCATGGTTGACGCTAATAAATGCTGTGTCGTCTGCAAATGTAGAGGTATGCGTGCTCTGGTTTGTTGGAATATCCGCTGTGTATATTATATATAGAAGCGGTCCTAATATGCTGCCTTGGGGGACACCAGCAGTAATTTTCTTGATGGGGGAGTATTTATCTTGCGACCTTACCATGAATGTCCTGCCTGTTAGATAGCTCTCCAGAAGCTTGTAAGTGTTTTGAGGAAGCATTCGTGTTATTTTTATAAGTAGCCCATCATGCCAAACATTGTCAAATGCTTGGGAAATGTCTATAAACAGGGCTGAGCAGTATTGCTTTTTCTCAAACGCCGATCTAATTAGGGTGACAATTCTATGTACTTGTTCTATTGTACCATGTTTCGCTCTGAATCCTAATTGGTGATCCAGGATGATTTCGTGTTCATTTAGGTGAGGAGTTATACTTAAAACGAATATTTTTTCGAAAAGCTTCGATAGGATTGATAATAAGCTTATCGGTCTGTACGACGCAACCTGGCTAGCATCTTTTCTTGGCTTGGGAATCATAATAATTATAGACCTCTTCCACGAGGATGGGAAGTATCCGACTCTTAATATCGCGTTAAAAATGAGCAGCAAGATTCTAGAAGCAGACGATGGTAAGTTCCTTATCATTGACCCTGTGATGCGGTCAGGTCCGGGAGATTTTCTAATAATCACTTTTTCTATTGCAGATTTTACTTGATTCATGTTAAATTTTATTGGATGGTTTACCTTATCAGGAATGATTGGACGACAGAAACATGTATGTGGCCCGCGAAAGCGTTTAATTTTTTATTTGTGTTTTTGGCCCAAGTGCGGTTTTCCAGTCCTAATGGAGATTCTTGGGTTATAGGGCATTTCATATGCCGTACAGCCTTCCATAAGCTGTAATTGGAGTTGTTTGTGGCATCTAGGCTGTTTAGATAGCCTTCTATTGCAGATTCGTGATTCTGTCTCAATTTGTTGCGAAGAGTTGTCAGGCATAATTGTAGTTGAGCCTTAGTGGTTGGGGAACGACTGTTTTGCCATTGTCTTTTTAACTTCCTTTTTTGTCTGATAAGGGTCTCTATATCCGTCGATGTATTGTAAGGAGCACGTTTAATTGTCCGCTTGATTGGGGTTGCATTTCTTGATGCAGAATCCAACACTTCTGTAAAACGGTCGACAGCTATTTGGATGTCAGATGAATTTTTTAGGGGAATGCACTGTGATAAGTGAGAGCTCACATACATTTTATACTTTAACCAATTTGTGTTTCTGTTTGGATAGGAAATAAAATTTTCAGCTGCGGCGTCGGAGGATTGAAGCTGAATGATCGGACGATAGATCATAGGAGGAACTAACTAGTACCTGATCGCGCTTGATGTTTTTAATTACAGCAAAGTCAATAAGGTCTGGTAGCGTGTTGAATTCGGTTGGCCAATAGGTAGGCTCACCACTCGATACGACATCAAAATTATTTGCAGTTACGGTATTGTATAGCTGATTACCTCTAGAATTAATAAGTCTGGAGCCCCAATATGTATGTTTAGCGTTGTAATCGCCCGCAGCAATGAATTTCTGGCCCAATGTAGAGAAGAAGTTGTGAAATTTATCGTGTAATAAACGGATGACAAAGTAATTTTGGAACCAGTAAGATTTATAGATGTGGCCTGGATACAATCTTCTTCGAACTCTGGCAATGGTAAGTGTCTGATGTGTTTGTGCACAATTATGGCTGTGCCACCACAAGCCCGTCCGCTGGGATGTTTTGTGTCATACGTAAGGTACTTGTTGGCAAAGAGACTACGTTAGAGCCTTTGTTTTGTTTGGCCATGCGTTCCTGTTGGGTGGACCTAGGGCTAGCCTTTCTCTTAGTTATTGTAATATATCTGTCCATGCCTGTTTGCACTTAATACTTTTTGGCACAGCTCCTGTATTTATTAATGCTGATCGTGATGTTCCAGGTTTATCGTTATTATTCCTCTGGTCAGACGACTTCAAACTTTGAACCACATTTACGGTCGGTTCAACACTCTTGCTCAGGTTGGGCACACTTGCACTTAAATTGCTGTACGGAAAACCAGTTTCGCTGGCAATTTTTGCACTTCAATAATTTTTATTTAATACTGGGTATCGAATATTTCCATTGCTTACGATCGGAGAGCTTACCACAATATACGCATTTCTGCTATTCGTGCTGGGCCTACTCTCCTTGTTTGGAGTATTTGTGAGGCTCATTTACAAATCTCTTTGGGCACCTTAGTTATTGTTGTTTTCTTTTTTACCTATTACAAATATTTGTTTTTATTTTTCTTTTTTACCTATTACAAATATTTTTTTTTTCACTTCGAACTTTTTTTATTTTTTTATTTTTTTATTTTTTACTCACTGATACACGTCCGTAGTCGTCAAGAGTTGGTTTCGTAAATGAACTTTATTTCTGTTTAATAGTAATAAATCATTACCTTTGTAAATTTGCATTCACTTTCAATTTCATACTTTTGCAACTTGAAACTAAATAATTTTAACAACCAGCAAACTTTAGTGAAGTCATTTATTAATACTAAGAAATAAATAAAAAAAAACAATTGTAAGCATATTTTAATAATGTAAAATTAAGAAATAATATAATTAAGACAGTCTTGTATCTTCCATCAAAGTCGTCAAACAATAAATTAAATAAATAAAAAAATAAGAAAAATAAAAATACTGTTGTTTTTTTTCAAAATTAAATTGCATAAAATAAATTTGATTCACGTGATCAATCAAAAAACGACTATTAAAAAAAGTATATCTACTTGAATCACCCATTATGTATTTGTATGTATGTATATATCGAAACACTATGTATAGATGTGTAATTAAATGAAATTTGAATTGATATCAATCAAAGATAAAAATAAAAGTATGTGGAGTATTAAAAACCGATTTTTTTTTATCCTCAAAGGATATCTAAACATTCTAAATAAATTTGCTTTATAAAAGAAACAATCTTACATACCCTCCACCTAACTATAATGAGAAATTCAAACCTACAGTGGTTATAGGACTAGAATATCCTTAATATCCTTTTCTATTCAGTCTTAGTGCAAAATTTATTAGTATTTTATATATTGTTTGAAAGACAATTTCACGACCAACATAATTTATGTTAAATATTTTGAAATTTTATCTAATTTCAAGCATTTATAATTGATGTAATTACCGATTCTTACTGTAATTTGGAGAGTTTGGCTGATATTCATAACAATCTTGAGTGTAACTTAGCAATTTATAATAAAAATGGTATAAAAAGTGTAAGATTATAAGGTGAGGCTTCTTTTGGTTGAATTTGATCTCAATAATGTAATTTTCAAGAGATACGAGTATGGGTGACATAGTAGAAACAGACCAATTATCCAGTAATGTGATTTGGTTGAAATTCATCTCAATAACGTTATTTACAAGGGTTGTTTGGTTGGTTGTTATACTCGGAAGTGGAAATAATGTGTGAGTTATTGCCAAATAAGGACTGATAGCTATAAAATTCAGTAGCATAATTACCATATAACCGATATTAGTATGATTTCTGGATTACAATTTCTGATGTGCATAAAATGTGATTCGATATCGATATTTATTAGACACTAGCTTCTCCCTGCGCGCGTTGCTACGCTACCAATTAAAATAAATTTGAAAGAAACACATTACACAAATATTCATTCATTTTAAATAATTTTATTGATTTTGCTCGTTTTGAAAAAAAGTAGGCGGGGTCTTAGTTATATTCCGTCAAATTTTTAGTAAGATCGGTCCAGCGGTCTGGCCTTCGCGGCAGGCGTTGTCCGGCAAGAGATGGGGCGTGGAGTATGAATATTAATTTTTACCTCCCCTAGAGTAACATGTGTATTCGATTTGAAGTAAATATGTTAAAATCCGAGTAGAATCAATTACACAATTTAAAAAAGTAGGAGTGGTCGGAAGAAATAAGAAGCTTTGGCACATACAATTTTTATTTTTACCTCGTCTTCAGTAAGATGTGTATACAAATTGTTTCAAGCAAATCTGTAAAAACCCATGCAGATGAAATAAATCAATTAAACAAAAGTGGGCGTACCAACTGAGAAACCTTCCCGGAGTCATACACAACAACTTTGCCAAAGATCATCACATGACCAAATGCATAGTTTACGATTCTATAAAGGACATACATACAAACATTAAATTTTTGAGATGGGGCATGAAAGTGGGCGTGGCAAATAACATTTTTATTTTTAACTCGCCTTCAGTAAGATGTGGATACAATTTGTATGAAATAAATCTGTAAAAACCCATGCAGAAGCAATTAATCAATTTAAAAAAGTGGGCGTTAGAGCAGGCGTGGTCGTACCAACTCAGAAACCTTCCAGGTCTCATGCACAACAACTTTGCCGAAGATCATCGCATGATCAGATGCATAGTTTAGGAGTCTATAAAGGACATACATACAAACATTAATTTTTATATACATATGTATAAAAATGACTCCGTAGTTGTTGTTGGTGATTATGCAAGGTACTCTGTAAGTCACTCGGAATATAACATACTTAATCATTCCCTATACAAGAATTACTTATTGAAAACAAAACAAAATTTTTATAATTTTTAAGGAGTTTCCTTCAGGCTAATTTGGTCAAATATTTGTTTCCAAACGTAAATAAAAAACTTGTTCGATTTTTATTTTTTATTTTATTTACCCAACGTTTCGTTAGTTTTATTCTAACTTCTTCAGGGGTCTCGTTCTAAATAATCTAGTGACAAAATTTATTGTTTTATTACACAGCTTTAACTTATTAACTTATTATATAGTTTTACTTACAGATTTAATGTTTTTTATCATTGGATATTAATTTTTATTATTAATTAGTTACTAAAATACTAAAAAACGGGACATCACGAATAGAATTTTGGTATAAATAATCAAATAATTAATAAAAATATAATATACAATAAACGACCACAAAACTTAAGTCAAGTTTAACTTAAAGCTAATATCACAGAACTGATTTAATTAGTAATTGCAGAGGAGTATTGAAGTTTCGTGTTGTCTTTGTCTTCTTTCGTGTTCATTGTTGTTTTTATTTTTTGTTGTATACGTAAACTCTCCAGTGTATACCTTTTGTTTTCCTTCCTTTCTATATCTAATATTTTAACATTGTCAAAATCTGCCACATGATTGCACTCTTTTACGTGCTGGGAAAGTGCCGTCGATATTTTTCCATTTCTTATATCTTCATTCTTTTTGTTGTGCCAATATACACCAAATTGCACATCTCCCCCTCGTTTCCTTCACATTTTATTTCGTACACAACATTGTCTGTTTTTAATTTGTCCATCTTCGGTTTGTTATTCGTAAATAGCTGTCGTAATGTGCTGTTTGATTTGTATGCAATTGTTGTCTTTTCAACTACTTATTCCGATGCTGTGTATGATGTTAAAAGTAATTATCCATATGAGATTGCATCCAACCAAATTATATCTTTTCCAACACTTGATTTTAACTCTATCTTAATTAACCTGAAAAAATTAAAGATGGCATTTACTCATGGTCCTGATGGTGTTCCCGCTGGAATTTTAAATCACTGTGCTGAGTCTTTCACTATACCATTAACTATATTATTTAACATTTCGTTAAAATTTGGCTATTTTCCCGAATTTTGGAAAAAATCTTATATTATACCTCTGCATAAATGTGGCAATAAATCTGATATTGCTGATTATAGAGGAATTGCCAAATTAAATGCGATACCAAAAGTATTTGAAAACATAATTACTGATATTCTATGCCATCAGACATCATCCTTATTATCACCTTGCCAACATGGTTTTAGAAAAGGCTGTTCGACTATAACTAATGTTATTCAGTTAACAACTGAAGTTAATTCTGCATTTGAACATAAAAAGCAAACGGACGTTATATATACGGACTTTAGCAAGGCGTTTGATAAAGTTAATCATTCGCTTCTTTTACGTAAATTGGATCTCTTGGGTGTTACTTCTAATAATTTAAATTGGATAAAATGATATTTGTCGTCAAGGAAACAGAATGTTCGATTCAACAACTGTACATCTAAATGCATATCTGTTTCATCGGGTGTACCCCAAGGAAGTCATCTTGGACCACTGCTATTTTCATTGTTTATAAATGACCTCCCTAATAGTATAAACCATTGTAATATCCTAATGTATGCTGATGATGTAAAAATATTTTTTTCTTTTAACGATTATACTGGCCATGATTTCCTTCAAAATGATCTTGATAACTTTTTCCGTTGGTGCGATTATAATATGATGGAGCTAAACCTAAAAAAATGTAAATATGTACATGTGGTTTTATAGGAATAATTTCTTAGCGGTCAACTATTACCTCGGTAATCATTATTTGGATCTTGTCGAATCATTTATTGATCTTGGAATCTTACTTGACATAAAATTAAACTTCATACCTCATATAACTTTAACTGTAAACAAGGCTAGAGGTGTCCTTGCTTTTATAAAGCGTTGGTCTAAGGAATTTTGTGATCCATACATAACTAAACAACTGTATGTATAGCTAGTTAGGCCCATTCTGGAATATGGATCCTTATTATGAGATTTATAATGAACAAATTGAGTCCGTGCAAAAACAATTTTTGCTTTTTTGTTTAAGAAGTTTTCAATGGAATTACTCTAATTTACCATCTTATACGAGCAGATTGGCTTTAATTAAATTACCCACCTTGAAAAGTCGACGTATTATGTTAAATGTATGTTTTATGTTGAATATTGTAAATGGAAATATTCATTGTGAATATCTTTTAAAATTTGTAAAATTTAATGTTCCACGTCGTAATTCTCGATACTATAAGCCTTTACATGTAACATTCTGTAGTACAAATTATGTTGTTAGAATATGTAGAAAATTTAATGATTTATACCAATTTATTGATTTTGGTCTCAATTCTAGTATTATTAAATGTAAAATTATTGTCTTCCTCAATTGTTAAGTTTCTTTTCTTTTTATTTTCATATTTCTAATTTAAGTAAAAATAAGTAAAATAAAAAAAAATAATTAAATGCCTAAACCAAAATTAGATATGATTAAATATTTACGCCTACTGGTCCGATCACGCCCATTTCTCCCCTGACTATTCACATTAGCAAATAATCAACGTGCACAAATTTCTAAGACTCGGGATATCATAGTACTGTAGATATATGATATTAAATGTTTACTTTTTATGGGAGCTGCCACTCCCACTGATCCGATCCCGCCCATTTGTTTCCTGATTATTCAAATCAGTAACATATGGGATACTGCAATGTTTCAAAACTCTTGTTATCACAATAGTCAAGATATATGATGTTATCCAATTTATGTGGGAGGGGCCACGCCCACTTGAAATATATATAGCCGAAAAGCTAATTTGGACTATAACCTTTCAAATGAAACCGGTTTGGGCCAAATCGGTTGGCCCAAAATACAAACATTGTATTTTATATATATATATATATATATATATACAGATTATTGATGGTTAACTTGTTTTTCTAAAGTGGTGTGTATGTACGTATATGTAAGCAATAAAAAAACAGGGTCCGATCTGCTTAAATTTCGGAAATGAATTCAAATAAAGATTTCATGTATTTTTCTGAATTTTATGTGTTTTTTTTTGAAAAACTTACCTATAGCTTTTAAAAAATCACCCATTATAAAAGATCTATGTGTATTAAAGTGATTTTTGGAATAGCTCTTCATAAAGTGAATATGACCAAATATGGACCGAAATTCACAAATTTCTATGGCATGATTTTTGTGTATATGTAAATAATCTGTGTAAAGTTTTGAGTCGATACCGATATTTATAAGATATATATTTATAAAGATAAATGCTTTTTCGTATGTGGTCCTTATATGGGAGCTATGACCTATTATGGACCGATCATCACAATATTAATACAATTTGTATATCTGTAAAAATTATTTGTGTCGAATTTTAACTTGGTAACAATATTTATACCTAATTTATACGTATTTAAGTGAATTTTAGATGTGGACTTTATATGGGGTCTATGGTCAAACATGGACCGACCAAAATAGAATTTCGTTTTGCGATTTCTGTTTACTTGACACTTATTATTGCTGAATTTTGTAAAGGCATTTATTTATCATTGAGCCATATCTCTGGAAGATATTTGTATGGGTGCTATGAGAAATCATGGACCGATTCTTACTATTTTCCTCAGAGCTTCTTTTTTTTATCATAGAAATAACGTGTGCAATATATTTCAAAAAATTGCAAGAAAAATTTTTAACAATATAAAATTTGTATAAAGGTTGTCTCACGTTTTGGGCCATAACTCTGGCCCGAACTGCTTATAAGAATTATAAATAGTTTTTTGTAAACTCTGTTGATTTTGGTTGTGTAATTTGTACGTGAGAGTGTTTTAACGATCAATAATAATGTACTTTTTTCAGATGAATAATTCTCAATGTTGCACAAGCACACATGTTAAAATCGAAAACTTGTTCTTATTTACGAAGGGGTTCTCTTCACTTATATAGTTGTTACTTTTTACAATATATGTATGTTAATCAGCGGGAGATTCACGATTCTAAAATAAGAAACTATTGTCAAAATATATTATAAGCACAAAATGTTATACAGGGTGGGGCAACATAACCCCCCGATTTTGTAACGCAATAAATAAAAAAGTATTAGAGATATTTGTTTATTTTTTTAAATTATGTGTAGGAAATATCGTAAAGTTTTTTTTCACATAGTTTTGAAAATCATATCGGCCAAGTGACGCCCTCCATTATCGATGCACTGAACGAACCGATTTCGCGTGTTTCGCATCACCCTCTCCAACATGTCGACCGGTATGTTCGCCACTTCCTCGCGGCTGTTGGTCTTAAGGTCATCAAGAGTCCGTGGACGGTTATTGAAGACCCGGGACTTGAGGTAACCCCACAAAAAGAAGTCGCACGGGGTTAAATCAGGCGATCGTGGTGGCCACTCCAAATCGCCTCTGAGAGAGATGAGGCGTCCAGGGAAGTGCTCCCTCAACAAAGCCATCGAACTCCTCGCAGCGTGAGCCATTGCTCCGTCCTGCTGGAACCATACGTCCCCTAAGTCCATTTCATCAAGTCGGGGGACAAAAAACGCCTCAAGATTGGGCAATTGATTGTCTCACTGCCTCGATGTTTTCAGGAGATCTGATGGGGCGGACGCCTACAGGTCTTTTTTCCACCGGTTTCACGAAAACATTTGACCCAATCAGCAATGGATTTATGGTTCGGAACAGGGGCCAAGGGCGCGAGATTAAACCGATTTCGGAACTGACGCTAGGCTGTGATGACTGAGTTGCCATTGGATAAATAGGCCTCTACGGCGAACGCTCGTTGCTCTTTACTCCACCGCATGATCACGACTGGCCTTGGTGGTAACAAAACTTTGAAACCTTATCTATCAATTGAGACCACGCCCACCCATCCACATTATCATTGAGCGGAATGGCGCTCATTTCAAATCGGGGGGTTATTTTGCCCCACCCTGTACACATTTAATATTTTTTGACAAAAATTAAAAAGTCCTTGATTATAAAATCCGATTAATCGATATTCAAAAACCCAGATGTACCATTTATCTCTTATAGTTTTCGAGTTAAAATCCCGGTCCGGTATTTTTTAAATTTTCGGGCAGAATTTTTGATAGATTTTCCTCAAATTTCGCATCTGACATAAAATACTTCAATGCAATATCGTTTCGAAAATAATTTTTAATCTTTTTCGGCAAAAAAAAAAGTGCTTTAATCTCTTTTTATTAAAAAAAAAAAACTTTATTTAAAAATATGTGACAAAGATCATCTATATACACTGCCGCTCACCTGAATAGGTTGAATATTTTAATACATTTTTTACCAGCTATCTCATAAACTATTGCTCAAAAAAGTAATATTACTAATTTTGTTGAGAGATGATAAGCAGTACTTAAAATCTGTGCAAAAAAATTAACGGCAGTATTGAACCGTTATTTAAATAATCTCTATTTAACAAATTTTGCCCAAAAACAGAGCACTTTTTTTTGGCTCATCAGAATAGGTTTACAACAGATTTTATTAGTTTGCACTATTACAAAGTTTTTAAATTTTTAAGCCGTAAAAACAATTTCTAGTTAAAATGTGTAGAGGAAAAACCTTACCTGAGGCTGAAAGGGTCAAAATTAAGTATTATGATGAAGGAGGTCTTACTCACGATGAAATCGCCAAAAAAGAAAAAAAATTAATAGAAGCCAAAATTGTGTAAGTATTTTTTTACGAAAAAACATTAAAGGAGGCACATATAGAGCCACTTCGGCAGCTGAAAGACGAGCAATCGTTAGACCTGCTTCCAATTCGAAGGACTCAGCAACAAAATTAAAAGAAAAAGTTGGTTATAACGCTAGCTTGGTGACTGTTAAACGCGTCATACGTAATGTACAGCATTTAAAAAGATTAAAATTACAAAAAAAAAAAAAAAAACACCGCTTGATGCCATTCAAGAAGCCTGGAGCAAAATCAACTTGGATTACTTGGCCAAATTGTATGTGTCAATGCCAAAAAGGATTTACGAAGTAATTTTGAATAAAGGAGATTATACGCACTACTAATTACTTATAGATTAAGTGAATTGAATAAAAATAAGTTAGATTTTATAAAAAAAAACTTAAAAAATATGTTTTTATTTCTCAAATGTTAAACCTATTCTGATGAGCCAAAAAAAGTATTTTGTTTTTGGGCAAAATTTGTTAAACAGAGATTATTTAAATAACAATTCAATATTGCCGTTTATTTTTTTGCACAGATTTCAAGTAATGCATATCATCTCTCAACAAAACTAGTAATATTACTATTAGTTTATGAGAGAGCTAGTAAAAAAAATGTATTAAAATATTCAACCTATTCAGGTGAGCGACAGTTATACACTATATAAAAGAGTAACGTGACTGACTGACAGACTGATTCATCATCGCACAGCCCAAACCGCTAAAGCTAGAAACTGCTGAAATTCGGGCAATGGGTTCCTTTTACAATATGTAGATCCACTAAGAAGGAATTTTTGGAAATTCGGTCGTTAAGGGGGACAAATGGGGCAAAAACGGGTAAAACTAGTACCTCTATATCTCCTAAACAAATAAACTTAGAAATAATATTTTAAATACGTCCACCTTTAATCAAAAAAAGAGCCGATAGGTGTCTGGTATTTTTTTTGAAATTCGAAATTCAAGTGACCATATGGGGTGAAAATAGTCCCTGTAGAACGCTCCGCTAACATGTATATCTCCTATATAAATAAACATAGAAATAATATTTTAAATGCATCTGGCTCAGATCAATAAAGACTAGAAATCTTTTTGGTAATTTTTTTAAATTCGAATTCCTATGGCCTAAAAATTGTATTCTTTTTTGGTACTTTTTTATCAAAATGTATTTTCTCATTAAAAATTCCATGAACTATTATTTTCAAATAGTACGTAATACGGATAATTAAGAGGTACTTTTTTGAAAATTATTTTTTCACGGGTGACAAAAAAGGGACAAAAACGGGGTAAAAACGGACATTTGATATTATTTATTCAATTTAAAAATAAAAATACGATAAAATATTCTTCCATCCACACAAAACAGAACCCAGATCATGCTATTCATGACTCAAATATAAAGGTATAAAAAGGGCCAAATTTCAGTACACTTATATTGGTACTTTTTTGAAATTCATTTCTACTATTCTATTCTCGCTAACTATGCATCTATGCAGTTGGTACGTCCACGCCTACTCTAACGCCCACTTTTTTAATTAATTACAACGCCTGCCGGGAAGGCCAGACCGCTGGACCGATCTTACTAAAACTTTGACGGGATATAACGAAGACTCCTAAGAATACTTTTTTCGACCGCCTACTTTTTTCAGAAAAAACAAAATCAATAAAATTACTAAAAATTAATTGAATATTTGTGTAATGCCTTTCTTTAAATTAGTTTTAATTGGTGGCGTAGCAACGCGTGCAGGGTACAAACATATTTTCAAACAAATAATCAATACATAGGTAAAAACTTAAATTTAATACAAAATTTAATAACATTATGATTTACTATTCTATTAAATTATTTATTGAGGGTGCTGTTGCTTAATTGGTTAGCGCATTTGATCATTAAGCATGAGTTGGTATTTGTAGCCCGGGTTCGATTCCCAGCCACTGCCACTCAAACAGCATCAGTTTCTGATAATTATTAGTTTTCTATCCATAATAACTAATATTTATCACAGCGCCCTCCTTCGGTGGTATATCATTGAAAAGCACCGAAGTGAAATAATTAAATAAAGGCTATAAAATCAAGCTTGAAAAAATAATGCGCCTACTCACCACCTGAGCCGCTGAAATGTTGCACTAAAAACAAACATGATGCGCATTTGTTACTTCTCGTAAAAAAAAAATAGTACTGCCAGTGTTGGCAATTTAAGGTATGTACATAATGTTTGCGATTTTTATAGCAAATTAAGTTGAAAAGAACGTACATATGTATGTATGCACTCGTATATTTACTGTTAGCGGCTAATTTGGTCATTTTCGTCACCAAAAAAGAAAATTTTGCTTTTCTTCAAGTTATAGAGAAAATAATGTTATGGAAGTTCAAGTTAAAGAAGCAAAACCTACTAGAATTTCTCTCCGAGATGCTGTTGTCACGAGATTTGCTTCAACTTATAGAAAATTCAAGTCAAACTCGTAGTAGTTCAAATTATAGAAGTTCAACTGTATATGAAAATATTTAACATAACAAAATATTAAAACAATTTATGTATAACAAATAGAAAATATTATTAATTATACAATATTTGTAAGTTCTGTTATTATTTAATTATTAAATGTCTGTAAGTCTGTGCTACATTTTCAGTATCTGCTTTCTAGTTAATTATATAAGTTGTAGGTACATTTATTATCTGTAACATCTCGTAACATATAACAACGTTTGTAGTTATTTTCAGTGTTTAATACCGATACATTTTCAAAGTTTGGATAGTGATTTAATTTACTACAATGAGAAGATAACGCAGTTTTTTGTAAAGTAATATTGTCTCTATATCTTTGGTCTGATTTATGTCCAGCAATTCTGGTTTTTAGTTTATTTTTCGTTGTACCTTTATATTTTATTACAATTTTCTTTATCATTTCCATTTTATATAGAACTTTTTACATGTTCCATTTTCCTGTTTTATCTTTTTGTTTTACTAAATAATTTATCTAATGTGTTATACATAAGTCTTGTAAGTCATTCTGTATTTATCAGTATCGAAAATTTTTAATCACCTCAATCGTTCTGATAAGTATTAAAGTTAACATCCGGTGAATACCACTAATTACAACATTCAATTATTAAACAGATAAACAAAACCATATTTTTGCGAACGAAGCTCTTATAGAATTGTATATTGAAAGTGTTAAGCAAAATTGTAAAAATTGTAAATTATGCTTTTGTCAAAACCATATAAAAAACAAATATTGGAATTAGGTCAAAATTAAGTAAGCAAAATAAGTTTATAAAAAGAAAATTAATATGCACACTGCGTAAACTCGTATCTTATTCTAAACACGTTAACTGGCGCCCGAGCAAAGTAAAAGTTATACCCGAATATAGTAAAAGTGTCTTAGTGCTAACAAAATAATATTGTGCAACTAACTGTCCCTAAAATAAAGAAAAAACAAGAAAAGCCAAAATAAATAAAGAGTACAAGTGTCCGAAAAATAAACTGGCATTTAACATTTAATAAATTTTGTGCTAAAAACAAACTAGTTGAAATAACTTTTATAAAAAACCGTTTAAAAGGAAAAAATATTCCAAGGAAATACAAGCGGATTAATTAAAAAATTGTTTTGGAGCACAGACACCTTTTTTAAAAAATAAAAAAATGCTAAAGTACCGTTTTAAAAAATCAAAAATAAGCGAGAACAAAAGCTAAAAGCAAAGAATAACAACGAGCTGAACTACCGTTTTAAAGCCAAGGAAAATAAGCAGAAGGAGCAACTAAAAAGGCATACCAGACAGACTCAACAAATCAGTTACTGGTGACGTCAGCCGTACCCGAGTAGACCTTCAACTTCAAAAAGGATAAATACGGACCGTACAAGCAGCATACTGATCTTTTTATTGTAAGATAATTGTAAAACCCTTAAATTTTAAAAATATATAAAATTATTGTTAAGCTAAAAAATCATTTTGATGTCTAAAATACTTATCGATTATTCAAATTAAATTGAAGTGAATTGAACTTAAATCTTATAGTTTTCTAAAAAGCAAATAATCACCTTTGCTTTAAAATTTATTTGAATTTCTTTCCAAAGATACTACTTACTCTTAAACTACGAAATATATTTTCATTTTAATATTGTATAAAAATATATAAAATTATTCGGAAACTTACAATATAAATTTTTTTTGATAAAAAAAAAACACACACACATACATAATGGAACAAATTACAGAAGCAATTACACAACTAACTGGTGCAATGAACGCACAAATAGAACAGGTAATCCTACCACTGAGGAATCAAATCTTGCCTTACCCAAAACCGCTAAAGACTTAGATGATATACGTAAACTCCCAGACTGCGTAAGGGACTTACAAATTTTTGAAGGTAATCCTGTTCAATATATTTCCTGGATCCACAGTGTGGAATCCATCTTAAAAGACTATGAAATTGTAAAAGATAAACCAGTATACAGAGCAATATTACAACATATTAGGCAGAAGGTTAGAGGACCGGCTGACACAGCTCTCAATTCTTATAACACTTTTGACGAAAGCTGGGATAAAATAAAAAATTGCTTGTCTTTGCACTATGAGGACAAAAGATACCGTCAAACATTAGAGTATGAGCACAGTATTATGCGTCGAAGAAATAACACTATAGACGAATTTTATGCTAGGGTAAACCACCAGCTTTCACTAATTATAAATAAATTGAATTTCAAAATTTAAATTTTAGAAATAATACTATTCACCCACGATATTCTAATGGCGTCACCACGCCAATCAATCAGATGTCTAGAAACACAAATTCCAGTAAGCCACAAGCAACACAAAAACCGCTGAATGTTCACGAAAAAGTACGAATCTACAATACGCCTATACAGCCTCATTTACAAACCATACCACCTCCTAGGCCTACTCAGCCGAAACCACCAGTACCAATGGAAGTAGACCCTTCAATAAGGTCTCGACAAATAAATTATATGAATAGGCCCGAAAAATCGCCATTACCATATTCTAGTAATAATTCCTCAAATATACCGCGAAAACAACAGCGAGTATTTAATATTGAAACCGCAGACAGCCAGGAACAATACCCTTCATATGACGAAAACCAACAGGACAATGAAGACCTTTCAGAAGATAACTGCTACGAAGAGGACACTGAATTTGGCCTAAATGAGCTAAATTTTACGACGGACACATATCCAGCGTTCCTTACTTAGAAGTGCGTTCCAAAAACAACAAAATTTTTAAATTTTTAATCGATACAGGAGCCAACAAAAACTTCGTTTCGGAAACATTCCTACAAAATTCCAAACCTGTAAATTCTATTTTTAAAATACAGTCGACAACAGGTCAGATTCCAATTACTCACAAAATTTATAGCACCTTTTTTAAAACACTAGGCATAAACAAAAATTTAGTTTTCTTTGTTCTTCCTGGATTAAAATCCTTCGATGGGATCATTGGCGACGATACACTAAGGCAATTAGAGGCAGTAATAGACAGAAAAAGCAACACGCTTAAGCTTTACAATGGCTCTATTATTAAACTTAAATCAAAAATTTCTGAGCAACTCAACAATATAAACACTATAAAACATGAAGATAGAGAAATTGAGAATTTAATAAACGAAGAGCGCCCACTATTTGGTCCAGTATCTGATAGTGGTGTGATTGAAACCAACGTTCGTGCAGAGATCAGGACCTCAACTGAGGAAGCAATCTACACAAAATCATATCCCTATCCAAGACATTTAAAACACGAAGTGGAATCTCAAATCAAGCAAATGCTGGAACAAGGAATAATTAGATCTTCCAAAAGGCCCTACAACTCACCCCTTTGTATTGTCGAAAAAAGCCCAAACCAAATGGAGAAAAACAGTTTAGAGTCGTAATCGATTTTAAACGACTAAATGCAGTAACTATTGCCGATGCCTATCCAATACCAGATATTAACACCACGCTTTCTAATCTTGGAGAATGTAAGTTTTTCACTACTCTCGATTTAAACTCTGGACTTCACCAAATTAGGATGAAAGACAAAGACATAGAAAAAACTGCATTTTCTACAAATAATGGGAAGTTCGAGTTCTTCTGGTTACCTTTCGGCCTTAAGAACGCCCCTTCAATATTCCAAAGGATGATAAACGACGTACTACACCCATTACTAGGAATACCCTGCTACGTCTATATAGACGATATTATCGTTTTTGGAAGCAATAGGAATGAGCACATCGAAAACTTAAAGAAAGTATTCGTTTTATTGGAAAAAGCAAATTTAAAAGTAAACCTCGAAAAATCAAAATTCTTACAGACTAGTGTGGAGTTTCTCGGACATACAGTATCCCAAGATAACATTAAACCAGATGCAGGTAAAATAACGGCGATTCAAAACATTCCAGTTCCAAGAAATCTAAAAGATTTAAAAAGTTTTTTGGGATTAGCCTCATACTACAGGCGATTTATAAAAGATTTCGCTGCTGTAGCAAAACCGTTGACAAATCTACCTCGTGGAGCAAACGCTCAAATTAAGGCGAACCAATCCAAACGTGTAAACATCAGCTTGGACGAAAATGCCATACAATCGATTAAAAACTTTAAAGAACTACTGATGTCAACAGAAATTCTAGCATATCCTGACTTTGAGAAGACCTTTATTTTAACAACGGACGCCTGAAATTATGCAATAGGATTCGTTCTCTCGCAGGGAGAGCTTGGAAAAGATCGACCGATTATATATCTATCCAGATCCTTGAATAAAACCGAGGAAAACTATTCTACGATTGATGTTGGCTATAGTTTGGTCTCTTGACAAACTTCGCTCTTACTTATATGGAGCTAAGGAAGTAAAAATTCTCACCGACCATCAGCCACTTACTTTTGTATTAAGTATGCCAACAATAATGCAAAACTAAAAAGGTAGAAAGCCAGGATAGAGGAATATAATTATAAACTATATAAACCAGGTAAAACAAATGTTGTCGCTGATGCTCTATCACGCTTGCCAACGGACGATTGCTCCCAATACAGCGCTGAAGAGGATGGTGCACTACTAATACACCATTGTGAATCTCCGATAAATGTTTTCAGGAACCAAATAATATTTATGAACGGACTGAAGTCAAACTATATGGAAGTTCCTCATGACAAATTTCAACGGCATTACGTAAGACTTGAAAACCTTAACGAAAAAAGACTTATTCAGGCTCTAAAAAGCAAATTAAACCCAAACGTAATAAATGGCATTAAAATTCCAGAAGAAAGGCTCACAATATTGTAAAAGGTATACACGGAACACTTTTCTAAATTTAAAATCAGAATTAAATGGAGCTATTGAAAGAGTTCATTCGACAATTGTTGAAATGCTCAGATGTCTAAAAGAAGAATTTCCGGATTTTACGCTCAAAGAATTAATAAACATAACTGTCGACAGGTACAACAATATGGTACATTCCGTCACTAAAAGGAAACCAGCGGACATATTCTTCGGACGAACAGAAAGAATTAACTACCAAAAATTAAGCGACTTTAAAACAGTAGTGAATAACGACTTACGCAACGAAATTGCTAGGAACCAGCAAATCAAACTGTATAGAGAAAACGCAAAGAAGCAAAAGCCTAGAGCATACAGCCAAGGTGACATTATATACAAATAAAAGGCAAAGATAAACCTATTTTTATAAAGCAAATTGTTGGGAAAGACACAATTACAACAACAAATAATAAAATAATTCACAAGTCCCATCTAAAACACCAATAAATTTTTTTACAGGCTTCTCATTGACTGGACACACGCAACGGTTAACATTTACGAATACAACAGTCCACTTGTTACGATTAAGCAAGGTACTGGAAACATAAGCAATGGAAACTACAGGATAATCCACACAATCGATCTAAAAGAGTACGAACTGGCTATTGCAGAAATCAGACCCATAATTCACCTTCAATCTAAGAAAACTGGATCACTAGGACTACAAATGGAACACCAACTCGAGCAAATAGAAAATCTACTGGATCAACTCAGGGTGAGAAACTCGCCCAAGTATAAACGCTCAATTAACTGGATAGCATCCGCGTGGAAATGGATAGACGCTACGGATTGGGACAAAATTTTGGAAAAAACTAGTGATGTTATTGAAAACAACCATAGGCAGTACTCTGTAAACAAATACTTAATTAAAACTACAAATAACCTTTTAGATAATTACAATAAAATAGTTGCAGACTCCAATAAGGATAATACACTAAGCCACGCACAAACACTTTTCAACAAACTCGGGTTAATAAAGGAAGAAATAGCCCAGATAGTAATGACAAGTCAGTTGGCCAAAAGAGGTATAGTACATTCACATTTGCTCAACAAAGGCGATATTCTGAATATCCTGTCACAAACGAATACACTTCCTTACAAAAATGAGCTTGAAGCTTTGCAATTCGCAGAACCTTCAATGGTCATAAAGGACTCACTTTTATTATACATTATTTCTATTCCGCAAACCGAAGATACCGTTTTTAATAACGTTGTCTTACGTTCAACAATTAAGAATAAAAAGCGAATTTACCTTAAATTCAAAAATGTACTAATTTCTCCAAAGGAAAAGTATGGCGTAATTGGAAAATATTTAGAAATCGACAACGTCACAATATGCAAACAAAGTCAAATAGAAAAATTAAATAATGACAACTGTATTGTGAGGATACTCGAAAGCGAAGCAGCATCATGCGAATATCAGATTGAAAAACAACATGTAGTGGAACTTGTACTAGAGGGAACGCTCTTTGTAACAAATTTTATAGGAAATATAACCTACAATAATAGATCCCAAGAGCTTAATGGCACCTTTATCATAAATTTTTTTAACGAAACAGTTACAATAAATAACGTCAGCTATTTGAATTGGCAGACAGCATCTTTTCAAATACTTCCACCAATAATAAAAAATAATGTGACTGAAAATGAAGTCAGGTTAGACCTGCAATATCTCCATCACCTTCATCTAGGCAATATTAAACACATAAAACACATTTCCTTTAAGGGCTTAATTTTTATTAGTTCTAACTTCTTAATGGTTTTCATAGGGTTTTTCATAATCATTTCTTTTCAACTTTATTCAAAATACAAAAATACTCCCCTGGAGTTCTCCAAATCCCACCTATGACAAATTTTCCCGAGATAAAAATAAATTACCCATAAAATTTTAATAATTAGTGGGTGAATACCACTAATTACAACATTCAATTATTAAACAGATAAACAAAACCATATTTTTGTGTTTCTTGTATTGTTTTTATTATTGTCTATTTGGAGAATAATTGTTAGTTGTTCACTGGAAATTTTGTTGATCTTCAGAAATTGAGACTACTCAGATAACACTCCACTGACAGATGTGCATTGAATTTCTACCAGTTTAGCTTCTTCCTTTACCGATTTGAAGCATTGAGCCTCCGCTAGAAGAACATCAAGTTGAAGAAGTTCAGAAGATGTATCCAAAGTGTTTAAAAGATTACTACGTTATTGGGCATCTTTAGATGAGCAATCATTTCAGTTCATCCGTTGTCATTTGATCGCGAACAAAAAATGCATATTGCTTATTTACCCTTGCAGCATGTGAGAGCGAATTATTTATCCTAAATTTAAATAAAATTTGTTACCAAACAAACTTAGTTTCATAAATTTATTATCTATAACAATTAAAACATTCAAATTGTCAGGTGCTAAGCACCGTAAAAAAATTACCTTCCAAAACCTTCTTTTTTTCTGAATATGATAAAATTTTATGTACAAGTAAATTTCGTTTATTTTAATTTTCTTTTCTAAAATTAAATATTTTTTTCTTATGTGTAATATTGTTTATTCATTCAAATATTTTTTTTATATTGTATAAAACTTACTTCGATTTTGTTTTGTAAAATATTTATTAATGAAAATAATTTAAAAATTCACATAAAACTCACCACTTACACCTCAGAAAACTAACAGCTATATGTATAAAAATTTACAGTAGGTTTAAAAACCGTTTTTAAGCAAAATTCCTTAAAGTTACATTCATAAACGATTAATAGGCTATTAAACGGTTAATACAGCATCAATCAAATCTGAAATTTTATTGTAGGTTTTACCCTTCTTTAACCCTAGAACACTAACCTTATTTTTTATACGTTAACACTAATCATTAGTCCAATCGACTAACATATATGTATATATAACCGATTTTTTCGATATCTATAATGTAAAATTGGCACATCTAATAAATGTTGATATTTGATTTATTATAAATGTAAATAAAACAAGAAATTTTAGTTTTTAGTTAAGTTTAGTTTTCATTTAAAATAATATATTTAATAAAAATACTTTTGAGATCACTTGTTAAAAATAATAAAAAATAACAGAAACAAAAAATAAAATCACAGAATTCATTACAAACAATAAAACTTAAATTATATAAAAATTAAATAAATGAGAATTTGTTCCTCTTACGAGGAACTAGAAGGCAACTTCGAATAAAAGAATTTTATATAAAAATTAAATGCAAAAAAAAATTAATTTTTTTCATTTTTAAAACATTTGTTGATTAAATGAGAATTATTCCTCTTGCGAGTATTTGAAAATTTTAAAAAAAAACTTTTTTTTCGAAGTTTTACTTCAAATTAAATATACAAATTGTTTGAAAACAATTGTGTACACTACAATTTATTTTTGTATATTTCTGTTATATGTTTCACATAGCTTTCCGTTGGAAAACATAAATGTAAAATCATACAAAAATATACAAAGAGACACTAGCAAAATGTAATGAATATTCTGGCCTGCTAAATCCGTCATCAGCATTCTTTGTGTCTAATAGTGTTTATTTTCAAACCTTGTATATTTAACTTTTTTTATATGTATATTAAATGAGAATTATTCCTCTTGCAAGTATTTGAAAATTTTTAAAAAAATTTTTATTCGAAGTTTTACTTCAAGTTAAATATACAAATTGTTTGAAAAACAAAAAAAATATAAAAATGTTAGCGAAAACGTAAGTGATGTTAGTCGAATCGACTAAGGTTAGTGTCATGGTGAAATAACTCACCTTGTAGAGTATGGCAATATTACAACAATACAAAAGCAACAGAAACAACATGGTATTTTTGTTTTTGCTTTCATGTTTGTAATGTCGAAAACAACTGGTTATTGTTTACAAACATTTTTGCAGGAAAAATAAATACATACATACATACATACAATTTTTTTAATTTCAAGATGAAAATAAAAATAATTTATAAATTTTTTTGTATAACTTGATACGTTTGCTATTTTTTTAACACAACTTGAGCATACATACATAAATATGTATATAAGGTTTGACATAACGAACATGACTAAAAAAAAAACAGCTGGCGTTTCAACACTACCTTGTAGAGTTATTTCACCATGGTTAGTGTTCTAGGGTTAAACCAAAAATAAAATGACACTTTGCCGTTTTGACATTTTGTTTAAACACATGTTTATATATGTAAGTAATATGTAAGTAATAAAACAAATACATGTAAGTATAAAACAAAGAAAATAAATTTAGAAATGCCGCCTTAATAAACTTTTCCCACACATTTGTCCAGACCGCAAAAGTCTACTTAACACGTATACACCGATTTAAATACCTTGATTTCCAATTTATTTTCCGCTTCTATTTGATTTTTGAGCAATTCCATATGAAAGCGATCACCTTTTGGACGACCCCTCTCCGATTTTAAAATAAATAGTCTCAATCGATTGCCCAGCAAAAAATAATGTACCTACATATTTTTTTTTTATAGTGACTGGTTTAGTGGTGGTGTACACCACTGTCACTGACAAAATTGAAGAATTCTTCATAAGGGACCTCATTGAAAGTTGTTTAAAAAAAAACTACTAAAGCGATCGCAACGAGTGATAGCTCGTTGGAAAGGTATTGAATCAGGCTTTAATTGAAAAATAAAATTTTCCTAATTTTTCTTAGAAATTTACCTTTAAATTTTCCCATGAAAATTAAATTTTCCGATTTTCCACAGAAGCTCCTAAATTTTCCGGCTAATTTTTTTTTTTTTGGATTCCTCATAATTTTTGCTTTAAGAATCAGCAATAAAAAAAATGGGCCCCGACTCCTTGTTTGGACAGGAAAAGAGCATTTAAGAGACCACCTTGTTAAAAATACATTTCAAAAATTATTTTACAGTTAAAAATACATTTATGAAGAAAAAATCTGTCTTATTTTGCTGCTTATACTTACTTTCGATATATCTATATGAATTTTAGTTGAAAACAAATTACCAGCAGTGGTGAACAAAATAGCGCTTGCAATGTGTTCATAAACATCCCGCGCCGCCCTGAAACATTTTTTCAGAATATGGGCAACTGGACAATTCCTGTAATGGGTCGGGTTATGTCTCCTCGCTGAGACTTCAATTTCACTACACGTACACTGCCGTCAGCACCTGAATAAGTTTCTATTACCTAGGCCATAAGCCATTTCGAAGGAGGAATTTGTTTATCTTTTATCACAACCACAATACCTGCTGCTAAATTTGGCATAGTTTGTTTCCATTTAGGTCTCTGTTGCAGTGACGTCAGGTATTCTTGATGCCATCGCTGCCAAAATCCTTGGAACATATTTTGAATATGTTGCCAGTAACCGAGTTTATTGGGATTTATTTCTATATATTCTCCTTCAGGCACTGTGGTATAGGGTCGACCGATAAGAAAATGAGCTGGTGATAGATAACTACATTCTGTATATGGGGCACTACCAAGAGGTCTCGAATTAACAACGGCCTCAATTTGAGTCAATAAGGTGTGCATCTGTTCGAACGTCAATTCCGTATTCATATAACCCACTTGAGGTGCAGTTTAATAGATCGAATCGCAGACTCCCAAATTCCACCCAATTTAGAGCCAGTGGTGGAATTCCATTGTATTCCGTCTTCAGCTAAAAATGCGGAGACAATTCATTATGGACTTGCGACATAATTACTTTGTGCATCTCGCTCAGTTCTCGAGTGACACCAATAAAGTTTCTTCCGTTATCGCTATATATCTGGCGACATTTTCCTCTACTGGCTGTAAATCTTCGTAGGGCAGCAATAAAACATTCCGTGCTCAGATCTGTTGCAAGTTCGAGGTAGATGGCAGTTGTAATAAGGCAGACAAATAAGCAGAGTTATACTTTAGATTTTCGAGCGTTTCTTCCAGCATACTGTTTCAAAAGTAGGGGCCAGCATAGTCACAGCCAGTATTTTCAAATGGAAACGCTTGGCGTACACGAATGCTGGGCAAGTCGGCCATGAGCTGATTGGTCACAAATTGACGCTGACGAAAACATCGTATACATTTATGAATCAATGTTCGAATGAGATTTCGACCGCCTAAAATCCAAAATGTTTGACGTGCAATAACATATAGGGCTGAGACACCTGAGTGCAGATTTCTGTCATGTAAATCTTCTAGGATAACTTGGGTGATTCGACTGGATTTTGGCAGAATGATAGGGTTTTGTGTAGCAACATCAATAATCCATTCATATCCAAAATGGGTGAAGTTTCAACAAATGAGGCCGATTTTTAATGGATCGATTATTTTGTAACTGATCTCTGTCATCATTAAATTCGTTCTGTGCATGTTTCAGCAGGACACGTTTGGCATGTTGAATATTAGCAAAGGTGAGACCAGAACGTCTAGCAATGTGATGATATTTTGTGGCATTGAAAAACTTAAACATATACGCCACAATTCTAACCAATTTTGTCCATTTTGAAATCCGATTAAGAATATATTCCATTTTGTTGTATTCCTCACAAGTAGTGACCATAGTAACGACGTTTGATTTAACTGCGGCTAGTGCTTCAGGGTCTGTAATTACATATAATAAAATTATTGGAACGGTTTAAAATAAAATTATATTTTAAATTATCGCTTAGCCATTCAGGTCCCTTCCACCAGTGGTTAAAGCTAAGCAATTTTGAGGCTGATATTCCCCGGGAGGCGCTAGGTTTTTTGACAGTGTTTCATTCCATGTCCAGAGTTCTCTCAGTAAAATTTTGAATCGAACAACAATCGGTACCAAGAGTCCCATTGGATCAAATATTCTGGATACATCAGAAAGTACTTGTCTTTTTGAAAACCCAGAATTTGTTGTAAGGCTGATTTTATAACCAAGCATATCTTTGGCAGGCTTCCAGTGGACCCCCAGAACTTTTTTGATATCATCATCGGGAGTTTTTAGAAACGAAAAGTCACCGATATACGGGAACAATTCCTTAATTCTTATCCAGCGTGAGACAATAAGCTTACTAAGTTATCACGCTTGAAAACTATTTCATATGCAGAAGCTACTCCTGTGAGTACGTCACCAACATAAAAGTCTTCCAGAAGCACCTTCGCAGCTAATGGATGCATTGATTTATAATCATGAGCTAACTGCTCCAAAACACGTACAGAAGGGTAAGGTGCACACGTTGCGCCATACGTCACATAACTGATAATGCTTTACATCTTCTAGGGGTGATTCTCTCCAAACAATTCGCTGGTAGGTTTTATGTTTCTCGGAAATCCATATCTGCCGAAACATCTTCACTATATCGGCAGAGAAGACATAACGATTAAAACGAAAACGAATGCAAACTGAGTTCAATATGTAGAGTATTGTTAAGCGGAATACCAATGGAGTCTTGAAAGGACCCATTAAATACAACACGCAGTTTTTCCCCTAGAACTGGATGGTGGGGCAAGTAGAAGACTCTACCGTCGCTGATCTGTACTTCACTTAGATTGATTTGACTCATGTGACCCAATTGTTTATACTCACCCATGAAAGATGTATAGTGTTTTCAAAGAGTTCCATTTCGTTGAAGTCGTCTTTCTACCGCATAAAATCGGGATGATGCTCCATTAAGTGTGTTTCCAAAACATGGGTCTTCCATTTTGAATGGCAATTCGACCACATATCACATGTTCTGTAATATCCACTCATCTAAATTATGGCGAAAATAATGATGCTGTAGCAGACCTATCTCCGTCTCCAAACTCTATTCCACTACAACAATTTAACGCTCCTTCTCCAGCCGCTGGTACGAGTAATAGGACCTTAATTCAATATTGCCGACAACCACACCGAATAATCAAAATATTATTCCACTACGAGCTATTCCGCCAAAAAAATCTGTTTTTATATCCCGTTTGGCAAGTGGTACATCTATTGACGATGTCCAATTACAGTATTGTATAAACTCCAAGCTTGGTCGTAATGTAAATGTTTTGTTGCACCAATTCAGATTTTCCCAACCGAGATCAATTACTTCCTATAAAATAACTGTTGCTGCAGACCTCTTTGAAACTTTTGTCGAACCTAGTTTCTGGCCGGAAAATACTTTTGTAAGAGAATATATTTACAATGGAAATCCGAGAGTGAATAATATTGCAGTTCTTCCTCAACGTCAATTAATTCAGTAAAAAAACTGAATAATTTCAGTGCTGCCTCATTATCGTTAATCTACCAGAATGTTCGTGGCCTAAGAACAAAATTATCTGATTTGTACTTAGAAAGTTTCACCGTTAATCATGACATCATTGTATTTACTAAAACATGGCTTAATGACACTATTCTTAATACTGAAATTCTCTGTAACAAATATAATATTTGTCGCCGTGATCGAGGTACTTAGGTGGTGGAGTTCTGATTGCTGTTTCGAGTATTCTTCATTCTGAAGTTTTTGAGCACAAATCTTTGCTTGATATCGAATTTATTTCAGTTATCATTAAATTGAAATACAAACGGATAATATTAACGTGTTCATATATCCCGCCCTCGTCCCCTCCATATTTATATTATCAACATAGCGAATCTATTAAATTAGTTACTAAAACCGCAGATGTGAATGACACTGTCATAGTCATGGGCCACTTTAACTTACCCTCTATTTCTTGGGAATTTTTACCTGACGGAATGTATTACGTTCAAACACATTGCCACGAAAATTCGAGATAATTTTTTAATATATTATATGACATAGGTCCTTTTCATATTAACCCCATAATGAATGATTTTTCAAAAATTCTGGACTTAATATTTGTAAATGATAAAGACGACTGTTCTTTTAAACGTTTTCCTTCACTAACAACACCCGAAGACCGGTATCATCCTACTATGGAAGTAGTTATGTTTATGCAACCTCGAAATATTCCGTCAAAGTCAGTCATTAGTGAAAAGGTTTTTTGTTTCAAACGAACTAACTACATCATGTTAAATGAACTTATTGATAATACAAACTGGGCTAACATTTTAACTCTTCCCGCATAAACTTCATTATTTTATGGACTTATGTATTCCAAAACAAACATTTACTTCATTTTCTAGACCACCATGGAATAACAAACAGCTGGCTGTTGCAAAGAATAAGAAAAATAAACTTTATAAAAAATTCAAGCGTTCGGGATCTTCTTCTGATTATTTGAACTACACCGTTAGCCGGCCCAAATATACACAATTAAATAATGTGTGTTACTCGCAGTATTTAAATAAAATTAAAAATAACTTGAAACGTGATCCAAACGTGAAATTCGTTAACACAAAGAAAAAGACAAGCGGCTACCCTGCTGTAATGTCGTATCAACAAAATAAATCTGACAATGTTAAAGTTATATGTAATATGTTTGCGGACTTTTTTTCAACCACCTACATACTCAAATAAAAATTACGATGATACAGTCAAGTACCCATATATATTAGATGAAAATCAATCCATATCCTTACCGTCTCTTGATGTTTCTACAGTCCTAAATGGCATTAAAAAGCTTAAGTTCTCATATAGTTCCGGTCCTGACAATATCCCCAGTAATATATTAATCAATTGCGCCAAAGTCTTAGCTCCTCCATTAACTCTTCTGTTTAACAAATCTATTATTAATGGATACTTTCCAGCAATCTGGAAGGAATCATATATTGTTCCATTATTTAAATCGGGCAGCAAATCTGATGTCGAAAATTATCGAGGTATCGCAAAACTAAGTATTATACCGAAACTTTTTGAAAAATTAATAACCGATCATTTAAACCATCAAGTATCAAATTTATTATCTTCATTTCAACATGGTTTTCAAAAATCTTGTTCTACTACTACAAATCTTTTGCATCTAACAACAGTCATCAATCGCGGCTTTATTCAAAGGATGCAACTGATGTTATATATACGGATTTCAGTAAAGCATTTGACAAAATAAATCATTTACTTCTTGTACGGAAACTGCAAAAATTGGGATTTACAGATCTTAGCGTACAGTGGATACAATCTTATCTGTCGAATAGAATACAAACCGTTCGTTTTAATAACACGTCTTCATATAAAATAAACGTTTGTTCTGGAGTACCACAAGGGAGTCACATTGGTCCGCTGTTATTTTCTCTTTTTATTAATGACTTGCCTAAAATAATTAAATTCTCTAATATTTTAATGTATGCAGACGACGTAAAAATTTTCTTGGCCTATAACTAACCTTTTGATCACTTACGTCTCTAAACCGACTTGGATTCTTTTTTTAATGGAATGTAATGCGCTTTGCAAGGCACAATCCAATTTCAACAAATTTTTTTCTGGGATACCACCAAGTGGAAATGGTTCAAAATTTTCTAGACCTAGGCATTTTATTCGACCCTAAACTGAGCGTTGTTCCACATATTTCTACGATAATAAATAAAGCAAGATGTACACTAGGCTTTATAAAACGATGGGCAAAAGAATTTAATGATCCATATATTGCAAAAACTTTATATACTTCACTTGTTCGACCGATACTGGAATATGGTTCAATAATATGGGACCCGATTTACATTACTCACAGCAATTCAATTGAATCTGTGCAAAAACAATTCCTGATTTTTTGCCTACATGGACTCCATTTCAAACCACTCAATTTGCCTTCATATACTGCTAGACTTGCTCTTATTAAGCTTCCTACATTAAAAAGTCGTAGAACTATGCTGAATATATCATTTATCCTGAATGTTATTAATGGTGATATATGCTCTGGTTTTCTAATCAATGAAATCTCTTTCAACATTCCGCAACGTTTATCCCGTAATTTTACACCTCTATCTGTGAAATTTTATAGAGCCAATTATGCTGACGCTGATCCCCTAAGAAGAATGTGTAATCAGTTTAACCAGTTGTACAGATTTATTGATTTTTCGTTAAATGTTAATGTCATAAAAAAATTATTAATTGTTTTCTTAAACTCTTAATTATTTGTTACATGTATTTTATTCCCATATGCTAAATAACATTTTGTAAACAGTCTGTAAGGAAATTATTTCCATAGACAAACTATGTAAATAAATAAATATTTACCATCACAGGCACGAGCGTGAGTTGATTGAGAGTGAGATTCAACATAGGCATCATCTGGATCAATGCACACTTGATGTTGAGGTTCCTCTAGCTCCCAAAAACTACGGACCTGTCGATATCTACTGTGTGTGATATAAGAGGCATAGATTGATTACTAAACTCCTAAGATCCTTGAAATAGTAATTGTATTTCCTTCAAGTGCCTATTGAAGGTGAAAATATTCCAAATATGTTCAAGTCCAAATAAGATATCAATTTCGGATGAGATGTTATAGTATGGATCTGCAAGAGCGAGATTGTTAAATTAGTGCGCAGCTTGATTATTAAATGTTTGCGTTGGAAGTGATGTAGTTATATTAGGTAATACGTGTACCTCAGTATCAAGGGGGTGTTCTGAGACCCGAGATGTGACAGCATGTACGTGTAACTTCAGATTTAACAGATGAAATGTCGCTGACTAAGACCTATGAGGGAGACCGAGCGAGTCCTAAGCGTTGGGCGCAACTCTAGGTAATGTATGACAGCTTTGACGTGGAATCCAATAACGCACGACAAGCGATCATCTTACCGGAACGGTTTTTTACATATACTAAGGCAGTAGGCATAATAAATTCATGTTGCTTTTTCCATTTGTTGACACATGATTCTAGTGGAAATGATGGCAGTGAGACTGGACATGCAACATTAGCGATGGTTGACCAACGACCAGCAGCCGAGACAGTCTGAGTTTTAGAGGTACCAGTTAATTGTACCGACGAAGTTCCTGCAATAGAAGGCTCGACCGGAGGGGCAGCTGACGGTGCGGCAGTAGGCACATGTAGCAGGGAATGATGACGTCGCTGACAATCTTTGCATTTGTATTTGGATGGACAGTTCAAAAGAGCATGACCAGGTCTGAGGCAATTATAGCATAAGGACGATTCCTTCATTGGGACACAATTGGATAAACGCAATTTGAGACTGAAAAAATGAAACCATATTTAAATAAAACTTAAATTTAAGGAAAAAGTAACTAATTTCGTATTTATCATATGTATCAAGTTAAAAAGATTTTGAATCGTGTTAAATGGAATAAAATCGTGTAAAAAATGTAAAATTTGTTTATTTTCAAACTGTGTTAAATCAAAACCGTGTAAAAACTGAATAAGGTGTAATGATCTTAAACTGGCTGCTTAACTTGCTGCCTGTTGTAATTCATTTTCTAAATCAAATTCATTAATAATTTTTCATATTATTTTTCTTCTGGTTTTAATCTTTTTAATAAATTGTTGTATGTATTTTTTTATAAAGTATCATTTCACTGCCCAAACTCTCCGACTAACCAGATATAACAGAATTTTTTCTGCAGATGTTGAACGGCTCTTAAATACAAAAAGAAGAACTCGCAGAGAGTGGCAGTTGCACAAATCGCCCCAGCTGAAATCTAAACTAAAAGATGGCATAAAAAGGCATAAAGAGCTCTTGGAATGTCGGAAAGATTTATAAGAGATTTATGTGCATTAAAGTGATTTCTGGAAGTAGACTTTATGTGGGGGCTATGGTCAAATATAGACCGATCATCATCATATTGAGAGTAACGAATTATATATACGTATTAACTATTTGTGTCGAATTTAAACTTTCTACTAATGTTAATAAGAGCTTTATGCGCATTTAAGTGATTTTCGGAAGTAGACTTAATATGAGGGCTACGGTTATATATGTATGAACTATTTGTTTTGAATTTAAACTTGACAGTGGTTTTTATAAGGGACTAGCTAAGTACTTCGCTACCCCCTCCCCCTCGTTATAAAATAAAACGTATTTATATATTTACAAACATTTATTATATTTATTAAATTTTAATGTATTTATTACAATGCTTTAGGTTTAGTTTTCCCATCAGGAGCATACACATATACACGGGATATTAACCTTGAGCTTTGTTAACAGTCATCGCAAACGCTAATCGAACAGGAAAAATTTGTTTGGTAAATCTGTTGGTAGCATTGGAATGCGTAACAAAAGTTAATCTGTACTTTTATATTTTCCTGTTATAATGGTCGATTCTATTAAGTTATTTCTCAGTTTTTTTACTGCAAGTCGAGTGCCATTGCAAAGCCGTGGTGATCGATATTACGCAGTTAAATAATTGGCACTCCAATTTTAAGTGGTAGCACATGTGGTGGAAAGCCTGGCACATCGAGTGAATTTAAGAACTCAACAGGATAATTAACGGCCTTACGGGTTGCTTGATTGATTTGACGCATTATAAAGTGATATCCATCTTCTCCATATGGAAAAATAATAGGATACTGAAGCGCGTCATATAAGCGATGCATTTCAGTGGGCAAGGTCATGTCCCATTTTCCACTTATATACTCAAGAATTTATTATTTCGTAAGAATATCCTATTGTGAAAATTTAATGACGATCGGTCCAGTGGTAAAGACTATATTACGATTTTTAATTTTCCTAAAAAGGGGCGTGGTTCCACCCAATACCATATGTACCACATACTATTGACGTATATAGGTAAAAAAATGCGCAAAATATGGCGATTTAAATTTTTGGGTTATATGGGCGTTGCCACCCCCGTTTGTACAATCAAAACTTCATATAGCATATTATTCCTTCTTGAGTCACAGTAACATGCTGTAAAAATTTCATCAAAATCGACTTAGCCGTTTTGGAGTCCATACGATACATACATACATCAATACATACATCCTATTTTATATATATAGATATAGCCCCTTATTCAAAGATAGATTTGCTTAATAAACGTTTGTTAAATTTAATAATCGTTTTTTAATAAGGGGGATAGAAGATAGATTAAAATATATCTTGTGTTATCGAATGATGTAAATATCTTCGGAACTACATAAACGATTTAAGAGTTTGATATCTTGTTTTGAAAACCATGACAACGGCTTTCAAAAAAATATATATATGTATGTATATGTCATTGATAATGCAATATGAAAAAATGGATTTTTTCACGCCCCTCCGCCCGCAGACCGAAAATCAAAAATCAGAGTTCCCTGAAAATTTCATCAAAATCGACTTAGCCGTTTTGGAGTCCATACGATACATACATACATACATCCTATTTTATATATATAGATTTATGCCCATTTACGTGAATTTCGTGGTGTTTGTATGGGGCTATGTCAAAATTATAGATCGATGCAAACAAAATATTGTTCTAAGAATTCACTTTGCATGAAACCTATTATTTTGATAAGATCCTACTGTGCCAACAACAGACGGAAGGATATGGCTAAATCGTCCTAGAATCTTATAAGGACCCAGAATATATAGAGTTTTTGGTTCTTCGATCATTAGTTCGATGTGTTACAAAAGGAATGTTAAACGTGAGTAAAATAATTGTATTTCGAATCATCAATTTGGAGTTAGAAGAAAACACAGTACTAAAGACTGATTATTCAAAAACGATTATTAAATTTAACAAACGTTTATTAAGCAAGTTTCTATATGAAAATCT
Organism: Bellardia bayeri; assembly: GCA_950370525.1. Lineage (NCBI taxonomy): Eukaryota > Metazoa > Arthropoda > Insecta > Diptera > Calliphoridae > Bellardia > Bellardia bayeri. The sequence goes on from OX493264.1 coordinate 58,991,216, forward strand.
GTCTTAATAAACTTTTGTTAAATTTAAAAATCGTTTTTGAATAAGAGGGTTATTAATATCGTAAAAAAACAATCGCAAAACAATTTTTGTTCTGCTCTTTTTATTGACATTTCTCAAGCGTTTGATAAAGTGTGGCATGATATTCTAATATACAAGATGAAATTAAACTTATCCGTAAACACAAATAAGCTATTGGAAAGCTACTTAACGGGTCGAACACTTAAGCTTAAAGAAGGAGATTATTTAAGCTGCGCGCAAACTTTTGATGCAGATGTATTAAGTATCCTGATATACCAGCAAACAATCGTACATACACATCTACATTTGCTATTCTAAGCAATCATGAAAACTCTCATGAAGCATCTCGCAACCTACAATATCATATATCTTAATTAGAAAACTTGTTAAAACAATGGAGAATAAAAGTTAATGAGCAGAAATGCGCACACATAACTTTTACATTGCGTAGAGAATCATGCTCTCCTATTAATATCAATAATCAAGCAAAAACACAACAATCCGAAGTTAATTGTATCGATACACCTCGATCGACGCCTTGCATGAAAATCCCATATAGATGAAAAATTGTCTCAAATGTAATTGCAATTAATTATAATTAATTGGCTCATTGGCAGTAGCGCTAAGCCAAGCTTAGATTGCAATCTCTTACTTTACAACTCAATCATTAAACCTATATGGTGTTATGAAATGCAGCTGTGAGGAATAGCCTCAGCTTCAAATGTAGACAGAATTTAAATACGCCAAAACAAATTACTACGAATGATGCTCCCTGGTATATAAAAAATTCGAATATCCATAAAGACCTAAACGTGCCTTTGGTAAAAACTGAGATCAAGAAAAATCCGGAAAAACACATGCAAAAGCTTGAAGTACACCCAAAACCATTAACTCGCAAAATATTAAATAATAGTGGCTATATTCGGCTAAGAAGAGGGGATACAGTGGAGCTCAGCCGAAGACAAGTAGAAATAATGTCTACTTAGCATACATTATCAACAATTGGCAAATAATTTTCAAAAACAAAATTTAATAATTAAAATTTATGAGATATAGGATTTGAAATACTTATTGCTAGTTCGTTTTTTAATAATATGTAAATAAACAACAGGACAAAAAAAAACTTTCCTATGCATTAAAATGAGAACATACGTGTCAAATAACCAAAAATTTATTAAATGGTAGTTATCAGACATTAGAGAAAATTACTGTATATAAGGAGTACATTGACTACTTGTAAAACTGCTGGGTATTTATTTGCTGACAACACACAAACAAAACCATTAACTAAACTACAATACATACATATTTATTTTGAAATGTGCGTGGGTTTAGCATTTGCTCTTTATTTATGTCTCACCACCTTTTCCTAAATTCATTTGTTCTGAATAAAATTATGTATCCTTTGTTTGATAAGTGTGAATTTTTTATCTTTTCATTATGTCCCTTGTACTACATGCATTATTAATAAACATATGTTTGTCGATGCGGCGAACACTTTCAAGAGGCATATTATTGTCATAATTTAACACTAATTTATCCAATTATGATGTTAAACGTATAATTACCTTTGAGTCACTTAAAACTTATTTAATTTGTTTTTAGATCCACTGCATATGCTCGACTGTACAGTGGGGCAGTATCTAAATATTTTTAAAATAAACCATTTATGGCTAAATTCACAGTCTTTAGTTAGCTAATGGCAAAGGCTTATCTAATGATTCTTTATTCGCAATGCTTAGTTTACCATAAGAATAACAAGTAATAGTTAAACAATAGTTAGTATTTTAGTTTAACAATGGTTAACTAATGACCGAGAATTCGGCCAATAGTAAAACTTGTAATAATACAAATAAACTTACTTTTGAAATTGTTTAAATTATCTAATTTAGATGAAACTTAAGGTACGGTCATACTTGGCAAATATTTTCTCAAAAAATCGTAACCACTTATTTTGGCACAAATTTTTTTGCCGTTGTCTACTCTTACAAGAGTTTTGCAAGATCAAACATCATTAAATAAAACTAAATGTTTGTTGTGTCTTATCCTAAATAAACGAAGGTTTTTTAAATAAATAAACGAGTTCAAATATATTTTATTTAGTGATTACGTCTTTTTCTTGTTAGCCAAGTGTGACCGTACCTTTAGTTACATTAGGTTAATTTCATGAATATACAGTGTATATTTTGCCTACACATTTTTAGAAGAAATTTATTTTTCATTCATACATAAAATTGTAAAATATTTTTTTTGTAATTGATATACATACATAGATAGATATTATGTAGAATAAGAAATCCCAAAAAATAACAAATATTAATTTCTATTCAGAAAGAATTAAACATTTCCAAAAAAAAAGAATTATATTATAACGGGTGGTTAAATTTCAAGGGCCAATGTTGATTTTGAATAAAACACAAACTATTTAGGAAATTATTGTAATTTTATTTTATTATGATATATTGGTGTTACTCAATTATGTATGGAACAAAATATCGGCCAAATGGGCGCCGCGACCACGGCGGAACACCTCCATCCGATGGTCCAAATTTTCGATGACCCTGAGGCATAATGGAGGTTCTATGACGTTAATGTGCCGAATTATCTCATCCTTTAGCTCTTGAATTGTTGCTGGCTTATCGACGTACACGTTTTCTTTCAAATAACCCCAAAGAAAAAAGTCCAACGGTGTCAAATCACATGATCTTGGCGGCTAATTGACATCGCCATTACGTGAGATAACACGGCCATTGAATTTGTTGCGTAAAAGAGCCATTGTTTCGTTAGCTGTGTGGCAAGTGGCACCGTCCTGCTGAAACCACATATCGACCACATCCATATTTTCCAATTCGGGCCATAAAAAGTTCGTTATCATCTCACGATAGCGAACACCATTCACAGTAGCTGCCTGACCGGCCTCATTTTGGAAAAAATACGGCCCGATGATGCCGCCAGCCCACAAACAGCACCAAACAGTCACTCTTTGTGGGTGCATTGGTTTTTCGACAATCACTCTTGGATTCTTATTCGCCCAAATGCGGCAATTCTGTTTATTGACGAATCCACTGAGGTGAAAATGTACCTCATCACTGAAGATGATTTTCTTCGAAAATTGATCATCCACTGTTGCCATTTCTTGCCACCATTCTGCCCATTCACGACGTTTGGAATGGTCAAGAGGCTTTAGTTCTTGAGCCAATTGCACCTTGTAAGCGTGTAAATGCAAGTCTTTATGCATAATGTTCATCAACGACGAGCGTGAGAGGTGCAATTGTTGGGCACAACGACGAGTTGAGGTGGACGGCTCTTCAGCCACACTATCGCGAACAGCAGCAATATTTTCTGCAGTACGAGCTGTACGAGCATGCACTGGTGTTCTCACATCTTCTACAGACCCGGTTTGCTCGAATTTTTCCACGATGTTTGCGATTGTACGCACATTTGGACGATCAAATTGACCAAAAAAATCACGAAGTGCACGATATGCATTTTGATTTGAATGCCCATTTTCATAATAAGTGTGGATAACTTTAACACGTTGTTGGATTGTGTATCTCTCCATGGTTCAAATTGAGTAAGTCTGAAATAGAGAACTGTCGAATAAAATTCGGAAAAAAGCTTGGCGTTTAGGTGTGGTTCACATTCAACATCGGCCCTTACAATTTAACCACCCTTTACCTATACGATTTCTATGGAGCTTAAGTCGGAGCATTGAGGAGGTGTTGGAAAATGTTTGGTACAAAAGCTAAATTTTACCAACGAAAATTGTGTGTTTCGGGTTATTCTAATGTTAAAATGAATTAATATTTCTTTGTAGACCCATTTCATGGCTGTGGTGTTACGATTTTCTTTTCAAATAGGTTATCAGTATATATAAGAATACTATAAAATCATAGAACCGCCATATGCTTTCGTCATAAAATATAACATATTGCCGACACGAAAAAGTTTAATTTTTATGAGTCTCGGCGAATGATAACACCTATTTTCTGTTAATTTGCTAACTAAATAATACATTTTGCCTTGCAGACTCCCAGCACCCTGTGGAATTTTTTTGTTCACATTAGTAGTGTTCTTTCTAGTTGGTAGTTAATCCCTGTCCTGATGAATGTAGGTTTAAGCGGTTTTAAATTGGTGTTAGTCTTTCCTACCCTGCATTCAACAATTTCGAACGACCATTCCGTGGTAAATTTTTTAATACCCTACACCCAGAATAAGAATAAAACAGTTTTCAGAAATGGGCGTTATATCGACCATATTATGGGAGATATTAAATTTCAAGGATCATATAAACATTATGTATGTTATAATTTATCTCGATATAAATACTTTTAAAAAATTTATGAGTAATTATGGACCGACCATTATAAAATTATGTGTCATCATTTCTGTATATATGAAACTTATTTTTGTTGAAGTTTATTTGGATACCGACATTTTTAAGAAAGTTATGCTTTTTAAAGTGATTTTCGGAAGCGGACCTTATGTGGGAGTTTTGACTAATTATGGATCATTCATCATAAAATTGTACCAAATTATTGGTATATAACGAAACATATTTGTGTTCAATATTATTTGGTTACCAACATTTTTGAGAGAGTTATGCTCTTTAAAGTGATTTTCGGAAGTGTTCCTTATATGGGAGCTACGACTAATTATGGACCGATCCCAATAAACTTCTAGCATATTATATGTATATACACAAAACATATGTGTGTTCAATTTTATTTGGATACCAACATTTTTAAAAGAGTTATGCTCTTTTAAGTGATTTTCAAAAGTGGGCCTTATATGGGAGCTACGACTAATTATGGACCGATCATCATAAACTTCAGCCATATTATATAGCCGAAACATATGTGTACATATTTTTTTAAATATTTTTGTTTTCTAGTACTTCGTTGACCCTATTCAATAAAATTTGTTAGGGCTTCACTGGGACTCTCGTCTACAGTTCAGTAGACCAATTAGGCTACACAAGAATTTTTGTTTTCATGTTTAAAATGTTAATTTTATTTTCAAACAAAGATTTTCATCCTATTCAGCTTTAGCAATAACCTTCATGTGACGACTGTTTGATTATCATACATTCGCATTCAATAGGGTCCTTTTCCATTGTATAGATTTCATGATAATGAATTATTAAAAAACTGCAATTAAAAATTAGTAAAACTAAAGATTTCATCACATTTTCGGAAAATTTAAAAAACGCACCGAAATTAAAAAAAAGCGCACCGAGCACCAAAAATTTAAAAAAAGCACCAAAAATGGTGTGAAACGCACCAAGTTGACAACGCTGCTTATTGACCTTAAATTACAATTACTTCTACTTTAGGAAAACGTTTGACTTTGTCTTTGTTGGAATTAGAAACCGACAACAGCTGCTAAATATATTGTATCAGCTAATTATAGGTTAAAAGGTGTCAGATGTTTTGCACCTTGTTAGAAATATTTAACACTTGTTTCAAATTCAATCATTAAACACATTAATAAACATACATACTTACTTATGTATTTATGCATGTGTATTACTTCTGCATATGCTGTGTGCAATATATCTAAACATATACTCGTACATATGTATGTATTTACACATACACTCAGATATATGCATTCTGTACATCTCCTTCATACTATACATTAATGTACATTGATTCTCATGTTGGAATAATAACATTAACTCAACATTTTACTATAATTTCCTATAATTTACTGTGTGTTCATAATTCAACATTAACATCTTGGGGAAACTGAAGCTATCAAATTGTCAAATGTAAGACAATGTTTGTCATTGATCATCAAAACTTCAAAATGACATGCATGTACATAATATGTATTTACATTAATATAATACATATGTGTAGATGAGAAATACATTTTTTGGCCAATCCATACACATATACAGTGTTGCCAAATTTGCCGATTTGTGCCTTCAAAGTGAGAATTTTTGTATTTTTCTATTTATCAACATGTGAGAAAAATGGAAATATGAAACCGTTACTAATTTTGGTCGATGCAAACTTTTTATTCCCGAAATGATCAGGTTTTATTCAAAAAGTAGCGAGTCTACCAAAGAAACAATCGAAGGAAATTTGTACTATTCAAAATTAAGAAAATTAAATTGTTTTCATCTATATATGTACATAAAAATGAATGTTTGTGTGTTTGTGTGTATGTAGTATGTATGTATGTATGTCCTTTATAGACTCCTAAACTATGCATCTGATCATGTGATGATCTTAGGCAAAGTTGTTGTGCATGAGACCGGGAAGATTTCTCAGATGGTATGACCACGCCTACTCTAACGCTCACTTTTTTTAATTGCTTAATTGCTTTTGCATGGGTTGTTACAGATTTACTTCATACAAATTGTATCCACATTTTACTGAAGGCGAGGTAAAAATAAAAATTGTATGTGCCACGCCAATTTTCACGCCCCATCACAAACAATTAATGTTTGTATGTATGTCGTTTATAGAATCGTCCTTTATAGAATCGTAAACATCATATGATGATCTTCGACAAAGTTATTGTGCATGAGTTCGGGAAGATTTCTCAGTTGGTATGACCACGCCTACTTTAATCTATATATATAAAAATGAATGTTTGTCTGTATGTTTGTGCTTAATAGAAGGCCAAACCTTAGGACTGATCTTCCTGAAATTTTGACAGCATGTTACTGCGACTCTAGAAAGAATAATAGGCTATATGCTGTGTTGATTGGACAAACGTGAGTGGCAACACCCATATAACCCAAAAATTTAAATCGCCATATTTTAGGCATTTTTTGACGTATATGGTATTGGAATAATTAGGAATACGTACCAGGAGAAAAATGGGTGGGACCACGCCCCATTTTAGGCAAACTAAAAATCGTAATATCGCACACATAGTACAAAAGTGGCGCAACTCAAAATACTAAAATTTTCAGGAGAGACAAAAAAAGTTCATCGTGCACAAGCAACACACTTAACATAAAAATAGACAAATTTTTATTTTTCCAGTTAAAGAAGATAGTGATGTGAAAGAAATGTTTGCAATAGTTATTGATGTTCACTCTGAATTAATTTATGGAAAATAGTCAATTTTGGAAAATTTTGAATTAAATCACTTTTGTACTATGTGTGCGATATAGTCTTAACTACTGGACCGATCGTCATTAAATTTTCACAATAGGATATTCTTACGAAATTGTAAATTCTTGACTATATAAAGTTGTAAGTGGACAAAGGGGCATGGCCTCGCCCACTGAAATGCATCGCTCATATGACGCGCTTCAGTGTCCTTTGAAATGCGTCAAATCAATCAAGCAACCCATAAGGCCGTTAATTATCCTGTTGAGTTCTTAAATTCACTCGATGTGCCAGGCTTTCCACCACATGTGCTACAACTTAAAGCGAAGCACACCGGGTTTAGCTAGTAGTTAAATAAAACCTAATATAGATTACAACAATTAAATTCCGATATGTATGAATGAATAAATTATATTTATTACATCAAAGTGTATATATTTACATTTTTTATGTAAATATTAATTTTTAACGTTTGTACAAAATGATTATATAATTTTAATTATTTAACACTATTATTATTATTATTTATACTATTATTCACAACTGGTTTTGTAGTGTCGTCGGAGTTGTAAGTCATCTGAATTTACAATAATTGTACAAATGTCATAGGTAATTTCTATATTTATAAATAATTTGTACAACAAATAACGCCCATTTCTGAAAAACTGTTTTGTACATATAGTGGGTGTAGGGTATTATATGGTCGGGCTTGACCAACTATACAAATTAAAACAAAATTTTAATTTGAGTGTTCATATTCACATACTGCCGTATTTATAAAAATGAAGTAGACTTTAAGTGTGCTTTAAGACAAAATTTTCATACAAAATTTTCTTAAAGTACACTTGAAGTCTACTTTAATTTTTTATAAATACGGCAGATAAACTTTAGTTTTAATGTACACCCACGAGGCATATTTTCCTGTATCAAATGGTAAAATTATAAACACTTGTTGTAATTAACACTAAAGCTCTCACTCAAAATAATAATAAAATTAATTTCTAAACCTTGCACTTGCACGTTCAAATATCAATGCACATACATATACAGTGGCACAGTAAAGTCTGTATATCCCCTTGGTTTTTGGTTTTGGTTTTGGGTTATCTATGAACAATTTAGCAATAAAGTTCATTCAAACAGAAGGTAATTGTTATAGGTGAACTGTTAATTCTTGATATATTTATTTTTTTAGGCATGACTTCATTAAATTTAATTTTCATTAAATTAACTGAAGGTAAGAATTGTTTTTACAACATGAAAAAATGTTTATTAAAATTTGTATTCATAATTTTCTTAAAAATTCTCGAATTCACAAAGATCTAGGCATTCCTTTGGTGAAAGACGAATTTACAAAATACGCCTCAAAATATGTCAGCAAACTTGAACACCATCCAAACCCACTTGCACGAGACATCCTTAACTTTAGTGGCCATGTTCGGTTGAGAAGGAGGGATACCCTTGCTTTAACTCAAACGCAAAACAGATGACTGGATCAGTGGATGTAAATTTTTTTGTAGTATCATAATATTTTGTCTAGCACTGGCTGGACTTATTATTTTCTTTTAGTATTAAGATTCGAAAACTTATTGTCATTTCAATATCTGAAGATTCAATAAATAAATATAATGTATTATAAAAAAAAAAAAAAAAAAAAAAAAAAAAAAATAATTTTCTTGGCTGAGCTGGGGATCGAACCTGGGTTGAATTTACATGTTTCGAGAATCACCACATTCTCTCATCAGAATTCTTTGCGTTCTAACCTCTGCACCACTGCGGTGCCTGCTAGCCAACAGTCAAACATCAATCTTTAACCAGTGTGGTAGTTCGAAATCTGCTGTAATTATCATTCAATCGAACAACAAACAATAAATTTTGACCAAGAATTTTTTTCACACAATATTTATTAACAAAAATATATAAAATTCATTTTTCAAACACAGAAATAAATAAAAATTTTATTGGGGCTAGAAGTAAATAAAAAAAAACAACAAAATTAGTACTTAGTGGGTCCGCCTTGGCTTTGTAGAACAGCATTTAATCTATTTTTCATAGAATTTAGTGTGTAATTATTTGAAATTAAATTCCATTCTTCAAGAAGAGCGTTTCTAAGATCCTGTTTATTTTTAATCGTCCTTTTTCTAACTTGGCTGTCTAATTCATCCCATAAATTCTCGGAATGAAACCTAGAAATGCTTAAAATTACAATTCCACATAGGAAAATAAAAGTGGTTTCATTCCGAAAAAAATTACGTTTTGCTTGTTCTATAGAAGCAAAAAACGGAATTAATTCCACTTCCGAACGGAATTAAATTCTGTGACATGGCTGATAAAATTAATTTTTCAAACATAGAAAAGTCTGCATACGGCTATGTGGAAAAGTAAATAAAATGGAACTCTGTACTTAAACAGTGCTACCACACACTTCAGGCATCTTCACAAGATACCGTTAGTTAGAAAAAAGTTTAATTGTTGTTAATTTTGCAGTTTTTGTTATTTAACGAAATGGGTAAAGAAATTTGTGTAAAAGTGCGTGAGCTTATTGTAAAGTTCCATAAATAAAAGAAATCTTTAAAAGAGATTGAAAAACTAGTTGGGCATCCAAAATCAAGCATTCAGACAATAATTCGGAAATATAATGAAACAAAAAGTGTAGAAAACGAACCAAGGAGTGGTCGCTCACCTAAACTGACTCCCCATGCAAAGCGGCAAATTTTGTTGAATGTTCAAGAAAATCCTAAAATTACGACAGTAGAAATTGCAAAGACTTTAGAAAACCAGCATATTGCTTCAGTGCATCCAGAAACGGTGAGACACGTATTAAGAAGCAATGGATTTCACAGCCGTGTGTCCTGGAAGAAGCTGTTTATTAGTGAAATAAATATGCAAAAACGCGTCGAATTTGCAAAAAAAATACATTGATGCAGATGAGGGGTTTTGGGCTAATGTTTTATTTAGCGACGAAAGAAAGTTCCACTTGTTTGGTTATGACGGAAAGCAAAAAGTATGGCGTATGGAAGTGAAACACGGTGGTGGCTCCATTATGGTATGTGGTTGCATGTCGGCGGCTGAGGTGGGTAATTTAGTATTTATCGATATTGCTATGGATCGTATGATATACTTAATTATTCTCTAAGATAATCTGAGGCAATCCGCGAATAAATTGGGTCTTGCAAGAGGTTGGTACTTTCAGCAAGACAACGACCCAAAGCATACCGCTGGTGTTGTTAAAGAATGACTACTATATAACGTGCCTCATCAACTTCATTCGCCACCTCAGTCACCGGATTTAAACCCTATAGAGAATTTATGGGATGAATTAGACCGCCAAGTTAGAAAAAGCACGAGAATTCTATGAAAAATACATTAAATGCTGTTCTACAAAGTCAAGGCGGACCCACTAAGTACTAATTTTGTTGTTTTTTTTTTATTTACTTCTATCCCAAATAAATTTTTTATTTAAAGTATGTAAACTTTTCTGTGTTTGAAAAAGGAATTTTATATATTTTTGTTAATAAATATTGTGTGAAAAAAAAATTCTTGGTCAAAATGTATTGTTTGTTGTTCGATTGAATTTGTTTGAATGAACTTTATTGCTAAATTGTTCATAGATAACTCAAAACCCCGTTTTTCAAGGGGGTATGCAGACTTTACTGTGCCACTGTATGTAAATATTTCTATTGACAAGAAAGTGATAACAAAGAACATCTGCTGATATCGGTACTATTGAGAAAGTAAATTACAAATATAATAATAACAAGTTAGAAAAGTATATTGGGCTTTGCCGAATCTTTAATACCCTCCACCTAAACGTACTAAGAAATATAAAAACTACACTCGTTATAGGACTAGAATATTCATATTCTGTGTTTTCTATTCAGCCTTAGTGCAAATTTTATTAGTATTTGATATACAGGCATTTCACAGAAATCGATCGGAATGGTTTCAATGCCGTATTCACAAATCGATCGTTTTTACTTTACGTTCTCTAGATCCCGATCGATTTTGTTTATTCCCAAAAAATTTTAAATTTCGTGTTTTAACTTAAATATGGTAACGTTGTGTAACCAAAACAGAAAAATATGATTTTTGTAATAAAAAGTATAACAAAAGCGAACAGAAAGAGCGCTAACAAAGAAATTTTAAATAAAAGTGAACAAAATTTTTCAAAAATGCCCGAAATTTAAATTGTTGCTGTTTTAAATGAACAAAGACATCAAAACGCAGTCAAAAAGCTACAAAGAAGAAATTTAAGGGATGCATCTGAAAACGACAAAAGTTTTCTTGTTGCTGACACCAATTTTGAAATTTTTAACATTTTATTTAAAGCTGTGTTCACATTATGTGTATTTGTCTACCCATATGTAATTTCATGTGTGTGTCAAAATTTGAGTTTTACATACGGGTTATAATTTACATGTTCATATGTTGGTGTGTGAAATACATTTGACATAACCTAAAAAAAAATCTTTAAACAGCTAATTGCTGTATGTATGTACCTATATAAAAATTAAATTTGTAATTAAATAAAAGTTGATTTAAAAATGGAACGAGAGGTTGATAAAATAGTTGCATATAGATTACATGCACCTTTTTTAATTTTAATAAATTCTTCCAGGAAACCCATTTCGTGGAACCAAAACACACATGGCACATGCACATTATAAGCACCGGCCCCGCTTCTTTTTGCTTTTGCTTTTGCAATTTCCCGGCTATACTAACCGCGCAAGTATGTTATTTTATTCTGGAAATATATTGCGTTATTTTTATTACAAATAACAATTGCCAAATGCTTTAAATTAACTGCTTTATCTTAACTTCATTAGGGCCAAAAGATGAATTGAAAATTTTTAATTTGTCAGCCATATCATTAATGATAAAACTTGTTCCGCGGGTTATACAAGCATTCCTTCTCCTGCCACATTTCGATCAACCGCTTCTTTGCACCAGTCAAACTGGAACAACATAAAAAAAACTATAAAAATTGCAATAAAAACAAGTAAGAAAGTATAGTCGGTCAAGTCCGACCATATAATACCCTACACCTAGTATATGTAAATATAAAAAAGTATTTCAGAAATGGGCGTTATTTGCGAGATATCAGCTATTTTGGACCAAAATTCAGTGTCATGATTTCTGTGAATATAAATATTATATGTGTTAAACTTTATCTCGATATAAATACTTTTAAAAGATTTATGGAAATTAAAGTGAATTACGGGTCTTATATGGGAGTTTCGACTAATTATTGACCGACCATTACAAAATTAGGTGTCATTATTTCTGTATACAAGAAACTTATTTGTGTCGAATTTTATTTGACTGCCAACATTTTTAAAAAATTTATGCTCTTTAAAGAGATTTTCCGAAGTGGGCATTATATGGGAGCTACGACTAATTATGGACCGCTCATAATAAAATTGTACCGTATTATTAGTATATATATGAAATATATTTGTGTTAAATTTTATTTGGATACCAACATTTTTGAGTGAGTTATGCTCTTTAAAGTGATTTTTGGAAGTGGGCCTTATATGGGAGCTAGGACTAATTATGGACCGATCATCTTAAACTTCTACCATATTATATGTATATGTACGAAACATATTTGTGTTCAATATTATTTGGATACCAATATTTTTAAGAGAGTTATGCTCTTTTAAGTGATTTTTGGAAGTGGGCCTTATATGGGAGCTACGACTAATTATGGACTGATCTTCACGAAAGTTGTAGATGTGCTTTAGCTTCATTTATTACTCATCTGCGGTAAATTTTGTTTGCATAATTCAAAGATTTATGACCGGTAAACCCCAATTTCGGGAGGACATTTGTATGGGGGCTAGGTGAAATAATGGACCGATTTCCACCAGTTTCAATCCCATCCATCCATGGGCCGAAAAAATATCATGCACCAAATTTTATCGAAATATCTTTAAAATTGCGACCTGTACTCTGCGCACAAGCTTTACATGGGCAGCCAGCCAGCCAGACGGACGGACATCGTTAAATCGACTCAGAAAGTGATTCTGAGTCGATCGGTATACTTTAAGGTGGGTGTTGGACCAATATTTCTGGGCGTTACAAACATCAGCCCTATGGTGGTGTAGGGTATAAAAATGCATATGTATGTACTTACTTTTGTTAACTCCTTTTCAATTTTTCCCTACATTTTTAATAATAAATTTGTGCAATTTGTTTTTTTGGTATTTTTGTTTTACTATTAGGTATAAATTATATTTATTAAAATTTTAATTAATTTTTGCCGCCACAAAATTTTGATTATAAAAAAAAGCTGATGTCAGATGGTTTGTCACTTGAAAATAGAACTCGTTCTAAATAAAAAATGTCATGTGTATTGTACACAGAGAAATAACACATGATATTGTTCAGACTATATGTACAAATTTTACATGCGAAAAAGTGACAGTTCACATGACAAATACACACAATGTGAACACAGCTTAAATATCAATGAGATAACTAAAACAACAATGAAATAGTAAAAGTAATTGTTTAATTGTTATTATAAATTAGTAGTATGAGTTTTTTTCAGTATTAAATAATAAAAAATAACAATTCCACTTTAGAAATCTAAAGTGGTTTCATTCCGAAAAAAAAATTCGTTTTTCGTTTTCTAAAGACTCAATTTAAGGAATCAAAACCACATTCGATCGGAATTTAGTTCTATGACATGGCTGATATTGTTGTGAGGCTTTCGTTTTCATTTTTAAACTGTACAATATTGGTACTTTTAAATTTTTGTATTTTTTTAACAGATGTGCCTTGAAATTAGTTTAAAAAAAAATAAAAAAATTATTGTCAGAAAAGAAAGAATTGAAAAAAGTTTTGGGGTTGAGGAGTTGTCTGAAAATTAAAACGGTGTTAAAAAATTGTGTCATTTTGTTACTGGATTTTTGGACGGTCTCGCATTTACCACCACAGGCTCCGTGTTCTGTAAAGGGACGACGCACAGTGGCTGAAAATCGTTTTTCATTGGCCAAAAGTCGAATTTTTTTTGTCACCGATTTTTAAAATTTTTACACCTTTTTGGAGCTAATATATCCATATTAAGGTAGCCAAAAAATTAGGTTAAACTATTAATAATTGTGGGCGTGGCATGCTATCAAAATCAACTGTGTTTTATTTAAAAAAAAAGTGTTTTTATTTATTTTTTGTCAAAAATAAATGGTTAGTACTCGCAAGCTATCATCGATAATGGCCTGCGGTCTTTTTTATAATGTTGGTACGATTATAGTCTTTAGTTGTTGTAAGTGGTTACCGCTCTAGCTTTTAATATTAGGGGCGTTATGAAATATTTATGAAACTACTATATTTTTCTGAAATTTAAACTTTAGTGGAATAGAACTTCTGGGGAACAAGAAACGTATACCACCCGAAGAAAGGTGGAAGTGTCTTCTTTAACCCTATATATACTTTTGTACCCGCCACGACCCGCGGGTAGAACACTTTTTTAATTTTAATGAAATTACTCTAAAAAAATTAAAATTACGATAATTTAAACAGCCCTATAATTACTCGTATACAATGGTGTATTAAATTTTCACTTTTTCGCCTAAAGGTTTAGGTTTTTTTACTTTAGAATAAGTAAAACTAAAAAAATTAAATATAATACCTGCGAAAGGGTTTTATGGCTTTGTTTTGATCAGCAAAAAAATAAGTCATAAAAATATAACAATAGGTTCTACAGTAAACATATGATCTCTTTCCAATATACTAATTAGTTTTACCTGATATTAAGGTCTGGATAACAAGTGCAGTTTTGTTCAATTTAAGTACTACCTGCTATGAAATTGAAGATCAATGTGTGAATAACATGTATCTAAAAATGTATAAAACTACGGATTCGACAAAGGATTACTTAATAATAAGTTAATCCTTGACGTGTACGGACGTATATTTGCAAGTGATAAAACAGACACAAATCAAAATATTCAGAAAAATATGGAGAGCTTCAGTTATAAAAAACTGGCCGAAGAGTATTTTAGAAATAAAAACCAGGAAGATGTTCTTAGTTACGTTAAAATAAAATTAAACTTAAATTCGTGTAGCACCGAAATACAAGAGCAATTATCTAAATGCATCTGAATTTGGATAATCACCACTACATGCAAGAATACGACTTATGGAACATATACTAAAAATCAGTTATGATTTGGAATTCGGATCTTCAGGATCCATAAGAAACAATGAAACCAACAAAGACTTAAGAAGTTCAAAAAAGAAACATGTTCAAGATGAATATCGCAAATTTGGATTGATTATAGATCAGCCAAAACAAGGGTCAGGCAATACAAATGATGGCAATACCGCACGAAGATTCTTTTCAGATCCAGAAACAGCATCTGAAATAACAGTGAGTGGATTTAAACCTTATTTTCAGATTTAAAATAATCCTAGAAGTACTTGCGTGCAATGAAGAAATTGACGCTAGACAATTTGGAGATTATGCTAAGGAAACTGCAAAAATATATACAACCAACTACCCATAGTGAAATATGTCTGCAACAGTTCACAAAATCCTTTATCATGGAGAAGATATCATTAAATATCATTTGGTGCCACTTGGAGATCTATCAGAGGAGGCTCAGGAAAAAAATAACAAGGATTACAGATTTTATAGAGAGCACAATACTAGAAAAATTTCACGAAATTCCACAAATGAAGATCTATTTAATATATTATTGGCAACATCAGACCCGTTCATCTCCAATATTCGAAATCAATGGAAAGTGGAACATTGGGATTTAGATGAAGAAGCCAAAAAACTACTAAAGAACAGAAATAGCGCAGAACAAAATATAGAATATTTGCAATCAATATTTGTTTCAAATGAATAATAATTATAATTGCCTTTATTGTTATTTAAGTACGAAAAACATAGTATTAGTAAATAATTCTTTAAAAAAAACCGACTTCAAAATTTCGGCCAAATAAAATGTTGGATTAATTTTCAAAAATATTTAATAGAACTAATGTTGTTGCACTTATTTGATTGAAAGAAAGAATTTTGAAAATCTTGTTAATCCTCTAAAAAATCAGTTTATGCTAAATATATAATTCTTTCCCATTACCAGAGCTAAATTATGACACCCATATTCGATATATTCTTAAAAATCGGTTTATGCTATATATCCCCGATATATCTCAATCAATTTCTGAAATTTTCATTTTTTTTACCTTAAATATATTTTTCTGCAAGCCATATCTTCCAAATAAAAAAATTATTTTTAAAATTGATTCATAAATCACGAAGTTATTCAACAATTTAAAAAAGAAGCACAGCAAAAAATATAAAATAAATAAAATAAAAAATAAGTAAATAAAAAATCGTATGTCCGTCCGATCTTCATAAAAATTAAACGGGACCCACCTGCGAGCAAACCCGTTCAAACAAAAAAATAATTTTTAAAATTGGTTCAGAAATGACGGAGTTATCGTGGAACAAACATAAAAAAAGCAACATACCATTCGAATTGATAACCTCCTCTTAAATACTTAAATTTATTATTAAGCTGTGTTCACATTATGTGTATTTGTCATGTGGACTGTCACTTTTTCGCATGTCAAATTTGTACATATAGTCTGAACACCTTCAAACAATAGCATGTGTTATTTCTCTGTGTGCAATACATATGACATTTTTGTATTTAGAACGAGTTCTATTTTCAAGTGACAAACCATCTGACATCAGCTGTTTTTTATAACAAAAATTTTGTGGCGGCAAAAATTAATTGAAATTTTAATAAATATAATTTATACCTTATAGTAAAACAAACATACAAAAAAAAACTACACAAATTTATTATTGAAAATGGAGGGAAAACTTGAAAAGTAGTTAACAAAAGTAAGTACATATGTATGTGACATAACCAACATATGAACATGGAATTTATAAACCGTATGTAAAACTCAAATTTTGACATACACATGAAATCACATATGGGTAGAAAAGTGACATTCCACATGACAAATACACATAATGTGAACATAGCTTTAGTCAATATTTTGTTTATTATTTTAATTATGTTTTATTTTAATGAAATAAAATACTTATGTGCAACATGAATTGCTAAACTGTTTATATCAAATTTCATTAAAAGTTATGAAAAAAGTTTCATATTAGGTAAAACGCATTTGGGCTATCTGGGAAATTAGGACAAAGATAGCATGGTTGGGTGGGTAGAGATATCGGAAAAGGGCTTGTCACCTTTACCTCTTCCTCTATGCTCCCTTTCTATATTTCTTTCTATTTTTTTTTTTTGTTTTTGTTTAGTTAATTATTATTTTCTTTTGATTTGAGCTCTTTATTTCTTGGTCGATTAGATTATTAAGCTACCTAAATTTTGAATTATGTAGTGAATCACAAACCAATTCGATAGGGGCAAGAACCACCCCAATTTTCCATGAGTACAGCCGGCATTAATAGGTAGCATGGCCCCTTGAGAGGTAGACCCTTGCGGTTAGGTTCGTTACATTGTTTGAAAGACAATTTTACGACCAACATAATTTATGTTAAATATTTTAAAATTTTATCTAAATTCGACCATTTTTAATTGATTTAATTACCAATTCTTACCATAATTTACAGAGTTTGTCTGATTTTCATAATAATCTTGAGTGTAATTTAATAATTATAAAGTTAAAAAAACATTTTTTCTTATTCACTACAAGTTAAGAAACAGAATATAAAAAAAACTATAAGATATAAGATGATGCTATTTTGTTCGAATTTGATCTCAATAACATTATTTACAAAAGATTTATGGGTGGCATAGAAGAAATGGACCAATTATGGAATGATAGCTTCTAAATCCAGTATCCACTAATGTGATTTCTATGTATTTTAGGATTATATTGGCGTTATTTACAAGAGTTGTATGGTTGGTTGTTATGCTCGGAAGTGGACTTAATTCAGGAGCTATTATTGACTGACAGCTACAAAATCCAGTAGCTTAATTGCCGTATAACCGATACTAATATGATTTCTGGATTAAAATTTCTGATCCACATAAAAGTTGGTTCGATATCGATAGTTATTAGACATTTTTGTGGGTTTATTTGTTTTTTGGAAATGGTTCTTATATGGCAGCTATGACAAATTATGGGCCGATCTTCTTAAATTTTTGAACTTTTATTTTTGTGCATATGAGGATATTTCACGTCGAATTTCAACATAATAACGGTATATTTAAGATATATATTAGTATTAACGTCGATTTCTGGGTGAACGTTATGTGGGGGATATTGTCAAATATGGACTGATATTCTCAAAATCCAGCAGTTTGATTTAGGCATGTATGTAAATGATCCGTGTAAAATTTTAGATTTGTACCCTTATTTATAAAAGATTTATGAGTATTAAAGTGATTTTCGGAAGTGGGCTTTACATGGGGCATACGGTTAAAAATAGACCGAAATTCACAAAATTTTGTGGGATGATTTTTGTATATATTTAAATGATCTGTGCAAAGTTTTGAGTCGGTACCGTTATTTATACAATATATATAGGAATAAATGTCTTTTTCCAATGTGGTCCTTGTATAGGCCAATTCTGGGCCGACCACCATAAAAAGATTATTCATGTCAAATTTTAGCCGTTTAACATTATTTATATCTGTTTTATACGTATTTAAGTGAATTTTGGAAGTGGACTTTATTGAGGGCTATGGTCAAACATGGACCGAACGAAAAAAATTTCGTTTTGCTATTTATTTTTGCATAAAACTTATTTTTGCTGAATTTTGTCTTGATATTGTCTTGTCTTGATTTTCGCACACTTTCTTCTTTTATCATAAAAACAACGTATACAAAATTTCATGGTATTACCTGCAATATATTTCAAAATATTGCAATAAAATGGACAAAAAATATCAAATTTTTATGGAGGTTGTCTCAGATATTGGTCCAGAACTCTGGTTGGCCTAAACCGATTTTGCTGATTTTAAACAGCAAACTTCTCGAAAGCATGTCTGACAGAATTATTGAAGACTTGGATCCCGAAGATATCTGGGGACTTCAGAAAATTGCATTCAACATCCAGACAGACAGACTACTTTATAGGGTCGTATAAATTGGTTGTGTAAATTACAAACGGAATGACAAACTTATACATATATCCTTCTCATCAAGGTGAAGGTATAAAAAAAACCCTAAAGTATGCTGTACAAATTTCGATATTTTATTTGCACTCCGAAAAAGGAGTCAGAAAAGAGTCCAACTAAAGAGCATTTACGGAGCGAAAGAAAAATTTGCTTAAAAAATTAATTTTTTTCCATTTTTATATATTTTATTTAAATGAATCCATTTTATTTTTGTACTGTAAATCAGTGATGGAAAATTCAATACTATTGTACTATTTTTAGTACTTTTTTACAACAAAAATACCACAGTACCCCCACATCATATTTAGTACTCTTTGTTTGTTTGCTTTGTTCCCTGTTTAGAAATCCAGCGTTACTATTTTTATAATCATTGACCACATTGGCTTCAAAACTAGAACATAAGGAATGCACAAATTCGTTATTCATGTTATTTATTTGATACGGGATAAGCTAATCTACTAAAGTAAACAGATGCATAAAGAATTAAAGTTGTTTGTGGTACTATTTTGATAAATTTTTTAAACTTCCTATGTTTCGTACATTTTTGTAATTCTCATTTCTTGTTTGAGATGTTTTGTGTATCATATGAGTTTGAAAACTTCAAACATATTGGCGAACGATCTATTAATGATATGGCATTAACACTAACAAAATGCAGGCATGCTCATATGTTTATTATCTTAATCCACAACAAATAAAAATTTTTGAAACATATATTTTTACATAAGAATGAATTAATTTTTAGTTTGTTGTTATAATAGTTTTTTTATTAAACAGAATAAATTTTAATTTGTTTTTGTGACCAATATTTATAATTATTATAATTTTTAAGGAGTTTCCTTCAGGCTAATTTGGTCAAATGTTTGTTTCCAAACGTAAATAAAAAACTTGTTCGATTTTTATTTTTTATTTTATTTACCCAACGTTTCGTTAGTTTTATTCTAACTTCTTCAGGGGTGTCGTTCTAAATAATAGCTTTAATGTTTTTTATCATTGGATATTAATTTTTATTATTAATTAGTTACTAAAATACTAAAAAACGGGACATCACGAACAGAATTTTGGTATAAATAATCAAATAATTAATAAAAATATAATATACAATAAACGACCACAAAACTTAAGTCAAGTTTAACTTAAAGCTAATATCACAGAACTAAATTTTATTTTTGAATTATTTTTAAATGGATTTTTAATTTTATTTTTGAATAAAAATATGTTGCATAAAAAGTACCAAAATGTTAAAAAAGTACTCTGTTTGTTGATGGTCAGTACCATTTCAATTTTTCATTTTTCCATCACTGCTGTAAATATATATTATATTTGTCCATTTCTAATTTAGTTTATTTGTAAATGAATTCGCTTTTTGTTTAAGTAAAAACAATTTTAAAAAAATGTGAACTTTTAATTTTTTGTATTAAACAAAGTGTTTAAGTGTGTTCTTAAACCGTAATATAAGTGTGTAAAAAGACACTGTTAATTTTTTTTAATTGTGTTTGCGTAGATTTAAATAAATAAAGACTCGTTATATTTTCTTCAAACTACTTGCGCTTTCATTTTGCAATTAAAAAGAATCCGGATTATTAAAAAGAAATAAACCACCGTTTTTAAAAGGTAAAAACGTAACAATATAATATATATATGTATGTATGTATATAATATAATTATGCATCCAAAACAAAGGTGAAGGGTATATAAGATTCGGCATAGCCGAATATAGCATCCTTACTTGTTATTATATAATATTGTAAATGCATATTATTAAAACAAATTTCGATAAAAACAGAGTCACAAGCATCATGTTCCGAAACCTTAAATACAGTTTTGCACTTAAGTCCTGTAGCAACGTAAATTCCAACTCATCCACCTCTTGTATTTATGCGATCATTGCGGAAAAAGTTGAAAGTAGAAAGTTTTACACAACGAGTTGAAATATAAGATTTGAGCCAAGTCTCAGTAATTCCAAACACATTCAAGACTAAATTACTTAATATTGATTTCAACTCATCAATATAAGAATAGTCAGCAGAGGGTTTAATAAGAATACATATATATTAAATACTGGTACCTCTGCCAGTGACCTCGATACGCTCCGCTCAATGATGAGCCCATTTAAAAGAATTGAATAGTTATAAAATTACTAATAAAGCAGTTGCTGAAGCCTCGCTTAAAACTTTTCTAGGTCATCAGTAGTACTTAACTCAGAAATTGGCTGCCTTTGCGTTTTTTTGGTGAACGTATCGACACCAAGACTTTGCGCTTAATGACAAAAAAAACTTGCAGATACTCCATGCAGCGATTATGAAGTAGCAAATGTAACTTTAACAGAAGAAAACTTTAGAAATAAAGAAATTCAACAATTCATTTCAAATCGATTTTTTAAAATAGATCTAGAGAATTGGACAGCCAACAAGTCATTTCAAGAGGCAAAGAAAAAAGTTCAACAATTACAAGTAGTAAATGATGTGGCAGAACGAGGTGTGGCTTTGGCTAATTAATGTCACAACTTCTGAAACTGATTTCCAGAGTTTATTGCAAGGTATTGAATTACATCGCAAGAACCTCAATAAATGATTTTTCACAGAGCAAAAGAAAAGTTTTTTTTTGGTGAATTGGCAAACAGCTTATAATAACATATACTGGGTATAAAGATAAAAACGGGTATGACTCAGGAACGGTTAGAAAAAATTTAAAAATTGCTTATTCATATTAATTAGAATTAATTTGTAAGTTGTAAAGCGTTATTAGAAATTTTTTTTAAAAATTATGAAAAATTGTAATTTAGCTTGTATACTTTTCTTTAAAACTGTTTCCTTAGGAGTAAAGAAACCCGTGGTATTAACCAAGTTATGAGTAAAGTTAAAAAAAAGGCCGAAACTCCGGTTGTTTATGAATATTCCATTTGCACTACCTCTAAACCTATTCCGAAAATTCTTAAAAAAAATCCAAAAATACTTTACCCTATAAGCTTTTAAATTTTGATTGAGCACTTATGACAATCAAAATGAAAATATTTCTTGGGACACCCTAATATGTATATGTGTCACTTTATTTGCTATTATAAATTAAATATTTCACTTTAATAAACTTGTTAATTGCATATTAGCAAAGCTTCATATGTCAAAAATTATCTCGAATATTTTTTGGTTTCAAAAACGGCAAAAAGAGTAGTCCATGGTGCAACTATACAAGGTGAGTGCAGTAGCCCAGCTGACTGACTTTGTTTACAATTTACTAACGTCAAAAGTAATACTTTTTGAAGTATTTTTGATAGTAGTACTTTATTTTACACAACCAAAATGCCTGTTGTTTCTGTTTTGTGTTGTATTTGTTGTCGATTTGTACTCACCTTGTATAGTTGCACCATGGAGTAGTAATTCAGAAATTTCTTAAAGCGTAAGTCTTAACGCGAAATTGTCGTCGTGGTACAGAAACCCTACACTTAGAGCGTGAAAAAAGTTGTGGACTTCAAAAAAAAAAATCACCATGCCGAATCGTTGTTGCAGCAGTGGCAAAAAATCCAAAGATTTGGCTGTGGAATTGTGCGAAGATATGAGGCAAAGTTTCAGGAAAACTTCAATCCACAAAACATACAAAGTGCTCTGTATAGAGCATCTTTTTTGTTTACGGCAAGGATTGCGACGGAGAAATCTTCTATGATACCCTGTCGTAAACAAAAAATATTAGAATTCGCAAAACTTCATATTAATCAATCTGAAACATTCTGGAATTGCGTGATATTTAGAGATGAATCAAAGTTTAAAGCAAGCAAAGAGCTCCAAGAAAATAATGTTTTGTTGGCGGCAATGTTATGGCGTGGCGGTATATGGCGGCATCTGAATTATTTAAATATTCTGAAAGAAAATTTAGGTCGAAGTGTAGCGAAACTGGGCTTAGATGGAAAGTTCTTGTTCCAACAAGATAATGATCGAAAACATTCGTCATATCATGTGCAGGAATGGCTTATCTATCATTGCAAACAGCAAATTCTTTAGAGCACTATTGGTACTTACTGGAGAAAAAATAAGAAAACATCACATGATGTCAAAAGAATCTCTTAAAGTAGCACTTCACGATGAATGGAAAAACATTTCACCCGATGAAACAGTTTGCCTAGTAAGAAGTATGCCCCGCAGCATAGTAATTTAAACATGTTTTACTTTGGAAATAATTCGGTATCTCGGGATCTATTACAGATATCGTAACGACATTTCACATGGTTGGAGCTGAGGTGTTTAGAGTTATATCTTTTTGGCGGCCAGTGGGTGGTAACTTAAAGTTCGCTACCTCGGGGCTCACATGTTTTTTCAAAAACCGGCAAAAATCCATTTATGATCAAAATGAAACGAAATTTAAAATATATATAAAATACGTATGTTATCTCTTTCAGTTCAAGAGGTTTAGGTTTTAGATTTATTTTTTTATACTCTCCACGACAAAAACTTGTGAATGAGGGTATATTATACATATAAGTTTGTCATTCCGTGTGTAACACTGAGAAATATATCTTCATTTGTTAAATTGCGCGACGTTTTTCTGTTATTGTGCTTTCTATAAAATCTGTAATCTTTATTACTTTTATCCTGAGCTTCCTTTAGTTACATATTAATATACATATGTACTTGAATATCCTTACTTTATTACTTATTTATATAGTTTTTTATTATGTATTAGTTTTCTCTTCAACATATTTTATTTAACTTTATCTTTATCTTTGTTACATTTTCTAAAACCAGTCTTTATCGTTAACTTAAGTCATATTATTTTATTATATTGAATTTTGTAGAAATTATTCATTACATATTTGGCTATCGAAAAGAAATATTCATAAAAATATAAAAACTTAAAAAAACTACACACACAACATTGTTTTAATAAGACTACTCTTTGATAGATCTCCAAGAGGTACTAAATGATGCTTAATTAAATCCTCTCCATGATAAAGAATTTTGTGAACTATTGCATACATTTTTTGCCAATTAAATTTGGTATTACATATTCGTGCAGTTTCCTTAGCATAATCACCAAATTTACTAGCATCAATTTGTTTATTGCACGCAAGTACTTCGATAATAGTTTTAAACCTTGTTATTCCAGATGATTTTTAGGGATCAGAAAAGAATCTTCTTGCTGTATTCCCATCGTTCGTATTGTCTGATCCTTGTTTTGGTTGATCTATAATTAACCCACATTTAAGAAATTTATCCTGAACATGTTTCTTTTTATACTTCTTAACTCCTTGTTGGTGTCATTCTGTAGGGCCAAAATCCAAATCATAACTAATTTTTGGTATGTGCTCCATAAATGCTGGGGAGGGCTATATCCGTTAAAATGAGTTAAATTTTATTTCATGCGCATAAGCATTAAGGTCTCTTTCGCATCATAAATAGGGGCCTTTCTACATGTTCCAACTTAAAATACTTTTTATAGATAAGACCTAATAATGCTTGCAAGTTTTTCAATATATGAAATATGTACATGAAATATATTAAATATATGGCTGATATGATGAAACATTTTTTAACCCTACCTTACAAAATTAAAAACGTTAGCGTGCAATATTCGGCTGTGCCGAATCTTAAATACCCTAACATTCATCTAACTATAATGAGAAATACAACACTGCACTGGTTATAAGACTACAATAGCCTTATTAAGTGCTTTTAATACTAATATATATTGCTTGAAAAACAATTTTACAAACAACATAATTTATTTCAAATGTTTAGAAATTTTATCTAATTTTTCCCATTTAAAATTGATCTAATTAATTACCAATTCTCACCATAATTTACAGAGTTTGTCTGATATTCATAACAATCTTGAGTGTAATCCAATAATTTATGGTTAAACATGGACCGAACAAAACAAAATTTCGTTTCGCGATTTCGTTTTACATGACTCTTATTTTTGCTGAATTTTATATTAATATTCCATTTTTATAGACATTTATTTATCATTAAGTAATATTTCGGGAAGATATTTGTATGGTGGCTATGAGAAATCATGGACCGCTTCATACTATTTTCCTCACAGTTTTTTCTTTTATCATAGAAATAATGTGTACAAAATTGCATGGCAATATCTACAATAATAGGCAAAATTTATGGAAGTTGTATCACATTTTGGGCTATAACTCTGGTTCTACTATATCGCTGATTTTCAATACCAAACTGCTTAGGAGAATTATAAATGGTTTTTTGGAAACTCTGTTGATTTTGGTTGTGTATTTTTTACATAATATGTTACACATGGAATAACAAAATTGTATATATGTACCCTCATTCACCACTTATTGTGGTGGAGGGTATAACAAAATAAACCTAAACCTCTTGAACTGAAAGAGATAACAAACATATGCGTATTTTTTGTAGATTTTTTAAAGAACTGTTAATATTTAAAATTTCATTTCATTCGGATCATAAATGGATTTTTGACGATTTATTAAAAAAAAATGTAAGACTCGAGGTGGCGAACTTTGAGTGAAAACCCACTGGCCCGCCTTCCACCTACGATGCCAGCTCGAAAACACCTCAGCTCTAACCATGTGAAATGTCTTTACGATATCTGTAATTGATCCCGATTTACCGAATTTTTCAAAAAAAAAAATAATTTTATACCACTGTGCGCCTTTTAGAAGCAATAATTAAGGCCAATAGAGGTCCAACCAAATATTAGATTTACAGAAACTACTCAGACATACATATGTATGTATATTAACACTTTTTCACGTTGCTTTTTAGTTTTTAATGCATTGTGTCTTAAGAATAATAAAATATGAAATATTTGCTTTGTCAATAAAACGATCAATCTTGAAAACGATATCGAATTATTTATTTAATCTCTCGTAAAAATTATGATATGCCCTAAACTTAAAAAAACAACATCATGCTCAAGAAAACAAACTTTGCAACATTGATTTTATCTTTTTTGTCCACATCTAATGCTTGGTTTTCACTATTTGGCAATTGTATGAAAACTGATTGTCATTTGGCGTCATTTATGTTTGCAATCATGAATTGAAATTATGATGACGCCATATGACAACCCGTTTTCATACAACTGCCAACAATTTGGACAATTTGACAACAAAAATGACATAGTGAAAACATAGTGAAACGCGACCTAATATAAAGGAATACTGAATAAACTGCTATATTACAAAATGGCAAAACTAAAAAAAACACAATAACAAAAGATGAAAATTCTGCGGGGGTTTAATTCAACGCATTGAGTGAGTTTTGATTTTTGAATAGTTTTTTAAAATAAAAAAGGTTTTTAGCAATCTTTGTATGAGTAAAAACCTGTTATTAAATTTCTGCATAATAATCTAATTGTTTTCTGTTATAGAATCCATTGTACTTTGTTTTGATTTTAAAAATTCTTAAAAAAATGTTTGGGAATATGTATAAGAATTGTCTAAAGATGTATTTTTTATGTATCAAAATTAGAGTATTTAAAAACCGATTTTTTTTAGAAACCCAGTTTTCGGGTTAAGCCTAGTACTCTGTTCAAATTTGGGAAAAAATGTTGAGCAACATTAATTATTTCATACGGAAAATTTGACGTATAGCCACTGTTGCCTATCACGCGAATTTACATAATTTGACGTTTTTTTTTAATTGAAAGTGGCGTACATTGTTTTACTTATGTAAACAAAACACATATGTTTTGCTTTTTTGTGAATTTAAATCGAAAATAAATAAAAGTTAAAATATTAAAAAATCTGTGTTGAATCGAAATAGTTAAATAAAAATGAATAAACAAATATTACTAGCCGCTTGTGCAGCAGAACAACAAGTAATAGATATTGTTGTTGCGACATAAAAGCTTTTGGATGAAAATTCCACGTGAAACAATTGCTACTTTAATTATTTCGCTGTGAAAAAATAATGTTGCCAGCTACATTTCACATGTTTTTCACAAAATAAACAGAGTACTACCTCTGCAACATTTTTTCATGAAAATTTCATGTTTATTTTTTTGACATGTATTTTGACAGCATTCCACTTGAAATTTTGAACAGAGTACTATGCTTTATTTGAAAAAAATAATTTTTTTAGAACAGTGATTTCGAATACGGCTACAACTAAAAATCGGTTAAAGGTAAACAATATTATTTAAACTGAAAAATACAATTGTTTTGGAAGAAAAAATAAATGTTTGCTCTTTGTGTTCACACTTTGTTCACATTGGACAAATATTTGTATAAAAACAAATAATTTTATTTGCTCAAAAACAACTTTTATTTTGTTAAACCATCAAAATTATTTTGTGTTCAGACTACGTTAGAGAAATAATTTATATTTTTTATAAAATATTTTACCAATCTGAACGCACCTTTAGCTAATTTTTTTACCTTTGTGATAACATAGTGCTAAAGATTGCTTCTATCTAATTCTCTTACCTTTATTATAACAGAGTGCAAAATATTGGGAATTCGTGGACTGTTTTATCTCACTGTATTAAGTTAATGATAATAACGGATTCTCTATATGGAAAGTATACCGCCCTGTATTTATAAATATTCATTAGAAATTGACCCGGGGTTTACACATGCAAGTAACAGTTCGAAAAACTCAATACACTAACATTTTTTTTCACTTGCAGAGCTAGTCGAGTTTTTCGAATAAGTTTTCGTATATAATACGTACACAGCACTCGCATGCAAGTAGTTGCATGTGTAAAGGCAAGGTTAAGTAGGCATCAAACAAAATAAAACACATCTAAAGTGAAATAAAGTAAAATTTCATATTATGTTATTTATAATATTGTTACGTTTTTACCTTTAAAAACGGTCGTTTTTTTCTTTAAATAAACCGGATTCTTTATAATTGCAAAATAAAAGCGTCAAGTAGTTTGAAGAAAATATAACGAGTCGTTATTTATTTAAATCTAAACAAAAAAATTTTAAATGAACACTCTGTCTTTTACACACTTATGGCCAGTTTTTAACTTCATATTTAAATAAAAAATTAGTTAATTTTCCCTTAAACTTAAGTTGTATTTAAATACGGTTTCATTTTTTCAGTCTCAAATTAAGTTTGGTATTTAATTATGATAAAAGTATGGTTTATTTATTGAATATTTTTATCAAATAATAAAAAAAAATCAATGTGCAATTTTCATAAATTGCAGAACTGTCAAAATCATATGGTAATACGCACAACTTAAGTTGTAACGTGCGCAAAGATAGCGCCGATTAATAGCGTCGAAAACGCCAAATATGTTAGTGACTCTGGGAATTCAGAAAAATGGGAATTTCAAAATACGCAAAGTATTTCAATGGAAAATCATAAAAGCACAAATTTAATCTATAAAAATAAAAAATATTTTATAAGAAAAGTTGGATCAAAATAGTCAGACAAATTCGGGATTTCGTATTTCATGGAATACAGGCGGCGTCAAGGAACTACCTATATAGATTATGAAAGTACATTATCTAAGATATTTAAAACGCCTTCCGTGCAAAAAATTCGCTGGCCAGTTTTCCGACGACAATTTAGGGTGCGCATATCTCGTTAACTGTATGCACTTGTTAACTGTAATTCAGCACGAGATATGCATTCCTTAACTGTAACGAGATATGCGCACGCTGAATACTATCATTTTATTATTAAAAATATCAAAATATATCTGAATATAAATTTTAATGCATTTCAAACAAAATGTTAACAAAAATACCTTTTATGCAACTCTGTGAAATACTTAACAAAAAACATTTGTTTGTTTTCTTCAGCCAAGTAATGAAATCAGCCGCAATTTGTGTGAACAACAAATTTTAATTTTCTCATTTTTATAATGAATTCATTCCCTATTAATTGGTAAAAACTAAATTAATTAAGCATCGCCGTGTTGGCAATAAAAAAACAATTAAATTTTTTATAATTATTGCCACTATTTACTGTCTTCTTTATATCTGCGGTGATTTGGTAAACACGCGTTTAAAGCACAAAAAATGTACTACGATTTGAAGAAATTATTTTCTCCATAACAAGACGCACGTGGTATCTGACAAAATTCTCGGAAAGCTCTTTATATTCAGTGGAAAATATACTTTCAATTTCCATTGAGTCTATGGCATGACAGTGCCCTGATTCTTTTTTATTAAGAATCCCAGTTTTCACTGACCATTTTGGAGGAACCTCCAATTGCTATGGAACAGTTCTGAAAATTTTTTGCACGGAAAGCTTTTTATATTCAGTGGGATGTATACCTTCAATTTCCATTGAGTCTATGCCCTGACCTGCCCTGATTCTATTTTATTTAGAATCACAAATTTTTCTGACCATTTTGGATGAAGCCAGTTTTCTAGAAAACTGTCCAGCACGGAAGGCATTTTAAATATCTTAGATGATGTACTTTCATAATCTTTATAGGTAGTTCCTTTACGTCGCCTGTATTCCATGAAATACGAAATCTCATATTTGTCTGACTATTTTCAACCAACTTTTCTTATTAAATATTTTTTTATTTTTATAAATTAAATTAAAATTCTGCTCTGAATTCCTAATGCTATTGTTTGTGTTTTTATGATTTTCCATTGAAATACTTTGCGTATTTTGAAATTCCCATTTTTCTGAATTCCCACAATCGCTAATATATTTTGGTATTGCAGTTGAACGATGACTTTGTTTGAAGTCATTATTTAAAGCTTCCAATAAGTAAAATACTGCATCTTTGGGAAGTCGAAAATATGCCTTGAAACTAAAATAAGGAACTGTTTATTAAAATAAAAAAATATTTTTATACATAAAATTTACTCACAGTACAGATGGTAACGCTAAAATATTTAATTTGTTTCTTAAGTGCCATCTAATGGATGTCACTTTTACAACATTTTCTTCGTCATCAACAAATAATTCGACTTAATCTATATACATATATAAAAGAGTATCGTGACTGACTGACTGATTCATTCATCATTGCACAGTCCAAACCGCTAAAGCTGGAAATTTGAAATTCGGGTAATGGATTCCTTTTACAACATGTAGATCCACTAAGAAGAGATTTTTGGAAATTCGGTCGTTAAGGGGGACAAATGCCTTTAATCAATCAAAAAAAGAGCCAACAGGTGCCTGGTACTTTTTTGAAATTCGAAATTTAAGTGACCATATGGGGTAAAAATAGTCCCCGTAGAACGCTTCGTTAACATGTATATCTCCTGCATAAATAAACATAGAAATACTATATTAAATGCATTTGGCTCAGATCAATAAAGACTAGAATTTTTTTTGGTATTTTTTTGAAATTCGAATTCCTATGACCTAAAATTGTATTCTTTTTTGGTACTTTTTATCAAAATGTATTTTCTCACTAAAAATTCAATGAATTATTATTTTCAAATTGTAGGGGAGAGGGGAGCACGTTTGAACACGGGGCACCTTTGAACAATGTTGTTAAAATCTAAGTTTAACATTTTTTCCGATCCTTAACCGAGTTTTTCACATACCTTGTTTTCTAGCAACGTCAACAACTTTTGCTAGTTTTTTCATTCGTCGACCGAATGTAGTTGAGTGAACAAGTTTTCGCAGTGCCATTGTAATTTTTTTTGTTGTAAGAGTGTAAGAAGTATTCAGTGATCATTTTCTTTCGTGAAAGAAATTTATTGCAGTCCAAAATTCATTTCAAACAAAATTATACCTTAATTTATTCTATTCTATTTTTATAAAAAAAATATTTATTATAAATTTTCTTGAAATGGGAAGCTAGTTCAGTTTTGAACAAAGAAACAGGGGGCACATTTGAACATGTTAATTTATCAACCGAAGTACCAAACATTGTTGATTCTCTCTTATTTTCTGAAAATGACGAATCCAATGCTGATCATGATGCTTTAAATGAAAATGTATTGTCACCTGAAATCGCAAGGCCTTTTCCGTCTTAATAATATAAAACTAATTTGTGATCTGAATTTTTTTTATTTTTTAATTGTTAATGTTTATGTTTTTCTTAATAAATAAATGGAATTTATTATATTATATGTTTATGTTATTTTTGGACATAAGCGCTACAAAAAAAAAATTGGCGTTCAAAGCTACCCCAGCCTAGGTCAAAGCTGCCGCACATTTGAATACAATCCATTCAAAAATCCATTAGAAAAATAAAAAAAAAAACTATAAATCGAACTAAAAATAAGTTACTTGTAGACATAAACTAAAGTTTATTTCCATACATTTAGTTAAATTATGTAAAAAGTCAATAATTCAAAAATATAAATTTTTATGTGGCTTGAAAGCAAAAGGTGTTCAAAGGTGCCCCCTTTCCCCTACGTATTACGGATAATTAATAGGTACTTTTTTGAAAATTATTTTTTCACGGGTGACAAAAAAGGGATAAAAATGGACACTTCATATTATTTATTCAATTTAAAAATAAAAAAAAAGATAAAATATTCTTCCATCCACACAAAAAAGAACCCAGAACATGCTATTCATGACTCAAATTTCAGTACACTTATATTGGTACTTTTTTGAAATTCATTTCTACTATTCTATTCTCGCTAACTATGCATCTGATCATGTGATGATCTTCGGCAAAGTTGTTGTTCATGAGACCGG
This sequence comes from Bellardia bayeri, assembly GCA_950370525.1. Taxonomy (NCBI): domain Eukaryota; kingdom Metazoa; phylum Arthropoda; class Insecta; order Diptera; family Calliphoridae; genus Bellardia; species Bellardia bayeri. The sequence continues at coordinate 59,022,986 of OX493264.1, forward strand.
GAAGGTTTCTGAGTTGGTAGGACCACGCCTATTTTAACGCCCACTTTTTTTAAATTGATTAATTGCTTCTGCATGGCTTTTGCAGATTTACTTCAAACAAGTTGTATACACATCTTACTTAAGGCGAGGTAAAAATAAAAATGTTATGTGCCACGCCCACTTTCATGCCCCATCACAAAAAAATAAATGTTTGTATATATGTCCTTTATAGAATCGTAAACTATGTATGTATTTGATCATGATCATGTTGTGCATGAGCCCGGGAAGGTTTCTGAGTTGATATGAACATGCCTACTCTAACGCCCACTTTTTTTTAATTAATTACAACGCCTGCCAGGAAGGCCAGACCGCTGGACCGATCTTACTAAAACTTTGACGGGATATAACTAAGACTCCGGCATGACTAAGAATACTTTCTTCGACCGCCTACTTTTTTTCAAAATGAACAAAATCATTAAAATTCCTCAAAATGAATTGAATATTTGTGTAATGTCTTTCTTTCAAATTAATTTTAATTGGTGGCGTAGCAACGCACGCAAATGCCATCTAGGTCACCATATTTTAATAAAAACACTTTCAAAAACAAAATATTTTTATTTCCATTTTTTATTTACTTTTTTATTGTTGATTTTATTGTGCGTTTATATATATTTTCAATTGCTCATCTCTCAAAATAATATTATCGATAACTTTATGGCAACTTAGGAAAGTTGCTTTACCAAATATCAGTTTTCATGGCAGTTGCGTTGTCAACTGGCAACCGAACACAAGTTGGGGTGCTATACATAATCGACCCATAAGTCCATACTTAATAACTTACCAGTAAGTATGCATTCTTACTTTAATATACATAAATACATACATACATACATATGTATGTAAACATATAAATATCTTATTTTATAAGTAATCTAAGCGGAAATTTTTAATAGATTAATTTTATTTTACATAAATTTATCTTATGATTTATCACTCAATGTGAGCGAATTCACTTCGGTTTAACTGTTGTTTTCTTTTGAATTTTTTGTATGATACTAGAAGCAAAAGTCATTTTAAAATACATATAGGTACATACATTTATATAATACATACAGATAAGTAGATATAACAAACAAACTTTAGGATTTGCAAATAATTTTACATCTAACACATGTTTATACAATAAGGGAGAATATTACATATTTATAAAAATTAAAGCAACAAATTTTAAAAGTAGGATAATTCAAAATTATTCTATGTATAAAAGTAGCATATACTGATTGCAATTATAGATTTTTAAAATTCTGAGAAAAACAGATGTAGAATGTTGAAAATGCCGTTAAGTTGCTTGTCTTGACTGCAAACATAGTAAAACCGCGTTAATAGACATAAATTGTTTTCAATTGAGGTTTTAGTTCGGGAGGAATTGGGGACGTTGCATCTTTTTTAGTGGATACAAATCGTTTAAATCGCCCGCTGAATTGTTTTTTGAAACCTTTGAAACCGTTTCGTTCGCCAGTAGTGATCATTGCATCCTAGAATTAAAAGAAATAATACGATAAATTAATATATTTGTTAATAAAATAGATTTAAAAGGTATTCAACGTATGAGCCAATATTCTAGTTTCAGTTGTTATAGCAATACTTTGTAAATGTTGCTAGTACCTACAAAACCTATTTAATTCAAATAAGGACTAAACATTGCTATTTCCTTATTCACTTAGAAAACAATATAAGAAACATAAAATTTACTTTTAGAAGATACTCCTTCGCAAAGTTTTTTTTATCTATTTATTACCTAATACATACATATGTATGTATGAATGTGGTAAATTTTGTTTTTTAATTTGGTAAACCTTGAAACATCTGAAAGTATTATCAAAATATTAAATGCCATTATGACGTCCTAAGAACGATTTAAACATTATACGAGTATATAAACATGCGCAGTAATTTCAATGCCCCCAGGTTTATTATCCTAGCAGAATTTGGTAAAACTTTATTTAATTTAAAAATATTGTGCCTCATTTTTCGGACTCAAATTCATTGACAATGAATATGTATAATTATCCTTGTTTAAAAACATACCTTAAAATCTAATATGTACAATCATTTGCATATGATTCTATTTTTTTCTTCTGTACTTTTAACTAATAATTTTGTAGTTGTTAAACAGTTTTTTATTTTATTATATTTCTAAAGTTTGATCTAAAATATTGTTAATGGATATATGTATTAGAAGAATTTTCGAGATTTTTATATATGTTGTATTAGATACAAGAGCCGATTCTTGAAAAAATGTGGATCAAATTCGTAACATTTCATTGAGATTTTAATCTTTTGAAATTAGCTTGAAAATGTCGAGGTAGACAAATTACCATCTATAAAATGCAAATTTCCTAGTCCAGTACTCGACATGCAGCCCCAAAAAAATGACAGAGCCTCCTCCGTGCTTAAATGTGGCTTTTGTGTTTTGATGGTTAAATTCGCAATTTATTTCAATAGAAATATTTTTTTAGATGATTTACCGCCAAATTACCTGGTTCCAAAAACCCTCTGTTTTAAGTAAATACCCTTTGGCAAACTTTACTCTACAATTTTTATTTTTAGGGGTCAATGGCTTTTTTTATTCCATAGTAATCGTACTTATGTACATATGTAATGTATTGCGAACAGTTTTCAGACAAACCTCTTTTTCAGTGTGAGATTTTAATGATATTTTAAGATCTTTTGCGCTTTTAAAAGGATCTTGCTTGATTTCGAACGTTATTCTCTTTCATTTAACATTTTACCTTGACCTTCTCTGCTTTTATTTGCCAGTCTAAATTTATTATGAAACCTTTTTATAATGTCATGGACAGTAGATTTACTTTTTCCAACCAATTCGGCAATTTCTCTTACTGTTTTCCAAATTCCTTATCTTCTTCCAAATTTAATTTGATTATGAATTGTCTTATTTCGCCAGCATGGAAAAATAATTACCATAAAATCCCAAAAAATTATTATGTATATGGGTCTTTAGAAGATTCATAGGTTTCAAAAATAACCTTTCAACTTTTTGGTCATTTCAGTAACTTCGATCTTCGACAATTCAAAACATGTAAATCTTAGTGGAAATGGAATCGTTTACTTCCAAATTCATGAGGTACTGATTGGATGATAAGATGATAATTTTATTTAAACAAGTTAGACTGCTATATTCGGCTGTGCCGAATTTTAAATACCTACCCTTCATCTAAATATAATGAGTTTTTTATGCAGTCTTATCGCAAATTTTATTCGTATTTTATAATTTTACGAACAACATAATTTATTTCAAATGTTTTGAAATTTTATCTAATTTCGACCATTTATAATTGATATAATTACCAATTCTTACCATAATTTACAGATTTTGTCTGATTTTCATAATAATCTTGATTGTAGTTTAACAATTTATAAAATTAAAAGAAATTTTTTCCATATTCACTACAAGTTAAGAAACAGAATATAAAAAAAAAACTATAAGATATAAGATGATGCTATTTTGTTTAAATTTGATCTCAATAACATTATTCACAAAAGATTTATGGGTGGCATAGAAGAAATGGACCTATTATGGACAGATGGCTTCTAAATCCAGTATCCACTAATGTGATTTCTATGTATTTTAGGATTATATTGGCGCTATTTACAAAAGTTGTGTGGTTGGTTGTTATGCTCGGAAGTGGACTTAATTCAGGAGCTATTATTGACTGACAGCTACAAAATCCAGTAGCTTAATTGCCGTATAACCGATACAAATATGTTTTCTGGATTAAAATTTCTTATCCATATAAAAGTTGGTTCGATGTCGATATTTATTAGACATTTTTGTGGGTTTATTTGTTTTTTGGAAATGGTTCTTATATGGCAGCTATGACAAATTATGGGCCGATCTTCTTAAATTTTTGAACTTTTATTTTTATGCATATGAGGATATTTCACGTCGAATTTCAACATAATAACGGCATATTTAAGATATATATTAGTATTAACGTGGATTTTGGGAGTGGACCTTGTGTGCGGGACATAGTCAAATATGGGTCGATATTCTCAAAATCCAGCAGTTTGATTTAGGCATGTATGTAAATGATCCGTGTAAAATTTTGGATTGGTACCGGTTTCTTTTGATATATATATATATTTCTTTTTCGGATGTGGTCCTTATTTACTAACTATGACCAATTATGGGCCGACTATGATAGAATTTGGTAGAACAATTTATATATGTATGTATCTATAATGATTATTTGTGTCGAATTTTAACCTGATAACAATATTTATAACAGATTTCTACGTATTTAAGTGAATTTTGGAAGTGGACTTTATATGGGTCTATGTTAAACATAAACTGAACTAAACGAAATTCAGTTTTGCGATTTCTTCTTACATGAAACTTATTTCTGCTGAGTTTTGTACTGATACTGCAATTTTATTGGCATTTTGTACTACTAAGCCATATTTCGGGAAGAAATTTGTATGAGGGTTATTAGAAATCATGACTGATTCTCCCTTTCTTCATCACAGTTTGTCCTTCTATCGTATAAATAACGTTGACAAAATTGCATAGTATTATCTGCAATATATTTAAACAAAATAGCAAAAAAAAAGTCCACCTTGATCGAAAAATTAAAAGTTAACCAACAGATTTTTTCCTAATGAATTATAAAAGAGAAACCTCTAAAATAAATTAAATTTAAGAGTTCAAAGCTTTTCTTTGTTGGGATGGTGAAATACTGAGCTACAAATTTGAAGTTCTCGTTTTGTTAAGTATTTCTTAACTTCAAGGGCATTTTCTCTTTATAATTACATTCCTAAGAGCAATTGCATAATAATACTATTATTGCAAACCTCTTGCTACAAAACCATAGTGGTATTCGATGTTCGATGCGTTTTGTATTGCAAAACTTGCACTTGCAAATGTTTTGACATTGATTGTGAGCACTCCATTTATTTCGTATTTCGCGATACTAATGCAATTTATGCAATAAAACAGCTGATCTACATAAACAACAATTTCTAAACGTATTTTAAAAATGCCACGAAAAAGTGCCAAAGAAAAAATTGTTGAATTTTTAGAAGAAGTTGCTGAAGGAACAATTTGGAATGGAGGTACATACATATTTACTGCCGTATTTATAAAAAATTAAAGTAGGCTTGAAGTGTGCTTTAAGACAAAATTTTTATACAAACTTTTCTTAAAGTACTCTTAAAAGCCTACTTTAATTTTTTATAAATACGGCAGTTAATGTTTTACAGTCTTATTCAGACATGCAAATAAAATCAGCTGAAACTGCATCTTCAAATAAAACTATTATAAAATAATATAAGTATACATACATATGTATGTAACATATGTATTCATAAATATTAAGTATAGTTTTTTATATAATTTTCTAACATTTATGACTTTTTCGTATTTTTTAACAAAATGAATATTAATTGAGAATTTTTTTTTACGTAACGCCAGATCTTTTTTCCTAAAAGAAAGATAAAGAAAAAGAATTGTTCATTTGATAACTTGGAAAATAAATGTATGTATGTATGTATATTAGTCCAAATCCTGCCAAAAAAGTTTTGATTAAAAAGACTTGCACAATTCGCAGAGTTAAACAATTTTGTTATCAAAGTCAAATCGCACTTCCGTTTCTTGTAACGCCAGGTCATTTTTTTGAGTATATCTTGAAATCCTTAGGCTCGATTATATGCATTTTTTCACTAAATATAGAGCTATCCAATCACTTCTCGAATGTGAGAAAAAAAACTTTTTTTAATTCTGGTTTTTAAAGTTGTTTCAACATATTGCCGTACAAAAGTAACATAACTAGGGTGGCCAGTTTTTTGAAAACTCTTCTACAGGTAATTACCTTCAATGTTTTTAAGAATTTGTCCGGTATTAAATCCAAAAAACTTGTCAACTTTTCTATTTAAAATCCCTTGTTGCACCTTAATCATTTCAGAAGTCATATCTGTAACGCATAATGAATCGAATTCTATAGTAAAATTAAAAAAAAGTAAATACGTGATGAACAAAATGTAAGTATGATAGTACTTGATTTTCTGCTTCTTCGGATACAAAAATTTTTCGTTCATATGTGGGCATTCCTTTTCCATAGTTTGAAAGTAAGACTTGAGCGCTGGCCATATTTTTAATATTCTATCAATAACAGATTCTAAAGATAAAAAATTGGTCGAGACATGCTTGATAATTTCCTGCCACTGCATATCTTGAATTTTAAAATGTTGTTTTAGATCAGAGGTAGCCAAAGCGGAAAATGAGGTTGTGTGTGTGATTGAACTACCGAGCAAACATAAACATAAAACAACTTAGATAGAAAACATACACTCACAATATATTTTCCGTAACATATAAGAAATTAACAACGAGATTGATATACAAACGGAACTTCTAATACTTCAAAAGCTCATTACATGCATGTTACCAAATGCATTATCAATTATAAAATATTTTTCGTAATTCATTATTAATTTGAAATGTTTGTTGGGAAGTATTTCTGAAAAAAATATAAAAGCATCCCCCGCATGTGCACACATTGCTGTCTCAATGACGACTGAATGAAAGAGATTAAGTGTATGTGTAAAGTGCTCTCTGCACAATTGTGCTATAGGATGCCGACCTGTTTTAGATTCATTCTTCTTTTAGCAGAACGGTCAAAGTGACCACAAATGTTTGATATTAAAGATTCCACATCATATTCAAGTTTATCCGTACAAAATCTTCCGGCATTATGGAGAATATGTGCTGCACAATTTTCTTTTAATATATTTTCATTTTTTGATAACAAAATTGAATATACTGAATGATGTTTACCAAAATTTACATTTGTACTGTCGGCTGAAAAGGCAGATACGTGTTTTTGTTTAAAGTTTCTATTAAAATATTGGCAATATTTTCTGCACATTCGTCATTATTTTCAGTAAAATCCAGAAGTTTATTTTGTACTCCTTTTTTAGAACAATAATATCTGATAGCGATAGGAAACATTTTGCTGTTTTTTTTTTGTCGCTGGCATCTGTAGCAATAGAAAAGAAGCACTCGTTGGTTAGTATGTTGTCAACAATATTTGCCACTGAGTGTGTTGCCAGTATCTTAACAATAGCTTCAGCTTTTGTTTGGCCGCATGATATTTTTTGGGCAATACTAGATTCCGGGAATAAAACCGGGAACAATTTGTCCATAGTGTTGTAGCTAAAAGAATGTTTTACAGTATGGTTTACTATTGAAACCTCTGCTGCAAACACCTTTTCTAATTTTGCAAGTGCTGTGGGATCTGGATTTAAAAATTTGTTTAAAGAGCACATTGTTGAATCCTTTTGTTTTTCAATGAGTGATTTATACAATGAATGTTTTTTTATGTCGCCTTTTCCACCGTGTCCAATGTTAAACTCTTTGTTGCATATTTGCCATAAACATAGTTTTTCCCTTCTTTGCCCAGGAATACTCTATTTCCCAGTTGTTGTTATATTTTGTCATCCTTTTTGAGCTGTTTTGTTTATCAATATTTAATTCTTCCTGTACACTTATTTTAATATTTTTTATTTATTAGCCAGGAGTATTTACTTGGCCTGATATATATCATAATGCCATCACCAATATCCGGCTTACGCCTAAAGGAGTCACGTCAAAGAAGATCCACCGACCTATACTTTCGTATGGGAAACCGGACTTCCCGAACTCGCACTCCTGAGTTTTAATGGTCCACCAATATCAAAAATGAGTTTTGTTTGGTACTCCACCACGACAAACTTATAGGTTATAAAACCATAAAAAATATAGCATGTGGTCAATGCAACTTCGAAAAACTGTAACGCGGTACAGTTATACGACGCCAAACATTAACCAATGCGAGTGAGTCGCAAGACTCTCGAAGGCAGCGAAACAAGGACGGCCTGATTACCCTTAAAAGATAATGGCACGATGACGCACGAGTTCTTCCTCCACCCAGAGCTGAATTACGACTGATTTATTAGCTTGTTTGTAGTATTTTTTATCAATTTAATAATGTTTACTTAAAAATGTTCAAGAGTTAACAAGCCGAAACCTAATCAACCGCAGTAACAAGTTTAAGTGGCCATGTGAAAAGTAAACAAACAAAACTTGTGTACCGAAATTGTTTGTAAAATATGAAACATTTAATGACATTGAAAAAAAAATATGAAAAAAGCGGGAATTTTAAATTCTATGACAAAAAGTTGGACAATCCCGAGAAAAGCGGGACATTTAGCAACCCTAAACGTAACGCCAAAATGGAAATGCCCATAAAGAGTGAATTTCCATTCAACATTCTCACTAAGTTTTTTTAATTCCCACTAACTACGGGTTATATTCCGGAAGTATTAATAATGCGATAATAATTATATTAAAATGTCCCAATTTGTAAGAATTGCTTATGGGAGGGAAATCACACTTTTTAATACCTACATATGTATGTACATACAACATACATAGTATGTATGTACAAAGCGCTAAGAGAACAAGTCATTCTTAAAAAATATACATACGAGTATGTATGTACATACATACATATGTATATACCACATGCACTTACTATATTTTCATCGAAATAATTTGATAACATTTTAATAATCGAACGAGTAAATGTGTTATTGTTTTATTTTTAGAATCACACGTACATTTGTATTTGTGTGTAGATGTATGATCACCTATACAATTTAATTTACTCAACATTGAAGCGAATATATGTACACACAGGTATATATACATATATGTATGTATATGTACATACAATATACGTATATATAGTAAATGTAAAACATATAAATTTTGTATTGTATTATTCAACCGTTTCATGCAAAATTTTCTCAAAACAGGTTTCTTTGTTGATTTTGTTTAGTAAAACAGCCGTCCCATGATCACTTTAAACACTCTGCGTTGTTATTGTTTTTTATACCCTACACCACAATAGTGGGGAGGGTATATTGGATTTGTGCTGATGTTTGTAACGCCCCTAAATATTGGTCCAACACCCACAAATGAGTAGTAAATGAAGCTAACGCACATCTACAAATTTCGTGAAGATCGGTCCATAATTAGTCGTAGCTCCCATATAAGGCCCACTTCCAAAAATCACTTAAAAGAGCATAGCTCTCTTAAAGACGTTGATATCGAAATAATATTGAACACAAATATGTTTCGTAGATATACATAAAATATGGTAAAATTTTATGACGATCGGTCCATAATTAGTCGTAGCTCCCATATAAGGCCCACTTTCGAAAATCACTTAAAAGAGCATAACTCTTTTAAAAATGTTGGTATCCAAATAATATTGAACACAAATTTGTTTCGTACATATACATATAATATGGTAAAATTTTATGACGATCGGTCCATAATTAGTCGTAGCTCCCATATAAGGCCCACTTCCGAAAATCACGTAAAAGAGCATAACTCTTTTAAAAATGTTGGTATCCAAATAATATTGAACACAAATATATTTAATATGGATACTAATAATACGGTTCAATTTTATTGTGATCGGTCCGTAATTAGTCGTAGCTCCCATGTAAGGCCCACTTCCAAAAATCACTTTAAAAAGCATAAATTTCTTAAAAATTGTGGGTAATCAAATAAAATTCGACACAAATAAGTTTCTTATATACAGAAATAATGACACCTAATTTTGTAATGGTCGGTCAATAATTAGTCGAAACTCCCATATAAGACCCTCTCCGTAATTCACTTTAATTTCCATAAATCTTTTAAAAGTATTTATATCGAGATAAAGTTTAACACATATAATATTTATATTCACAGAAATCATGACACTGAATGTTGGTCCAAAATAGGTGATATCTCGCAGATAACGCCCATTTCTGAAAAACTTTTTTATATTTATATATACTAGGTGTAGGGTATTATATGGTCGGGCTTGACCGACTATACTTTCTTACTTGTTTTTTTTTTTATTTTTGCCATTTCACGAATTTAATAAAGTTTATAACCGCTTTTTGTTTCATGCGAATGGCGAATGATCGTCAATAGAAACCAATTGTAAAAATATGAAAAATTACATTTACAGTCAAATTATAAAGAAAATATATTTTTTATACTCCAGTGTTGCCAGAATGCTTTTGAGGTTATATATATGTATATATGTATGTATACATATGTATATTAAAATTAAAATTGTATTGTAAGCTATACACATTGGTTTTACATTTGTAAAATGAAATGGAAGTGAAATTTTCATTTAGTTTGTGTTCTAAATTTTGTAAAACTGATTTGAAAAGTAAAATATCATTTTCAGTTTGGTTCATCGTAGTACATACATATAAGTTTTACTCGTTTTCTAGAACGCCGGGAAAATGTATTCAGTTTCACTTCGGAGTGGAATATAGAACATTCCTTATCTTTCAAAAGACATACATTTATTTCTTATCTTAGAAAACACAACTTTTAAAGGTATTGAATTCATAGTAGATAGGGCGGTACAAATATCATCTGAAAAGGGTTGTACCCCACCCACTGTTGCCATATTTGACGATTTATCGTCATTTTGACGATTTTTCAGTATAAATGATTTGTAACACTTTTTTCTCAAATAAAATTTATAATTTAGTTTTGGAAAAAGAAAAGAGTATATTGAAATTTTGGAAATTCAAAGGAAATATTCAAATCTCTTGTTTCCCATCCTAACCAAATTTATACAAAAAAATTTAGTTTTACCTCATTCTTCGGCAAATGTCAAACGAGTATTTAGTCATTTAAACAAAACAAAAACTAGGAATAGGCCTTCTTTGGAAGGGATTTTATTTACTAAAGATTTTTTAAAACTAAATAAATATTAACTGCCGTATTTATAAAAAATAAAGTAGGCTTGAAGTGTGCTTTTAGACAAAATTTTCATACAAAATTTTCTTAAAGTACATTTGAAGTCAACTTTATTTTTTTATAAATACGGCAGTAAAAAGTTTAATAGGGAAATGTACCTACAAAATTAAATGTACTAAACTTCACAATTTCCAATTATATTTTAAAAGTTTTCAATTATATTTTAGAAATTTCTAATAATATTATAGAATTTTCAAATGCATTTGAGAAATTTTTAATTGTATTTCAGAATCCAAACATATTTTTAACTTAACTTTTATGAAATACGATAAGAATATTCTGAAAACCAACTAGAAACTACAGAAAAGCAATTGAAATTTTTTTAAATATAAAATTCTGAAATATAATTGAAAAATTCTACAACGCATAGTGTTGTAAAAAGGTGATATTTTGTATTTAGAAGTAGAATTTTTTATGTTTTACATTGTTACTATGAAGAAATTGTTTTGTTAATTTTATATTAAAAATTATATAAATTTGTTTAGAAACATTGATAAAAATTTCTGTTTTTCTTTAAAAAAAATTGTGAATCATATGTGATGCACAGGACAGGGAAAGGGTTAAAAAATTGATTTTAAAAACTATATTTTGAAAAGTAATTTATTACTTATTTTTGTGTTCCTTTTACATTAATTTTTGTGTTTTGTTATTTGTTACGCTTTTTTATTTTAATATTGATATTTGTAACTATTTTTTTAACTTTTTGTTTATGTATTAAACAAATTAATTTGAAAAAATAATTAAAATATTGAATTGATAAAAAGTTTTATTTTATTTGACGATTTTGAAAAATGCATTTTGACGATTTGACGATTTTTTATTCAAGATTTGACCCCTTATTTATTTGGCAACTATGACCCCACCACTATATTTCTGTAGGGAAGAATAATGAATAATTAAATAAGTAACATGTGCTGTATACATAAGCTGCTATATTCATACAAAATAAAGTAGGTTTAAAGTGTGCTTTTAGAGAAAATTTTCATACAAAATTTTCTTAAAGTACATTTGAAGTCTACTTCAATTTTTTATAAATAAGGGCAAAGATCTGTATCTCAAAATAGCCTCTCCGAAATTAATGCATTTTTGTCGAATTTATATATGTATTTATTATATTTTCAGTTTGAAATTCTCTGCAAAAAGAGAGTTTTTACGAATGTTAAACCCCATATATTACAAATGAATATATTCGCTCGAATTTGCCTGAATTCACCACTGTCACCATAGCTGCCAGATTTGACGATTTTTTATTTCAAAAATAGGCAAAGTGACGATTTGATAATTTTTTCATTGAAAGTGACGATTTTTTCAATTATTAAAATTTTCTATCATTTGTTTGTTTTATTTACCGCCTGGCCCACGATGTCGAACGATAACGTTCGCTTAGATAAGACTTAAGACACAAACTTTGTATCGTATCAATTTTTTACTCAATCAAACAATATTCCACAATCAAGTTTGTGTCTTAAGTCTTATCTTATCGTTCGACATCGTGGGCCAGGGCTTTAATATTTTAGTTACCAAATTCTCTCTTTTTTGAGACAACAACAATTTTTCTAAGTAATAGTAGTGTTTTCTTAATTATTGACAATTGTTTAGTTTAAGTATAATAATTCCAAATAATATTGAGTCAGAAATTCCATGAACTAAGATTTTTAGAGGAAACAATTTCTGAATTTCAAAAAATATTCAGCTAAATAAATTTAAATAACAAAAATAAGTAGCTGTATATGATGGATGAATTAGATTCTATACTAAAAAAGTGATTTAAAACTTAATAAACTAAATTGTTTTGGCATTGTAATTTAACCTAAATTAATAAAATATGCTAATTACAGATATTTATTTATAAAATTCTGTAAGTCTTGTTTCACACTTTTCAATTTTAGATGCCCAGTTTTTGTTTAATTCTTTTTTGAACTTGCCATTTAATTGACACACGTCAATTAAATTTTCGTACTTTTTATTGCAAATCAACATGCATGAAAGAAAAAAAAACGAAACGAAATAAGAAAATTGATTAGTATCGTCAAGTTTTTATCTATTTTGTTTTCTTTTCCCTTCTCATTCAAAAATACTTGCCTTCACGAGTCAGAATTTAAAAGTGTGAAAGCGGACCAAGATATTATTAAAATATTACAAAAGTTGTGTTTAACATTATATTTTTTGTAATTTCTTATTTAAAAGGTTAAAATTTAAGTATTTTTATATGTATTGTACAAGAGACTTGAATTATTATGTTTTCGTTTAAATAAAAATTTAAAAATACTATTAAAAATAGTGACTTTATTTTTCCGATTTTTAAAATTCGAAATGACGATTTTTTTCTTTTTTATCGAGATTTTGACGATTTTTTCCAATATTCATCTGGCAGCCCTGACTGTCACCCCATTGCATAAATTCGGTTATAATTTCTCCTGATTTCGTCGTGTGCAATCAAAAAAATGTGCGCCTGTCAATTTTCAGCAAAATACTTATTTATATGAGGATGGAGAATTCATTAATATTTCACATTTTTAACTTTTCCTTTACGATTTCTTAAGCATTTATGACATGCATTTAAAAATTATTTGTACTTGCTCTATTATGTTTCTAGAGTTTGGTTGAAAATCGTGGTTGATAACTACATTATAAAAGATTTCGAGTTATAGTAGGCTTGCCAGACGTACTGCATTTAGAAGAACGCGTACTTTTTTTTACTAATTGTACTTCTGTCTGCATAGAAGTAGCAAATGTACTTTTTTCAGCCTCTGTACTTCTTTTTGTACTTTTTTTATTTTTTTAAGGAACAATTTCTTATTTGATTCAAATATGTATATATATTTATATCTTTAAAGACTTTTGCTCAAAATATTCCAGAAGAAAATTCTGTTAAAGAAAAATGGAAAACATTCATAAAAAGTGGATCATATCCCAATTTCGAAAAAATTTGTATGTTTATATTTTCAATTCCTCATTCTAATGCGGCAACCGAGAGAATTTTTAGTTTGATGTTCAATTTTTGGAGAAAGGAACGAAACAAGTTTTTAATTGAAAATGTAGAAAGCGAATTAATAATAAAAAAAATTTTTCAATACACTTGTCATGAATTTTGTAATTTTTTAAAAACGGAAGATGGTAAAAATGGAATAGTTTACCAAGCCCAAAAAAGCGATAAATATTTATAATTTTTTTAAGTTGCCAAAAAACAAGTTGTATTAAAACATTTAATATAGAATAGAAAAAAATATTTTATTTTTTAAAAATAAAACCTAATACACCTGACTAATTTTAAGTTATTTTTTATTACACAAAAATATATATGATCTCTTATTTTGTTTTTATTATTTGTTATTTTCTTCATTGAATTGTTATTGTTAAACTGAATTTCCTAGTTCTTAAGGTTTAAACACATTCGAGACAGCAGGCTACACGAGTGCAAACCCCTCTGGGTACTTATGCAGCCATGTACTGCAGCCAGCTACTTAATTATTTTGAAAACGACAGCTACATAGTCAACAGCTGATCCCGAAATCTGACGTTTTAATAAAAAATAAATTTGTTCTTCGAAGTTTTTAAATAACATAATGGCTGAAGAGAATTTTGCTTATTTTAAAGAAACTATTACTAAAATACAACCAAAAAGTAAAAACATTAAAAATAATAAATCTTTAAACAATAAAACACTTACAAACTTTAATCAAACAAAACAATGAAAATATAAACAGCTGTTGCAGTAATCCATTTATATTTCAGTGATGCCACCTTAGGCTTTTATTTTTTCAAAGTAGCGTTTTACTTATGAAACATGAAAAACTTATGTACATTTTTATTAATATAAAATATAATATTATTAATATAATGAGGCTACTGAAAATAATCTTTTTATATACATATGTATGTATTCCATAGTTTTTAAAAACTTTGATTTTGGTTAATATGTAAATATTTCGGAATATTAAAATTTATCTATTAGTATAAAAAACTGTTTAAAATATAAGGAAAACAAAAGAAATCATCGGTTAAAATATATGTTTTGCAATATATTGTTTGCAATGTCAAGAATTTCAAAATGGTACTAAAATTACAAAATATAATGCTAATGATCAAGATTGAGCTGTGAATCACCGTTGCTATATATACTAATTTAAAAGAAAACTTTTTATTTTTTATAAAGAACTTAAATTTGTTTAAGAAAATTATCAATGTTATTTACTAATCTTTTATTTTATTAATCGCAATCAATAATAAAAATTGGAAAAAACCCGAATCGAAATATCTCATGGTATTTCCTGTCAGATTTGTGAACATTATTCATAATTTTTGAATTCAATGTGGTAGCATTTGTTTTAAAACTTGTTTGCAAATATTTTGAGTCTGTGGCAACACTGATTATCTCTAATCTTATGTTTTTTTTTAGTACCTATGTATGTATATGAATCAGTGATGGAAAATGGGTTTTTGGATTTTGTACCAACTACATACATTTATAAATAAAATGTACTTTTTAGACCTACACAGTACCATTTTTAATATTTGCGAAATAAAGCTGGAGGTCCACAATTCGCGATTTGGCGTCATGCGAAGATTTTTGGCGTCTATATTTTTTTTATATGTACATATGTACTTTTGGAGGTGATGCCGTATGCCCAGCTGATTTTTTTTATATTAAGTTTTTTATCGGTTTGTTTGTCAAACTCATATAAAAAATGTTATTTCAACTGTCATTTTTTCTGGTAACATCATCTTTATAATAAATATGCTTTGCATTTGTCGAAGTCAGCTGTGACGCGTGCACCGCGTTCAAAAGTAGAAAGTAAACGAACTTTTCGCGTTTTAAGCGTCAGCGCGTCCTACGCTTTTGAGTGTGTAACTTAACTCATACAACTACATTGATTCTACTTTTTTGACAGTTGCTTAAAACGCGTGAAATTCGTAGACCAAGGCATATTGATTATAAGGTAGTGTTGAAGACACAGCTGATTTTTTTTTGTTACTTTTGTATTGTCACAAGTTGTTTATGTTTACAAATTTCTAATTGTCAAAATGCTTATAAGTGTCAAAAGTTGTTTATTATTATTGTTGTCGTTTTCTATTTCCCTCACATACCTGAATCAGTGATGGAAAATGGGTTTTTGTTTTTCGTACCAACTATATAAATAAAATGTACTTTTTAGACCTCCATGGTACCATTTTTAATTTTTGTTAAATAATCATAAAACTTTACCACAAATTTACTTTATCGAAAATTTGATATATCTTATAGCAACACTATTGCGTTAATTGTTCGGAATGAAACCAATTGTTCGTTTTACTTTTTCTTTGGAAGCAAAATACGGAATTAATTCCACTTCCGAACGGAATTAAATTCTGTGACATGGCTGATATTTATCTGTTTCATCTGAAATACCAAATTTTAATGAAACAGTATTTTGAAATTGTACCATATGACTCGTGGTAGCACCAGGGTACCAACTGTGTTTAGTATGTATCAAAAAAAAGTACAATTGTACCATGTTTGCCATCAGTGACCTGAATAAATACAAATAAAAACAACGAATGTTTGTAATTTTCAGTCAGCTGTTTTTGACATCAAAGAAGTCAAAGCAAAAACAAATAACCATGTTGTTTTTGTATTGTTGTACTTGTTGTAATGTGGCTACTACTTATAATCAATATGCCTTGGCGTAAACGCTTGGTGTGGACCTCCAGCTTAATAATAAAGCTTAAGCACAAACTAACTCCATCAGAAATTGTATATATCTTATGTCAACATTGTTAACATTACTTTATATAACGAATATTTAATCAAATTTATACTTGACATCGACACATCTAAATTTGCTGATGATACTGCAATTCTAAGCATTCATGCATCTTGATACCTACAAAATCGTATACAAATTCGAATTAGAAAAATGATTAAAGCAATAAAGGAAAAAATTAATGCTCTAATATTTATATCAACAATCAATCAATAACGCATTCATCCGAACTTAAATACCTCGGTATATTCCTCGATCGTCGTGGAAATCCAATAAAGATGCCAAATTGAGACAAATTAAATTGAAATTAATCCAAATTAATTGGCTCATTAGCAGAAACTCTAAACTTAGTTTAAATTGTAAACTCCTACTTTATAACTCAAAGAATAAACCTATTTGGAGTTATGGAATACAGCTTATAGGCCTCACCTTAAAATGTAGACAGAATTCAAAGACGTCAAAACAAATTACTACCTGTGATCATTGGTCCTTGCTACAATAAAAATTCAAATATTTATAAAGGCCTAAACGTACCTTTTTCCGAAATACTTAAAAAAGCTTAAACCCTTTTGCCCGCAACATATTTAATAACAGTGGCTATATCCGAAGACACGAAAAAACAATGCCAACTTAATATTAAACATTTCGTTGTTTATAACTATTGATTGGACTAGCCAATCACAACCAAGATTTGACAGAATTTAAATTGAAAAAATCTAAATTCAAAAACCAAAAAAATTAAAAACATGCTAAGTCGACATAGCATGGTTTGGAATTGAACTGTCGAAATATGGACCGATTATTAAGAATTCCAGTAAGACGATTTAAATGTATATATGGACTACTTGTGTAGAATTTTTACTTCTTAGTGGTTTTTAGAAGAGATTTATGCGAATTTTATTGATTTTCGGAAGTAGGCTTTATATGAGAGCTACTGTCAAATATGGACCGATCATCATCATATTAAGATGATATTAAGATTATAAAACAGAGTATAAAAAAGTATAAGATATAAGGTGAGGCTTTTCTGTTTGAATTTGACCTCAATAATATTATTTACAAAAGATTTATGGGTGGCATTGTAAATGTGTACCAGTTATGGACTGATAGCTTCTAAATACAGTATCCACTAATGTGTTTTCTATGTATTTTAGGCTTATTTTGGTTAAATTTCATCTTAATAGCGTTATCTACAAGAGTTGTATGATTGTTTAGTATGCTCGGAAGTGGACTTAATTCGGGAGCTATTGTCAATTATTGACTCACAACTACAAAATCCAGTAGCATAATTGCCGTATAACCGATATTAGTATGATTTCTGGATTGAAATTTCTGATTTGTATTGAAGTTGGTTTGATAATAATATTGTTCAATTGTTTTTCGGAAATTGTTCTTATATGGCAGTTTTGACAAATTATGGGCCGATCTTCTTAAATTTTGTAACAGTGATTTTATACATATGAGAATATTTCAGGTCGAATAATAAGGTACAGTGCAATAACTCCCAAATAAAATAAGTCCCAATGGAAAAATGAAATAAATCCCAAAAATTTTTCCATACAAATTGGGACTTATTTCATAATTCCCAACAGTTTTTTTGTTGGGAGTTATCATTGGCACTTATTTCATCGCAGTTGGGACTTATTTCATTTTATTTGTAAACACTATTTTATCGTTGGGAGTTATTTCATTTCTCTTACAATTGCATTTTAGTAAATTTTGATAAGGGCTGGTTAGTTTTGCGACAGAATACATAGAAGCAAATGAGACATCGAGAAAATCAAATTTCTTTAATCGGCAATTTTTCGTTGGGAAGAAAGATAATCGCCTAATGAGAAAACAGCCCTTAGTTTAGTTTTGTTTTAAAAAACTCAATCTGTTTATGTGAAAACAGCAAACATTTCTAAAGGTTTCTATAGGAAACCCAGATCAATAAAACTTCGTTGTTGTTAGTTTAATTAAAAATTCATTAACTAGGTACTTATACTTAATTTCTAAGATTCTTTAATCCAGTTTTGTGTTGCAAAATAAATTTTGTAGCACTTAATTATTTTAAAAAAAGGCTTCTTACTAATCGCGATTATTATTGGAATTTGACAAATTTTATGAAAATATGTATTTCTACATTCAAATATTTATCCAAAATATTTTTTATTGAAAACAATTATTTAAAAATTTTTTTCATTC
Organism: Bellardia bayeri; assembly: GCA_950370525.1. Lineage (NCBI taxonomy): Eukaryota > Metazoa > Arthropoda > Insecta > Diptera > Calliphoridae > Bellardia > Bellardia bayeri. Next base: position 59,041,793 of record OX493264.1, read on the forward strand.
ATTTAATTTTTCTCATTTAAAAATCATTTTACATACTTTAATTCTGCGCGGTTCGATATGATGACAATATTTTCATATACAGAAAAATAATAGTATTTATACAGTTTAAGTTTTTGAAAAGTTTATTATTTCGCAAACCAATTTTTTTGTAAATTTAATATTCTAAAAACTAAAGTAAATTTTAATAATGCTCTAATTTTGTTCTGCACCGTACTGTATTTACATACATACAAAAGTATGTATTTATGTGAATATATTTTACCTGCATTTGTATTTTTTTAATAGTATAGAAATTATGGTATTGAAGTATGGGTACTGTTTGTTCATATACCTCTGTATGTATTACGAACACAGCTGTTCGTTCGGAGCAGTTTTATTATGCTAGAACAAGAAAAGCCTAATAATAATAGTTTAAATAGTATACTCGATTGTGAAAACAGTTTGGTTTCTTTTTGTGCGTCTTTGTTATTGTTTCATTGGTTTCTAATTCTATTTTCTAAATAATCAGTTGATATTAAAAAAAAAAAAAATATTAAACATGTCTGCATATGTACATATACATACATATATACGAGTATATATTATATAGGTACATACATACATATGTACAAATATAAATGTGCATACAGAATATAAATTTTACGAGCAGTAGCATTAAATGAGTGAATATGTACAAGTCACATTATCATTGATAATATGTACTATATTTACATACATATGTTTGTTTGTAAATTTCTTTTGTCGTTTTCAAAAGCAAGAAAGTCAGCAAGTTTTTGCTGACATTGTAAGTGTACAGTCTGTTGTTTGTACTTGTATGTATTTGAATTAACAGCGAAACTGTACTTGGCCACATATTCATTTAAGTTTTACTCTTGCACATACTTAATTATGATCGTAAATAATAACAATAATAAAAAATTTAAGCATTCAGTTATTTTAGATCGAATAAGTAAGATTTGCATTGGTTTTTGTACTTACATGATTTACGCAATTGGAAATATTTGGTGATGGAGCCTTTGGTGGGAATACCCATCCATTTGATCTGTTACAGCCACTCGTCCGGGCGATTGTTATGGTCTCAAGTTCCATAGAACTGTTGGTGGATTTGTTGTCACTACCGTCAGACATAGCAGTGGTAGTAGTGAAGATCTGCTGATCGTGAGTTTCATGATACTGGTTATTATCAGAACTATTGCTTCTACTTTGATGTCCGTGTTGCTGCTGCTGGGCCTCAATTGTGACAGCTGTGGCTGCAGTTGCAGATGATTCATCCCGTTTCCGCAGTTTACTACGAACAATACGCATAGTCATTAGTGTTCCAGTATTACCAACCATACTTTTGTTTAATATTATTTATACTATATGTATGTATGTATATATGGTAATTGAAATAGTATGTAAATAAATGTGTTTATTTATAACTAGATTTAAAACGTATGTACTTTAAAAGTATGCGATAAGATATGTATTTCAAACTACTTAATTGTATTGAACGAGTAAGTACATATGTATGTTGTATCCCTTTTCGCAGTTAATTCTTGACGTATAAATATATGTATGAACGTTGGAGTATATTTAATGAAAGTATAGTATATCACAGTAAAACTAAATAAATATTATAGTTTAAGTTGTTTTTTCCTTGTCTTTGCTTTTCAGTGTCGTTTGTGGTACTGGATAATGACTGCTTGTATCTAGCAACGATTAAAGTAAGTATACAATAAAAGATTGTGCTGCTTTAAAAATATAGAATTTGACTAGAATATTTATCGATTTTCTAAACAAAAATAGTATTTGTTGTTTGCCGTTGTTCACACTAGAATTACTATGGTTGGTAACCGAGTGTGGTGTCGTTCGGTTAGTTTTTCTGGATGACGGATACGGCCAAAGAGGGTTGAATAAATAAAGTATTTAATGTTGTTGTTGAATTATTAAATTCGTATCCAAAACTAAATTAAATTTAACATTTTTATTGCAGTAATTGCTAGCTGTATGCCACAAGATAGTACATTTGACTGATTAAAAGCGTGCGACCAATTTTGAAAGGCTAAGACCAATATTAAATTTCTACGAGTATGTCTTCTTTTGCAGTATTTTCACTATGATGTTAGATTAGACATGTGTAGATTATCTAATTTTGCTTTTATTTTTAACCAGACTGTGTGATTCAGAATTTGTTACGTTCGCGTCTTTATTTGTTTTGACGTGTATTTTGTTTGCCTCGCTTCGCACTTAATATCTTCAACCGCACCGTCCGCTTCCATCAGAGTATCTGAGAGTCGGTCGCATTATCAAAGTCCCTTTTATACCACAATTGTTACATAGTATTGGTTTTATCTCTTATACTCACACAAGCAGGCGGTCAACTGTTCTTGTACGCTCAGTGTTTTTGTGTTAGTAAGCAAAATGCTGGTAGATACTACGCAGAGTGAAAATACTCCGACGTAACACACAACAAAGAATAATTAAGAAGAGGAACATAAAAAACACAATGAAGCAGCTGCATAGCAACGATTTTGCACTGCTCTTGATTGTAAAAATAAATAATAAAATAATACTCTCTGGACTATATGTACTACAATCAGAGATGGAAAATAGCTATTTGTGTTTGTATTAACTTTATACAGAAAAACAAGTTAGAGTGCAATATTCGGCTGTGCCGAATCTTTAATACTCTCCACCTAACCTTAATAAGAATTACAAAATTACACTGGTTATAGGACTAGAATATCCTTATTCTGTGTTTTCTATTCAGTCTTAGTGCAAATTTTATTAGTATTTTATATATTGTCTGAACGAAAATTTTACAACCAACTTATGTAATTTATTTGAAATGTTTTGAAAAATTATCTAATTTTGACCATTTATAACTGATGTAATTACTGATTCTTACCATAATTTGTAGGTTTGTCTAATTTTTTTTACAATCTTGAGTGAATTTAACAATTTATAAAATTAAAAAAACATTTTCCCATATTCACAACAGAGTATAAAAAAGAGTAATATTATAAGTGAGACTTCTTTTGGTTGAATTTGATCTCAATAAGGACCATTTTTCGGTTTACGATTCTATAAAGAACATAGTAATAACAAACATTAATTGTTTGAGATGGGGCGTGAAAGTGGGCGTGGCACATACATTTTTTATTTTTACCTCGTCTTCAGTAAGATGTGTATACAATTTGTTTGAAGTAAATATGTAAAACCCCATGCAGAAGCAATTAATCAATTTAAAAAAGTAGGCGTGGTCGTACCAACTGAGAAACCTTCCCGGACTCATACACAACTTTGCCGAATATCATCACATGATCAGATGCATAGTTTACGATTCTATAAAGGACATACATACAAACATTAATTTTTTGAGATGAGGCGTGAAAGTGAGCGTGGCACATACAATTTGTATTTTTACCTCGTCTTCAGTAAGATGTGGATAGAATTTGTATGAAATAAATCTGTAAAAACCCATGCAGAAGCAATTAATCAATTTAAAAAAGTGGGCGTTAGAGCAGGCGTGGTCGTACCAACTCAGAAACCTTCCAGGTCTCATGCACAACAACTCTGCCGAAGATCATCGCATGATCAGATGCATAGTTTAGGAGTCTATAAAGGACATACATACAAACATACATTTTTATATACATATATAGATTAATATTAATTTTGTATATGAGCTAAATATTCACTTTGCATGGGAGCTGCCCGCCCAATTTTCCCATGACTATTCATAATATAATCAACGTGCACAAATTTCTAAGACTCTCGCTATTATAGAACTGTAGATATATGATATTAAAAATGTACTTTGTAAGGGAGCTGCCACTCCCACTTGTCCGATACCGCCCATTTTTTTCTTCAATAGCTTTTAATAATACAATTAATTTACTTTCACTAACACCTTGGGTTAATTTATTAAAATTTATGTAATATATAATTTAAATAAATTGAACTTCAATTTAATAATTTTTTTATTTTTGTTTGACTCCCACGCACTTTTCACGAATAGAGGTTATGTATGAGTCGGTGTCGGGATACTTAACGCCGCCACACGCCACACGGTTATCGCGTTATTTTATTGAGTTACGGTGCAAAAACACAAAAAAAACTAAATATTGCGTCATCTGTCGGACGAACTTCAAACTACACATAAACATTACTCACGGCCCATAGAGCATGCATATAAAATTTGGTCAAAATCGGTCTAGTAGTTTTTGAGTTTAGCGATCACGTAATTTTTATATATATAGAGATACATATACATATATAAAGATTAATGACTTTTTCGGATTTGCTCCTTGTATGGGAGCTATGACAAATTATGGGCCGACCATCATTATATTTAGGGCCATTATTACAACTTGCCTCGTAAAGTTCTTAATAGTAAAAGGTAACTTTAATTAAAGTGAGGAATAAAGTGACCTTTAAAATTTTTCGTTATTACAACTTCCTTGTAAAACAAAATAATTTTTTTCTAAATATGGCAACATTTGTTTGTGAAAAAAAATTCAAATTCAACAGTCTACTTTGAGGCTGACTGGTTATCAACCCATTAACCGCCAAAATAAAACCAGAAGTCACAATTAAAAAAAAAAAATTACCCCCTGGCCCACGATGTTGAATGATAACGATCGCATAGATAAGACTTAAGACACAAACTTGATTGTTGAATAAACAAACTTGATTGATTAAAAAATAGATACGATAAAAAGTTTGTGTCTTAAGTCTCATCGTGGGCCAGGCGGTCAATTTTTTTATTCATTGTACATAAAATTATAAAAAATTTAAGACAAATTATAAGTGGGTGGAGTAGGGTGGGTGTACTTAACTAATGTCAAAATTTTCAAAGCAATTTTTTTCAATGCATAATGTTTTTAAACATTTCTTTCAATGTCATCGAACTCTTGCATGACATAAAACACATCTTAATTGTTTTTCTAACTTTTCGGGATAGTGACCTATACCATCTTGAGGTAATCCTGGAATCAATGACGATGAAAGTCGAGCTTTATTGTACATGTTTTGGCGTAAGTAATACCTTGCAATGAAACGTCGGAATAAAAGTTGAAAATTTTTCATTACAACCGAATTTTAAACATTTTGTCCCTGGTAGTGGCAGCTTCGTCATTTTTCACAAGATGAAGATTCTTTTTTATATCTCGATATCTTTGTCTAAACATTGATTTTCATATCATTTCTTTTCCAACATCTTCATCCTAAGACCAGTACAAATCCTCTCTGGGTACTTATTTCAGCACTGAAATTTTTTATTAGTTTAAAACTCCATTTTGTGGCAGTTGATGTTTATAAAGTAAATTTTTTTTATTTCTTTTAAGCTAAAAACATAAAAAAAATACAAAACGTTCAAAATTATAAAGTTTTCGCTTTATGTTTGGGTATACTCAATTGAGTACAGCGGCGGTAAATGGGTTAATATAAATCAAACGTCTGCTTTCCATTTTTGTTTATCAAATTATTTATTGGCAAAACAAAATTAAAATTAATTTATTTTTCATGAAGTTGACATTTTTTCCAGAACATATGACAACTTCAAATACTTAAACCTCACTATAAAATTTAAAGGCAAGATGATCTTATCGGTCAGTTTTAGATTAAAGTAAACTTAGATTAAAGTAAATACTTCTTATCTGTCCGATAACATCATACCTTTAACTATTGCCAAGTTGTAATAATGGGCCTTAGTACAACAATTTATATATCTATAAAAATAGTTTCTTCTTCTTTCAAGCAATAAGGTCAATTGCATTTTATATACAAATATTTTATTGACCTTATTGCTTGAAAGAAGAAGAAACTATTAAATATTAAAAAAGGTCAAATAAACGAACTAAATATCTATAAAAATTATTGTTGTCGAATTTTAACCTAATAACTATAATTGTACCAGATTTATACGTATTATAGTGAATTTTAGACGTGGACTTTATATTGGGACGATGGTCAAACATGGACCGAACAAAACAAACTTTCGTTTTTCGATTTCTTTTTAGATGACACTTCGTTTTGCCGAATTTTGTATTAATATTCTGATTTTACAGGCATTTATTTATCATTAAGCCATATTTCGGGAAGATATTTGTATGGGGTCTATGAGAAATCATGGACCGATTTTTACTATTTTCCTCAAAGTTTCTGCCCTTATTATAAAAATAACGTGTATACAATTTCATGGCAATATCTGCAATATATTTAAAAAAATTGCAAGAAAAATGTTAAAAAATATCAATTTTTATGTAGGTTGTCTTACATTTTGAATCAAACCTCTTGGTCGACTATACCGATTTTGCTGATTTTCAATACCAAACGGACATAGCTCAATCGAATTAAAATTTCATAAGGATCAAGAATATTGTATATACTTTCTTGGGTCGCAGTTGAATATTTCGCAATGTTACATACGGAATGACAACCTTATATATACCCTCATTTACCACTTATGGTGGTGAAAGGTATAAAAACTACTTTTTTGAACTCCTCGGTACCATTTTTATACTCACCACCAAAAGTATGGGGTCGCAGAACCAAAAAGTATATACATATATTACGGGTCCGTTTTTCTGTTGAAAAAGAGACTTCGAACAATGACATTTTTCCTAAACATTTTTTGTTTCACCAAAATGTTTGATATTTAAAAATCGCTTTATTAGGATATTAGTTCTGGACCAAAGTTTCAGAGAACATTGAAAATTTTGAGATAGTTTTTGCTATTTTCTTCAAGTATAATGCAGATAATATCACCAAATTTTGCACAATATATTTTTGTTATAGAAGGACATGTACACAGAAAAAAATAATTTTAGCATTCAATAACAAAATTGCCGGTATCCAATTATTATTTTTTTTTTTTTAAATTTCCGGCGATAAACTTTTTCGCAAAACCAATGACATAAATTGTAATTTATTCGTAAATTTTTCACTCAATAAAACAAATTATTGACTCAATCAGCCATGTCACAGAGCTTAATTCCGTTCGGAAGTTGAATTAATTCCGTATTTTGCATCAGTAGAAAAAGTAAAACGAAAATTTTTTTCGAAATGAAAGTACTTTTAATTATAAGTTATTTAATTTAAAGTGATTTCATTCCGAAAAAATGTTTCGTTATACTTTTTCTAGAGAAGTCAAATACGGAAATAATTCCACTACCGAACGGAATTAAACTCCGTGACATGGCGGAATAAAACATTTTATTAATACGGAACATATCTTTACAAGTATATATTGCAAAGTTGAACAAATATTTTATTTAAATTTGAAGCAACTTTAAAAAAAATTATTTAAATCAATAATTATGTTTATAAAAATAGCTAAATGTTTCAATAAAAATTTACTTGAACCAATAAACATTTTTGTTGCAAATCTAAAAATTTTCAACAAAAATGTTACTCGAATCAACAAAATTTCTGCTTGATTAAAAAAAATAAAAATTTTATTGACTTTTACCTGAAATTCAACAAAAAAAATTGTTGAATTTTATAACAAATTTAATTTTTTTAATTTGTTTTTGTGACCAATGTTTATAATTATTATAAATTTTAAGGAGTTTCCTTCAGGCTAATTTCAAATGTTTGGTTTGGTTTCCAAACGTAAATAAAAAGCTTGTTCGATTTTTATTTTTTATTTTATTTACCCAACGTTTCGTTAGTTTTATTCTAACTTCTTCAGGGGTCTCGTTCTAAATAATAGCTTTGATGTTTTTTATCATTGGACATTAATTTTTATTATTAATTAGTTACTAAAATACTAAAAAACGGGACATCACGAACAGAATTTTGGTATAAATAATCAAATAATTAATAAAAATATAATATACAATAAAAGACCACAAAACTTAAGTCAAGTTTAACTTAAAGCTAATATCACAGAACTCTGTTTTTACATAAAAAAAAAATAAATCAATTTTATTTTATAATTTAAAGAGAATTTTGTACTATAGGTATTATTAGTTATTCTTAACAAAATTATTTATCATTTAAATTTAAAATCTCATTTTTAATAGTAAAAATTTTTATAAATTTTTTATCAGTTTTTATTTCATAAAAAAATACTTGCAAGAGATTGAAAAATACTTCTGATTCTTTGGGAAATTCAAAATTAAAACAAAAAATATTTTGAATAATACGTCAACAGCTGTTAAAACTCTACACATAGGATATTTTATATCATCGAAATAAACAAAAATTTCTTTTGCATCTAAAACACTGCCAATTATTAAAAGCTTTGGCTGTATCTTTAATTTTTGGATTTTTAACAAATTTAGTTTGACGTTTAGTTCTTGATGTGTATTGACAATTGTATCAAATGCATCTTGAGAATCGGACACTGTAAACTTCTTCCTTATTTTGGCCCCTTTCTCGTCCATTATAACTTTTTGTTGTGGGGGAAACGAATAGTGAAGATTCCAAATTATTCCAAAAGTTTTTGATTCTGAAAGTAATAAGTTTTAAATTAAAAAAAATCATACAAACAAATATGTTTTTTATGCCTTGATTACAAGAACTTAACGTTTTTAGTTGTTGTGATATGTACATAGGAGCTGGTAATTCTTGTTGTCAACAAATATAACAATCTGGGGTGTCATAGAAACCAATATTGTCAGAATTGGTTTCAAAACCGACAAGAAAAAATGCTTTGGTGTCATGGGGCACTGCTACACATACAATAAATATCATGATACTAGAAATATATCGGTTTTAAAACCAATTCTGAAAATATTGGTTTCTATGACACCCTTGAATTTGTTTTCGAATGTATTCCATCTTGATGTCAATTCTTTAGCATCTTTATATTTTAAATGGAAGTCAATATCAATCTGGAAGATATCAAAAACATATGTTTAGATTTGCGTTTTAGAAAAAGGGTAAGTCTTATTATTCATAATCACATTTTAAATTCATCAAAGTTTTATGTAAATTTGTTTTTTTTAACATTGCTAAATTTAAAACTTGATTACAAATATAGGACAAAATATATTAAATATTTCATGTTAGATTTCTTACAAGTTGGAATCCAGAAGGTCTTGTGTACTCTGGCCATTCATGTTAGATTTCTGCAATCGATTTAGATTCTATCATTTATTTAAATCTATACTGCGAGCACTTTCTCTAAAAGATATCGAATTCGTCTGCTGATTTCAACAGCATATTTGGTATCTGACTCTGAAACTAAAAAAAATTTATTATTATATTTTTAAATCAATATAAAGATGTATTCATACCATATTCTTGATGCCATTCCTCCTGAGCAGGCTCTTTAGGTTGAAAAACTTGTTTTCAAATTATAAATTCTAATTATACGTAATTATATAGTTGTATGTATTATAATTTAGTTTAATTTAAATTTTATTATTATTTAACTTTTTTTCACACGCACAATATAAAACACTTTCACTCAAGAAGATCAAACATTAACTAATCATGAACTAAAATAAAAGAAACAAAAACTACATCGTTTTGATACCTCTTTGTTTTTTTTTTGTTGTTTTGCAAAAAGAGATAAGCAAAAAATTCTTCTTTGATGAGAAAATAATGCAGACCATGGTGAAATTAAATACAAGGTGACAGCATAGCGCTAGCTGATTATTTTTTGCTCTGTTCATGGTGAAATTGAAAATGTCAAAAAGTTGTTTACAAATAGTCAAAGTTTATATAAAAACGTTACAAAATTATTTTGTTTTTGAAAAATTGAGTTTTTTCGCCGTTTTATCTGCGTAAAATAACTTAAAAGTGTTAAAAAAAAACTATATTATATTAAATAGTGTGTTTGTTTTTTGAGTTGTTTTACTAAAAGTGTTAGTTTTTTTCTGTAAGATAAATGTTAAGATTCCTCTTTAAAAATTATTTTTTTTTTGCTGCAGAAAAATGCGTTGTTGCATCTTATGCCGTAAAAAAGGAGTAGCTGGAAGTGGTACTTTCCGACATTATATCTGCGGGAATTCGTTGTTTGTTAATGCCCAACGCTATGCCAATAGTGTAGCAGCAAAACAAAACAACAATGCATAGTGTTGTGCCTTTAGGGCTATCATGCCCAACAGAATGTCGAGTGTCATCCGAAGTTAATCCATCAGAGCAACCTTCACATGGCTTACATTTATTTTCCATGGAAGAATTTTCGAATACTGCAGCTTCAAAGTGTCATGGGCAAATTCAGAGAGAAAAAGAATCTCAAACTGAGAAGTGATTAAAATTATCAATAATTTCATTAATGTACTTATTTCTTTTTTGTGGCTTTTATATATATACATAATTAAATTATATAATAATATAAATAATTATAGTAATAAATTATCTATTTTATTATTTTTTGAAGAGCTTCTAATATTGCTTTTGCTGTTTCACTTTTAGTCCTTCAATTTTTGATACAGTATCAACAAATTATCAAGAAAAAATTCGCCAATTGGAATCTGAAAATAAAGATTTAAAATGTAAGCTCCTTCAAGCAAATTTAGCGCTTGATTCTATGCGGAAAATATTTACAGAAGGTCAACGTTGAACACTATTTTTATGTACCACCACATTTTCGCCCAGTGACACCTTGACCAAACTAGACGTAGGGCTTTTATAGATACATATTATTTTTGTGGAAGATATACATCTGTTTCAGTTCGACAATGCCCATATCAGGTACTAAGGGGTATGTCCAACGATTTATGATGTCATTGCTGACAATTTGATAAGTCAGCCAATTGTTCACCTTTCGAGCATACTGTTCGCGTGGCAAGAGGGAAACACAGATACGACTGTCTAGAATTTCCTCATTAATCAAAATGCCCCGAACAAAATCATCACGAGTTTCGAAATTGTTTAAGAAAATAAAATAAACAATTTTTCACTACTATTGTTTTCTGTTTTTATCCATGTTTGTATGTTTGTTTTCTTTATTTTATGTCAGATGTTTTTGACAGTAACGAAAGTATTACACAAACAAAAATGCCTGTTGTTCTTGCCTTGTTGTAATTGTTGTAGCAATGCTGTCACCTTGTATTTCATTTCACCATGGATCTTTCATTTAAATTTTGTGCAAAAATTTTACACACATTTGTTATGCTCTTTCAAAAAAATTCCAGCGTTGTCAGTTTAGGGGATTTACCCCCTAATTGAGGATTTTTTTCGTGATTTGGGATAAAAATTTCCTCTTGGGGATCCGGGGATTTGTTAGGGAAGACATCAATTTTAGGGGATTTTATTTATAACTGGCAAGTCTAAAAATGTGTGTTATTATTTATAGTGGATGGTTTTTAATAAAGAAGAAGTAAGTAACTATTTAAAAAAATATATTTTTTACTGTTTAAAATAGCTGCAAATACTAATTTTATTAAAAAAAAATCATACACTCCTATCGTGAATAAAAATTCCATATGAAATTTGTTCCCTTTTATTTTTTTAACATTGAATTTTAATAGGAAAATGTGAAAAGGGAACAAATTTCATGTGGAATTTTTATTCACGATAGGGGTGAATATTTCTTGGGAACGCGAAGATTCGGCGAAAGGTTTGAAATGTACATACATATACGAGTATATTTTTAAAGTGTAACGCTTGCGTTGAACGCGTTTTTTCAATAATGAATACCACCAAAATAAAAATACGTAACAAAATGCAATATGAATTATTGGAAGCATTTCTCAGAATAAACACATACTTTAAAAATAATTCAATTTGTTGTGAGAAATTTAATCCATCTGCTGAAATGCTAAAGCTTTTTAATACAAGCAATATGTACAACAACATTTCTGAGGCTGATGAATCAGAAGATTTTTATTCTGAAGTTTTGGAAATGCTAAACTCTGGTATAATTTTTTCTTTACAAGATTTATAATTACAAATCGAAATAGTGAATATTAATATATGTAGCTATCGATAAAAATGAATTTTATTAAATAAATATGTTATTTTTACATAAAATAAAAATTTTACATAAAATAAAAATTTTACAAAAAAAAAAAATTAATCCAAAAAAATCAGTTTGGGGATGACAAATCCAAAATTGGGGATAAGCTCTAAAAAAATACTGGCAGCACTGAAACATTCATTCAGTCGTCGTTGAGCAAGCGATGAAAACACATGCGACGGACTATCGTCATTTTTTTCAGAAATTTGTTAAGAATTGTTGTTGCTTCTTGTTGGACTAAGCATAAAAAACACGTGATTTAATTACTATTGAACACAAAAATAAAAAACTGTTTTAGATGGAATTATTTTTGTTTTTTCTGAAAATAACTGTTCTAAAATTGTTTTTTGATATTGATAATTGTTATTTATGGTCCCTGATATTTGTTCTTAAGGTGTTTATATCTTCTTATTTTAAGCGTTTGACAATATGTTTTCTGGGAAAAATCTCTCACGAATACATCTTCATTTTATTTTTGAACACCACTGCTATAAATAATATGTTGGCTGGGCAAAATCTCTCACCAATACATCTTCATTTTATTTTTGAACACCACTGAGCTAGACCAGTGATGAAAATGGGGGTTTGTTTTTCGTACCAACTATATAAATAAAATGTACTTTTTAGACCTCAATGGTACCATTTTTAATATTTGTTAAATAATCATAAAACTTTACCACAAATTTACTTTATCGAAAATTTGATATATCTTATAGCAACATTATTGCGTTAATCTAAAAATATTCTTATTTATGAAGTATCGAGTCATTTGCGAAAAGTTATCCATGGTAAATATATATATTTCCAAAATAACTAGAATTATTATTGTAAGAATAAAAGAAATAGAAGAGTTAACTACTAAAGATTTTGAAATCCTGATTAACTACATTTTAAGCTTTAGTTTTTGAATTCAGCTTAAAAATCATTTAATGTAAATGAATATGTCAAAGACTCATATTGTTCGATAATTCAACCAAAAATTTATTGTCGTAATAATCATCTTATAGATGCATATTTAAAGATATCAGTTCCAAAATGTTCATGAAATTTAATAAAACCTCTTTTGCTTGTACTATTAGACAAATAGGAACTTATATGATATACAGCCATGTCACAAAATTTAATTCCGTTCGGAAGTTCCATATTTTGCTTCTATAGAAAAAGCAAAACGAAAAATTTATTCGGAATGAAACCAATTGTTCGTTTTACTTTTTCTTTGGATGCAAAATACGGAAATAATTACACTTCCGAACGGAATTAAATTCTGTGATATGGCTGATATTTATCTGTTTCATCTGAAATACCAAATTTTTATGCAAAAGTATTTTGAAATTGTACCATATGACTTGTGGTAGTACCACGGTACCAACTGTGTTTAAAATGTATCAAAAAAAGTACAATTGTACCATGTTTGCCATCAATGAGCTAGACTGATTAAAGTTTGTTTATTTCTCTACAATAAGCGTTGCCGTATTGGTTACTTTTAACCAAAATTGGTTACTTTTTCCCAATGTGTACTTGTGTACTTTTTCCCCGTTTTGGTTACTTTTTTTAATATAAAAGTAACCATTTTTTACACTGTTTTTCACTTTGACTTTACACCACTAATTTTGGTGATAAACTAAACTACCGCAATTTAAACGTATTTTATAACGTTATAATAACAACAATGTAACAACCATGTGAACTTAAAATTTTTGTCTTCCAACGTTGTAAGAAAAAGCATTTTCAGTACATTGGAAAACAAAAATATTGTCAGACATCTAACAATCGTGTAAGCACACAATTTTGTCATTGTTTTAAGACAATTGTCAAACACTTTTCATTGTCATATGTGCAAAGTTTATGCATCTACCAATGGAAGCATTGTCATAGAAATTATTTCTAAACTCTGTATGTACATAAATAAACAAACAAGTGTGCATTGATAACATTTTTGAAAAAAGTGGAAGAGAATTAAAGAATTAAATTAAAGAAAAAAAATGGATAGTGACATATCTTTTGATGAATCCTCTTTCATAGAGTGCAGATAAAATGGTTTCAATTGTTCGTTTTTGTTCCATGATAATATTTAAAATTTTTAAACACACACACAACGCTGGAAAACTAATTTAACAATGCCACACAACAATCTGACAACCGTGTTGACAGATAAATTCATTGTGTGACAATTGTGTGCCAATGAAATTGTTAGTTTTCTTACAGTCGTCTAAACTGACAATTTACCTTTTGCTGACAATTTTTCAATGTCAGTACATTGCTAGATCTGACAACGTTGTAATATCTGACGATTGTGTATATATAGCTTCACAAAAAAAAACATGCCTGTCGCCAAACATAACAAACACAATCATTGTATTGTTGAACGAGTAAGGTACTTCAAACGTCAAAAACCATCTACAAACCGAAATGCAATGGTTAATTATATATATTATTTAGCTGAAGTATAAATAAAATAAAATTTTGAATATATACAAATTTTGGTTACTTTTTTTTGCTTTTGGTTACTTTTTTTACATATTGGTTACAATTTTTTTTTTGGTCGTGGCAACGCTGTCTACAATGCGTGTGCGCACGTACGTAAGAGAAGAGCCAGTCGTAATTCAGCTCTGGGTGGAGAATGAACTCGGGCGTCATTGTCATTATCGCTTAAGGGCAATCAGGCCGTCCTTTTTTCGCTGTCTTCGAGAGATTTGCGTTTCACTTTTGCATTGGTTAATGCTTGGCGTCGTCTAACTGTACCGCATTACGGGTTTTCGGAGTTGTGCATTAGTCACATGCTAATTTTTTTTTTAATACAGGATTTAAGCGTTCCAGCTTCCTATATGAAGGTATAGGTCGACTTGGGACTTACTTAAATCGATCGTGGGATAACCTGGCAATTTGAGGGATTAATTCTCCGTCAACCTAATTTTATATTCAAAAAAAAAAAATAAGAGAAGAGCAAATGAAAAACGCGGCGCCCATGTTTTGCCTTTCCCTTCTTTAAACAACTCAAGTTTCTTTTTCAATCACTCATTGCAAATGAATTGAATGAATATGTGCAATTTATTTTTGTGAGTGTCTCATAGGTGATTGATTTTGCATTCATGCAGATGTTTAGATTGTACCAATTAATGCAACAGTGTGCGGTAAAATACTAACTACATAAATCTGATCCGTTAAAATTCAAAATACTTTCAGTAAAATTTTAAGAAAATTGTAATGTGGTTAATTTATATCTATAATAGCAAGAGATGAGACATAATCTTTTAAATAAATATTTGCATATAATACATGATACTATGTTTAACATAAGATTTTAAGTACTTATTGTTAGTTCGTTTTTAATGAAGATACAATAAAAAAGAAAAGCAAAAAACTGGTTTGAAATTTTATCTAGTTTTCACCATTTATATTTGATATATGACATGTTCCTAAATAACGAGTGACTCAAATTTTTCGGCCAAATGAGTGCAAAAATTAGTTTTGGGGTTCTATAAAACTAGTGTCAATTCTCTTGAGTAAAAACGTAAGACTATCTTTTTTATGGTTTCTACATTTAAATTTCAATCGTCCTACTGTCAAGAACAGACGAGTAGAAATAAGTGCTTGTGTGCATCACAAAACAATATTGTATATATTATTTTGTATATTTCTACAGCATAAACTGTTGTCTACTACCTTAACTTTCAATTTCAATGTTAATTGCGATAAATTTTAACATTTTTCATTCAAATTATTACAAAATTAAAAAAATCATAGCAATTTCAATTCACATAAATTATTTTTGTATTGTAAATAAAACACAGCTGTTTTTATTTTGGTTTCTATGGTTTTTGTTTACGTACTCGTTCGGTTACATGAGAATACACTAGTTTTCTAGAAACATGCCAATAATTACCAATTCGTTCCATAATTTACAGAGTTTGTCTGGTTTTAATAACAATCTTGAGTGTAATTCAACAATTTAAAGAATTTAAAAAAAATTTTCCATGAAACAGATAAAAAAGGCTAAAATTATAAGATATATATATTCCATAAAAATAATAAGGCTAGAATACTGGATATTGTAAAAATGAATGACTTCCCGATAAGGACAATTAAGGATCTAATAGAAAGTGCAAAATCAAAACGACAGGAGGAAAGAGAACCAAAATGATACAAAAGCATAACTTATATTTCTGGACTTTCTGAAAGATGGAAGAACGCCGAAGAGTTTGAATTAGCATTTAGGTCAGACAATACTGTGAATCAGCTGTTTAGCAAAACAAAATCTAAACTAAAAAATAAGAAAAATCAAATGTTGTGTATTAAATTCCGTGCAATGGTGACGGGCCCAATATATGTGAGAAAGTATACGTTGGGACGACAAAAACAAAACTAGACTATCATCTTACAAAGCTGACCAGAAGGCAACTAAAAAACCAACTAACCAAAGAACTGCATTAGCAGCCCATTGTGCACTAACAAACCACAAACCAAAATTTGAAGAGGTAAAAATATTACAAGAAGAGAGAAATTACTCAAGGATATATATATTAGAGATGCTACATATAATAAATGTCTCAACTACAGACAAGACACAGAAAATTGTGCACACATCTAAAAACAATTAATTAGAAAACACAGACGATCGACAAATTAGTTTAGTAACAAAAATCCAATCAGAGGGACAACAAGTGTAAAAAGAAAAAAATGTTTGTGTTATTTATTATTTTTTAAATGTAATTATCGTTTTTTGTTTAATAATAATAAAAAATTGTTCTATGTATTTATTCAGAACCCCGAAGATGATTAGCGACGCTAATTGAAATATTGGGAATAATAATATAAATATTTAAAATAAGAATCAAAAGTTTTTTATTTATTCGACGACCTATAGCCGAACAAAAACAACAAATAATTGAATATGATCTCAATAACTTTATTTACCTATAGCTTCAAAATTTATTATCCACTAACGCGATTTCCATGTATTTTAGACTTAATTCGGGAGCTATGGCCAATTATTGAATGGCAGCTACAAAATCCAGTACCATAATTTCCGTATAACCGATATTAGTACGAGTTTTGGATTAAAATATCTGATCTGTATAAAAGTTGGTTCGATATCGATATTAATTAGAAATTTTTGTTATTATTTTGATAAATCATGGGCCTATCTCTTTAAAATTCGGAACAGATAATTTTATGCATATGAGGATATCTCACGTCGAATTTCAACATAATAATGGTATATTTAAGATATATATTAGTACTAAAGTGAATTTCAAAAGTAGACCTTACATGAGGATGTAGTGAAATATAGACCGATATTCTCAAAATATAGCAGTTTGATTTCGACATATACATATGTAAAAGTTTTGTGTAGAATTTTGGATTGGTACCATTATTTATAAGAGATTTATGAGTATTGAATTTTGGTTTTGCGATTTCTTTTTACATGAAACTTATTTTTGCTGAATTTTCTACTATACCGATTTTGCTGATTTTCAATACCAATCTTTTCTACAAAATAAAAAAATATTTTTTTTGAAATTTCGTTAAGTTAACTTATTTATTTGAAACCTGAGAGTGATATATGTCCATACACAGACGGACAGACAAACGGACATAGCTCAATCTGCTATGAATTTAATAAGGATCAAGTTATATACTTTGTTGGGTCTCAGATTAATATTATCAAATTTTCAAACGGAATGACAACAATGTACATAATTCATTGTTATTTGTATGAAAAAAATGCAACTCAATTCATTTTTGTCCAGAAAAAATATAAAATAAAACCAGTCCAAGTTCGGAAAAAATATTTTCTCTCTCTCAAAAACAGAGACGTCAAACTTCATATAAAAAAAAAATTGTTCGAAAAAAATTTTTGTTAAGAACGAATGGGTGAATCCACCTTTACTGACTGAACTTTCTCTTTTCAAAATAATAAATGGTAACAATATGTAAAAAATGTGAACATTAAATTGAAATAAATTTTTTACTATTTTTCTTAATGTCATCTTTTTTCTTTTTCAAAATCTGGTCGCCTTATATTAAAGCATTAACAATAAATTAATTCAGAGGTTTTTATTAAGTTTCTTCAAATAGTTTTATGTAATGAATGGTTAATTGCTAAATTAAGCTGAAATTGAATAAGGTAAGTGCTTCGAAGTTCTGGTAAAGCATTTGTAAAATCAATAATATATTTCACTGGTGCTGGTATCGACTAAAAAGTCTAAAATTAATTTTTACAAAGTTTTACTAGAAACTATATACGAGTTTTTCCAAATTATATATTGCCCAATAAGCCACAATGAAAGCTTGGGTTTGAATTGATTTCGGTATTGAGACCAGCTTAAGTTCGGTAATTGTATTAACCCTATATTTAAAGAAAGACTTACTTACTTACATTCCTTAAACGCAATTGTGTTTATAGGTTAATAATATTTAAGATTCGGAAAAGCATACCTTGAACACAATTTTAAATTCCTGATATACTACATATATATATACTTACTTTATTGTAACAGCTACTAATATTATTATAAGTCCCACAAGTAGCATAGCAATCACAACTCCACATATCATGTATATAGTATCGTTCGGTGCATCTGAAAATAATTAAGAATCATGAAATTAAATACATTTATAGAAATGTAGCTATTTGAAAGGAAAACAAATGCAAGTTAGGTTTTTAAAATATGATTGTATTATAAATAAATTATACTGGTATGTATTTAATAAATCTAACAAGTTCTAAAATTATTTTCAATAATGTTTTTATAACTCACAAGTAATGTAAAATAAATAATTGTTATTTATGTTAAACTACTCGTAATAAACAAAAACGCAAACAATTATTTATTTTTGAATTCGGGACATTCAAGGCACTATAGCACTATAAAACACCCACATATGACTTCATGGTCTTAATCATATAACGCTGGTTTGTATATTGTAAAGAACGAGGTGTACAGTCACGACACTATGTTTAAATTTCTCCAACTCATGAAGGTAATGTAATAGGCTGAATTTTAGTAAGTAAAAAGTAATTAATTTTTTTATATCTAAATACGAAGACCACGATTAACGATGGTTACCTAAAATATGGCGGTCACGCCATAAATTGTATCTTCAAAACTACCGGTCCGATTGCATAATTATGTACTAGTCGCGAGCGCAAGAGTAGTGCAAGAGCTCAGGATCCCATCATAGAATGTGAATGTTCATTATATTCTGTGGCGGAGATCTGACTTTAAAAATAGCGCAGATACTTTACTACAATAATATTTACATGTTTACTGAAGCGCATTGGTATTTATAACCAACAGATCTGATTGGCATACAATTTCACTTAAACGTATTCAAAATTAATCACCCCTATCATGAATAAGAATTCCACATGAAATTTGTTCCCTTTTATTTTTTTAACATTGAATTTAAATAGGAAAAATGTGAAAAGGGAACAAATTTCATGTGGAATTTTTATTCCACATTTATTTATTTAGGGGTGAATGTTTCGAATTTAACCTTTTTTCTATATTAATTTTGTATTGGTCTTCTAAATATCAATGCTGGGTTTCCACAACTGTCAACAGTATTTGATACCAAGAAATCCGTTATAATTTTACCACTTTGAACCAAAAAAGCAAGTAAAAAAGTATAATAATAATATATAATGTACAAATATGGGAGATATTACCTATTATGGGCCGGTCATACAAAAATGTATTGCCATGACTTCCGTAAATATAAATATTATGTATGTTATACTTTATCTCGATATAAATACTTTTAAAAGATTTATGAATGTTAAAGTGAATTACGGAGATAGTCTTATATGGGAGTTTCGACTAATTATGGACCAATAATCATAAAATTAGGTGAAATATAAGAAATATATTTGTGTTGAATTTTATTTGGATACCAACATTTTTAAGAGATTTATGGTCGTTAAAGTTTCAGAAGTGGGCCTTATATGTAAGCTTCGACTAATTATGGACCGACCGTTATACAATTGTGAATTTCTGAAATTTATTTGTGTTTAATTTAATTTAGATACCAACATTTTTTAAGAAATTTGTGCTCTTTAAGGTAATTTTCAGATTAGGCTTCACGTACAACTTATTACGGCTTGGATATGCGCATAATCAAATATTTAAACCCCCATTTCGGTAGGTAATTTGTATGGGGGCTAGGTGAAATAATGGACCGATTTCAACCAGTTTTAATCCCAATCGTCCTGAGGCCAAAAATATCATGTAGCAAATTTTATTGAAATATCTTCAAAATTGGAAGTGATTCTAAGTGATATTTTTATACTTGAAAGTTTTACATTATTATGTAGTTAAAAAAGTTATAAAAATAAAATAACAAAAAGATAAGTAGAATGCACTACTTACAATTGTGTAAAACACAATTACTAAGAGAGCTGATTTGATTTATAGTCGTACTAGCATGTAAACCGCTAATTCGTTAGCGAAGAATGTTTAATACAAATTATTCAAGTCTTTTCTTTCGAAGTACCACTTTGTAAATTTTCTAGAAATTTAAAAAATAATTTCGTTTTATGTTTAGAAATCTATCAATGAAAGATAAGAGCACCATCAAAAGCGCCTCCAAATAGTATATATCCCTATTTCACTTCCACAATTTGAGGAAGAAAAAGTGCATTTAATATCAAATATTCAGAATATAACATAAATATACAAACTATTAACCATGGTGTAACTATACAAGGTGAGTGCAAATCGACAACAAATACGACACAAAACAGAAACAACAGGCATTCTTTTTGTGTAAAATAATGTACTACTGTCAAAAACACTTGAAAAAGTATTACTTTTGACATACGTAAATTGTAAACAAAGTCAGTCAGCTGTACTAGTGCACTCACCTTGTATAGTTACACCATGCTATTAACCAATGAAATACTCGTATATGCGCAAGCTTCGTGAAATAGAAATATTTTTTGCAGTTACTATTCATACATACGAGTATTTACTAGGAGAACACATGCATAATAGGGATGTCAAACAAGACTGGTTTTCGGTTTCCCAAGATTCGGGATTTTAAAAACGTAAATTCCGGGATTTGTGGGAACTAACAAGTGGGTGATCTGCATATACATACATTGATAAATTAAATACGTATTTATGTGGACATATGTAAGTATGTAGTTTATATAATTTTATATAATTTGAGAAAACCTCATCTGAATACAAGAGATCATTGTTGGGAAAAAATTTAATTGTATTATATTACCTGATTATTCCATAGAATCCATTATTGAACCATTTTCAAAGGATTTTTATGATATGTATGATACTGACAGCTGTAATATGTAAAATACCTCTAATTTGAATGAATGGTATTTATTATTTGCATTTGTCAAAACTAAAAAAATTCACATAATAATTTAAAAATTCAAAATATAATTTGTTTTAGATTTCACTAAGTCAACATTTTTAACAAATACTAGTTAGAATACAAAAATACAAATGTTAATGCCTGGAATACTTTTATGTACTTTCCCAAACTTCCCACTTGGATTGTGTGGCCATTGTATATTTTATTTATTAAGTTGACATTCTTTCTTCTTATCTTCGGCTCAGATTCACTGTATTCCTTCTTCTTAGTCGAATATAGCCACTTTATTTAATATGTTGCGGTCTAATGGGTTTTTCTGCATCTTTTTGAATCTCAGTTTTTACCAAAGGTACGTTTAGATCTTTATAGATATTCGAATTTTTTATATACCAGGGGCAATTGTGATCATTCGTAGCAATTTGTATTGGCGTCTTTGAAATCTGTCTACATAGAATTCGTAAAACTATTAACCGAGGGTTTCCACTGTAGCCTCTAGCCGGCTAAAGTTAAAAGATGGGGTTTGATTGTTTAGCTCCATGTTGACGTTATTATTGGATAACGGGTTCTGAACATTTTGGTTGCTTTTTAAAACATTAGTGTAGGATATATTTTTGGTTGTCGGCTCCTCATATTGTGGGCAAGTGACGTTTCGCAGGTTTGGTACTTGTAGCGTGGGCAACCTCTATAGTTAGCAGTATGATTTCCTCCACAATTACTGCATTTTTTATGTTCGAATCATTTCTCGATCGTTTGTATGGTTCTTCTACCGTTATTCTTCGGTGTGTTTCGGTAAATTGGGTGTGTTTCACCTTTCCTAAGTTTAGTATCACCAGGTTCTAATTCTACTCGAAAAAGTGGTTAGGGGAATTTTTTCACGATTTTTAATATACATATGTATGTATATCACGTTCTTTATCTTAAAGCCTTTAGTTTCCAAACTACTCTTTATTTCCTGGGGTTCTACACAGGAGTCGATACCCTTAATAAAAATTTGAAAACGTCTGTTACTCTTGGAGAAGCTTTTTTTAAAGGGTTTCAAACTCAGCCACAATTTTACGATAATCATTTTCATAGTTAACCTGAATTTTGATTTTATTTCTATTGCCTCTCTTGAATGGGACGACAAAAAATTAATTTCCGCCAATTAACGAAATTAAATCCTGCACTAGTTTGCTGGAGTTGTGATCTCTCAAGTATATTGGTTTTCGTCTAAATGATTTTGTTATTCGGGTATCAGTTGTTTCATTATCTAATTTAGCAAAACGATTTACAAAGTTTGGCCTATTATTTTAACAACACTGTAACAACAGTGTGAACTTAAAATTTTTGTCTTCCAACGTTGTAAGAAAAAGCATTTTCAGTACATTGGAAAACAAAAATATTGTCAGACATCTAACAATCGTGTAAACACACAATTTTGTCATTGTCATTGTTTTAAGATAATTGTCAAACACTTTTCATTGTCATATGTGCAAAGTTAATGCATCTGCTAATGGCAGCATTGTCATAGAAATTATTTCTAAACTCTGAAAAAATTGGAAGAAAATTAAAGAAAATAAAAATGGATAGTGACATATCTTTTGTTGAATCCTGTTTCATAGAGTGCAGATAAAATGATTTCAATTGATCGTTTTTGTTCCATGACAATATTTAAAATTTTTAAACACACACACAACGTTGCAAAACGAATTTGACAATGCCACACAACAATCTGACAACCGTGTAAACTGACAATTTCGGTTGACAGATAAATTCATTGTGTGACAATTGTGTGCCAATGAAATTGTTAGTTTTCTTACAGTCGTCTAAACTGATAATTTACCTTTTGCTAACAATTTCTCGATGTCAGTACATTGCTAGCACATTGGTAGATCTGACAACGTAGTAATATCTGACGATCATGTATATATAGCTTTACAAAAAAAAATACATGCCTGTCTCCAAACATAACAAACACAATCATTGTATTGTTGAACTAGTAAGGTTCTTCAAACGTCAAAAACCATCTACAAACTGAAATGCAATGGTTAATTTGTATTTTACATATATATTTTTTAGCTGAAGTATAAATAAAATAAAATTTTAAAAATATAAAAATTTTGGTTACTTTTTTTGCTTTTGGTTACTTTTTTTTACATATTGGCTACAAATTTTTTTTGGTCGTGGCAACGCTGATTTCAATACACATATGTAATACGAATAAAACAGTAACATGAATTGCTTGTACCCTCACCGCGATGTCTAAATGGTAATCAGCTTAGCTTAAAGAATTGCTTCGTGTAAATTAGGACTAACATACGGTTATACTCTAATTATAACACTATCTGCCCGGATCAATACTCAACAAAGTCATCAAACTTTATTAAAAAATACACTAAATGTAGTGAATGTGTGCACAGTTATTATATTTATTTATTTATTTGTTTGGTATTATAAACGCCCCAACACAATTAGGTTATATAGGCCAATTAATTTTACATAGGAACTTATATTCTATTTAATATATATTTAAATTATTTTATATATTTAAATCGACTTATAGATATTTATTTCAGATACAATTTTTTTAATATTTTCAAATTCGTTACAGTTATTAGATATTAGTTATTAATCTATTATTATATAATCAATCAAAACCAATAATAAAAATTGCGAAAAATCAAAACGGCATATCTCACGCCATTTCCTGTCAGTCTTGTGAACATAATTCATAGCTTTTTAATTCCAATTTTTATACCCTCCACCACCTGAGACCCAACAAAGTATATATTTTCTTTATCCTTATGAAATTATAAGTCGATTAGGCCATGTCCGTCTGTGTGTCCGTCTCTGTAAATCACTCTCACGTCCAAACTATACAACTTAACTAAACGAAATTTCCAGAAAAATATTTCAATACTTTGGTATTGAAAATCAGCAAAATCGGTTTAGGCCAACCAGAGTTATGGACCAATATGTGAGACAACCTCCATAAAAATTTGATATTTTTTGTCCATTTTATTGCAATATTTTGAAATATATTGCAGATAATGCCATGAAATTTTGTATACGTTGTTTGTATGATAAAAGAAGAAAGTGTATGGTAAGAATTAAGTAAGAATTGGTCCATGATTTCTCATAGCCCCCATACAAAAATCTTCCCGAAATATTGCTCAATTATACATAAATGTCTATAAAATTGGAATATCAAAACAAAATTCAGCAAAACTCAGTTTTATGCAAAAATAAATCGCAAAACGAAATTTTTTTCAGTTCGGTCCATGTTTGACCATAGATCCCATTCCCAAAAACCAATTAAACCCACAAAAATTGCTAATAAATATCGATATCGAACCAACTTTTATATGGATCAGAAATTTTAATCCAGAAATCATATTAGTATCGGTTATTTCGGAATTTTAATCCAGAAATCGGTTATACGGCAATTAAGCTACAGATATCTGCGGGATCCAAATCTTTAACATGCTTTCGAGAAGTTTGCTATTTCAGCAAAATCCGTCCATATATCACGGAGATATGAGCAAAAATCCGAGACAACCTCTAGGAATTTCATCAAAAAAACTAATAAACTCATCAACAGATGGCGTGTTTAACATCAAAGTATTCGAAACAGCCTTATGCAAAAAAAATTCTTATTTGAGGATTGAAGTTCACGTTAGTTAACAGACACTTTAAGTCTATATTAAAAAATCATATGCAAAAACAGTACGTTAACTAGGGCATACCATGGTGAAATTAAATACAAGGTAACAGCATAGCGCCAGCTGATTATTTTTTGCTCTGTTCATGGTGAAATTGAAAATGTCAAAAAGTTGTTTACAAATAGTCAAAGTTTATATAAAAACGTTACAAAATTATTTTGTTTTTGAAAAATTGAGTTTTTTCGCCGTTTTATCTGCGTAAAATAACTTAAAAGTGTTAAAAAAAAACTATATTATATTAAATAGTGTGTTTGTTTTTTGAGTTGTTTTACTAAAAGTGTTAGTTTTTTTCTGTAAGATAAATGTTAAGATTCCTCTTTAAAAGTGATTTTTTTTTGCTGCAGAAAAATACGTTGTTGCATCTTATGCCGTAAAAAAGGAGTAGCTGGAAGTGGTACTTTCTTTAAGGTTCCTCAAGACCCAAGAAAAAGAGAACAGTGGAGTAAGTTATGCCAAAAGAATCTTACTCCAAGCAGCTTTATTCCCAATAAAGCCAGTTCGAGAACACACTATAATTTTTTTTTTTTATTATGTATATTTCCAATCTTTTATTTTAAAATTTGAATAAAAATAAAAACTTTTTTGGAAGAATAAGACTGCATTAATTTTAATTAAAACATTATTATTAGAGGGTTCCTTAATGGTGGGCAAACTGAAAATAGCCTTAACCACATTAAAGTTGACCTCTTTGAGAGACATGTTGTACGCGTAGCGGGAAGAATTAATTTCAGGTATATAGAAATCTCGATTTGATTTCTCCTGAAAACCTCTGGACAAAGAATCGACCACTTACGATAGGAAAACTAAAAAATAAAGTAGCCTGTATTAACAAAATTATACAAATCTGTTATTTAAATGGCCTCACTATTGGCATCATCAGATAGGGGAGAAAAAGGTTGTGGATCTTCTTCATCACTGCTGGAAAAGTAATCACTTTCATCCTGTTTCAGAGGTAATTTCATAATTTTTATAGCAGCAGTCTTAATTGCCAATATATCAGCCAATTGTTCACCTTTCAAGCATACTGTTCGCGTGGCTAGAGGGAAACACAGATACGACTGTCTAGAATCAAAATGCCCCGAACAAAATCATCACGAGTTTCGAAATTGTTTAAGAAAATAAAATAAACAATTTTTCACTACTATTGTTTTCTGTTTTTATCCATGTTTGTATGTTTGTTTTCTTTATTTTATGCCAGATGTTTTTGACAGTAACGAAAGTATTACACAAACAAAAAGGCCTGTTGTTCTTGCCTTGTTGTAATTGTTGTAGCAATGCTGTCACCTTGTATTTAATTTCACCATGTGGCATACATCAATTAATTTTATATGTTGATACTGGCAATACCATCACTCTCTTTTGTCTCTTTATAACAGTGGTGTTCAAAAATAAAATGAAGATGTATTGGTGAGAGATTTTTCCCAAAAAACATATTGCCAAACGCTTAAAATAAGAAAAAAACGAATTGAATGAACGAATCAGTCCTGGATAAATGAACGAAAATGACCGGTCACTGAAATGAACGACCGGGCACAACTCTACTCAACGACGAATGAATGAATGTTTTTAAAAGAGCATAACAAATGTGTGTAAATTTTTTAAACAATTGTTGTATGCGGGGCTGCCAGAAATTTTCAGCAAAAAATCTTAATTTCACCAAAAAAAAAGTCTCTTTTTGAGGAAAAAATCTTATTTTTGGAAATAAGTAGTTTTTTTTATTATAAATAATAAAAACAATTCATATTTTATTTAACACTAACCAAAAAAATAACAACAAAAATTTATTTTCTTATACTAAATTGTACATTTTTTGAGATCGATTAGTTTAAAATTTTTCAAATGGGAACAAAGAAGATTTTTTTTAATTGAACCTAACCTTCATCTAGACAAAACAAAAAATTTTTTTTTTGAGGAAAAAATCTTTTTTCGGTTAAAAAATCTTAAAAAAAAGGTAAAATCTTACTTCTGGCAACGCTGGTTGTATGTTCTGAACATCACTGCTTTATAGTTAACGATATAAACATGGGCGTAGCCAGGTATGGGCCTAAAGGGCCGTGGCCCCCACCTAATTCTATAATAATTTTTTTTTCATGCATACAATATAAAATTATTAAAAATCCACTGAAGGTACTATTCAGTTGACAGAAATATACGTAGTTATTATCAAAGAATACGAAGATATTGGGACATAACCATAGTCACAAAAAAGTGTACTTTAATAGTTAAAAAGTTGACTTTTGTTAAAAATACAATTTACTTTAACTATAGACACGTAAAAGTATACTTTAATCGCTAAAACATACTTTTAATTTAAAACCAGCTGAAGTTGCTTTTAAATAATTTAACATCAGTTTAAAATCAACCAGCTGTTTATTCAAAGAACAAAAGCTGTATGTGTACAAACTTATAAAAAAGTTTTTTTTGTTCCTGCAAAGAGTTATCAAAAAATCAGCACCAAAATAGCCTTCTCCATTTTTTCACCGCAAACACGTTTCTTAAATTTTCCCACTTAATTTTATTATTTTGCCGATTTTTGTTTTTTTGTTAAATTTTCAATAACAGCTGTTGTAGCGATCCACAATTATTTATTCCTTGTTTGTACATTTATTTATTTTTCTTTACACCTATTATACATTTAAAATAACCATTTAAAGTAACGAATATCTTTAATTTTGTACGTCATTAGCATGTGTGACTGTTTTGATACAACACTGCAATGTAGATAAAGCTCTTTCGTTGAGTTATAAGAAAAGTTAACGATCATTTTGTGAAATAAAAGCTCTTGCTTGTTTTGTATAAAGGCCACACAATCAGCGAAAGCAGTAGTCTTGGGCATAATCGTTCATTTGAGTGATTGTTCATTTTAGTTCAGTTGAAAAAAATGAACTAGGTCGTTCTTTTCGTTCAGTAGTTCACTGAACAGCTGATTGTATCATGGTGTAAAATTTAACAACATTCATTCAGTCGTCGTTGAGCAAGCGATGAGAATACATGCGGATGATCATTGTCATTTAACTGTTCTGAAATTAGTTTTTGATATTGATAATTGTTATTTACGGTCCCTGATGTTTTTTTAGGTGTTTATATTTGTCAAAAATTTCATTCTTTTTTTCTTATTTTAAGCGTTTGACAATTTGTTTGCTGGGCAAAATCTCTCACCAATACATCTTTATTTTTATTTTTGAACTCCACTGGTGTGAATATACAAGGCGAGTGGAAATCGGCAACACAATAAAGAAACAGCAGGCATTTTTGTTTTTGTAAAATAATGTACTTCTGTCAAAAATACATGATAAAGTTTACTTTTGACATAAGTAACTTGTAAAGAAACTCAGCTGTGCTCTTGAACTCTCTTTATAAATTACTACACACATTAGAAAATTTTCGAGTCGCAATATTGAACAAAATGAATAAAAGTCAATTGAATAAAATGAATAAAAGTCACTTGAATAAAATACCAAGTGAACGAAAAGAACAAACATACAGAAAAACTGATAGAAAAGAAACAACTAAGTGTAGTTAGTTTCATGCAGCGTTACCATTTGCCAAATTTGCGAGTTTTTTGAGATGCCAAAAAGTTTTAAATTTATCGGGTAAAAAATAAGTTTTTCAAAAACTATAAATACATATATAAAAGAAAAGGCTTTAAATTTAAATAAGAAATACATTTATAAATGTATAAGATATTTTTTTAAAGATCTCTTATATTATCTTAAATTAATATCAAAATTTTATCACTAATAGAATTTTAAATTCTTTAAAAAAAAGCCGGTATTCTGTATACCATAGATCTTATAAATTCAGATCTTAAAATTCTATGATTATAGTACCTACAGACACATATGATACCTTAAATTAAAGCTTAATGTTTTGGCTATTAATATTAATAAACTAAAATAACACTTATACAGACATTTTTTTTTAGATATTAAAAAAAATCGGGTCAACAAATATTCTTTTCGGATTTAATTCATATTCAGTCCATATTTTATAATCATGATATATATTGTTGGAAAGGTAGTCAATAAAACCGACTTGTTCCATTTTAAATGGTTTTTATATTTTTAAATAATATTAATTTCAAATACATGTTTGTGTTTTCTTTGGTACTTTTGTAGCAAAAAAAATTTTTGGAAACGAAGTTGTTTTCTTTCAGATATAAGAAGTTTTTAAGAAAAATATATATGGTAACGCTGGTTGCATATATAAGTAAAAGATGTTCACTGAACAACTGACCTGAACTAAATGAATTGAACTAAATGAACTGAACGACCGACCAAAAAGAACGACTAACTGAACTAAATGAACGATAAAGAAAGAAAAGACTGAACGACATCACATCGTTCATATAAGTGAATAGTTCAATTGAACTAGGTCGTTCATGAACGACACAACTCTAGAAAGCAGCTCATTCGTAATTTGCAGGTTGGATTGAGTGGTCACAGCTAGACACACTTAGTATATAAGCTTCGTGATGACGATAGTCGTCGTTGCTTGTTGCTGAGGGTGTTTATTTGCCGGGATTTAAATTGTTGTTGGACTTGAAAAAGGGCGCATTAATTTAATCTCTTGATACTCATTCGTAATTTGCAGTTTTACAGAATCTAAGTTTAATGAAATCTTTTATAAAAACTTTAATTTTGAAAATAATAATAAAAACATTACACTGTTTAAATTTGCCACTTGCTTATTTTTCTTTACAGTTTATATGAAATAATTTTCTACATATGAGGTTGGCACCCAGTTAAAGTCGGTTCAACTTAAAATGACCTTAAATTTTGACTATAGTTACAAAATAATTAAAAGTAGGTTTTAAGTTTAAAGTTGTTTTTAAAAAGGGCCGACTTTAGTGTTTGTCTATTTTTCATCATTGTTTCGCTTCTAGCGTGTGACCAGAGATTATACCACAAAAACAAAAAATATTCTAATTTGAGAGAACATGTAGTTCTGTCTGTACGTGTTGTCTCTAAACGTCGTCATATGCACAGTCCGGTGAACACAGCAAAAAAGAAATAAAGACCTGAAATGAGTCTAGGGCGTTATGCTTTTTTCTACAATTAAAATTTAATTTTAATTGAAATAATTTGTCAGTCTTTCAATTTGGTAATAAATGATACAAAAAAATACATATCATTCTAGACGACCAAGATGTTTTTCATTAGCTTTGGCGAATTTGTTGAATTGTCTTTCGATCGCTTATGTTTGGCCAATACTCTGTTGGAAATGCCATTAGTGGTTTACTGGGATAGCATCCAATTCATCCATCATATACCGTTACTTATTTTGAAAAAGTTACGTATTTTCGTTGTTTAAATGTACCTATTTGTCAGAATATTCTTTTGTCATTTTGTTAAAATAGGAGACGCTTTCTTTTGACATGTTGTTAAAATAGGAGAAGTTTTAGTTCATGGAATTCAGAATTTAAAATTGTTTTTTATGTAGAATAATTATTATTTCATAATTGAACTGTTAATTTTTACTTCTTGATAATTTTAGTTAGGCTTGAGTTCATTAAATTTAATTTTCATTAAATTATTTTTACTGAAGTTAGGAATTACAACTTGAAAAATTTTATTATTAAAAATTTTGATAATTTTTCTTGAGTGGGATTCGAACCTGGGTTTTGAATTTACATATGTTTCGATAAATCCCACTTTCTCTCATCAGAATTCTTTGCGTTGTAACCACATACACCACTGCGGTGCCGGTCAGCCAACAGACAAACATCAATCCTTTAACCAGTGTTAGTTCTGGTGGTTCGAAGTTTTTGCTGTAATTATCATTTTTTTTATTAATTTATGTTATAATTTATTTATTACTTTATTTATAAATTTATGTTTAAAGATAATTAAGTAATTTCTAATATTATTTAGAATTATTATACTTGAACTTGACAATTGTCAATAATTAAGAAACACTATTTTATTTTTGAAATATGTCAAACAAATGATAGGAAATTTTAACAATTCAGGAAATCGTCACTTTCAACGGAAAAAACCGTCAAATCGTCACTTTGCTATTTTTGAAACAAAAAATCGTCAAAAAAACGATAAATCGTCAAATCTGGCAGCTATGACTGTAATATGTAATCATAAAAAATTATAATTTTCGTGGCACCACCCTATTTCTTATCCTGGCTACGCCCTTGGATATAAAACAACGATTATTAATTCATTCAGATTATTATTTTAATTAATTTTTTTTATACTGCATAAAAACATAAACTAACCACATTTATAGTAATTTAAAATAATAAATACGCTTATTTGTTTCTAATTTGAAAGTGATTATTTTAAAAACGAGCTTTATTTACATTGGTTGATTATATGTACATCACTATAAAGCTAAGTTTAGACGATATGTTGAATCAGCCATATGATTAAAATTAGCAGCAAATTCCTATGTCATATGTTAAGCTAAGTTTAGACGATATGTTGAATCAGCATATATATGCTGACAGCCATATGATTAAAATTAGCAGCAAATTCCTATGTCATATGTTAGACGTTTACACGATATGTTGAAAGTAGCAAATTTTTTGATGTCAGCATATGTCAACAAATGAAATGTCAACATAAGAGTTAGCATACCATTTTTGTGTTTATACGATATGTTGAATATTATGTGGTGCTACATATGCTGAGTCGTATAAACATTTGTTTTTGAAATTATTCAGTTTGACAACATTTTTTAATTATTATTCAACTTCTGTATTTTATGTGTAATTTTTGAAATAAAATTTAATAATAAAAATAATATCAAGAAAAAAAAAACATAAACGATGACGTGGGAGGAAATTGGTCTAGCTATTGCTTGTACAGTGCTGATTTTGGATGACGATGAAGTTAAATTAAAAGCAAAGAGACGCAGAGTTTGGCAAAAGAAATGGGTGGAACGACGAGAGGAAGAAAGTTATTGTGTAAAATTATACAAGTAATTGGTATAAAAATGGAGCATATTTTATTGTAAAAAAACAGCAATAATAATAAATAATAAAATTTTGCAGAACTTACCAACAAAATCGAGCTAAATTATACACTAAATATGCAAATAATGCACGAAAACATGTAACACATTTCTAATAATTTATTGTGTGTGTATGTTTGTAGGTACATATGCAATAAGAAGTGTAGAAGCGGCTGGGCTTAAAGGTTGTGATACACTATCCTACACAATCGTACGATTCATTCACTGGAATATCTGACCGATTTCTATCACACTCAAAAAAAAAAATCGCAACAAAGTATGTCATAGGTGCCACACTATTACACAAAAAAGATGCAAAAACATATGTTTTTGTTAATGTAAACAAACGCAGTTTTCCGCCATTCAAATAAATATTTGTGTTCAATTATTGTTTTGATATATGTGAATATAATAAATTGTATAAACTATACAAACAATTAAAACATTTTAAACGAAACCGACAGTGTTGTTTTCATATCAGCTTTGTTAGAAACTACAACTCTGATCGCATAGACACTATCGCATATGCATATGAATTTGCCATGTGCTGAAAAGCTTGCATACGCTTTTCAACAAATAACATATCTGTCAACATACGCAGGAAATTTGTCAAACACTAATAATATGCTGTTTACACGATATGCTAAAATTACCAACATACGTTTGTTGGCATTGTTAACAAAGTGTTAGCAAATGTTGTTAAACATACGTATGCTGAAAATTTTGCGTTTACACGATATGTAGGCACTTATAACAAATTTTTCAGCATAAATATGCTGATTAAACATATCGTCTATACTTAGCTTAATGTTTTGTATGTTGAAACAAGTCTGTTTTAGTGACATTGCTCAAAATAAAAACAATGCATCAAATAGGGCTTTTAGAGAAGAGAAAAGTAGTATAAAAATTCTTTGTATGTCAGGCTTATTTTCGAGTGGGCTGGTCTTCAAAGTAGCAAATATATTAGCCTATATCTCGGAAACTATTCGGTGTCTGATGATTTATGATATGTCAAATTAAATGTATAAAAAATATTTTTCCAACGAAATATACCATGATTATAAAATATGGACCCACGATGGGTTAAATTCGAGAAATATATTTTTTTACCCAAAGTTTTTTCTTAATATCTAAAAAATCTTAAAAAAAGTCTATTAAAGTGTTATTTTAGATTATTAATATAAATAGCCAAGACATTAAGCTTTAATTTAAGGTAGAATATGTGTCTGTAGGTATTATAATTACAGATTTATAAGTTCAGAAAAATTAAAAAAAAAGAATTATTTTTCTGTAAATTATAATTTCCAAAAGTTTAGTATAAATACTTTGAAATCAAATTTCATACTTTTAATATTAATGCCATATAATGTCATATGTTTAGTAAGTTAAATACAAGATGTTCTCCTATATGGTATACGAGTACAGAACACCGGCTTCGCATAGTAGGTACAAATTTATTGTAATTTTTATGGTGAAATGTGTTTATTTTTCTTTAATATCTCTGGATATATACTACCTACACTGTTATGTTATATCTTCAATTAAAGCTTAGTTTCTTAACTTTTGAATTTTGTAATTTATATACATACTCATAAATTTATTTTTCCGGATTTTTTAGATGTTTTAAAAAATATAAGATCAAAAAATAATTTTCTCGACATTGACCTCTAGATGTTTCATATAAGTACATTATGTTATATATTGTTGGAAAGGTCTTTAAAATACCTATCGTTTGATATATATCGTCTAAAAAAGGTTTTCAAGATATAGCTAAACGTATTACAAACTTTGGAGCCCCGTCCACTCTTTTTTTATTTTAGTCAGAATTTAAAACTCACTAAAACCGACTTAAACGTTTTTATGTAAAAAAATCAAACTACATATTTCAATTATTTTCATTGAATGCTTTCAAAAAACTTTATTTTTACATTAAAAAATATATTCATTTAAAAAATATATCCATGTATCCATTTTTTATGTAAAAATCTACACAAAAATTAACAAAACTTTATTTGTTAAAACAATAAAATATTTTAACGACACTTTAAAGTAGGTATGTAGCTGCTTTAAATTATTTGATGTTATCATTGCTTTACCAGACGTATGTTAAGCTAAAAGTTGTTTTTGCATGATACTTTAAGGAATTTTCCTTAACAGAGGTTTATCAGCCTGTTTTAAGTTTTTTTGCATAAGTCTGTAAGTGTGTTCTCAAACCATAATATAAATGTGTAAAAAGACAGTGTGCTCATTTTTAATTGTGTTTGTGTACATTTAAATAATTAAAGACTCATTATATTTTCTTCAAACTACTTGACGCTTTTATTTTGCAATTAAAAAGAATCCGGTTTATTTAAAGGAAATAAACCACCGTTTTTAAAAGGTAAAAACGTAACAATATAATATATTATATATGTATGTATATAATATAATTATGCATCCACAACAAAGGTGAAGGGTATATAAAATTCGGCATAGCGAAATCTAGCACTTTTACTTGTTTATTCAGTTTTAGTGCAAATTTAATTGTTATTTTATATATTATTTGAAAGACAATTTTATAACCAACATAATTTATATTAAATATTTCGAAATTTTATCTAATTTTGACCATTTATAATTGATGTAATTACCGATTCTTACTGTAATTTATAGAGTTTGTCTGATTTTCATAAGAATCTTGAGTGTAATTTAACAATTATAAAGTTAAAAAAACATTTTTTCTTATTCACGACAAGTTAAGAAACAGAGTATAAAAAAAGGATAAGATATAAGATGAGGCTTTTTTGTTTGAATTTGATCTCAATAACATTATTTACAAAAGATTTATGGGTGGCATAGAAGAAATGGACCAATTATGGACTGATAGCTTCTAAATCTAGTATCCAATAATGTGATTTCTATGTATTTTAGGATTATATTGGCGTTATTTACAAGAGTTGTATGGTTGGTTGTTATGCTCGGAAGTGGACTTAATTCAGGAGCTATTATTTACTGACAGCTACAAAATCTACCAGCTTAATTGCCGTATAACCCATACTAATATGATTTCTGGATTAAAATTTCTGATCCGATATCGATATTTATTAGACATTTTTGTGGGTTTAATTGTTTTTTGGAAATGGTTCTTATATGCCAGCTATGATAGTTTGTCATCTTCTTAAATTTTTGAACAGTTATTTTTATGCATATGAGGATATTTCACGTCGAATTTCAACATAATAACGGTATATTTAAGATATATATTAGTATTAACGTCGATTTCTGGGTGGACGTTATGTGGGGGATATTGTCAAATATGGACTGATATTCTCAAAATCTAGCAGTTTGATTTAGGCAGGTTTGTAAATGATCCGTGTAAAATTTTGGATTTGTACCCTTATTTATAAGAGATTTATGAGTATTAAAGTGATTTTCGGAAAAGGGCTTTATATGGGGATACGGTTAAAAATGGACCGAAATTCACAAAATTTTGCAGAATGTTTTTTGTGTATATGTTAATGATCTATACAAAGTTTTGAGTCGGTACCGATATTTATACGATATATATATAAAGATAAATGTCTTTTTCGGATTTGGGGCTTATATGAGAGATATGACCAATTATGGGCCGACCACTATAAAATTTAGTACAAC
Organism: Bellardia bayeri; assembly: GCA_950370525.1. Classification (NCBI taxonomy): domain Eukaryota; kingdom Metazoa; phylum Arthropoda; class Insecta; order Diptera; family Calliphoridae; genus Bellardia; species Bellardia bayeri. Next base: position 59,077,334 of record OX493264.1, read on the forward strand.
AATTTATTTACCTATAAGGATTATTTATGTCAAATATTAACCGTTTAACATTATTTATACCAGTTTTATACGTATTTAAGTAAATTTTGGAAATGGATTTTATATGAGGCCTATGGTCAAACATGAACCGAACCAAAAATAAATTTGTTTTGTATTGATATTCCAATTTTATAGGCATTTATGTATAACTGCGCAATATTTTTGTATGGGGGCTATGAGAAATCATAGCCTACTATGATACATACTATTTTCCGCAGCTTTTTTCTTTTATCATAAAAAAGTTTACAAAATGTCATGGTTTTATCTGCAATATGTTTCAAAATATTGCAATAAAATGAACAAAAAATATCACATGTGTATGGAGGTTGTCTCACATATTGGTCCATAACTCTGGTTGGCCTAAATCGATTTTGCTGATTTTCAATAACAAAGTTACCTGCAAAATAAGAAATATTTTTCTGGAAATTTCGTTTAGTTAAGTTGTGCAGTTTGAACGTGAGAGTGTTTTACAGAGACGGACAAAGCTCAATCGACTTAGAATTCCAGAACAATCAAGAACATATATACTTTGTTGGGTTTCAGATGAATATTAAAAAAGTTTAATACGGAATTACAAACGTAATATACCCTCATTCACCACTCTTGGTGGTGGAGGGTATAAAAACCGAGAAGTCAATATATTCTTGTTTAATTCCTAATTTTTCCCGAAAAAAATCAATATGTTATGCGAGATTTGGCAATCCTGCAGTTAAAATTACTTTGACAATTTGGATTTTGATAATTATAAAGAATTTTGTACAAAAATTTATAAAATATCATGCAAAAAAATAATAAGTATAATAAGTAAACCGTGTGTGAAGTGTATTTTCAAGCCGTAAGTGGAAAAAAATTGATTAAAAATTTCAAGTAAATCATAAACATGAAGTGCACAGTGGTCAAATGTATGCAAAACAATGGTAAAAAATCAAGTTGCAATTGTGCTAAAAACTAATGTTGTGCTTCTTTTTAATAAATCTTACTTTAGCTGTGTTCTTTTATTCCCTTCCAAAATACAATGAAGAGCAAAGTAAAATTTGGATACAATTTTGCAATCGGCCGGACTTCATTAAGATACATAAGGAGAGAATTTGCTCTTTGCATTTTAAACAGGACGATTTTGAATAAAATTTAATATATGTATGTATAAAATGGGTAAGTTGTGCATACGTATTTTTTTGTGAGTTTCTTTATTTAATTATTACGCATAGGGTTAAGTAACAGAACAACTGTAAAATTAAAACCTAAGGGAGGCCTTCACGACCATCCCGATCATCAAGAATTTAAATTAAGACTTCGATCTTATATTCTAGAGAATTTGGCTTGGGTTATATCAGGTTTTCCAATAAGAGCGCTACAAAAGTTTTATTAAATAAAACAAAAACGCTTTTGGATATCAATGAAATTCTTTATTCTTGTGAAAGTATGTTCGATGCTACTATGTATGGAACTCGATTTCTGTTGCATGGTCACCACGGGCGCGCCTGCAGAAGTCCAGACGCCGAACCCAATTTTCGACGGTTTTCAAGCATAAATCGGCGGATACTGCTGTAATTTCACGTTCGATATTCGTACGAAGTTCATCAATCGTCGCTGGCTTGTTGGCATAGATCATAGAATTGACGTAGCCCCACAGAAATAGTCTAACGGCGTCAAATCGCACGACCAAGGCGGCCAATCGACTGGACGATTCCGTGAGATAACACGTTCTTTAAACTTGGTTTCCAATAAATTGATTGTGACATTCGCTGTGTAGCTTGTGGCGCCGTCCTGTTAGAACCACATGTCCTCCAAGTCTATATTATCCAATTGGTACCAAAATATTCCGTTATCATTGGACGGTAGCGATTCCCATTCACAGTAACGTGCCGGTCTTGATTACCACGGAAGAAGTACGGCCCATAAACTGCAGCAAACCGTAATTTTTTTCGGTATGCAATGATGACTCATGGAGTACGTGTGGATTGCTGTCTGGCCAATAACGCATATTTTGCTTATTGACGAAGCCATTCAGCCAGAAATTAGCCTCATCGTTGAAGATGATTTTTGCTCAACCCAATTCACGAACATACGACGCTTCTGGTGGTCAAGCGGCTTCAGTTCTTGCGTCAATTTAATCTTTTAAGTATGTAGTCCCAGATCTTTTCGCAAAATTCGCCAGAACGACGTCACAGAGATGCCCAACGCTTGAGAACGACGTGTGAGAGACACATTTGGGCTTACTTCATCTGAAGCCTCAGTGGCAGCAATATTCTCGACACTAAGGGCACTTCTTTGTCTCAGTGGCACGGGAACATTTTGTACTGTGCCTGTGGATTCAAATTTTTTCACTAGACGCTGATCTGGTAGGACGATTATGACGACCTTAAATTGGACGTAGCGCTCTTAACGTTGAGGCCACTGACGAGTGGAAGTTCGCTTCTCAAAAATTTCAAAGCCTACCAGAAACAAATTTTTATTGGTACATACATACATACATAGTACATAGGTATAACTAATTTGTTTCTGCACCTATTGATTTGTTGCATCTTCATTAAAGACAAACTAACAATAAGTATTTAAAATTATATCTAATTGATTTTAATTATTTAGTCCAGCCAGTGCCGGACGAATATTGTTCAACCACTGTATATATGTATATGTATTAAGTTAGCATTCTTCCTTCTTGTCATTGGCTCAGGTCAGTTGTATCTCTTCTTCTATATTCAATATTGTAATAAGCAGAGGCAAAAATTATCAAAACGTGTTTGTAGGTATCCACACAAATTTCACCACAAATAAGTTTTATAAAAACCCAATCCCGCAAATTATTTTAATTAAAAATGTAAACATCCAAACAAAATTCAACATAAATATGTTTTGTTTATAAAAAAATCATTTGGCACAACGGTCCATTATTAGTCGTAGCTCACATATAAGACCCACTTCCAAAAATCACTTCAACGACTATAAATTTCTTAAAAATTATGGTAACCAAATAAAATTCAATAGAAATAAGTTTCATATATGCAAAAGTCAAATCATCAAATCTATAATTAGTCATACCTATATAAGACTCTCATCTGAAAATCCCTTTTTTTTTATTTATTTATTTACATAACATAGGAAGAATTTTTACTAGTGATATTACAAATAGATAAGAGTTCAGGCCGTGAATAATCCCATTCTACTTAGAAATAATTATAAAGACTAAAATTACTAATAGGATAAAGTGACATTTTATGTTTAGGTAAAAAGTAACAAAAACCCATGTGAAGTGAAAAAAAAGATTTTATGTTAACTTAAGACTATGTAATAACCGTGGCGTAAGAAATGTTTATTTCTACCTGGCCTGGAGTATATAATGTATATACAATTTGAAGTAAATCTGTTAATAACTATTTGGGAGCAATTACATAATTTAAAAAAAGTGGGAGTGGTCAAAAAAAGTACCCTATTAATCATACCAGAGTCCCAGTCAAATGCTGTGAAAATTACAAAAATATCGGTCCAGAGGTTTGGTCTACTATAAGGTACACACAAACAAATAAACACACATTCCATTTTATATATATAGATTTAAGTAGGCGTGGTCGTACCAACTCAGAAACCTTCCCGGGCTCATGCACAACAACTTTGCCAAAGATAATCACATTATCAAATACATAGTTTACGATTCTATAAAGGACATACAAACAAACATTCATTTTTTGAGATGGGGCTCACTTTCATGAGCGTGGCACATGACATTTTTATTTTTACCTCGCCTTCAGAAAGATGTGTATACAACTTGTTTGAAGTAAATCTGTAAAAAGCCATGCAGAAGCAATTAATCAATTTAAAATATGTGGGCGTTAAAGTAGGCGTGGTCGTACCAACTCAGAAACCTTCCCGGGCTCATGCATAATAACTTTGCCGAAGATAATAACATGATCAGATGCATAGTTTGCGAGAATAGAATAGTAGAAATGAATTTCAAAAAAGTACCAATATAAGTGTACTGAAATTTGGCCCTTTTTACACCTTTATATTTGAGTCGTGAATAGCATGTTCTGGGTTCTTTTTTGTGTGGATGGAAGAATATTTTATATTTTTTTTTATTTTTAAATTGAATAAATAATATCAAATGTCCGTTTTTACCCCGTTTTTCTCCCATTTTGTCACCCGTGAAAAAATAATTTTCAAAAAAGTACCAATTAATTATCCGCAATACGTACTATTTGAAAATAATAGTTCATGGAATTTTTAGTGAGAAAATACATTTTTATAAAAAAGTACCAAAAAAGAATACAATTTTAGAGCATAGGAATTCGAATTTCAAAAAAGTACCAAAAAAATTTCTAGTCTTTATTGATCTAAGCCGAATGCATTTAATATAGTTTTTCTATGTTTATTTATGTAGGAGATATACATGTTAAAGAAGCGTTCTACGGGGACTATTTTTATCCCATATGGTCACTTAAATTTCGAATTTCAAAAAAGTACCAGACACCTCTCGGCTCTTTTTTTGATTAAAGGCGGACACATTTAAAATATTATTTCTAAGTTTCTTTGTTTTGGAGAGGTATAGGTACTAGTTTTACCCGTTTTTACCCCATTTGTCCCCCTTAACGACCGAATTTCCAAAAATCCCTTCTTAGTGGATCTACATATTGTAAAAGGAAGCCATTACCCGAATTTCAAGTTTCTAGCTTTAGCAGTCAGTCAGTCACGTTACTCTTTTATATATATATATTATGCATCCTCAACAAAGGTGTAGGGTATATAAGATTCGGCATAGCCGAATATAGCACTCTTATTTGTTTCTTCTAACCTAATTTTTTTTATTTGAGAACCTCTTTCTGGAGAAGCAATAGCTAATTCGTTCACTATTTTCGCTGAATTACGCTTACCAGCTGATCGCATTTGCATTTCTATTGCCATAAATAATTGTTCATTACTTTCAACATTTGCCAGATTTTTTTATTTTCTCTCCTTACTTCTTTGACTGCAGTCTTCAAAGTTTTCAGTTGGTCTGCCTCTGTCTCTAGTATTACTCTGTGCAACAGAAGTTGATGTGAAATATGAATAATCAATTGCGCATGCTAACCAATCGTTGTTATTATGGAAAAATCGTGGTTTTGTTCTGTTGGCCTGTTGCCACTTTTTTTTCCAAATTTAGTGCACAAGTTTGAAGTGAGAAGCTTTAATTTATCAAATTTATCAAATCAAATAGTTGCTGCTGAAGTACTACAAAAATTTGAGGAAATAAAATCAATTATACAGTCATGCCGGTTTTGTTTTAAAGAAGACTGAAGTTATTTGGCGTGGGTTTTGGGGATGTTGGTTTTTGGACTGTAACCTGGTTAGGAAAAAACACCAAATATCTTATAAAGTATAATTTCTCACCATCATGAGAAATTATACGAGTTTGGGATTTGAAATAAAATAAAGAAATTTAATTATAAGAAATTTTATAATTATACGGGTTTATAAAGGGTGTGTGGTTATGAATTAATGTGTAGGGATGTGAGCTCACCTTGTGTGTATGCTGTATGAGATGTGAATGTGTTTTTAATTTAAATAAAGAAGAGTGTTATTAATTTTAGATTTTAATTTCAAAGTGTTTTATTGAATTTAGGTAATTTTGGTTTTTTACGGTGTAAATGTTGTATGTACAATTTGATGTTTAATGTGTAAAGGGAATTTCTGATGTTTATATGTTGATGGTTAAAATTAGAGTGGTGTTTTCTTATTTATACGATAAAAATGGAAACTTAACATATTAAAAGTTTACAACAACAATTTAATTTAGATAATTTATAACATTTTTCATTTGTGTTATTCACCATAATTATTCGTTCCAATTCATAATCTTATTCACAATAGTGATTCGTTACAATTCATAATCTTATTCACAATATAAAACTAATACAATAATAAAAGCATAACTAAATACAAATAATCATTTAACATTTGGGTTTGATTCATTAATTAATTAATTCATTTTTATTTTATTAATGTTAAATGGTTTTATTTACTTATTGTCTAAACGCAAGTTTAGACATGGCGCCGGCCTTGGCTTAGCCAACAGATGCGGCATTGTTACTGGCCAACAAAACGTCAGCCAACGATTTAATTGCTTGAGCCAGAATAAGGGAATCTGGTTGTGCTGATGAGGTTACCGGTGGTTGTGTTGTAGGTTGTTGAGGTTTCTGCTGCTGATGATTTTGTCGTTGTTGTTGACGCTGTTGTTGATGATGACGATGTTGTTGACGATGACGATGTTGTTGTTGTTGACGATGTTGACGCTGGTACTCACGTTGTTGGATATGTGGTCTTCTAGGGCTTGGGGAATGGTGTTGCGATCTGCTACGTCTTTGGGTTGCTTCCCGTTGACTTCTTTGTTGTTGAGGTAGATGTAGCAGTGTGTGATGCAGTTGAGCACACTTCATGCATGCACCCATAGACGTACATGAGTTCAGGTTATGGCTTCTTGCCAAACAATTAAAGCAATAGCCTAAATTGCTCACTATCTCTCGCCTCCTCTCTACCGTCATCTTGGCAAACTTCCGGCAGAATCTCAACCCGTGATAACCCTTGCATATTACGCAGTACAAGACTTCTAGGTCACGAGGCCGTTGGCTGTTACTGTCGATGGGTTCACGGCTTGGGCTGGTTATTCTTGTAGCCGTTAGTCTGCGGTTGGATCTATGACTGATAAATGGGATATAACAGAAAGACAAACAATTTGATTAGTTGATGTTAAATTTAAATTGGAACCTGGAAAGAAGTACATTTATGTTCTTAGTGGGAGATAGGGTTGGTTTATAATTATGAGTTAAATTTAATAATGAGAAGAATTAAGTGTAATATAAAGTAGTGTTAGTAATGTTTTAAACATCATTTTCGCTCAAAAAGGGTAGGTAGCATAATTTTACGATAGGTCGAGTGATAATTCCTGAGCTTATGCGTATGTCGGCAACTCGTACATTATTATCTGATCCCAAATACGTTTTCTCGATTCTTCCCAATCGCCATTCGTAAGGCGCCTGAAGATCGTCCATTACAACGACAAGATCTCCGATTTTAAGGTTTGACGTAGTGTTTTTCCATTTGTAGCGGTTATGTAGAGTCTTAAGATAATCGTTTTTCCATCGTATAGAAAATTGATGATGAATAGCTTTCAGTTTTTCCCAGCGGTTAATTAGCGACATATTTTCTAATCCTTGTTCTGGGAGAGCCATTATAGGGGCTCCCCTGAGGAAATGTCCTGGAGTTAGTGCCGTTAAATCTGATGGATCTTCAGATAGAGCTGATATTGGGCGAGAGTTTAGAACACCTTCAATTCGAGTCAAAATTGTTGAAAATTCTTCAAAAGTGTATTTTTGAGCACCAGTAATTCGTTTTAAATGAAACTTAAAACTTTTCACGGCGGCTTCCCATAAGCCGCCCATATGAGGAGCGTGTGGGGGTATGAATTTCCATTCAAATCCGTGAGTTATGTATTTTTGAGCTATATCTTTTGATGTGTTTTTTATGAAGGATGAAAATTCACGCAAAAGTTCTCTGCTTGCGCCTAAAAAGTTCCTGCCGTTATCAGATACTACCCTTTGGGGTAGTCCTCGCCTCCCAACGAAACGAGCAAATGCAGCTTGAAATGCCGCTGAAGACAGATCTGAACATACTTCTAAATGAACGGCTTTCGTACTAAAGCAAACAAAAACGCTAACATAACTTTTGACCAATATAGATTTTCTCAAAGATGAAGCTTTAAGTTCAAAAGGTCCAGCGAAGTCAATTCCTGTTATTTGAAAGGGTAGAGATAAATTACATCGGGTAGGAGGTAGTGGAGCCATTATCTGTGTACACGGTTGTTGTTTGTAAATTATACAAGGTTTACAGTGTCGTATTATGTTTTTTACACGAGGTTTGAGTCTGAACACATAAAATTCAGTTTGCACCATTCGGCACATTAGACTGCATTCGGCATGAGATAAAAATTCGTGCAAATATTTGAGATACAGTTTGCAGAATTTTGAATTACCGTGTAGAATTATGGGATACCGTTCTCTATAGGGAAGAGATGATTGAGATAGTCTGCCATTTACACGTAAAACTGAGTTTGAATCAAGAAATGGGTTAAGAGCTTTTAACGAACTTTGATTGGGTAAAACTTTGGTTTTTTGGCAACATTCATATTCTTCGAAATAGAATGTTTTTTGAGCGAGTATCATGAGTTCAGTTTTTGCAATTTTCATTTCTTCTTGAGTTAAAGTGTTTTGATTACTGCAAATAATATTTCTGCATTTATTAATAAATCTGTAAACATAACAGATAACACGTAGAGCTTTGCTGTATGACGAGAATCTATCTAGAATATCTGTATGTTGAATTTCGGAATGCATTGCTATTACTTTCTTAGAACTTTCAGGAGTTTTTAATGGGTTACGGTTAGGCCACTCAGACGAGGGTTTATTTAGCCATGATGGGCCATTCCACCAAAGAGAATTGTGTAAGAGATCTTGCGGTTTACAACCTCGAGTTCCTAAATCTGCTGGATTGTCATGAGTTGGGACATGTTTCCATGTTGCGTTTGTAGTAGGGATTTCTTCCTGCTCCCAAAACTTTTTTAACGTTTCATTTAATTCAGAAGTCTCATATGATGCGACTGAAGTAGTAAACGTTTGAATCGTTTGAGTTTTAATAGGACCACTAAGAACCCAGCCAAATACTGTCCTGTACGCAGATGTTTGACCACAAATATTCTTTTTTATACCTTCTAAATTCAAAAAATGTTCATAATCGTTTCCTATAATTAAATCAATTTGAGCTGATTTATTGAAATTTGGATCTGCGAGATCTAATTCAGCAAGCTTTAATGAGTAAGGAATTTCAAATGAATATGTAGGGAGCCATTTAGTAACTTTCGGCAATACTATAGCTTTAACTGGAACTTTTAGTTCATATCTTTTAGCATATATAACGAATTCACACTCTTTGTTTGCTGACTGCTTTTGTCCGCCAATACCAACAATTTCAAAATGAGATTTTTGATAAGGGAGTTGTAGACGATTTCGCACCTTTTCTGTTAAAAATGTTCGTTGAGAACCGGGATCAATTAAGGCTCTAACTGTAAATAGTTGACCTTGATGATCAATTTGTACTAAAGCCGTACGCAAGAGAATATTTTCATTACTCATAGAGCAATTAGACTGGATTTGATTTGAAGTTGAAGGTAGTTCAATTTGATTTCTGTTCAGATGAGGTTGAGCTGTTTTTGACAAATTATTTCGAGGATTATTGTCATTTTCTTTTGGCTCTTCATTAATTTTGGTATGTTCTGTAGTTTGAATGGGATTTTTAAACATTTGTTTCATATGAAGTAAAGTGTGATGATGTTTTTTACAATGGAGACATGTGTTTTTACTTTTGCAGTTTGTTTTAAAATGAGAAGTAGCTAAACAATTATTGCAAAACTTGTTCTTAAAGACAAAATCGATTCTTTGTTGTACAGTGAATGTTCGAAATTTGGGACAATTCCTTAGATTGTGATTTTCAGAGCATAATTTACAAGAAACTTTCAAATTTTCTTGTGACACATACGTTTGAATATTGGGATCATGTATTTTATTAGAGATGTTGAAACTATCTTTTGAGACTCTAATATTAGCGAGACGTTCTACTGCCTCATATCTATCGACGAGAAACTGAGACATTTGGGACCATTTCGGAAGTTCACGTGGAGATTTGAGTGACTGTTCCCAAAGAGAAAGTGTTGTGTCTGGTAATTTAGTGGAAATTAAGCGAATAAGAATAGGGTCCCAACTGTTGACTTCAACTTCAAGGGTTTTCAGAGTGGCTAAGCAGTCATTTACTGAGGACTGAATTATCCTTATAGATTCACTATCTTCATTGATAGCTGAAGGGATATCAAAAAGTAATTTTAGCTGATTGTCTACAAGAACTCGTTTATTTTCATAACGAGTTTTGAGAGCATTCCATGCTAGATTAAAGTTTTCATTTGATAAGTTGTATCTCTTAACTATTGAGCCTGCTTCTCCTCTAGTTTTATTGCGAAGATGATATAGTTTAGTTACCGGTGACAGTTTTGTATGATTAATGTACACAGCTGTGAACATATCACGAAATGATGGCCATTCCTCGTAACTGCCATGAAAAATCTCTGTGTCACAAGGAGGTAACTTTATAGTGCAATTGCTAGAGTTCTCAGCGATAAAGGTGGGATTTGGGACGGGATAACGAGATGTGGATTGGAGCATTGGAATTGGAGACGTATTTACTCTGCTAAATTTTAGCATATCGTTGATTTGAGAATGGCAGTGGTAATATGCTTCTGAGCAAGCATTATAATCCTCTTTTGCCTTTGTTTTAAATTCAGTTTCCACTGATCCGTCTCGTGAAACCATTACTTTGCGATATGAATCCTTTAAATTTACCCATTCTGAGTCTAGCTCTTTCAATTTTAATTCAAGAATTGATTCATTGGGTTCTTCTAACGTATTACTATTGAATGTATCACAGATCTCAAGCAAGTGACCACAATCAAACAGAAACTGCTCTTTATACAGCGGATTAAAAGCTGTGATAGATTCTTCAGTTACGGAAGGCATTTTTGAAATGTGGATTGGGTAGTGAAGAACGTTATTGAGTTTTTTAAATTGCAAGTTAATTTTAAATTTTCAAGACTGTTCAAGACTGGTATTTTACTAAATATGTGGATCTAGTTAAGTATTTAACCAATGGGAACTTAGCAATAGGTATGATACACTACCTTAAGTTTGGTTAAAAAAAAGAGTGATTTAGAGATTTTACTAGATATGGGTATCTAGTTTTAACTTTATTTATATAGTTGGGGCTATTAGCTAAATAGCACTAGATTTGTAATATCTAGTTTCAATGGTATTTATATAATTGGGGCTATTAGAGAAATAGCACTAGATTTTACGATCTAGTTTAAATATTAATGGTATATTGGGGCTATTAGAGAAATAGCACTAGATTTGTAATATCTAGTTTCAATTTTATTTATGTAATTGAAGCTATGTGGGAAATAGCAATCGAGTTAAATGTTTTTCGTAGATTTGTGGCTATTTTGGGAATAGCATTAGATATTTTCCAGATTTGGGGCTATTTGAGAAATAGCAATAGATTTTGTATTTATCTATTTAAAGTTATCTTTGGGATTCGGGGCTATTAATGCGTTTCATTAAAACATATTTGATTTTTACCATCAATTTTGCATTTTGTATTATATTAATCTTCCGATCAATATTACTTCGCTTTAATTCATAGGGTACACGTAATGACCAAAAACTAAACACGAAGAGCCGTTGTGTTTATTTCTCTTAAGTCGTCTGGCTAATAATTATAAGCGTAACCTTATTGATATTTTACTTAAATAAGAGAATTTTCGCAAGACGTTTAATATTAAATCGAGCGCACTTATTTTTACCACCGGTATTCGCGATTTATATAGAGTGACTATAAATTTTCATGTAGTTAGTGAGATTAGCCTTTAGTGGATAAGAATATCAAGAGTATAATCTTTTCAAGTATAACTGAGTGTTTAGTGGTTAGTGAGTAAGAGATATACTAGTGTTAATTAAAAAAAAACCAATAATCAACGCAATGATTGATCCTAAACTTCAATCGGCTGTGAGTATATGTGGCTGTAAATGTATTCTCTACATTTACTTTTAATCTTATTTTATTCTGTATAAAATAAGAACCACTATCGCAAGTACTACACAGTATGTTACCGTAAACTTTCGCTCCTTTTAATAATTTTTTATTCTATAAATTCTACCAGCTGTGGCCTTATGTGGCTGTAAATGTATTTTCATACAATTACTTTTAATCTTATTTTATTTTAAATAAAATAAGAACCACTGTCGCAAGCGCCACACTTATCTGTACATACCTACAATTCCAAGTGTAGTGTACCGATGTGTTGTTATTTCTTAATTTTCTCTTCTTTGCTATTTTCGCTTTCCTTGTATTGCATTTATATGCAAGTACAAACAAAGAATAAATAACACAGCGTTGTCAAAAGTTAAGAAATTCTATGAGAGAATAATTCTTTAGGGTTGAAATTGTACGTTCTCAATTTATTGTATATTTATATATGTTTGTATGGATGTTAATTGTTGTGTAACTAGTATTTAAGTTTTATTTATATAAATGTTGGTTGGTATTTTTCATGTTCTCAATTTGTGTAAATTTAACTCATTGGGAAATTTTCTCTTTTCTCTTTTTCTTTTCTCTTTTTTTTTTTTTTTTTTCTTTTTTTTTTACTTGTGTGTGAAAATTTTGTAGGTGATATAGATTTATGTTTAATTTTATTTATTTTTAGATGTGTTTGTTTATTTGAGAATTGTGTTTAATTTTTGTGTATTTATTTTGTATATGTGAATTGTGTTGTGAAAATTATATAAATTTTTGATATAAACTGTTTGTTGGGTTTCTTTGATAAAATTGTTTTCTTTTCTTTATATTCTAGTTCTTATGTGTTCACCCAACAAACAGTTGTTATTACTTTTTTAAATTTTCGTTTTCCTTTTGAATATATTTATATATTTTTTCTTTATACCTATGTAATTAAATGTTATGTGTGGAATAATTGTTGTATGTGTATGTGTGTATATGTTGATTGTTTAATTTATTTTCTTTTTGTAAATTTATGTGTATATATTAATTTGTGTTTGAAAATATTGTTTTCTGATATGATATTTCATTTGTTTAAAATTGTTCGGTGGTTTATTTTCATGTAATGGGACTAATCACATAAATAATTATTTACATACCATCTTTACTTGTATATAGATATGTATTCCGTTTATCTTTCTCTGTTCTTTGTCTTCTTGTTTTCCTTACATGTTTATTAACGGGATCCCCTTTGGAATTTCACTTTTCTGTATGTAATTTCTCGTTTCCTTATTTTAACGGGATTACTTTTTTCTGAATTTCACTATGTAATTTTTTGTTCCTTTATTTTAACGGGATTACTTTTTCTGAATTTCACTATGTAATTTTTTGTTTCTTTATTTTAACGGGATTACTTTTTCTGAATTTCACTATGTAATTTTTTGTTTCTTTATTTTAACTGTTATTTTTCGTAATTTTTTCGGTTAATTTAATTTTATATAAGATAAATTCCTGTTTTAATTTATTTTTGGGTTTCTTTTACCTCTTTTTTAAACTTTTCTTGCTTGGCGATTTTTATATAAATTATCTGGCATCACAATTATGTTGAAGTATAGTTTTTTCTTTTTGATCTTATATAAGAGACATTTTAAAAAGAGCACTGCATAAATCTTAATGCGTCTCTTAAACTTTACTTAAAAAAAAAGGTGGTGGTTTTTTACAAAAACAATTTCTACTATAATTGCGGTACATTTTTTTTTTTTTTTTTGTTTTTTTTGTTATAATTCTGAAGCCAATTTCCACTTAAATTACTTTTTAGGAATTTATTTTAATTTGCAATTAATGTGTAATATATGTATAGGAAAATTTTAAATAACAACATATATTAGTGTTATTAAATTACACTTTTTCACTAGCTGTTTCCTTATACTTATTTACCTTTTGTTTATTTATTAATTTTGGTCTTTTAACACTCACAACTTTTTGTTTAGTTATTTATGTAAGTACCTATGTACATAATTTCTTTATTTTAATTTTGGTCTTTTCACTTTTATTTTTATTTTCACGAATTTTCGTTTATTTTTACACACTTTGTTTATTTATTAATGTCACTTTTTTTTTTTTTTTTGCGTTTAAATTTTATTTATTTTATATTAGACGACGTATTTTACTTTATTCTGTCCGCCCGCACTGAGATTAAAATTTTAACTGATCCTTTACTCTTTTGCTTTTATCTATGTAACAAATTTTTTTTTTTTTTTTTGTGACTAAGTAAATTTATTAAGAGAGCTTTTAGATTTGTTTTCTTTAGCTGTTTCTTTGAGTTAAGAGAATTTTGTCAATAATTTAAAATTTTATGGGAATGAATTTAAATAATGAATTTTTCGTTGATATGCGTTGCTATAAATTGTATGGGTTTTGTTTAATATTTAAGGGTGGGTACTTACATGTAATTTTTAATAGATATAATTGAGCCTTTTAAATCATGTTTTATTACCTCATCTTTTTTGTTTGGGTGGCTTTGGTTAGATATAAATTGGATGAGTTTTTTCTGTCTTGCTTTTAGCTATAGGAAATCTCCAGGGATCCTGGGATGGCTCAAAGGATTATAGGATGCAAAGTAATCCGGCTCGAAGGACCATGAAGTTATTTGGCGTGGGTTTTGGGGATGTTGGTTTTTGGACTGTAACCTGGTTAGGAAAAAACACCAAATATCTTATAAAGTATAATTTCTCACCATCATGAGAAATTATACGAGTTTGGGATTTGAAATAAAATAAAGAAATTTAATTATAAGAAATTTTATAATTATACGGGTTTATAAAGGGTGTGTGGTTATGAATTAATGTGTAGGGATGTGAGCTCACCTTGTGTGTATGCTGTATGAGATGTGAATGTGTTTTTAATTTAAATAAAGAAGAGTGTTATTAATTTTAGATTTTAATTTCAAAGTGTTTTATTGAATTTAGGTAATTTTGGTTTTTTACGGTGTAAATGTTGTATGTACAATTTGATGTTTAATGTGTAAAGGGAATTTCTGATGTTTATATGTTGATGGTTAAAATTAGAGTGGTGTTTTCTTATTTATACGATAAAAATGGAAACTTAACATATTAAAAGTTTACAACAACAATTTAATTTAGATAATTTATAACATTTTTCATTTGTGTTATTCACCATAATTATTCGTTCCAATTCATAATCTTATTCACAATAGTGATTCGTTACAATTCATAATCTTATTCACAATATAAAACTAATACAATAATAAAAGCATAACTAAATACAAATAATCATTTAACATTTGGGTTTGATTCATTAATTAATTAATTCATTTTTATTTTATTAATGTTAAATGGTTTTATTTACTTATTGTCTAAACGCAATCAATTATACAGTCATGCCGGTTTTGTTTTAAAGAAGACAGTCAGTCATACATTAAAAAGGTCTCTGCGGGTAATTAAAACGGAGCTCATATTGTACTTTTGAAAAATATTTGAATGGGGCAGTTTAGGGCAGGAATTTTTTTTAAAGTCTATTAGAGGAAGTTTGGAAGATTACAGAACCGTTTTTGGATGTGGTGCAGTGTTGCCAAGTGTAGGGATTTTTCCCTTTTTGTACAGATTTTTTTTATTTCCACATGTAGGGAAAAAAGGACAGGAGCCAAATTACCACATTCGTAATCGAATGCGCTATCGCACAGTGGGGGATCTGAAAAAAAGTGGAAATAACTTCTAAACGAATAGTTCGATTTTAATAAAATTTCCCATGGCTATAGAGGAGGTGTTGATAAGTTTAAGTTTTGAATTTGGGCTTAAACAACCAAGGGGGCCGAGCCACAATGCCCCAAAGTGGGGCACCTCGGTTATACCAAAAATTAAAAATGATGCCAAATTTTTGTTTGCTATCTGATTTGAAAGATTTTTATATATATGGAATGTACCAGACGAGATCTACAACAAACATTGCTTTAGCCATATATTATCTCTTATAGTTTACGAGTTATTCGCATTTGAAAAGTAAAATTTTATTTTTTTTGCCTACCTTGGTCTGCTATTTTAATAATAACGGATTCAATTCTTTCCCGATTTTCTTTTTTTGAATTAACAATAAATTTATTAATAATCTTAAGAAAGAAATGTTAAAAAATAACTCAGTCAAAAGTTATGTGCATTCAAACTTAAAAAAAATAAAAAAGTCGTTTTTCCGCCATTTTTTTTTTCGAAAAACAACATATTCTAAAATCGCATAGCCGCTTTAAAAAAACAAAGACCTGTTTTGTATGTCCCAATCTGTTCTTCAATATTATGCAAAGGGATTTCATAGCCCCGAGCTTGGTGCCTTCAATAGATCCAAAAATCGCAATTTTGGGCTTTTTGAAAAGTTTTTTGAAATCTAAATCCAAATTTTCACTTTTGCATTTCGACAAAAAATGTCTATATAATTGTAAAATTTAATTAAAAAATATTCATAAACCAAAAAGCAGTTTAAAAATTTAAATTTTCAAAAAAAAATGTTCTTTTTTTTTGCAAAAAGACTTCTATGAAGTTTTTATTTTTAATATATTTAAACATTTTTTAAAAAAAAAGAAGATACAATTTCCAAAATATTGATGTATAATATGTCTACCTTATTTTGTCCACGTGCCACAGTAATGAACGAATGATTAACATCTCTAGTGAAATTTCTTCACCAAGTTATTTTCTTCCATAACAAGTTCAATGTTAGGTACCTACATATGTAATACATAAGTACAAACATAAACCGATTGCAACTCTTTTTTAACAATGTATCCCAGGTACAATATGAAATACCTGGGATATCCCTATGATGATATCCATATTTCATACCTAATACTATTTTTTTACTCCAGGTAATATAACAGGTAGATTTCCAAATATACCTTTACCTATATAAACGTTGACTACAGGTAACCTATTATATGAAACTCGTGAAGAATAATTAATATATTATCATACTCAATTCACAATTGACATTATTTATAATAAGCTAAAGATGACGATCACACTAAAAAAAACTTTGTCCTCCATTTCACTTAAACATAAAACTGATCAATTTCAAGATAAAGTCAACCTCATATTGAAATTGATCGAAAGTACGCATAATAATAAAGTGGAAAAAACGGAATTATGTAAAATCGAAAAGCTTGTTAAATCCTTTGACATAAAATGGAAAACCGTAAAATTTTCTGCTGCGAAATTGTTTATATGTTTGTGAATTTAATAATTTACTGAATTGTATTTTAATAATTGGTATACTTTGTGGTATGCATTGTGGAGTTTGTGCATTCGTTAGATGATATAAATGCATTTTTTTATGATTGTATCAAACAATACAAAAATACCCTGTGTCAAAAATGAATTTTAATGCGTCAGAAAAATAGTACCATAAAGAAAACAAAAAGGCAGGTTTCAAAGAAAGAGACAAGAAAAAACTACACTATCTTTGCTCTTCTGTCACCTCTGTTATACTCTGTGATGAAAAGTGTTTGACAATTGTCTTAAAACAACGACAATGCCAACATTGTGTGTTTACACGATTGTTAGATGTGTGACAATACTTTTATCTTCCAATGTACTGAAAATGCTTTTCTTACAAACATTTTAAGTTTACACGGTTGTTAGACAATTTCTGCACATTTTTCTGACAACGTTGTAATATCTGACGATCGTGGACACATACCTTTAGTTTTTTGATAAAATTTTCAAGGTTGTCTCGGATTTTTGCTCATACTACGGTTTAAGAACACACTTAAACACTTTGTTTGATCACCGCCATCTGTTTATGCGAAAATTAACTGTAACAATATTAATACACTTAGTTTTTTTGATGAAATTTTCAGAGGTTGCCTCTGGTTTTTGCTCATATCTCCCTTATTTGTGGCCGGATTTTGCTGATTTTAAATAGCAAACTTCTTGAAAGCATGGCTGACAGATTTGGATCCCGAAGATATCTGGGGACTTCAAAAAATTGATTGCAACATCCAGACAGACGGACATGGCTTAATCGACTCCGCTATCTATAAAGATCCAGAATATATATACATACTTTATAGGGTCGGAAAATTATACTATGGAAATTACAAACGGAATGACAAACTTATATATACCCTTCTCATGAAGGTGAAGGGTATAAAAAATGTTTTATCCTCGGTGTTTTCCGCGTATTCAGGGTCTTTGTTTCTTACTTGTTTTTATGTCATTGAGTATGAAAGTGTTGTATGTTGTTTTTTTTTTGCCAACAAAATCCATTATTATCTTTTTTTTAATAAAGCAAACTTTTTTTCAATTGTTGTGTGATCTTAAAATGTCACGGTCGCCATATTGTGCTTTCACGCACATTTAAATAAAAAACCAAATATGTAACAATTGTTTCTTGTTTGCGGGTTACTTCTAGAATGATCGTTTATTATCTTCTTATACTTAACTTATACTAATCAGCGTGCTTACATTATAGGAGTGCTTACATATAAAAGGAGTAATTACATGTTATAGGAGTATTTACATATCTTTACAGAGATGGCACTATGGTGATATAGGAACTATGCTAGGGCTAGTGATACACTGGCCCATAGTGGTCACTAGTGGTAATATTATCCTTTCCCTAAAATCCAAATTACAACACGCGGACCAAAACTGACTCCACTTGTAAGGTTAGCGTGGTTGGTGGCAGTGCCAAAAACCTCAATGGCTAGTTAGTGGTTAAAGAAACTAGTCGCTAACAGCTCCCCTCCGACGCCAGGGCACGGGTCGGTTGTAATGAGTATTTTGCCTAGTCTATGTACGCCGTCACTGCATGGATGGTCCATCCCCTTACGTGCCTACTCGTGGGACCAAAAATGAATAAAACAAGCAAAAATAAAAACATCAACTACCTGAAGAACACCGATGATCTCGGTTCTTCTTCAGAAGGCGACCTACTGGTCTCTAGCCAAGAGACCTTAGTCGCGATAAAAGGCAGCATTGAGCAAGGTGAAGGCCACACATGCCTTATCCTCGCCATCACCGAATCTGACTCAGTCGAGCTTGAGTAGGCGGGTTTCAAGCTGTTCTTTGGAGTGAGGGACGCTAAGGTCAAGTTGTTTCGGCTCAAAGGAACAGGTAGCGGTGAAGCGGATGAGGTTGAAGTTGCAAACTCTCTGCTCACAGATATGAAGCTCCTCCAGTCAAGGTGAGTACTCTAATGTCCTCTGTTGGGGTATCTGACATTATCCTGGGCTGCGATGCTAATGCAAGGCATTCAATCTGGGGCAGCAAAGAAACAAATGAAAGGGGTGAGTCTTTACTTAATTTCATTAATTCCTGCAAACTAAGTATATGCAATTCTGGTAACACGCCTACATTCATTTTTCCAAGTTCGGACAACTATAATGGATGGGAGGAAGTATTAGATATTACACTCATTAATGATAGGTCTAAGGTATCAGTAGATAGGTGGAGAGTATCCAGTGAAAGATCATTCTCTGACCATAACTGGATTCTCTTCGAAATTAGACTTCAGAACTCGACAGAGAAAATACAATTTATCAGGTAATGTTTGCAGAGGCTGGTAGTAATTGTTATTGTTTACAGCAGAACTACCGCTATTATTATTATGTTTTTTTCATTATAGCTTGCGAATTGAAATCATTAATATCATTCTCACGCGTACGTTTAATTGTTCTTTATTTTTTGTTTATGTTTTCATCTCTTGTTTTCGATTTAGTCAAAAAGCAACTACGTCTTAATCACACGAAATTTCAACACAGACTGAAAATCTCTTTAACATGTATAAATCCTTTACAAGTGTTGCAGTGTTAATGCATTTGTATATGAACTGAAATCAAGCTACTAACTTGTATGATAATAGGTCATAGTTCTAATAGAGCTCCCATTTCTGTAAAATAGTTTTTGCTCATATACTCGGTATAGGGTATTATGTAGTCGGGCTTGCCGACTATACTATCTTACTTGTTGGACTTTGATATTAGCTTATTTAAACCCTATCGTGTTTTAATTGCTTTTAAATGATGTTGAATTTTGCAAACATTTATGCGTAAAAATTTATATTCGATATTTGTAAGATCGTGTACAAAGTCAAAAATTTAAAAAAAAAGACTCGAACCCAAAACAACGCAACCTTGAAAATCTAACGACGCACAGTGCAAATTACTACTAATTAAGCAGCGATGCAAAAACTCAAAACGAAAGAACGCAAAGCGAGGTATTGGTGTATATGCAAATTATTTTGCATCGGCTCGAATATGAACTGTTGTTAGTTAAACAATTCTAAGGGCACCTATACATTATGTTTTTTTTATATTGTATATGTCAAATTTTACATAACGGAGTAAAAACATGTAGTTGGTGACCTCAAAAACTTTGTTTGTGTAAAATACACAAGCAAAAACATAAGACAAAATTTCAATTAGAATGTTTACAAATCTTTGTGCCAGGCGAACCGTATGACCGTATGACGAATTTGCATAAGTGATAAATTAAATATTTTTTTTATCCCATGTTGATAATTTAATAAAAATGATATAAATTATTTAAAAATTTTTGATGCAAGCTCCACATCTTGTATATTAAAAAACGAAAAACCTTAAATCAATATTTTTGACGCCGACAGTTAAGTGACGCTACCACAAATGTTTGCATCGGCTTTAACGCATTTCATAAAGAAACGATATGGAAATTTATGTGTGAAAAAAGAATAATATTCAATATTTAAGCGTATCAGCTGTTGTAAATAATCATGGCGATGTCACGTGTAATTGTACATACAAGTTGGTGACCAAAAATTAAAACCCTTATGTCAAATAACCAATTTTGACAGACATAAAGAAAAACATGTGAGTTGTAAACTTAAAAATACATATGTATGCAAAAACACGTAGTGTATAGGCAAATTAACTTACCAACATGAGAAAAAGATGAAAGTTCTGATCCTGAAATTAAAAAGGAAAAAGAACTATTAAATTATATATTCTCTTTTAACAAGCGTTACAATATCAAAAATAATTAAATTTATTTTTTATCACCATTTCGATGAAATATGATACACAAAATTTATACATAAACTAAGTAAGAGTTTATATTCGGCTGTGCCGAATCATATATGTATTGTAAAATAAATAAGAAAAATACAAAATTAAAATGTTATGATCATTTATGCATCAAGAATTGTTAAATATGTTAATACAATTTTTATTTTTTAGCTAAGGGATTCGTCGGGTAAGGACGGTATTCTGGCAGCTGTCATTGATCGTATGGATCCCGATGGTAGGATCAGCGTCGAGAAATGGCAGGTGCTAGAGAACAAACTACTCGACGAAATCTTTAGCGTGAAAGGAAGGCCGGACGAGGTATCGTTCAGAGGGGCCGACTGGGCAAGAGGTGTCAAAACTGTCAGTTGCGGCAATCAAAAAACCTTTGAGTTTTTAAAAGCTGCAATTGGCAGGTGTGGCAGCACTTGTCCGGAGGCCAGTCTGGACGTTATACTTGCGTCGGAACTACCACTGAGGCCAGTAGTCACAGTGTGGATACCTCCACCTATAAAACCGGTGGAAGTCATACTGGGACTACTGTCCAATCAGAACGAGGGACTCATTACAGCACAATGGAAGTTGATAGCTTCATTGGGCTGTAATGAAAACCAAGGGAGGGACTTCAGGTTCGCAGTAGACCAGGAGTCTCTCAAGAAGTTGAGATCAATGGGAGGGGTTGCAGTTTTCGGGTTGGGGTCTATCAGGTTTAGGTTTCCTAAAAATGATAAACCCTAAGAGGCTGAAGGTGGTGCAAATAAACTTGCATCACTGCGAAGCAGCCTCAACCGAACTAGTAACCCATCTCATTGACAACAACGTGGATGTGGCTTTAATCCAAGAGCCCTGGATCAACAAAAACAGGGTAGTTGGATTAAAGGCCACGGGGTATACATTGTTTGTACCTCAAACCGATGAGAAGGTACGAACATGTATACTAGCAAGAAATGAACATAAATTTAATTTGTCTCATTCTTTCAGTGGTGGAGACCTCACGGTCGTGATGGGAGAAGCCAAGGACAGAACGGTTCTGGCTCTAGCATCGGTATACTTGCCATACGAGGATACCGATCCTCCTGGTGGAAAGGTAAAGGAGTTGGTGGAGAATTCGGGCAGAACAGGCTCGAAGCTGGTACTGGGGTGTGATGCAAACGCACACCATACCCAGTGGGGAAGTACTGACATCAACAAAAGAGGTGAGTCTATGTTTGATTTTATTATTGCTAACAATCTCTATATCTGTAATATGGGGAATACGCCAACATTCAGGAATAGGGACAGGGAGGCAGTAATAGATATTACGTTGACGAACTGTAGGGAATTAGTGAAGGATTGGAGGGTGGCTCTGGAATTTTCCTTCTCTGACCATAGTCGCCTATCCTTTGACCTG
The DNA here is from genome assembly GCA_950370525.1 of Bellardia bayeri. Taxonomy (NCBI): domain Eukaryota; kingdom Metazoa; phylum Arthropoda; class Insecta; order Diptera; family Calliphoridae; genus Bellardia; species Bellardia bayeri. The sequence continues at coordinate 59,099,431 of OX493264.1, forward strand.
ATGTTTGAAAGATCGAAAAGGAGTCCGTATAGGAATCCGAGAAGGACGAATTGGGATTCTTTTTCGGAATTAGTGGTAGATAACCTTAGGGTTACACACGAGTGGAGGTCGACTCCGACCGGGGTGGAACGACTGGTAGGTACCTTTACGGAGGCACTAATCAGTAGTTATGAAAGATCCTGTCCGCTGAACTTCCCGGGCAGACGCGAACAACCACGATGGTGGACGGAGGAGTTGATGACTCAGAGATCTACTGTGAGAGGGTTGTTCAACAGGGCGAAATATACGCGTAGGGAAGAAGATTGGGGTAACTTTAGATTGAGTTACAATAGGTACAAGAAAGACATTAGGAGAGCTAAAAGGGACTCGTGGGTCAAGTTTAGCGAGTCAGTTGAATCTGTAAATGAGATGTCCAGGTTCAGAAGAATCTTATCCAAGGACCCAGCAGTCCCAGGATTTATTCAGAGACCAGACGACTCTTGGACAGAATCTAGCTCTGAGACCTTATGTCTTCTTATGGAGACTCACTTCCCGGGGTGCGTGGATCCGGGGGCGGGGGAACGGGTTGAGGATGCCGACTCCTTCTCAGGGCCGCGCTCAGGTGATGAGGCAATGGAGCCAGTGGGAGACATGATCACCTTGGATAAGGTAACATGGGCGGTCAATACTTTTGGGTCTTACAAATCGGCAGGACCAGATGGTATCTTTCCGGCGATGCTACAGAATATCGGGAGATCATCTCTCCTACTGCTGGTGGAACTTTTTAGGGTATGTATATCGAACGGATACATCCCTAAGGGATGGAGAGAGGTTAGGGTCGTGTTTATACCCAAAGCGGGGAGAACCGGTCACTCTAAACCTAAGGATTTTAGACCGATCAGCTTGTCGTCTTTTCTTTTGAAGACACTGGAAAGACTGATCGATCTATATCTGAGGACGAGGATAGACGCCGGCATAATCAGTTGCGCTCAGCATGCCTACCTTAAGGGTAGATCTGTGGAGAGTGCGCTGAATGATGTGGTGGGTTTTATAGAGAAGGGACTGCGAAACAAGGAATACACCTTGGCGGCATTCCTTGACATAGAGGGGGCCTTTAACAATTTGAGAATAGAGGCTGTTAGGCAGGCACTATGTGACCTAATGGTTCCGTCCTTCCTGGTCGATTGGATAACTCTGATGCTTAGCAGCAGAGTCATTCACTCGGACTGGGGAAACGAACGCCTGAGGAAACTGGTGACAAGAGGAACCCCGCAGGGGGGTGTTCTCTCTCCTTTACTATGGCTCTTGGCTGTCAATGTCGTTCTGAGACTTTTTGACAGAATGGGTCAGAAGGTCGTGGCCTACGCGGATGATGTAGCTATTTTGGTATCGGGTAAGTTTCTGCCGACAATTAGCGAAGTCATGCAAGGGGCACTGGGCGAACTGTCAACCTGGGCTACTGAAAAGGGCTTGGGAGTCAATCCGGAGAAGACAGAGTTAGTTCTGTTTACTAGGAAGTACAGGGTGGAAAGTTTCAGGCTGCCGGTACTGGGAGGAGTAGAGCTTAGGCTATCGGATAGTGCTAAGTATCTGGGAGTTTTTCTGGACAGGAAGCTGTCTTGGAAAAGAAATACTCAGGAGAGACTCAAAAAGGGTCTCAATGCCTACTATACTTGCAGATCATCGATAGGTAAGAGTTGGGGACTTCGGCCGTCAGTGGTGGGATGGCTTTACACTTCGGTGGTCAGGCCCATTCTTACATATGGATGCTGTGTTTGGTGGGAGACATTGAGATTGGCTAATCGAAGAAACCTTCTGTCTAAAGTTCAGAGGTGTGCTTCAATCGGCATAACGGGAGCCATGAAAAGCACTCCTCAAGCGGCTTTGGATGTCATTCTTCATTTATTGCCTATAGAGCAGTATGTGATGGGAATGGCAGCCAGAAGTATTCTTAGACTGAGGGAGCTGTGACTGCTAAAGGGTCACATGCAGGGTCACTCGCGAATCCTGTGTGAGATTGAAGCAGGTGGAAATTGCCTTGGGTCGCCTGGCTCTACGGATTATGTGAGCACCTTGGCAGACTTTAGGCGGTTGCCGGAGGTGACATTGCCGTCTAGGGAAAGCTGGTCTGGAAGGGGCAAACTGTATGACGGATTTGCCATTTTCACGGACGGCTCAAAGATGAACGGCACGGGCGCAGGGGTCTATATTGAGGATCTGGACATCAGAATGTCATATAGGCTGTCTGACGACTGCAGTGTCTTTCAGGCGGAAGTTCTAGGGATCTTGAGGGCCGTGGAACTGATGAGGGACAACATCGACAGAGGCTCGGAGGTCACGATATATGTGGACAGCCAGGCGGCCCTTTTGGCCATAAGGGGCTGTTATGTGAAATCCAAGCTAGTCGACAGTTGTAGGAGGGCTCTAGAGGTAGCCTTAGGGTGTTATACGGTCAGGCTGTGCTGGGTACCGGGTCACTCTGGCATCGCAGGTAATGAGGTGGCCGATGAGTTGGCAAGATTGGGCTCAAGCACAGAGATGGATGACCGTATGGAGGTAGTCGGGCCTCCAATAGGCTTCTATTACGGAAGGATTAGGGAATGGGTTGTAAACGCAGCCAATCAAGCCTGGGGGAACCGAACAGACTGCCAAGTCTCACGGACGTTATGGCCGGTGCTTAGGAGGTCTGAGTCGGAACTGCTGTTGGGCAGAAGTAGGATCTGCGTTAGGACCATGATTGGCATCTTCACGGGCCACTGCATGATAGGCAGGATGGCGGTGAGGATGGGATCCGAATTGTCGGATATGTGCAGACTATGCGAGGACCCGGAAGAACTGGAGACAGTTGAGCACATTCTGTGCCACTGCCCCAGGTTACAGGGCAGTAGAATGAGATGGCTGGGTAATAGATTCTTGGGCGAATTAGGGGATGTCTCGGGCTGTAGGCTTGAGAGTCTGATAGGATTCGTAATGGGAATGGCCTGGTTACGTGCCAATATACGGAGTGCGGGTCTCAGAAATGGAGGACATACGTCCGAGTAGGATTTTGGTCAGGTCTTCTTCTTCTCTTCCTCTCTTCTTTATACTCTAACATTCCTCCTCTTCTTCTTTTCTTTTCTTCACTCTATACACTTCTACCACTTCCTCTATCAAGGCATCGCAATGGGCCATATTGGCCTCTGGGTGAAGGTGTGAGGCGACTCACACCAGCCTTCGTACCTAACCTAACCTAACCTAATACAATATTTTATATTAATAAAAATGAGTGAAGTTTATTAGCATGTCTGGAATCATGTACACATGTTTTTCATGTTTCATGAAAAAAACGTTACTTTAAAAAAACAAGTAAGAGTGATATATTCGACTATGCTGAATCTTATATACTCTTCATCTTATATACCTACATGCATATATAATATATTATATTGTTACGTTTTTACCTTTTAAAAACGGTGGTTTATTTCCTTTAAATAAACCGGATTTTTAATTGCAAAATGAAAGCGTCAAGTATTTTGAAGAAAATATAACGAGTGTTTATTTATTTAAATGTACACAAACACAATTAAAAATGAGCACACTGTCTCTTTACACATTTATATTACGGTTTAAGATCACACTTAAAGTTTTCGAACACTTTGATGTTAAACACGCCACCTGTTGATGAAGATTTGGATCCCGAGGATATCTGGGGACTTCAGAAAATTGATTTCAACATCCAGACAGACAGACATGGCTTAATAGACTCCGCTATATATTAGAATCCAGAATATATATACTTTATAGGGTAGGAAAATTATATTGTGGAAATTACAAACGGAATAACAAGCTTATATATATCCTTCTCATGAAGGTGCAGGGTATAATAAAAGCCTTAAGTGGCACCACTAAAATATAAATGGATTACTGCAACAGCTGTTTCTATTTTCATTGTTTTGTCTGATTAAATCTTGTATTTTCTTGTTTAAGATTTATTATTTTTAATGTTTTTATTTACTTTTTTGTTGGATTTTAGTAATAGTTAGCTTCTATAAAATCAACAAAATTCTCTTCAGCCTTTATGTTATTTAAAAAGTTCGAAGCACAAATTTATTTTTTATTAAAGCGTCAGATTTCGGGATCAGCTGCTGACTATGTGTCAAAGCGTAAACAAAATAATTAAGTAGCTGGCTACAGTGCAGTCGTTTAATGCTTGAGGCGAAATCGAAAAAAAACAAACTAAATAATATGGTTTTATTATTTACCCTGCATTTACACATGCAAGTACTTGCATGCGAGTGCTATATACGTATTATATACGAAAACTTATTCGAAAAACTCGAATCATTCGCAAGTAGCATTACTGTTTACACAGGACAGTGAAAGTTCATTTTCAAAATGTTGTCAAAGCGTAAACTTCAAAAAATTAGTTTAAATTAACAAATGGCGCACAAAGTTTGTATTTGTTTACCATGAGTTGCCATGGCCTTCACATGAGTATAATTGTAGGGAAATAATTATTACAATTTATTATTATTATTTTAATTATTATTTAATGCTCTAAAATGACATCAATACACTTCTTTTTTCATATTTGAAAAAAAAAAATATTTTTTTTTTACAAATATATGTACATAAAATAATTAATATTAATTATTTTACCACAATCCATTAAATTTATTCTGAATTTTTTTTATTTGGCAACTCTGTTTACCTTTCTGTCACTTTATTGCTGAAAGTGTCAAAAAATCACTCTCCAGCTAAATTCACTTGCAACCCAGCAAGCCATATGAGTCCGAAAAGAGTCTTTTCTGACACCTTTTTCGGAGCGTTAACGCTTGTTATGAGCCCAAAAAACAATCATAATTGCTCCGAAAACCTTCAGAAAAGAGGGTCATTACGTTCGAAAATGGTCCGTCAGAAAGAGCTTGTGTAAGGCGTTGGCATAAAAGCCTAACTGCCGTATTCATAAAAAATAAAGTAGGTTTGAAGTGTGCTTTTAGACAAAATTTTCTTAAAGTACTTAAAGTAAACTATACAGTAGTTTTCCGGTTTAACGAACATTCGTTTTAACGAAAATCGCGTTTAACGAACAGACCAATTTTTTCTATTGAGTTCCTTATAGGTATAACGAACAAAAATTATTTTTTGTACTCAGTTTAGCGAACAAATACTAATAAAGTTATTTGAATGAACATTTTACAAAATTACCAAAAAAAAAAAAAACTATGTTGTAAAAAATTTACCGTTGTTTTAAGCGGTGTTTTTTTTTGTTTTCTTTTGATGTTTTTGTTTGTTTTTTAAAATATGATGATTAGTTATGTGTATTCCTTTCTAACGTAAACATCAAAATGAGTACAGAAAAAGACTGTTTAAAAGATAAATTAAAAATTGTGGATGATCATCGAAATGGTTTACGTGTAACAGATTTGTATAAAAAGTATGGTATAAAAAAAACTACAATTTGTACCATTTTAAAATCTAAGGAGAATCTTCTGGAAAATGCGGAATCTACAAATTTTGGGAGCAAAAATAGAAAGGCTATTAAACAGGGTGAATTCCCCATAATGGAAAACCGGCTCTTTTCTTGGTTTCAAAGACAGCGGCGTTGTTATAATCCTATAACAGGTGCAATTTTACAATTCAAAGCCAAGGAAATACATAAAAAATTATATGGTGGCAATTTCAATGCCAGTCACGGGTGGTTGACCAGATTTAAAAATAGGTATGGCATTAGGCTTTTAAAACAAAGAGGAGAGAAACTTTCGTCAGATGCACAAGAAGTGGAGCCATTTAAAAGAAAACTACACCAAATTATTCTAGAAAATAACTTGCCGAAAGACGCAATTTTCAATGCGGATGAAACCGGGTTATTTTGGAAAGTTTTACCTGACAAAACATATGTTCATTCCGGAGAAAGGAGTGCGCCGGGCCGAAAAATAGGAACGAATCACAGTCTTGGTTTGTAGTAATGCCACTCGAAAAATGCTTGGATGACATGTACACTATTCAAAACATGTTTTTTCAACAATTTTGTACCCCAGGTAAGTTCATACATAAATTTTTATAAATTAGTCTTATTTTAAATTTTAGGTAGAAGAGTTTCTAGCACAAACCAATTTCCCTCTAAATGCTATTCTCCTTTTGGATAATGCACCCTCTCATCCTCCTGCAGAGGAATTGGTAAAACAAACTCATTGTGGCAAAATTTGGGCGCATTATATGCCCCCTAATGTAACCCGATTGATCCAACCCATGGATCAGAATGCAATTCGCTTGCTTAAATTACATTATAAAAACAGTCTATTGTCTCGACTCTTTTCAACACCGGAGCATAATGTATCCTTCTTTTTAAAGCAATTTTATTTATTTGAAACAACGATTACATTAGCATCAGCTTGGAAAAGTGTGTCTGAGTCCTCTTTGGCAAAATGCTGGAACAAGATTTTAAGGGAAAATGACCACTTTGATGAAGAAGATGATCTCCCTTTAGCTTCATATTTACGCCATGACGAAGATACTATTGCAGTTGAAACTGGAGTTGAATTGTTAAGATCAATTTTTCCTACAGTAAGTGATAGATTTAAGAAATTTTCTCAAACCATAATAAATTTTATGATTTACAATTACAGGTAGACATATCAGCATATGATTTAAACAGCTGGGTTGAAAACATTACCTCACCTGAAGACGTCGATGAAGATGAAATTCAAAATGATGAGGATATTGTCGAAGCCGGAAACTTAGATCTAAAAATAAATCATGCGGATGCAGTCAAACATTTTGAAGCCTGCATTAAATGGACAGAGCAAAATAATATAGATTACTCAAAATCAATTTTTTTAAGAGAGCTTCAAGAAGAGGCTTTAAAAAAGCAAATTTGTATACCAAAAAAACAAACATTGCTAAATCGTTTTTATAAATAGATTTTTTTACTTTTATAAAATAATTGCCTTTTATTTAAGTTTTTTGTATATGTAACTCTAAATGTGACATGAATTGTTCCTTTTTTTGTTTTTGTTAAATAAATACATTTTTTTATAAAATATTCTTTTATAAACAATTTTATGATTTTTTTAATTATTCACATGACAAAACCCCACTTTTAAGTTAGTACTGCATATAACGAACAATTCACTTTAACGAACTGGCCTGACAACATATACGTTCGTTAAATCGGAAAACTACTGTATATACGTATAGTACACAGTAACTTTATAAAACCTTTATTCTCTACTTGTACAAAATTATAATTGTACATTTATTTCTTTTTATAATTAAAAAAAATAATTCAGTTTGAATGCAAATCGTGAGATTTAAGAAAATTTATGTGTCTAATAGTCTTTTTTAATTTTATTTATTATTTAAAGAGTAAAATATTTTGTACCATTATTAATTTCAAATCGACTTGATTTTAGAACAGGAACAAACATAAGGTTTTGAAAAATATAAATACATACAATAATACTTTTAGAAATTAAATTCATCTGTTAATACGATCATTATGAATTTGTACTAACAATTACATACTTCGAAAAAAATTTTATTTTGTATACAAAAAATATGCTATTGTGTTAATGACCAATAAACAATAAGTCAACTTAATTTATAAAATTTTTCAAATCAAGAACAATGTAACATTTTAGAATTCTTTGCAACATTTTAGGCTTAGATATAAGAGAATTTATTTGTGGACTACTATAATCAGAACTTGTTTCAAAACTAATATCGATTCTTTCGGATATTCTAAATTAAATGTAAAATATATTTTAAATAAGGCTGATGATGACATTAAGAAAAATAGTAAAAAAATTATTTCAAGTCAATGTTTACATTTTTTACATATTGTTATCATTTACTATTTTGAAAAGTGAAAGTTCAGTCAGTAAAGGCAGAATTAGTCTTTACTTTCTGTTTCGTTCCGAATCAGCTGACTTGATTCAGTTAAATAAAAAATGTGTAGAAGTCGTTAGTTGTTTTGTTACTTTCTGTGCCGTTGCGGACGAACCTGTTGATAACAAAAATTTGCTAAGTAATTGTAAGTGACAGCACAAAACAGCTGACATCCGCACAACAAACAATTTTTGGTTTATTACAAAAAATTTCAATTTCTTTGAATTTAATTAAGTTTTTGTATAAAAGCTATAAAAATATAAAAAATAAACGATGGATGACGAAAAACTCATTACTTTAGTCGAAAGTAATGACATATTCACCCCTATCGTAAAAAAAATTCCACGTGAAATTTGTTCACTTTTCACATTTTTCCTATTTAAATTCAATGTTAAAAAAATAAAAGTGAACAAATTTCACGTGGAATTTTTATTCACGATAGGGGTGATTGTACAATAAAAAAAAACTTTGATTTGTATTTTTTTGAGTTATTTTCGTGGTATGTGTTGTCTGTTTACCTAAAACAGCTGATACGTTTACACGGAAAAACTAACTACAAAAATTTAACAACAGAACGACACGGAACAGAACAGCAACAGAAAGTAAAGACTAATGAAGCCTTAAGAGTATGAACAGAACAAGCACGACACGACGTTTGTGAAGTAAAATTTGTTTTATTTGTTAAAGGTGGCGATTCTCATTCTACTTAGAAACCGTGCCGTGCTTGTTCTGTTCATAGTCTAAGCTCAATAAAAACAAATATTAATCAGGACGTATGGTCACCTTATTTTAAAGCATATATCTAAATATAGCTTTAACTGCAGAATGCATTCTATATTATTATGCCCTCAAAGTACACTACATATTATTTCTTGGGGCTCTAAAATAGAACCTGATACAAACATGGTTGGATTTGCGTTTTTGCTTTCTGCCTTTTCAATAACTCTTCCTCACAGGCTGCAACATCAATAATAAAACTCTATTGTGAGTCTCGTATAGATTATCTAGTGCATATTTTTTTTCATTTACTACATGGACAATTTTAGACGAAGGCACTAAAATCCAATGCATGAACTATCTGAAAAGACAAATATTATTGCATTATTTAATGGAAAAAAAATTAGTAAATGTTTTGGTATTTATTTAGTCGGGCTCGAGTTCATTAAATTTAATTTTCATTAAATTATTTTTACTGAAGGTAGGAATTGTTTTACAACTTGAAAAAATTTTTATTACTAAAATTTTTATTGATAATTTTTTTGGCTGGGATTCGAACCTGGGTTGTTGAATTTACATATGTTTCGAGTAACACCACTTTCTCTCATCACAATTCTTTGCGTTCTAACCCTCTGCACCACATGCGGTGCCAGCTAGCCAACAGACAAACATCAATCTTTTAACCAGTGCTACCTGGTGGTTCGAAATTTGCTGTAATTATCATTTTTATTTATTAATTTCTATTTTACATGTTGTCTCCTTTTCTTCAGTTTCTTCGTATTCATGTCAAGACTTCGTCTCGAAAACCTGAATACATTTGTTTTTATTATGTTTGTTGTTCACTTTCGTCGACATTTTATGTGTACTAATTTAAGTACAATTGCAAACATAAGCTTGTGCCCTAGCTATTTTAAGAACAATTTATTATTTTTTATTCGAACTGTTAATTTTAAATTAGTAAATGTTTAAAAAATCTTACTTTCTGTTATATGTATTATTGATTTTTTTTCATGCTTTGCAGTAAGAGATTGCTGGCTTGGTCTTTGATGCGATCATGAAACTCAGAAATAATTTTGGTAGCAAATGGTTTAAACCCATTATGAAAACTTTCGTCATTTGGGTATAAATACTTGAAAGTCCATATCGATCTACAAAGTTATAAATAAATACATACATACATATATTAAAAGATTTATAAAAACGAGTAAACTAATATTATATCACACCAGTTGAAATCCGAATGGCGTTTTGTACTGCATCCATTTACTTAGTATATCAGATGTTCATTTAGTCTTCACCAGTTGCACATAAAACACTTCATAATTATGTACTAATTTATCTACATTTATTTAAAAACTATCTTATTTTTTTTATGTTAATAGTATTTATTTGTATTATTTTATTTTTTTTACAAGTCTTAAAATACACACTAAATATAAAACACTTCATAATTATATACTTATTTATCTATATTTTGTTAAAAATTCTTTGTTTTTATGTTTATTGTTATGTATATTTAATTATAATTTTTATATTTATTTGTAGGAATTTTTATTTTTTTTTATACAAGTCTATAAATCAGGGGACTAATTCTGGCAGTCGTGATCGAAATTGTTTTCGAATCGAAATTTATTTCGACAGTGCAAAATTTTCTAATGATGGTACTCGATACGAATCGAATCGATTCATTGCTTCAGTGATGTAAAAAACTTAAATAAGTACGTATTACAACACTGAATAAAATAAAAGAAAATGTAAACAAAAAACATATGGTTCTGCAAAAAATAACTCAAGTAAAAGCAAAATTTTTAAAAGAAATTATTTTAAATTAAAAATGGATCCAGTTGTGTTTTTTTACTCATCGTCTTCTAATTCTGACGAGATTGAAAACATTAATGACATAAGGAAATAAATAAGAAACACCTCCGAACCCTTAAGATTGACAAACAATGAGTAAGTAAAAATAAGTACATACATACATACGTATGTATTAAGCATAGGTAAAATTTATTTTTGATATTTTTGACCTAAAAGTAATATAATTATTAATATTATAATATTTTTTAAAGTAAGTAACAAATTTTTTACTAACATTTTCTTTTTTTCTTCTGTTTATTAAAAAAAAATTATATTTCGAATGCTTCTTTGCTTACGAGTAAAAACTCGCAAGGTTGTATTCGTTATCGAATGCCATCATTAGAAATTTCGAATGAGAGAATCCCAAATGTTAAAAAATTCGAACGTTCGAATGAAAATTTACTCGCATACGAATGCGAGAATTAGCCCCCAGGGCTGAATTTGTACACTACACAATAGTAATTGATATTAAAAACAACCATTGAAGAGAAAATAACAGCTTTTGATTAGCACACAATGAATAAATTTATTCAAAACGACGAATTTATTTCAATTAGACTAACATATTTCGGTTTATTTTAATAAAGTTTCTTCATTTCTACGATATTTTCTTCAATATGAAGAAATTTCTTCACAATTAAGAATTTTATTCAATTCAACTAAAAAATAATTGTAAAAGATTAGGAAATTTCTTCAATTCAACATGCCAATAATTAGTTTTAAAATATATGTACATATGTATACACATAAAACACAAACTTTTTGGGTATATTTTAAGAAATTTTATTCAAACCAACATGTAAATCTAAATTTAATTTTTTACTAAAACTTAATGTTCATTTTACTAAAAAATATTCAATTGATATTTTTTTCTGTGTAGGGTGCTAATTATAGCTGTTAAATTTGTTTTCTTAATTTTTCCTTTCCAAACGTATGTACATATGTTTGAGCTTGCTTATCGTAGATTTTTTGAAAATAAGTAAACTTGCATTTAAAATTTTAATATTTTTCATGGTTTTCACGCCTTATATATATGTATAAGATCATAATTGCTATTAAAGGAACAGATGCCTCGATTAAGTAGGCTATTAAACTTGTAATCCTTTAAATAATAATATATATTACATAATAATCCTTGAAAGTTGACTACCAAAAAGTACCAACTATGCAATTTTTCACTTCTTGGTCCTCTAATTTTAGGTTTAACTTATATTTCAAAGACGTCTCGGAATGATACGTTCAGCACAAGCCTTAACTCTATGTGGAAGTAGGCTAATATTTGGTACTTGTATTTGTTTTAAAATATATGAGTCCCGAAGGATCGTATGCCAAAACTAGCAGCATGATTACAGTATCATCACCAGATTTTCTTCCTGAAATTCAAATTGTAATTGAAATTAAAATTTATTAAAACACGTATAAAGCATGTATACGAATTTTTATAATTACCTGTTCGAATCGACAAATATCGCTTTGAAACATTTTCGAAATCTAGGAAAAAGGCATAATCCAATTTTTTATTGGATATTTTTCGTTTTTCTCTCAATAAGAGATTGGGTTGCATCGCACTCCATTTGTGTATGTCCAACCATTAAGTGCTTTTACTCAATAGTTACATTTCGTTCCTCACAAAAATTAAGTATGACATTGGATAATGTGACATGGCGATTCTGATAAAAGCAGCCGTCTGAATATATGATGATGTGGTGAATTTCAGGAGATCGGTCAAGAAAATTTGTCAAGTGCTTTATAATGCACGTCGTGAAAGCTGAAGCAGTCAGATTTCCTGCTGTTTCATCCCATACCTAATTGTCTGATTGATGTGTGAGGAGATTGTAAATTTTTAACTTCATTTTGTAGTACGCAGAATTTACGTTTAGTTGGGGCATCAATTTTAATGCTTGCATGTCCATACAGAACACCGCACATCACCTTATTTCTCCATTTTTTATGTCGTTACGTTTTTCTTCTCTCATGTGTTCTATTTCTTCTTTATGTTTTTCGTCGCAAATATTTGACACATTTTTGTTTTTAAATGAAACACAAACACATATATCCCAGCATACCATTCTAGGAGCGCTCCGAAAAAGGAGTCAGAAAAGAGTCCAACAAAAGAGTATTTTCGGAGCGCTCCGAAAAAAGAGTCAGAAAAGAGTCCAACAAAAGAGTATTTTCGAAGCGCTCCGAAAAAAAGAGTCCAACAAAAGAGCATTTTCGGAGCGAAATTGTTACTGTCCTGAGTCGGCACACAGTATGACTCCGAAATTCTACTTAATTATACACACCTAAGCGTTGTTGTCCTGTTATTTGTGCTTTGAACAAAAAAAAACATAGCTGTACAACACACAAGAATGATAAAAACAAGATTACACAGAGCCCAAAAAAACACTCATAAAAGACTCTTTTCTGAAATTATCTAAGAGCTCTTTTAGAGCCCAAAAAAACCCTCATAGAAGACTCTTTTCTGACATTATCTAAGAGCCCAAAAAAACCCTCATAAAAGACTCTTTTCTGACATTATCTAAGAGCTCTTTCTGACGGACCATTTTCGAACGTAATGACCCTCTTTTCTGAAGGTTTTCGGAGCAATTATGATAGTTTTTTGGGCTCATAAAGAGTGTTAACGCTCCGAAAATGGTGTCAGAAAAGACTCTTTACGCACTCATATGGTTTGCGGGGATCTTTTTTTGGTTTTAAGTAAAATACATGGTTCAACCGTTTTATTGTTTCGATAAATGTTAAATAAGACAACTTCATATCTTTGTTTTCCTCGTTTGCTTCACACTCAGTCAGGTAAGCTTTATAAATATAGTAGACTCGCGATAAAAAAAACCACCGCCTTATATGGTGTTCACACATGCATTTTTAATTGACATTTTTTAATTAACGCCTAATTGAATTCAATTATCCATACAAAATTTCAATTAAGATAATTGCTTCAATAAGAGTTAATTGTTCTAATAATTGTTAAAATTTAAAATACAACCCTGTGACTAGTAATAACTAAAATGGTAGGTGTTTCGCTTTTAAATTAATAAAGAATATTTTTAGGCTGAAAATTATAATATTAAAACCAAATACAGTGCACTCGGGAAAACGTCAACTAATTAAAACCGCGGGTGTTGACGTTTAACAAATTGTTGACGTTTTCACAAAAATCTGTTCTTTTATTTTTTTTCTGTTGTTTTTTTCTTTTCTACACTTGGAAGAGAGGCTTCTCTCTATTTATTTCATAAAATTTTAGAGTAGGTAATGTAAAAAAAAGGGTTGAGGTTTTGGGATATTGACGTAAACGAGCGTTGACCTTTTCCCGAGTGCACTGTAAATGTATTCTTTTTTGTCAGCTGCTGTCAAACGCTAATTAAATTAGCAATATTGAGCATATGTGAACACTTTTTAATTAACCAATAATTGACTCAATTAAAAATGCATGTTTGAACACCATATTACGTGAACACCGGCTAACATTAACATAATTTTTTTTTACACTGACTACTCTGTAGCGTGACAAGGTAAGAAAACCCTATAACGTGAACAAATTTAAAATATATTCAACATAGAAAATGTTTTCTTTTCTACATGTTTCTGCTATCGGAATCGGTTTTTAAAACGGGGCATCCCCGAAAATAATTGCTTATGTAAACACGCCGACATAATTGATCTGGCATAATTTAATGTAAAGAGTTTCGTAGAAAATGTCGCAAAAACTACCAAAATTCTTGTTTTTAAAGGAAAAAGTGGATGTAATAGAAAAACTTAAAGGAGGATCAAGCGTAACTAGCTTAGCAAAGCTGTACAATCTTGCAAAGTCAACAATTTGTGCTATCAACAAGAAACAAGAGAAAATTAAAAAATGTGTTAAAAATAGGTACATATTCTGGTCCTGGAATGCGGAAGACTTTGAAGTGTTCTGAGCTTCCTAAAATGAAAAGGCGCTGTACCGTTGGTTCTTAAAACAGTGAAAAAAAATTATCCTGTCAATGAACTGATAATTAAAGAAAAAGCCAAATTTGTTCATGCAACAATTAGAGAAACTCAAAACGATTTTAATGCCAGTGGCGGATGGCTGCAACGATTCAAGCAGCGGTATGGTGTGCGTTTTACTAAAATAAGTAGAGAAAAGTTATCTTCTAGACCTGAACTTTTGAACCCTTTCAAGAACAAGTTGCAAGCCAAAATTAAAGAGCTAGGTCTGTCTCACAATCAAATTTATAATGCAGACGAATCGGGATTATTTTGGAAGCTGTGTTCAGCAATTTTCAAAAAAAGAAAATCCAGAAAAAGATAATAATTTTTATGGAAATTTTTTCTTAACAAAACACAAATTAATAAAAAAAATATATGATTTTGAGTGAAACACTTGTCTAATTTATTTGGAAATTTTAAAGAATTACACCTTCGTAAACATGAACTTCGAAAACGTGAGCACGCTCGGTTTTTAATAGTTCACGTTACCGCGAGTCTACTGTATCTTTATACGAAGAAATAATTGTTAAAAAGGTATAATTTTGATTGTTTTTTACGTGTTATGTAGACCTTTTATATTATTAAAAATCTTTTTATTTTATTAACTCGGCTTGAGATCTCTTTTATTAAAAATATAAAAACTCTTGTTCGTTTTTAATTTTTATTTTATTTGTTTCCAATATTTCGACCAACTTTGTTGATCATCTTCAGGGAAGAAATATAATTAAATGTTCAATACAGTGTTGTCCGATGTTAATGTCTTAAGATTAAAAGAGACCTCAAGCAGAGTTAATAAAATAAAAAGATTTTTAAAAGTATAATTTTTTTGAATCCCGTCTGCAATAATTCGATTCTATCTTTGGTAACCTGGATAACCAATTTTGTAGAAAGATATATCTTTGGCGATTGCGTTGACCACTTATTGAGCATCGTTTCATACGTATGCATAATCTTGAGCTTTATCTGATCCAATTTCGCACCATTTTTTCCTATAGTTCTAACGTCGAAAGGAACATACGACGACACACTTGCAGACGGGTCGAATTTTTATTTAAAATATATTTAATTGAGTGCGTCTGTCTAGAGGTTTCGAAAGAATAGATTTTCGCTCTGCAAAGCTCACAAGGTTAACAACGTAGCGCTTTTGTTCCCACGACATCTCCGAAAACGCATTAAAAATCTCTTTTCTTGCAGGATCGTTAAATAATGAGCAATTACTTAATGTGATTTTTTCGCAGTAACTTGATTGACAGGTCGAACTTAGACGTCTTGGAGATATTGACGTGCTTGCATATGTTTTTCCTCTCATTCGTTTTTCTTATTTATGTATGTGTCTTTTGTTTTTGGAATGGCCAAACTCGAGAACACTACTGTTTGTATATTCTTCCTCAGATTGGCAATATTTTTAACAGACAGGGTTGCCCTACTCAAAAAAATTATGTTTTTAATATTAATAAAGTAAATGTCCTTTTTTAACAAGTTTTATTAAATGTACTCATTTCTTAAATTTTGTAAATTAGCATGCTTCGTATACTGTTGTCGATAGATTTGAATAACCTGAAAAGAAACACAATCATTATTTAAATTAGTTAAGTTTAAAAATATCTTACTTTGAATAAAATTTGCCACTGTTCGTCGTCTTTTGTGAGCTTTTCATGATAATCTTCAACAAGCTTAATGCCTCGCTCGGTGCAGTCTTTAGTTTTTGAATAATGTCTTTTCCTTTTCTATATTCTTCACAATCTTTCCTAGTACTTGGGTCTTGTTGTAAAAAATTCATTGAAATTTGGAATCTCTTCATAAGTTTTTTCGTATTTTTAGAGACTAGTTGTTGCCAAAACAAAAAATTATTTAACAAATTAATATTTGACACAAACTAATTATATTTAATCTTTATCTTTCTTTTGCTTCTTACCTTAAATGTTATTTTCATATTATAATTGTGTACTTATTCGAATTGGTTTGAAGTGTAAAATACTAAATGCATAATTACCAGTTATGAGTACATATTTACAAACGAGTGTATTTACTCACTTTTGCTTTATATTTAATCAATTATTACTAATTTTTCAAGCTTGAGGTCTTTTTTTTAAATATAAAAAACTTTTTATCGTTTATTTAAATCCAATATTTCGGCACTTCCTTGAGTGCCTTCGTCAGGGTTTTTTTCTTTCTAAAAAGTTTTTTATATTTAAAAAAAAGACCTCAAGCTTGAAAAATTAGTAATAATTGAAATAATAAAGGTCGAATAAAAATACATATTTTTATATTTAATCGCAAATCTGTAAATTCCATGCTTTTATTTTGTATTACTAATTACATTCGAGTGTAATTACTTGCTCTCAATTTGTAATGCAAAAATTGTTAATTAGTAATTCACTCGTTGTTTAACGGTATTTCTTTAAAGAGATTTTCATATTTTGGACATTTAAATACCTATATACATATATACATACAATATACATTAAAATCAATTCCAATTTATGTACACATAACATTTTTAAACCTAGCTGTTTCACTTCCTAAAAAACCTTCAAGTAAATAAGATCAAAATATTCGTTTTACCTTCAAATTTTTTACTTGACTAATTACTTAACACTAGTTCTATCAAAATTGATGAATTATCTTTAGCAAAAAAGTTTTAGAATTTTCTTTTTTAATTAAAAACTTTTTCTAGGTCTATTCTATCATCGAATAAACTGAATGCAACACATTCTTCACTAAGGTAATACAGGTGATTCATAAACTTAGATTTAGCTCCATCTGCAATTTGTACATTCAAATAATCTTCCGAATATCTCAAAAATACTAAGCCGTTTAAATTTATTTCCAATTCTGTAATTTCTGGGAATTGATTGCGAACTCGTAAGGCAATATATTCCCTTAGCCGTCCATCTGGCTAAATGAAGAGAACCTGGTTTAAAAAATTTTATGCCACTAGGAGAACTTCCACCAAGAACTATAATTGTTAGTTCCAGGAAATCTTTGTAGTCATATCGTGGAAAGTCCTCTTTAATTTCTTTATTTGCTAAATCTAAAATTTTAGCTCATTCATCACCTAATATTTCTTTTATTCGAGGTGTCGTTAATCCCGTCAAATGTTCATCCTTTTTTACGTTTGACCATTGTTTTTTGAATTTTTTAAATAAACTTACTTCTGGACCAGTCGAATCATATATTTTTGTTTTATTGAAAGCAGCTGCTAAAATTATTTAAAATACATGGTGTCTGCAACCTAGGAACAGAATGTCTCTTCTTATAATTTTTTCTAAAATATTGCAAGCCCCTTTAAATTTGCAGGTGTTTGAGGCGGTTGTGTCATACTTGGATTCTCTTCTTCTAAAGAATCATAAACTGCGGATGCTACTTTCAAACCAGTTCCAGGCGGTATATCAGGAACATTAATTATTTGCTAAAAATCAGGATCGGTTGCAATTATAGATAGACGGTCTTCGTTTTTTCCTGATATGCCAGATAAAAGTTTTGTATCCCAGTGTATTGTAAGTGGATGAGTATTAGTTCTAAGATTTAAACCAATTCTACTACTATTTGCTTTTCTGAAGGCATCTCGTTGATGAATAGCAGTGCGATTAATAACATACTCTCATGAGTTTACTCCAACTCAGCCAAGAGCTTAATTTTAGTTTATCAAAACTGCAGGGTAATTTTGACCCTCGTATCACAAGAGGGTTAAATTTACTGAAAATATTACTGAATATTTTTTAAAATACTTAAGACATCAATATTGGGAAACATTTTAATCAAGCGATAATTTTAGAACAATTATAGTAAAATATACGGAATTTTACCAAAATTTTAACTTTGACCTCAAAGGTGCAGGTGATCGAGTTATTCGATTTGGCTCAAATTTTTAGCATATGAGTTTTAGGCCTAGTGGCCTAATAATCTGCGCGATATTCTTTAATATTCTGAAATAAAAAATTGCCCATACATTTCATTGTCACCCTAATATATATACATACTTACATATTTATTAATTTAAAAATAATACTTTCTTTAAAAGAAATGATTTAAATAAATAAAAAAAAATTAAGAAACGCTTTTCTTTACCTTAATATATTGATTAGTTGTGAACACAAAATAAATATGAATACTAAAACAATCGACTAAAAGTCAAAAAATAAGAACATTTCAAACAACATAAACTTTTAAATCAAAATGGAAAAAATCTCACACATCCCTTAAAGAGAAGCGTAGCAACGCGCGCAGGGTACAGCTAGTATAATATAAAATGCCTAAACTCTGTTGCTTTCCACCAAAGAATGTCTTCAATTCCTCGGAAGATTAGGACTAGTTCAACTAAATTTTTTGAAAAACTGTATTTTTATTTTGAAGTAGTCATTAAAGTTTTGGATTTGTTAGTAATGAAAGATAATAATTTTTTTTAACGCTCAAATCAACTTATGCCAAAAAATTCCAATGAGCCGAATATAGCACTCTTATTTGTTTGCACGGTTGCTAGCACATGCATATTATAGTTGGGCCTTTAAGTTGGAATATTCCAGCGGCGAGATTTTTGAGGCCTTCAGCTAAAGGCCTTCTCGCTTGCCTTCTCAGGAAGGCCTACCCTCGCTTTTAGGTTGTTTATTATTATGTGTATACATTGTATACATACGTTAATGTGAAAAGAAAAAAAAAGAAGTAAACTAAAAATAGTTTTGCTTAAATTCTGTAGCAAAGCGTTTGTGCGTTCTGTGAGTTTTTGACGTGGTAGTGTTATTGTTTTTATTATAAAAAATTAAAATGCACAAAAGAACACTTAGACGTTTAAAAAAATTAGAAAAAGAAAAAATTTTAATGAAAATTGTGATATTAATAAACAAACAAACATATCTAATAAACATATTGTGGAATCTTTTAGTAATATAAAAAGTGAAATAGAATCAATTGAATTAAATGAAAATTTAGAAAAAAAAAAATATTGCAGTGGTATAGGGAATTTTATCCCACACGCAGGTCTGAAAATCTTGATGTTCTCACTTCTGGCGATGGGCTTTTAAAGAAAAAAAAGAGAAAAAATCGTGGTTAGGACAGTTTCCCCTGGTACTTATTACCATTTAGGTATAAAAAATCAACTACAAAAATTCGACAGAAATCTGGTTAAAAATATAGACTCTATACACATAGACATTGGAATAGATGGGTTGCCTTTGTATAAAAGCTCGGAAACATCTCTTTGGCCAATACTGGGGAACATTTTTAATATTAAAAATGTGGATGTTATTTTAATTGGTTCTTTTATTGGAAATAAAAAGCCATGCAGTATAGACAATTATTTGCATGATTTGATGGACGAGCTTAAATCACTTAAAAGTCACGATATGGTCTTGTATGGAAAACGCTACAAAGTTTTAATTCGAGCATTTATTTATGACACTCCTGCAAGAGCTTTTTTGTGCAATACTGTAGCGTACAATTAATTTAATGGTTGTCCAAAGTGTTATCAAAAAGTTTTAAAGATTAATAACGTAGTAACCTATTCTTCTACGGTATCTGACCTGAATACAGATGATGATTTTTTGTAATAGAATACAATCTAACATTCATAAAGAAATTAGCCAGGGATATTCCAACTTAAAGGCCCAACTATAATATGCATGTGCTAGCTAAGCAACCGTGCAAACAAATAAGAGTGCTATATTCGGCTATGCCGAATCTTATATATAAGGCGACCAGATTTTGGAAAAGAAAAAATATGACATTAAGAAAAATAGTAAAAAATTTATTTCAATTCAATGTTTACATTTTTTTCATATTGTTACCATTTACTATTTTGAAAAGCGAAAGTTCAGTCAGTAACAGTATGAACAGAACAAGCACGACAAGGCGTTTGTGAAGTAAAATTTGTTTTATTTGTTAAAGGTGGCGGGCGATTCTCATTCTACTTAGAAACCGTGCTTGTTCTGTTCATACTCTAAGCTCAATAAAAATAAATTTTGATCATGCATTTAAAATTAAAGATGGCAAATAATGACTGAGTATGAAAAAGATGACTGAAAGAGGACACAAATTTTATAGATGACAGCGAGTTAAAATAGATGATTGTCCTCAAAAATAGAGGACGTATGGTCACCTTATTATATACCCTTCACCTTTGTTGTGGATGCATAATTATATTATATACATACATACATATATATTATATTGTTACGTTTTTACCTTTTAAAAACGGTGATTTATTTCCTTTAAATTAACCGGATTCTTTTTAATTGCAAAATAAAAGCGTCAAGTAGTTTGAAGAATATATAACGAGTTTTTATTTATTTAAATGTACACAAACAATTAAAAAAAGGGTATAATGAACACACTGTATTTTTACACACTTATATTACGGTTTAAGAACACACTTAAAGTTTTCGAACACAAATAAAAAGTTTTTTCCAGCTCGAGGCCAATTATTTGCAGAAAATGTATATATTATGTATTAAATTATTTCTTTATCCTTCGGATATCATTATCAAGGCTGTAGTAACAATAAAAGAAAAACACAAATGTATGAAAAATATTAACAACGACTGTGTTTTAAATAAAATTAAAAAACATAATAACAACAAAAATAAAACAAAAGAAAAACAAAACACTTACAATGAGTTACAAATATATTTTAAGAGACGTATTATTGTCCCCACCTTCAATAATGAACTAACTTAACTATCTACTTTTTTTTATTATGTGTCTAGCTGCACAAAATGTATTGAAAGTTCTGTATTCTAAAGCACACTACTTCCAAGCCGTGTATTTCAGTGTAAACATTATCAACAAAACAAGCATAACAACACATGAGCCTCAATGAAACAAAACAAGCACAATTCGAAAAGATTCTCTCTATAGTTTTGTTAGTGCTTGTATATTCAAATGAAGTAGAACATCAAAACAAAAACATACAATGAAATAAAAAAACGGTAAATTACACCGAAAGCATCGAGTACACTATACCAAACACAAAAAAACGTAAAAATGTAAACAGGAGTGTATATTAAATAATATCATTTATTTTTATTTGTTTTTCCAAATGTGACTTAAAAAAAATTTATTTTTGCATACATACATGCATGCATACATTTTTTACGTTTATTAAAAATGCAAAAGTTTCTTTGCAAGTTTGTCTACGAGTTATTCAAACATGTTTTAAATGTTCCAAAATAGTTTTGATGTTCTACTTCAGCCTTGTTCTATTGTTACATTGTTCTGTTGTACTTGTGTTTTCTTCTTTAATGTTTTGAGCGTGAAACAAAAGAAATATTTTCGGAAGTATCCCCAAGCCATATGAGTCCGAAGATAGTCTTTTCTGACACATTTTACGGAGCGTTAACGCTCTTTATGAGCCCAAAAAACAATCATAATTGCTCTGAAAACCTTCAGAAAAGAGGGTCATTACATTCGAAAATGGTCCGTCAGAAAGAGCTCTTAGATAATGTCAGAAAAGAGTCTTTTATGAGGGTTTTTTTGGGCTCTGAAAGAGCTCTTAGATAATGCCAGAAAAGAGTATTTTATGAGGTTTTTGTTGGGCTCTGTGTAATCTTATTTTTATCATTCTTGTGTGGTTCAGCTGTTTTTTTTTTTTTTTGTTCAAATAATTAAGTGGAATTTCTGAGTCATACTGCGTGCCGACTCAGGACAGTTACAAGCAAATTTTTCTTTCGCTCCGAAAATGCTCTTTTGTTGGACTCTTTTCTGACACCTTTTTCGGAGTGCTCCGAAAATGATCTTTTGTTGGACTCTTTTCTGACTCCTTTTTCGGAGCGCTCGTAGAATGGTATGCTGGGATGTGTTTTGCAATGAGCAAGTAATACATACACACTAATTGGAATTTCATGAAATGCTTGTAAGACATTTTTGTTGTGCTTGTGCAGCTCTTTAGTCTATAGTGTCTCCTCTCCTGTTAATTATATGGAGCATCTCCAAAGTATACCGTTTATTATACTTCTCCTCTCTTTGTAGTATCTCCACATTTTTCAGGTTTAGTTTATGTTGTCTCTCTGCACAATGGGATGTGAGTGCAGTATTGTGTTGATGTTTCATTAATGTTTTTAATACTTTGGAGACATACCTAAAGAGACTCAATGGCTTTATCACTAGGAGAGAAATACGCGATACCAACAGAGAAGAGAAAATTCCCACTTTTAAAGATGATTGCTGTTGGAGAAGATTGCATGCAGACTATAGAGGACAGAGAAGAGCAAGAGACAGCTAGAACACAGTTTACTTCAATGCTGGAGAATCACTTCAACAAGCAAAATCTGAATAGGAGAGAACGTTATATACTGAGTACAGTGGAACAAACTAAAAAATTTTTGCACAAAAACAAGAACATACTTATACTAAAAGCAGATAAGGGTAATGTCACAGTGGCAATGGAGAAAATGGATTATGATGTTAGAATGAAGAATATCCTTAATGATATGATGACATATAGGTGGACAAATAAAGATCCCACATTATCGCTAAAGAAGAAGAACCATGATCTGGTAGATGAACTATTTTTGTGCAATAATATAACTTTGATAGAAAAGAAAAGACTGAAGAATGACACGGCAACTGCACTTAAAATATATGGACTTCCTAAAATCCCTTCCTTATGGATTTTGCCCTTTTAGACCAATCTGTGCATCAGTTAATTCGCCGTCCAGCGAACTATGCAAATTACTGACAAATGTTTTGAAAAAACTTACTGAATTTTCGGTTTAGAATGTAATTGCAATTTAGGAATAAGGTAAACAACAGTGAGATAGATACGGACGAAAAATTAGTTTCGTTTGCTGTGGTATCACTTTTTCCAAGTATACCAGTGGCCTACGCAATAGATGTCATAAAGAACAAATGGATTGACATAGAGAAGCATACAAATATACCAAAGGAACTATTTTTGAGAATTCTAAGATTTTGCATTAAGTACAACGACAGAGTATATCCAATGCAAAGGACTGCCAATGGGTTCACCGGCATCACCTATAGTGGCAGATATAGTGATGGAGGAACTCCTTGGAACATGTATGAAGAATCTGAACGAAAAACCTAAATTATTGACGAAATATGTGGACGACCTTTTTGGAATTATAAAGATAAGTGCAATAAAAAAGACATTAGAACAACTGAACACATTTCACAAAAACATTAAATTTACAATGGAGGAGGAGGTTAATGGAAAACTTCCATACTTCGATACCCTGGTCATATGAAGTGGAAATAGAATTAAAATAGACTGGTACCAAAAACCGACGGCTTCAGGGAGAATTGTAAATTTCTATTCTTGTTAACCAAAGAAGATAATAATGAATACGGCCAACAATCTGATTAACAGGGTTTTTTCCATTAGCGAGGAGTCATTCCAATCTCAAATTAAAGGAAAAATTAAATGTATTCTTAAAAGAAACTCTTTCCTTGAAAATATAATAAATACTTTAATTGAAAACTATGGAAAAACCCACCTAGGGAACATAAAGAGGATAAGAAAATATATAAATCAATGTACCACTTATCGCAGAAAGAATAAAGAATTCTGGAATTTATAATAAGTACAAATTTATTATTGCACACACATCGACGAATACATTAAAACAACTTTTCTCCAACACCAAATGTAAACTTGACAAATTAGACAATAATAACGTAATATATAAAATTAGTTGCACAGGAAATGACCAGGACATATGTCGGTACTACAAAAAATAAACTTAGAACACGTATATTTTTAGAATTACTACTAGAAATATTTCTATATTTTTAGTATATGAAAAGTTAAATATTATATTCTTAAAATATTTTTCTAGTTTTCCTATAAAATTATGAAATTTTTTACATAATATAGTAGTAATTTTAAACTCTGTCAGAAACACTTGTTTGACAAAAACCATTTTTTGTTTAATTTTACACTGTTTTTGTTGCAATTCACTAATTCCATGCGAGAAATATAGAAACGAGCTACAGAGCTTGAAATTTTATTTAATTTTGAATTTGATTGTTTAGAATTTAATAAATATGTATTTAAAAACAAATAGCAAACTGATAAACACATCTAAATATAATTAATTGTTAAATTTTTATGGTATTATTCATAAACAATTTTTAAATTTAAACAACGTTTTAAAATCAAAATTTGTATGGAAATGTTGCTTTAAAACATTGTTTAAATTTAATTTTTTTTATGAATATATAATATAATATACAAGGTGGCGCAAAAGTAATCCTCCTATCAGAAAATGCTATAAATTTTGCGTAACTTGATGAATTGGGATTGGAAAACATGTGGTTCCAACAGGACGGTGCAACGGCACACACTGCACGTGCCACAATCGATATGCTGAAGGATGCATTTCCCGGGCGCCTATTCTCGCGTTTTGGCGATTTGCACTGGCCAGCAAGATCGCCTGATTGGAAGTTTACTTTTGTTAAATTAATTTTCCTTTTTGAGTTTTGTTTTAAAAATAAATATTCATTCATTTTTATTACTTTATATAAAACACATACATATATTTTTAATTTAAAATTAACATAAGGTTTCCATATGTATAAATGGTATAAATTAATTTTTTATTTAATGTAAATATATGTATATAAAATATGTATTTCAATGAATTGTTTATACGTTTGTTTATAAACAAATTAACTAAAGAAAAACATATGCAATTTTTTTTAATAAAATTTATGTTTTGTTATATATAAACAATTTTGTTTTATTGTCCTGCGTAAGTTTTGAAATTCCCGCCAATTTTCATCTATTTCTAAATTTGTCCCGTATGTTTAAAAATATAAGTATATACCAAATTAATTATTTAATGATAATATTTTCTTTAGATATGTGATCACGAAATGTATACTAGAGCCATTAATGGACGTTTTGGAGGAGCCTGCCATGACTCACATATTTGGAATTTAAAAGAAAAGTTCCAAACAGGAGATACTGGAACTAGAATACTAGGTAAGATATGTAATAATATTTTAAGATAAAACAAAAAAAGCTAGAATAGTTTTGTTAACATTTGTCAACATTCCAAAGGAAGATCAATTATTGAAAGAACGTTTGGGTTATTAAAAGCAAGATTTCGATGTCTCTTAGCAGCCAGGGAATTACATTATTCCCAAGAAAAAGCCATTCAGATTCTCAACGTTTGTAGTGCGTTACACAGTATTTGTTTAATGTACAAAGTGGGAAACTTTAATTTAGAAACTGGGGATATAACTTGTGACGATGGAAGTCGGGAACCCTCGTTTCCACCCACACTGTCTAGTATATTACTTGTGTTTTTTTAATGAACTAATAATTCGTAATTTATACATTGGAATCTGATATAATTCTTTTAATTTAATTTTTTATAATTCGTAATGTTACAAAACGCTCTTGTTCCATTTATATATTTCTCTTTGAATTGAGAAAATGAATTAAGATTATTTTTGTATGTATGTATATAGAATATTGTGTATTAGTATTTGATTACACACTACTGCTTGTGAATTAATTTGAAATTATTAACGGTCATGAAAGACGACATCTAGTGGTAGTGACACAAATTGGCACCCTCTAGCGGCGTGTAAGCAAACACCTCATACACAACAATGTGACAAACAGCTGAGCGATAAATAGTGTATTTTCACGCGAACGAGTAAGTAAATAAATGAGTTTCTGTAATACACTCGTCTGATTTACGTTAGTTACCTTGGTAATATTGAGTTGTTATATTGCATTATTGCCAAATTATTTAATTAGACATTTTGTTTAATTTTTTCCATGTTTTGTTCAATATTTTAATTTTTGAGGGGCAACCCTAGAAACCAAAATAAAAACAGCTGTGTTTTATTTACAATACAAAAATAATTTATGTGAATTCAAATTGCTATGCATTTTTTAATTTTGTAATAAATTGAATGAAAAATGTATCCATTTATCGCAATTAACATTTATATTGAAAGTTAAGGTAGTGGACAACAGTTTATGCTGTAGAAATATACGAAATAATATATACAATATTGTTTTCTGATGTACACAAGCACTTATTTCTATTTTCTTTTTTTGACAGTAGGACAATTGAAATTGCAATGTAGAAACCATAAAAAAAGATAGTCTTACGTTTTAACTTAAGAGAATTGACACTTGTGTTATAAAACCCCAAAATTAATTTTTGCACTGGGCGAAAAATTTGAGTCACTTGTTATCTAGAAACATGCCATTGACCTTAAATATGTTGTTTATATTAGGTGGCCACACCTAATAACATTCAAATATATATATACACATGTATATGGATAAGTTAGTGCGTCTTCTACTAAACTTCAAAAAACATACCTTTTTCCATTTTTCTACCTCATGTGCCCTGCAGCAGCATTTAGATCTTTTTCACAATACTTTGGATATACTTTTTGCATTGGAAACGTTTAGGTGCCCTTTTGCTAAATCCGAATGCTCAACTATAAAATCCACCATTATCTCATATTGTCTTGGCTTCGTACATCATTTTTTATTTGGTGTTTCCCTTTAAAAAATAAATTGAAATTTATTAAAAAATTTAACATTTTTTTAAATACATACTTACATTTTAAAAATTTTTTCTTCGCTTTCGCAGGCAAAATATCATTCGAACAATTGACGAACGTTCGTAAATAAATTTCCGAAAATCGTACTACATAATACAATTTTTACAAGTTCGTAAATTTTCCAGTTTGAATCATAATACAAAAGAACGCCCCTATTTGTGGTTTCCAAGTTGCAATTTGTTTTGCATGGTTTATTGTTTTGTAGTACTATTTTTTAAATTGTACACACGCAATATTAAAAATGTTTGAAGACCAAAAGTATGCATGTGTTCTCGTTGTAAATGTATATTTTTGTATTTTGTATATTTTTGGTACATTTAGTATTTCTGCATATAAATATGGAAGGAGTGCATATGTATTACACAGTCAATAGTTGTTTTTCAATTTATTGTATCTCCATTAAAAATTAACTAACAATAAGTATATCAAATCTTTTATCTAAAAAATGTTAATTATTAGTCCAGCCAATGCCGGAAGAAAATTGTGTGGCCATTGTTTATTTTATTTATTAATTTGGCATTCTTCCTTCTTGTCTTCGGCTCAGATCCGTTGTATCCCTTCTTCTTAGTCTAATATATAGCCACGGGCTAATGGGTTTGGGTGTATTTGAAGCGTTTTTCTGCATTTTTTTAGATCTCAGTTTTTACCAAATACACGTTCAGGTCTTTATGGATATTCGATTTTTTTTATATACCAGGGGGCAATTGTTTTGGCGTCTTTGAATTCTGTCTACCTTTGAAGCTGAGGCTGTTCCCCATAGCAGCATTCCATAACACCATATAGGTTTTATGACTGAGTTGTAAAGCAAGAGTTTACAATCTAAACTTAGCTTGGAGTTTCTGCCAATAAGCCAATTAATTATGATTAATTGCAATTACATTTGAGACAATTTTGCATCTATATGGGATTTCCATGCGTGTGTATTTCTGCTCATTACCTTTTATTCTCCATTGTTTTAACCAGTTTTCTAATTCAGATATATGATTTTGCTGGTAGCGAGATGCTTCTTGAGGGTTTTCAAGAATGCTTAGAATAGCAGTATCATCAGCAAATGTAGATGTGTAAGTACGATTGTTTGTTTGCATATCAGATGTGTATATAAAGTATAAGAAGGGCCCCAGGATGCTTCCCTGAGGTACTTCTGCTTCAATGGTTGTGCGGAGCTTACGAAATCTATTTCTTTAAGCTTAAATGTTCGACCAGTTAAGTAGCTTTCCAATAGCTTGTGTGTGTTTATGAGAGATGGGTATATTGCACTATATTTTTAGTGCACTAAAAATAAAATAATTAGTGGTAGTGCTATTAAAATTTCACTACCACTAAATGGTTAGTCTATGGGTGTGTTCTATAGTACTGAGTTTTCTTCTAAATCCAAATTGACGATTTTGAATACAATTGTTTTCACTTAAAATCGGATATAACTTGTTCATGCGCATTTTCTCGAATAGCTTCGATATATTTGACATTAGGCTGATGGGTATATAGGATTCTACTTTTGTGTGATCTTTTCTCGGCGCTGGCATCATGGTGACCAGTGAAACCTTCCATTCTGGTGGATAATATTCAAGGCGTAATATAGCGTTGAAAATAAAAAGTATTATTTTTATTGCTATCCGGGGTAGCTCCATAAGCATTTTGTTACTAACTTTGTCAATGCCAGGTGCTTTCTTAGAGTTTAAATGAATAACAACTGCCTTTTCCATCTTTCGAATCTCAAAACGTAGAAGTACATCTACTCCTAAATGGTGTGTGACTGGTGTCAAGTCTATGGATTCATTTGATGGGTTTGGGGTAAATACTTTTTTTTAATGATTACCAAATATATTGCCTTTTTCAGTGTAAATTCTTGCCCAACCACTATTTAAGTTTCCCAAGGGGGCTTACATAACCCAAGTCTTTTAAG
The DNA here is from genome assembly GCA_950370525.1 of Bellardia bayeri. NCBI lineage: Eukaryota > Metazoa > Arthropoda > Insecta > Diptera > Calliphoridae > Bellardia > Bellardia bayeri. The sequence continues at coordinate 59,128,271 of OX493264.1, forward strand.
ATTTTTAGTGGCTCGTGAATGTGGGTAATCTGATTGCAGAGTTGCGTCCAGATGTTCTAAATATTTATTTAGTGATTCAATTTTCCGATATGCCAGGAGCTTTTTAAGTCTTTTTGTGCAATCTTTTAGGTGCCTATTATGAGCAAAATTCGATTTTCGACTGTGTTCGAAAATGCTTACCGGACGAATTTCCAATTGGTATTATGGTGCACAGTCGATGAAAAAACGCTATTGTGAAAATCACTCTTTTTGGGTTATTCACAATAGTACACTTCAATCAGCTGGCGCTATATTTGTTTACAAATTCTTTACAAATTCAATACTTATATTTGAAATAAATCTTGCACAGTTTTATACAGCGTCAACAGCAAAATTGTGTTCGTTAAAAAAATCTTTGAACAACGTAATTTTCGACAGCGATGCCAACTCATAATACAAATTGAAAGTCGTTTTTCGACACCCAGCGAATATCGATTGTCGAATGCAGCTCATAATAGGGGCCTTAGCTTAGATTTGAGTTGGGGCGATCTGTGTAATTGCCACTCTCTTTGAGTTCTTTTTTTTTATATAAGAGCCGTTCGACATCTGCAGAATAAATTCTGTTATATCTGGTTAGTCTGGAAGTTTGGGGAGCCAGTTTAAGATCAGTATTCAAACCGCTAAGAGAGTAATCGATATTTTCTGGTGTTCTTAGTGGTATGTTTTCAGAACAATGTGTAGAGAGGTATTTTCTATATTCAACCCAATTTATACTTGCGGCTGTCATCGCTAAATTACCAGTCGGGGATACACTTTCTCGTGGCTCGATATAAAAACAATTGTGGGAGAGTTATCTAACGATAATTCTAGTGAAGATTCAACTTAAAATACTTCTCCCGAAATATTTTTCATCGCTCCAAAATCAATAACATCTGGTATCTTCTGTGGATCAGTAGGACAGTAAGTAGGTTTTTCGCTCGAAATCACATTCAATCCAATTTTAGAAATTGTATTAAATAGAACACGACCTTTCGGAGTAATCAGTTTTGATCCCCAGAAAGCAGAGGCCTAGTGATTTGAAAAAATTGTTGTATAGACTTTCCATTATTTGAAATCGATGACATTCTTCGATACAGATCGTTATAGCTTGAAGATAATCTTCACAAAGATCACTCATTAAGTAGTGTTTATTTCGAGTTTTTATTAAAATTGCTGTGCCTACACATGCTCTGCCTCTGGGGTCCTTAGTATGATACATGAAATACCCAATTATCCGAAATAATCTTTTAGAAGTCAAATGTGTTTCCAAAATCATCATCACGTCGATTTGGCTTATTAAGTACAGCTTGCAATAGCATGGATTGCATTTTAAGCATTTCCTGTATCATGTTACTCAGAGAATTCGTAAAATTATTAACCGATTGAACAAGGGTTTCCACTGTAGCCTCTAGCCGGCTAAAGTTAAAAGATGGGGTTTGATTGTTTGGCTCCATGTTGACATTATTATTTGATAACGGGTTCTGAACATTTTGGTTGCTTTTTAAAATATTAGCGAAGGATATATTTTTGGTGGTCGGCTCCTCATATTGTGGGCAAGTTACGTTTCGAAGGTTCGGTACTTGTACCGTGGGTACTTTAGCGAGCCCTTTACAATAGAATATACTGGGCAACCTCTATAGTTAGCAGTATGATTTCCTCCACAATTACTACATTTTTTATGTTCGAATCATTTCTGGGTTTATCATACTGAGATGAACAATGTAGCAAACTGATGCCAACTTACAATATGATCTAGTATGATCACATTCTTGGCAGTTTAAACATTGGACGAGGCCAGATCGTTTATAGCAGGCGAACAAGAATGTGCGCGGTTAATAGGTTAAGCAGTTAAAATGCGCTGTCATCAATTCTTTTAATATTTTCATTTTTATCACTCTCTTCTGCATTTACTGTAAGGTATGCATTTCTGCCATTTTCACTTAGTTTACGCTCACTACGCTCTAGGCTTGAGACACTCATTAAAACAACAAAGTCTTATTTAATAAATTTGCCACTATTTTTCTTTTCTGTGTTTTATTTATTTTGTTGGTTTTCCACAGTTTATTTTTGTATAACTTTATATAATTAAAGAATTAGCGTCCATTCGCTTATTTAAAAGATTAAAAAAATAAAACTTTTTATTCTTTTTTTTAAACTTTTAGTAATTGCGGAGTAAAATTAAACACGTCCGTACACGTGAAAGTCCGACATAAACACAGTCAATAGTCAGTTGGAAAACATTTTTACTATCACACGGTAAATAACGTCAAAGTGGACACTTTTATAAAAATATCTAATTTTGAAACACATTTTCTACGTTTTAGGAATTTCGTTATTTTGAAATAGAAATTGCTATTTTAAGCTTTTTATTTCTTATTATAAATTAGCCGGGTTTGGATAGGGCTGGGGAGGGCTATGTGCCCCGATAGACTAGGCGATAGTGTGCCGGACTATCAGTCAGAAGGTTGCGGGTTCGATTCCCACCAAAGACTCTGGGTGTTTTCTGCAGACAAGCCAAAAAGCTTCGCAGTTTGTGTTTGTTAATTATCAAAAAAAAATATATATCTTTCCGGATCATGTAAAGAACATTTTTTTCTATTATTTCTATTCAGAAAACTTAAAAATATGAACCTTTGTACATGTTCAAACTTTGGATGCGTGTAACTTTTTATAGGGAATATAGGTATAACTGCTTATTAGTTTATTTTACTATTTTCCTTCTATAATAAAAATAAAGTGTGCAAAATTTCATGATATTATCTGCATTATATTTGAAAATAATAGCAAAAAATATATGAAAAATATCGAGGTAGCCTAAAACTTTGATCTGTAACTCAGATTCTACTGGACTGATTTTGCCCATTTTCAATATCATACATTTCGGTGGATCAGAGAATGTTTGTTATAAATTTCATTGTTATATGCATTTTTTCGAAGCATTATCGCGGCATAAACAGACGGACGAACATGGCTTATAACAACCCAGAATATATAGACTTTTTGGTTCTACGACCATAGTTTCGATGTGTTACAAGCGGGATGGCAAACGTAATATACAGCCCTCATCTGTTTGGCGGTGGGTATAAAAATAAACATATAGGGTATTTCAAATTTTGTGAGCGCCTTCTGAAACCGACATACTATGGCTCTGATTCCGTTAAGTTTTATGAATTGAAAAAAATGTTGTACAGGGTTTGGATGACTATACTTGAAGGATATGACGTGCAAAGTTTTACGTTGAAAAGTCTTCACCTTCAGAATTGGTGGTCATCTAAAATTCGAAAAATTAAAAAAAAAAACAACTTGAAACTTCCAAGAGTTTTTTCATCCATTCCGTTTTCTTTGTAATAGTTTTTAGCTTTCAGATTCAAACCAATACAAAATAAAAGTCACTAGACTTGGAGGATATATCCACAAAAAAATTGATTTCGCTGCTTACAAGTGAAACGAACATTTTCCGAATTTTGAACTTTTTGAAGGTTTTTGCGCCGTTTAATAAAAATGAGTTTGAAGCGCAGAATTAAAAAAAACTGCGTAATTTTATAAAGTTTGAGGTACATCAAGTTGGTGTCAGCGCACTAATAACGTATCACGGAGATCACAAACTTAAAAAAAATTAGCATAAATTTTTTAAAAATGTAACTTTTTTGCGTCTGACAATCTGAATTGTCTTTTAAGTTGGGTAGTGTATTGCGTGATGTGAGTAACTTCATAAAGGGTACCTCCGAGGCGAAAACCGCACTTTAAAATTTTTAAACGCAAAAATTGTATGAACTTTTGAAATTTTTTGCAAAAATACCATTTTTTTAAGCTTTTTTTATATCAAAACATGGCATGGGAACATGTTTAGGTATCTAAATAGATTTTTCGCGACGGACTAAACTAATAAAGTGCAAAAAAAAAGACTTTTTTCAAAACGGGCGCGTGCAGCGGCAGTTATTCCCAAACACATTTCGCGCTTTATCAATTGCGCTGAAACGTACATCGAATAGAAGACTTTACTGAGCTTGATACTAAAATGGAAATCGCACGAAAAAAATTTTAAGATTTACCCCGTTATTCAAAAACGTTTATTAAGCTAATTTTTATATGCAAATCTGTCTTAAACGTTTGTTAAATTTAATAATCGTTTTTTAATAAGGGGGTTAAAATTTTATGGAGGAAAAAAAAATTTTCTAACCCCAAAAACTGTAATTTTTATATATTTTTTTTTTAATTTTTAACTTAAAACCGCAGTAAAAATGATTAACGCGAACGAATTTCACATGCTTAAATATCGATTTATACACACGCAAAATTCTAAATGCCGTAAATTTTTGAAGTTGCCCATATCTTGAACTGAAAGAGATAAAATACACATGTACACTTTTTTTTTTTGAAGACCTTCTTAAGAACTATTTATTTTAAATATCAACTCATTCGGATCATAAATGGATTTTTGGCGTTGTGAGAGCCGAGATGACGAAATTTGATGAGCCACTTACTGTCCCCTCTTTTGTCAACGATGTCAAAAAACTGTAAATCAACTCGAAAACAGTTCCAACCATGTGAAATTTCATTACGATATCTGTAATAGCTCACGAAATACCAAATTATCTCTGAAATAAAACGTTTCTAATGGAATATTTCCTAAACAAATGATTGCTGAATTAAATATTATATTTGTATGGTTTAAATATTATAGTGGTTCTATAATAATAGCAGATATCATACCATTTTCGTTGCTGTCAAACTGGGTTATATAATTGTTATTTACGCCGTTTCCATCGAGAGTGAGGTCTAGAATAAAAGAATTAAATTATAAAAGTAAGTGTAAATTGTATATCATGTGCATATAATATATTAATTGGGAACCTCAGAAATTGGTTCAAATGTATCCAAAGTGGAGCAAACCGAAATTTTAAAAACTGGATATCGACTACAAGAAGATAAAATTTTACATCATCTAAATTGTTCACTTACTCCTTAATAAAATTTGAACTGTCAAGATTCACTAAGTAATGATGTGAGTTAAAATTTACATAAGGGAAATTCATCAATTCGCTAGTTAGTGCAAACATATACCGTCTACCACCACATGTGGTGAATGAGGGTATAAATATATACATTTTCTTGATTCTTATGTACATAATTCTAAGTCGATTGAGCTGTAACGTTAAAAAAAACGTTTATGTCTCCTAAGCAGTTTGGTATTGAAAATCAGTAAATCGGTTTAGTAGAACTCACAATTATATAATATGTATATAAAATAGGAGTTCATTGAAATATATCGGACACATAAAATAACATACATATACAGGTTATATGTCTTTTATTTTTCCCGTAGTTGTTTAGCGGATCTTAACATAAATAAGTCTCCTGGGCCAGATGGTATACCAGCACTGGTCTTGAAACAGTGTTCTTCGACGCTAGCTTGTCCATTAGCTAACCTTTTCAGCACCTTATACCGTGCCGGTGAATTTCCCATGTGTTGGAAGGTTGCTAATGTAACGCCAATTCCGAAAAAGGGATATGCTACAAACCCTGAAAATTATCGCCCAATTGCAATCTGTTTTGCACTTTCGAAAGTCATGGAAAGTATGGTAAATTACCATCTTGTGAAATATCTAGAGTCCAACAATTTACTTAGCGACCGCTTCCGTGGAGGACACTCTACGGCTGACGTACTGGCCTTCCTATCGGAAAAATGGTGTCGTTCTATACATCGTTTTGGCTCTAGATATTTCTAAGGCGTTCGTCAGAGTCTGGCATGGTGCTCTCTTATCGAAACTCATTGCTTTTGGTGTCGAGTTTCCTCAGAAATCGCACTATACGAGTTGTTATAGATGGGATCTCATCAGACGAATTCAATATTAATTCAGGGGTACCGCAAGGCTTCGTTCTTTCTCCCACTTTATTTCTCATCTTTATAAATGACCTTTTTTGTCAAACTTCAAACCCTATCTACTCTTATGCAGATGATAGCAACATTTGCCATTCATACTCATTTAACCATAGACCAAACCCTTTGGAGATTGGGGAAATGAGACAGATTATGAATGATACGCTGAACCAAAATCTTGAAACAATCTCGGAATGGGGTTGTGCGAATAGAGTCGATTTTAACGCACGTAAGACTCACTGTTGATTATTAACGCACAACAGATCATGTTGCTTCATCTGTTTTTATGGGCGGTGTAAATATTAAGGAATCAGACGCTCTTAACGTTCTAGGCATGAGAATCCAGTGTAACGTCCGCTGGACCAAACACATTTCTCAAGTGTCGAAAGAAGTTGAGCGCTTGCCTTGGTTTCTTAAAACGGTGTAGAAAATACTTCACTCCATCTGATCTTCTTACTATTTACACCACCTATATTCGACCGAAAATGGAATACATGTATGGGTCGGTCTTCGGGGCTTCGAAGTACGTACAGGAGAGGGCGAAGATGCTTATCGGTGACAGTATTGATTCATTGTGTTTCACTGTTCTATCGATACTATAATGGAATCTGTTCTGCTGAAATCAAGGAACTTGTTCCTGAAACACGCAGTTTTTTACGTAATACACGTTCTTCAGTCGGGGCTCATCCATTTGTGGTCGACTGGACAGTGGATCGCACAACACACTACAGGAAAAATTGTTTCTTTAACCGTACTGTCCGTATGTGGAAAAACTACCAGCAGAAGTATCCCCTGCCACTTTCAATATAGGAAAATTCAAGTCAAATGCTCACAAACACTACTTCCTCCCATAACCTATTTTCCTAGTTCCAACACAATGCATTGCATAAGTAGGGGTCATCCCCTGAGTGCTGGTCCAAGGAAAAAAATTTTTTTGCGTGACTCCGGTTACGATGTTTGGTAAAAGTTGTAGTTTTCTATTAAGTACTTTCTTTATCTTTCTTGGATTTCCAAACCAATCTATACTTAAAAGCTTAAGCACTTATAGCAATAATCATTGAAAGTTTACTATCGAAAAAGTACTTTCCTAAAAAGTATTTCTATATTTATTATTACCCACCTTAAAGTATACTGATCGGCTTAGAATCAATTTCTGAGTCTATTTAACGCTGTCCGTCCGTCCGCCCGTCTGGCTGGCTGTCCATGTAAAGCTTGTGCGCAGAATACAGGTCGCAATTTTAAAGATATTTAGATAAAATTTGGTATGTGGTATTTTTTCGGCCCAAGGATGGTCCATTATTTCACCTGGCCCCCATACAAATGTCCTCCCGAAATTGGGGTTTACCGGTCATAAATCTTTGAATTATGCAAGTATGCAAACAAATTTCACCACAAATAAGTAATAAATGAAGGTAAATAACATCTAGAAATTTCGTGAAGATCGGTCCATAACGTAGCTCCCATATAAGGCCCACTTCCGAAAATCTCATAAAAGAGCATAACGATCTTAAAAATATTAGTTTCCAAATAATATTAAACATAAATATGTTTTGAACATATACATATAATATGGTAGAATTGCATGACGATCGGTTCATAATTAGTCGTAGGTCCCATATAAGGCCCACTTCCGAAAATCACTTAAAAGAGCATAACTCTTTTAGAAATGATGGTATCAAAATAATATACACATATAATATGGTAAAATTGCATGGTGATCGGTCCATAATTAGTCGTAGCTCCTATATAAGGCCCACTTCCGAAAATCACTTTAACGATCATAAATTTCTTAAAAATATTGGTATTCAAATAAAATTTGACACAAATAAGTTTCTTATATACAGAAATAATGACACCTAATTTTATAATAGTCAGTTCATAAATAGTCAAAACTCCCATATAAGACCTTCTCCGTAATTTACTTTAAGCTCCATAAATCTTTTAAACGTATTTATATCGAGATAAAGTTTAACACACATAATTATATATTGACGGAAGTCATGGTACTAAATTTTTGGATGATCAGTCAATAATAGGTAATATCTCCCATATAGCGCCCATATCTGAAAAACTATTTTATTAATATACTGGGTGTAGGGTATTATATGGTCGGGCTTGACCGACTATACTTTCTTACTTGTTCTGATTGCATAGAGCAAGAACACAAATTTTACAAACAAATAATAAATTTGTATAATTAAAAAAAATATATATTAAATATTTTACGTTAGTTCATTAGTTTTTTACCCGTCGTTACCACCTAACTGTCGTTTTATGAAAAACTGCAAATAAACCTACGAATCTACGACGGTACAAAATAATTTTTGTCGATTTAGAGCAAAGTATTCAAAAGGTACCAAAAAACTACTAACAATTTAATTCTATGCTTTTTTCTTCCGAAAAATTTTTATTTACCAAATACATGTTGATTGGTAACCTATATTCCGTATAGAAACCCATATTCAACATTTCAAGTCTGTATCTCCTTTTTACCCGTTATTTCTCAAATACAACACAAATTTCGTTGTCTTAAAACAAAATACCAAAACATACATCTTAGTTTGAATTTTCTAAATATAAGTTTTTAATAAGTCTTGTTTTGTCTTTTAATCTATCAATATTTAAAATTTCAAGATCATTTTTTTATAAAGAGGAGTAACACTATGCCTACTTATAATTGCGTTACTTTCTTTGGAAAGGGGATAGTTGAAGAAGTAAAGTTCACCAAAGCTTTTTTATATCACATTCCTGCAATTGCGCATTATGTTTGTTTTTAGTGCAGCATCGCAGCGTCTCTGGTGGTTAGTAGGCGCATTATTTTGAAAGCTTGATTTTATAGCCTTTATTTAATTATTTTACTTCGGTGGCGTTTCAATGCTATACCAACGAAGGAAGGCACTGTGATAAATATTAGTTATGATAGATATCAGATATAATTATCAGAAAACGATGTTGTTTGAGTGGTAGTGGCTGGGAATCGAACCCGGGCCTACAAATACCAACTCATGCTTAATGATCAAATGCGCTAACCAATTAAGCTACAACACACAATTAATTTATTAAGATTAAACAAAAAATTCCCCTTTTTACCACCTTGACGATGGAAAGTTCATTTCTAATACACATTTATATAAGAACAAAAGATTAGAAGTTTTCCATTATTCCTCTTTTTAGCGTATTGACGCTTCCAATATAATAATGTATATATTTTCAAATATAAAAAAAGTAAGAAGATTAAGGTGCTATCAGACGGGATGTATTTTACATATGTACTGTCACTTTTCTTACCCATATGTAATGTATGTCAAAATTTCCATTTTACATACGATTCATAATTTTTGCTATCACACCTGCTAATGTTTTTGCGTATGACATAACCTATAAATGTAAACAAAAGCTAATTTTTTAACGTGTACACATTTCAAGAATTGCTTCTTTTGGCCAATCTAACTGCAATAAATATAATAAACATAATTTAATTTATTAAAAATCGAAAAATACTTATTTTTCCATGTTCATTATCCATTTTCTTTAATTTTTCTTTACAATATATTTTTCAAACAATTTTGTTACAAAACAAACCAGCTGTTTTGTTTATGTTTGTCACAGGAAAATAGAGCGTGTTCTAATCGAAAAAATTACATATGTATGTATTTCGACATGTATTTTTCAAGGGCAGACTCTTCTGTATTTCTTCTAGTGAAGTAATGTAAAACTTTAAGCAATGAGACTTAATCTGGCTTGAATTTGATTTTGGGAAGGTCTTTAGCAACTCTTCGCACATGTGGTGATATAATATTGCAAGTAACACATAGCTCCTCCTTTTTAATAAAATGATGAAACAGAACTGGGGCTGAACGTTTTTTTTTTTGCGATCGTGAAAATAGAATCTATTTTATTTTGACAGCTTTTTTTCTTATGCTCTCACTTTAAAACACAAATGTTCTCAACAATATTACCATACTTTTATTAAATTTTATACATTTTGTAAACAAAGCCATATGTTTTTGAAGCTTTGGCGCAAGAAAAATAAAAACAAAAGAAAATCAAAGAAACGTTTAAAAGTGAATTTAAAAGTGAGATTTTTGCAATTTAAAAGAAAATTATATTATAGAAAAATTAATTGAAGTACAAAAGCATGATTGCATATATAACTTGTAGTCGCCATTGTACAACAATTTTTATTTAAAACAAGATTTGTGGACAAAAATTGGAAAAGCAGTCGGCATTACAGGTTGGTACACAAAAGAAATATAAAAACATTAAATGACAGTTCGTGAAGTTGCAGCCGTCGTTTCAATTATGTGCTTGTTTTCTCTGAGAGTCGTTTTTGCTTGAAGTTGCGGTCGTGTTCTGTTTCAGCATTAAGTCAGTTAAATAAAATTATTTTTACATACAAACAGTGTTGCCACTAAAAAAAAACTTTGTAACCAAAACGCTACCAAATGAGAAAAAAATAACCAAAATTTTTTTTATAATTATTTAGTTTGTTTTTGACCTTTTTATTTTTTTTTTCTTAATATATTTTTATATAAAAATATTTATTTGTATATTTCTTTATCCGATATTTCGGTATATCATGGATAGCTTCGTCAAGGATAATTCAATTCAAATAAAATTATATATTTATGGCCTATTTCATAAAACTTACAACAGGTTTATAAGAGGTTTATAAAGCAAATTTTGTATGGAAATTTGCTTTAGAAACCTGTTTGTTATATATGTAAAACTTGATGTTGACATCACTTTAATTTAATGCCTAATGGCAACCCTTTTGTACATGCTTCTAGAATTTTGCTTCTTGTATTTTAGTAGCTTAGAAAAATATAAAGAAACGTAGTTTGAAAGAATAAAGTAATATTTTCTGATAATAATAACTCTGGATATTTATTACTGTTATAAACCTGTTGTAAGTTTTTATATATTTTTTTTATATATTATATACATATTTAAAATTAAATTATACTTCAGGGTTTTATGTTTAATGGTAATCTTTTCAAACTATGATATCAACGATTTCAGGAGTAAACATTTGTATACCCTTCACAACAATAGATGGTTGGTATAATGTTTGTAATGCAAAAATATGTTTCTCCAATATGCACCTAGTATACCGATCTATTAAGTATCTTTTTCTGAGTTGATTTCCTTTAGTGAGCATGAATGATTTAAAATTATTGATATCCAAATAGAATTTAACACAAATACACAAATCATTCGGCCTAATTTTATGATAATCATTTGATTTTAATTTTCTTCCTCAACATAATCATGACAATGATCATCACAGCGTGATTCTTGTTGCGATATAAGTAATAATCTTTATCTATTTTTTAGCAGCTATTTGAAAATTTAGCTTGTTCATTCATAAGACAATTCCTGTATATGTACATATATACATATCGTGCCTTAACCGCGGAAATAGCTTGAGCGACAGAAATTAAATTTTACAGGGAAAGGTTTTTTTGTATTATATCTTGTTTAAACCAAGTTAATGAAAATTTAAAATTTTTTTTCATTTTCGTAAATTTTTTATATGGTTCCATATTTATACCCTACACCACCATAGTGGGGAGGGTATATTGGATTTATGCTGATGTTTGTAACGCCCAGAAATATTGCTCCAACAGCCACCTTAAAGTATACCGATCGACTCAGAATCACTTTCTTAGTCGATTTAACGACATTCGTCAGTCCGTCTGTCTGGCTGGCGAGGCTGACTTCCTAAACGCATGTTGCTTTGTAGTAATACATTGCATTGTGTTCGTAACCGTGTAAATTATGACAATGTAGTTTGTTCCTATTTGCAACACTATTGTATTTAATACGCAAGTAAAAGCAAAAAAGGCATTCAAAGAATTTAGATGCAAAATAAATACAATACGCAATACAATGGCGAAGCAAGAAGATAAGTAAACGAATTTTCTTATAATTTAATATATTTCTATTGGATATTCACTTATTTACCTATTTACAGCAAAAAATTGACACATAATTACAAAAACCTATTAATAGATTCCAAATTGGAAATGGAAAAACAATTTCGTGTTTTTGGAATTCGCTTTATAATTTTTGGTTCCTTTTGTAATACAGCAAGTCGTTTCTTTTTTCTTTTGATTATTTTTGCAGCAGCAATAAAATATTCTCTTCTTCCGCCATTGTTTACTTTATTTTGAATAGTAATACAATGGCGCATATTCAGAAATCGTAACTAAAGTCGAAACTTATTAAACAGAAACTAAAAAATAGTTCATAAATAGTTAAAGATCTTATTCACAAATCATAACTAATATGGTGTTCACACATGCATTTTTAATTGACATATTTTAATTAACGCCTAATTGAATACAATTATCCATACAAAATTTCAATTAAGATAATTGCTTCATTAAAGGTTAATTGTTCTAATAATTGTTAAAATTTAAAATACAACCCTGTGACTAGTAATAACTAAAATGGCAGTTGTTTCGCTTTTAAATTAATAAAGAATATTTTTAGGCTGAAAATTAGAATATTAAAACCAAATACAGTGCACTCGGGAAAACGTCAACTAATTAAAACCGCGGGTGTTGACGTTTAACAAATTGTTGACGTTTTAACAAAAAAATTTTTTTTATTTTTTTTCTGTTGTTTTTTTCTTTTCTAAACCTGGAAGGGAGACTTCTCTCTATTTATTTCATAAAATTTTAGAGTAGGTAATGTAAAAAAAAGGGTTGCGGTTTTGGGATATTGACGTAAACGTTTGTTTTCTTTTTTTTTGTGATTTTTTTTGGTTAAAATGGACACAATTAGCTAAGAAAATAAGGTAAGTTTATTATTATTGTTAGAAAAAATATGTATTTATTGCTTTGTGTATTTTAGAGAGACTCAAATTGGTCGCCAGATGAAAAAACTACATTTAAAAAATTGGTGGCCAAATATGTTAACATCATCAACGACAAGAAATAAAATCAATCAGCTGTTCTTTAAATGTATGTCTTTGTTAGTTGACATTTAGTTACAGCTTTACCCATAATTTGCGCCTGTGCAGGATTTTCAATATCGTAGTTGTAGCTATCACCAACTATTTCTTGCCCGAGCTTGATTACTTTCGTGCTGAAAGTAATCAACTAAGAATAACTTAAGTTGGTACTTAAAAAAGTTTAAACTTAGATATCATTTCTGAATATGCGCCAATTGAATTTTCAATAGCAAGAAGATGAAATTGTATACAATAGCGTGAAGTAAGAAAAAGATAATATGTTTGTAATTAAATCGGCAGTTTTACATATAATATTTATTAAATTGGTTACGTGTTATCGTACAAATCACCGCACAGTAATTCCGTATGTACCCAACGTAATTATAAATCGTTTATACCTATAGATAAGTCGTGTGTTGTTCATTTTCTGATTAGATAGTCATTGTCACAGTAATGGCTATATGTACATACATACATATATATGTATTTTCCGACTTATTTATTTTTAATTAGCTACACTTATGAAAAAATAATTCCTTTAAATAATCATTCACGTCTTACTGATTGTTCATTTATGACAATGAATTTCACACGTAGACACTGTTGTCAACTATTTTCCAACCTTTTCCGTCCCAAATCACAATTTTATTAAGCCTATTTTTTGTATGACTACATAATCCTCATAGCCCTGCGTTCTACAGAAGTTGTATATCTTTACCTTAAGATGTCTAGGAGGTACAAAAATACGGAACAAGTCATATTAAAATTCTAAATTCACATTAAGTCGTTAAAAGTCACACAACACCACATACTGATTTAAAATGAACTCTATATACTGAAAAAACTTTGCACTAAAAAAGGCCATAGTTGACCTTGACCTAGCCTAATAGGTTCATAGCATTATGTAATTTTTAAGCAGAGTTTTCAGAACATTTTCCTCTTTATAGCCAAATGTAGAAAATTTAAATTCGGTTTTGAAATTGTTACTACATACAAAAATTTTCCCAAAAAATTGTTTTCATATTTTTTATGGGTTATTTGGTAATTTATTAACAATATTTTCCAAAATGATACATATACATTTGAACACTCTCATAATGCAGTAGGTATATTAAATTACGCATTATTCGATTGAGAATGTAATCTTAAAATTTACATTTGCTATCGTTAGAGCAACCGTCACCTTAAAATACCCTATCGGTTTCCGCAACCTATATTATATTATGTACATATTTTTTTTACAAATAGACATTTCAGTTCTAGCAATTTCTATGAAAGTAATAAAAAATACTATTTTATTTTATGAAATAAACAGTGGCGCATATTCAAAAATCGTAACTAAAGTCGAAACTTATTAAACAGAAACTAAAAAATAGTTCATAAATAGTTAAAGATCTTATTCACAAATCACAACTAACCCTTATGTGAGTGACAGGGTACCCGGGTAACTTTTTAAACTTTAATTGCGTTTTTTTTTTTTTGGTTTGAAGTTTCTTGAGGGAGTGGAACCTCTTAAAAACTCTTAGTATTGTGTTTAAGATATATTTGGATAAACATTAGCTTAGTTTCTTAACTTGAGAGGGTGCTGTGGGTCAATTTACATTTTTCACCCTTAACGGAGTGACAGGGCACCCGGGTACCTTAATAGAAATTTTTAACATAACATTTTAGTATTATTTTGATTTATTTTAATGAAAATGAGTTTAAAATCATGTTGGTTTATTGACATGAGTGAAAATTAAAAATAAAGGACAGTGTCCGTTATTTTGTGTATTTCGTTTTTTATTTATTCAAAAGTAAAGTACAAAAAAGAAATTAGAAATAAGATACACTTTACTATATAAACAATCAGAAAAGCAAAAAAAAAAGAGTTTACTGAGTTCCTTGGAAACGGGTTTCACACAGAGGACGGTTAATTTAATGTTCGTTACAAATCGGAATACAACAACTTGCGCACGCTTTCCGAGTTTTTCTATTTGTTTTATTAGTTTTGCAAATAGAGCAGCTGCCGACAACTCTGATACGGCCACTTTCATCTCTATTTTCGGAAATTGAATTATCTTTTTGTCCACCAGGAATGAATGATGTTCTAAGAACTTGATGTATGGCAGACCGCGTTGTTCTATATTTGCTTTACACAATTGAAAACTTAAATCCTTTAAAAATTGTCATCGCCGATCTGTTGATTTACGTTCTGGATTATCAATAGTATTACAAATAATGCTAGCGGCCATCGACTTGTTCTTCTTTTTGTTGTGTATTGACCTAAAAGCTTATCCATATTATCAACGCCTCCTTTAGTTTGGTTGTAATATGTGATAATTGTAGGTTTAGCAGCTAATGTAGTTTGCGTGTCAGGCTTTGTATGCATAGAAGAAAACATAACTGCTTTCTTTTTTTTTTTTTTTTGAACATACGAACACAATGTCCCATCCTGGCTAAATGCAAAGTTAGTGGAATACAATGGCCTGAAACAAAAAAAATCTAAAGAAAATAAGTACAAAACCATATATGTATGTATACACCCAATGCTTACCTGTTCTTATGAGGCTGCATAGTTGGCGGTAAAAATCTCTTGTTCTTTCTCGCAGTTCCAACTAATATGAGATTCCAAGAATTTAGTGTTTGAGCCAGTTGCAATGAAGTAAAAAAAAATTGTCTGTCTATTTCTACCAGTATTTTTATATGGACTGACTAGGTCTAAGACTATACGTTCTCCTACATTTATTTGGCGATCGCCATCTATTGGTTTACCCGTATAAATCTGGCTTCTTAGTGGGTACGAATTTTCAGAGTCACAAGCCTAAAAAATTTTAATGACATATTTTTCGGGCTTAGATGGCATGTACTGAGTGAAACGAGTGCAACCCCTGTATCCATATAATTGTTCATCAACAGTTATGCTTTCGCCCGGCTTATACAATTTAAATAAATTTTCGTTCAACATCGTCCAAATATCTCCCATTGCAGCAGCTTTGTCAGTTTCAGCACGTTTAGCACGAGTAAGGTCGTTATCAAATCGAATAAAACGTAAAAATAATTTAAATCTATCATAAGACATTGCTGCGCGAAACAAAGGTAAATGGTATGGTTTCTGTTAGGTGCTCTGAATTTGATTTATGTACGCCACCAAAGATTAATAGTCGCAAGAAAGTATCTAGTTCTTTTTCTGAAAATGGCTCAAATTTTCTTTTCTCTGGCCGATTGCAAGCGTCTGGATATTTTAATTCTAAATTTTTGTTATAGTCACTCTTTTTCCTTTTCTATTACTTTCACGTAAAATTATATATGTGCGATCCTTGGATAAGTAAGTTTTGAATATATCCTTAGGTGTTCCTATATTAAGGCCTGAAGCAGGAGCTCTACGTTGCCGTAACACATTTCTGTTAATGGATTGGTATTCTGGATAGGGATCAAAACGCCAAAGCGTACCATCCTTCCCACAGAGTTCAGTTGTTTCTTCAAATTCTTCACTCTCGTCAGAATCATCTGAATCCTCGTTAGCCTTTATATTCAGCATATGTTCATCTGATATAAATTCTCCATCATCACTCCCACATTCGTTTAATATTTCATTTATATCGGTTGAGTTTAAACGAGCTTTTTTAGAACAAGAAGCCATTGTATAAATCATTGTATATTGTATATTCATGTATGCACTTAGTAATATATGAATGGCAGTAGCAAGTAAATGAATTTGTCGATCAAGCACAAAGCCACCCTGTTAAAGGTGTTTTTTTTTGTCACTCACATAAGGGCTAATACTACGTTTCCACGGTACATGCTTCGCTCTCTATTCATGCTTCACACCCTCAATCATGAGCGAAACAACTTGCTTTACCATACAAAATTTTAAGAGTGAATCACATAGATTCATATTGAATCTACTTGCGAAGCACGAAAAATTGCACTCTTCTCTAATTTGTATCGCAAGTTTATCTGCACTAGCTGTAAAAATTTAATATTACTGTAAACAAAGCAAATTATTTTCTTGTTGCTGGAAGTAAAGAAAGTAAATACGTACGAATGTATATTTTTTTCAAATAAGTTAACTAATTTCCACTCACTTTTTTGTCCATTAAAAAAATTATTTTCCACAAATTGTAAATTCGGTTTTTTTTATTCTGTTTGTTTATTAAAAACAACTGTCAAATCGAATCAAGTTTATTAGTCATGTAAACAGCATGATTCATAAAGCGAAGCAGGTGATTCAAGTCGTCGTGGAAACATAGTATTAGCAACTACTTTCAGAAATGCAACACTGCATTTAGTAGATTTCTGTTGACGAAAAACACATCTCTAGTTTCTTTTTTTTTTTCTTTTTTTTTGGTCAAAATGGACACAATTAGCAAAGATAATAAGGTAAGTTTATTATTATTGTTAGAAAAAATATGTATTTATTGCTTTGTGTATTTTAGAGAGACTCAAATTGGCCGCCAGATGAAAAAAATACATTTAAACAGTTGGTGGCCAAATATGTTAACATCATTGACGTCAAGAAATAAAATCATTCAGCTGTTCTTTATATGTATGTATTTGTTAGTTGACAGTTAGTTACAGCTTTACCCATAATTAAGTTGTAACTTTTCGTGCTGAAAGTAATCAACTAAGAATAACTGAAGTTGGTAATTAAAAAAGTTTAAACTTAGATATCATTTCTCAATATGCGCCAGTGACAACATTAATAATGTATAAATATGAAATTTCAAAAAGAGTATTTAAGTAAAATGCAAAGTTTTACAAAAATGGACCTCCCATACTTTCAGAAAGACTACTTTGTCCAATAAATATATAGAACTTGGTAGGTTTGATATTTATGTGAGGCAGTGTGTTGTCTCTAAAAATATAAAAGCGATCGTCAATGTGCCAAAGAAGCAAATGGACGATAAAAAAATTACAAATAATCATTTTGTGTTGCAAAGCCGATATACGATATGTATTTTAATTGTGTTAAGTATACTCTTTGCAATATTCTTTAATATTATTTACAAGCTATTAATAATAAAAAAAGCTGTAATAAAAATTACTTACATATGTAAGTATTTTTTGGAGAGCCTGGAAAGAGGCTGTTTTATAATGTGGATTTTCATCGGTTTTTACAATTTCGCACTCAGACCAATAGAGTCCGACCGAGTATTCAGTTTCGGATAAGTCTAAAAATTGGCTAAATACCAAAATTCGCTTTTCGGCCGTATTTTGACCTAATAATGAAGCCGAAACTTTTAAGCTGTGTTCACATTATGTGTATTTGTCATGTGGACTGTCACTTTTTCGCATGTCAAATTTGTACATGCAGTCTGAACACCTTCAAACAATATCAAGTGTTATTTCTCTGTGTGTAATACACATGACATTTTTATACCCTACACCACAATAGTGGGGAGGGGAAAATCATTTTAAAGAGCATAACTCCCTCAAAAATGTTGGTATCCAAATAAAATTTAACACAAATATATATGTATACTAATAATACGGTACAATTTTATTATGATCGGTCCATAATTAGTCGTAGCTCCCATGTAAGGCTTACTTCCAAAATTACTTTAAATAGCATAAATTTCTTAAAAAATTATGGTAATCAAATAAAATTCGACACAAATAAGTTTCTTATATACAGAAATAATGACACCTAATTTTGTAATAGTCGGTCCATAATTAGTCTCCGTAATTCACTTTAATTTCCATAAATCTTTTAAAAGTATTTATATCGAGATAAAGTCTAAAACATATAATATTTATATTCACAGAAATCATGACACTGAATTTTGGTCCAAAATAGCTGATATCTCGCAAATAACGCCCATTTCTGAAATACTTTTTTATATTTAAATATACTAGGTGTAGGGTATTATATGGTCGGGCCTGACCGACTATACTTTCTTACTTGTTTTATTTAGAACTAGTTCTATTTGCAAGTGACAAACCATCGGACATTTAGTTACAGCTTTACATATAATTAAGTTGTAACTTTTCGTGCTGAAAGTAATCAATTAAGAATAACTTAAGTTGGTACTTAAAAAAGTTCAAACTTAGATATCATTTCTGAATATGCGCCATTGTTATTAATATTTCTTGGAAATATGCAGGGGTTCTCGTGTAGCTATTTTGTTTCATTGAAGTCAGTAGAATACGGAAATACTAAGAGTTGGGTTCTATCACATCGTTGAGAACTTTTTAATAGCAAATGTACTGAATCACTTTATTTTTTTAATTTGCAGCTTCAAAATAATAACGAAAATTTTTTTAGAAAACTAATTTTGATGAAACATAATAAGATTAAAACGACATTTACATATCTACATACGTATGTAATTACATTACAAATATTTCAAATTTCTAAAAATAAGGTGATTTTATTTAATTGTTCAATTAACATCATTCAAATTGGAGACACACGCAGTATAGTTATATTTGATTTAACATTTTTTAGAACGTGAGTCAAATTATTTAATCAATTTGTAATTTAAATTACTTAAATTTAAATTGATTTATTTACTTTTAAAATTAGACTGCTCTGTATATTTGCCATCAAATATTATTAACTTAAAAAATTATTCAAATATAATACAATTGAAGCATTAAACACATTCGAGACAGCAGGCTACACGACTACACGAGTGCAAATGCCGCTGGGTACTTATGCCGCCCTCTAGTCAGCTACTTAATTAGTTTGAAAACGACAGCTACATAGTCAGCAGCTGATCCAGAAATCTGACGTTTTAATAAAATAAATTTGTTCTTTGAATTTTTTAAGTAACATAATGGCTAAAATACAACAAAAAAGTAAATAAAAACATTAAAAATAATAAATCTTAAACAATAAAACACTAAAAACAATAAAAATATAAACAGCTGTTGTAGTAATCCATTTATATTTCAGTAGTGCTACTTAAGGCTTTTATTTTTGTTTAAAGTAGCGTTTTATTTATGAAACATGAAAAACATATGTATATGATTCCAGACATGCTAATAAACTCATTTACAACTCTTGACGCATAAATGATCACGACATTTTAATTGTGTATTTTGCTTTTTATTTTATTTAATTTGCTTTACACATTTTGCTATATGGTCAACACTGTTTTTATTTTGTGGCCAACAAAAATAGAAATTAGTTTAATTTGACAGCGACGAAAAAATCAGCATGGACAACAACCTGCAGTCGTGTTGCCTGCTGTCGTCATTATAGTCACTCTCATATAAACGTGTGTATGTATTTTATTTTTGACATATTGTAGTCGGTAGGCTGCTGTCTCGAATGTGTTTAATGCTTGAAGTGCTATCTGCAATAATACTATAAGATACAAAATTAAAATTACCATGAAATACATAAGTCACATAAAATCTTAAAAATGCATTTTTTTTGGAAATTTGAAAAAAAAAATTTTGACAAGACCGTTCCGGGGGTGGGCTTGAAGGGATACCTTCCCCTGCCCATAAAAGTTAAAAAATTTAATTTTTATAGTATTAAGGTGTTAGTAATATATTTTTTTTAATACATATTATTTTATGTAACTGCCTACAAAATAGGGCGGGGTCGAAAAGTGTAATTTTACGATCTCCTGGCTCTAATTTTAGGTTTTTTAACTTTCGTCGACATTAAAAGTTGAATTTGCCAAACAAAAACTTGAAAAAAAAATTTAATTTTTTAGATGTTGGATTAGTTCTTCTAGGGGGAACTTTTTCCTCCTTACTCCGATTTTATTTATTTGTAAGGGGTACCTGCCTATGACAATAACACACATTTCTGACACGTTTAATCGATCTAAGGGCACTCAATAACTTTTAAGAAGCAATTTAAGCTAAAACAAAAAGTAATGTCCGGCTAGATTGGCAAAAAACCCCCATGTGCAGCGTTGCCATTAGGGTTATTTTAATTTTTTCTTTTTTGTGCAAATGTCATTACGCTGTGCTGCCACAGATGTTTATGTAAGTTAATGAGTTTTCGGGAATAGTCCTCATAAGGAAACTATGACCTGTTACGGACCAATTACCATGAAATTTTGTTCGATGATTTATATGTGTATACGAATTATTTGTGAATTGAAGAGTTATGATTTTAATAACAAATTTATGCGTATTTAAGTGATTTTTCGAATTGAACTTTATATGCGTACTACGGTCAAATATGGACCGATCGTTAAAAACTTGGGCATGAATATTTCTATATATGTATATTAGTGTCAAATTTAAAATTGCTACTGATGCTAATAAGAGATTTTTGGGTATTTAAGTGATTTCTATGGTCAAATATGGACAAATCATCATAAAATTGAGAGCGCCGATTTTTATAAATGTATGGACTATTTGTGTTGAATTCCAACTTGATAGTGGGTTTTATATAAGGAATTTATGCCCATTTAAGTGATTTTTGGAAGCGGGTTTTTGTATGGGG
Source organism: Bellardia bayeri (assembly GCA_950370525.1). NCBI lineage: Eukaryota > Metazoa > Arthropoda > Insecta > Diptera > Calliphoridae > Bellardia > Bellardia bayeri. Next base: position 59,149,526 of record OX493264.1, read on the forward strand.
CTATGTCAAAATATGGACGGCTTTTCTATAGACATTTGAAGTACCATAAAACCATTTTCCAGGAAGACATTTGTATGGGGGCTATGATTCTTACCATTTTCAACAAGACTTGCCCTTCTATAATCAAAATAAAGTTTGCAAAATTTCATGATATTATCTGCATTATATTTGAAGAAAATAACAAAAAATATCTTAAATATATTGAGGTAGTCTAAAACTTTGATCTATAACTTGGATCTTACTGGACCAATTTTTGCACATTTTCAATACCAAATATTTCGGTGAATAAGAGAATGTTTGGTAAAAATTCATTGTTCTATGACTTTTTTCGAAGCCCTCTCGTGCCAACAACAGACGAATAGATGGACGGACATGGCTAGATCGTCTTAGAATCTTATAAGGACCCATAATATATAAACTTTTTGGTTCTAAGACCATTATTTCGATGTGTTACATTCGGAATGACAAACGTAATATACCCCCATCTTTTTGGTGGTGGGTACATAGATGTCAGGTTTAATTGTACTAATATATACTGTTTAAAGATTCTAACTATTGCATGCTTTATGATATACGAAATCTAAGCGATATCACTTCTATTTTCCCAAATTCATATATCAATGTTTACAATATATGTAGATAGGCATTCATACAAAAATTATAAGATTCTACTATTAAAATTTTCCAAGATATACGAATTTCAGAATTTATTTTGCATCGCTCATTTTACTAAACTTAATGGTTCTTCCATTCTGAATATATTGAATATGAAGTAAAGGAGTGGGCAAGAAGTAAAAAAAAATAATTTTATATTCAAGCTTCATTAGTTTGTATTAAGTGGACATTTGCCATTTATTTTAAAAGTTTAAAAATAAAAGTTATAACCTGACCTTTTCGGAAAAAAATTAATTATAAGTCACTCATCTTGATTATTTCCGTTATTTTGTTTTCTGTTTCTCTCAACGACAAACCTTAATGGCATGTTTCTAGATAACTAGTGTATTCTCACGCGAACGAGTGGTATACGGGCGAGTACGTAAACAAATGAGTTTCTGTAATACACTCGTCTGACTTACGTTAGTTACCTTGGTAATATTGAGTTGTTATATTGCATTATTGCCAAATTATTTAATTAGACATTTTGTTTACTTTTTTCCATGTTATTGTTCAATATTTTAATTTTTTAGGGGCAACCCTAGAAGCCAAAATAAAATAAAAACAGCTGGGTTTTATTTACAATACAAAAATAATTTATGTGAATTGAAATTGTATTAACTTTTTAATTTTGTAATAAATTGAATGAAAAATGTTGAAATTTATCGCAATTAATATTGAAATTGAAAGTTAAGGTAAGTAGACAACAGTTTATTCTGTAGAAATATACGAAATAATATATAAAATCAGTGTTGCCAGAAAATGAATTTCAAAATATGCTAAAACTTGAAAAACTAAGTGCTAAAATGTTCTACAGAAGAAAAAATAAGTGCTAAATTTTTTCAATGTAACAATACAATTTTTATTTCAAATGTTACAAATATAAATTATAGTTTTTTTCTAATTTTGTTCATAACAATTGTTGACTTGTTTTGATAGACTACATTTCATATATTAATTCAAAAATTTCCGTGTTCATTTACTTACCACACCGAAAGAAATTTAGTTGAAATATTAACAAAAGTTATTTTTTATTTCGCCAAAAGTATTTTTTGGAGTAAAATAGTAAAAATTTGTTTGAGAAAAAATTGTTTTTTTTTTCAAGCAAATTATGCTAAAAAGCATTTAGCATAATTTTTAAAAATTTCAATGCATTTTCGGAAAACAAAATGCTAAATCTAGCACTGAAAGTGCTAAAATGGCAACACTGTATAAAATATTGTTTTCTGATGCACACAAGTACTTATTTCTACTCGTCTGTTTTTGACAGTAGGACGATTGAAATTTCAATGTAGAAACCATAAAAAAAGTTAGTCTTACGTTTTTACTCAAGAGAATTGACACTAGTGTTATAGAACCCCAAAACTAATATTTGTTCTCATTTGGGCGAAAATTTTGAGTCTGTTGTTATCTAGAAACATGCCATAAATGTTCTCTTATAAATTACTTTCTCAGTGATATAAAACAAAAAACTCATTTTAAATGGGAAACGGTGCTAATTAAAGTGGACCCGTTATTTTCGGTCTCTGATTAAAAATTTATAAAAAAATAGTCTATAGTATGTAAATAAAAGAGAAAAATTGTTAACAATTTGACAACAAAAATGACATAGTGAAAACCAAGCATTATTGAAATATATTGCTTGAAATATAGATTTTTGTCATATTGCTACTCATACGATATAAAAAGATTTTTTCTTGTTTTCACTAATTTTAGTATTTAATTTGTATGTGGGGTGCCACTCCCGATCTTCATACTACGTTTAGTTTTTATCATTACTATGGACATTAACCCATATATGCCGGCTGTACTACATGTAGTACGTGAAACATGGTGAAAACAAGAACGTATTATTTTTTTGGATTTTAACAATAAATGAGATAGATAATAAATGTCTTAGAGAAAACTGGTGAAGAATTTTTGCAAAATTCTTACGACTTCCCAATTGTGTCCACTCAAAGTGCGAACAACTACGTCACAGTTGCTATAAAATTTAGGTTGGAGAAACTTATGAATGCTATATTATTTGGTTCGAGCCGTATCAGAGAGTAGGGAATTTTCCAAATATAACCTACAAGAAAGTTGGACAAGCGTAGTCTTAAGCTTGCAAAGCCAACCCGACATTCCTCACCGATTGCATTTCGGTAATTTATTTACAACTATAAACTTGTTGGCTGAGTTAGCAGAACGACGCGTGAAAGGTACTAGATTCTAGTAACTAGAACAATTAGTCACACTCGGTTAGGCAACTGTCCTTTGCTAAAGAGAAAAGATCTGCAGAAAAGAGAGAAGGAGTAAAAAATGTGATATGCCGCTTCATGTAAGAAGGTGCAATGTGGAGTGCCACACTACCAAATATTTTTTTATTAAAAGTTTTTTCATTGAAAATTATAACTTGGATGTATATCTTAAACTTTTTGAGAACTACTTACTTTCAAATAATTTAGTTTTTTTTTTTGCAGTAGCCGTATGCCTTGACTTTTTTTATAGAGTGCCTGAGAGACCAATTTACTTTTAAAACCCTTTAATGCGCATCAAGGTACCTGTACCTGCACGTGTTTTATATGAGAAAGCGGCCATTGCAAGTATATTATTTGAAGTTGTTAGTAGCTTTGCATGAAGAAATAAAAGTCTGTATAAATTATAAACAAAAACAATTTCTTACATCTTAATGATGAAACAGAACTGGGGCTGAACGTTTTTTTCCATACAGTTTGACATAAAATTATGCCAGAGAATGCGGTCGTGAAAATAGAATCTATTTTATTTTGACAGCGTTTTTTCTTATGCTCTCACTTTAAGCACAAATGCTCTCAACAATATTACCATACTTTTATAAAATTTTATACATTTTGTAAACAAAACCATGTGTTTTTTCAGCTTTGGCGCAAGAAAAATAAAAACTAAAGAAAATGAAAGAAACGTTAAAAAATGAATTTAAAAGTGAGATTTTTGTAATTTAAAAGAAAGTACAAAAGCATGATTGCATATATAATTTGCAGTCGCCATTGTACAAAACTTTTTATTTAAAACAAGATTTGTGGACAAAAATTGGAAAAGCCGTCGGCATTACAGGTTGGTACACAGAAGAAATATAAAAACATTAAATGACAGTTCGTAAAGTTGCAGACGTCCTTTAAATTATGGGCCTGTTTTCTCTGAGAGTCGTTTTTGCTTGAAGTTGCGGTCGTGTTCTTTTTCATCATTTATTTGGAAACAGAAACATAAAAACCGCAGTATTCAATAAGTAATGAAAACAAAAGAAATAAAATTTTAGCGCAAATTTATCGAGCAGTTTGAACATATTGGTCGACTAATCGAGTGTTGATTGCAGATTGGCTTGCAGCAGCCAGTACAAGTGTTCCCCTGCTTCATACGTAGCTGCGAGCACTCGTAACAACTTCCTACTACTGCAATGTTTCCGCTTATATCTTTTATTTGTAAAGGAGATGTTGCAGTTTCACAGTTTGGTATATAGAAAATTTGTATTGCAGATGATGAGATTTTTTTTTTTGTATTTTCAGCTCAATATTTTCCTGACACAAACCAATGCTTTATTTTAAGAATGTTCGACGACGATCACTAGGCTGATGTTGCGTATTAAATTCAATATACATATGTATATATATATAATATAGGATATATTTAGTGCGAAAATGGTTTTTCTCTACTTAACTTTCATATACATATGTAGGTACCCAGGTACCTTGCAGCACATTAGAAGGTGTTTTTTTTGGCGCACACATAAGGGTTAATTTGTTTTTTCTTTACTTATGTACATAAAAGTTGCTGAATAATACACGACTTGAATTAAATTACAAACAAAAACTGTCTTCTGCCTCCATATAAGCCGAGCGTACTTACGTAGTAGTACAGGCTCAAAATGCAAGTTAAAAAATATATTTATATATCGATGGTAGATACTATCGATAGTTTCATTTTTTTGTGTACTATCGATTATTTTTTTCCGATAGCAATACTATCGACAAAAATTGTCATTAATTAAACAACAGCGTAGCTGACAAGAATTGGTCGGCGGCATATTTTAAATTAATTGTTCGGCAAATAATTTCGGCGCCGATGGATATTTTTAAAACTTAAATATGAAATTAGTCAATAAAGCATGGTACTCTGTTCATCATTTCGTGCGAAATACTATCAAAAGCCCATATAAAAAAAATTGATGCGAAATAAATGCGAACTAATGCTGCTGAAGTTGTACTCTGTTCTTATTGTGAAAAGTTACGAAATGTTTCTGGCAGCATGTTTTTTCAACAAAAAAATGTATATGGCGACATTTTTTTCCAACTGTGAAATAATGTAAGCGGCACTTATTTCGCACGAAATTGAAAAGAAACAGTCAAAAACATATGGTTTTCGTTTACATAAAAGAAACAATGTTGCATACCTAAGGGCAATAAAAACGACAATTTTCTTCTAAATCGCGGCATTGTCACCACTTGCTAATTGTCAACATTTTCAAACGAAATAATTGATGTTGCTCAACAAGTTTCGCAAATTTGAACAGAGTACCATGCTTAAGATTGCAATTTGAACTTTTTCAATATAAGGCGTTAATAAAATAAATTAGTTCAACAAGTGTTAACTAGTGTAAGTGATATATTCAAGAAAAATATGGGCAAAACAGGCTACTTTGCTTTATTTTTGCAATTTGCTGGTGACGCTTTGGTTTTTTGTAAGTAAATTGTTAAGAAAAAGTTTAAAACTTTTGAAAGAATTATTTGTTTGTGTTTACAACTTAGAGCTGCTAAATACAATTAGATGTTGACGGCTCTTTAATTATGGACAGGTATCTGCAAAGAGTGAAAGGTAAGTAATAAAAAATTTTATATTAATGTGCTTATAATTATTAGTCTTTTTACATACGTCGTTGTGATTGAAGATGCTCATATTGACAACGTTGATGGAGACGAGGGTGACAATGAAGTTGATCCGAAAAAAGCTTTTAAAGGAATATCAGAAGTATGATTTTTTTTAAGCCAACAAAAGATTTGCTAAATGCAATTCATATGGCAAAATTTATAAAACGAGCGGGAAATCTTCCAATCTGCTTGACCATCTTAAAAGGGCTCATCCGTGCTATAAAGAAACCAGCAAACCATCAAATATAATTTACACGTTTTTCAGTAAACAGAAACTTACGGCCCTGAAACTGATCGTAAAAAAATAAGGCAGCGCCCTAATGACACTGATTGCTACTGATATACAACCTTTTCGTTTAGTGGAGGATGAAGGTTTTCGCAACTTTGTGAAATATCTGGACCCTCGCTACGTTTTATCTTCAAGGACCACATTGAAAAATGTTATGATGCCAAATTTATATGAAATAGAATATTGTGCCATCACAACTGCCTGCTGGATGTCACGGCCTAATATAGGGTACTTAATAGTTACGTGCCATTTTATAACAAAAGATTTTGTTTTGCGCACCGCGGTATTGGCAACCAAGTAGCTTTTGACGACCACAAATCACAATGCGGAAAATATAGCAATGTCATTGCGCGCTGTATTAGATGAATGGGAAAAGTTGCATCAATTATTACTGATAATGACAGTACAATGATAAAAGCATACGATTTGTTGCAAAAAAAACATTTGACATGTTTCGCTCATACTCTGAATCTTGTAGTGCAAGACAGTTTAAGTCAAGATTGTATAAAAAACATTTTGCTTAAATGTAAAAAGATTTTCCAGTATTTTAAAAGCAGTACTATTGATTATGAAAAATTCAAAGGTGAACAAGGAAGAGACAAGCCATATAGTTTACTACGCAATGGATTTGAATCACAAATACTTTTATATTCCAAGTTCTTTTGGCTACTCCAAAAAGCTCCGGCGCCTTTAACGGCGGACGATATAGAAGTATTAAAAGACCTGAAGGAACTACTTTCACCATTTCATTCAGCAACTATTCAAACATCATCCAGCACAAATGTTACTTTCAGGGGTGTCATAGAAAACGATCTTATTGGAATTGGATTTTGAAACGACAAAAAAATATTGTTGGTGCCATGAAATCCAAGTTATTGGTTTTGTGTTCGAAATTGAATTTTTATCGGTTTTAGGCGTCACAGAAACCAATGGAATCGGTTTTTTATTGGAAATAATCCAAGCAGCAAACAGCTGTCCGTTTATGTTATTGTATACAAATTAAAAAAGCTAAACAGCCATTTTTATTTAATCCTGTTGATATTTTAGAAAAATGTAAGTATGTAAATTGAAATGATTTATTTAAAATAAGCATTTCTTCATAAATTTTTAATCGTTAACAGAGGAAAGCATAAAAAAAACACTCACACCTCCTTAATTATGGAATTTATGGAAAAATATCCATATATTGCGTGGGGATATACAAAGCTTGATATTAGTTTGTATGAGAGCATCAGCGCTGAGAATGAGGCAGAAATGCCGTCAACGTCATCTAAACGGTCACTGTCTCCACTTTTGACAAGACTAGTGAGCGAATAAAAGGAGATTGCTCTAATAACGTAAAATTATTCTTTTTACCTTTTCTAGACGCTCTTCCTCTAATTTCTAAATTTCTTTATTTCGTCAGTTTAATTAACAAAACACAAACTTTTAATATTTTATTTTAATAAAAACATAAATTTTAAATATTTTCAATAAACACAGTTTGTATTTCATAAAAAAAAATTAAATTAAAATGTAAATATTTATACAAACAGAAACAACAGCTGACTCGAACATCGGTTTTATTTGCATTCGAAAATAACAAAACCGACTTGGTTTCATGACACCAAATAAAACCAATATTGGTTTGCAAAACCGACAATCAGTAAAACCGATTTGGATTCTATGACACCCCTGGATATCATTAATTATTCCACTTGTTTCTGGTCTTTTTCAAACGCTTAGCGAGACTAAAAATAATTTAAATAGTCCGGAAGGTCAGCAAATATAAATTTTACTTATTAATAGAGTAAAAAACGACTGCTTCCCTACGAGGAAAGAACAACAACAATTGCAACCTTAATAGACCCCCGTTTTAAGAAAGAAGGTTTCTTATATCCCGGTAATGCAGATAAAGGAGCACAGTTATTGAAAAATGAGTTGAGCAGCATAAAGAAAACTATCTCTTTGCATAATTCAGAACCGTCAACATCGAAAAATATTCAGTGGTCTTACAATTTGTTAAGACCAAAATTAACAGGAAAGTAAAAACACATCAATTAGATGCCATTATATCCCTAAGGCAATATTTTGAAAACGCAAACACTGCAATAGAAAGCGATGCGACATACTGGAAAATAAATATGTGTTTATTCTGTTTAATTGAACAATTTCTCAAGTCATACATTTTCAGAGTATAGAAAACGAAATGTGACTTATAAAATCTTGTGCCTTAAGATTTCTGTGTATACCCTTGACTTCTACCGAGACTGAACGACACGCTACCCCCCCTCGTTATAAAATAAAATAAAACGTATTTATATATTTACACACATTTATTTATTTAATTTTAATGTATTTATTGCAATGCTTTAGCTTTAGTTTGCCCATCAGGAGCATACACATATTAACCTTGAGCTTTGTTAAACGTCATCGCAAACGCTAACCGAACAGGAAATTTTTTTTTTTAAATCGAATGGTAAAGCTGTTGGTAGCATTGGAATGCGTAGCAAAAGTACATCTGTACCTTTATATTTTCCTGTTATAATGGTCGCTTCTACTAAATTATTTCTCAGTTTATTTACTGCAAGTCGAGTGCCATTGGAATGCCGTGGTGATCGATATTACGCAGTAAAATAATTGCCACTCCAATTTTAAGTTGTAGCACATGTGGTGGAAAGCCTGGCACATCGAGTAAATTTAAGAACGTAACAGGAAATTAACGGCATTACGGGTCGCTTGATTGATTTGACGCATTCCAAAGTGATATCCATCTTTTCCATATGGAAAAATAATAGGATACTGAAGCGCATCATATGAGCGATGCATTTCAGTGGGCGAGGTTATGCCCCTTTGTCCACTTACATAGTCAAGAATTTATTATTTCGCAAGAATGTCCTATTGTGAAAATTTAATGACGATCGGTTCAGTAGTTAATACTATATTACGATTTTTATTTTTCCTAAAAAGGGGCGTGGTTCCATGCCCAAAATATGGCTATTTCAATTTTTGGGTTATATGGGCGGTGCCACCCCGGTTGTACAATCAAAACTTCATATAGCCTATTATTCCTTTAAGAGTCACAGTAACATGCTGTGAAAATTTCATCAAAATCGGCTCTGCCGTTTTGGAGTTCATACGTTACATACATACATACATCCTATTTTATATACATATGTATATAGATATAGTTTGTTAAAAAAATAGATTTTGTCTTTCAATTAAAAGGGTAAAGCTAGAAATTGAAATTTTCTTCAAAATGCTTCAAACTCGTGTAAACAACAAAATTTCTTCAAAATTTATTTATTTACTAGTTATTAATAGTTTATTAGTTAGTGCAAAATTTATTTATTTAATAACTATTTAAGAACTATTAAATAAATAAATTTTGCAGAAATGTTGCTGTTATTTTGTTAACAATTGTTTTTGCATACAGCTTTTGGAATTCGATACTATCGATATTTTTATGACAAACTATCGACTGTTACCACTATTGACTATCGAAACTATAGAGTGGTGCGACTATCGATAGTTTTGCAGCTTTATTTTGTAGTTGGTAGCGGGCTGTGTCGAATGCTTAATATTTTACATTTTTTTGGGATCTTTCATTTTTATTATTATTTTAACTAAACTAAACGACTTACAGATCATCAGCTTCTCTTTTTAATAACTTATTGCGTGTTAAATTCTCAAACGTGTTTTTTGCGAATAATTAAAAAATCATACAAAGTATGAAGATGATCGACTTATCTTCACGTTTGTTTGTGTTAATGTGTTGAATCAGAAGGTAAAACAAATCTGGTTCTGATTATTAAACATACCATTTGTTTGTTGATTTCAATAAATATATAATCAAAAAATATCGATAAAATTTTAACACTACATACAAGCAGCATAAATACATACATACATATGTATCTACAAATATGTATACCAAGATTGCCAAATTTTCAAAAATGGAAAGAAATTGCTAAAAACCCAACTAACAGAGCAAATGAATACAAATCGATGTATACATATATGTATATATATATAACCATTTAATTTAGTATTTTCGAAATTTTTGGACATTGCTTTAATCAATAAATATTTGTGTAGCTCTTTTAGGTCTGTCGTTTCACTTTCTGGTCCATGAGTGAACCAAAGTCATAGACAAAAATTTATTAACTATATATATATACCTATATGTATATATATAATAGTTATTCATTTGAACCCATTTTTAATATCAAACATTTCTAATCAACAAATAATTCTTAAGGAAGTAGTACTTACTACTTCTCTCGAGGTCGACCGACATAGCTAGATCTTCTTGGAATATATATCTCTTGGGTCTACAACAAATATTTCAATGTGTTACAAACGGAATGGCAAAGTCAATATGCGCGCCATTTTTTGGGGTGGGTATAAAGGCTAATAAAATACAACAATGTTTGTATGGCTAAATAAAATAAATAAATAGATCTAGATGGTAAATGGCTAAATTCGCAACCTTGGTGTCTTCTATACACTTGTATTTATAAACATAGTATTATGTACTTGTATTCCGTCTAAATGTATTATAGTTTTAACTGTATCTACAAAAAGATAAAAGCTCAATGTTTGCTCGTTTTACTATTGTTTGTTTGGTGTATATCAGGAAAGGAAAATTACGTTTTATTAGCATTTTTTGTAATTTAAAAATGCCGCGAGTTTGTTCGAACAGTGTTGAAAAATGTTTAATGGAATTCATTATGATAACTTATGCCCTTATTCACAAAAAATTAAAGTAGACTTCAAATGTACTTTCAGAAAATTTTGTATGAAAATTTTGTCTAAAAGTACAATTCAAACCTACTTTATTTTTTATGAATACGGCAGTTAACGTTTACAGAACTGTCAAAATTAATTGTTAGGACGGATCTCTTGCAAGGAGATTATAATAATTTTTCAACATAATAAAAGCAAAAGACAAATCTCAAATAAAACCAAAGTTTTCTAAAGGAAGATTCTATGTTTGTAGAGATCATCCCTTAATTTCAGTTAAAATCACGAATCATAAACATTTAAAATACTTAGAAATATTGACAAATTAGCGGTTAGATGTTATAACTAAACATTAATGGTGTTAAATTTGCTTGTAAACACTTAAGAAAAAACAAATTTATTTAATTAAGCTAAATTTTGAATAAGTGCTAAAAGCATTTAGGATATTTTAATGATTTTTAATTTGTATAAAATTAATTTGTATAAAGCATTAAAAACACATTCGAGACAGCAGGCAACACGTCTGCAGTTTGTTGTCCATGCTGATATTTTCGTCGTTGTCAAATTAAACTAATTTCTATTTTTGTTGGCGACAAAACAAAAACAGTGTTGACCATTTCTGTTACAGTTACGATTTCATACCAGTTGTATAGGCGAGGTTTCCGACTAGCTCTTTTTACCTTATATTCTCAGGTGGTTCCAACCCTTCTCGCCTGACGCGTACTATAACAAAAAAAGTATATCACAACAAAAACAAAAACATTCAAACCGGACACAAAAAAAAAATATTCTAACATTGAATCATAGGACTAATCGCGATGCGACAGATGTAAGTCCCATCATATTTTTGCCCACCCAACCTGGTCAAAAAATAAATCCACTAGTAATCAGTTTTCGACTCCAAAACCCACCTGACCTTATTTCCACTTACCGGCTCATCATTGCTCAAACCTTATTAATTTAAGCCATCATTTTTTGTTTACTTTTCTTTTTTCATATTTAAAACATAAATTAATCTATAATTAAAATTCTTATTTGCAATATTACAGTTGTTTTACACTAATAATTCTTAAATTTTATGACGATAATTTAATACTAAAATTCAAACTTAACTATGTATGATGTTTATACACCTAGTTTTTTAATTTTCAATCTAATTTGTTTTACTTAGAGCTCAAACTTATTTAGGTGTATAGACTTATATTCCTTACATTATTATTCGTGCGATTTTTTCATTATTTTTTAATCCTTAAAGGAGCTTCCTGAAGTCTAGATTCTAATGTCAATTTTTTTTTCTTTTTCGCGTCTAAATCTGATTACTAATTTGATTTAAAAAAACTCTATATAACTTAATTTTCACACACATATATACAAACTAAAAATTGATCCCTTCCTTCTTTTGTTGTTATAATCACATAAAACATTCACGTAAAACACAAGTCGCTTTTTTGACTTGACCATCTTCTGACAAAGTGACGTCAATAATACTACCTTTTGGCAAAACGTTCCTAGGATTCGCTTGGTCAACTACCACCACCAAGACTCCAATCGCTAATAGATCGCCTTTTCGTAACACTTAGTTCTACAAGTTAATGTAAGTAAATACTCAGCTACCCATCTTTTCCAAAAATTTTGAGCATACTGCTGCGAACATAACCAGCTTTTTTTTAACAAAACACCGTCATCATCATAAGAGGCAAGAGGCTTTAAACCATTTGAATTGCCTAACAAAATTGGTTTAGTGTGATGGCTTCGTTTTCACTTTCTACTGTAACATACGTTAAAAGAAGTGAGTTGATTATATTTTCAACCTCAGCCATAATGCTTTGTAATGTTTCATTGTTAGGAAATCTTTCTATATTAATGATGTCATCGGCTGGAATCCAAAATACACCGAGAACTTTTTTTCTAAACCGGTGATCATATTAAAACAGATATTACCTGATAATGTATCAGAATTTAGAGCTCTTAAAACGTCATGATCATTTAAGCACCAATTACAGATATTAAAACTATCTTGACTATGAATGAACCGCACATCCCTGGCCAATTTCTGTCTTCCACGTGGTGATTATTTTCATAGCATCCGCTACCAATGGATATTCCCTTTCAAACTTTGACGCAATTAAATTTTTCTTATATTGTGAGATACATGGTGCACATAAGGCGCCAAATATCATAACTTCCATCATGTATGTATACTCCGGTGCTTTTCTTTCATAGCATTCTCGCCATAAGAAACGTGGCAATATTCATTGCGTATATAAATTTGGTGAAACATTTGTTCTATATCTACTAGGGCTGCCAGATAAATTTCGGAAAAAATCGTCAAAATCCCGATAAAAAAAAGAAAAAATCGTCATTTCAAATTTTAAAAATCGTCAAAAAAATCGAATTAAACAACCCATATTTTTAATAGTAGTTTGCAATATTCATTTAAACGAAAACAGAAAAAATCAAGTTTATATTATATAGTTTATACTATAAAAACATCGAAATACATAAAATTAGATTTTATAAATAAGAAATCACAAAAAATATAGTTTTCAAAAAAATTTACGTAATATATTTATAATATATTACACTATTTTACAATTAAATGTCTGAATGTAAGAAATTTTACAAATTACAAAATTTTAAGAGCGAATCAAGTAGATTCATATTGAATCTACTTTCGAAGCACAAAAAATTGCACTCTTCTCTAATTTTTATCGCAAGTTTATCTGCACTAGCTGTAAAAATTTAATATTATTGTAAACAAAGCAAATTATTTTCTTGTTGCTGGAAGTAAAGAAAGTAAATACGTACGAATGTATATTTTTTTCAAATAAGCTAACTAATTTCCACTCACTTTTTTGTCCACTAAAAAAATTATTTTCCACAAATTGTAAATTCGGTTTTTTTTATTCTGTTTGTTTATTAAAAACAACTGTCAAATCGAATCAAGTTTATTAGTCATGTAAACAGCATGATTCATAAACATGATTCAGAAAGCGAAGCAGGTGATTCAAGTCGTCGTGGAAACATAGTATAAAATAGCAAAGTTTTTGTGAAAATTTCGGGTTGAATTTCAAAAGTTGTTTTATATAAAAAATTTAGTTCACGGAATTTAGTATCTAAAATCGCTTTTCATGTTTACCAATAAAATTAGTAACTTCTACTATCCTGACTGATAATATTATTTGGAATTATTATATTCACAACAATTGTCAATAATTCCGAAAACATCACTATTATTTATTTTTGTTCTTGAAATATGTCATTTTCTTCTTTTTATTTATGATATTAAATGAGAAAAATAGTTGTTGTCTCAAAAAAGAGATAATTTGGTACCAAAAACATTAATAAAACAACTAATGATGGAAAATTTAAATAATTCAGAAAATCGTTACTTCCAAAGAAAAAATCGTCACTTTGCTATTTTTGAAACATAAAATCGTCAAAATGACGATAAATCATCAAATCTGGCAGCTAAGATATCACCAAATACAGCGACATGTTTTTGTCGAAATCGAAAAAGGATGGATGGAAGAGAAAATAGCAAATCAGATCCTTTGAGTAGCATACAGTTTAGTGAGACACCGTTTACTTTTGCGGCCGAATCTCATACTATTCTGGTCTTTTTGGATTTATTTTTGTTGAATACCAGAAACATTGGTCATCTGATTAGCGTCTACTTTACCTATACATTTTTACTCCAAATAAAGATAAATAATTCTTTCGAAAATATCAAACAAATCTTTATTTTTCTAAAAGTTTTCTCGAGACAAAGTAATCTTTTCAAACAATTTTCCACAATAATGCTACTTCATAGTGACCGCCACTTCTCTGCCTAGTAAATTTGGTTAATATATCAATTTGTTCAATATATCCAACATTACCAGTCATTTATACTAACTAAAAATGTTTAAATATAAGTACTAAGCTTTTTATCATCTTCACGTTCACATTCATAATAATGAAAATTATATTGGTTTTGATACAAAAGATATCGTTATTCAAACTTTGATTAGGTAGTGACAATTGTTTTACCGTAGATTGAAAATTTAGTTTTATTACTACTAGAAATTAGCAGTGAGACTACTTTGGAATCTTCTTCATTTCGAGACATATTGCCCGCCCATTTCTGACATAAAGATTGTGGGTCACCTATCAAGTTTAATTTGTTTATTATACGCTCATTTGCTAAACTTATTGACAAACCCTTGTCTATAAAAGCAAAGACTTCAACGATTTGGTTATTTTTGCCATAAATAACATACGAGTGTGGTATAATTTTAAACAAAATTTCCCTGCATGCGATACCACTGTGCGCTGCATGCAAATTAGTTGCATTGTTTTTATTTTCATTTCTTTTGTTTTTCTCTCATCTGCTTTATTTATTACTTTTTCATCATCGGCAGATCTATGTAATAGTGTGTTGTGTTTTATGCTCTATAGAGTATACTGTTCTATGGTTTTCTTAGAATGAATCTTTATTCAACAAAATCATAAAAGTGTACAATTAATTCAGGGTTGAACTTTTAGGTAATATCGTTAATTTAAAACAAGTAAGAGTGCAATATTTGGCTGTGCCGAATCTTAAATACCCTAAACGTAATAAAAAATACAAAAACTAACCTGGTTATAGGACTAGAATATCCTTATTCTGTATTTTTATTCAGTTTTAGTGTAAATTTAATTATTATTTTATATATTGTTTGAAAGACAATTTTACGACCAACATAATTTATGTTAAATATTTTGAAATTTTATCTAATTTTCACCAATATGTTTTGACCCGAATTTATTTGTTTTTTTTGGAAATGGTTCTTATATGGCAGCTATGACAAATTATGGGCCGATCTTCATAATTTTGGAACAGTTATTTTCATGCATATGAGGATATTTCACGTCGAATTTCAACATAATAACGGTATATTTAATATATATATTTGTATTAACGTTGATTTCGGAAGTGGACCTTATATGGGGGACATAGTCAAATATGGACCGATATTCTCAAAATCTAGCAATTTGATTTAGGCATATATGTAAATGATCCGTGTAAAATTTTGGATTGGTACCCTTATTTATAAGAGATTTATGAGTATTAAAGTGATTTTCGGAAAAGGGCTTTATATGGGGCATACGGTTAAAAATAGACCGAAATTCACAAAGTTTAGTGGGATGATTTTTGTATATATGTAAATGATCTGTGCAAAGTTTTCAGTCGGTACCGATATTTATACAATATATATAGGGATAAATGTCTTTTTCAGATGTGCTCCTTGTATGGGAGCTACGACCAATTCTGGGCCGAGCACCATAAAATTTAGTACAACAATTTATTTGCCTATAAAGATTATTCATGTCAAATTTTGGTAGTGGACTTTATATGGGGGCTATGGTCAAACATGGCCCGAACAAAAAAACTTATTTTTGTTGAATTTTGTCTTGATATTCCAATTTTATAGGCACTCACATATGTATAAATGAGCAATATTTCGGGAAGATTTTTGTATGGGGGCTATGAGAAATCATGGACCGATTCATACTATTTTCCGCACACTTTCTTCTCTTATTATGAAAACAACGTATACAAAATTTCATGGCATTATCTGCAATATATTTCAAAATATTGCAATAAAATGGACAAAAAATATCAAATTTTTATGGAGGTTGTCTCACATATCGGTCCATAACTCTGGTTGGCCTGAACCGATTTTGCTGATTTCAAATAGCAAACTTCTCGAAAGCATGTCTGATTGAATTGTTGAAGATTTGGATCTCGAAGATATCTGGGGACTTCAGAAAACTGATTTCAACATCCAGACAGACGGACATGGCTTAATCGACTCCGCTATCTATAAGGATCCAAAATATATATATTTTATAGGGTCGGAAAATTATATTGTGGAAATTACAAACGGAATGACAAATTTATATATACCCTTCTCATGAAGGTGAAGGGTATAAAAATTAATTTATAAGAATCCCGCTTGGAAATATAGAATAAAAATCCAAATACATAGATATCTAAATATGAAAAGTAGGCGATAAGTAATAACAAAAATTATACAAACGGCGCTAACATTGGCGCATATTCAGAAATGATATCTAAGGGTAAACTTTTTTAAGTACCAACTTAAGTTATTCTTAGTTGATTACTTCCAGCACAAAAAGTTACAACTTAATTATGGGTAAAGCTGTAACTAAATGTCAACTAACAAAAAAATTTAAAGAACATCTGATTGATTTTATTTCTTTTGTCGATGATGTTAACATATTTGGGCACCAATTTTTTAAATGTAGTTTTTTCATCTGGCGACCAATTTGAGTCTCTCTAAAATACACAAAGCAGTAAATACATATTTTTTTCTAACAATAATAATAAACTTATCTTATTTTCTTTTTTAATTGTGTCCATTTCGACCAAAAAAATCACAAGAAAAAAGAAAACAATCTAGAGATGTGTTTTTCGTCAACAAAAATCTACTAAATGCAGTGTTGCATTTCTTGTAAAAGCTTTTAGCAGTTGCTAAGTTAGTTATGATTTGTGAATAAGATCTTTAACGATTTATGAACTATTTTTTAGTTTCTGTTTAATAAGTTTCGATTTCTGAATATGCGCCATTGCTTTTATTCGAAATGTTTCTCATCAAACCACTTTGAGAATTTGCCGAGCAAATAGTTTAAGTGATTTTAATGGTTTTTAAAGGCAAACAATGCATAAATATGAACAATTATTACTAAATTATTCTCAAATATGAGCTTGTTTGAAATCAAACTTTGTTTTATTATTTATTTTATTTGGTTTTAGTAATATTTGAATTGCTTTTTAATTGTGTTCTTAACAATGCTAATGACCAAGAAACAATTTTTTTAATATAATGTGAAATTTTACAACTGTAAAATTAAAAATTGTAGCAATATATTTCAAAAAATATTTAGAAACACTATTTTATGTGGATAGTTTTCAATCATTTAAGTTTTGGTCTGCATGGAGCAGACAAGTAATTCAAGGGCTCAGAAACTTCTCATGTTTAAAGTTCGGTAAGTATGAACTTTAAATTCTTGTTAATAATATCTTTGAGTTGTCCGTCTCATCTTTGGAAGTGTTCTAAATAAATGGTAAGTACGATTAAGATAAATACTGACAACCTGACAATTACAATTGAAATTTGTTATATTTTCCCATATTTGGAAAAATGTTGATATACAAAATAAAAATATACATATGTATGTATAACAATAATGATTAATGAGTATAACAATGATAACGTAAGAGCATTTTCTAAAGAAAAATAAGTAAAAAAGTATAGTCAGTCAAGCGCAACCATATAATACCCTACACCCAGTATATATGTAAAACAGTATTTCAAAAATGTATGGGAGCTAATATATTGTGTCTTCTGTGAATATAAATATTTGTTATGTTAAATTTTATCTCGATATAAACATTTTGAAAGATTTATACGTGTTAAAGTGATTTTCGAAGAGGATCTTATATGAGAGCTTTGACTAATTATGGTCCGACCATTGTACAATTTAGTGTCAGGATATCTGTATATGTGAAACTTATTTGTTTTTAATTTTATTTGGCTACCAACTTATTAAAGAAATGTATGGTCGTTAAAGTGATTTTGGGAAGTGGGCTTTATATGGGAGCTATGACTAATAATGGATCGATAATCATAAAATTGGGCCCAATGATATTTGTGTTGAATACTATTTGGATACAAAACTTTTAAGAGAGTTATGCTCTTTAAAGGGATTTTCGGTAGTGGGCCTTATATGGAAGCTATAGCCAATTGTGGACCGATCTACACAAAATTTGTAGGTATGATTATGCTTCATGTATGACTTATTAGTGGTGAAATTTGTTTGAATTTGTGCATAAATCATACATTTATGACCGATAAACTATTATTTCGGGAGGACATTTGTGTGGGGGCTAGGTGAAATAATGAACCGATTTCAACCAACATCAATCCCAACCTTCCTTGGGCCGAAAAATTATAATGCACCAAATTTTATGAAAATAGCTTCACAATTGTGACCTGTACTCTGCGCACAAGCTTTACGTGGACATGCAGTCAGCCAGACGGACATCGTTAAATCGACTTTATGGTGTGTATGGACTAATATTACAAACATCTGCACAAATCCAATATACTCTCCCCACTATGGTAGAGTAGGGTATAATCAAAGCTTTTTGTTTATAAAATATAGATTTTTTAATTGCACAAAATATCAGAAGCAATTAAAACAAGTAAGAGTTTATATTCGGCTGAGCCGAATCTTATATACCCATCACCTACTATAGGGCGAACTTCATAAAATATTGTACAGTAATTTCTAATTATTTTAGGTTTGTTTTAGTTGAATTTCATCTCAATAACGACATTTACAAAAATTTTATGTATATGGGTCAGTTTCAAAAAAATGCAATTTTTGTGTCCCCGCACTTTACACTACTATTTTAGGTAAAAAAAAAACAAAAATGTGAGAGTGATCAGCAAGGAATTTTGTAACAAAAAAAAAACGTAATTTTCAAATTTGTATGTTTGTTTTTTTGTTTATTCAGAATGGTGTTTTGATTCTCCATCTGACTGCTTCCATACAAAAGCATGTGTCCCCCGTTAGAATTTTTAGTAACCAAAATAAAATAAAATCGAGAAAAAAGTAAATATGCAACATTTAATAACAGATTTCGAATTATTGCGTTTCTTTCTTGTGTTTTGATTTGTTATGCAAAGAAATGCAATTTGCATTGAGCGTAACTTTTTTATAAATCAAGTAATATTACTAGTTTTCAATTTCAAGTTTAAATAAAGTAAAAAACATAAGGAAAGTACAAACTTTAATTTTACAAAAGTGAAAAAGCGAAAAAAAACTATTAAAAAAGTGTGCATGTGCGTAGTTTTTGTGAAAACCATGGTAAGAGCGCCATAAAATTTCATGAGCGTCATGCTAATTTTTTTAAAAATGAATATTAAATGTAAAAAATTGAAGTTGACAATCATTGTTTACATGGTTTCAACTCATTTTTTTTATAATTTGTGAATTTGAGAAATTAATTCCCTACGAAAAAAAACCAAAATAGGCAAATATTTCATGAGCATCACTTTTGAAATATATTGTTTCAGAACTTAAAATGCTTAACTTTATTTTATTTTTAATTTTCAAGCAAATTTTCAAGAAAAAGCACGGATATATCGAGAAAAAATAAAGCTCGATAAAGCGGGTAATGACGAATATAAAAGAAAGAGGAAAGAAAGGTATAATCGTGGTATATTTGAGTTTAAGAGATTTACTTTAACAAACTCAAAATTAAGTACCAAAGAGACCTAGAAGACTGATTTTGAATTTTTGAAACGTCAACTCTGTATACTCTGTTGTTATTCGCGGAAGTGGAATTTGTATGGGAGCTATTCTCAATTATGGACCAACTTTCACAAAAGTCAATAGTATAATTTTTACATACTTATAACTGATCTGTGTAAAATTTCAGTTCGATATGGATGTTTATATAGGTTAATGAGTTTTCGGTAGTCCTCATAAGGACCTATTGCGGGCCAATCGTCATGAAATTCTGTACGACAATTTATACGTACATGCGAATTATTTTTGTTTAATTTCAACGTAATTATGATTTTTTAAATATGGCCCGATCATCATTAAATTGGATTTGAATACATATTTCTATATATGTATGGACAATTTGTACCGAATTTAAACTTGATGCTGATGCTTTTAAAAGATTTATGCGCATTCAAGTGATTTCCGGAAATGAACTTTATATGAGGGCTATGGCCAAATATGGACCGATTATTATGAAATTTCGTACGACAGTTTATATGTGTCTACGGTTTACGTGTGTTAAAATTCGACTTGTTAGTGATTTTTATAAAAGATTTATGTGGTTTTCGGAAGTGGTCTTTGTATGGGGCTATGGGCAAAATATGGACCGATGCAAACAAAATATCGTTTTGAGATTTCACTTTGCATGAAACTTATTATTGTAGAATTTTTTATAGATTCGGCTTTTCTAGACATTTATGTATAAAAAAGCCATATTCCGGGAAGATATTTGTATGAGGGCTATGAAAAATCGTGGATAGATTCCTACCATTTTATACAGGCCTTGCCGTTCTATAATAAAAATGAAGTGTGCAGAATTTCATGGTATTATCAGCATTATATTTGATATTTTCCTTCTGGACCGATTTTGCCCATTTTCAATACCAGACATTTCGGTAGATCAAAGAATGCTTGGTAAAAATTTCATTGTTCTATGTCTCTATCGTAATTTCAACAGACGGCGGACATGGCTAGAATCACTAAGAATCTTATAAGGACCCAGAATATACAGACTTTATGATTCTACGACCATTATTTCGATGTGTTACAAACGGAATAGCAAACGTAATATACCCCCAATCTTTTTGGTATTAGGTATAACATATAAAAATAGGCGGTCAAGCGCGATAATATAATAGCCTACAACAAGTATACGAGTATGAGCAAAAACTGTAAATGAATAAATAAAGGAAAGTATGCTAAAAACAACATTATGTATTTAACAAAATAACTATTTCGAATGGTAGTATCCAAATTATATTCAACACAAATAACCCAGCAAAAACTTACTTACAAATTAATTTAAAAAGTATACTTTTCCTATTACGATATTAATAGAAAATTTTTAAACAGCCCTGCAGGAGGATAAGCGTTAATTGTCTTTAAGCTACTGGTACGATTACTAGTACAGCAAGCACTAGTTCAAAAGGTGATAGCACATATATAGAAAAGTACTAGTACTTCAAGTAGTTCATTTGTAGATTGATTTGACTTGTAGAATTTCATATTACTTTTTGATGATGTTTTAACGCGAATTGCTAATTCGCATTTTTTTTTTTATTTTATTTTTAATTGTTACAACAATTTTTAAACAATTTCAAATTTGAAACAAAGAACAGTATGCTGTGTACTGCACCGCCGCTGGAAATTATTAGAAGACTTTGCCACCTGCATGCCAGTTTATTTATTTGTACATTTAAAAAAATTAAATAAAATTAAAAAGTAATTTAAAATTTTTTAAACGTGGTTTTTGTTTAATATTGATATTTATATATTTATATTTATTGCTCCAAGAGCCATAAATTAGTAAGCGCAAAACAAACAAAAATATTAAAATGAGTAACAAAAATAGATATTTTAAAAGAAATTTAAAAAAACAAATTACTGTGTATAAAAATAGAGTACTGTGTAATAAAAATCATCAAAAAAAAAATTAGATTTTGTGAAGAAATTATAAATCGACCTGAACTATACTTAGAAGAAGAAATAAGTGATGAAAATAACCGACCGACGAAAGATTGCGAATTATCAAATCAATCTTTGAAAGAATAGTTGAAGATATGGTTTATACAGAATAAACCCACAAGAAGTTGCGCCGAAAACTTGTTGTCAAATTTGTCTGAGGAAGGCATGGATGTTCCGATATCTTTCGAAGGGGTGCTTGGAAAAACGAACAAAATTGAAATCCGAAGTGTTTCACCAGGCAGTTTCCACTATTTAGGAATAGAGAAGCAGCTTCAAAAAGTCAAAAATGTTTTAAAGAATTATTCCTCTGTCGGACTTCAAATCAATGTTGGATGGTATTCTATTATTTAAAAGTTCAAAAAACGCAACTCTGGCCAATCCTTATATGCAGTTTTAATTTAATAACAAAAAAAAAATACATACTTACATATTTATATAATTACTTAAAGTAAATTTAAGCTTTAATAATTAAAAATCAAACAAAAAATTTATATTTTTATTTTATTATTAGACAGGCAACGTTTACTTCAGCTATTCTCTTTATTCTATTTTACGCATCGCATTCGTGTGTGATACACGTTTTAAAATTTGTATTTTTATTATAATTCTTTCCTTTTTTTAAACTTCAGATTGAAATGCATGAAAATCAAAACGAAAAGGAATTGTCCATTTCCTTTTATAAACTAAGAATTTATGAACCAAAATTGCTTGTGAAGACAAAGACTTAACAAATTTCATTGGGTTTAATAAAACCAACAATTTTAGGGATTTTTTTATATGTCAACCAGTTCTTAATGCAGAACTAATTGTACTAGTATCCGACTAGAAGAAATGGCACTAGCATCCACCTAGAATCAATTGTACTAGTTTTCATCTAGTACCATAGTACTAGTTCTTAATGTAGGACTGATTATACTAGTATCCACCTAGAATCAATTATAATAATACTCATCTAGTACTAATAGTACTAGTATCGGCCTAGTGTCCATTTAGTACCAATGGTACTAGTAGTTTTCCTAACACACTCAATGTTAATTTGAGCATTAAGATGGTTTAGGAAAGGTTACAGTTGGGAACTAGTACTAGTGATTTTTGTACTAGTACAAAACTACTTTTATACTAGTTCGATCACCTGGAGGGAGACTACTTACACATCTACTAGATAAAGTACTTATTTTTGTTTGAGTATCCGTTAATAATTTTGCCACTTTCAACCAAAATATTAATAATAATACGGTATAAAACTTAAAATTTTATGAAAACATGTAGTTGTATGCTGATTACAACATAATATTATGGAATAAATAAACAAACATTACAAATTCTAAGGAAACTTATTGCAAAATGATACTAATATGATTTTATAATAATAAAATATTGTTTTGTACCTATTACATACATATAAAGTAAAACCAAAAGTGGCATTCTGGAAGTCATTAAAATTAAGAATGTAAGTAAAGTTTTTGCTGGGAAGTTCCATATACATATACAAAAGTCATGTGAATTAATTTTAGAACTATCGGTCCATAATTAGTCATGGGAGCTATGAGAAACTTTTCTGAAAATCACTTTAACATGCCTAAATCTTTTGCAAGTGTTGCTGTCGAGACAAAATTTATGCAAATACTTTGTATACGAGTATGCACAAAAGTCGTGTTACTAGCAACACCCTATACTCTCGTACATACTCGTATAGGCATTTCAATCGTTGTAACTATTAGAGTGGATTTAAAAACGTTCCAATAACGGAACGAAAAATTTTATTATCCATCCCTGCCTCACATGCTTTTTTTATAGTACAATAGTATAATAGTAAGCAAACAAAATAAAACAGTTTTCTTAAGGTCATTGGAGAAAAAATATAAACAAAAAATCTAACTGCATCTAAGATTTCTTTCAATCAGTTTGAAAAATGACTCCTGCAGCATGAGTGTAATGAGAAGGTTACATTTTTGTGTTTGTTCGGATTGCTTATCTTAGATTTTAGGTAGATTAACGTAACGCTAAGGGGAACTGATGTAATAAGTACAATTAAAATCTAAAATCTTTAAACATAATTTATATTATATTATTATGTATATATGTACATACCAGGTTGTGTCACCGGCAATTCTGTTTTGTTCTCAGATCCATAATATAACAAGTTATCCAGTTTTGAGTATCTTGTTTGTATAAAAAACTCGAAATTGTTTTGTTTTTTTTTCAACAGCGAATTTTCAAGCCACATGAATGTAATCGCAAACAAGTATAGTATGTAATCGGATTTGAGTGTATAACTGACACTAGAAACATTCTAATCAATAATAACTTGGCACATTAGTAATTAACGATAATTTAAACTTAACGTTCACATCAAAAGTTCACTTTACTTTGCTTCACTTTACTTAACAAACGTTTCTAACAATCGCGTCGCGCACTTGTTCATAAACTGAAAACTGAATGTCATTGTATTCAGTCAAAATGTATTCATTTTAATAAATATGTTTTAAATAATAAAATGTATACAGATACAATATACTACATACCTACATACATACATATTTTTATATTATATTTTGTTGGTTTATAATATATGTATACATAGTAGGTATCATATGTATAATATGTATTAACAATTATATTTTTCACTTGAATTTGTTTGTTTAGTTAAATGCGATATTTTACTCGTACTTGAATTGTGTGAACGCGGTTTAACATTATGAAAGACTGTAGAGAAATAAACAAGTGCTGGAGTAGGAGCCACAAGTTAAGTAAATATTCGGCCGTTGGCAATAACAACACATACACAGATGTACTTATATATATTCAAAACGAGAGAACGTTCGTTAATTCACCGAGAGCAATAACCGAAGAGACAGGTGGTAAACAGTAATCTTGAAGTGAAAATATGAGTATGACAGATAAAAATACTAAAAGTAAAATATGAAGATGCCAGATCTGTTTGAATCTTATTTTACACCAACAAGAAGGTGGGGTTCCTGTGTATATTAATTCAGTCATTCATTGTAACGCATTGAACATTTGTTCGTAGACTCAAACAAGCCCCTTTACGATTGTCCATATTTCTGTTGAAAGTACAATAGGTAGTAGGGGCAGATGTAGATATGTTTGCTATTAATATTAAAAATATGTAGGTATACAAAATTGCATTTTTTAAGAATCCTGTTATTCCTGGTTTATCAATAAATTCATTGGCTCTCCTTAGAGTTATTTGAATGATTAATGTTAGTATATCGCTTGCTTGCAGCGATTTCAAGTATATACTCGTACAAGCAAAGCGCATGAGGAATGGTCAAAAAGCTCTAGATGTTATAATATTAAACGTTTAATTGTACATTTTGAACCCATACAGTATATATAAGAACAAAAAATTTATTGTTTAAATTTTTTATTTAATATTAACTGCAGCTGCATACTTTTAAATAGAAACGTACAAAAATATAAATATATATAAAAAAATGATTACCGATTGTAAAATATAACCTCTAGTACATAATGCGTACTTATTTTCAAAAGGCGCACAGTGGTTTAGAAACAGTTTATTGTGGAAATAATTCGTTATCACGGGAGCTATTACAAATTTCGCAACGAAATTTCATGTTTTCGAGTTGATTTACAGTTTCTTTCGGCATCGTAGGCGGAAAATTTTTTTAAATCGCCAAAATTCCATTTATTATCCAAATGAGCTGAAATTTAAATTATAAACAGTCCTTGAGAAGGTCTAAAAGTTCCATATTTGTATAACCCTATTGTTACTTACATACACATAAAGTTTTTGGGTTGTTTTTATTTAACGTTTGATAGCAAAAACACTTTCTTTGTATTTATGTCACATATAGGGCTATACAAATATGGAACTTTTTAGATGATCGGTGATTTGCGTTTTTAGAATTTTTAGTTAAACCTTCAGCTCATTCGGATCATGGATTTTTGGCGATTTTTTTAAAAAATGTGTGACCCTAGATTACTTTGAGTTACGTTTCTAAACTATGTGAGGCGCTAGAAGAACTAAATAGAAAAACAAAAAGGAGCTATTTTGGAGTTTTTTAATGCATTATATGAGAATTTGCGCGCTTTTAAGTGGTCAAAAGCGATGCAACTAGCACGAAAAGAGCTGAATTGGTATCACTATTTCCTTGTGATTACTATGCATTTGCAAAATGGTTTATTATGTTTTTATACTGAAATAAATATACTTGCTACTGTTAATAAAATTTTGATTATTTTACTAATTGTTCGACCTTTATATGTTTATTAAAAATTATTTTGTTTTGAGTTTAAGGTCAATTTTTTTTTTATTTATTAAAATATTTCGCTACAACAATGTGGAGCATATTCAGGGAAAATAAAAGTTTATTAACAAATTCACAAAATAACCTTAGAAATATTTTTCAATATAAGAGAATTGTCAGAATGAAAAATTTTTAAATATTACAAAAAAGAAATATAAAAAAATAATTTAGTTTCCTTTTCCGTTTTTATATTTAATTTCATTCCTTTCGCAATCAATTTTTTTAATTCATTTCTATCTCATTATCAAATTTAATCTTCAATTTTGGATCATCGCTTAATATGCAATCACTTTTTGATATCCTTTTGAGCATAAAAAAGTCCACCTATTACATTAACCGGATTTAAAATGACAACTATTTGTTAAAGTAAAAGCACTTTACAATAGTATTCTTGATTATTCGAACTATTAGCCTGAATAAAAAAAACTTTTCTCGTAAAACAAATTCTTCATCTGCAATCTGTTGAGCTTTTAAATTAATTAAAGCTTTTTACAGGAATTTCTAATTCCAAAAACACATCAAATAGTGCGTTCGAGTTTGGTAATCCAAAATTCATTTTTATTCGTTCACCTTCATTTCTTGAACATAATTTTGTAAAATTTTAATTTTTGTTGGTTTGTTTGTTAATACTTTTAAAATGTTTCTGACCTTTTCAATTAGTTATTTAATGCAGAATCTGTCAGTAGATCTCTTTTTTACCTTGGTAAAAAATGCAAAAGAAGTATTGATTAATGCTAATTGTAGATGTTTTGTATTTGTGTATGTCAAATTGTGTACGTCAGATAAAAACAATTAAACTTCCCTGGATCTTTTATACAAATACTAATTTTCGGATTTATTAATCCCACTTAAAAATATCGATGTTGTCTTGTCATTTATGACCGAAATTTCAACTATCTGATATATTGAGACAACATCTGAGTCTCTAATGAAAACTGAAGAAATTAAAATGGAATCAACAATTGTCAAAACATAGGTTTGTATTTATGTGCATATATGCTCGATAACAAAATATGTACTTTTTTATATGAAGAATAAATAATGCCTATTTATTTTTATTATCCTGGAAAGGTGTGGTATCTTATTGTTCTCATTTTTTATTTTATTTTTTTGTTTGTTTTTGTTTAAAAAATTATTCATAAAAAATAAAATTGTTATGTAAAGGGTGATTTTTGAAAAGCTATAGGAAAGTTTTTCAAAAAAAAAAAAACACATAAAATTAAGAAAAATGCATGAAATCTTTATTTGAATCGATAGTACGGTCCATATAATTTAATGTTTGAAGATTATTTCGTGCAAATGTTGACCTTGACTACGCCTTAAATGCTCCATCCGCTTAGTCCAATTTTGGCATACTCTTTCCAACATTTCGGCCGGTATCTCACACTTTTTCAGGTGCACAATCTACACTCTCAATAACATCTATTATAAAATACTGTAAATACAATTGTTTCATATTCTCATATTTTGGCACCATTTTTTTGTCCATTATATTTTCCCTAAACATAACAATAATATTTCAAATTTATGAATAACTTTTTAAACAAAACAAAAAAAAGAAAAAGCTAAGATACTAAAACTTTCCAGGATAACAAAAATAAATAAGCATTATATTCAATAATCATTCCTTGTTAGATAGAGTTCCAAAATTACAAACTTCAAATGCATATAAAAAAATCTCACACTGAACTAAAGAAAACCCCTTGAAGGTTTTGTTGTGGTTACTATCTTTCATTTCCATTTTGTTTGTGGCACTGTGTAAGTAATTATTTTTTTTACATTACATTTATTTCAACAATATTTTTAAAGTTTATATAAATAAATTGAATGAAATATGAGTTCAAGTAGAATTGAAAATGTTATCAAGCAAATTAGACCAACATAAATTAATTTCTAATTATTAAGGAGTTTCCTTCAGGCTAATTTGGTCAAATGTTTGTTTCCAAACGTAAATAAAAAACTTGTTCGATTTTTATTTTTTATTTTATTTACCCAACGTTTCGTTAGTTTTATTCTAACTTCTTCAGGGGCCTTGTTCTAAATAATAGCTTTGATGTTTTTTATCATTGGATATTAATTTTTATTATTAATTAGTTACTAAAATACTAAAAAACGGGACATCACGAACAGAATTTTGGTATAAATAATCAAATAATTAATAAAAATATAATATACAATACACGACCACAAAACTTAAGTCAAGTTTAACTTAAAGCTAATATCACAGAACTTGACTTAAGTTTTGTGGTCGTGTATGTATTGCAAGAGGCATATCTATAAAAAATATTTTATATTTTTGAATTTTACCATATGCACCATTTTCATTTTTTTCCTATTTATTTTTATTCACGATAGGGGTTAATAAGCAAAAATTTTGCAATACAAACTAAAATAATAATATTATTACAACAGCATCGCTGGTTGAGGTGAATGTTGGTGTTCAACTAAATAAAAAGTTGAGAGTGATAAGTTCCCAAATAATAAAACTACAACAATATACTGTAAAACAACAAACGACAATAATATTACAACAACAATAACATAATACTCGACAATAACTTAAATCTCCGTGTTTATTTAAAACATTAACATTCAATATAACTAAATCAAATTAACAACATTAACATAATACTCGGCAATAACTAAAATCTGTGTTGAGTTAAAAAACATAAACATTCTTTAAAACTAAATCAAATTTGTAACTCATTCCTAAATTAAAAACTCGACACTTTCATACATACTAAAGCAAGTATTAATCTCATATTGGCTTTCTCATCATTACAACAACAAACCTAAAAATAACTAAACAACAAATACAGTGGTTTTCGGAAGTAGAATTTATATCGGTATATAAATGGACTACATATATACATACATATATGTACATATGGAATTCCAAAATCTTTTTCGTGAGCTATAAGATTTGCGAAGCTATTTTTGTTTTTAAAATGTTGACGAGCTTCATCCAAACGTAGTATAGTAATTTAGAATTATCTTCTGGTCATCGGATATGATTGCCATACTTTTGTGTTCCAGTTTTTTTCATATTCTATGTAGTAAATAACAACTGTGAATATAGTTAATATAATGAATATAATTTAAGGCAATCACGGTAATCGTGCAAATCTTCTGAGGAATTATCTGTCAAATAGTTTCATGGTAAATGCAAACGCATACTGTGTGTGTACCGCTGCTTCCTGCCAAAACGCAATGCGTTGGCCTCAGTTGGGTAAATTTTGTAAATCCAATTTTGACGTTCTCGTGTTCAGATTGAAATGTTGCATATAACTGGTTCAGGTTACAGAGAACCATTTGGACTTTCTGGCCATCGATTCGAACAGACACCCAGTTTTTCATTCCTGGCATCATTTGGCTCATATCATCTCGCTGATAAAATTGAGTTACTAGAGCTTCAGTTTCGCAACTAAAGTTTTTCCCTTCTTCTCGTTTGGAAGTGTGTGAATCCCATGCTCAGCAACCAAGTTTTTAACAATTCTTGCTTTTCGTTGAAACGTTCCAAATTCGGTCATTATTTTTGAACATCTCCATGACGATGGGGCAAGAGTAAGAAGTTCAATTCTTTCACATCTACTCTGTGACGGTTTGTACTTCTTTTTTATTTGTTCAAAAACTTCTACTGCATCGTTGTGATGTTGATTTTAGCACTCATTATTAGGTCTTATAGGTTTTACTGAAAAGTTAGAACAATCTCCTGCAGAATGTCATTATTTTCAGAATTCATTTTGTTCTCATCTATGCCCAACTTCCCATCATTTTTCTGCACGATCCACAAATTAGCAAACGTTTTGAAAGTGTTGGGATTTTTTTTAATAAGTTTTCTTTTTTTTAAGGGAATACAACTTCTACCTCTCCACCCACATTTTAAAGTCAAGTGTCATAAAATTTCAAAGAATGGCTTTCCACTTGATTCAAAAAGGGTCTCAGGGGTAACTGTTACTTTGATAATAAAAATTTCATTCAATATTACGTGCGCTCTAAACTACCTATAGAATTTGAAAATCGCAGGTAGAAATTAATAGCGGTTGGTCTCGCACAGCACCATTTCACGGGCGTTTCTAGGCTGTTGTTGGAGTTTTTATTTTTATCGTTTTAATAAAACTTACACACAAATAGGAACAAAAAGAAAATGCATATGGTAAAAATTGAAACACTTTCTTCTTTGAGTTGCAAATTTTCTTAAAGGAAATGGTGTAAAGTTTCTTTTGAGGAAAAATAAAAAAAAACTCCATTTAAAAAAAAAATGGGGGAAAATGATACATGTGCCAAATATTGAAAAATCTTATTCTTGAGTTAAAAAATATTTTTTTGATAGATATCTCACTCGCATCACATTAAGCGATTATGAAGGCCTAAAAGGAAATTGTATAAGCTTTCTTTTGAGAAAAAAAGGGCCCATTTAAAAAAAATAAAAAAAAAATTATTTTTAAAAAATTTTAATTTTTAAAATTTAAAAAAATAAAAAAATTTTAAAAAATTATTTTTGGAATGATTGAAGAAATATGTAGCTATCTAAAGTCTAATAGGTGAAAAGTTACACTCATTTAAAAAAAACTCTCTAATAGTACTAACCTTGTTTTCATCCAAATCGGAAGACATCGATTTTAAAAGTTGGGTCACTTGAGACGAAATTGCCCATTTACATATGTTGACATATATATGTATGTACATATATGGTCAAATATGGATAGATTCAAACAATCTACCGTTTTGTGATTTCTCTTTACATAAAACTTATTTTTACTGAATTTAATATGAATATTACTTTATTTATTTATGTACCATAGAGCCAAATTCCGATATTTGACGGGACTAAGAACCTTTTGGTTCTACGACGAATATTTCAAAAGCCAGTCAAATCCGTCGAAATCATTGGAATTCGTGGTATCATCATAGTTTCTCCTTTATACATATTTGCAGTTGATGATTGTGGATTCGATTAAATTTGCGATAGTTTTTTAAGGGCCATTATTAAACTTGCCTCTTATGTTCTTAATAGTAAAATGTAACTTTAATTAAAGTGAGGAATAAAGTGACCTTTAAAATTTTTCGTTATTACAACTTCCTTGTAAAATAAAATAATTTTTTTCTAAAATATGGCAATATTTGTTTGTGAAAAAAATTCAAATTTAACAGTCTACTTTGAGGCTGACTGTATTCAAAAATATTCTCCAGGTTATTAACCTATTAACCGCCAAAATAAACCAGAAGTGACAATTAAAGTTAATTTTTTTATTCATTGTGCATAAAATTAACATAAAAGTATAAAAAATTTAAGAAAAATTATAAGTGGGTGAAGTAGGGTGGGTGTACTCAACGGAGTACAGCGGTGATTTATATGTGAAAATTTTCAAAGCAATTTTTTTCAATGCATAATGTTTTTAAACATTTCTTGCATTGCCAACGAACACTTGCATGACATAAAACACATCTTAATTGTTTTTCTAACTTTTCGGGATAGTGACCTGTACCATCTTGAGGTAATCTTGGTATCAATGACGATGAAAGTCGAGCTTTATTTTGCATGTTTGGCGTAAGTAGTACCTTGCAATGGAACGTCGGAATAAAAGTTGAAACTTTGATATTCCGTGTGTACAATATAAAAATATTTTACTACAAAACCATAAACCATGCAAATACATAAATTGCAATTTGAAAATCCACAAACAGACAGAATTAATAACAAATAAAATTAAACAAGTAAGAAAGTATAGTCGGTCAAGCCCGACCATATAATACCCTATACCCAGTATATGTATAAAACAGTTTTTCAGAAATAGGTATTATATGGGAGATATCACCTATTGTGGACCGATCATCCAAAAATTTAGTGTCATGATGTCTGTGAATATAAATATTATATGTGTTAAACTTTTCTCGATATAAAAACATACTTGTAAAAGATTTATGAAGCATAAATTGAATTACTGAGAGGGTCTTATATGGGAGTTTCGACTAATTATGGACCGACCATTATAAAATTAGGTCTGTATATAAGAAACTTATTTGTGTCAAATTTTATTTGGATACCAACATTTTTAAGAAATTTACGGTCGATAAAGTGAATTTCGAAAGTGGGCCTTATATGGGAGCTACGACTTATTATGGACCGATCATAATAAAATTGGAGCGTACTATTTGTATACATATGAAATATATTTGCGTTAAATATTATTTGGATACAAGAATTTTTGAAAGAGTTATGGTCTTTAAAGTGTTTTTCGGAAGTGGGCCTTATATGGGAGCCTTATATGGAGTACACCACCATAGTGGGGGAGGGTATATTGGATTTGTGCTGATGTTTGTAACGCCCAGAAATATTGGTCCAACACCCACCTTCTCTCAAAAATGTTGGTAAAATAACGTATAGAGTTATTTTTAATCTTGTATAATATAAATTGTCTTGAGAAGAACAATATAAATTGTCTTGAGAAGAACATTTTAAGTATACAAGAGATTAATTATAGGCACTTGGGGATAAGTACATATAATTGTGGGTGTAAAAGAGAAAAAGGAAAGTAAAAGGGATTATTCTTTCCTTATATAAATATTGGGTTGGGTGTGCTTAACTTAAATTGCCTTTAAAGCTAAGTATAGACGATGTGTTGAATCAGCATATTTATGCTGAAAAGTTTGTTACAAGTGTTTACATATCGTGTAAACGCAAAATTTTTTCAGCATACGTATGTTTAACAACATTTGCTAACACTTTGTTAACAATTCCAACAAACGTATGTTGGTAATTTTAGCATATCGTGTAAACAGCATATTATTAGTGTTTGACAAATTTCCTGTTATTGACAAACCCAAATAAAGTCGAATTCGTGTGCCTCGCTAAGGCCCCTTTCAGATTAGGCGATTTTATTTGCGCAAGTATAATTTTCATTTTTATTTGTTTTCTTTTGAACTTGCTTTTGTGTACATATTCAAGTAACTTGGTTGCGCAAGTATAATTTTCTTATGCTCGAATTTTCTTAATTTTTTGACATTTTCTTTCATTTCTGTATTCATTTTTTTGGATTATTTTACGGCGCGCACTTCTTGTATATATTACGTCCGTAAATTCTTCCATATCTGTTTAATTTCTTCTAAGGCCTATAGTGTTGTCGGTCTTTTGCATTTTATTAAATTATTCCGCTTTTTTATTGCGGTCTAAATATGAAAACGAACGAATGTTAAAAATGCATTCATTTTGTTCAACTAAATTGATTAGTTGTTCCGTTTCATTTTGCTTCCATTTTCTCATGATTTTTTGAATTTAATAAAAATTTATTCACAAATAAATATAAAATTTTTTAACACAAAATTTGACGACACCGCAGTAGAGTATACTCTGGGACAACACACCGAAGAAGAAATAAAAGAGAATGTCAAAAACAAATAAATATCCCAAGACAAGAATGACAGCAGCAACAGAATTTCCAAGTACAGACAAGCGTGTACCTCGGCAATTATTTCCCCTTTAAACCGACCTTTCCTCTCATACCCACAAACACTAGACTTGCGCAAATAAAAGTGCCTAATATGAAAGGGCCATAACTTTCGCTTATGCTTTCATTCGATATCGGCGAACAGGCCATATGTCTTATAAAATCATGAAGCATTGAGTGATTGAATTTGGAACAAATGGAAATAAATCCACAATTTCCAAAAGGTAACTTAGATTTTAATAAAACTTCTTAGACTTCAATATTAGCAAACGTCGAATTCAATCAAAGAGATTACAAATTCACGTGGAGACTTCAAATCAGGGTTGCAGCTTAATTACAATTGGAACCATAAGCAATGTCGATATTGAGTTTACATACATTTTGTGTGCAAAGCAAAAAATCAACTTGTAGCTGACCACACTGTCGCCAGAATACTCGTAGATTCAATTTTATGTTTACAAAATATTTTGTGGAAATGTGTATGTGTTTATAATTATAGAATGAAACACTAAAAAATATTTAAATTACTAACTGTTAAATACCAGATTTGTTGGATGGATCTTATATCATTCTCTAGCATCTAAAACTAATCAATGCAAAATTTTAAGCTCATCGGATGTCGAGATTCCATGTAAGAAACCGATTGAAAATTATTAAAACAACAAACTTTTTTGACATCTTAAAATTTTCTATTTAAATCCTTTAAAAGATTCATCTAAAAAATAACAATATTTAGAAAAAGTATATTGTTTGCCTACTCGCATTTTACAACTATAGCATTATCAGCTTGATCTAAAATTTTAAGTCAATGAGTTATAGATTTAAAAGAATAAAATAGTAAATATATTTACCGTTAACAGTAATACTGTTACATGTTTTGTACTTGAAGTACTCTTTAATTGAATTACTTTATGTTACTTTTACTTTTAATTCGAAAAGCTAGGAAGTTCGAATTAAAATTGTGTTGGCTTTTAAGTTTTTTTTAGGGATTTAATTTTTTCTGGCTTTTCTTAAAGCCCATTTAGCTTTTTCTTTTTAGCTCCTGGCAACATTGATTATAATAAATATAATGCGAAATCTCATCAGAAATATCTTATGCGATGAACTTTGTACGAGTATGTATGTCAAAACTAAAGTTTTCATAAAATTACTATGTTTTCATTTGTTTACTAAATTAAAATATACATTTCATAAAAAAACGTTTGAAAAAATAGAAAACAAGAACATCTTACTATGTGGCTTTTTGAAAGTTTTGAAGTGTTATACATATATGTACGAGTATATATAGGAAATATAAAAAAATTATTTAAAAATTATTGGCATGTATCTAGCAGCACCAAAGTCTTAAAATCCTTGTCCGTACATAAATAAATAATAACGTTAACTTTAAAATAACACTCCTAAACAAGATTGAAAATTTCTTTTAAGAAATTCGCAATGAGTATTAATATCTTGATCTAAATTATAAAAATGTATTCATCAAGGTCCAAGGTTTCCATTCTTCTAAGACGTCTGTGGCCCTCAAATGATTACAATTCCTTAGCAAGGGGATTTAGGTAACCTAGTAATTTGTCCATGTAGTTTAAAGTGGAGAGTTTTTTCTTGCGTGTTGCAGGGACTTTGAGATCCCAAAGAATGCTACGATTTCTAATATACCAAGGAACACCTTTTCAACCAACTAGACTACATAACGCACTGTTTCAAACTACTTCTAGATACTTTTATTCCACATTGTCGGTTTATATGTAATTACGTTTTTGTAGTTTGCCGAAATCAGAGATGGGCATATTGCACTATATTTTTAGTGCACTAAAAATCAAATAATTAGTGCAAATTGCACTACCACTAACCGTTTAGTGGTAGTGAAAAAAAAAAATCCACCATTTAGTGGTAGTGAAATTTTAATAGCACTACCACTAAGTAAATATTGGTAGTGAAATTGTTAGTGCACTAAAAATATAGTGCATTGTGCCCATGTCTGGCCGAAATATGTATCGAAAATTATTTGAGAAAACTTTTTGCTTTTATTTAATTTGAACTGAAAAAAATTGAGAGGGTTTGCCCAGTCAATATCAGCTTTAAAATAACTATTTAGCGTACAATTTTAAAATCAAATGACATATCTAATTACATAAGTAATTACAGATCTAATAACATAATTACAAACGGCTTACCTGAATGGTCATTATCATCCTGTAGGTGACTTTTAAGATGATGTAGATGAGCATAAAAGTGATGATGATGAAGTACGCAAGCCAAATCGGTGCAATTTAACATATTGCAGCAGACAAATTTCTGGAAAAACATATGTATATGTAAATTGATTACCATAAATAGAATGAATAAATAATACTTATTGACTACTTAAACTATATACATACATATTTACATACATACATATGCAAAATTCAAAATTGGAAGAATGTATCGATATCAAATTCAGCCTACTGCGTTGAAAGTTAGATTTATAGGATAGAACTAAACGGTTAGCAGTTTACAAGTATGTAAGTATATGATACTTTTTTTCTAAATCCTACTT
Source organism: Bellardia bayeri (assembly GCA_950370525.1). NCBI lineage: Eukaryota > Metazoa > Arthropoda > Insecta > Diptera > Calliphoridae > Bellardia > Bellardia bayeri. The sequence continues at coordinate 59,185,666 of OX493264.1, forward strand.
TTAACCCTTGCAGACCAGACGCAAAACTACCAAGATTTTTTTTATAATTTTTGGAATGTGAGTATGAAAATATAATAAATGATTAAGTTTTATCATTTTTATATCCTTCAAGGATTTTCAGGACACGCACACTTGATGCATCTCGGTCGATTTTCATAAATATTTTTAACTAAACACATTCTTATTACATGAAACGAATTTAATTAGTTTGAAATATTAAAATTTATAATTTTTTTAGTTAATATGTGTGCGATTAATACTTTTGTAATTAAAGACGTATGTACACTTACTATGTACACTTACTTCCACGGCTCATTTTGCTAAAATTGAAATGTGACTGAAGAATTTCGCAATAATTCAAATAACGGTATATCAAACAGAAGAGAAATGTAAGAAGCAAATATAAAAAAACAGTCAGCTCAATCGATGCATGCCAGTCTGTTTCAAATTGAGTTAACAGAAGCAAAAATTAAAACCGAAACCGAATCGAATCGATGTATCACGGTCTAAAAGGGTTAAGATTTATTTATTTTTTACCTTTTTTAATTAAATACACGTTTTTCTATAAATACATACCAAAAAGAACGGAGAAGAATTGAACAAATATTTTATTCAAAATATTTAATACTACATTTACACCTACGCAAAATCTAGTCGATTTTAATTAAAATCTTAAAGAAAATTTTTGGCGTATCAAGTGACAAGCACTTGATGACCCTCTGCTAGCTTAAGTAATTTTAAGTCTTTAGGTTTTAAGAATAAAGAATATAATTAATGAAGAACCACTCAAAGGGACAGTCGCACAAGCTACTGTGTACCAACCTGTAATGCCGACGGCTTTTCCAATTTTTGTCCAAAAATCTTGTTTTAAATAAAATTTTTGTACAATGTCGACTGCAAATTATATATCGTCACCTTAAATGCAAGACAGCGTAACAAGCATATTAGTAATTTTACAGGAGAAGCAAATAAGTGAATACCGATAACAGTAGTTAATGGTTTTAAACCATTTTTGCACCATTTGTTTATAATAGGACAGGGTGTAATTTGCAAAAAAAAAGTTTTTGGTTTGTTCTTGTTATTTTCCGCTCTAGTGTGTTACGTTGTCTTGATAGCTTGTTTTGTAAACCAAGAAGACGTAACATCAAATCAGATTGGAAAGAAGTAACAAAAAAAAATGTATCTACTGACTATTTTGGATAGAATAAATAAAGATGATCTACGAATATTTTCCAACAAATATATTTAATTTTTATTCAGTTCATATTTGAAATTAGTATAATTTAAGGATTCTTTAAAATTTACGGTTTTTGTATTTCATTAAAAACATTAAAAAGGGAATAACTATAATAATAAACTACATATTACAGACAAATTATATTTCAAATGGGATACATACTATTATAAAAGTTATGACAGTTTGGTGGAATTAAAACCAGCGTTGTATTTGCTGACTATGAATTAGCAAAAGCATACAAATTTCTGCTTAGCTTACACTTAAAACTTTGTTAGTGAGCAAGCAATAGCGCAAGCCAAACAAAACAAAAATAGAACTATTGACTGTAGCTTTACTATGTGATGTTATTTGCTGACACAGTCAGCCACAGCAATTCACTTTAAAAAATTTTCTTCTGCTTAAAACTTACAGTTTTTGAATTTTTCTTTTATGCTTTTTCTGAGCTATAAATTGTAAACGTTTGCTGTGCTGAAATTAAGCAAGTCTTATTTTCGTTGTAGTGCTTGTGTGTTTTGATAGTGTACAAAGTGTGCACAATATAAAAAAATACAAATAAAAACAAGTAAGAAAGTATAGTCGGGCAAGCCCGACCATATAATACCCTACACCCAGTATATGTATAAAACAGTTTTTCAGAAATGTGTGCTATATGGGAGATATGACCTATTATGGACCGATCATACAAAAATTTAGTGGCATGATTTCTGTGAATATAAATATTATGTATGTTAAACTTTATCTCGATATAAGTAGTTTTAAAAGATTTATGGAGGTTAAAGTTGATTACGTGGAGGGTCTTATATGAGAGTTTCGACTAATTACGGACCTATCACAATAAAATGTGATTTTTATTATTAGTAGTATGATCGTTTATCATGGTTTATACACCAGTATTTTATTTTATTATCGTGCAATAAAATGGACAAAAAATATCAAATTTTTATGGAGGTTGTCTCACATATTGGTCCATAACTCTGGTTGGCCTAAACCGATTTTTCTGATTTTAAATAGCATACTTCTCGAAAGCATGTCTGACAGGATTATTGAAGATTTGGATCCCGAAGATATCTGGGGACTTCAGAAAACTGATTTCAACATCCACACAGACAGACGGACATGGCTTAATAGATCCCGCTATCTAAGGATCCAGAATATATATACTTTATAGGGTCGGAAAATTATATTGTGGAAACTACAAACGGAATGACAAACTTATATGTATATACCCTTCTCATGAAGGTGAAGGGTATAATAAAGTAAAGAAATAGGAGAGAAATTCTACAACAACTGTGAAGATTATTTGCCGATACGTAACTGAGTGTTTTATAATGCTGAAATAAATTAAATTTAACAGTATTGTAGTCTTGTTATAACATACATACGTGATGTTAAGTTGTTTTGCATTGGGAAATATTTGCTCTTGTTGTTACGCTGTTTCGTATTTGGTTCATAAAACAGTTATTTTTTGATATTGGTGCCTAAAACTTTGCAGGTACACGTATTTAAGTCATCATATCCCATCAAAACCTCGATTTTCAAAATGTTGATGTTACGCTGCATTTAAGGTGACGATATGCAATCATGCTTTTGTACTTCATCAATTAATTTTTCTATAATATCACTTATTTTCTTTTAAATTACAAAAATCTCACTTTTAAATTCACTTTTAAACGTTTCTTTGATTTTATTTTGTTTTTATTTTTCTTACGCCAAAGCTTCAAAAACATATGGCTTTGTTTACAAAATGTATAAAATTTAATAAAAGTATGGTAATATTGTTGAGAACATTTGTGTTTTAAAGTGAGAGCATAAGAAAAAACGCTGTCAAAATAAAATAGATTCTATTTTCACGACCGCATTCTCTGGCATAATTTTATGTCAAACTGTATGAAAAAAAACGTTCAGCCCCAGTTCTGTTTCATCATTTAACTGTGTGACAATATTCTAAAAGGTTTTTTACGTTTGACATATTTAATTATTTTTGAGACAAACACGCTGCGAAGCGGTTTTGCGAATGATTGTATTTAATTTTGCCTTATTTTCTTATTTAACTTCTGCAGATGGATATCATTTTGAACTTCATTCCCCTTTCGGAGAAACTTCGGATTATTACAACTACAAAGGGTGGTATTCTACCATTTTGTTGGCTGTTGTCGACTACAGGTACAGAATTTTGTACATTATTTCAACAGCAAGCAGTAATTTACGATGGAGTTAAAGTTACTGTCTTATTAATAGGCGATTCTGCATTTCGGTTATCCGAATGCATGATGCAACCTTACCAGTTTCACATAGGCGCATCCCAGAAACAAAAACAAATTAATTACACTGTATCAAAATGCCGTAGAGTTGTTGAAAACGCAGATTCCGTCGCCTTGGAAAAGGCCAAGTTAATAAAATTGACAATGTCAATAATATTATTAAATCGTCGTTCATAAATTATTGTGTTCTATACCACAAAATTTAAAAAAATTAGATAAGGGCGGTTTCATAATAAACTTTTGGAGATCAACCGATATGTGTAATCGATTGTCTGATATTACTTATAGTTTTCGAGATACGAGACATAAACTTTATTCCATATAACATTTAACTGATACGGTTCGTAAGTTATTATGTTCCATGTTCAAAAAATTATGCATATAGAACAAAAACGAAGGATAAATACTTAATAAAAAAAATTGCTTATACATAATGTTCTATATGCAATGAATAGTGGGGAGTGTATACTGGACTTGTGCTGATGTTTGTAACGCCCAGTAATATTGGTCCAACAACCACCTTAAAGTATACCGATCGACTCAGATTCACTTCCTGAGTCGATTTAACGATATCCGTCCGTCTGTCTGGCTGGCTGTCTATGCAAAGATTGTGCGCAGAGTACAGATCGCAATTTTCAAGATATTTCGATAAAATTTAGTACGTGATATTTTTTCGGCCCAAGGACGGATGGGATTGAAACTGGTGGATATCGGTCCATTATTTTACCTGGCTCCCATACAAAAGTCCTCCCGAAATTGGGGTTTACCGATCATAAATGTTTGAATTATGCAAAGAACCAAACAAATTTCATCACAAATGAGTGGTAAATGATGCCAAAACCTCTACAAATTTTGTGCAGATCTGTTCATAATTAGTCGTAGCTCCCATATAAGGCTCACTTCCGAAAATCAGTTTAAAAATAAAATTCGCCACAAATAATATAGAGAAATGATGACACCTAATTTTATAATGATCGTCCATAATTAGTCGAAACTCCCATATAAGACCCTCTCCGTAATTCAATTTAACCTCCATAAATCTTTTAAAAGTATTTGTAACAAGATAAAGTTTAACACAAGAAATCATGACACTAAATTTTTGGATGATCGGTTTCTAATAGGTCATATCTCCCATATAGCGCACATTTCTAAGAAGGATTGATGATAAGTAAAATGTTTCGCTTTTTTCAACTGAAGTTTCCTGAACAATCCGTATCATTATCGACGTTTACCGGTATTTTTAAAAAGAAATTCAATCTCGGATTTTTTGTGCCAAAAAAAGACGAGTGTGATTGTTGTGTACAATTTCAAAAGCAAAAACAATGTAATACATTAGATAAAAAGATGAAGCAAAACTTTACTGCAAAGTCGAGCGTGATAAAGATAGAGCCATTAAATCCAATGACACTTTAGTAATCTGTTTTGACTTACAAAGTGTTTTCACACTACCAAAATGGATTTCCTCTATTTATTACTATAAAAGAAAACTTTCTCTTTTCAACATGACGGCAACAGTGTGTTTTCAAAATAAAAAACCAAACATTACTTATTGTGCTATTTGGAACGAGACACATAGTGGTCGTTCAGGTAATGACATAGCCAGTGCCATTGCAAAAATTTTATACCAAATAGCTAACGATTTTAAGAATTTTAAACATTTTATCTTGTGGAGCGATTCTTGTGTTCCGCAAAATAAAAATCAAAAATTTTCAACAGCTCTTCTACAGTTTATTAATAACCAAACAAAAATTATTTCAATCACACAAAAATTTTCTGAACCAGGTCATTCCCAAATCCAAGAAGTGCACTGCACAGTGCATAGTGCCATTGACCGTCATTTGAAATTACGGGAAATTCACGAGCCTGTAGATTTAGTTGAATTGCTTAAAACTTATAAATCACCAAAAGTTATTCTTATAGTGCTGGAAATGACACGTAGAGATTTTTACATGTATTCAAAAAAATCAAAATTACTTGACTTCAAAAACGTACCTTTTGCACAAATTAAATAAATGCAGTATCAAAAGAGTAATCTATTTACAATATATCATAATACGTCTTTATCGCAAAAAGAATATATGAATATATCGTAGTTTTCTTAATTGAAATTATGGCATTCGATATCGAGCAAGAAATTTAGTACATTTTATCATAATTTCGATATCGAAATCATTTTTCAAAACGATAGCTCATTCGATCACGAATACGGTAATTTGGCCCCTGATATTAAGAAAAAAGGTCGAAAAAATGTTTTTTCGACACCCGTAGATTTATTTAAGGAAACACCACAAAATTCACATCCCAAAAAAATATCATCGGAGAAAGTTGATGATATAAAAAGTTTATATAACTTTCTATCATTAGATGCAGTGGCGTATTATAATGATTTGTTTCAAATAAATTAATATATGTATAGTACATGTACATTGTTTTCTTATTGAAATATTTAACCTAGAAGTTCCTTTTTTGAGTTTGAAGTTATCTTGTTTTAACAAATTTAAAACATATTTATAAAATTAACTGTAAAACTTAATATGAAATAAAGATTTTGTTATATTAAAATATAATCTTGCTTACATATATATATGTATGTACATATATATGTATGTATGTATGTTAATGGATTTTTATTCCTTGCAATATTTTCTAACATTTTGTTCTATATGCTAAGAAATGAGAATAATGTCGTAAATACGTGCATATAGAACAAAGCACTTTATTTTAAAACGCTAGTTGCTTTTAGCCACACTTCCAAAAACAAACAAATACATTGTAAAATGAAATACAAAGTTTTTATCTTTTCCCAGTAAGAATATCATGGTATTTTTTTCGGTTCACTTTTTTGCAATGGACATTTAAAATTTAACATCGATTTTCTCAAAACAGATTTTGGCATATAGAACACAATAATTTACGAACGACGAAATGTTGTTGCGTCCTACACAACCTCCTGAATGAAGATAATGACAAAAATAATGATACCTGGGAAAAGGCGAAAGAAACAGAAAACGAGCAGCCAAATAGTGAGGAGTTTACTTACGACTATCACCCAAAAGGTGATCAAATAAGGGACAAAAATGCAAATTTTTTAATGTAACACTTTAATTCAAAGGCACAAATAAAAACTTAACAAAACAACATATTAAAATATTAATATGTAATAATAAAAATTAACATACATAGGTATAAAATAAACTATAAATACTTTTTCGAAAATAATTCACTTTATACTATTTATTCAAAAGTTGTTTTAGAATTTCATTTCGTTTCCTCTCAGTTTTTACCATGGCCTCCTGCAAATTAATCATTCTGTTGTCTACCTCCCTGTTTTTAATAATTTATTTTTCAATCATCTCGGTGGACTCCTGAATTTTCTTCAAAACCTCATTATTAAACGTAGTTTTTTTATTTTTTGGAGGAGGGGCACATAAAACTTCATCACTTTCATTCAGCAATACTTCCACTGTTTCATCAATATTTGTGGAACTGGAAGGTTCTGTTAAAGAGATAAATAGCATAAATTAAGTTTATATGTACGTAATTTGAAGAGTAAAAACCATAAATGTATGTATTTTACCTGTGATTTTGTCCATTACCATTTCTATCGAATTAGACTTAAAGGTTCCTAAGATGGTATGGACTCTTTCGTAGAATGACCAACTTGAAGGAGACCCACTAGAAGTCCCGACGCTACGCTATTCATCTCTAAAATTAGACAGAAAGACAACCAGAGTCATTGATTATATTTGTATATTTAAAAGCATTTGTGATCATATCAGAGCTACTTACCTGTACTTGTTTGTAAAATTGTGGATTTTCACCCTTATTTCTTCGGGAGTAAAATAGAAGCCACTGTTTCTCATGCCCTGCTTCTACATCCTCGAAGCTCCCCACTGTGTCTCCACAAAGTGTTCTTAAAAGAGCCTCTTCGTTTGTATTCCACTGCTTCTTCTTTTCCTAGGTACGTTTTCTGTAAATTAAGCTCGCTTATAGCTTTACAGTTTATATTAATATAATAATTTACATACCCTTTATTTATTATTGGTCAAATTTTTCTTGTTCAGTGCTGTATTTTTTAGTACTTTAGTATGTAATTCAGAGTTGTATTGCAAGATTGTCTGAGATTTTGCCAAAATCTCGTGACGAACAGGATTTTGTTTTGTATGGGAAATCTAGCAGAAATGAACAAGATTTCTCTCAAAGTCCCTTAAGTACTTTGTGTAGGTGTAAATATAGTATAAGCCAATTTTGATAAAGTTCAAAAAATTTTACATCATAAGAAATAGAAATTTTCTTCAAATAATAAAATAGTGATAAAATAATGTTATACGAATATTACATTCCAAAGAAAACAGAATTAATATCAAAAACTCGCGAGTTATAATGTTTTAAAATTATGGTGCCTACCTACCATGTTATTGCTCAAAAAATACTTAGGCCCTAATTTTGTAAAACGCAACGCCACAATTTTCTAAGCGCTGTGTTAAATTACATTTTGCCAATCACGGCGTTCAAGCAAGTGATTGTCTGCTTCAAGCTGGTTCTTACGTTGTTTGAACTTGTGTATTTTGTAAAACGCAAAATACACAATTTGCGTTGTCAAATTTAACGCCTCCATTTTCTTGCCGTTAGTTTTAAAAGTTGAATTAAATTATTATTAAAAAACAAAATTATTCAATTAATTTATAATTTTATAGGAACTTTATTAATACGATGTAAATAAATATATACAAACATATTCATTTAGTATAAAATACTTCTAAAAATTTTCTTATGGCGAAAAAAGAAGCCACAACGGCAGATCAATTTGAATACGAGTATATGAAAACATATTCTTTTACATTCGGAATTTCATCTGAAATATTTAAAAAGTAAATTAAAACAAGTCAGAAAGTATAGTCGGTCAATCCCGACCATTTTTTTTATTCGCACACCTGTGCTACCACTTTACAAGGTAACGAAATCTTAAAAGTGATCTTAAAATAATATGCGATTGAAAATTTTCTGAAAAATGTGTTTTCATTTCTTGTCCGATTAAATATATTTGATCATCGGTTATGGACGGCTTTAAAGTTTTATTTACACGAGGCGGAAGAATTATCGAATGTAACAAGTAGAAAAGGAAGAAGTGCTTAGCATCTAAGAAATAAAAAAATAATAAGTAAAATGTATAGTCGGTCCAGCCCGATCATATAATACCCTACACCCAGTATATGTATAAAACAGTTTTTCAGAAATGGGCGTTATATGGGATATATAACCTATTGTGGACCTATCATCTAAAAATTTAGTGTCATGATGTCTGTGTCTCGATATAAGTAAATACTTTTAAAAGATTTATGGAGGTTAAAGTGAATTATGGATAGGGTCTTTATGGGAGTTTCGACTAATTATGGACCGGCCACTATAAAATTAGGTGTCATCTTTTCTGTATATATGAAACTTATTTGTGTATATGGGAGCTTCGACTAATTATGGACCTATCGTCATAAAATTCTACCATATTATATGTATATATACGAAACATATTTGTGTTCAATATTGTTTGGATACCAACATTTTTAAAAGATTTATGCTCATTGAAGTGATTTTCGGAAGTGGGCCGTATATGGGAGCTACGAGTAATTATGGACCAATCTGCACAAAATTTATAGATGTGATTTGGCTTCATTTACCACTCATTCTGGATGATTTGTGTGGATACTTATGAGCGGTAAACCCCAATTTCGGGAGGACATTTGTATGGGGGCCAGGTGAAATAATGGACCGATTTACACCAGTTTCAAATATCACGTACCAAATTTTATCGAAATATCGACCTGTACTCTGCGCACAATCTTTACATGGACAGCCAGCCAGCCAGACAGACAGTTAAATCGACTCAGAAAATGATTCTGAGTCGATCGGTATACTTTAAGGTGGGTGTTGGACCAATATTTCTGGGCGTTACAAGCATATGCACTAATCCAATATACCCTCCCCACTATGGTGGTGTAGGGTATAAATACCTTGTATGTATGTATTATTATTTGATTTGAATAGGAGTCGAATTAGGTAAATTTTACTTAAACATTTTTTAATAATATTTGTTGTAATAGATTTTGAACTAATCTAATCAATACGAAAACATTTAAATATTTTAAAATTATTTTATAATAGTAAAAATTTAATTTAACTTTATTTCATTCAATAAGTAATGTAAAGTAAGTCAATGAAATATTCGTTTACTTGCTCGTAAATTGTTGGATAGATTTGATTCAACAAATATTTTTTTTAATAATTTTATTCAAAACTATTTTTATACTCTTCACCTTCATGAGAATAGTATACTATATACATATAAGTTTTTCATTCCGTTTGTAATTCCCACAATATAATTTCCCGACCCTATAAAGTATATATATTCTGGATTCTTATAGATAGCGGAGTCTATTCAGCCATGCCCGTCTGTCTGACTGTTGAAATCAATTTTCTGAAGTCCCCAGATATTTTCGGGATCCAAATCTTCAATAATTCTGTCGGACATGCTTTCGAGAAGTTTTCAATCAGCAAAATCCGTACATAAATAACGGAGATATGAGCAAAAAACCGAGACAACCTCTGAAAATTTCATCAAAAAAACTAAGGGTATGGTGTGTTTATCGACATCATAGCCGAATATAGCACTCTTACTTGTATCCTTTAAAGTTAGCTTTCCAAAAATATAAATACGTCATTTTGGAGATCTCATAAGTAATGTAAAAATAATAACAATACCTTTATGCAAAAAACTGCTAAAAATCACATTTTTAACATTATAGAACTTCAGACTCTGTGATGATTTCAAACAATTCCTTCTTTACTAGGCTTATAAAAGTATTAGTAAGCTACAGAAAATGTTTAGAAAAAATCGGAATATAAACTTTAGAGACTAATGCTACTTTGCTATTTTCATGTAAAATTTTATCTTAATCTGACAAGCGGTTTAGAAATTACAGATTTATTTGCAATGAATTTCAGTTCTGCCCCATTATGTGCACATACCTATACAATTTGCATGCAGCATATGATAAAACGTTATAGTTTGTGACAGGGGCCAGGTTTGTAGAGCTCTCTGAAAAGTAAGTATAAGCTTTTTGTGTATTAGTATTTTGTATTGGTGAAAAGCTTAGGACTTGAAGATTGATAAAGCATAGTACTCTGTTCAAAATTTCAAGTGGAATGCTGTCAAAATACATGTTAAAAAAATAAACATGAAATTTTCATGAAAAAATGTTGCAGAAGTAGTACTCTGTTCATTTTGTGAAAAACATGTGAAATGTATCTGGCAACATTATTTCTTCACAGCGAAATAATTAAAGTAGCAATTGTTTCACGTGGAATTTTTATTAAAAAGCTCTTCTGTAGCAACAACAATCTATTACTTGTTGTTCTGCTGCACAAGCGGCTAGTAATATTTGTTTATTCATTTTTATTTAAAGATTTCGATTCAACACAGATTTTTTAATATTTTCATTTTTATTTATTTTCGATTTAAATTCACAAAAAAGCAAAACATATGTGTTTTGTTTACATAAGTAAAACAATGTGGCGTACTTTCAATTAAAAAAAACGTCAAATTATGTAAATTTCATGTTTATTTTTTTAACATGTATTTTGACAGCATTCCACTTGAAATTTTGAACAGAGTACTATACTTAACGAAGTAGCGGTTTGCATGCTAGTACAAAATAAAATAATCAAGGCTTCCAGATATTTCCAGATATAATCTTATATACCCTTCACCTTTATGTATTATATACAGTGGGTTGCCAAATTAATAGTTACACATGCAAAATTGTTTAGTTTGAAGCCGTATAACATTTTAAAATAGAGAAAATTTATCATTTTATTTGTTCTTTTAGGTAAATTAAGTATATCTATTTCAATTAAAAATAAATTTTTGTTTTTTGTTTTAAAAACATATATTTGAGGAAAACAAATTTTTTTAAAAAATCTTAATATTTCGTAGAACCTCCTTTGGCAGCAATTACAGCTTGCACCCTTTTTGGCATGCTCTGAATGCATTTTCGAACATTTTTTTTAGTTCTTCATCGTGATGCCAGACTTTAATCAATGCCTCTATAAGATTTTGTTTGTATAACCTCAAAATTGCACATTTCACACTTCAGAGCAGAATGATCTACAACTGCACTCTAATGTTACCAATCATTGTTGACACTGCACACAATATTTAACAGTATTACCAGAATTAAAATAAAAAAATATATGGTACAAGAAACAGATTTATATACGTATTAAAAGCGGTTGAATCTTAATTAATAAGAAAAACTATAGTGTAACTACTAATTTGGCCACCCACTGTACATACATACATATACATATATATTATATTGTTACGTTTTTACCTTTTAAAAACGGTGGTTTATTTCCTTTAAATAAACCGGATTCTTTTTAATTGCAAAATAAAAGCGTCAAGTAGTTTGAAGAAAATATAACGAGTCTTTATTTATTTAAATCTACGCAAACACAATTAAAAAAAATTAACACACTACACTGTGTGTAAAAAACACTTATATTACGGTTTAAGAACACACTTAATCACTTTGTTTGATCAGCGCCATCTGTTTATGAAATTATTTCTAACAATATTAATGCACTTAGTGTTTTTTATGAAATTTTCAGAGATCCGCTATTTGTGGACGGATTTTGCAGAGTTTAAATAGCAAACTTTTTGGAAGCATGTCTGCCAGAATTATTAAAGATTTGGATCCCAAAAATATCTGGGGACTTCAGAAAATTGATTTCAACAGTCAGAGGGACATGGCCAAATAGTCTCCGCTATCTATAAGGATCCAGAATATATATACTTTATAGGATCGGAAAATTATATTATGAAAATTACAAACGAAATGACAAACTTATATATACCCTTCTCATGAAGGTGAAGGGTATAAAAAGTTTTGTGGTATTTTGTTATTATTTTTATTGAGAGATTTTGCCACTACGCAATGTTTGACCCATGATGTAATTAATAAGATGAGTGCAGGAGCGTAGCTGACTGAGTTTGTTTACCATTTACTTATGTCAAACGGTGTTTACTTTTTGTTGAGTGCTATATTGAAAAAATATGAAAAAGAATAAGAGTTTTGACATATGTCAAAAGTTGTTTACTTTTTGTTCGTCACGATGTACTTTTTTGTTTCACAAGTCAGCTGTTTTTGACAATAGTAAAATATTTTATACAAACATAATGCCTATTGTTTCTGTATTGTTGTATTTGTTGTCGATTTGCACTCACCTTATAATTACACCATGGTTTGACCGTTGAATATACATATGTATGTATGTAAGTGCGCATGTGTATTAGTATTAACGTTGATTTCGAGAGTGGACCTTATTTGGGGGATATTGACAAATATGGACCGATATTCTCAAAATCCAGGAGTTTGATTTAGGCGTGTATGTAAATGATCCGTGTAAAATTTTGGATTGGTACCCTTATTTATAAGAGATTTATGAGTATTAAAGTGATTTTCGGAAGAGAGCTTTATATGGGGCATACGGTTAAAAATAGACCGAAATTCACAAAATTTTGTGGGATGATTTTTGTATATATGTAAATGATCTGTGCAAAGTTTTGAGTCGGTACAGAAATTTATACAATATATATAGGTATAAATGTCTTTTTCAGATGTGCTCCTTGTATGGGAGCTATGACAAATTCTGAGCCGACCACCGTAAAATTTAGTACAACAATTTATTTGCCTATAAAGATTCTTCATGTCAATTTTTAGTCGTTTAACGTTATTTATATCTGTTTTATAGGTATTTCAGTGAATTTTGTAAGTGGACTTTATATAGGGGCTATGGTCGAACATGGACCGAACTAAAAAAAATTTCGTTTTGAGATTTATTTTAGCATAAAACTGATTTTTGCTGAATTTTGTCTTGATATTCCAATTTTATTGGCACTAACATATGTATAATTGAGCAATATTTTGGGAAGATTTTTGTATGGGGGCTATCAGAAATCATGGACCGATTCATACTATTTTGCGCACACTTTCTTCTTATATCATAAAAACAACGTAACAAAATTTCATGGTATTATCTGCAATATATTTCAAAATATTGCAATAAAATGGACAAAAAATATAAAATTTTGAGGTTGTCTTGCATATTGGTCCATAACTCTGGTTGGCCTAAACCGATTTTGCTGATTTTAAATAGCAAACTTCTCGAAAGCATGTCTGACAGAATTATTGAAGAGACTCCGCTATCTATAAGGATCCAGAATATATATACTTTATAGGGTCGGAAAATTATATTGTGGAAATTATAAATGGAATGACAAACTTACATATATATACCCTTCTCATGAAGGTGAAGGGTATAAAAATGTATAAAAGTTGAAAATTCTACCATTCTAAAATTGAAGAAAGTTGAAACAAATTTCATATAGTAATTAGAATTTGGTTTAATATTTTAAAATTAATTTTTTGTTTATCATTATTTTTGTAAAAAAAAACTTTAAATAGGTTATATTATATGATTATATGTTATATGATTTTGTATTAATTGAGAATAATATTTGAAAAAAGTATTGCAATGTAAATCCTTAATTTTCAAAAATTATTATTTTTTACTTTGTATATTTTATTTTTTAAATTTTTAAAACGATATTATTTTTAATAATACAGTTGTTTATTTTATAATTTTTGAATTTGATTTCGTTTTTTTTGTGTTATTTATTTCCTTACTAATGGCATGTTTCTAAATCTAGTGATTCAAATTTTTCGCCCAAATGAGTGCAAAAATTAGTTTTGGGGTTCTATAACACTAGTGTCAATTCTCTTGAGTAAAAACGTAACACTATCGTTTTTTATGGTTTCTACATTGAAATTTCAATCGTCCTACTGTCAAAAACAGACGAGTAGAAATAAGTGCTTGTGTGCATCACAAAACAATATTTTATATATTATTTCTTATACTCTTACAGCATAAACTGTTGTCTGCTACCTTAACTTTCAATTTTAATTGCGATAAATTTAAACATTTTTCATTCAATTTATTACAAAATTAAAAAATTCATAGCAATTTCAATTCACATAAATTATTTTTGTATTGTAAATAAAAAACAGCTGTTTTTATTTTGGTTTCTATGATTGCCCCTAAAAAATTCAAATATTGAACAATAACATGGAAAAAATTAAACAAAATATCTAATTAAATAATTTGGCAATAATGCAATATAACAACTCAATATTACCAAGGTAACTAACGTAAGTCAGACGAGTATATTATAGAAACTCATTTGTTTACGTACTCGTTCGGTCACCACTCGTTCGCATGAGAATACACTAGTTATCTAGAAACATGCCATAAATTATTTAAATACATAAACAAAACAAATGAGTGATAATATACATATGTATATAAAACTTAAAAATATGTTTTTAATGAAACATTTCTTTGTCTGGCAGCCATAGCTGCCAGATTTGACGAATTAACGTCATTTTGGCGATTTTTTGTTTCAAAAACAGCAAAGTGACGGTTTGACAATTTTTTTTATTGAAAGTGACGATTTTATGAATTATTAAAATTTTCTATCATTTGTTTGTTTTATTATAGTGTTTTTTTTTACCAAATTCTCTCTTTTTTGAGAAAACAACTGTTTTTCTCATTTAATATCATAAATATTAAGAACATGACATACATATTTCAAAAACAAAACTAAGTAATAGTAGTGTTTTCTTAATTATTGACAATTGTTAAGTTTAAGTACATATATTAATTCCAAATAATATTAAGTCAGGATAGTAGAAATTCGTAAAGATAAAAAGCCATTTTAAATGCTGAATTCCATGAACTAAAATTATTAGAGGAAACAATTTCGGAATTTCGACGAGGAAATTCTACAAAATTTCTCCTATTTTAACAAATCGTCGAAAGAATACATATTTAACTTAATAAATTTTAAAAACAAAAATACGGAATTCTTTGAAAATAAGTATATGATGGATAAATTGAATTCTTTACTCAAACTAAATTGTTTTGACATTGTAATTTAACCTGAATTAATAAAATATGCTAAGTTCAGATATTTATTTATAAAATACTGTAAGTCTTGTTTCACACTCTTCAGTTTTAGCTGACTAGTTTTTGTTCAATTCTATTTTGAACTTGACATTTCATTTACAAACGTCAATTCAACTTACGTACTTTTTAATGTAAACCAACATGCATGAAAAAAAAACAAAGTAAATAAGAAAATTAACTAGTACGCTCAAGTTTGTACCCTTTTTGTTCTCTGTTCCCTTCTTTTCCAAAAATACTTGCCTTGACTTCTTTTTGATTTCTTATTTATAAAGTTAATGTTTATGTATGTATTTTGATAGGTATTGTGTAAGAGACTATATAAACTTGAGTTTTTATGTTTTCGTTTAAATAAAAATTTTAAAATACTATTAGAAATAGTGACTTTTTATTTTTCCGATTTTAAAATTGGAATTACGATTTTTTTCTTTTTTATCGTGATTTTTCCCAAAATTCATCTGGCAGCCGTGCTGGCAGCACATTCTGCATACAACTGAGAAGACACTAATTTTCTGCAAAATTAAATACTTATCTCTCTCTCTCAATTGAGTGAAAAAAGTTTGTTAGCCAGTAGCAAGAATGATAAAATAAAGATTACGCCATGCGCATGATTTCCCGTTATGTGACGTAGAAGTTCCATTCTAAGGGTTACCAATCTTTCATGTGTTAGAATTAAAATTTCTTGCGAAAAATGTATGTTTTATGTGATAGTTGGCAACCTTGCAATTGAAATCTCTCTGAGAGTTCTAAAATAAAAGCTGTTTAAAAAAGAAAAACAAACAAAAAATATAAACATGAAGTGTTCAGTGAGCAAATGCAAGCAAGACAACAGTAAAAAACAAGTGAGACAAAAATTAGCCAATAGAAACACAGAACGTGTGACGTCACAGTTCCAAAATACGCAGAACATTTTAAAATTTTACGCGTGTTGGCGTAATCTTTATTTTATCTTTCTTGGCCAGTAGCTCGTTTCTGTATTTCTCGCATTGTAAAATTCTTCGCATGGAATTAGTGAATTGCAATAAAAATCTTTAAATAAAAATGAATAAACAAATATTACTAGCCGCTTGTGCAGCAGAACAACAAGTAATAGATTGTTGTTGCTACAGAAGAGCTTTTTAATAAAAATTCCACGTGAAACAATTGCTACTTTAATTATTTCGCTGTGAAGAAATAATGTTGCCAGATACATTTCACATGTTTTTCACAAAATGAACAGAGTACTACTTCTGCAACATTTTTTCATGAAAATTTCATGTTTATTTTTTTAACATGTATTTTGACAGCATTCCACTTGAAATTTTGAACAGAGTACTATACTTAACGAAGTAGCGGTTTGCATGCTAGTACAAAATAAAATAATCAAGGCTTCCAGATATTTCCAGATATAATCTTATATACCCTTCACCTTTATGTATTATATACAGTGGGTTGCCAAATTAATAGTTACACATGCAAAATTGTTTAGTTTGAAGCCGTATAACATTTTAAAATAGAGAAAATTTATCATTTTATTTGTTCTTTTAGGTAAATTAAGTATATCTATTTCAATTAAAAATAAATTTTTGTTTTTTGTTTTAAAAACATATATTTGAGGAAAACAAATTTTTTTAAAAAATCTTAATATTTCGTAGAACCTCCTTTGGCAGCAATTACAGCTTGCACCCTTTTTGGCATGCTCTGAATGCATTTTCGAACATTTTTTTTAGTTCTTCATCGTGATGCCAGACTTTAATCAATGCCTCTATAAGATTTTGTTTGTATAACCTCAAAATTGCACATTTCACACTTCAGAGCAGAATGATCTACAACTGCACTCTAATGTTACCAATCATTGTTGACACTGCACACAATATTTAACAGTATTACCAGAATTAAAATACAAAAATATATGGTACAAGAAACAGATTTATATACGTATTAAAAGCGGTTGAATCTTAATTAATAAGAAAAACTATAGTGTAACTACTAATTTGGCCACCCACTGTACATACATACATATACATATATATTATATTGTTACGTTTTTACCTTTTAAAAACGGTGGTTTATTTCCTTTAAATAAACCGGATTCTTTTTAATTGCAAAATAAAAGCGTCAAGTAGTTTGAAGAAAATATAACGAGTCTTTATTTATTTAAATCTACGCAAACACAATTAAAAAAAATTAACACACTACACTGTGTGTAAAAAACACTTATATTACGGTTTAAGAACACACTTAATCACTTTGTTTGATCAGCGCCATCTGTTTATGAAATTATTTCTAACAATATTAATGCACTTAGTGTTTTTTATGAAATTTTCAGAGATCCGTTATTTGTGGACGGATTTTGCAGAGTTTAAATAGCAAACTTTTTGGAAGCATGTCTGCCAGAATTATTAAAGATTTGGATCCCAAAAATATCTGGGGACTTCAGAAAATTGATTTCAACAGTCAGAGGGACATGGCCAAATAGTCTCCGCTATCTATAAGGATCCAGAATATATATACTTTATAGGATCGGAAAATTATATTATGAAAATTACAAACGAAATGACAAACTTATATATACCCTTCTCATGAAGGTGAAGGGTATAAAAAGTTTTGTGGTATTTTGTTATTATTTTTATTGAGAGATTTTGCCACTACGCAATGTTTGACCCATGATGTAATTAATAAGATGAGTGCAGGAGCGTAGCTGACTGAGTTTGTTTACCATTTACTTATGTCAAACGGTGTTTACTTTTTGTTGAGTGCTATATTGAAAAAATATGAAAAAGAATAAGAGTTTTGACATATGTCAAAAGTTGTTTACTTTTTGTTCGTCACGATGTACTTTTTTGTTTCACAAGTCAGCTGTTTTTGACAATAGTAAAATATTTTATACAAACAAAATGCCTATTGTTTCTGTATTGTTGTATTTGTTGTCGATTTGCACTCACCTTATAATTACACCATGGTTTGACCGTTGAATATACATATGTATGTATGTAAGTGCGCATGTGTATTAGTATTAACGTTGATTTCGAGAGTGGACCTTATTTGGGGGATATTGACAAATATGGACCGATATTCTCAAAATCCAGGAGTTTGATTTAGGCGTGTATGTAAATGATCCGTGTAAAATTTTGGATTGGTACCCTTATTTATAAGAGATTTATGAGTATTAAAGTGATTTTCGGAAGAGAGCTTTATATGGGGCATACGGTTAAAAATAGACCGAAATTCACAAAATTTTGTGGGATGATTTTTGTATATATGTAAATGATCTGTGCAAAGTTTTGAGTCGGTACAGAAATTTATACAATATATATAGGTATAAATGTCTTTTTCAGATGTGCTCCTTGTATGGGAGCTATGACAAATTCTGAGCCGACCACCGTAAAATTTAGTACAACAATTTATTTGCCTATAAAGATTCTTCATGTCAATTTTTAGTCGTTTAACGTTATTTATATCTGTTTTATAGGTATTTCAGTGAATTTTGTAAGTGGACTTTATATAGGGGCTATGGTCGAACATGGACCGAACTAAAAAAAATTTCGTTTTGAGATTTATTTTAGCATAAAACTGATTTTTGCTGAATTTTGTCTTGATATTCCAATTTTATTGGCACTAACATATGTATAATTGAGCAATATTTTGGGAAGATTTTTGTATGGGGGCTATCAGAAATCATGGACCGATTCATACTATTTTGCGCACACTTTCTTCTTATATCATAAAAACAACGTAACAAAATTTCATGGTATTATCTGCAATATATTTCAAAATATTGCAATAAAATGGACAAAAAATATAAAATTTTGAGGTTGTCTTGCATATTGGTCCATAACTCTGGTTGGCCTAAACCGATTTTGCTGATTTTAAATAGCAAACTTCTCGAAAGCATGTCTGACAGAATTATTGAAGAGACTCCGCTATCTATAAGGATCCAGAATATATATACTTTATAGGGTCGGAAAATTATATTGTGGAAATTATAAATGGAATGACAAACTTACATATATATACCCTTCTCATGAAGGTGAAGGGTATAAAAATGTATAAAAGTTGAAAATTCTACCATTCTAAAATTGAAGAAAGTTGAAACAAATTTCATATAGTAATTAGAATTTGGTTTAATATTTTAAAATTAATTTTTTGTTTATCATTATTTTTGTAAAAAAAAACTTTAAATAGGTTATATTATATGATTATATGTTATATGATTTTGTATTAATTGAGAATAATATTTGAAAAAAGTATTGCAATGTAAATCCTTAATTTTCAAAAATTATTATTTTTTACTTTGTATATTTTATTTTTTAAATTTTTAAAACGATATTATTTTTAATAATACAGTTGTTTATTTTATAATTTTTGAATTTGATTTCGTTTTTTTTGTGTTATTTATTTCCTTACTAATGGCATGTTTCTAAATCTAGTGATTCAAATTTTTCGCCCAAATGAGTGCAAAAATTAGTTTTGGGGTTCTATAACACTAGTGTCAATTCTCTTGAGTAAAAACGTAACACTATCGTTTTTTATGGTTTCTACATTGAAATTTCAATCGTCCTACTGTCAAAAACAGACGAGTAGAAATAAGTGCTTGTGTGCATCACAAAACAATATTTTATATATTATTTCTTATACTCTTACAGCATAAACTGTTGTCTGCTACCTTAACTTTCAATTTTAATTGCGATAAATTTAAACATTTTTCATTCAATTTATTACAAAATTAAAAAATTCATAGCAATTTCAATTCACATAAATTATTTTTGTATTGTAAATAAAAAACAGCTGTTTTTATTTTGGTTTCTATGATTGCCCCTAAAAAATTCAAATATTGAACAATAACATGGAAAAAATTAAACAAAATATCTAATTAAATAATTTGGCAATAATGCAATATAACAACTCAATATTACCAAGGTAACTAACGTAAGTCAGACGAGTATATTATAGAAACTCATTTGTTTACGTACTCGTTCGGTCACCACTCGTTCGCATGAGAATACACTAGTTATCTAGAAACATGCCATAAATTATTTAAATACATAAACAAAACAAATGAGTGATAATATACATATGTATATAAAACTTAAAAATATGTTTTTAATGAAACATTTCTTTGTCTGGCAGCCATAGCTGCCAGATTTGACGAATTAACGTCATTTTGGCGATTTTTTGTTTCAAAAACAGCAAAGTGACGGTTTGACAATTTTTTTATTGAAAGTGACGATTTTATGAATTATTAAAATTTTCTATCATTTGTTTGTTTTATTATAGTGTTTTTTTTTACCAAATTCTCTCTTTTTTGAGAAAACAACTGTTTTTCTCATTTAATATCATAAATATTAAGAACATGACATACATATTTCAAAAACAAAACTAAGTAATAGTAGTGTTTTCTTAATTATTGACAATTGTTAAGTTTAAGTACATATATTAATTCCAAATAATATTAAGTCAGGATAGTAGAAATTCGTAAAGATAAAAAGCCATTTTAAATGCTGAATTCCATGAACTAAAATTATTAGAGGAAACAATTTCGGAATTTCGACGAGGAAATTCTACAAAATTTCTCCTATTTTAACAAATCGTCGAAAGAATACATATTTAACTTAATAAATTTTAAAAACAAAAATACGGAATTCTTTGAAAATAAGTATATGATGGATAAATTGAATTCTTTACTCAAACTAAATTGTTTTGACATTGTAATTTAACCTGAATTAATAAAATATGCTAAGTTCAGATATTTATTTATAAAATACTGTAAGTCTTGTTTCACACTCTTCAGTTTTAGCTGACTAGTTTTTGTTCAATTCTATTTTGAACTTGACATTTCATTTACAAACGTCAATTCAACTTACGTACTTTTTAATGTAAACCAACATGCATGAAAAAAAAACAAAGTAAATAAGAAAATTAACTAGTACGCTCAAGTTTGTACCCTTTTTGTTCTCTGTTCCCTTCTTTTCCAAAAATACTTGCCTTGACTTCTTTTTGATTTCTTATTTATAAAGTTAATGTTTATGTATGTATTTTGATAGGTATTGTGTAAGAGACTATATAAACTTGAGTTTTTATGTTTTCGTTTAAATAAAAATTTTAAAATACTATTAGAAATAGTGACTTTTTATTTTTCCGATTTTAAAATTGGAATTACGATTTTTTTCTTTTTTATCGTGATTTTTCCCAAAATTCATCTGGCAGCCGTGCTGGCAGCACATTCTGCATACAACTGAGAAGACACTAATTTTCTGCAAAATTAAATACTTATCTCTCTCTCTCAATTGAGTGAAAAAAGTTTGTTAGCCAGTAGCAAGAATGATAAAATAAAGATTACGCCATGCGCATGATTTCCCGTTATGTGACGTAGAAGTTCCATTCTAAGGGTTACCAATCTTTCATGTGTTAGAATTAAAATTTCTTGCGAAAAATGTATGTTTTATGTGATAGTTGGCAACCTTGCAATTGAAATCTCTCTGAGAGTTCTAAAATAAAAGCTGTTTAAAAAAGAAAAACAAACAAAAAATATAAACATGAAGTGTTCAGTGAGCAAATGCAAGCAAAACAACAGTAAAAAACAAGTGAGACAAAAATTAGCCAATAGAAACACAGAACGTGTGACGTCACAGTTCCAAAATACGCAGAACATTTTAAAATTTTACGCGTGTTGGCGTAATCTTTATTTTATCTTTCTTGGCCAGTAGCTCGTTTCTGTATTTCTCGCATTGTAAAATTCTTCGCATGGAATTAGTGAATTGCAATAAAAACAGTGTAAATAGAAACAAAAAATGATTTTTCTCACACAAGTGTTTCTGTAACTTTATTTTGCAAGAAATATCTGTCATTTAAATAGTTTGACAACAATTATTGGAAGAATGTGAAAAAAAAGTGTTTCTGTAAGAATATTTTGCGAAAAGATTCTCACAAGAACTGTCAAAAAATTCACATTTCAAATTGGTGCGATAAACACACAATTCAAAATATATATGTACAACATAGATATTTTTAAATACACATACATAAATAAATAAAATTTTTTTACATTATGAAGCAGTGGAGTTCAGTTATTTTGAGAAAAAACAAAAATAAGCAGTTTTTTTCGTATTCAACTGTAATTGAATCGCGTGTGTTTGCTATGCTTCATCCAACAAGAAGCAACAACAATTCTTAATAAGTTTCTGAAAAAAAGACAACAACCATCCGCATGTGTTCTCATCCCTTGCTCAACGACGACTGCATGCTTTTTTTTTTCGTCGTTGACGTTTGTCTTGCATTTGACACTTAATTACTGGAAATATTCCAATAAAAACAGAATCAGCGTTGTCCGTTTTCGCATTCAAATACAGAAACACTTATTTCTCACAATATATCTTTTCGGGGCTAAAAACTTCAAATGCAGTGCTGCCAGTATTTTTTTTAGAGTTTATCCCCAATTTTGGATTTGTCATCCCCAAAAATCCACAAACTGATTTTTTTTGTAAAATTTTTATTTTATTTAAAAAATAACATATTTATTTAATAAAATTCATTTTCATCGATAGCTACATATATTAATATTCAAACTAATTCGATTTGTAATTATAAATCTTGTAAAGAAAAAATTATACCAGAGTTTAGCATTTCCAAAACTTCAGAATAAAAATCTTCTGATTCATCAGCCTCAGAAATGTTGTTGTACATATTGCTTGTATTAAAAAGCTTTAGCATTTCAGCAGATGGATTAAATTTCTCACAACAAATTAAATTATTTTTAAAGTATGTGTTTATTCTGAGAAATGCTTTCAATAATTCATATTGCATTTTGTTACGTATTTTTGTTTTGGTGGTATTCATTATTGAAAAAACGCGTTCAACGCAAGCGTTACACTTTAAAAATATACTCGTATATGTGTGTACATTTCAAACCTTTTGCCGAATCTTCGCGTTCCCAAGAAACAGTATGATTTTTTTAATAAAATTAGTATTTGCAGCCATTTTAAACAGTAAAAAATATATTTTTTAAATATTTACATACTTCTTCTTTATTAGAAACCATCCACTATAAATAATAACACACATTTTCAGATTTGCCAGTTATAAATAAAATCCCCAAAAAATCCCCTAAAATTGATGTCATCCCCAACATATCCCCGGATCCCCAAGAGGAAATTTTTATCCCAATTCACGTTTTCACACTTGTCATTACTGGCCAGTAATACCAACTTTCTACAAACCAAACGCGCAGAGGAATAACCACAAATTAACCAGATGTTATAATAATATAAAAAAGCATACAAAAATTAAATGCTAATACATATTTCTACATTTTAAGATCATGCATTACATGTGTAAGTATAAAAATGTATTATTTTAACAAAAATATTAATCTGCAGCTGCTCATTTTCGAATAGAAACGTATTATTTTCGATTTCTTCTTCCGGCCATAGTACTGTTGGGATAAAAAAGTGTAGATGATTTATTAGAGTTAATTTCTAATGAAACTTCTGAAAGAATTTTAAAACGTGAGTTTTGTATTTTTAAGCAATATTTTATATGTATCAGTGTTACAGTGTTTAAGCACATTATGTTTCTTATTTAATTTTTAAAATAGTTCAATGGACTGATCGCCTTTTCTGTGAGGTTATTGTGTATTTCGATTCGAAAGCAAAAGCTAGGAATCGCTCCCAATACTTTTTTCCACCACTCTCAAAGAATTGTGAAAAAAGAACCGAAGTCCTTTAACA
The DNA here is from genome assembly GCA_950370525.1 of Bellardia bayeri. Classification (NCBI taxonomy): domain Eukaryota; kingdom Metazoa; phylum Arthropoda; class Insecta; order Diptera; family Calliphoridae; genus Bellardia; species Bellardia bayeri. The sequence continues at coordinate 59,209,947 of OX493264.1, forward strand.
GATTTCAAAAGTGATTTTTTTCGAAAAATCGTTATAAAAAATGTGTTTAGTGTAATATTTTTACTTATTTAAATTTTCTGAAACATTTTTTGTAGTGCTGATTTTTTTGAATTTTTTCGGCTTTTTTTTTGAAGCTTTAACATAAATGATTTGTGTCTAGGAATTTAAATTTCAAATTTATCTTCACACAAATAGTGGCCCAACAACACCACGCGGTTAAATTCACTAAACTATGACAAATGTTGAGATTATCATGAAACCTTTCGTATTATTTGCTTCAAGCTCACAAGTTAGTGGTGTCCTTAATTAATTGCACGTATGTAGATATTTATACAATAAACATTATCCCCCTTATTCAAAAAAACTTACAACAGGTTTATAAGAGGTTTATAAAGCAAATTTTGTATGGAAATAAAGGCATAGTACTTTGTGTAATTATTTAACATGTATTCGGTTACAATAATATTATTTTCGCTCAATCCCGGAAAGAACGGGATGTTTGGCAATACTAAAGTACGTCCATAATTTTTATATGTACGTGGATAATTTAACATATATTTACCTATACATACATGTATGCATGAATGTGAAAAGTGCATACTTGTCAATGAGTAAGTAATAACTTGAATATTAACAATTTTCGGTTTAAACTGATTACAAAACATTTGCTTTGAATACAACAGGTTATTTATGTGTCCATAGATGATCGGTATGTCTGAATGAGTAAATGATTATACATGTGTATGTATGTATATATGTATGTGTGGCTACAGAGAAAGCTATAGCATTAAACACATTCGTAACAGCAGGCTACCGACCACAATATGTCAAAAATAAAATACACACGTTTTTATGAGAATGATTATTTTGACGACAGCAGGTAACACGACTGCAGGTTTTATGTCCATGCTGATTTTTTTGTCGCTGTCTAATTAAACTAATTTCTACTTTTGTTGGCTACAAAACAAAAACAAACCATATAACAAAATGTATAAAGCCAATTAGTGCTTTTAGTAAAAATAAAAAGGAACAAATAAGACTGTTATATTCGGCTGTGCCGAATCTTAAATATAAAACACTGGTTATAGGACTAGAATATCCTTATTCTGTGTTTTCTATTCAGTCTTAGTGCAAATTTTATTAGTATTTGATATGTATATTGTTTGAAAGACAATTGTACGACCAACATAATTTGTGTTAAATATATTTTTGTCTAATTTCTACCATTTTTAATTGATTTAATTACCAATTCTTACCATAATTTACAGAGTTTGTCTGATGTTCATAATAAACTTGAGTGTAATTTAACAAACAGGGTATAAAAAGGGGAACAATTCGGTTTTAGTGACTTTGCTTAAAAAAAAATTTCATCAAATAAGGCTCTAAAAGGAGATGCCAGCAAAAAAAAATTTGTTGGCGGTCACGCTTATTTTCAAGGGGGCGGGCCCGTAAAGTTAAAAATATATAGGCCTATATCTCGGGAACTACTGGAAGTCTGATTATTTGTAATACATTAAATAAAAGGTATAAAAATACCTTTCCAACGATATATATCATGATTATAAAATATGGACCGAATATGGGTTAAATCCGAAAAGAATATTTTTTGACCCGAATTTATTTATTTTCTTTTTGGAAATGGTTCTTATATGGCAGCTATGACAAATTATGGGCCGATCTTCTTAAATTTTGGAACAGTGTTTTTCATTAATAGAAGGATATTTCACGTCGAATATCAACATAATAACGGTATATTTAAGATATATATTTGTATTAACGTGGATTTCGGAAGTGGACCTTATATAGGGGACATAGTCAAATGTGGACCGATATTCTCAAAATCTAGCAATTTGATTTAGGCATATATGTAAATGATCCGTGTAAAATTTTGGATTGGTACCCTTATTTATAAGAGATTTATGAGTATTAAAGTGATTTTCGGAAGAGGACTTTATATGGGTCATACGGTTGCAAATAGACCGAAATTCACAAAATTTTGTGGGATGATTTTTGTATATATGTAAATGGTCTGTGCAAAGTTTTGAGTCGGTACCGATATTTATACAATATATATAGGGATAAATGTCTTTTTTCAGATGTGGTCCTTGTATGGGAGCTATGACCAATTCTGGGCCGACCACCATAAAACTTAGTGCAACAATTTATTTGCCTATAAAGATTCTTCATGTCAAGTTTTAGCCGTTTAACATTATTTATATCTGTTTTATACGTATTTAAGTGAATTTTGGAAGTGGACTTTATATAGGGGCTATGGTCAAACATGGACCGAACTAAAAAAAATTTTGTTTTGGGATTTATTTTTGCATAAAACTTATTTTTGCTGAATTTTGTCTTGATATTCCAATTTTATAGGCATTTATGTATAATGGAGAAATATTTAGGGAAGTTTTTTGTATGGGGGCTATGAGAAATCATGGACCGATTCATACTATTTTCCGCACGCTTTCTTCTTTTATCATAAAAACAACGTATATATAAAATAAAATTTTATGGTATTAACTGCAATATATTTCAAAATATTGCAATAAAATGGACAAAAAATATCAAATTTTTATGGAGGTTGTCTCACATATTGGTCCATAACTCTGGTTGGCCTAAACCGATTTTGCTGATTTTAAATAGCAAACTTTTCGAAAGCATGTCTGACAGATTTATTGAAGATTTGGATCCCGAAAATAGCTGGGGACTTCAGAAAACTGATTTCAACATCCAGACAGACAGACGGACATGGCTTAATCGACTCCGCTATCTAGAAGGATCCAGAATATATATACCTTATATTGTGGAAATTACAAACGGAACGACAAACTTATATATACCGTTCTCATGAAGGCGAAGGGAATAAAAATACAAATTTAAAATGTTATGATCATTTATGTATCAAGAGTTGTTAAAGGTGTTAATAATATTATATTTTATATTTATAAAATTAAGTAAAGTTTATTAGCATGTCTGGAATCATGTACATATGCTTTTCATGTTTCATGAAAAAATGCTACTTTAAAAAAATAAAAACCTTAAGTGGCACAACTGAAATATTCATATGTTAAGGGGTTACTGCAACAGCTGTCTATTAGGGTCATAACTCTTTGCAATATTTGCAAATATCAAAAATACCAACGCATAGCCGTGTGGGGCATGAAAAAATATTAAATAATATGCTGTCACTTTTCCTCCATCGTGAAAAAAGTTTCCGCACCGAACGGGTTAAAGTTTTGTTCTTATTTACATATTTATTTTTTTCCATTAAAACAGTTACTCTTACTTTTGTCTTAAATATCTAAGTAGGTAGTGAAGTCTTTGTTATTTCAAATGTGAAAATTCGCAAATTATTTCTGTTGGTTCTTAAAATGAAGTATAAAAAAGTAAAATATCTGTTATAAAAAACTCAAAAATCTGGTCAGGAATTTAAAAAAAAAAATAAGGATGTTATTGAAAAATTTAAAAAAATACAAAAAAGTCGAAATACCTTTAAGTGAGTTGAACAAGATCACAAAGGAAGAAATTATTATCGGAAGATTTTTCGCTTTATGCAATAAAAATAAATATAAAGAGGAAAGGTATGTTAAAATGTCTAAGGAGTTACATACATAATTTGTGGTCCAAGCTAAATATAAGAACCATGCGCGTTCTTACGGTTGGTTCTATTTGTTTGTGTTTCCTGGTTTGAAATTTGGTTTGGTGGTCATTGCTTCAAAGAAAATGATTTTGAAGCGTTAAGTAAATCTTTAAAAAACTTCACGAAAGCTAACGAATGCTTCTTAAGGCATTGGGTAATATAACCGTCTAAAATTAAAGATCATCAGCGCAGCAACATATGCGCCGAGCGTGCGATTAAAGTGATGCAGGATATATATCCACAGTGTAAAACCATACGCACATTAAACTTAAGGTTTATATCATATAATTCCTAGTATTTTTGTACGATAATGAAAAATCTTATTTTTTAAAAAATAAAAATTTAAAGCACTTTAGAAATCGCTTTCGGTGCGGAAACTTTTTTCACCGAATCAACCTAAAAATCAGTTTTTTATTATCAGAACAATATTCACCACATGGTACTGGAGTGGTATTTTGCACTCAAAAAAAAGTTATCACCCTACTGTTTATATTTTCATTGTTTTGTTTGATTAAAGTTTGTAAGTGTTTTATTGTTTAAGATTTATTAGTTTTAATGGGCCATAACCATAGACACTCACTAAAATTTGTTCTTTTTATACCCTTCACATTCATAAGAAGGGTATATATAAGTTTGTCATTCCGTTGAAGTTTGCTTCCGAGAAGTTTGCTATTTAAACTCTGCAAAATCCGTCCACAAATAACGGACCTCTGAAAATTTCATAAAAAAAACTAAGTCTATTAATATTGTTAGAAATAATTTCATAAACAGATGGCGCTGATCAAACAAAGTGTTTAAGTGTGTTCTTAAACCATAATATTTATAAGTGTGTAAAAAGAGAGTGTGTTCATTTTTTTAATTGTGTTTGTGTACATTTAAATAATAAAGACTTCAAACTACTTGACGTTTTTATTTTGCAATTAAAATGAATCCGGTTTATTTAAAGGGAATAAACCACCGTTTTAAAAGGTAAAAACGTAACAATATAATATATATGTATATGTATGTATGTATATAATATAATTATGCATCCACAACAAAGGTGAAAGGTATATAAGATTCGGCATAGCCGAATATAGCACTCTTACTTGTTAAAAACTACTTTGAACTTAAAACTTTTAATTATTTTGTAACTATAGTAAAAATTTAAAGTCGTTTTAAGTTAAACCGACTTTAAATGGGTGCCACCTCATATGTAGAAAATTATTTCATACAAACAGCTGTCATTGAAAAAAAGCAAAAATCGGCAAAATAATAAAATTAAGCGGGAAAATTTAAGAAAAATTTGCGGTGACAAAATGGAGAAGGAAAGATTAATATCATAATTAGGGTATTTTGGAGTTGATTTTTGGATAACTCTTTACAAGAACAAAAAAAAGAGAAAGAGAGGCGAATTGGGCTACTGCAGAAAGAGAATATTTGCGGGAGTGTATAAGATTGTATAAGATTTTTTTTTTGTTTTTTATATTTTTGTACACATCCAGAGGGGTTACGCTCTATTGCGATGCGAAAGGAAATTCGATGCGATAAGCGTACAAATTGATACTTTTACGCATCGAATTTGCTTTCGCATCGCAATAGAGAGTAACCCCCCAGTTTTTGTTCTTTGCATAAACAGCTGGTTGATGTTAAATTATTTAAAAGCAACTTCAGCTGGTTTTAAATTAAAAGTATGTTTTAGCGTTTAAAGTATACTTTTACGTGTCTATAGTTAAAGTAAAGTGTACTGTTAACAAAAGCCAACTTCTAAACTATTAAAGTACACTTTTTTGTGAATATAGTTATGGCCCAATGTTTTTATTTACTTTTTTGTTGTATTTTATTAATAGCTTCGATGAAATCAACAAAATTCTCTTCAGTCATTATACCCTTCACCATCATGAGAAGGGTATATATAAGTTTGTCATACCGTTTGTAATTTCCACAATATAATTTTCCTACCCTATAAAGTATATATATTCTGGATCCTTATAGATAGCGGAGTCGATTAAGCCATGTCCGTCTGTCTGTCTGTTGAAATCAGTTTTCTGAAGTCTCCAGAAGGAGCTGTAAACGAGTGTGTAAAGATAATCTTAAACTTTCAAATGAAATTAACATTCTATCAACCAAAAAACTGTATGAGAGAGACGAGAAAATCGGGATGATTGCTGAATTTAGTTTAGGAGAAATTATAAAGGAGATTTTCCAAAATTCAAACAATTTAGTGGGTACCAAAATCATTGTGGAACGGGATTTAAACAGCGATAAACAAAAAGATAAACGTGCTTTTCTACAGCTTAAAAAACAACAACGATGATCGTATATTAGTAAGAAATGATAGAATGAAAAAAAGAAAATTGGTTCTGGTGGAACAAAAATAAACAGCTGATATGCGAAAAGCAGGGCGGAGTCAAAACTCTCAAAAGAATATTTGGAGATACATACCTTAGATTCAATCTCTATAAATTATAATGAAATTTTATCTAATTTAAGCTCAAAAAATTCATAAAACCATTAAAAAATAAAAAATGTCCTAAAAGTAAAATTGTAAAACCTAAATGCATCTCTAATGAAAATACTTCAATGCCTTTAAAAATTTTGTCATATAACTGTCATGGTTTAGAAAATAAAGTTTTGCAAAATGTTTTTTTTTTCAATTTATTAAAACTAGCGATATATTTGTTTTATTAGAAACTCATAAAACGGAAGATAAGGTAGTCAGATTTAAAAAATTTTTCAGTGGTTATGATACATATTGGCAAGCAGCGGACATAAATAGTAGATTTGGAAGAGCAATTGCAGGTTGTGTATATGGCGTCAAAAAAGAACTTAAAAAGTACAATATTTCATACGAGTTTAGTGTAAAAGAAAATGTTGAGCTAATTATCATTAAAACCTCTGTTAAGACAATAAATATAATGCCATTATATCTAAGAGCAGCTACTTGGTATGATAGTTTTGAAATAGTAAAAAAATTCCTAACAAATGAATGTGTGGAAAATCCTAATTGGAGATTTAAATATCCGAATAGGAAATGAACAACAATACCTAGACGAGTTTATAAAATCCACTTTTAAAGCTGGCCTTGACATCAGAAATTCTAGAGATACACAAGTTGAAGCTAAGGGTAGATCATTTCTTGAACTTTGTCAAGATTTTGGTTTACATATTAGGAATGTACATCCAGAGGTGATAAATATGGAAATCTCACTTTTATGAGTGGTGTTGGCAAATCGGTTAATGATATCTGTGCTTTGGCTCATGATAATTTAGAATCGGTTGAGTCCTTTGTGGTAGAAAATAAACCTAGGTCTGATCACATGTCTATAACTTTAAACATAAATGTAAAAGTAACAGCTGTTGATAAGTCGATGAATGTACTTCCAAAACTTAGATGGGATGACAGAAAAACAGAGAAATATAAAGAAAATCTTAATCAAGAATTATGCACCATAAAACAGTTTAAAAATAATTTGGATTTAAAAGATTTAATATAAATAACAAACTCGGCAAATCCTAACAGCAACAACCAAGAGAAAAATCCATTAATATCGTCAGAATCCCACAGAAGATAACAAGAAAAAGTATCTTGTTAAAAACAAGCAGTAAAAAGAAACATGTGAATATAGTAAAAAAGAATATTATAAATGCATAGATAATCAAATAAATCTAGTTAAAAACAATAAAGACTGGTGGAACCTAGTAAAGGAAATCAAGAATGTAGAAAGACAAGCAAACCCTGGAATACATGCAAATGAATTCAAACAGTACTTCTTTAAGTTGTTAAATCTACCACAAACAGACGATATTTTAGATCACCCAATAAACATCGTCGAAATAATAAATGTACTGGCAAAGGCAAAAAACAATAAAGCTCCGGGAGAAGATCGCGTAAGTTATGAATTTCTCAAAAATGCTTTTGATAGATTTCTGGAAGAACTAGCGACTTCTTACAATATTATATATGAAAAGTCAAAATTAGATGAAACATTCACAAACAGTATAATTTTTCCAATTTTTAAAAAGGGAGAAAGTGAGAACACACATAATTATCGTGGAATAGCGTTTATGAATACCGTAGCAAAAACATTTATTTTGAATATTAGGCTTAACCAATAGCTACACAACCATAATATAATAACAGAATTTCAAGCTAGTTTTCGGGAAGGGTAATCAACTTCTGATAATCTGTACAATTTAGCAGCGATTGCTCATTTTAAATTTGATGGAAAGAAGAAATTATATGCCTTTTTTTGTGGACTTTAGAGCAGCCTTTGACAAAGTCTCGAGAAAGGCGCTTATATATAAACTGCAATGCATTGGCGTATCAACAAAATTTTCTTAAATGATAGAAAGTATATACAGCCATACAAAATTTAAAGTTTGGAATGGAGAAGAATTGTCTGAGGAGTTTGAAACAGGGTCCGGTGTAAAATAAGGATGTATATTATATCCAACGCTTTTTTCGGTGTATCTCAATGATTTACATGATTATATAGGAGGAGGTGTTAATGTGGGCACATAAAATATCAGACTTTTAATGATATCGTGATTTTGGCAGATAATATAAACACGATGCAATCTATGATTAAAAGGCTAGAAATATATTGTGAAATTTGGAATATAAAGCTAAATTTGAACAAATCCAAAATGATAATACTGAGAAATGGGGGCAGAATTTCTGCTCATGAACAATATCACCTAAAATGTCGTTTAGCAAACATATAGAAGAAAGGAATAAATCTGCTAAAAACAATGTAAACGCCACTTGGAAAGAAGTTTTATCAAAAAAAGAAATCGGATTAAAGGCAAAATGGAATCTCTTCCAATCAGTGTGTCGTGCAATTCAGTCATATGGTGCCCAAGTATGGAGATATTCGTTGTTTGAAGAGGTAGACAAACTTCAACGCTTTTTCTTAAAAAAGATACTTATGCTACCTGCATTTACTCCAACGTACCACAGTGAAAAAAAATCTGTAACTTCTAAACGAATAGCTCGATGTTAATAAAATTTCCCACGGCTATAGAGGAGGTATTGATAAGTTTAAGTTTTGAATTTGGGCTTAAACAACCAAGGGGGGCCGAGCCACAATGCCCCAAAGTGGGGCACCTCGGGTATACCAAAAATTAAAAATGATGCCAAATTTGAAAGATTTTTATATATATATGGAATCTTCTAGACGAGATCTACATTGCTTTAGCCATATATTATCTCTTATAGTTTACGAGTTATTCGCATTTGAAAAGTAAAATTTTATTTTTTTCCTACCTTGGTCTGCTATTTTGCTAATAACGGATCCAATTCTTTCCTGATTTTCTTGTCTTTTTTTGAATTAACAACAAATTTATTAATAATCTTAAGAAAGAAATGTTAAAAATATCTACTGAGTCAAAAGTTATGTGCATTCAAACTTAAAAAAAAATAAAAAAGTCGTTTTTCCGCCATTTTTTTTTTTTCGAAAAAAGTAACTACATTAATTTTAAATTATACAGAAAATGAGAAAAAGATAAATAATGTGTTTATATTTTTCCGAAAGGTAACATTTCGGGAAATATTATAAAAGCAAAATAATATCAAAATTTTTATTATTACGTGGTCCAGAGCCTTCCGAAGTAGACCTATTTTTTATGAAAATTTCAACTTTAGACAACATATTCTAAAATCGCATAGCTGCTTTCAAAAAACTAAGACCTGTTTTGTATGTCCCAATCTGTTCTTCAATATTATGCAATGGGATTTCATAGCCCCGAGCTTGCTGCCTTCAATAGATCCAAAAATCAAAAAAATCCCAATTTTGGGCATTTTTGAAAAGTTTTTTGGGAATTGTGGGATTCTCAATAACAAATCTAAACCAAATTTTCACTTTAGCATTTCGACAGAAAATATCTATATAATTGTAAAATTAATTAAAAAATATTCATAACCCAAAAAGCTATAGCCGTTTAAAAATTTAAATTTTCAAACAAATAAAAAAAAATTATCTTTTTTTGCAAAAAGTCTTCTATGAAGTTTTTAATTTTTAATATATTTAAACATTTTTAAAAAGAAGATACAATTTCCAAAATATTGATGTATAATATGTCTACCTTATTTTGTCCACGTGCCATAGTAATGAACGAATGATTAACATCTCTAGTGAAATTTCTTCACCAAGTTATTTTCTTCCATAACAAGTTCAATGTTAGGTACCTACATATGTAATACATAAGTACAAACATAAACCGATTGCAACTCTTTTTTAACAATGTATCCCAGGTACAATATGAAATACCTGGGATATCCCTATGATGATATCCATATTACATACCTAATACTATTTTTTTACTCCAGGTAATATAACAGGTAGATTTCATAACATACAATTCGTGTGAAATATTTGGTAAATAAACAAAAAACTAAAGAAACAAGTAATGTTTTTTTGGGAAAATATTTTTTATTTTTAAATTTATAATTAGGTTAATTTAGGAAAATAATCAGAAACAGAGCAATCCATATCTAAAAGATAAAGCAAATCTTTAAAGTCATGACTATTTTCAAACGTCAAACTTCTGTAGCAAATCCAATATGATGATAAGACTGGATCTGATGATAAAATTAGATTATTCAAAATGTCTTCATTTTGAGGTTGTCGAGAACACTTTCTGGAGCTGAACTGCTGAACATGCTTGAAATTGTATATTCTTTTCAAAAATGTTTAAATATATTTACTTCGTTTATTTGACCTTTTTTTAATATTTAATAGTTTCTTTTTACAAGCAATAAGGTCACTTGAATTTTATATAAAAATATTTAATTTATTTTTATATTTTTATTTCCAATATTTCGCTATCACAATGGATAGCTTCTTCAGGGATAATATAAGTTTTGAATTATAATAAAATAATAATTTTTTTTTTTTTTTTTATACATACTTCAATTATTATTTTATTATAATTCAAAACTTATATTATCCCTGAAATATATATCTTAAATATACCGTTATTATGTTGAAATTCGACGTGAAATATCCTCATATGCATGAAAATCACTGTTCCAAAATTTAAGAAGATCGGTCCATAATTTGTCATAGCTGCCATATAAGAACCATTTCCAAAAAAAAAAACAACTAAATTCGGGTCAAAACATATTATTTTCGGATTTAACCCATTTCGGTCCATATTTTATAATCATGATATATATCGTTGGAAAGGTATTTTAATACCTTTTATTTAATGTATTACAAATTATCAGACACCCAGTAGTTCCCGAGATATAGGCCTATGTTTTCAACTTTACGGACCCGCCCCATCGAAAATAGGCGTAACCGCCAACAAATTTTTTTGCTGGAATCTCCTCTAAAAGCCCTATTGATGAAGTTTTTTTTTTTTTTTTGAGCAAAGTCACTAAAACCGAATTGATCCCCTTTTTTATACTCTGTTTGTTAAATTACACTCAAGATTATTATGAACATCAGACAAACTCTGTAAATTATGGTAAGAATTGGTAATTAAATCAATTAAAAATGGTGAAAATTTAACAAAATTTTAAATTATTTAACTAAAATTATGTTGGTCGTAAAATTGTCTTTCAAACAATATATAAAATAATAATTAAATTTGCACTAAGACTGAAAATAAAACACAGAATAAGGATATTGTAGTCCTATAACCAGTGTAGTTTCTTATTACGTTTAGGTGGAGGGTATTTAAGATTCGGCACAGCCGAATATAGCATTCTTACTTGTTATGTTATTAAAAAAGTTCGAAGAACAAATTTATTTTTTATTAAAATGTCAGATTTTGGTATCAGCTGCCTACTATGTGGCTGTCATTTTCAAAGTAATTAAGTAGCTGGCTCAAAGTATACAGAGGTGACAGAAGGGGAAAGAAAATGTAGTTTTATACTTGTCTCTTTCTTTGAGAACTGCTTTTTTGTTTTCTGTATGTTACTATTTTTCTGGAGCAATAAAATTCAATTTTGGTCACAGAGTATTTTCGTATTGTTTGATACAATCATAAAAAAATGCATTTATATCATCTAACGAATGCACAAACTCCACAACGCATACCACAAAGTATAACAATTATTAAAATACAATTTAGTAAGTTATTGAAATTACAAACATATAAACAAAATTTCAATTCAAATATTCTAACTCACATTGTTTTCTTTATTTTGTTTTGTCCACAAAATTCTTGTTGTATATAGTGCTTTGCTTTTTCACATTTACAAATACTACCACAAAATATTTTCTTTCTCTTTTTAAGAGAACCGCCGTATTGTAGCTGATTGTAGCGATTTGGGAACGTCAAAGTTGTCCCCTCTGTATACTTTGTGGTAGCTGGCTACAGGGCGGCATTTATAGCCAGCGACATTTGCTGTTGTGTAGCCTGCTGTGGCGAATGTGTTTAAAGCTTATAAGTAAAAAAATTGAGTGTATGGTGAGTACAGGAGCATAGCAGACTGACTTTGTTTACAATTTACGGAACAAATCGGTTTTAGTGACAATGCCAAAAAAAAAAATGCATCAAATAGAGTAGATAAAAGCAATAAAAATGCTGTGGCGGCCACAAAGTTGAAAATATATATGTCTATAACTCCGGAAATAATGTGTAATACATCAAATAAAGGGTTTTTTGATACCTTTCCAACGATAAGTATAAATTTTTTTTTAATATCTAAAAATTAAAAAAAAAACGTTTATATAGATGTTATTTGACTTAATTTAAGGTATGATGGTGTCTGTAGGTAATATATTAACTATAACAAAAATTATTTTCAAAATTTTGTGGTAAATACATGCCTTAAAACTAAATTTCTAATCTCCCGTCTTTGAATCGTCGGAGTCTCCTGACGATGAAAATAATTCACATACTACAGGTTTCCTGTATTGCCGGTCCGAAGGATTTTCTCCTCTTTGGTATACAGAACACCGGCTTCACAGAGTACAGATTTCCTTCCTGAGTGGAAGGATTTTCTCCTCTACGGTATACAGAGCACCGGTTTCGCAAAGTAAAATTTTCCTGCATTGCAGAAGGAGTTTCTCCACAATGGTATACAGAGCAATTGCTGCGTATAGTACAGATTTCCTGTATTGCCTGGGCGGAATGATTTTCTCCTCTATTGTACACGGAAAACTGTATTCGCAGAGTGAAGATTTCTATGTGTATAAATGACCACATCCCTCAAAGAACTTTTATATGAGAATATTGACTTTGTTATATTCCCAATATGAATATAGATTTTCATATTTTCACAAATACAATTCGGAACAAGTAAGAGTGCTATATTCGGCTATGCCGAATCTTATATACCCTTAACCTTTGTTGTGGATGCATAATTATGTTATATACATACATATATACATATATATACATATATACTAGCGGATCCAGCGAACTTTGCCTCGCCCCAATTTTAAGCCTTCAGACAAACTTAAGAGTAATAATATAATACAACAGGAATAATTTCACACAAAATTTCGTACAAAGAAATCAATTTTCCGACTTTTGCGGAGAGATTTTCCAATTTTCGGCAATTTCCCATGATTTACACCCAAGAATGATAAAATAAAGATTACGCCATGCACATGATTTCCCGTTATGTGACGTAGAAGTTCCATGCTAAGGACTACCAAGAATGTTTCATGTGTTAGAATTAAAATTTCAGATATGGGCGCTATATGGGAGATATGACCTATTATGGACCGATCATCCAAAAAATTAGTGTCATGATTTCCGTGAATATAAATATTATCTGTGTTAAATCTTATCTCGATATAAATACGTTTAAATGATTTTTATAGGTTAAAGTGAATTACGAAGACTATTATAAAATTAGGTGTCATCCTATTTGTACATAAGAAACTCATTTTTCTTAAATTTTATTCGGATAACAAAATTTTTAAGAGATCTATGGTCCTTAAAGTGATTTCGGGAAGTAGGCCTTATATGGGAGCTACGACTAGTTATGGACCGATCGTCATAAAATTCTACCATGTTATATGTATATATACGGAACATATTTGTGTTCAATATTATTTGGATACCAACATTTTTAAAGAACTTTTCGGAAGTGGGCCTTATATGGGAGCTACGACTAGTTATGAACCGATCGTCATAAAATTCTACCATGTTATATGTATATATACGGAACATATTTGTGTTCAATATTATTTGGATACCAACATTTTTAAAAGAGTTATGCTCTTTTAAGTGATTTTCGGAAGTGGGCCTTATATGGGAGCTACGACTAATTATGGACCGATCTTCATGAAATTTTTAGATGTGATGTAGCTTCATTTATTACTCATTTTTGGTGAAATTTGTTTGCATGCTTGCATAATTGAAAGATTTATGATCGGTAAACCCCAATTTCGGGAGAACATTTGTATGGGGGCCAGGTGAAATAATGGACCGTTTCCCACCAGTTTCAATCCCATACATTCAGAGTCGATCGGTATACTTTAAGGTGGGTGTTGTACCAATATTTCTGGGCGTTACAAACATCAGCACAAATCTAATATACCCTCCCCACTATTGTGGTGTAGGGTATAAAAAGCAACAAAAAATATAAACATGAAGTGTTCAGTGAGCAAATGCAAGCAAAACAACAGTAAAAACACAAGTGAGAAAAAATTAGCCAATATAAACACAGAACGTGTAACGTCACAGTTCCAAAATGCGCAGAACATTTTAAAATTTTACGCGTGTTGGCGTAATCTTTATTTTCCACCAGTGGTCCTCGCTAGTATTGTTCAGAATACGAAGATTTTCGGCTACTTACATGTACACACCACGATCGCAAACAATGCGCACAACAAGAGCATAAAAATACAAGTATTTCATTCATGTTTTTTCTTTTTCAGCTAATTATACCGTACACCACAATAGGTGGAGGGTATATTGGATTTGTGCTGATGTTTGTAACGCCCATAAATATTGGTTCAACACCTACCTTAAAGTATACCGATCGGCTCAGAATCACTTTCTAAGTCGATTTAACGATGTCCGTCTGGCTGGCTGGCTGTGCGCAGAGTACAGATCGCAATTTTAAAGATATTTCAATAAAATTTGGTATGTGATATTTTATCGGCCCAACGATGGATGGGATTGAAACTGGTGGAAATCGGTACATTATTTCACCTAGCCCCCATACAAATGTCCTCCCGAAATTGGGGTTTGCCGGTCATAAAACTTTGAATTATGCAAGTATGCAAACAAAATTTACCACAGATGAGTAGTAAATGAAGCTAACGCACATCTACAAATTTCGTGAAGATCGGTCCATAATTAGTCGTAGCTCCCATATAAGGACCACTTCCAAAAATCACTTAAAAGAGCATAACTCTATTAGAAATGTTGGTATCCAAATAATATTGAACACAAATATGTTTCGTACTTATACATATAACATGGTAGAATTTTATGACGATCGGTCCATAATTAGTCGTAGCTCCCATATAAGGCTCACTTCCGAAAATAACTTAAAAGAGCATTACTCTTTTAAAAATGTTGGTATCCAAATAATATTGAACACAAATATGTTTTGTGTATATACATATAATATGGTAGAAGTTAATGACGATCGGTCCATAATTAGGCGTAGCTCCCATCACAAACGAACTTTTAATTGAGGTTTATTTAAACATTACATGTTATTTCTTTGTATGTAGTGTCACCTATACATATGCAATTACCAAATCCTCTTAGTCTGCGGGACACTAAGAACTTTCTATTTTTTGATTTGGAAAGCAATTAAGGAATAATTTCACACAAAATTTCATACAAAAACTCGATTTTCTAGATTTCCCATTTTCCGACTTTTGCGAAGAGATTTTCCAATTGTCCGCGTTTCGCATTTTTCATTATTTACACTAAGAAAGTTCTATTTTTTGATTTGGAAAGCCATTAAGGAATAAAATCATACAAAAACTCGATTTGCGATTTTTCCAATTGGCCCAGCCGTTCTCATTTTATGAATTACTATACATTTTTTGAACCATTTTTATATATATAGATATTGTTACGTTTTTACCTTTTAAAATCGGTGGTTTATTTCCTTTAAATAAACCGGATTCTTTTTAATTGCAAAATAAAAGCGTCAAGTAGTTTGAAGAAAATATAACGAGTCTTTATTTATTTAAATGTACACAAACACAATTAAAAATGAGCACACTATCATTTTACACACTTATATTACGGTTTAAGAACACACTTAAAGTTTTCGAACACTTTGTTTGATCAACGCCAGTTGTTGATGAACAATATTAATACACTAAGTTGTTTGATGAAATTTTTTGAGGTTGTCTCGGATTTTTGCTCATATCTCCGTTATTTATGGACGGATTTTTCTGATTTTAAATAACAAACTTCTCGAAAGCATGTCTGACAGAATTATTGAAGATTTAGATCCCGAAGATATCTGGGGACTTCAGAAAATTAATTTAAACAGCCAGACAGACGGACATGGCTTAATAGACTCCGGTGTCTATAAGGATCCAGAATATATAGACTTTATAGGATCGGAAAATTATATTGTGGAAATTACAAACGGAATGACAAACTTATATATACCCTTCTCATGACGGTGAAGGGTATAAAAACGCTTTTTGCTGGTCAACAGCACTATTGATTAATTTTATTCCCCACTAGGTTGTATTCCCCGAGATGGTAAGATTTGCTCCGATTAATTTATTTTTTTTTTTTCGATAATATCGCAATCTTATATGTTTTTCAATTATTCAAATTTAATGAGAACATTTATTTCATATTTAATTACTGTTAAAATTTAAAAATGAATACAAATAATGTATTTTGTTGTAAAATTGTATTATCGCATGCGATATTTTTCAAAAACATATTTAACTAGGCATATTTATCTTCACACATATAAGATTCCTTGTATTTTTTATGGTGAAATGTCATAATCTCATAATCTTTTTTTAATATCTTCCGATATATATTACCTACACGGTCATATTATGCCTCAAATTAAAGCTTAATTTTTTGACTATTAAATTTTAAAAAATAATTTTCCAAAATTTACCTATAGATGGTCCATATAAGTAGGTCATGTTACATATCCACTTTATGCCGTGGCGTCCAGTTATGTGCAAACCGGTAGAAACATTTTGTTGTTACCAATAGTTCTGTCAATGCAAGTACATACATATGTATTTCATTGCATAAAGTTTTATGTAAAATATGTTAATAATATTTAGAATATTAATATTATACAAAATACGTATGAGCCGTATAAAGTTCAATCTTCATGTAAAAGAAGCCAAGCAGCTTTAAACTCAAATTTCAGTTGCTCTCAAGCAGTATGTGACATCCCAGTGGTCAACTAAAGCCCAGACGAGTTGTACATTCTCGAGCAAGTGCAGTTCGCCACTAAGCAAATTCAATGTTTTGTAAAGGAAACACAGTAAGGTTATTGTATACTTACATAGTACATACATAGTTTGTTTGAATCAACATTTTATAGCATCCACCACCATAAGTTCGTCATTCCGTGTGTAACACTGAGAAATATTCATCTGAGACCTAACAAATTATATATGTATATTCTTGATCCTTATGAAATTTTAAGTCGATTGAGCTATGCCCGTCTGTCTGTCTCTGTAAAACACTTTTACGTCCATAAGACACAACCAAAATCAACATATTTCACAAAAACCCGTTTATAATTCTCCTAAGCAGTTTGGTATTGAAAATCAGCAAACTCGGTACAGTACAATCCAGAACTTATACGGTTATACGGCAATTATGCTACTGGATTTTGTAGCTGTCAGTCAATAATAGCTCCTGAATTAAGTCCACTTCCGAGCATAACAACCAACCATACAACTCTTGTAAATAACGTTATTGAATTTAACCAAAATATGCCTAAAATACGTTGAAATCACATTAGTGGATACTGCATTTAAAAATACTAATAAAATTTGGACTAAAACTGAATAGAAAACACAGGATAAGATATTCTATTCCTAAAACCAGTGTGGTGTGCTGTTATAGTAGGTGGAGGGTATTTAAGATTCGGCACAGCCGAATATTGCACTCTAACTTGTTTAAATATATATTTTGCAAAAATGCATTTTTAACCCCATTAAGGTGAATACTTTCTTACTTTATTATAGTTCTATAACCTAAACCCGGTGTTGCGCTACCCCCCTCGTTATAAAAAAAAAATAAAACGTATTTACATATATATTTACTAAAATTTATTTATTTCATTTTAATTTATTTATTGCAATGCTTTAGGATATACAATATTTTTAGTTTTTCCATCAGGAGCATACACATATATACGGGGTATTAACCATGAGCTTTGTTAACAGCCATCGCAAACGCTAACCGAACATTAAACTGCAATTGTTTAAAATCGAATGGTAAATCTGTTGGTAGCATTGCAATGCGTGGTAAAAGTACATCTGTACCTTTATATTTTCCTGTTATAGTAGTCGCTTCTATTAAATTATTTCTCAGTTTTTTTTACTGCAAGTCGAGTGCAATTGAAAGCCGTGGTGATCGATATTACGCAGTAAAATAATTGGCATTTCAGTGGGCGAGGCCATGCCCTTTTGTCGACTTACAACTTTACAATTTCGTAAGAATATCCTATTGTGAAAATTTAATGACGATCGGTCCAGTAGTTAAGACTATATTACGATTTTTAGTTTGTGTTATGGGCCATTACCTGTTGGAAGTCTATCTTACGAAAAATTATTTATTGAATAAAGAACACATTTTTTACAAAATCTAAAAAATAGATTTTCCTATGACTATTCATAATATAATCAACGTGTACAAATTTCTAAGACTCTGGCTATTATAGAAATGTAGATATATGATATTAAATATTTACTTTGTATGAGAGCTCCTGATTATTCAAATCAGTAATATATGGGATACTGCAATGTTTCAAAACTCTTGTTATCACAATAGTCAAGTTATATGATGTTATTCAATTTATGTGAGAGGGGCCACGCCCACTTGAAATAAATATAGCCGGAAACCTAATTTGGACTCTAACCTCTCAAATGAAACTGGTTTGGGCCAAACCGGTTGAAGTTTTAGAGTCTATACCATGGTGAAATTAATTTACAAGGTGACAGCTTAGCGCCAGCTGATTATTTTTTTCTCTATTCATGGTGAAATTGAAAATGTCAAAAACTTGTTTACAAATAGTCAAAGTTTATATAAAAACGTTAAAAAATTATTTTGTATTTAAAAAGTGAGTTTTTGTCGCCGTTTTATCTGCGTAAAATAGTTTAAAAGTGTTAAAGAACTATTTTATATTAAATAGTGTGTTTGTTTTTTGAGTTGGTTTACTAAAAGTGTTAGTTTTTTCTTTGTATTTTTGTGTGTTATTGTTTTCTGTTTTTATCCATGTTTGTATGTTTGTTTTCTTTATTTTATGCCAGATGTTTTTGACAGTAACGAAAGTATTACAAAAAAATGCCTGTTGTTCTTGCCTTGTTGTAATTGTTGTAGCAATGCTGTCATCTGGTATATAATTTCACCTAAATTTGTACCTTTTCGTGTATGATTTTCACATATTCCTGAATAAATAAAATCTTGTTTTTGTTAAATTTATGTATATTTTATTCAGAATTAAAGGTAAATAACGTCCTATATCCCACCAAAAAAAATGCGAATTGGTAAGAAAATCACCACTTTTTCAATAAATACTAAACAGTTTTATGTTGTGACTTCTAAATAACATTCAAATACGAGGGCGGTAAAGAAAAAAGTTAAGTGTTTTGGAAACTTACATCTGTGCTGTTAACACATGTTAAACTTCTATTCGATCTGGCAACTTCTTCATATAGAAACATGTGTTCAAAAAAGACGCATCTGCGATTTTTTT
This sequence comes from Bellardia bayeri, assembly GCA_950370525.1. NCBI lineage: Eukaryota > Metazoa > Arthropoda > Insecta > Diptera > Calliphoridae > Bellardia > Bellardia bayeri. The sequence goes on from OX493264.1 coordinate 59,229,419, forward strand.
ACAATAGAAAAATAGAAATTCGTGGTGTCACTAAATATTTAAATCAAAAAGGTTTATCGGGACAAGAAATGAATAATAATATGGTGAATGTGTTAGGTGAAAGTGCTCCTTCATATGTAACAGTAGATAATTAGGTTGCTGAATTTAAATGTGGTCGTACAAGCATAGAGGATGAACTACGTAGTGGACAGCAACAACAACAAAAATTGTAGCCAAAGTATCATGTACTTTGGTATTAAATGGTCGACAAATAAAAGTGCGTGAAATAGCTAATATCATGGGCATCTCAAATGATCGAGTCCATTTAATTTTGCATGAAGAACTAAAGATGAAAAAGCTTTCTGCAAAATGGGTACCGCATTTGTTAACGGTCGACCAAAAACGCATATGAATGAAAATTTCTCAAGCTTGTTTGGATCGTTTTAAGAAAAATAAAGTGGATTTTAAGTGCGTTTCATAACTGTTGATGAGACATGGATCCACCACTATACTCCAGAGACAAAAAACAATCCACGCAAGGGACAAAAACAATTCAAGCGGCTGGTAAGGTTATGGCAACGTTTTTTTTGGGACATCAAATGTATTTTATTGATTGACTATTTGCAAAGGGTAAAACAATAAATTCAGAGTACTATTGCAACATTTTGGACCAATTAAGTGGAAAAATTCGAGAAAAACGTTCTGGCTTACAACGCAGAAAAATAATTTGTCATCAAGACAACACACCAACACACAAGAGTGTTTTAACAATGCATGAAATCAACGAATTAAAGTAAGAATTGACCACCCACCTTATTCTCCTAATTTAGCTACCAGTGACTTATACCTGTTCCCAAATATATAAACATTGCTAGTTGGCAAGCGTTTTACCTTAAATGAAGATGCAATACCACTATTTTGAAGGAAAATTATTTTAATCAAGGGATAGAATTGCTAGATAAGCGTTGGACTAAGTGTATTGAAGTTTCAGGTGATTATATTGAAAAATAAAAATGCTTTTGAAAAACTAACTATTCTCTTTCTGTGCTACGCTAAAAAGTTTCCAAACCACCCTCGGATGTTAAAATACTGTAAATATTTCAAAAAAAAAACGTTGATTCTAATGACATTTCTTGAATTTTAAAAACATGTCTAAGATAATATAAGTTACCCAGTAAAAAATGTGCTCCAAAAGGAGCGGCATTGTCACCACTTGCTAATTGCCAAAATTTTCAAACGAAATAATTGATGTTGCTCAACAAATTTCGCAAATTTGAACAGAGTACCATTCTTAAAGCATGGAAATTTTGACAATTAGCAAGTGGTGACAATGCCGCGATTTAGAAGAAAATTGTCGTTTTTATTGCCATTAGGTATGCAACATTGTTTCTTTTATGTAAACAAAAACCATATGTTTTTGGCTGTTTTTTTTCAATTTCGTGCGAAATAAGTGCCGCTTACATTATTTCACAGTTGGAAAAAAATGTTGCCATATACATTTTTTTTGTTGATAAAACATGCTGCCAGAAACATTTCGTAACTTTTCACAATAAGAACAGAGTACAACTTCAGCAGCAATATGTGGTGTTCTCACATGCATTTTTAATTGAGTCAATTATTCGTTAATTAAAAAGTGTTCACATATGCTCAATATTGCTAATTTAATTAGCGTTTGATAGCAGCTGACAAAAAAGAATACATATACAGTGCACTCGGGAAAACGTCAACGCTCATTTTCGTCAACATCCCAAAACCTCAACCCTTTTTTTACATTACTCTAAAATTTTATGAAATAAATAGAGAGAAGTCTCTCTTCCAAGTGTTGGAAAGAAAAAAACAGCAGAAAAAATAACAGATTTTATTTAAACGTCAACAATTTGTTAAACGTCAACACCCGCGGTTTTAATTAGTTGACGTTTTCCCGAGTGCACTGTATTTGGTTCTAATATTCTAATTTTCAGCCTAAAAATATTCTTTATTAATTTAAAAGCGAAACAACTGCCATTTTAGTTATTACTAGTCACAGGGTTGCATTTTAAATTTTAACAATTATTAGAATGAAGCAATTATCTTAATTGAAATTTTGTAAGGATAATTGAATTCAATTAGCCGTTAATTAAAAAATGTCAATTAAAAATGCATGTGTGAACACCACATTAGTTCGCATTTATTTCGCATCAATTTTTTTTATATGGGCTTTTGATAGTATTTCGCACGAAATGATGAACAGAGTACCATGTTTTAAGTTATACAGCGCGGCTCATTTCTTTTATGATTATATGTATGTATGTATGTATAAGTTTCATTGTTTAAGCAACAGACGTTATCAAGAAATATTAATTCCATTCATAGAATTTTTTATTAGCGTTTTCACCTACCTACAATATTTGATACTTTATTGCTAGGGCATCCATGTTTTTTTCTGGATATTATTGACAAAACAAACAAGATATTAATTCATTTTAGAAAAAAGTATGCCGTTTAACCCCTTTTTGTTATGGCATATTTTTGCATATTTCACCATGAATGCATATTTTTGCATTGTTAAATTTTTTCCATGTTTATATGGCATATTTTACAAATTTTTACATATTTTACAAAATTTACCAAACATTTCTTTAATAATAGGCTTAATACACTCTTACACATTACTTTAGTATAATCTATTATATAATAAGACGCAAGAATATTATTGGTGCGCTTTTATTGTTGCAGATATATCGTTGTATAAAATGTGGAATAAAAAAATTATGTCTTTTCTGGAAAAATACACGGAGCACCATCGGAGAGCACTCTTCGCACAAATCACGTAAAATCCCTTTACAAATTCAGCATTGGCAACATTGAACCATTTTTGTGGTTGTAAATTGATGAGATCACTGATGTAGCTCAAAAGGTGTGTGGCAAATCTCATCATCGATCAATTTTTATTGAATACTGCACAGTTGGACAAAGCAAATCACACTACTATTGCTCGGCTTTTTGAGAACTCAATTAAGCTTTTAGGCGAAAACTTTGATAAAGATTCGATTCTGATTTTTATATCAGATGCTGCACCGTACACCGGCCCGGGCAATACAGATATTTGACCAAAGAATAACTCACTTGTCTTGCTCACAGACTGCACCGAGTAAGTGAGCAAATACGAGGCCTGTATGATAACGTCGATAGGTTAATTGCAAATGTAAAAAAAACAGTATTTTTAAAGGCTCCGTTTAGAGTAGAGATTTTTAAGGATCTAGAATATATCAGCAAGTTTGAATGGAGTCAATCCAAAATGCAGTAAGAGAAAAATATACCATTGAAGAAATTCGCAATTACTTCCGTTGATGTCGAAAACACTTTCTCAATGTACAAGAGCGTTTTTCGATCAAATAGACAAAGCAAATTTGAGCAACAATAGTGAAAAGTTTTTATTCAGGCTAGTGGTTCAAGAATTTATATTAAAGAATACTATTGTAACGTATTGGAACAATTGGCAAATTGGAATGCATTTTCTACCCGGCCAAGGGCGTCATCAGCAATCTTCATTGTCCATTATCAATCTGTAAATATCATCTATTAAACTCACCGTTTTTTTTTGAGAAATAGAATATGAGAATTATCATATTTCTTTTTTACGTGTTGTGAGTCAGAACGAAATTTACGTACGTTTACAATGTGTGTGTATTCTTTATATGTCATTCTATTTATAGAATTTGTATTATTACAAATTGTTTTTGCTTTTCTTGCTGCGTCTACTTTTTTGGTAGATCAATAACAGCAATGTATGTATGTTTTTTGTTGTCATTTCTCCTCTTTTTCTTTTGGTGGATTATGTTAACAATAATTTAAATTAATTTTGTGCGCTTGTTATACCCTTCACCTTCATCAGAAGGGTATACAGTGCACTCGGGAAAACGTCAACTAATTAAAACCGCGGGTGTTGACGTTTAACAAATTGTTGACGTTTACGAATGTAAAATTTTTAAATAAAAAACATATCGATAATGTGCTTTTAAACGTTTTTATTGATTATAAACTAAGATCAAACATAAACAATTTCAAAAAGAAAACAAAAAAGGCATTCAACCTGACTAGAACCATAGAAGACAATTAGAACAAAAAGAATACATTTTAAATGAGAATATATTTTTATATCATATGCATTTAAAAAAAATCTGTTATTTTTTCTGCTGTTTTTTTTCCTTTCAACATTTGGAAGAGAGCTTTCTCTCTATTTAATTCATAAAATTTTAGAGTAGGTAATGTAAAAAAAAAGGGTTGACGTTTTGGGATGTTGACGTAAACGAGCGTTGATGTTTTCCCGAGTGCACTGTATATAAGTTTGTCTTTCCGTTTATAATTTCCACAATATAATTTTCCGACCCTATAAAGTATATATATTCTGGATACTAATAGTTAGCGGAGTCGATTTTTTGAAGTCTCCAGATATCTTCGGGATCCAAATCTTCAATAATTCTGTCAGACATGCTTTCGAGAAGTTTGCTATTTAAAATCAGTAAAAGCCGTCCACAAATAAGGGAGATATAAACAAAAATCCGAGACAACCTCTGAAAATTTAATCAAAAAAACTAAGTGTATTAATATTGTTACAAATATTTTTTTATAAATAGATGGCGCTGATTAAACAAAGTGTTTAAGTGTGTTCTGAAACCGTAATATAAATGTGTAAAAGGTTTTCGAAAACTTTAAGTGTGTTCTTAAACCGTAATATAAGTGTGTAAAAAGATAGTGTGCTCATTTTTAATTGTGTTTGTGTACATTTAAATAAATAAAGACTCGTTATATTTTCTTCAAAGTACTTGACGCTTTTATTTTGCAATTAAAAAGAATTCGGTTTATTTAACGGAAATATACCACCGTTTTTAAAATGTAAAAACGTAACAATATAATATATACAATATGTATGTATATAATATAATTATGCATCCACAACAAAGGTGAAGGATATATAAGATTCGGCATAGCCGAATATAGCACTCTTACTTGTATTCTTGTAAGTTTGAATTTTTATGATACTTTTTGTTTTTTTTGGAAATAAATTAAAATATAATGTATATAAAGGGTGGTTAAATTGTAAGGGCCGATGTTGAATGTGAACCACACCTAAACGCCAAGCTTTTTTCCGAATTTTATTTGACATTTCTCTATTTCAGACTTACTCAATTTGAACCATGGAAACATACACAATCCAACAACGTGTTAAAGTTATCCAGACTTATTATGAAAATGGGCGTTCAAATCAAAATGCATATCGTGCACTTCGTGATTTTTTTGGTCAATTTGATCGTCCAAATGTGCGTGCAATCGCAAAAATCGTGGAAAAATTCGAGCAAACCGGGTCTGTAGAAGATGTGAGAACACCAGTGCATGCTCGTACAGCTCGTATTGCAGAAAATATTGCTGCTGTTCGCGATAGTGTGGCTGAAGAGCCGTCCACCTCAACTCGTCGTCGTGCCCATCAATTGCACCTCTAACGCACGTCGTTGATGAACATTATACATAAAGACTTGCATTTACACGCTTACAAGGTGCAATTGGCTCAAGAACTAAAGCCTCTTGACCATTCCAAACGTCGTGAATGGGCAGAATGGTGGCAAGAAATGGCAACAGTGGATGATCAATTTTCGAAGAAAATTATCTTCAGTGATGAGGCACATTTTCACCTCAGTGGATTCGTCAATAAACAGAATTGCCGCATTTGGGCGAATGAGAATTCAAGAGAGATTGTCGAAAAACCAATGCACCCACAAAGAGTGACTGTTTGGTGCGGTTTATGGGCTGGCGGCATCATCGGGCCGTATTTTTTCCAAAATGAGGCCGGTCAGGCAGTTACTGTGAATGGTGTTCGCTATCGTGAGATGATAACGAACTTTTTATGGCCCAAATTGGAAGATATGGATGTGGACGATATGTGGTTTCAGCAGGACGGTGCCACTTGCCACACAGCTAACGAAACAATGGCTCTTTTGCGCAACAAATTCAATGGCCGTGTTATCTCACGTAATGGCGATGTCAATTGGCCGCCAATATCATGTGATTTAACACCGTGGTCGCGGCGCCCATTTGGCCGATATTTTGTTCCATACTTAATTGAGGAATACCAATATATCATAATAAAATAAAATTACAATAATTTCCTAAATAGTTTGTGTTTTATTCAAAATCAACATCGGCCCTTGAAATTTAACCACCCGTTACAATGGAATTTTATTTAATCTGGTTTTTGGTTAATTTTATTTGTAACATTTGTTCATGTTTTCAAATTAAAAAAAAATATGTGTATGTAAATATAATTTTAAATGAACACGTGTACTTATTTTGCACTTTATAGAGCATATTTTTAACGCTTAAAAGTATTTTTTCAATGCATATTTTAGGCGCTTAAAATAATTTTTTTGGATCATATATCGGGTTATTACACAGTAAGTTTTTAAAAATTTTCAAATACTCGCAAGAGGAAAAAATCTCAATTAGTACACATTAAAAATATTAATTTTTTCATACTGATGTGCTACAAACATTGGAACAAATGCAGCATACATATGTCATTATCAGTGTTTTCAGTGCAGTGCTTTCCAAAGTTCTTCTTTTTTCCAAAGAAGCCAAAGGATTGGTTGATAAAACAGCAGACATTTTCTGAACTTGATCTGCACTTACATATACTTCCCTTAATTGGTGTTACTAGTTCAAAGGTTGTTTTACTACTGGGCATCTGATAATTTGTAATACATCAAATTAAAGGTAATAAAAATACCTTTCCAACGATACATATATAATTATAAAATATGGAATGACTATGGGTTAAGTCCAAGAATTATATTTTTTGTTTATTTTATTGTTGGCGTCATGGTGTAATTAATAAGGTGAGTGCAGAGCACAGCTGACTGACTTTGTTTACAATTTACTTATTTCAAAAGTATTATTTTGTCAGTGTTACAGTAGTACACTATTTTACACAAACAAAATGTCTGTTGTTTCTGTATTGTGTTGCCGATTTGCACTCACCTTGTTAATTACACCATGGTTGGCTTATTGTAGCTTTGTTACACCATGGTGAAAAAGTGCTGGAAACATTATAACAATGCAAAAACAACAAAAACAACGGGCTATTTTTGTTTTTGCTTTCATGCTTGTAATGTCAAAACAACTGGCTATTGTTTACAAACATTCTGGCTTAAAAAAATAAAGTAAAAAAAAATTATTTTTAATATTATTCTGCCATTTGTTTTGAGTTTTTTTTTCAATTTTCTGCTCTCTATCTCACATACACATGCATACATCCATATACATATACGTTTTATCAACTGAGTATAAATATTTTTCTCAATTTTTATGAAAACTTGTTGCGTGTGCTTAATCAGTAGACTAAACGGTTTGATATTGTCATCCGACGACTTGTTTGTTTCACAAAAGTTGAATTTTAATTAAAAACTAAAAAGTAATCGATTAGAATCGAAATGTTTGTGATTATAAAATGTTGTACTAGCTAAAAATTAAGGTCATTTGCGCCCTTACATATTTCCAAGGGTTTGAAATACATCGTATCTGGTAAAAAAAATTAATTTATTGCTTACGTGATGAGGCGTATTAGTTTGTGCACTAAAGCATAATTCAGTATAGGCGAATACAGAAGTTTGATAGTAACAACTCCTCTTCTTCTTCGTCTTTATTAAAGTAACTGTTGTTATTTTTTATTTTTGTGAATATTTACATGCTCTTATACAAATGTATGTATGTACGTACGTATTTACACTTTTATTTAATTCAAATTAATATCATTTATATATTATTTAAAATGGTAGATAGACACAAACACAACAAATAAAATAAAACTAAGTAGGTGAACATGATCGGAAAGTTTTCTTTGTCACGGACTTTTTAACGATGAATATGAATTGTTAAATCATAGTTGGTTGTACGTACTGCGCACGCGTACGCACTTATTCATTTAACATCCGTCAACACGAAATGAAGGTTTTACGAAGACTAATTGAAAACTTGAAAATACACAAAAAAGCAACATGCGAGTGTTGGTTTTTGTTTTCATATAGGTACATACATACATAGATATGTATTTACTAATGCATTCTCACTGCTTAGTCCCGGGTCACACACTGCCACTTTTGCTGCTCAACTTTTGAGTTTGTGGGTGAGTGGGGAAAGAAGAGTGGTATTTGGTACTACTCTTCTTGTCCCAATAAATACACACGTTTATATGTGAATGATTATTTTGCCCTGCTATAATCATTCACATATAAACGTGTGTATTTTATTTTTTAAATATTGTAGTTGGTAGCCCGCTGTTGCGAATGTGTTTAATGCTATAGTTTATTGCTCTTTTCACTCAACTGTGAATACTTTAAATTACGGCTTAAACCAGTGGTGTTCAAAAATAAAAATGAAGTTGGTGAGAGATTTTTCCCAGCAAACATATTGTCAAACGCTTAAATTAAGAAAAAAAGAAAGAGTTTTGCCAGATATAAACACCTTAAGAAAAAATATCAGGGACCATAAATAACAATTATCAATAACAATTTTAGAACAGTTATTTTCAGAAAAAACAAAAATAATTCCATCTAAAACAGTTTTATATTTTTGTGTTCAATTGTAATTGAATCGCGTGTGTTTGCTATGCTTCGTCCAACAAGAAGCAACAACAATTCTTAACAAATTTTTAAAAAAAAAAATGACGATAGTCCGTCGCATGTGTTCTCATCGCTTGCTCAACCACAGAGAACACAGAGGCGTCAATTTTGGCGTTTCAAAATAACTACAATCAGCTAAAAAGGCAGGTATATTAAAAAGAGAAAGAAAATATTTTCTGGTAGTAAATTTGTAATGTGAAAAAGCAAAGCACTGTATACAACAAGAATTTTGTGGACAAAACAAAATAAACAAAACAATTTGAGTTGGAATATTTGAATTGAAAGTTTGTTTATATGTTTGTGATTTTAATAACTAACTAAATTGTATTTTAATAATTGTTATACTTTCTTGGTATGCATTGTGGAGTTTGTGCATTCGTTAGATGATATAAATACATTTTTTTATGGTTGTATCAAACAATACAAAAATACTCTGTGCCAAAAATTAATTTTATTGGGTCAGAAAAATAGTAACATAAAGAAAACAAAAAGGCAGGTTCCAAAGAAAGAGACAAGAAAAAAACTACACTATCTTTGCTCTTCTGTCACCTCGTAATACTCTGTGTGCTCAACGACGACTGAATGAATGTTTTTAAAAGAGCATAAAAAATGTGTATAAAATTTTTGCACAATAGTGGCATGGGCTGAACATCACTGGCTTAAACCCATGGTGAAATTAAATACCAGGTGACCATGGTAAAATTAAATACAAGGTGACAGCATTGCTACAACAATTACAACAAGGCAAGAACAACAGGCATTTTTGTTTGTGTAATACTTTCGTTACTGTCAAAAACATCTGGCATAAAATAAAGAAAACAAACATACAAACATGGAAAAAAACAGAAAACAATAGTAGTGAAAAATTGTTTATTTTATTTTCTTAAACAATTTCGAAACTCGTGATGATTTTGTTAGGGGCATTTTGATTAATGAGGAAATTCTAGACAGTCGTATCTGTGTTTCCCTCTTGCCACGCGAACAGTATGCTCGAAAGGTGAACAATTGGCTGACTTATCAAATTGTCAGCAATGACATCATAAATCGTTGGACATACCCCTTAGTACCTGATATGGGCATTGTCGAACTGAAACAGATGTATATCTTCCACAAAAATAATATGTATCTATAAAAGCCCTACGTCTAGTTTGGTCAAGGTGTCACTGGGCGAAAATGTGGTGGTACATAAAAATAGTGTTCAACGTTGACCTTCTGTAAATATTTTCCGCATAGAATCAAGCGCTAAATTTGCTTGCAGGAGCTTACATTTTAAATCTTTATTTTCAGATTCCAATTGGCGAATTTTTTCTTGATAATTTGTTAATACTGTATCAAAAATTGAAGGACTAAAAGTGAACCAGCAAAAGCAATATTAGAAGCTCTTCAAAAAATAATAAAATAGATAATTTATTACTATAATTATTTATATTATTATATAATTTAATTATGTATATATATAAAAGCCACAAAAAAGAAATAAGTACATTAATGAAATTATTGATAATTTTAATCACTTCTCAGTTTGAGATTCTTTTTCTCTCTGAATTTGCCCATGACACTTTGAAGCTGCAGTATTCGAAAATTCTTCCATGGAAAATAAATGTAAGCCATGTGAAGGTTTCTCTGATGGATTAACTTCGGATGACACTCGACATTCTGTTGGGCATGATAGCCCTAAAGGCACAACACTATGCATTGTTGTTTTGTTTTGCTGCTACACTATTGGCATAGCGTTGGGCATTAACAAACAACGAATTCCCGCAGATATAATGTCGGAAAGAACCACTTCCAGCTACTCCTTTTTTACGGCATAAAATGCAACAACGCATTTTTCTGCAGCAAAAAAAAAATCATTTTTAAAGAGGAATCTTAACATTTATTTTACAGAAAAAACTAACACTTTTAGTAAAACAACTCAAAAAACAAACACACTATTTAATATAATATAGTTTTTTTCACACTTTTAAGCTATTTTACGCAGATGAAACGGCGAAAAAACTCAATTTTTCAAAAACAAAATAATTTTGTAACGTTTTTATATAAACTTTGACTATTTGTAAACAACTTTTTGACATTTTCAATTTCACCATGAACAGAGAAAAAAATAATCAGCTGGCGCTATGCTGTCACCTTGTATTTAATTTCACCATGCAGGTGATAGCATTGCTACAACAATTACAACAAGGCAAGAACAACAGGCATTTTTGTTTGTGTAATACTTTCATTACTGTCAAAAACATCTGGCATAAAATAAAGAAAACAATTATACAAACATGGATAAAAACAGAAAACAATAGTGATTTTTTTTTGTTTCTTTTATTTTCTCAAAGAATTTTTCTTTAAGTTACGCATAATATTTATTTAAATATACATGTAATACGTAATTTTGCAAAGTAAAACATGTAAAATTCTTTATTTTCAAAATTAATGTATGTATTGTATAACAACAACGCATTTTTTTGCAGCAAAAAAAAAATCACTTTAAAGAGGAATCTTAATATTTATCTTACAAAAAAAAAAACTAACATATTTAGCAAAACAACTCAAAAAACAAACACACTATTGAATATAATATAGTTTTTTAACACTTTTAAGCTATTTTAAGCAGATAAAACGGCGACAAAAACTCAATTTTTCAAAAACAAAATAATTTTGTACCGTTTTTATATAAACTTTGACTATTTGGAAACAACTTTTTGACATTTTCAATTTCACCATGAATAGAGCAAAAAATAATCAGCTGGCGCTATGCTGTCACCTGGTATGTTTTTACCAAGCTTAAACCGATGTTGTATACAAGCTTGCCATACTTGATTTTTTTTTAAATTTGAGTATTTCCTCTTTAAGTTCAGAAAAAAGGGATATTTCGATAATTAAACATATTTTTTGCTAGTTTTTAACTTAAAAATAAAAGGGTTTTTAAACTTAAGTTATGTTTAAATACCAAATTAATTTTTATAGATCCTATTTAAATATAACTTAAATCACTGAATAAAAACACTATGTTATCGTGTCATTGGCGCATATTCAGAAATGATATCTAAGTTTAAACTTTTTTAAGTACCAACTTAAGTTATTCTTAGTTGATTACTTTCAGCACAAAAAGTTATAACTTAATTATGGGTAAAGCTGTAACTAAATTTCAACTAACAAACACATTTAAAGAACAGCTGATTGATTTTATTTCTTGTCATCGATGATGTTAACATATTTGGCCACCAATTTTTTAAATGTAGTTTTTTCATCTGGCAACCAGTTTAAGTCCCTAAAATACACAAAGCAATAAATACATATTTTTTTCTAACAATAATAATGAACTTACCTTATTTTCTTTGCTAATTGTGTCCATTTTGACCAAAAAAATTAAACAAACTAGAGATGTGTTTTTCGTCAACAAAAATCTACTAAATGCGGTGTTGCATTTATTTTAACAGCTGAAAGCAGTTGCTAAGTTGGTTATGATTTGTGAATAAGATCTTTAACTATTTATGAACTATTTTTTAGTTTCTGTTTAATAAGTTTCGACTTTAGTTACGATTTCTGAATATGCGCCATTAATATGAACTAAAACAATGAATTCAGATGAAGAGGATATGAATGATGCAGCTTTTGCCCATTTATTTTGTCACAATTTGTAAACTTAATAGTAAATCAGCTGTTAAATGAAGAAGTTGTTTATATTTTTTTGACATTTAACAGTGCTACTATACTTTTATCATAATTAAATACCAAACACAATTTCAGACTGAAAAAATGAAACCATATTGATATAAATTTTAAATTTAAGGCAAAATTAACTAATTTCGTATTTAAATATCAAGTTATAAACTGGCCATTAGTGTATATGCGGAGTATAGACGTCATATAACGTGTTCTTTTTTTTTTGTAGTTTGTTCATTACACTAGTCAACAAATTTGGAAAAATTTTGCGATCCACGACATTTGACATTCGTTTTTCATGTAAAATCGCTCGCTGAATCCAAAAATGAAGTCTAAAGTCTTTAAAGTAGAACAGTTTTTGAGATATTGCCAAATTTTTAAATGATCCATTAATAAAAATATTAGTTGCACTTAAATTAAATTATCTCCGGACCAAATAGGTGGATTTCAACTTTTTTACCTTTAAATTAAAGGTAATGCTTTATCAACTCTCTATACAACATTTTTCAATCCAAATGTCGCCTTCGGAGTTATTTTTTGATATATCACCAATTTTGACAAAATTTAAAAAAAAATGAAAGTTTCTCTGTAAATTTCATACAGTTTAAATTTTTTTCTTTATTTAGAGTTCAAGTATAATCTATTACGAAGAAAATAAGGGTATCCTTAATAAATTCGCTTAAAAATTGTAGCAGGTACATGCGTTTGTGTCAAAATGCAGAAATGCGGATATAGTCTTTAAAAATCATTACTTAAAAAAAACAATATTTCAAAAAAATTTTAAAATTTGCCTTTATATGCATAAACATACAACTTCAAAGGACTTTCCAGAAAAAAACTACCTTTTTTAGGCTTTATAAATGGATGTAACCTCTAAGTGCAACCTTACATTAAAAATATATAAAAGAATTATAAATGGTTAAGGCTTGATTTGTAACTTCTACTATGTGTATTACTAGTTTCTCTAGTGAGAAACCAATAATAGTCACCCATCATCGTTTCGTCCCAAACTCCTTGATAGCGCCGTTCCATTTCCTTCATTTGTTGGTGAAAACGTTCGCCGTGCTCATCACTTTCATCGCCATGATTATCCGGGAAGAAGTCCAAATGAAGAATGTCTTCAAAGACATATTCACACCTGCTTTCAAAAAATGTAATTATAGTTATGGGAAACGCATAAAATAAAAATACACATTTTGAAATTCACACCTATGTAGGGATTCCAATACCGACAGCCTATCAGTATTTCGACATTTCGGTGTTGAGGAAATCTCGATACCGGTATTAACGGTATTATCGATATTTTTGGTATTGTTTATAAAATAAAAATATCTAAACACAAAGCACCAAGAAAAATCCAATTTATTGATTATTTAATATATGTATGTAGGTTTTAGAAGAAAATACAATTAATTTATAGTTATTAAAAAAAATACAACAGTTCGATAATAAAAACAATTAAAAATTAAATATAATTCCTTCTTTTTGTAAGTTGAAATATGTTTGCAGAAAACATAAATTGTCGATGCTTTCATCCGATAAGCATGGTACTCTGTTCATTATTTCGTGCGAAATACTATCAAAAGCCCATATAAAAAAAATTGTTGCGAAATAAATGCGAACTAATGCTGCTGAAGTTGTACTCTGTTCTTATTGTGAAAAGTTACGAAATGTTTCTGGCAGCATGTTTTTTCAACAAAAAACTGTGAAATAATGTAAGCGGCATTATTGAAAAAAACAGCCAAAAACATATGGTTTTTGTTTACATAAAAGAAACAATGTTGCATACCTAAGGGCAATAAAAACAACAATTTTTTCTAAATCGCGGCATTGTCATCACTTGCTAATTGCCAAAATTTTGAAACGAAATAATTGATGTTGCTCAACAAATTTCGCAAATTTGAACAGAGTACCATGCTATAAGCCTAGTACTCTGTTCAAATTTGGGAAAAATGTTGAGCAACATCAATTATTTCGTTTCAAAATTTTGGCAATTAGCAAGTGATGATAATGTAATACATCTGAAAAGTTCGTACGCCTTTCAAGAATTCTGCATTTTAATTCACTTTTAATGCAGTGTCGTTTTTTGTTGTGCAAGCTCATCCAACATGAATTTTAAGGTAATATCTGCTTTATAGATATTTGAATCTGAGCAGCATAAACATTCAACTGCAACCTTTATGGGGGTGCAAGCTGATATTATTGTTGATAGTAGCTGGAATTTTCATCTTCCGAAATACAAGTAGTATTTAAATCAATAAGTGCTTTTCTTACGCAACCTTTAAGCATATAAAATCTTTCCAGCATAGCTAATAAACTGTTCCAACGAGTTTTAGAATCTAATATCAACATCAACTCCTTACCAAATTCAACCTTAACATATTTTTGTAATGTTGCATCATTTTTTGTTGGCGAATGGCGAAACAATTTAACTACACTCCGAACCTTTATAATCAATGCATATATTTCAGAACTTAAAGTTATGTTAGGCATCTTCTTTTTACATATATTCTCTTCGACTATTAGCATACCATCATAGCCATCATCATCTTCGTTATCTGTGTCTTCTTCGTTATCGGTATCATTTTCGCAGGCAAATAATTCACGTTCATCAGAAATATTCTGCTGATATAGCATGCTAATGACAGCTAGTTGTATGCCATGTACCAGACATTGTCGATGATCTGCCTTCACAAGCTTACCTACTTTCTTCATTATAGAAGCGCCATCCGTTGTGAGCGCAACAATGTCCGCCTGTAGTGAAATACCATGTTCTTTTAATTTTTTATCAACTAGCTCAATGCATTTATCTGATGGCATAGACCCTGAAATACGACTCAACCCAAGGTTCCAAAAGCTTTTGTCAGAATGGACATTTATGTTAACATAACGCCGATTTCTGACTGGCGTCCACTCATCGAATGTAATGTTGAACTTATCTCCACTGACTTTCCTAGACAACAGTTCATTTTTCATCCGCATTCTAATTTGTTTGCAGTAACTCATTACCATTGATGGAATAGATATGTATATGGCGCAGTTTATATAATAAAAAAATAATACCGGTATTGTTGCATGCGGTATTTCAGTTTTCGCTTGAAGCCTGTAATACCGGTATTTCGGTATCGGTAATACCGGTATTGGAATCCCTACACCTATGTATGTATCTTCTCATAGTCTGCAATCAAGTTTTCTATGATTTCTTTATAATCCAAGCTTCTAAAGTTACCTAAAAACAAGTAACCATGCTTTTAGCTCATTCTCTGACAAAATTGAACTGGGGGCTAATTCTCGCAGTCGATACCGTGCGAAATTTACTCGAAGTTGGGTTTTTTTTTATTAACTTTGGGATTCCCGCACTCGCTATCGAGTAAGTTGTATCGAAATTTCTTATGATGGCACTCGATAGCGAGTGTACGATCGAATGTAACCGTGCGAGTTTTATTCGATACCAAATTTGGTGTCGAAATTTTATTTTTAAATAGTTCGTTGGATAACAAGTGTTTATTTAATATTTTAATTGTTATGTTAATTAATTATTCGTATAGATTTTCGTACTTTTTTGTATTACTCCCTTTTTGCACCTTTGTAAATGAGTTTTTACACAAACTCTAACGAGTAACTTAACGGTTTATTGTTTTTGTTAAAAAGTAAAAAATAATTATTCTATAATATTTCTTATTCTTATTGAACGCTTTACAAGTGCCACAATAGTTTTTTTTAAATTAACCACATTTTATTTATTTCGGTACACGCAAACAACAAGAAAATGTAAGTTAAATCTTTAATAAGTTTTATGCAAATTAAGTAATTAATATTAATTATTAGGTCGAATATAACAAAAATAAATTTCTTTTACTCATTGTTTGGCAAGCCCAATGGATCACTTGTTACTCGGATTTTTCTTCTAATTGCATTTATATCACACTCACTCTCAGACTCTGACGACGAAGAATAAAAAGATAAATTTACGCCCATGGCCGCGATTAAAAAAGGAAAAACTTTCAAAATTATAAAACAAATTCGCAATTCTTTGGATAAATTATTTAATTTTCTTTGTAAGCATATGTTTTTTGTTTACATATTTGTAGTGTTGGTTAAGGCTTTTTTTATCTTTTACAGCTTTATTAAAAAATCGATTCGCAAGGTACCATCATCAGAAAAACTCGCCCCCTGAATTTATCGCCAAGTATTTTTTTTATTTGTGGACCCACAAACACACCTTCATTAATCTTAGCATCATATAAATTTGGAAACATGCTTTTTAGATAACGGAATGAATCACCATCTTTTACAAAATGTTTAAAGAGACCAAGTTTAACATGTAATGGTGGAATAATGCATTTTTCTTGTTTAACGAGTGGTTCGAATTTAACGTTTTCTTTACCAACAGTAAAATCGATTCTCTTCGACCAAACTTTTTGGGAATAATGATCTTGTCGTGCTCGACTATCCTATTTGCACAAAAAACACATGTATTTTGTGTATCCTTGTTGCAAGCCAGTTACCATTGCAACGACTTTGAGATCAGCGCAAACTTTCCAATTATGTTCTTTGCAGCTAATAAGATTTAACAATAAAGCCATCGATTCGTACGATTCCTTTATATTTACAGCATGTGCTAGTGGAATCGATGGTTTACTATTTCCTTGGTGTAACAGAACAGCTTTTAAACT
This sequence comes from Bellardia bayeri, assembly GCA_950370525.1. Classification (NCBI taxonomy): domain Eukaryota; kingdom Metazoa; phylum Arthropoda; class Insecta; order Diptera; family Calliphoridae; genus Bellardia; species Bellardia bayeri. Next base: position 59,246,385 of record OX493264.1, read on the forward strand.
CAGTTTACTACTGTCAACAAACAAACGCCATTCGATGGGATCATAAAGCACATTAAACTCTTTAAATAAACCGATAATGTCATGGCAATAACAAACATTATCTGTTTTTGCAAAGTATTTAGAAAAAGGTTTGTGACGATCTCTGTAGTAAGTGACTTTAACGCCAGAACTCAACATGTGTCGCTCTTGCAATCTTGATGCCAAAATCTCAGATTTTTCCTTCGACAGATCTAAATCTCTCATCAAATCATTGAGCTGAGATTGCGTAAAAGGCATAATCTTTTCTTCGCATTCCACAAAACTCTCAGTTGATTTATCTGAACTTTCGGGTTGTTTTTTTCTTTTTGGGCAAACAGGATACTGAACTAAAGGCGAATGTGGAACTGGTTTTACCATAGAATGCACTTCAGGATATTCAACTTTTCGTTGACGTTCGTGTTGTTGTACTTTCATTGAGCAAAAATAACAGTCTACTGAATGACACATCGCTTGTCGTCAAATTACAGGTACATCGAATTTCATGTAGCGACTAGTAGAACAAAATTATATAATATTAGTAATTGAAGTACATTTAACTGAATTGCATTAATAAATGTATACTTTGCGCCTGACATCCACATAGTTTAATTTGTTCTACACGTATTACACAAAACATTTGGTGTCCAGGATTCACCGAGATCTTCTGGATAAATGTTGAAGTACATACGGTATGCCGTTTGCAATGTCTCCGAGAAATTTCGAGGGTTCATAAAAATATACACTCCACAAATATAGTGGAACTTGTTTGGATTGTTTAAGCAAAAATATTGATGTTTTATAGCACTCCTATTTTACTTTTATACACAAATTTGCAATTTGTTTACTTAATTTTTCACTTATGTAGATCGTGTCTAACAAGAATAGGAATTAACAAGTAACAACAATACCTAAATACCGACGGAAAGCGGAACGTATTTTTATGCTGACCATTAGCGCTGATACTCCATCCCTAAACAAAAGCGGCAACGTTATGTCAAAACGACAAAAACAGGGCTATCAAACAACACGACCCTGTTTATTGTAACAGCTGGATATTGTTGTTTTATTTCTCTTTTTATACCCTTCACCTTCATGAGAAAGGTATATATAAGTTTGTCATTGCGTTTATAATTTCCACAATATAATTTTCCGACCCTATAAAGTATATATATTCTGGATCCTTATAGATAGCGGAGTCAATCAAGCCATGTCCATCTGTCTGTCTGGATGTTGAAATCAGTTGTCTGAAGTCCCCAGATATCTTCGAGATCAAAATCTTAAACAATTCTGTCAGACATGCTTTCGAGAAGTTTGCTATTTAAAATCAGCAAAATCGGTTTAGGCCAACCAGAGTTATGGACCGATATGTGAGACAACCTCCATAAAAATTTGATATTTTTTGTCCATTTTATTGCAATATTTTGAAATATATTGCAGATAATACCATGAAATTTTGTATACGTTGTTTTTATGATAAAAGAAGAAAGTGTGCTTAAAATAGTATGAATCGGTCCATGATTTCTCATATCTCTCAGACAAAAATCTTCCCGAAATATTGCTCAATTATACATATGTAAGTGCCTATAAAATTGGAATATAAAGACAAACTTCAGCAAAAATAAGTTTTATGCAAAACTAAATCGCAAAACGAAATTTTTTTTAGTTCGGTCCATGTTTGACCATAGCCCCTATATAAAGTCCACTTCCAAAATTCACTTAAATACGTATAACACAGATATAAATAATGTTAAACGGCTAAAACTTGACATGAAGAATCTTTATAGGCAAATAAATTGTTGTACTAAATTTTATGGTGACCGGCCCAGAATTGGTCATAGCTCCCATACAAGGACCTCATCTGAAAAAGACATTTATCCCTATATATATATTGTATAAATATCGGTACCGACTCAAAACTTTACACAAATCATTTACATATATACAAAAATCATCCCACACAATTTAGTGAATTTCGGTCTATTTTTAACCGTATGCCCCATATAAAGCCCTTTTCCGAAAATTACTTTAATACTCATAAATCTCTTATAAATAAGGGTACCAATGCAAAATTGTACACGGATCACTTACATACATGCTTAAATCAAACTGCAGGATTTTGAGAATATCGGTCCCCCATATAAGGTCCACTTCCGAAATCCACGCTAATACTCATATATATCTTAAATATACCGTTATTATGTTGAAATTCGACGTGAAATATCCTCATATGCATGCAAATCACTGTTCCAAAATTTAAGAAGGTCGGCTCATAATTTGTCATAGCTGCCATATAAAAATTTCCAAAACAGCAAATAAATTAGGGTCAAAAAATATTCTTTTCGGATTTAACCCATATTCGGTCCATATTTTATTTGGTATATATCGTTGGAAAGGTATTTTGGACGACCCCTCTCCGATTTTAAAATAAATAGTCTCAATCGATTGCCCAGCAAAAAATAATGTACCTACATATTTTTTTTTTTTTTTTTATAGTGAATGGTTTAGTGGTGGTGTACACCACTGTAAGTGACAAAATTGAAGAATTCTTCATAAGGGACCTCATTGAAAGTTGTTTTAAAAAAAACTACTAAAGCGATCGCAACGAGTGATAGCTCGTTGGAAAGGTATTGAATCAGGCTTTAATTGACAAATAAAATTTTCCTAATTTTTCTTAGAAATTTACCTTTAAATTTTCCCATGAAAATTTAATTTTCCGATTTTCCACAGAAGCTCCTAAATTTTCCGGCTAATTTTTTTTTTGGATTCCTCATAATTTTTGCTTTAAGAATCAGCAGTAAAAAAATGGGCCCCGACTCCTTGTTTGGACAGGAGAAGAGCATTAAAGAGACCACCTTGTTAAAAATACATTTTAAAAATTATTTCACAGTTAAAAATACATTTATGAGGAAAAAAATCTTTCTTATTTTGCTGCTTATACTTAATTACAATATTTATTAAAAATTTCAATTGTCTTGGCATCATTATAAAATTAAAGTAACTTTAAATTTAGCACGTCGGCAGACGAAGAGTACCGCTTTACATTAATTGGCATACCAGAAATATTTGGTATGAAGCAATGAAACGTTTGCGTTCCAGTTATAGTTTTGACATTATTATATCTGTTTTGAATTCGTCGCTCCATGGCATCGTGTTCTTTTTGAGTGCATAAAACTGTGTTAATGACAATTTCCTTAAGATCTGGTCAGTATATGGCCTTTGCAAACTTGCCTTAGTCGCCATGCGTTTTAGGGTTCCCCCTAACGCATCGCATGGGCCCTTACCGTGGGACGTCGCGAAAAAGTGCCACTCGACCTTGCAGTTTTGTTTTTCTTCAATTATGCAAAGATTGTAAAATTTTTTTTTATTCTTGTACTGAGAAGCCGCGCCGTCTGAGAAAAACGTTACTTTGTCGATTGCATCGAATTTTGATATTAAGAATTCAAACTGTTTCATTTGAAATAAATAAACGGACACATAATTATGAGCTAAACTCTCCGTGACAACAACAAGGCTTACGATCTGTAGTTCGTTATGTTCGTTTTTGAAATAAATGCAAAAAGGATGCACCGTGCACTGGTCGTTTGCCCAGTGATAAGCCTGAATTTCATCCTGAACGAGAAAAGCGTAATTCTCGGCAAAGTCGCTTATCACAATGAATTCATTTTGGGCTAATTTCTCCTTACTTTCCTTTAGAAATTTCGATTGCATCTCGGATAAGAAATGGTGCGCCTTCAGTTCATTCAACTTGAATCCGAATTCCTCGATGAATTCCGGAATCTGCTTTACCACGGTCTCAAGGGAACATCTGCCGCTGCTAATTATCCACTGTTTGAAATACACCTCCTGAATTAACAGCTGTTCATACTTTTCCGCCAAATATTGCTCTAGCTCGTCAATCTTCGGACAATTGTCGCATTTGGACAGATGACAATTTTCCGTGGGTATGCGCACAACGACTTCGACAGGATGTTTCAATTTCACCGTGAAATACTTTCAATTTCTTGCATGGAAAGAAAATTAATTTGATGTTTTGATGAAACATGCAAACGCAGACTGAATGCGTTCCGTGCCTGTCTAATGCCAGCACGCATTCTTTTGGTCGTAGGATGCTCGGTATTTCTCATTGAACTGATGGTATGCTTCGGATAGATTACATAATAATAATCTGCGCTGCTTGTGTACTTTTTCTCCATCTTCACGTGTAATAACATAGTCACGTGTACCTGGGCAGGCGCGGCTGTTGTCATCATTGCAGTAAAAATCTTGAATCAATTTCACCGTTGCTTCGTTGAGGGTCCTTGAGCCAAATTTCTTGGTGGGAGTCGCCAATATGCCCTTCTGTCGAACTAATTCTTCGCTTCTTCTCGCGATGTAAAAAGATGTTTGAAACTGTTCAGAAATCTTGCGTATAGACCATGATTGAGGCAGCACAGATAAAATGAGATATTTCTCCGGAAAAGTGGTCACTAAATTGAATTTTCTTTTCAACTGCTCAATCATTTGTTTGCCGTCATCAACGTCATCTGCTTGACTGCATTCGTTATCAGAGCCTTCATCAAATATTGTCGCGATTGCACTCACAACCTTGCCTTTTTTCTCTTTCCTGTATGTTTCACTTCGCAACTTTCTTTTTCTAATAGGCGTTTCACCTAAAGTGGTAATAGCCTCAATCAAAGGACTCAAAGACATATTGACCATCGGAATGTCTGCCTTACTATCAGATGGTGGCAGGCAGACCATATTCACTACACACTCAACTTGGGGCTCTTAAAAAAAAATTTATTTTTTCTTCATAAATGTATTTTTAACTGTAAAATAATTTTTAAAATGTATTTTTAACAAGGTGGTCTCTTAAATGCTCTTCTCCTGTCCAAACAAGAAGTCGGGGCCCATTTTTTTATTGCTGATTCTTAAAGCAAAAATTATGAGAAATTCAAAAAAAAAAAATATTAGCCGGAAAATTTAGGAGCTTCTGTGGAAAATCGGAAAATTTAATTTTCATGGGAAAATTTAAAGGTCAATTTCTAAGAAAAATTAGGAAAATTTTATTTTTTAATTAAAGCCTGATTTAATACCTTTCCAACGAGCTATCACTCGTTGCGATCGCTTTAGTAGTTTTTTTTAAAACAACTTTCAATGAGGTCCCTTATGAAGAATTCTTCAATTTTGTCACTTACAGTGGTGTACACCACCACTAAACCAGTCACTATAAAAAAAAAAATATGTAGGTACATTATTTTTTGCTGGGCAATCGATTGAGACTATTTATTTTAAAATCGGAGAGGGGTCGTCCAAAAGGTGATCGCTTTCATATGGAATTGCTCTATATATTTTCAACTTTACGGACCCGCCCCCTCGAAAATAGGCGTGCCCGCCAACAATTTTTTTTGCTGGAATCTCTAAAAGCCCTATTGATGAAGTTTTTTTTTTTTTTGGAGCAAAGTCACTAAAACTGAATTGTTCCCCTTTTTTATACTCTGTTTGTTAAATTACACTCAAGATTATTATGAACATCCGACAAACTCCGTAAATTATAAGAATTGGTAATTAAATCAATGGTGAAAATTAGACAAAATTTCAAAATATTTAACATAAATTATGTTGGTCGTACAATTGTCTTTCAAACAATATATAAAATAATAATTAAATACTAATTGAGAATTTTTCCTCTTGCGAGTATTTGAAAATTCTTTTAAAAAATTTTATTCGAAGTTTTACTTTAAGTCGAATATACAAATTGTTTGAAAACAATTATACACTATAATTTATTTTTGTATATTTCTGTTATATGTTTCACATAGCTTTCCGTTGGAAAACATAAATGTAAAATCATACAACAATATATACAAAGAGACATTTTGCTAGTGTAAAAGTGGGAGTAAAAGGGCCAATAAGTAACTTATCTCTGGGGTGGATTGGTGGTAGGACCTCTAACGAAGTATCGGGAAGCATAAATTTTGAAATTTGCAGCATAGATGATGATGAAAATGCTCATGCCATGAAGAACTTAAGAACAACAAAAAATTTAAGATTACCACCACAAAGCCATCAGCTAAAGAAGTTTAAAGACTACTTTGCCGAATTAAATGATATTCCTGTCAGCGATTATTGTGATTCTGTTCCACAGTTATTAATTGGTCTACCTCATATTGGACTAGTTAGCCCATATGGGGTCGTAAATCTTGATGCGAACTTCTCGATTCACCGTACCAGGCTCGGTAATATTTTATTTGGTTAAAATGAAGAATCCACGGAGGCAATGGTTTGTGTTATCGATGTGAATAACCTTGACGATATCCAACAACAGATTACAGAATATTTATCTTTGGAAAATTTTGGTGTGAAGCCGTTGAATTCTGTAATGTCCGATGATGATAAAAGAGTCGAGAAAATTTTGGAGAAAACAACAGTGAAAATCGATCGTCAATATGAAATGGAAACAGGACGATTTTTCTTTTAAGGAAAGTTTTACTATGGCACTAAAACGTCTAGAGAGCGTCGAACGCAAGTTGGTGAAGACCGAAGATTTGGGGCAGTGGTTAGAGGTAAGATTGATGAATATCTTTCTAAGGGCATGCTAGAAAGCTCTCTGCTGAGAAGGTTTCCATTAGGGATACGCGTACTTGGTACTTACCGCACTTTGCCATTATTAATATAAACAAGGGTAATAAACGTCAACTTGTTTTTGACGCGGCGGCCGTGGTCGATGGCGAATCGTTAAATTCGAGAATATTAAAGGGCCCGGACAAATTTTAACCAAAGCCGCTCCTGTCAATACTGTTCAGATTTCGACAATATGTATAAGGTTGGTGTATGCGCAGAAATAAAAGAGATGTTTCATCGCATTAAGATAAGAGAACAGGACCAGCACGCTCAAAGATTCCTGTGGAGAAATTGTGACACATCAAAGCCGCCGGACATTTACGTAATGCAGGCCATGATTTTTGGATCAGCAAGTTCGCCATGCTCGGCCCAGTATATAAAAACCCTCAATGCGAAGTTTCATGAGATTACTTGTCCAGGGGCTTATAGAGCAATTGTTGACTGTCACTACGTCGACGATTACGAAACTATCGACAGTATTGACGAGGCAATATCGATTACAAAGGACGTTACTAGAATACACGAACAGGCTAATTTTGAATCGATACAAAATTCATCTGAATATGAGAGTTCTCTTGCCGTTAATGAGTCCGAAGGTAATGGTATTAATATGACGAACCTGTGTGGAAATGAAATGGCGACTGAACAAATTCTTGGTTTGTACTGGTCACCAAAAGAAGACACATTCTGTTTTGTTTTAAGCTGTTTTGCAAGGCAAACGAAAGCCAACTAAGAGGGAAGTTTTGAGTATAACAATGTCGATTTTTGACCCTTTTGGTTTTCTAGCAGACATGGTGATAAGGTCAAAAATATTGCTGCAAGAGTTATGGAGGTACAACATTGATTGGAACTCACCAATTCCACAACAGGTATACGAAAAATGGTACGAATGGTACCAAGAATTGGGAAACCTGCAGTATGTAAAACTTCCTAGATGTTACAATCCGAACTTTGGTAAGAATTTAACGGTTGTCGATTTACATATTTTTGTTGATGCGAGTGAGGTGGCCTTTGCTGCTGTGAGCTACTGGTTAATTCGTTGTGGTGATGATGTCAATATTGTATTTGTGACCGGAAAGACGAAATGTGCTGCTACGAGACCGCTTTCTATTCCCAGGCTTGAGCTTCAGGCGGTCGTTCTTGGGGTGCGACTAAAAGAGGCTATTGTTTCCAGCCATGATGTAAAGCCGCAGAACATAATATTTTGGTCTGACTCCAGAACTGTGATAAAGTGGATTCATTCAGATTGTCGTATATACAAGCAGTTTGTGGCTCATCGTATTTCTGAAATACTAGACTATTTACTGCCTAGCCATTGGAGATGGCTTCCGGGTTCTCAGAATCCTGCTGACGATGCTACCAGGCCCAAGAATTTTCCTGTAAACTCGAATTCCCGCTGGTTGAATGGGCCTGAGTTTTTGAAGTTCAATGAGTCCGATTGGCCTACGCTACCGGAAGGCATTGAGCAGAATGGGCGCGACTGTGAAATATGAAATAAGTTTGTGTCAACAATCATAACTAAGGATTTGCTTATACCTTACAACGAAAGGTCTAGATACTATACCTTGTTAAGAGTCAGATGCTGGTTTGTCCGTGCGGTCAACATATTTAAAAGTTTTGTATCTATTCGGCAAAATGGTGTCCTTAAATATCCATCTTATTCGACATCTCAAGAATTAAAGCAAGCGGAAGTTTATTGGTGACACATTGCTCAGCAGGAAGAATACATTGATTTGAAGTCGAACATGGCGATATCTGAGAAAAGCCCTATATACAGCTTCTCGCCAATTCTGGGTCAGGACGGTTTAATACGAGTCTCGGGTCGTATAAAAAATGCAAAGTGTGTTACGCAGATGACAAGAGAGCCCATTATTATGCCAAAGGGTCACACTATTACAAAATGGATCGTGACACAATTTCATGAAGATTTTAGGCACCAAAACCAAGAGTCGATCTGTGCTAAAAAAAAAAAAATTTGGGTTCCCAGTTTGCGACAATTGGTAAAGTCGGCTAAAAGGCAATGTCAGAAATGTATGAACAAAACAGCCGCACCTAAACCTCCTTTAATGGGACAACACCCTGAGGATAGATTGACACCATTGTAAGGCCATTTTTATACACAGGTGTTGACTATATGGAGCCTTTTACTGTGTCTATTGGTCGGCGATGCGAAAAGCTGTTGGTCGCTCTTTTCACGTGCCTGACAGTGAGAGCTATTCATCTGGAAATTACTTATCGGCTGATGCGGTCATATTGTGTCTTAGAAATTTTATAAACCGGATAGGTGTACCGATACGCATAAGGAGCGATAGGGGAAAAAATTTTGTGGCAGCAAGCAAGGAGAAACTTGTGATGGATGATGTGAGACTGTCAGATGAATGTACAAAACGTGGCATAGAGTGGGTTTTCAACACTCCGGCTAACCCTTCGGCAGGTGGAGCGTATGGTGCGCAGCGTCAAGAACGTTTTGGTATTCACCCTTAAGGAAAAGTCCCCACAAATGCTTATAGAAGCGGAAAATTTAGTGAACTCACGTCCACGTACTCATCTTCCAGTAGAAACTTCAGCCTGTGAACCCCTTACTCCAAACCACTTCTTGCTTGGTTGTCCCAATATTGTGCAAACCCCTGCTGTCGCGGAGAAATTGGTCCTTGGAAAACAGTGGCACATTTCTGGTGAGAATTTCAGTTGGGAGACTTCGACGTCCGGCAAGCAAATTGGCTGTTCTTGATGTAAGGGGTGAAACTCCCTGATCGTTTCACGGGTGGTGAGATGTTGTTGATTTGTCAATTTAACTGACATAATTTAACTTGAACTTGGTACTTCTACTCTGGACTTGTATGCAGTACAAAATTAACAAATTTAAATTAATTGGGGAATTTGAAATAAACGACAATTCCAATAAAGAAGCCAAGTGGAAAAGAATAATAATTTTTGTTAATGTTCTATTATTTAGATAATAAGACCCAGCCTATAAATCTAAAGAAGAAAAAAAAAGTATTTGTGCATTTTATTATAATTCGAATTTAATAATGGCACGTTTCTAAATAACGAGTGACTCAAATTTTTGCAATGAGTGCAAAAATTAGTTTTAGGGTTCTATAACGCTATTGTCAATTCTCTTGAGTAAAAAGGTAAGACTATCTTTTTTTATGGTTTCTACATTGAAATTTCAATTATCACTACTGTCATCAAAAATTAGTGGTAAATGAAGCCAAATCAAATCTACAAATTTTGTACAGATCGGTCCAAATTTACTCGTAGCTCCCATATAAGGCCCACTTCCGAAAATCACTTCAATGAGTATAACTCTGTCAAAAATGTCGATATCCAATTAATATTGAACGCAAATAAATTTCATATGTATGCAAAAAATACGGTACAATTTTATTATGATCGGTCCATAATAAGTCGTAGCTCCCATATAATGCCCACTTCCGAAAATCACTTTAAAGGGCATAACTCTCTCAAAAATGTTGGTATCCAAATAATATTGAAATATATTTCACATGTATACAAATAATACGGTACAATTTTGTAATATTCGGTCCATAATTTGGCGAAACTCCCATATAAGACACTCTCCATAATTCACTTTAAGCTCCATAAATCTTTTAAAAGTATTTATATCGAAATAAAGTTTAACACATATAATATTTATATTCACAGACATCATGACGCAAAATTTTTGGTTGATCCGTCCACAATAGGTTATATATCCCATATAACGCCCATTTCTGAAAAACTGTTTTATACATATATTGGGTGTAGGGGTTATATGGTCGGACTTGACCGACTATACTTTCTTACTTGTCTATATATATAAAACAGTAACGTGACTGACTCGGGTAATGGGTTCCTTTTAAAACATGTAGATACACTAAGAAGGGATTTTTGGAAATTCGGTCGTAAAGGGGGCAAAAACGAGTAAAACCAGTGCTTCTATATCTGAAAAACAAATGATCGTAGAAATAATATTTTAAATGCGTCCGCCTTTAATCAAAAAAAGAGCCGACATGTGTCTGGTACTTTTTTGAAATTGGAAATTCCAGTGACCATATGGGGTAAAAATTGTCCCGTAGAACGCTCCGTTAACATGTATATCTCCTACATAAATAAAAATAGAAATACTATATAAAATGCATCTGGGTCAGATCAATGAAGACTAGAAATTCGAATTCCTATGACCTAAAAATTGTATTCTTTTTTGGTACTTTTTTTTATCAAAATGTATTTTCTCACTAAAAATTCCATGCACTATTATTTTTCAATAGTACGTATAACGGATAATTAATAGGTACTTTGTTGAAAATTATTTTTTCACGGGTGACAAAAACGGGGTAAAAACGGACATTTGATAATATTTATTAAATTTAAAAATAAAAAAGGATAACATATTCTTCCATCCACACAAAAAAGAACCCAGAACATGCTATTCATGACTCAATTATAAAGGTGTAAAAAGGGCCAAATTTCAGTACACTTACATATATTGGTACTTTGTTGAAATTCATTTCTACTATTCTATTCTCGCAAACTATGCATCTGATCATGTTATTATCTTCGGCAAAGTTGTTGTGCATGTGACCGGGAAGGTTTCTGAGTTGGTAGGACCACGCCTACTTTAATGCCACTTTTTTTAAATTGATTAATTGCTTCAGCATGGCTTTTTACAGATTTACTTCAAACAAGTTGTATATATATCTTACTGAAGGCGAGGTAAAAATAAAAATGTCATGTGCCACGCTCACTTTCATGCCTCATCTCAAAAAATAAATGTTTGTTTGTATGTCCTTTATAGAATCGTAAAGTATGTATTTGATCATGTGATTACCTTTGGAAAAGTTGTTGTGCATGAGCCCGGGAAGCTTTCTGAGTTGGTATGAACACGCCTACTCTAACGCCCACTATTTTTAATTAATTACAACGCATGCCGGAAAGGCCAGACTGCTGGACCGATCTTACTAAAACTTTGACGGGATATAACTAAGACTTCAGCATGACTAAGAGCTAGTTTCTGGAATAAAGATAATCTACATTTTTCGCTTAAACCTAGATTAAACTAAAAATTGTGTTTCTCAGTTATTATTTATTTGATATATAATCTAGGTTTAACTGAGCATCATTGGTGAGTTAAACCTAGATATAAAATGTCAAAATACAAACAGCTGAAAAATAAAATAAACAATTCAACAAGTGACAAAAATTAAAAAAAAATGGATTATTCTAGTGATGATGAGAATTTAAGTGATTCAAACACATATAATAACTTAAATATGTCAATTGTTAGAAAGATACGAACAATAAGGACAAGTCCGAATCATTTGTGCATTTATACCGACGCCAAATTCGTCCAAAGATTTCGCTTAACAAAGTAATTTATATAAAAAAACAAAAATTCTCTAAAAAACTAAATAATAATTCATTTCTAACAATTGCAAATTGTAATTTTTAGAATTCCTTTGGATGCGCTGGTTTGATTTTTTGCGAAAATTTAAGATATTGCCATATTTATATAAAAAATTAGGAGGAATGCCATATGTATTTTGACTGAACAGTACGGCAATGCTAACAAAATTGACAGGAGGTAATCCACAATCAGTAGTTAAATCCCGGCAAATATATTTAAAGTTTAATATAACAGTGTGTTAAGCTGAGTTTAACTGACAAGTAAAAAACTAGCTCTAAGAATACTTTTTTTCCACCGCCTACATTTTTTCAAAATCAATAAAATTACTCAAAATGAATTGAATATTTGTGTAATGCCTTTCTTTCAAATTAATTTTAATTGGTGGCGTAGCAGTAACTTAAATAATATATTTATATAATTCACCTTTTATTGACAAATTGTACACAAATTATGGTCTCTAAAAATTATTTGGTAAGCCCTAAAAATATTATTTTTTTTAATGTTGGTCATATTTATGATCATATTTATGTATCTTTTAATTTAATCTTGAATATCGATTTCTCTATTATTTTCGATTTAAATTCACAAAAAAGCAAAACATATGTGTTTTGTGTAAAAAGGGCCAAATTTCAGTACACTTACATATATTGGTACTTTGTTGAAATTCATTTCTACTATTCTATTCTCGCAAACTATGCATCTGATCATGTTATTATCTTCGGCAAAGTTGTTGTGCATGTGACCGGGAAGGTTTCTGAGTTGGTAGGACCACGCCTACTTTAATGCCACTTTTTTTAAATTGATTAATTGCTTCAGCATGGCTTTTTACAGATTTACTTCAAACAAGTTGTATATATATCTTACTGAAGGCGAGGTAAAAATAAAAATGTCATGTGCCACGCTCACTTTCATGCCTCATCTCAAAAAATAAATGTTTGTTTGTATGTCCTTTATAGAATCGTAAAGTATGTATTTGATCATGTGATTACCTTTGGAAAAGTTGTTGTGCATGAGCCCGGGAAGCTTTCTGAGTTGGTATGAACACGCCTACTCTAACGCCCACTATTTTTAATTAATTACAACGCATGCCGGAAAGGCCAGACTGCTGGACCGATCTTACTAAAACTTTGACGGGATATAACTAAGACTTCAGCATGACTAAGAGCTAGTTTCTGGAATAAAGATAATCTACATTTTTCGCTTAAACCTAGATTAAACTAAAAATTGTGTTTCTCAGTTATTATTTATTTGATATATAATCTAGGTTTAACTGAGCATCATTGGTGAGTTAAACCTAGATATAAAATGTCAAAATACAAACAGCTGAAAAATAAAATAAACAATTCAACAAGTGACAAAAATTAAAAAAAAATGGATTATTCTAGTGATGATGAGAATTTAAGTGATTCAAACACATATAATAACTTAAGTATGTCAATTGTTAGAAAGATACGAACAATAAGGACAAGTCCGAATCATTTGTGCATTTATACCGACGCCAAATTCGTCCAAAGATTTCGCTTAACAAAGTAATTTATATAAAAAAACAAAAATTCTCTAAAAAACTAAATAATAATTCATTTCTAACAATTGCAAATTGTAATTTTTAGAATTCCTTTGGATGCGCTGGTTTGATTTTTTGCGAAAATTTAAGATATTGCCATATTTATATAAAAAATTAGGAGGAATGCCATATGTATTTTGACTGAACAGTACGGCAATGCTAACAAAATTGACAGGAGGTAATCCACAATCAGTAGTTAAATCCCGGCAAATATATTTAAAGTTTAATATAACAGTGTGTTAAGCTGAGTTTAACTGACAAGTAAAAAACTAGCTCTAAGAATACTTTTTTTCCACCGCCTACATTTTTTCAAAATCAATAAAATTACTCAAAATGAATTGAATATTTGTGTAATGCCTTTCTTTCAAATTAATTTTAATTGGTGGCGTAGCAGTAACTTAAATAATATATTTATATAATTCACCTTTTATTGACAAATTGTACACAAATTATGGTCTCTAAAAATTATTTGGTAAGCCCTAAAAATATTATTTTTTTTAATGTTGGTCATATTTATGATCATATTTATGTATCTTTTAATTTAATCTTGAATATCGATTTCTCTATTATTTTCGATTTAAATTCACAAAAAAGCAAAACATATGTGTTTTGTGTAAAAAGGGCCAAATTTCAGTACACTTACATATATTGGTACTTTGTTGAAATTCATTTCTACTATTCTATTCTCGCAAACTATGCATCTGATCATGTTATTATCTTCGGCAAAGTTGTTGTGCATGTGACCGGGAAGGTTTCTGAGTTGGTAGGACCACGCCTACTTTAATGCCACTTTTTTTAAATTGATTAATTGCTTCAGCATGGCTTTTTACAGATTTACTTCAAACAAGTTGTATATATATCTTACTGAAGGCGAGGTAAAAATAAAAATGTCATGTGCCACGCTCACTTTCATGCCTCATCTCAAAAAATAAATGTTTGTTTGTATGTCCTTTATAGAATCGTAAAGTATGTATTTGATCATGTGATTACCTTTGGAAAAGTTGTTGTGCATGAGCCCGGGAAGCTTTCTGAGTTGGTATGAACACGCCTACTCTAACGCCCACTATTTTTAATTAATTACAACGCATGCCGGAAAGGCCAGACTGCTGGACCGATCTTACTAAAACTTTGACGGGATATAACTAAGACTTCAGCATGACTAAGAGCTAGTTTCTGGAATAAAGATAATCTACATTTTTCGCTTAAACCTAGATTAAACTAAAAATTGTGTTTCTCAGTTATTATTTATTTGATATATAATCTAGGTTTAACTGAGCATCATTGGTGAGTTAAACCTAGATATAAAATGTCAAAATACAAACAGCTGAAAAATAAAATAAACAATTCAACAAGTGACAAAAATTAAAAAAAAATGGATTATTCTAGTGATGATGAGAATTTAAGTGATTCAAACACATATAATAACTTAAGTATGTCAATTGTTAGAAAGATACGAACAATAAGGACAAGTCCGAATCATTTGTGCATTTATACCGACGCCAAATTCGTCCAAAGATTTCGCTTAACAAAGTAATTTATATAAAAAAACAAAAATTCTCTAAAAAACTAAATAATAATTCATTTCTAACAATTGCAAATTGTAATTTTTAGAATTCCTTTGGATGCGCTGGTTTGATTTTTTGCGAAAATTTAAGATATTGCCATATTTATATAAAAAATTAGGAGGAATGCCATATGTATTTTGACTGAACAGTACGGCAATGCTAACAAAATTGACAGGAGGTAATCCACAATCAGTAGTTAAATCCCGGCAAATATATTTAAAGTTTAATATAACAGTGTGTTAAGCTGAGTTTAACTGACAAGTAAAAAACTAGCTCTAAGAATACTTTTTTTCCACCGCCTACATTTTTTCAAAATCAATAAAATTACTCAAAATGAATTGAATATTTGTGTAATGCCTTTCTTTCAAATTAATTTTAATTGGTGGCGTAGCAGTAACTTAAATAATATATTTATATAATTCACCTTTTATTGACAAATTGTACACAAATTATGGTCTCTAAAAATTATTTGGTAAGCCCTAAAAATATTATTTTTTTTAATGTTGGTCATATTTATGATCATATTTATGTATCTTTTAATTTAATCTTGAATATCGATTTCTCTATTATTTTCGATTTAAATTCACAAAAAAGCAAAACATATGTGTTTTGATTACATAAGTAAAACAATGTGGCGTACTTTCAATTAAAAAAACGCCAAAATATGTAAATTCGCGTGATAGGCATCATGGGCTATACGTCAAATTTTCCGTATGAAGTAATTAATGTTGCTCAACATTTTTCCCAAATTTGAACATTACACATTATGATCAAAAGACGTAAGTTCAGATTGAATAATTTAAACTATTACGATTTGCATATTTAAATATGCAAATTTGATAGAACATTTTTAGGAATTCCAATCAATGTCAAATACGGAAAAATTAATAATTTAAAATGATCAGCGGTCAAGAATAAAAGATAAGAAATTCCTGGGCAACGCCGGTTTCAAAAAGCTAGTAGACTATAAAACTTGATCCCTTAAATAAATATATACTTTAAATCTTATGCACTTAATAATTCTTGAAAGCTTACTATCGAAAAAAAACTAAATACCTATTAATAAATACTTTTCTGATTGCAGAGAGCGTAAACACAAATTTTGTGACTTCTGCACAAAATAAACAAAAAATCGAATCATTAAATCATTAAAAATTTCCCTTATTATTCGTGATTACCGCCTAACTGTCGTTCGATTGAAAATATGTATGCTTTGCAAATAAATATTTGAGTGAATCTAAAAACCCAAAAAAAAATTATCAGTTTAGAACAAAGTATACAAAAAGTACCAACTATAAAATTTTTCTGTTTTTGGCCCTCTAAATGCTGTTTGGTAACTTATATTTCATTATAAGAATCCATATTTAAAACTGTAACGGGTCGATTATGTATAGCAACCAAACTGGAGTTGGGTTGCCAATAGGCAACGCAACCGGCATGCAAGTTGTTATTATGTAAGGCAACTTTCCTGTTATATCTGTTTTTTCGAGTTATCGAGTAGAAAACAAACATTTATACATATGTATATTAAAAATATAAATATGTACATAGTTTAACAACAAAATAACTAACATTTAAAATTTGCCACTTAAAATAAAAATCAAAGCAACCACAAATTCTCGGTTGCCATGTTCGGCAACTTAAGTTAACAGCTTACAGTTGCCATCTGTAATATGTTTATGGCAACTGTCAACTCTACTGAGGTTCGGTAGCCATCCGTAATCGACCCATAAGTCTATTGGTGATTCATAATAAAGAAATGCAAAATTTCCATTTTACCCGTTATTACCCTTTAAGTGTCTTATTATGAAGAAATAACTTCTTAAATATATATTTTTGTGATTGCATAAAGCTACAACACAAATTTAATTTTCTTAAAACAAAACAATAATCAATAAAATCGTTCAGCCATTTGTATTTAACAATTTTTCCGTTTTTTATCACGTCCTGGGGCCAAATTACCGCATTCGATATCGAGTAAAATTTAGTACATTTTATCATAATTTAGATATCGAAATCATTTTTCGATACGATAGCTCATTCGATCACGAATGTCGTAATTTGGCCCCTGGTCCAAGTTTTTAAAAAATATATAGCCGGTTGTTGCTTTGAAGTATTTTAAATTTTAATAAAATCGGTTCAGCTATTTTGGTTTACCGGTTTTCCCTTCTCTTCTTATCCCCTTGAAACCCTATCGGAAAGGTACTTTTCTAAAACACATTTTTGTGCCTATAGAAAGTTAAAATAAAAATGCAGTTGCTTCCTTACAAAGTTAATCATTATTTATGAACAAAATATTAAAATTTTACCAGTTTTCCCCTTTTTATCCCTTCCTGGGATAATGGAACTTCCAAGTATATACCAAAAATAGGTTTAGCCGTTTGGGATTGGTTGTTTAAGAAACAAAGTTACCAATTTTACCGGTTTTTATTAATTTTATCCCTTTCTAGTCTTAAAAAAGCTTATTGACGCTTCTAAGCATAGATCTATCTACGTTTTGAATTTCATTAAAATCGGTTCAGCCGTTTAGACGTGATTGCGGAACAAACAAATAAACTTACAAATACATTTATAATACACATATATATATATATATATATTACTCAATATTAAAAATTTTAAATACATATATAGAAATCGATTGAACATTTATCAAATCGTTTGACTTTTGATTTCAAATCATTTTTAATTATATATAAAGCCTGAACGTTTGCTAAGTATATCTGGAATGTGTATAGGTGCATACATATGTAAAACTATTTAGCTTTTTTGGCTTTACTATTATTTTCGACTGTAGTCCGTTTCCATGACATACATTTTAGAATACATCCAATAGTAGTTGTCAGTAAAACAGCAAAGAATGATATCACCAGAATCTGTGGATGATTCGTTACGGAATGAATATAGGCACCAAAGAAAAAATCCCTATATAATAACGGAAAGTAATTAAATTATTTACATATTTTATTGATGACACAACTTACAGATCATTGCCCTCAGGTGGAACACTTTCAGCGTTAGTTTGTTTCATGTAGTCTTTTTCAACAAATTCGATTAACTTATTTGCGATATATTCTTTATTTTTGTAGCGATACACTTTTCCTTGACGTAAACTTTAAAGAAATGGATTATTATTTTTTAAACAAATTACATTATTCAAATGGGCTTATATCAAGATTACCGGCACAACTTATGTATGTATATCTTTTAGTAATAAACATTTAGTTTGCGAAGCAGGTTTTACTAAGGTGTGCTAGTGCTCTTGATTAAAACTTTGAATAGGCCTTACAATATGAATTCTGGGGATTCAACTATACCAAAGCGTTTCGCAGTAGCAACACCGGATCCCAGTCTGTCGATTCTTGCCACGTTCAAGCGATGCTTTAGATTTGCTCCAACCGCTTCCCAAGTAGCATGAAGACGTAAACAAAAAACACAATCTGCTGAATAGCTTCATATTAAAAATATAAAACAATTAGGTGATACGTGTTCAAATGTATTAGTAAAGTTCATACTTACAAAAATACAAACCAATCACCAGTGGTAGCACCTGTCGCCGATTGAGTTAAATGTTCAAAATTTATATCAGACAACTCCTTAACGACAGGTTCTCTATTTTCACTAAACCTTTGCATAATTTCCTCTGCATTGGGTTCTCCATGATAAAGTAGTGGCATTCCTCGTCGAAAGTATATCAAAGCTGGTTCTCTCAATGGGGCGTAGAGGTTTACCATATGACTATTATGAGCTTTGACTACAACAGCCCCAATATCGTCTTTCAATTCATTCTGTATATTTTCTAATACAACCTCCAGTTCGTCACAATTTTGGCAATTATTCTTTGCTGTATGATTGAATAAACATTAAAAAAATACAACCGTTAGTAAACAAGAATACACAATACAACAAAACTAGTTTTAGTTCGATTAAATCACTTACTAAACAACACGACAACATTATCTTCACCGGTAAGCAAATGCACTAGATCTGAATCATCCACACTTTCAATAACTGATCGTGCATACAATAATGCAATGGATATTACCAGAACAAGTTTTAATAATATATGGTTCATTTTATGAGTTTATTTCAGGTAGGTACTTTGAGAAGTTTTGTACACAAATATGAGTTTATCCGCGGTATATTAAGTAAATCGTAAATCTGACAAGCATTCCCAGTAGTCACCACGAGAGACCTGCGCCGAGCGATTTAATCGGCGGTGGCGGCTTAAAAAAAATCATTGGCGGCGGCTCAAAATCGGCGGCCAGCCGGCTGAAAATACCAAACATGACTACATATTAGATTCATTTATGACAAATTTTAACTAAAATGTTTATTTTGTCATACATGTAGATAATAGCTGCAAATCTATTAAAATGTCTATTATAAAAGTTTTCCAAATAAACAATTTAGACAAAAGTTATATCAGTGATGGGATTTAAACATTTAGTGCCAAATGAAAGTATAAATTGTGCCAAAATGGGTTCAATAGTACCAAAACTACTTTTCACAAAATAAAACGAATTTGGATCCCTTTTGACACAATTTTTTATACAATTTGTTAAAAAGTAGAAGTGTAGGAAAACATACAAAAATTTGATCATTCCAGTGATAAGGAAAAAAAAAGAGACTTGAAAATATATTATTTAATTTTTTTATTTTTTTGTCTAAGTAAACGTTTTAGATTGTTTCCAATTTATTTTCTTCTTTTTATTCATTTTCTGACGTTATATCAAACTATAACAAAAAAAATCAAAGTTAATCCACGTTAGATTATTTTTAGATAAACTAATCTAATTACTATTTGGCATTTGATCTTCAAGTCAAAACCCCGCCCTAAATGGAAAATTTTCCATTTTAAGTGAATTCCACTCAAATCGTCTTCAAATTAATTAGGAAATAACAACAAACTTTAACCAAAATTATGGATTCAAAAAGTCTACATCCTTTTTTGTTTATTTTATGACAATCGGAGATTTTTACATGTCTAACTATACAAAGCTTCGCTATTTTTAAAGTTAGAAAAAAGTTGATAATTTTTAATATTCATTTCCGGAATTATTACTTAAAACTATTTTTATTTATATGTGTAGTATCAAGTGAGCCATTGTGACACTCAAAACGTAATAGTGCCAAAAATGGCACAATTGTGCCACAAATCCCATCACTGATTTACATTTTAAGTAGTAATTGTTCCAAGTAGTAATTGTTACAATAAAAGAAATGTTTCCAATAGGTTATATTCACGATGAATAATTTTGTGGATATAACAATAATCTTTTTTCAAAAAAAATAATAAAAATTTAAATTACAAGCAATATTTTTTTTAGAATAAAACAAAAAATTATCGACGGCGGCTGCTTTTAAGCCGATTGCACGCCGAAAATTGTTCGGCGCCGGCGGCTGTTGAATATCATCGGCGGCGCAGGTCTCTGGTCATAACCATGGTGAAATTAAATACAAGGTAACAGCATAGCGCCAGCTGATTATTTTATGCTCTGTTCATGGTGAAATTGATAATGTCAAAAAGTTGTTTACAAATAGTCAAAGTTTATATAAAAACGTTACAAAATTATTTTGTTTTTGAAAAATTGAGTTTTTTCGCCGTTTTATCTGCGTAAAATAGCTTAAAAGTGTTAAAAAAACTATATTATATTAAGTAGTGTGTTTGTTTTTTGAGTTGTTTTACTAAAAGTGTTAGTTTTTTTCTGTAAGATAAATGTTAAGATTCCTCTTTAAAAATGATTTTTTTTTTGTTGCAGAAAAATGCGGTGTTGCATCTTATGCCGTAAAAAAGGAGTAGCTGGAAGTGGTACTTTCCGACATTATATCTGCGGGAATTCGTTGTTTTTTAATGCCCAACGCTATGCCAATAGTGTAGCAGCAAAACAAAACAACAATGCATAGTGTTGTGCCTTTAGGGCTATCATGCCAAACAGAATTTCGAATGTCATCCGAAGTTAATCCATCAGAGAAACCTTCACATGGCTTACATTTATTTTCCATGGAAGAATTTTGGAATACTTTGATAAGTCAGCCAACTGTTCACCTTTCGAGCATACTGTTCGCGTGGCAAGAGGGAAGCACAGATACGACTGTCTAGAATTTCCTCATTAATCAAAATGCCCCGAACAAAATCATCACGAGTTTCGAAATTGTTTAAGAAAATAAAATAAACAATTTTTCACTACTATTGTTTTCTGTTTTTATCCATGTTTGTATGTTTGTTTTCTTTATTTTATGCCAGATGTTTTTGACAGTAACGAAAGTATTACACAAACAAAAATGCCTGTTGTTCTTGCCTTGTTGTAATTGTTGTAGCAATGCTGTCACCTTGTATTTAATTTCACCATGGTCATAACAGAGTAAACTCGGTGTTAGTGATGCAAGCCGAATATTTTTTTTGACTACTGTTGAAGCATGGATGCAAAATATATTATTTTACAAATTGTACTACATTTCAAGAAAAAGTGTACTTTTTTATCGATATGAAGAAGACAACTATTTTCAACCGCATTCCAACAACTTTTTTTCTTTTACGCACGTGTTTACCACGTGCACAATCAAAAAAACAAAATAAGTAAACAAAACAAAGTCAAATATATAGCAAAGTTTCTCTTATTACCAACAAGTTAATTTTTAACGAATTTTAAAATTTGAAAGAACCACGGACAGAGAATCCACTCAGGAACCTAATTTTGTGGTGCCCACGTTATAAATTTTAGTATTTTTAAAAACAAGTAAGAGTGCTATATTCGGCTGTGCCGAATCTTAAATACCCTCCACCTAAACGTAAAAAGAAATACAAAAACTACACTGGTCATAGGAAGGGAATATCCTTATTCTGTGTTTTCTATTCAGTCTTAGTGCAAATTTAATTATTATTTGATTATTGTTTGAAAGACAATTTTACATACCAACATAATTTATGTTAAATATTTTGAAATTCTGTCTAATTTTCACCATTTTTAATTGATTTATGGCATGTTTCTAGATAACCCGGGGTTCACACATGCACGTGCAAGTTCGAAAAAGTCAATACATTCACACATTTTTACTAACTAATCACACATGCAGGCACTTGCAGGTCACTTGCAAGTGAATTAACCCGGCATTTACACATTCAAGTGCAAGTTCGAAAAAGTCAATACATTCACACTTTTTTACTAATACACTCACATTTTTTCAATTGCAGAGCTACTCGAGTTTTTCGAATAAGTTTTCGTATATAATACGTACACAGCACTTGCATGTGTAAAGGCAGTGTAACTATTGTATTCTCACGCGAACGAGTGGTACACGGGCGAGTACGTAAACAAATGAGTTTCTATAATACACTCGTCTGACTTACGTTAGTTACCTTGGTAATATTGAGTTGTTATATTGCATTATTGTCAAATTATTTCATTAGATATTTTGTTTAATTTTGTCCATGTTATTGTTCAATATTTTAATTTTTTAGGGGCAACCATAGAAACCAAAATAAAATAAAAACAGCTGTGTTTTATTTACAATACAAAATTAATTTATGTGAATTGAAATTGCTATGAATTTTTTAATTGAATGAAAAATGTTTAAATTTATCGCAATTAACATTGAAATTGAAAGTTAAGGTAGTAGACAACAGTTTATGCTGTAAGAATATAAGAAATAATATATAAAATATTGTTTTCTGATGCACACAAGTACTTATTTTTACTCGTCTGTTTTTGACAGTAGGACGATTGAAATTGCAATGTAGAAACCATTAAAAAAGATAGTCTTACGTTTTTACTCAAGAGAATTGACACTAGTGTTATAGAACCCCAAAACTAATTTTTGTACTCATTTGAGTCACTCCTTATTTAGAAACATGCCATTAATTACCAATTCTTACCATAATTTACAGAGTTTGTCTGATGTTGTCCCGAATCACCAATGCTAATGGCCACTGCCACTCGCATGATTCGTGTGCTCATCCATTAGTCACACTGGTAACTAACAAATTTTTAAGCCGGGCGATGACTCGTCGGGCATGGGCGGGTGTTCGTTGCTAATGGATGGGCATGTAACATTATTTTAATGTACCAGTGTATTGCCTGAATATGAATAGAAAATGGGGTGAAAAAAAACCGAAACACGAATGAACCACACGAGAAATACCGTACCTTTATATTGGGAATGAGATGGAATTCAATCCCTGGCTGGCCCTCCCTCAATATCCATCTTGATGCTTGACCATGGTAGCGTATTAGCACAAATTTTTTTTTTTTTAGCTACCCCCAAATTTATTATTCTCACCATTCAAATACCTACCTTACCCTTCTATTCCTCCATTATTATTTCAAACATTTCTCAAAATTTCCAATTCTTAATTAACTTAGTGTACTACCACTATTGTTTTATTGTAATTTCACATCTCTTAATTTACTATAAACGTTACATAACCATTTGTTTTTCAAAATAAAGTAGTATCCGTTGGATTATATTAGTAGCTTAAATCTAAATTACCAAGGAAACAAAATGTGCATTTATCTTACCCCGGTTTGATTTACTAGATTATTTCCCCCTTTTGACTTGATAGACGTAGGCAAAGGCCTAAAATTTCACTTTCCACAAGGAAATAATCCATATCGAAATAAAGCTCAAAATCTCAAGTTGGGCAGGATAAACCTCCTTGTTCTTCTTCCCTTTTTTCTTTCTTTTATTTTAAATTATTTCACCTCAATTAATTTCCCGCAGCCTTAAATGTTTGGTGTTATTCTATTTTCACTATCTTCCTCAATTCTGCACCGTAGTTTCTTTCCCTCTACCCTAATTGGTAGCTTTTGATGAATGATGAATTTTTGCAGCCTTTGGTGAATGATGAATCCTGCAGCTTTTGGTGAATGGTGATGTTTTTTTTTGTGCGTTTGATGAATGATGATGTTTTCGCCACGTTGGATGAATGATGAATTTTTGGTGCGCTGGATGAATGATGAATTTTTGCAGCGTTTGAATGGTGATGTTTTTGTTGTTGCGTGTGTGTGTGTGTGTGTGAGTGTGTGTTTTTTCTTTTTTTTTTTTCGTTGCAAACGATAGGTGGTGCAAAGTTCTCTTTGGCCCGCTCGGTCGTTGCCACACCGAGCCCTGTTACGTTGCGTGACTTTCTCAGCGTGGAAAGTTTGAATGAAATTAGTAGTAAAAATTTACTTCTAATAAAGAAAATTTTTTATTGGTAACGTAACATGTGAAGATCTGTCTGCAATAGTGTTGTTACTAATGCGATTGAGCCCTGGTGATCGTGCTTCTTGGACTGTTACAGCACCCTTCAATGATGGCACAGAGTTCTCTTTGATTAGAGGCTTCTTTGTGTTAGTGGTGGCTTGCTGCCTCGTTTAATAGCAATTGTGGCACTAGAACCTTTTTGCTATCATCGCTTGGCCGGGGGTTTAGCATGGCCGCCAGCGCTACTGACAACAACTGAAGCAGTGTGCAATACGGTGGTGGTATATTTACTGGAGACTTGGGGACTTTCGGGTGGTGTAATTTCCCAAGTGAAAACTGTTTGGAAACAGAAAGTGCTGGACTAATCTGTTCACTGAATGGGAAATTTGTTATGGCACAGGTGGTTTATAGTGACGATGAGCCGGTGGGTGTTGTTGGTGCAGCGTTTGCGGTGGCCCTTGTCTTGGGTTGCTAATAATGTCCCCCTTTCGTGGTTGCTGATGTAGGTGACGTTTTTGTGTTGGACGATGTCTATTTTGCTAACACGTTGTTGGGGATCCGGCCATAGTTGCAGTAATCACGCCTCAAGTCCGTCAGTTTTCCGTGTGCGACTTACTTGGCTCGTCGTCAGAATTCAAAAGGGCTGAATCAGCGTGTCTTTAACGGAAGTCGACATTTTTGCCTGGTGTTGCCATACCTTCGTGTGTCTGTCAAACAAAATACGACTCTAATGTCAGTGTTGTATTTCGTTTTAGTACTATCTTGAATTCGTTACGGCTTACTCATGTTCCACTTTAAACGCGGTGCCTTGACAATGTCTTGACATGGCACACTACACACCTTCCTGGTGTTGATCGGTTTTATCATATTCGCAACCACATTGCGAATATGATAAAAGTGAACTACTAAACTACGCTTTTAGGTCTTTAGCGTGAAAAACACCCAATGGGTTTCCTTGTAGAGTCTCTACCTCATACAGGCTGTTTCCAACCATTCGGACAATTCTACACTTGAGGAATTTCCGACACAGTTTTGCAGATACTTGTTTAGCGAAATCAGACAACTGAAAATTTCTGTGGAATACTTCCTGTCCTGCCTTGAACTTACCAATCCTGGCTCGTATGTTGTATCTTTTCGCATTAGCTTCATAGCTTTTGTGTAGCCCTTCTTTTAGCTTCTCTCTCACTATTTCCATATACTCATTTCGGTTCTCTAATCTAATATCAGGTTTATCAACAATGTTTAACTTTCTGGCTATCTTGTATTCCGATGCGTGGGTAATCATGTTTGTGCCAAATAAAGCGAAGTAAGAGGTCATGCCGATTGAATCACACTCATTATGGTTTTCTCCTAAATACGAACGAATATCTGACAAAATGGATTGGTTAACGCGCTCTGACGCGTTTGCTTGCGGCGCATATACTCCTGTCTTGCAATGATTTATCCCAAAGGTTTTCATTAGATCCGCAAACTCCTTACTCACAAATTGTGGCCCGTTATCATAAACTACTGTTTCTGGACAACCAAACTTATAAAAAAGTTCTTTGACCAGAAAATCCACAACATTCCGGGCATTAGCTCTAGACATTGCCTTCAACAACACGAACTTGGTTACATAATCTAATACAATAAAAATAAAACAATTACCATGCTTCGAACGAACGTACGGTCCCAAAAAATCTATATAAATACGCTGGAAAGGTCTGGTTGCATCCGCTTCTTTTCCCATAAGTGGTTTGAGTATGGTATTGGCTGGTTTGCATTCCTTACATAGGTCACATCGATTTACGAAATTTCGAACTTGAATGTTCAAATGAGGCCAATAAAAATATTCGCGGATTCTCCGAATTGTCTTTGCAATGCCCCCGTGAGCCATACTAGTCGGGCTATGTGCTTTCGCAATAATGCTCTCGGTTAACGAAGCCGGCACCCATAACTTTCAAGTATCATCTTCCAGCAAAATGTCGCCATTATACATAGTTGTTCTCTTGTACACAAAATTGTCAACTACTTTAACATCTGGTAAGGTCGATTTCTCCTCCTGAACTACACGTACTAACTCTTTATAATCGTCAGAGCTAAATTCTGGCGAATCTAAATCAACAAAAATTTAACCAAAATCTTCTACAGCATCTAAGGTGTAACGTGATAATGCATCAGGTACAACATTCTGTGAACCTTTCCGGTGCTGAATTTGAAAGCTAAATGCCTGTAGTTGTAAACTCCATCGGGCTAGTCTGCCGCTAATGTCTTTCTGCGACATGAGCCATTTAAGGCTGTAATGATCCGTGATCACTACGAACTGCATTAACTCGATGTATGGACGGAATCTCTTTATCGCTGACACTACCGCTAAGCATTCACGTTCAGTTACAGAGTAGTTTCTCTGAGCTGCTGTTAATTTTCTGGAATAATATGCAATTGGATGTTCGCCCCCTTCAGAGTCTTCTTGAAATATGACTGCACCGATTCCAACGTCGGACGCATCACACTGTATAAAAAAGGTTTTCATAAAGTCCGGGTGAGTTAAAACTGAGCTTGTACTAAGACACTGTATCAATTTGTCGAACGCTAGTTTTGCTTCTACAGTAAATACACATTTTTTTGTTTTTGTAAGGGTTTCTGAAATAGGCGCTGTGATCGTAGCATAATCATTTATAAATCTCCGATACCATCCGGTAGTCCCCATAAAACTCCTTACTTGCTTTGGTGTAGTTGGATAGCTAAAATTCTGTATTGCTGCTATCTTGTCTGGGTCAGGTCTAAGAATTCCTCCTCCCACGACATATCCTAAATATTTAAGCTCTTTGCAACAAAATTTGGACTTTTCTACGTTGATGGTTAACCCAGCGCTAAACAAACAGATCGCCACTTCTCTCAAAAGCTCGAGGTGTTCCGCGAAAGTAGCAGATACAACTAGAAGATCATCCAAGTATACGAAAACACGCTCGCGAAGGTGCGCAGGAATGACTTTGTCCATTAAACAGCATAACCGCTGCATTACACAACTCAAACGGCATTACCGTAAAATGATACAAAATATATTTTTTTTATTATTGAATCTTTCTTATCGAAATTTACAATATGTATTCAAATCTTAATTCTACTTGTTGTTTATTAGTTGTTACCAATGTAACCACTAACTGCTGTATTCAAATTTTAAAAATGTCTTCTAGTTAGGCTCAAAGTATCGTTTCTTTTTAGCTTCTGGTGACCTTCGAACTGAAGCAGACCCCGACCTAGGTAGTTAGGGTGAGCCATTAGTTTATCGATGTAGCTAGTTGAATATTTTTATTTTTGAATATTTAATAATATTCGTTGAGATCTCTGTGGATAATATCATTACGTATATACCATGGGCGCAGACAATTTGTCGTAATATTCTGGACTGTCTTCTTTGGAGCTTTTGGATGTTAGATGAGCATGCAGTTCCCCATAATTGGATGCCATATGTCCATATTGGTTTTATGTTGGACTTGTATAAGAGAATTTTGTTGTCTAACGACAAGTTTGAGTTTCGACCGAGAAGCCAATGTAGTTGAGCTGCTTTGAGTTTCATAGCCGTTATTTTCTTTGGAGCTTTTGAATGTTAGATGAGCATGCAGTTCCCCATAATTGGATGCCATATGTCCATATTGGTTTTATGATGGACTTGTATAAGAGAATTTTGTTGTCTAACGACAAGTTTGAGTTTCGACCAAGAAGCCAATGTAGTTGAGATGCTTTAAGTTTCATAGCCGTTATTTTCTTTGGAGCTTTTGGATGTTAGATGAGCATGCAGTTCCCCATAATTGGATGCCATATGTCCATATTGGTTTTATGATGGACTTGTATAAGAGAATTTTGTTGTCTAACGACAAGTTTGAGTTTCGACCGAGAAGCCAATGTAGTTGAGCTGCTTTAAGTTTCATAGCCGTTATTTTCGCTTCAATATGACGAGACCAGGTCAAGCGTCTATCTATATGAATTCCCAAGTACTTACATTGGTTTTCTACCGGAACAGTGATGTTATTTATTTATTTTAACAGCTGAGCGTGAAAGTTAAGTGAGCACATTTAGCCTGGTTAACCTTTATTCTCCATTTTTCTAGCCAGGCCTCTAGTTCATTGATGTGGGACTGCAGATTTTGCGATGCGACTTTTGGGTCATGGTTAATGCTAATAAATGCTGTGTCGTCTGCAAATGTGGAGGTATGCGTGCTCAGGTTTGTTGGCATATCCGCTGTGTATATTATATATAGAAGCGGTGCTAATATGCTGCCTTGGGGTCCACCAGCAGTAATTTTCTTGAGGGGGGAGTATTTATCTTGCGACCTTACCATGAATGCCCTGCCTGTTAGATAGCTTTCCAGAAGCTTGTGAGTCTTTTGAGGAAGCATTCGTGTTATTTTGATAAGTAGCCCATCATGCCAAACTTTGTCAAATGCTTGGGAAATGTCTATAAACAGGGCTGAGCAGTATTGCTTTTTCTCAAACGCCGATCTAATTAGGGTGACAATTCTATGCACTTGTTCTATTGTACCCTGTTTCGCTCTGAATCCGAATTGGTGATCCGGGATGATTTCGTGTTCATTTAGGTGAGGAGTTATACTTAAAACGAATATTTTTTCGAAAAGCTTCGATAGGATTGATAATAAGCTTATCGGTCTGTACGACGCAACCTGGCTAGCATCTTTTCCTGGCTTGGGAATCATAATAACTATAGACCTCTTCCACGAGGATGGGAAGTATCCGACTCTTAATATCGCGTTAAAAATGAGCAGCAAGATTCTAGAAGCAGACGATGGTAAGTTCCTTATCATTGACCCTGTGATGCGGCCAAGTCCGGGAGATTTTCTAATATTCACTTTTTCTATTGCAGATTTTACTTGATTCATGTTAAATTTTATTGGATGGTTTACCTTATCAGGAATGATTGGACGACAGAAACATGTATGTGCATCATATGGTGTGAAAACTTTCTCAAGGTGGCCCGCGAAAGCGTTTAATTTTTCATTTGTGTTTTTGGCCCAAGTGCGGTTTTCCAGTCTTAATGGAGATTCTTGGGTTATAGGGCATTTCATATGCCGTACAGCCTTACATAAGCTGTAATTGGAGTTGTTTGTGGCATCTAGGCTGTTTATATAGCCTTCTATTGCAGACTCGTGATTCTGTCTCAATTTGTTGCGAAGAGTTGTCAGGCATAATTGTAGTTGGGCCTTAGTGGTTGGGGAACGACTGTTTTGCCATTGTCTTCTTAACTTCCTTTTTTCTCTGATAAGAGTCTCTATATCCGTCGATGTATTGTAAGGAGCACGTTTAATTGTCCGCTTGATTGGGGTTGCATTTCTTGATGCAGAATCCAAGACTTCTGTAAAACGGTCGACAGCTATTTGGATGTCAGATGAAGTTTTTAGGGGAATGCACTGTGATTGTGATTTGTGTTCCTGTTTGGATAGGAAATAAAATTTTCAGCTGCGGCGTTGGAGTTGCCTTTTAAAATGAGGATTGAAGGTGAATGATCGGACGATAGATCATAGGAGGAACTAACTAGTACCTGATCGCGCTTGATGTTTTTAATTACAGCAAAGTCAATAAGGTCTGGTAGCTTGTTGAAGTCGGTTGGTCAATAGGTAGGCTCACCACTCGATACGACATCAAAATTATTTGCAGTTACGGTATTGTATAGCTGATTACCTCTAGGATTAATAAGTCTGGAGCCCCAATATGTATGTTTAGCGTTGTAATCGCCCGCAGCAATGAATTTCTGGCCCAATGTAGAGAAGAAGTTGAGAAATTTATCGTGTAATAAACGGATGACAAAGTAATTTTGGAACCAGTAAGATTTATAGATGTGGCCTGGATACAATCTTCTTCGAACTCTGGCAATGGTAAGTGTCTGATGTGTTTGTGCACAATTATGGCTGTGCCACCACAAGCCCGTCCGCTGGGATGTTTTGTGTCATACGTAAGGTACTTGTTGGCAAAGAGACTACGTTAGAGCCTTTGTTTTGTTTGGCCATGCGTTCCTGTTGGGTGGACCTAGGGCTAGCCTTTCTCTTAGTTATTGTAATATATCTGTCCATGCCTGTTTGCACTTAATACTTTTTGGCACAGCTCCTGTATTTATTAATGCTGATCGTGATGTTCCAGGTTTATCGTTATTATTCCTCTGGTCAGACGACTTCAAACTTTGAACCACATTTACGGTCGGTTCAACACTCTTGCTCAGGTTGGGCACACTTGCACTTAAATTGCTGTACGGAAAACCAGTTTCGCTGGCAATTTTTGCACTTCAATAATTTTTATTTAATACTGGGTATCGAATATTTCCATTGCTTACGATCGGAGAGCTTACCACAATATACGCATTTCTGCTATTCGTGCTGGGCCTACTCTCCTTGTTTGGAGTATTTGTGAGGCTCATTTACAAATCTCTTTGGGCACCTTAGTTATTGTTGTTTTCTTTTTTACCTATTACAAATATTTGTTTTTATTTTTCTTTTTTACCTATTACAAATATTTTTTTTTTCACTTCGAACTTTTTTTATTTTTTTATTTTTTTATTTTTTACTCACTGATACACGTCCGTAGTCGTCAAGAGTTGGTTTCGTAAATGAACTTTATTTCTGTTTAATAGTAATAAATCATTACCTTTGTAAATTTGCATTCACTTTCAATTTCATACTTTTGCAACTTGAAACTAAATAATTTTAACAACCAGCAAACTTTAGTGAAGTCATTTATTAATACTAAGAAATAAATAAAAAAAAACAATTGTAAGCATATTTTAATAATGTAAAATTAAGAAATAATATAATTAAGACAGTCTTGTATCTTCCATCAAAGTCGTCAAACAATAAATTAAATAAATAAAAAAATAAGAAAAATAAAAATACTGTTGTTTTTTTTCAAAATTAAATTGCATAAAATAAATTTGATTCACGTGATCAATCAAAAAACGACTATTAAAAAAAGTATATCTACTTGAATCACCCATTATGTATTTGTATGTATGTATATATCGAAACACTATGTATAGATGTGTAATTAAATGAAATTTGAATTGATATCAATCAAAGATAAAAATAAAAGTATGTGGAGTATTAAAAACCGATTTTTTTTTATCCTCAAAGGATATCTAAACATTCTAAATAAATTTGCTTTATAAAAGAAACAATCTTACATACCCTCCACCTAACTATAATGAGAAATTCAAACCTACAGTGGTTATAGGACTAGAATATCCTTAATATCCTTTTCTATTCAGTCTTAGTGCAAAATTTATTAGTATTTTATATATTGTTTGAAAGACAATTTCACGACCAACATAATTTATGTTAAATATTTTGAAATTTTATCTAATTTCAAGCATTTATAATTGATGTAATTACCGATTCTTACTGTAATTTGGAGAGTTTGGCTGATATTCATAACAATCTTGAGTGTAACTTAGCAATTTATAATAAAAATGGTATAAAAAGTGTAAGATTATAAGGTGAGGCTTCTTTTGGTTGAATTTGATCTCAATAATGTAATTTTCAAGAGATACGAGTATGGGTGACATAGTAGAAACAGACCAATT
This sequence comes from Bellardia bayeri, assembly GCA_950370525.1. NCBI lineage: Eukaryota > Metazoa > Arthropoda > Insecta > Diptera > Calliphoridae > Bellardia > Bellardia bayeri. The sequence continues at coordinate 59,278,294 of OX493264.1, forward strand.
ATCCAGTAATGTGATTTGGTTGAAATTCATCTCAATAACGTTATTTACAAGGGTTGTTTGGTTGGTTGTTATACTCGGAAGTGGAAATAATGTGTGAGTTATTGCCAAATAAGGACTGATAGCTATAAAATTCAGTAGCATAATTACCATATAACCGATATTAGTATGATTTCTGGATTACAATTTCTGATGTGCATAAAATGTGATTCGATATCGATATTTATTAGACACTAGCTTCTCCCTGCGCGCGTTGCTACGCTACCAATTAAAATAAATTTGAAAGAAACACATTACACAAATATTCATTCATTTTAAATAATTTTATTGATTTTGCTCGTTTTGAAAAAAAGTAGGCGGGGTCTTAGTTATATTCCGTCAAATTTTTAGTAAGATCGGTCCAGCGGTCTGGCCTTCGCGGCAGGCGTTGTCCGGCAAGAGATGGGGCGTGGAGTATGAATATTAATTTTTACCTCCCCTAGAGTAACATGTGTATTCGATTTGAAGTAAATATGTTAAAATCCGAGTAGAATCAATTACACAATTTAAAAAAGTAGGAGTGGTCGGAAGAAATAAGAAGCTTTGGCACATACAATTTTTATTTTTACCTCGTCTTCAGTAAGATGTGTATACAAATTGTTTCAAGCAAATCTGTAAAAACCCATGCAGATGAAATAAATCAATTAAACAAAAGTGGGCGTACCAACTGAGAAACCTTCCCGGAGTCATACACAACAACTTTGCCAAAGATCATCACATGACCAATGTAGAGAAGATGTCGAGAAATTTATCGTGTACCTTTTGCATTCCAGAAACATATTTTTAACTGGTTCATTTGTTGTTGAGTAGAACTTGCAGGAGCATGTACTGCGTTCGCATCATTTCCTGAAACATGTTCTGCATAGTGGCCATGAAGTTATTCATAGTTTGAATTAAATTTTCAATTGAGCCAGAAGGCATTTGTAGACCTTCCCTAGGAACATCAGCGTATGAAGACTGCTTTGCGTTAGAAGTACACGGGGGGTTTTTTGCATTAGGGTTTCCTTTTAAGACCTGGGCATATGATTGGTTTTGTTTGTTTGTTTGTGTATTACTAGCAACAGAGCCAGCGGCTTGGCTGGGCACATATGACGGACCATATTGGGAGTGAGTATATTTTTGAACTAAAGCAGGTTTTTTTAAGTGCAAGAAGACTTTACAACCCCTATAGTTTGCCGTGTGATTTTCGCCACAGTTGCTGCATTTCTTAACATTCGGGTCAGCTTTAGAACGATTACATTCGGAGCGTCGCCACAAACCACACATACGTGAGGCAATTTACAATATGTTTTTGTATGCCCATATTCCTGACAGTTTGTGCATTGGGAGGGACCCTTTCGTTTTAATGGCTCCTCAACAGTTATTCTTCTGTTGAGTAGGTAACGCAAGTTGTATATGGGATGAACTGAATTTTTGGTTTTGAGAACCGATGAATCAAACGATATCTCAATGTGGTGCATTGGTTGAGGAACTTTATTCCTGTTCAAAATGTTATAAACTGATTTGACCTCATACCCCTCTTGCTCTACGGCAGATTTTATTTCCTCTGTAGGAACAGAACTATCTATGCCTTTTATGACAATAATTAAACCCTTAGCACTTTTTAATTGATATGTATAGTAACTTTTATTTTCTGCGTCAAGGTGTCTTGATATAATACGAAAGTTGACAATGCTATTTGATGTTTGCTCCCGCAGATAGATAGGTGGCGGTTTAACGTCTTTAGTGGCTGTTGCATTAGCTGATTCTGCTTCTTCATCGTCAGGTACGGATAGTATAGAGAATCTGTTACCACTTGTTGGCAAAGAGACTACGTTAGAGCCTTTGTATTGTTTGGCCATGCGTTCCTGTTGGGTAGACCTAGGGCTAGCCTTTTTCTTAGTTATTGTAATATATCTGTCCATGCCTGTTTGCACTTTAGTACTTTTTGGCACAGCTCCTGTATTTATTAATGCTGATCGTGATGTTCCAGGTTTATCGTTATTATTCCTCTGGTCAGACGACTTCACACTTTGAACCACATTTACGGTCGGATCAACACACTTGCTCAGGTTGGGCACACTTGCACTTAAATTGCTGTACGGAAAACCAGTTTCGCTAGCAATTTTTGCACTTAAATAATTTTTATTTAATACTGGGTATCGAATATTTTCATTGCTCACGCTCGGAGAGCTTACCACAATATACGCATTTCTGCTATTCGTGCTGGGCCTACTCGGTCTAGCTCGGCATACATGAGCTGCTGTACCGCCGGTGAAATCGGGTAATATTTTTCTTTAAATGGAATAGCTGCTCCCGTGTCTATAAAATGTGTTTCCAACGATGTTTTCCCAAGTCCTTTTTGTGCGAATGAAGGGAATTCTAGTATAGCTTTGTCCAACCTTTGTTGTGCAGGTGTTAAAGTGTGTCTACTCGGAAAATCGGCTAGCGAATCATCAATCGCTATACTATTGATCTCAAAGCGAAAAACGTTAAATATTCTCAAAAAATCTACGCATAAAAATAATTTCTGTGTCATCTGTTGATGGTGATTCTATTACAAGTTGAGGTTCGACTGATTCGTTGGTGGTGTAGTCGGTGTTTGTTGAACCTGGGTTGCTACATTTCTCGAACGACCCTACATCCCAGTACGAGGATTGTTCGCCACCCGGTTTCCCTGACAGACTGGACATTTAGGAGTTACCGTATTGTCGTAACCACACTTGAAACAAAATAGCCTTCTACGCTCCGATGGGCAATCCATAAACATATGTCCTTTGACTTTACAATTCCAGCACACCAGTTTGCGAACCGGATTTGTCAACTAACTAAAATCTCATTATTCAATAAATCTTCTTCCATATCTAGTTGGTTAATATGTTTCTCTAGGTATTTCGGATTGCTTACTCGTTGACTGTTCAACAGGCTCTCGGCTCGTCTTCCTTCAGTTCTAAACTTACTCAATCCTAACGGTCGTATGACAAACAAAAGTTGTGATAAGGCTGGTCTCAGATTGCTTTTCAAAATTTCTACTAAATCCTGTTCCCCCATTGGGTTAGTCTGTTGGTTCCTCAGGCGAATCACTGCGTTACAGAAATCATCAACTGATTCCAATGGCTGTTGTCTCCGGTCCAGAATCTTTGGTTGAATATCGAAATCGCTTTCGTAACGGTGAAAATATCTGACTAAAGCGTTCTTAAGGGTTGGCCAGTCTGTTGAAGCACTCTTCAATTAATTAATTTATTTTTAGTAATTTCTGAGTTTATAATGTTAATTTTACTCTCCTTTGCTATAATTTTGACACTCTCTTTAAATTCATTTTTGCTGTAAACACATGAAAACAAAACATAATTAACTTTATAAACTCTGTAAAAAGAAGAAAAAATTGTTAATACATATTTCGTCAAAACTCATTGAAGAGATCGCATCATTCAGCGTTTTATTTTCTTAAGTAGCCACAAGTTCTACATTTTTTCTGGCGCCCAACGTACAAAATGATATAGAAACTCAAAGCCCAAAAGATAGTGTACGGGCAGACATAGAAGAATTATGTATTCTTACAAAATCAAAAATAATTGATCTTATGGGCGACAATTATAAACGATCTTCTGAAGCTTCATTTGCCATCCCAGCGTCCAATAATTCTAAATTGCCAAAATTACAATTACCACACTTTGACGGCAAATATGCTGCTTACAAAAATTTTATTTCAACTTTTAAGCAGTTGGTACACAACGATAACTCACTTTCAGACATTGAGAGATTCAACCATCTGTTGCATTGCTTGTCGGGACAAGACCTTGATACAGTACGTGCTTTTGAAGTTACCACAGAAAACTACAAAAGGGCTATCAAACGACTTGATGAACGATACAACAACAAAACATTAATATTTCTTGAACATATTTTGAATATTTATGAATTGCCATCTGTTGAAAAACCATGCGCTATGCAACTTCGAGCATTAGTCGACAATGCTTCAGCCATTTATAGTTCCCTAAAATCATTAGGCAATGAAAAGGATATCTGTAATGCAATGTTAATACATTTAATATTAACTAAAGTTGATTCAGAATCCAATATGAAATGGAAAGAAACAATTGATTTCGGTTCTTTACCGACATGGGAAGAATTTACTAAAGTATTAGAACGTAGATGTCAATTCTTAGAAGCAATTGAACCTCAGCCATCGTCCACCAATAAAACAACAACAACATCGTATGATAAACGTAATATATCACGTCGTCAACAACAAAAACATTCGTTCGTCACCCAAGTATTGTATTTTCTGTAAGCGTCTAGATCATTGGAGCAGCGGCTGCCCAAATTTTAAATCACTGGATTCCACTTGTAGATACGATACGGTTAAAAAACTTGGTGCTTGTATCAATTGTTTCTCACTTGGACACAACTTATCTAACTGTCCATCAAAATATCGTTGTAAATCATGTGCTCTCGCTCACCATACACTGCTCCATCGCGATTTACCTGCGACTAGCAAAAATTCCAATATTACCACTACTCAAGTTTCTCAAGCAGCTGTTAACACTCACGTTAACAACGACCCAAGCAGTGTTATTCTTGCCAAAGCCATTATTCTCATTTCGGATGGTACAGGGGGGTTCAAATTAGGCCGAGCCCTTTTAGATTCATGTTCCCAGGTAAATTTAATAACAGAAAAATTTGCAAACATTTTGAACTTTCCACGTAGAAAAATATCAGTTGACGTTTCTGGTGTTGGAGGCTCATCATCCAACATGAAATATGAAGTTACAGCCACCATACGATCTCGATTTAACTGTCATGAGTATTCGTTAAATCTCTTAGTGGCAAATCGTATTTCTGGATATTTGCATGTAGAAACATGGATGTTAGAGGATGGAAGTTACCCCAAATCGACATGGCAGATGAATTTTTCTACAAACAACAACCGATCGATTTACTGCTTGGTACAGAATACTTTTTTGATATACTATGTAGCAGAAAAATTAGTCTCGGTATAAATATGCCCATTTCCAAGAAACTAAAGCAGGATGGATAGTTACGGGTCGCTATACACCAAATATTAAACCAATGGTGTCAAAATGTATGATTTCTACTGCTGAAGACATCGCTCTTGATGAGCAACTTAAGTTCTTATGGCAAATGGAAGAAGCACATCAAACAACAAATAAATGGACTACAGAGCAGCAATTGTGCGAGTCACATTTCATGTCAACTGTCGAAACTAATTTTTCTGGAAGAATAATCGTGAAGTTGCCTGTTAAAGAACATTTTTCGACTTTAGGGTCATCTTATAATACAGCCTTAAAAAGGTTTCATCTTCTTGAAGGACGTTTAGCTCGAGATAGTAATGTGAAAACATATGTATCTCATTAAAAACCCGAACATGGATGCTCCGCATTACTTTATACCCCACCATTCCGTGCTCCGGCCAAACAGTACAAGTATGAAGCTCAGAGTCTTCGGGTAAATCACTAAACGATATTCTTCTTGTAGGACCGACTATACAAGATGAATTATTTCTACAAGTTCTCCGTTTTCGTACATATAAATATGCACTCACAGGCGATATTGTTAAAATGTTTCGAATGTTTCTGGTACAGGAGGCCTAGTGAAAATCAGCCAGTTAATGTTTACCAACTGAACACCGTAACATACGGTATGTCGTCATCACCATTTTTAGCCATACGCAGTCTACAATTTCTGGCAGATAAATTCGAAATATCACATCCAACTGGTTCTGCAGTAATTTGAAACAATTTTTACGTTGACGACATGATGACTGGCGCGAACGCCCTAGAAGAATTATTTTCTATTAAAAATGAAGTCTCTCATATTTTATCACAAGGTGGATTAGAAATTGCAAAACTTCAATCAAACCATAATCAATTTCTGTATAATGAAACCACACCTAAAAATATGAACATGGAAAAACTTCAACCTCGGAGTGCACTTGGTTTAAGCTGGGATCCAGTAAACGATAATTTTCTATTTGGTTTCAACTTAGAACCAAAGTTTTCAATGTACACGAAACGATCTATTTTATCACTCACGGCGTCGATTTTTGACCCAATGGGGTTAATCAGTCCCCTAATAATAATACCAAGAGTCTTATTGCAAGACTTGTGGCTGCAAAAGTATGACTGGGACACCGAAGTTCCCGCAAACATAAAAACTTCATTCACTAACTGTCTGGAAGACTTTCATAACTTAAAAACAATTTCTATCCCCCGTTTTATCTTTGATTATAACTATATTGAAATACAACTACACGGATTCAGCGACGCTTCCATTCGTGCGTATGGTTGTTGCTTCTATGTATGTGCCAAAAAATCGTATACAAATACAAAAACAACGCTTTTCGCATCAAAGTGTGGAGTTGCACCAACAAAGAAAAGAACAATGCCACAGTTAGAGTTATGTGGTGCACATCTTTTGTCAATTTTATACAGAAAAATTGCTCCTCTGTTTGCAGCATTCAACCACCGTGTGTTCTTTTGGACTGACTCGTCAGTAGTATTAAGATGGTTACAATACATTCTTCAACCCTAACCACGTTCGTTGGGAATCGCATTTCTGAGATCCAGGAAATTACAGCAAATGGTTCGTGGCGGCATGTGCCTACTGCACTGAATCCTGCTGACTTCATTTCTAGGGGTTGGTCTCTTGAAAAATTAAAAGAGCCATTATGATTTTCAGGACCCGCATTTTTAAAACGTGAAGAATCCCACTTTTCAAGTGCGAAATTCAAGACAACCGTATTCTAAACTTATGCGATAAATTAAGTTCTTATACAAAAACCGTACGTATAGTATCGTTATTATTTCGGTTTGCTCATGGCACTATATATAATTCGGCCGAAGCTCAACAACACGCTTTGGAGTGTATTTTATGGAATTTGCAGCAACACCACTACGTTTAAGAAATTCATTGTCTCAAAAACAATTTAGATATTAAAACATCGTTTAAATCGCTTGGTGTATTCATCGACAAATGTATGCATTTGCCTCTACTTCGTGTGGGAGGTAGACTAGAAAAACGCAAACATCCCTAAAGATCGAAAGCATCCCATTTTGCTGCCGAATTGTAACTTTGTTTTAAATTATATCAGACATCTTCATTTGTCATAGTGTTGTTGAACTGTTCGGACGTGTTATTTTTAGTGCGGCTGAATTTTCGGTGAAAAAATCGTAATAGGTGAAAAAGTGTAATAGGTCGAAATAAAACAAAAAGTTAAAAAATAATTCGTAATAGGTAAAAATACCTACGGTAAAAAAAAAAAAAAAAATAAAAAACATTAAAAAATAAAAAACATTAAAAAAAAAATAATAAAAAACATTAAAAATCGCATAAAAACTGTATGAGTGTTCCTCTCAGATGTAATTCTGAGAAAGAGCTTAGCTCGACTAGAAAATCTTTATGGATCTCTGATGAAGAATCCTTAAAAAAATCTGTGGAGAATCTTCTCACTACAAGAGCCGTAGAACGGCGCCGTTCCTGTTCGCCCAATATAGTGATTTCATCAGATGATAAAACATCAATATCTTCTACATCAAATAGTGCAGTCAAACCTAGAAAACAAGTAGGTATGGATAAATACGTCACAGTTCTTAAGCGACAGAGGAGCCCGACATCTGCTCAAACGTCATCAAATTCAAAAGCTCCCAAGACCGTGAGTATTGACAATCCAAATGATCAAAACAGGTTTGCTCTCCTCCAGACGGATGATCCAGAACTTCCTAAAAAAACGTTTAAGCCCCCACCAATTTATCTGAGAGAGCCCACTTCCAGTAAATTGGTACAAGGAATTGTTTCGGTAATAGGAGAAAATATGTTTAGCGTAACCTCAATTAAACATGGAAATATCAGCGAAACCAAAATTCAAGTGAAAAACGAAGATGACTTTCGAAAATTGTCCAACCAGTTGGAGAGGGAGAGTAGGGATTTCTATACCTACCAGCTGAAAAGCGCAAAAGGACTCCAAGTCGTTCTAAAGGGTATAGACCCAGATGTTGATCCTGCCGAGATAAAGACTAGTTTAATGGAAAATGGCTTCAAAATTAAGAACATAACGAATATTAGAAACCGTGAAAAGATTCCTCAGCCTATGTTCAGGGTGGAATTGGAACCCGGAGATATAGTCTTAAAGAAAAACGAGTCCCATCCCATCTACAATCTGATTTACCTTCTGCATCGTAGAATCACCGTGGAAGAACCGCATAAGCGTCAGGGACCCGTCCAGTGTCTTAATTGTCAAGAATTTGGTCACACTAAAGCATATTGTAAATTGCCGTCAGTTTGTGTTGCGTGTGGGGAACTACATACAACTGCTCAATGTGATAAGTCGAAAACCGACTCAAAAATCAAAAAATGCAGTAACTGCGGAGGTAATCATACCGCAAATTATAGAGGTTGTCCAGTTTACACTCATTTGAAAGGCATAAGGACCAACAAGACGTCAGTATTACCTGTTCATCCACAACAGCCTAATTTTGCATCGAGTAACAATTTTCCTCAATTGTTACGGCCCACTAGTCATGAAAACGCGCCTAGTTCTAGACAAGTTTCTTACGCTAACGTGGTTAAATCTAATATGCCAGGTTTGGAGCAGGAACCTAAATCTCAATATTACGAGCCTAATATTAACACTCTAGAGACTACTTTGCAGACACTTGTCCAAACTATGAACACTTTTACGACCACTATGACATCCATGATGCAGGAAATGCTGAAAATGCAATCCACTATCTTACAAGCAATTTTAAAGAAATGATTTGTTTAAAAATTTGTTTTTGGAACGCGAACGGCCTCCGCCAACATAAAAACGAACTGGAACACTTCCTGATGGATAAGCAGATTGATGTCATGATGATTGCTGAAACTCACTTGACGGCGACAGGGTACTTCAAAATTAATGGCTACGTGTTGTATGATACTAAAGATCCCCGCGGAAGAGCATGTGGAGGTTCGGCAATTCTTATAAAGAACAGAATAAAACATTATTTAATGAACAACACATGTGAGGATTACCTACAAGCAACAAACATTTGTATTGAATTCTGTCAATACAACTTTGTTTTATCATCAATTTATTCGCCGCCTCGATTTTCAATAAAAGAACATCAATACTACAGCTTCTTCAATTCCTTTGGAGCTAGATTTTTGGTTGCTGGTGACTTTAACGCCAAACACACATTTTGGGGTTCACGTCTAGTGACCCCGAAGGGTCGTGAACTCTTCAACACCATTGCCAAAATGGGCTTAGATGTACTCTCAAGCGGGCATCCCACCTACTGGCCGACGGACCGACGGAAGATTCCCGATATTATTGACTTCGGAGTAGTGAAAAATATCCCTGTAGAATCGATACAAGTGGAGCCTTCATTAGACTTGTCTTCAGATCACTCTCCTTCTATTATTTCAATGCGTTTCCTTCAAGGGTATGGCTCTCCATTTCGGGACATGTCTAAATCCAGAGTAAGTTGGATAAAGTATAAAAAGTATTTAAGTTCCCACTGCACGGAAAATGTAGTGTTGAGAACTACCGAGGATATTGATGGGTCGATTGGCAAGTTTACTGAGGACATACGAAGAGCTGTGCATCACGCTTCCACATATGACGTTGAATGCAGAAATAGGACAAACAGAACTTATTTCGCTGAACTCGAACATCTCCTGACAGAAAAAAGAAGAGTTAGAAGAGAGTGGCAAATTCACAGATCTCCTCAACTGAAAGCTAGGCTACGGGAATGCAGAGATATACTAAGAAATTTCTTAGAAACCCAAAGAATGGCTTCACTTAAATCATACTTGGAGGGAATTGACAGTTCCCCACAATCTGACTATTCGTTATGGAAGGCGGCACGAGGTTTAAAAAGACCAGTTAGAGGAAAGCCTCCTTTGCGAAATCCGATTGGTGACTGGGCTAGAAACGATTCCGAGAAAGGGACTTTATTTGTTAACCATTTGAGAAATGTGTTTACTATAAACAACTCAAATAATGCAACTGAATTGCCACCACTCGTTATTAGACCTCCTGTACCTCTAAGACTTAGCTTTAATGATATTCAAAGCGCTATTGGTACTCTGAACCTTAAAAAAGCTCCAGGTATGGATAAAATCAGCAACAAAATGCTCGTGGAGTTACCTCGTGTAGCTAGAAGAATTATTCTCTTTATCTTCAATGCTATTTTACGCCTAGAATACTATCCTGTAGATTGGAAGGTATCTATGATTACCATGATTCCTAAGCCAGGGAAGGACCTCACTAAAGTAGAGTCATATAGGCCAATTAGCCTACTGCCGACAATTTCAAAACTGTTTGAAAAATTGTTAATGGCTAAGTTGATTCCAATTCTGAACGACACTCAATGTATTCCAAATCATCAATTCGGGTTCAGAGCTAAACACAGTACCATCGAACAAACACACAGATTAGTAAATGTGATAAGACGGTCGTTTGAAGAGAAAAAATACTGTTCCGCGCTTTTCATTGATGTTTCCCAAGCGTTCGACAAAGTCTGGCATGAAGGTTTAATGCACAAAATAAAATTAGCTCTGCCTGCTAACACCCACAAACTTATGAAAAGTTATTTATATGGTCGCAAATTTACAATCAAAGAAGGCGATTTTTTAAGCCCCGCTCAGCCAATTGAAGCAGGAGTACCCCAGGGTAGCATACTGGGTCCTACTTTATATTTGATTTATGCATCCGATATGCCGTCAGACCCCAATATACATACTTCAACTTTTGCTGACGATACAGCCTTTATTAGCGTTCAGAAGGACCATCAAATAGCATCACAGAATTTGCAGAATTATATTTATAAACTAGAGAATTGGCTTGAGCTTTGGAAAATCAGGGTTAACGAACAGAAATGTATTCATATAACTTTCACATTGCGAAAAGATACCTGCTCGTCCATCAGAATAAATAACCAAATTATTCCGCAACACAATGAAGTCAAATACCTCGGAATCCACCTCGATCGTCGTTTAACCTGGAAGTCTCATATTGACGCAAAACTTACACAGATGAGATTAAAAGCAGTGCAACTTAATTGGCTAATCGGCAGAAATTCTACATTAAAGTTGGATTGTAAACTTTTGTTGTACAATGCAATTCTAAAGCCAATATGGTGTTATGGAATTCAATTATGGGGTACTGCCTCAGCATCCAACATTGAAAAAATTCAAAGAGGTCAAAATAAAATTCTACGTATAATTACTGCAGCTCCATGGTACATTAAAAATTCTCGAATTCACAAAGATCTAGGCATTCCTTTGGTGAAAGACGAATTTACAAAATACGCCTCAAAATATGTCAGCAAACTTGAACACCATCCAAACCCACTTGCACGAGACATCCTTAACTTTAGTGGCCATGTTCGGTTGAGAAGGAGGGATACCCTTGCTTTAACTCAAACGCAAAACAGATGACTGGATCAGTGGATGTAAATTTTTTGTAGTATCATAATATTTTGTCTAGCACTGGCTGGACTTATTATTTTCTTTTAGTATTAAGATTCGAAAACTTATTGTCATTTCAATATCTGGCCCAATAGATACTCACTTCAAAATAAGGGGAAAGCGTCCTACAAAAAGCTATGGTGCTAATTTTATATGTTTCGTAACCAAAGCGGTGCATATGGAGCTGGTTTCAGACCTGTCATCGGACGCGTTTATTGCAGCACTAAAGCGGCTAATCGGCCGACGTGGCATGCCGTCTGATAAATTCTGCGATAACGCAACTAATTTTGTAGGGGCAAGCAACAAATTAATCGAAATAAAAAGTGCCTTTTTTGATAAACAATTTCAATCATCATTAAATAAATTTTGTTCAAAAAATCTCATAAATTTTCATTTTATTCCAAGGGCTCCCCATTTCGGCGGTCTCTGGGAGGCCGCCGTGAAAACCGCAAAGGGTCATCTCTATCGAACTCTAGTAGGAGCAAAAATAACGTTTGAAGAACTTACGACTGCATTAATTGAAATAGAAGCTATCATGAATTCACGGCCGATTGCAGCATTGTCAAGTGACCCCAATGATGTCGAAGACCTAACACCTGGCCAATTCTTGATTAATGGTCCTCTTAGCTCGCTCCCAGAACGAGAAATTCAGTGCGATGATATAAGCCTTCTCGAAAGATGGCGTCGTATTAGTGCTGCAAAACAACAGTTCTGGCGTTGCTGGTCTTCAGACTATTTAAACGAGAAAAAAGTGGTTTACAACAACACCTAACCTAAAACCAGGAGTACTTGTACTAACTCATGAAGACAATTTGGCCCCACTTCACTGGCTAATGGGACGTATTATTGGCAACTATATCCGGGAACGATGGCAAGATACGAGTGGCAGACGTAAAAACCGCAAGAGGAATCATTCGCAGACCAATTCGTAAATTGGCAGTTCTTGTAGAATCTTGAAAGTACATACTTTCAACGCCGCCAGGATGTTGAAGCACTCTTCAATTTTACTCTCCTTTGCTATAATTTTGACACTCTCTTTAAATTCATTTTTGCTGTAAACACATGAAAACAAAACATAACTAACTTTATAAACTCTGTAAAAAGAAGAAAAAATTGTTAATACATATTTCGTCAAAACTCATTGAAGAGATCGCATCGTTCAGCGTTTTATTTTCTTAAGTAGCCACAAGTTCTACACAGTCAGTTAACGTCATATTCATACGCCTATAATCCCATAACCAATCTAATGCTGGTCCACTTAATAAATGATGAAAACTTCGAATTACTTCTGTCCATGAACAACCATAATCCGACTGCAGTACCCTGAACACAAAATCTTCGACGCTTAGAGTCTTCGTCGTCCCGTCGAATTGTAATCCCCACTTATCAATTCGGCGCCATCCTCTCCGTAGTTATTCCGGTGATCCCGTGGTATATGCCTCTGTGGTGGTATGTCAGCATAATGTGCTTGATGATTTCCAGCGGCTGGAAAATTATTCCTGTGTCCGTAAGGTGGTGCTTGATAACCGATGTCTTGGTAATGATGACTCTGGGGTATACCCGCGTGGTAGTTGTTCGCCGAATGTCTTCTTGGTGGTGGTTGACGATACATATGCGGCTGCCTCAAGTTACCTAACCGCTGTTGATCAATGTTCTGATTTACTTGGGCTCCTCCCCATCCGCTTGCCTGTGACATTGCGCTTACTGTCGCCTGTACTATAGCTGGTATCAACTCTTCTATCTTCGCATCTACTGACCTACGAATTTCTAATTGCCTTAATCCTTAAGTGGCTCTGAGCGTCTCTCCCAACCTACTTGGCCTCTGATGATTATTGTTCGATGCTCTGAACTCCCTTTGGACTCCGATGGCTGTAATGCTGCTATACTCAGGAGAGGTTATTGAGCTGTTCAGTGGCGAGTTAGCCATAGATGTGTTCTGCTCGTTTTCTTCAGGTACAACCGAGATGTTTTGTTCAGCTCTCCCATTCCTAAACCGGTAACGTGTGTCATCAATTGGTGTGTGGGCTGTAAGTGAGCTATGGTCGAGGTGGTTATCATGTTCGCTGATGGAATCGCTGACGAAGTGGTGGTGGTCGTAATTCCCTCAGCAGTATCGCCTGGTCCCATTGTGTTGACAGTATTTAATCCACTTCGGGTCCTTACCATTAAATCCGGATAAGGTTCTCAAAGGTTGAAACCCCCCCCACTAATTATATTCTCTTAATTCAAAAAAAAACAAGATCTATCTAACCAGTCGCGAACCCCGTATCGCCGACAATTTATCCGCTATTGTCTGAAAATTCTTATTCGCACTACCGAGTAATTCGTCTCAGAAATCGAATCCCCTCAGGAATTTAAAATTTAGGTATTCTGAAGAATTATTCCCAGTTACAGTTATGCCGAAAAAGCAAAAATAGAATTAAGCCCAACCACTTTCCGAACGAGATTATAATCGGATAAAATAGTTTTGAAAAATGTAATTTCGATTGCAAAAAAAAATCAAATCGATAAAAATATTCGCATAAATATTTATCAATTATCAAAAAAATCGTATGTATGTAAAGTAATAATAAAGTACAAAAATTTTATAAAACTACAATTAGAAATAAAATAATTCTGATATAAATTGTAATTGTAATTGTAATCAGTAATTGGCTCTTAGTGTATACAACCTATATTTAAAGATATCAAAGCAATTCAAGAGTAAAATCAACAAAAAATCTAAAGTACTAAACTTCAATGTTGGGTTGGTATTTGGATGGTGAAAATACTAAGTACATAAAGTAAAGGTATTGTTTCTCTTGCTTCCCTTTTCGATATTTGCGAATATTAGTTTTGCGCGATTGCTATCATGAGTGTAATTTAACGTCGCAGCGCGGTATTGTAGCACAAACACACGGACAAACGCTAATTTCCTCCCTGGCCAAAACCCCCGAATCGTATCGCGAATAGTAATCGAGGACGGATCCCAATTACTATGACTTATAGTTATCGGCAAGCTTCGGTCATGACTTACTTACGAGAAGTCGATTACGTAACGCCAGGCAATCACTAGTGCTTTTAATAAAAATTTCAAACTTTACAAACGCTCCAGATATATACAAAAAAGAATAAAACGATCTATTGTTCGGGCCCCACGTTGGGCGCCATAAAATAATAACTGTCACGAATCACCAATGCTAATGGCCACTGCCACTCGCATGATTCGTGTGCTCATCCATTAGTCACACTGGTAACTAACAAATTTTTCAGCCTGGCTATGACTCGTCGGGTATAGGCGGGTGTTCGTTGCTAATGGATGGGCATGTAACATTATTTTAATGTACCAGTGTATTGTCTGAATATGAATAGAAAATGGGGTGAAAAAAAACCGAAACACGAATGAACCACACGAGAAATACCGTACCTTTATATTGGGAATGAGATGGAATTCAATCCCTGGCTGGCCCTCCCTCAATATCCATCTTGATGCTTAACCATGGTAGCTTATTAGCACAAAATTTTTTTTTTTAGCTACCTCCAAATTTGTTATTCTCACCATTCAAATACCTACCTTACCCTTCTATTCCTCCATTATTATTTCAAACATTTCTCAAAATTTACAATTCTTAATTAACTTAGTGTACTACCACTATTGTTTTATTGTAATTTCACATCTCTTAATTTACTATAAACGTTACATAACCATTTGTTTTTCAAAATAAAGTAGTATTCGTTGGATTATATTAGTAGCTTAAATCTAAATTACCAAGGAAACAAAAAGGGCGTTTATCTTACCCCGGTTTGATTTACTAGATTATTTCCCCCTTTTGATTTGATAGATGTAGGCAAAGGCCTGAAATTTCACTTTTCACAAGGAAATAATCCATATCGAAATAAAGCTCAAAATCTCAAGTTGGGCAGGATAAACCTCCTTTTTCTTTTCTTCCCTTTTCTCTTTCTTTTAAATTATTTCACCTCAATTAATTTCCCGCAGCCTTAAATGTTTGGTCTTATTCTATTTTCACTATCTTCCTCAATTCTGCACCGTAGTTTCTTTCCCTCTACCCTAATCCTTTCTGAATCCTCTATCTATTCACTAACCCTCAGTCGAAAAGGTGAAATCGCGAATTCAATACAAACAACCCCTAAATACCATTAAAATATTCATAAGATCTAAGCGCCCTGTCATCTAATTTTTAAATAATGCTAATTTATGTTGTGTTCTAATTATTAACTCATGTTACTTATCTGTGTTCCCAGTGCAGGTTACTTCTGGTCATCGTACACATAGATAGTGTATGTTACCATGGGTGATGTTCTGTTGAGTATGATGAATGATGCGTTGTTGTAAAGTTTGATGAATGATGAATTTTTGGTAGCTTTTGATGAATGATGAATTTTTGCAGCCTTTGGTGAATGATGAATCCTGCAGCTTTTGGTGAATGGTGATGTTTTTTTTGGTGCGTTTTTTTTTTTTTTTTTTTTTTTTTTTTTTTTTTTTTAGCCTTTATTTATTTATTGAATCTTCATATAATGAAATGACAATAAGTATTCAAATCTTAATACTAAAAAGAAAATAATAAGCCCAGCCAGTGCTAGACAAAAATTTTATGATACTAAAAAAATTTCACATCAACTGATCCAGTCATCTCTATTTTGCGCTTGAGTTAAAGCAAGGGTATCCCTCCTTCTCAACTGATTATGACCACTAAAGTTAAGGATGTCTCGTGCAAGTGGGTTTGGGTGGTGTTCAAGTTTGCTGACATACTTTGACGCGTGTTTTGTAAATTTAACTTTTACTAATGGCACGCATAGATCTTTGTGAATTCGAGAATTTTTAACATACCATGGAGCTGCAGTAATTATACGTAGAATTTTATTTTGACCCCTTTGAATTTTTTCAATGTTTGATGCTGAGGCAGTACCCCATAATTGAATTCCATAGCACCAGATTGGCTTTAGAATTGCATTGTACTGCTTTTATTCTCATCTGTGTAAGTTTCGCTTCAATATGAGACTTCCAAGTTAAACGGCGGTCGAGGTGAATGCCGAGGTATTTGACTTCATTATGTTGAGGAATAATTTGATTTTTTATTTTGATGAACGAGCAAGTTTCTTTTCGCAATGTGAAAGTGATATGAATACATTTCTGTTCATTAACCCTGATTTTCCAAAGCTCTAGCCAATTCTCTAGTTTATAAACATAATTCTGCAAATTCTGTGATGCTACTTGGTGGTCCTTATGAACGCTGATAAAGGCTGTATCGTCTGCGAAAGTTGACGTGTGGATTTTGGGGTCTGACGGCATGTCGGAGGCATAAATCAAATATAAAGTAAGACCCAGTATGCTACCCTGTGGCACACCTGTTTCAATTGGCTGAGCGGTGCTTAAAAAATTGCCTTCTTTGATTTTAAATTTGCGACCGTATAAATAGCTTTCCATAAGTTTATGGGTGTTAGCAGGCAGAGTTAATTTTATTTTGTGCATTAAACCGTCATGCCAAACTTTGTCGAACGCTTGGGACACATCAATGAAAAGGGCGGAGCAGTATTTTTTGTCTTCAAACGACCCTCTTATCACATTTACCAATCTGTGTGTTTGTTCGATGGTGCTGTGTTTAGCTCTGAAGCCGAATTGATGATTAGGAATGCATTCAGTGTCGTTCAGAATTGGAATCAACTTAGTCATTAACAATTTTTCAAACAGTTTAGAAATTGTCGGCAGTAGGCTAATTGGCCTATATGACTCTACTTTGGTGTGATCCTTCCCTGACTTAGGAATCATAGTGATCATAGACACCTTCCAATCTGCAGGATAGTATTCTAGGCGTTGAAGATAAAGAGGATAATTGTTCTAGCTACACGAGGTAACTCCACAAGCATTTTATTGCTGATTTTATCCATACCTGGAGCCTTTCTAAGGTTCAGAGTACCAATAGCGCTTTGGATATCACCAAAGTTTAGTCTTAGAGGTACAGGAGGTCTAATAACGAGTGGTGGCAAATCAGATACGTTATTTGAGTTGTTTTTAGTAAACACATTTCTTAAATGGTTAACAAATAATGTCCCTTTCTCGGAATCATTTCTAGCCCAGTCACCAGTCGGATTTCGCAAAGGAGGTTTTCCTCTCACTGGTCTTTTTAAACCTCTTGCCGCCCTCCATAACGAGTAGTCAGATTGTGGGGTACTATCAAGACCCTCCAAGTAGGATCTAAGTGAAGCCGTTCTTTGGGTTTCTAAGAAATGTCTTAGTATATCTCTGCATACCCGTAGCCTAGCTTTCAGTTCAGGAGACCTGTGAAGTTGCCACTCTCTTCTCATTCTTCTTTTTTCTGATAGGAGATGTTCGAGTTCAGATAAATAAGTTCCTTTTGTCCTATTTCTACATTCAACGTGATAAGTGGAAGCGTGATGCACAGCTCGTCGAAGGTCCTCGGTAAAGTTGCCAATCGACTCATCGATATCGTCGGTAGTTTGATGAATGATGATGTTTTCGCCGCGTTGGATGAATGATGAATTTTTGTGTGTGTGTGTGTGAGTGTGTGTTTTTTCTTTTTTTTTCGTTGCAAACGATAGGTGGTGCAAAGTTCTCTTTGGCCCGCTCGGTCGTTGCCACACCGAGCCCTGTTACGTTGCGTGACTTTCTCAGCGTGGAAAGTTTGAATGAAATTAGTAGTAAAAATTTACTTCTAATAAAGAAAATTTTTTATTGGTAACGTAACATGTGAAGATCTGTTTGCAATAGAGTTGTTACTAATGCGATTGAGCCCTGGTGATCGTGCTTCTTGGACTGTTACAGCACCCTTCAATGATGGCACAGAGTTCTCTTTGATTAGAGGCTTCTTTGTGTTAGTGGTGGATTGCCTCGTTTAATAGCAATTGTGGCACTAGAACCTTTTTGCTATCATCGCTTGGCCGGGGGTTTAGCATGGCCGCCAGCGCTATTGACAACAACTGAAGCAGTGTGCAATACGGTGGTGGTATATTTACTGGAGACTTGGGGACTTTCGGGTGGTGTAATTTCCCAAGTGAAAACTGTTTGGAAACAGAAAGTGCTGGACTAATCTGTTCACTGAATGGGAAATTTGTTATGGCACAGGTGGTTTATAGTGACGATGAGCCGGTGGGTGTTGTTGGTGCAGCGTTTGCGGTGGCCCTTGTCTTGGGTTGCTAATAATGTCCCCCTTTCGTGGTTGCTGATGTAGGTGACGTTTTTGTGTTGGACGATGTCTATTTTGCTAACACGTTGTTGGGGATTCGGCCATAGTTGCAGTAATCACGCCTCAAGTCCGTCAGTTTTCCGTATGCGACTTACTTGGCTCGTCGTCAGAATTCAAAAGGGCTGAATCAGCGTGTCTTTAACGGAAGTTGACATTTTTGGCTGGTGTTGCCATACCTTCTTGTGTCTGTCAAACAAAATACGACTCTAATGTCAGTGTTGTATTTCGTTTTAGTACTATCTTGAATTCGTTACGGTTTACTCATGTTCCACTTTAAACGCGGTGCCTTGACAATGTCTTGACATGGCACAATGTTCATAATAATCTTGAGTGTAATTTAACAGAATATAAAAAAGACGAACAATTCGTTTTTGGTGACTTTGCTCAAAAAAAACTTCATCAAATAAGGCTTTTAGAGGAGATGCCAGCAAAAAAAAATTTTTTGACGGTCACGCCTATTTTCAAGGGGGCGGACCCGTACAATTGAAAATATATAAGGCTATATCTCGGGAACTACTGGGTGTCTGATAATTTGTAATACATTAAATAAAAGGTATTAAAAATACCTCTCCAACGATATATATCATGATTATAAAATATGGACCGAATATGGGATAAATCCGAAAATCATATTTTTTGACTCGATTTTTTTTTTGTTTTTTTTTTTTGGAAATGGTTCTTATGTGGCAGCTATGACAAATTATGGGCCGATCTTCTTAAATTTTGGAACAGTGATTTTCATGCATATGAGGATATTTAACGTCGAATTTCAACATAATAACGGTATATTTAAGATATATATTAGTATTAACGTGGATTTCGGAAGTGAACCTTATTTGGGGGACATAGTCAAATATGGACCGATATTCTCAAAATCCTGCAGTTTGATTTAGGCATGTATGTAAATAATCCGTGTAAAATTTTGGATTGGTACCCTTATTTATAAGAGATTTATGAGTATTAAAGTGATTTCCGGAATAGGGCTTTATATGGGGCATGCGGTTAAAAATAGACCGAAATTCACAAAATTTTGTGGGATGATGTTTGTATATATGTAAATGATCTGTGCAAAGTTTTGAGTCGGTACCGATATTTATACAATGTATATAGGGATAAATGTCTTTTTCAGATGTGGTCCTTGTATGGGAGCTATGACCAATTCTGGATCGACCAGCATAACATTTTGTGCAACAATTTATTTGCCTATAAAGATTATTCATGTCAAATTTAACCGTTTAACATTATTGATATCTGTTTTATACGTATTTAAGTGAATTTTGGAAGTGGACTTTATATGGGGGCTATAGTCAAACATGGACCGAACAAAAAAAATTTCGTTTTGCGATTTATTTTTGCATAAAACTTATTTTTGCTAAATTTTGTCTTGATATTCCAATTTTATAGGCATTTATGTATAATTGAGCAATATTTCGGGACGAGTTTTGTATGGGGGCTATGAGAAATCATGGACCGATGCATACTATTTTCCGCACACTTTCTTCTTTTATCATAAAAACAACGTCTACAAAATTCCATGGTAATTTTTATGGAGGTTGTCACACATATTTGTCCATAACTCTGGTTGGCCTAAACCGATTTTGCTGATTTTAAATAGAAAACATCTCGACAGAATTATTGAAGATTTGGATCCGGAAGATATCTGGGGACTTCAATAAACTGATTTCAACATCCAGACAGACAGCCATGGCTTAATCGACTCCGCTATCTATAAGGATCCAGAATATATATACGCACACAGAATTTTGTTCCTAAACACGCGTGTATAGCATTTAAAAAACTCCCTCCACTGGACTATTTATACATCAATCATAATTTTTAGATAATTCGGAGCTAAGATACTAGAATGTTCATGACTGCAAGTCTAGAATGTTCGTGTTTAGAATATTCAGCCAAAGTCGTTAAAACTTAATGTTGCCATATTGCTCAGCTATGTTTATAACAAGTTGTATGTCGATAAACATGCCATCTGTTGATAAAGATGTTGTATGTTGATAAACATGCTGTACGTTGATACCGACCGTTAAATTTAATTTAAAATACAATTTCGTAACACTGTCCTTCGCTTAAGCCTGTTCGTCCCGAATAGGCATAGATTCTCCTTTCCCATAGTCAGCTAATCGTTCTAATCGTTAAATTTTCATGTTACTCCTCGGGCTCATGTATTTCTGCAGATACATGTATTCTACAGACCACGTTGTTCGATTCTTTAATCACCACATGGTCCATCCCAGTGAGGTTGTAGTTTAGGAGACAAATCCTTCCTTCGTTGTGGGCCACAGAGTACAACTAATAATAGTTGGCCCGCGTTAAATCCTTCACAATTTACTATTCGACCATGTCTGGCTTTCGCCCTGTCGCACGTCATTTTTATTTGTATCCGCACGAGCTCATAAAACTCGCTAAGGTCATCTTCTTCTCTTGGTAAACGCCTTCACTGCCTTTATCTGCTGATAAAGGCCCAACACCAACCCCCAAGTCACCAGGCAACCTGAGCTTTCAAAGTTTCAAAGTCGACCTTTGCAGACGTTTGAGAGGTCGTGAACAGCAGATCCGCATGCCCGCAGAAATCTTATATTTGCAGTTTCCACGTTTTCCTCACAATTGTGTACCGCCTCTGCTGAAGCACTTTCGCCTATTTTGGAATTCGGCCTGACGACGTTGGACTGGTAAGGCACTCTTATAGGAACTATTTTTCACAGCAGGATTTAACGAGTGCTTTTTGTGTTATAAGATATAACTTTTTATTTCTGATGGTTCTATCTCCCACAAACTGTTGTCCTTACAATCTTCCTTCATATGGGCCCATACTAAAGTTTCTAAATGTGGTGGTAATTTGTAATGTTTTTTTTGAGCTAACAGCTTGTCTTTGTTGACTTTCAAACATTACTGAACTCCAGCTAACAGCTCCTCGTTGATGACTTTCAAACATTCCCGAACTCCGGGATTGTTGACTTTGGAAGTTTCTTGAGCTTCTTGGAATTTTTCAATCATAGCGGCAAACATTGTGCTAAAATCCTTGTTACTTGTTGTTGCACGTGTACAAACCTACATTTCTTCTTTATCCTCAAATTCGTACGTACCAATGTCGATGTCACGCCGCATGAATTCATTTATCAGTCTCTTGTAGTGTGCACATAAATTGGTGCACCAAAACCTATTTACAAATGCAACCCATACATGCATTTTTGTGTAAGTGATCCATCCTAGATAATAATTTAATTTAAAGCAGTGGTGCCCAAGGTAGTAGTATTGGTGAGAGTGATAAAATAACACTGGAAGAAAACAATTTGATATTCATTTTATTTAGTCGTCAGCGAGATTGCGACGAAAACATATGTGTCATTTTTTCTGTTTCTTTCTTTAACAAAAGGGAAATGGAAAATTAATGTATGTACATATTTTAGTAATACTCTTGATGAATGTCCATATTTTAGTAATACTCTTGATGAATGTATTGATAGATATATGTACATATATATATATAATACATACATATATAATTTATATGTGCGGACATCTGGATAGTTAGATATACATATTTCGAAATAAAAAGATTCTTCGAAGGGTTTACAAATTTTCCCTCAATTAATCATTATCCTATTTGCAATTAAAAAGTAATGAAATCTACCATGTTGATACTCTAATTGCAATTACGCAGTAAAAGTATATTTCTCAAACTAGAAGAATTCAGCTTATTGCGTGTTTTTGAGCAAATATAATTCAGTCTCGATGACGATTAAAATGTAATCATTAAATATATTTCCTTTTTGATTTCCCTTGTTTGGTCCAAAAATATTTTAATAATATTGGTTTTCTATTATTTTGAATCATGAATAAGACACATAATTTCTGCAAGTGTATTTTGTCTCTCCCACTCAACATGCTGATTTCCTATTGGTTGATTGACGATCAAACAAAAGAGCGTAAGTATACGTTGCGACTCAAACTCAAACAAAGCAATCATCGATTAATTGGGTCAACCGATTAAGATTGCATTAATGAGTAAAAGAGTGTGCATGTAATTATGCTCCTCCCTTTAGTATACTACACAAGCCTGCATGTGACGTAGATATGTAAGTTATAGATTTATTATGACATATTTGCATATAAAAATTTGCTTAATAAACGTTTGTTAAATTTATTAATCGTTAATGAATAAGGGGGTTAGATTACATTACCATTAGTAGAATAGATTAAGATAGAGAATAAGCTATTGAGTGAATTGAAGAAATTTTCATTTTGTTTTAGATATAAGAAACGCTTTTAAAATAAAAGTTTTAATTATTAAACCAGTACAAAAGAATTATTGGAACAAAAGATCTTTACACTCTTTTGTAATTCTGCTTTATTACCTGCGGTTGGTAATTCCAATTTACTATAGGCAAAAATTTCATGAGCATCACTTTTGAAATATATTGCTTCATAGCTTAAAATGCTTAATTTTGATTTTATTTTTTAATTTTCAAGACTAAACAACAAAATTAACGGCTTTTGAAAGAGCACGGAGATATCGAGAGAAAATAAAACTCGATAAAGCGCGTAATGACGAATATAAAAGAAAGAAGAAAGAAAGGTTTAATCGTGGTATATTTGAGTTTACTGACTGATTCTGTTTTTGCCACAAACTAAATTCAAAAGTGGTAAAAATGTATGAAAATGAAAAAAAAACAAAGAATAAGAATTCGATGAAAATTTATAAATTAAATTAAGTTAAGTTATTGTTTTGTGTCAAATATTTACATATGTGTATAAGATTCTTCACGAATTACTTCTATTTTTCCATTTTCAAAGAATATGTACATGTTTTGTATGAAAATTTTTGTTTTTTGAAGAATTTTTGTTTTTTTTTATTTACTTTTTGTAAAAGAATAAACTTTTTTTCGTTAATCTTTAGTTTTGGCATTATTTCTTGTTTAGGTGAACAAAATCTCTTGATCGTCTTATAATTGCAGTTTTTTTAAATACATTCTTACAAGCCTATTAATTTGCAAGTAACCTCTAAGTTCAAGTCTTTTTCTAACAAAAATTTACATATTATCATCTTAAAATTTTAAAATAACTAGTCACTTAAAAAAAAAAAAATCAAGTTGAATCGTGATTTTTTGTTTATAATCGAAAAGATGATTTTCGCAAAAGTCAATCTTGAGAAACAAAAGAACATCGTAGTAAGCTGGAATTTCAAATATTTTTGCATTTTTAGCGATTTTTTATATATTATATATATTTTTTTATTTATATATTTGGTGTGTGACGCTCAAGATAGAAATCATAGAAAACCTAAAAAAAATCCAAAAATATTGATTTTTTTGAGAGTCTAAAAGTATCGCCGGATTTCTACATAAATTGGCCACTCTTACAGGCGAATTGAAAAAAGTTTAAAAATAAGCAAAACAAAACACGTTGTGTACGTATTTTTTTTTTTTTTTTGAAATTGACCCACATACATATGTAGGTAAATGAATAAATTCAAGTAGCTTTATTTTATGCATATATATGTATACATTTTTTAAGTAAAAACTAAAAATATTAAATTAAAGCAGATATATTATTTCATTATCCTGCGCAAAATTTGAAAATAATAAATACGAATAAATAGATATATAATAGAATATACTGTTTGATCAGATAAGGTCTTGATCAAATGTTTGCTTAAAGTTGCCTAAATATAATAAATATATATAATATATATATAATATATATATATATATATATATATATAACATACATATACATTTGCAAAATTCTATTGCAATGGCACTCCGTAAAGTTCGTGCTTTGGTTCGATGGTATTTGCCCCATTTGCTGAGGAACTATATGAAATAGACGTACTTGCTGAGTTACTTTTTCCTCCAGCCCTAATATCAATGAGTCCATTATCATTTTCGGTGGAATACTCGTCTGTTGGTTGTGTGTCAATTATTTCATTTGGATATTGTGAATTAATTGAATACTGGTTGAAATCTTTTTCATCTTTCCGAGTTTTGTATTTGATGAAGTATACTTCAGGCTTGCTAGACTTGTAAGAAGATTGTTGAATTTGTTGGATTTGTTCCAATGAAGGAACGTCTGGCTTTTTCACTAACACATAAACCAATGTTTTTTCCTCTACTTGAGGTGCAACGGCAGCTGCTAATTGGCTGTAGTTAGGTGTTGGATGCGATGGAGCCTTAATGAAAATTATTTTATAATGCTTTTTAGGCGAGGTTAATAGCTGCTGCTGATTAACCACTTTCTCACTGTTTTTCTCTTCAAGATCTTCTGGAGGAATATGTACATAAATATGCTTTTCAATTGAGGGATCTAATGGGGCATTGGCAAATGTCTCATGTATTACATGACCTAGTTGACCATTTAGGGATCCAAGATTAAATTCTAGGTTGGTATTTGTTGCGTACCTGACACCGTTAAGAGCTCCTGGCTGATTAGATGCAGCATTTACCAAGGATCCTTTATGCACTTCACTACCACCAGGTGACAATACCAAGTTTGCAAATTTTGAATCTGCATTATTTACTTGTTGTATATTATGGTATGTGGAAGCTGATGACCCTGAATAGTCGGGTTTAATTAAATTATGACCAGTTTGAGCAAATTGTGGAGTTGGGTAATGAGATACTGCATTTGCCGAGGAACCAGTATACGCTTCACTATCCCCAGATGACAGTACCGAGTTAGCAAAATTAAAGCCGGCATTAGTTACATGTTGTATATTATGATGTGTTGGTGCTTGGGGAATTTGTGGTGAATAATTATGATTTTGAACATTCGCTGCTACAGTTGCTTGATTGTTGGAATATCCATGACTTTGAATATTCGACGTTTGCTGTCTGCTTCCAGCATTTGAAAAATGATGTAAAGGTGCGTTGATGGGGCGAAGAAATTGTGTTGATATGGCGTCACCATTATGTAAAGTGTTGGACTGCAATTGGGGACTGTATGCGCTGGCTGCGGCATCAAGAACTTGATTACTTTTATGGTCTGTTTTGTGGTTGACAATTCGGCCTTCTGATTGTGACTGAATCAAGGCCAAGGGCACTCCTTCAATATTTTGCGTTGCATGTTTACACGGTAATTTAAAGCTATCTATTACGTTCGCCGGTCTTTTGTATTCATATCCTTGCGGTGCTGCAAACACTGGCATTGTCAGTGCACCAAGCAAAATAAAGGAAATCATTGCTTTACTTGTTTATTTTTATTTATTTGTTTCTATGACGATCATCGAATGGTTCGCACCTTAAACTGTTAAAAATATTTACTGACTATTTATTTATATACATATGTATATTCATGCATACATACATCATTCTACATATGTATGTATGTATATATATATGTATGTGTGTATATGAACCGCTCTCGCAGATAAAACACAATGTTCAGTTAATGTATTATGAAATCATCAAAACCATTCATCAAAAACATTTATTGAATATATACATATGTATGTATGAATAAACGCACATATTACATTGGGCGTGCGTAAAATTTTGGTAGATCGCCGTAATCATATTTAAGCTGCAAAAAAACAATGTACATACACACACACTCCACATACCGGTAATAATACAGTAATGTACAAAATATTAGCATGATTATAATTAAAGCGAATAAATGGGATGACTTCGTTACAGCAATATGTACATATGTGAAATGTCAACAAAATACTAAGTAAATGCATTAATTTCAATTTAATAAGTTTTTGTTAGTATCCATCCCTTTTTCAAATAAGTTACATTTTCATGCAATTACTGGATTTCATTTGTTATAATGAAAATATATAAATATATGTATATTTTTTTAAATAAATTCGGACAAATCACTTGACAGCTGACAAAATGTCCGCTAGTTAAAAAAGTGTTGCCAACTTATAGTTCTATAAATCTAAAAAAACACCCTATAATATTCCAGTTCATCAATTTTGTTTCCGTGCACCTCACGGTACAATTGAATAAAGACTTCATTAGTCTTTACTTTCTGTTGCTTTTCTGTTCCGTGTCGTTCTGTTGTTAAATTTTTGTAGTTAGTTTTTTCGTATAAACGTATCAGCTGTTTTAGGTAAACAGACAACACACCGCGAAAATAAATCAAAAAATACAAGTCAAAGTTTTTTTTATTGTACAATATGTCATTACTTTCGGCTAAAGTTTTTCGTCATCCATCGTTTATTTTTTATATTTTTATAACTTTTATACAAAAACTTAATTAAATTCAAAGAAATTGAAAATTTTTGTAATAAATCAAAAATTTTTTGTTGTGCAGATGTCAGCTGTTTTGTGCTGTCACTTACAATTACTTAGCAAATTTTTGTTTTCAACAGGTTCGTCCGCAAAGGCACGGAAAGTAACAAAACAACTAACGACTTCTACACATTTTCTATTTAACAGATTTAAGTCAGCTGATTCGGAACGGAACAGAAAGTAAAGACTAATTCTGCCTTAAGTCAATTAAATGTATGTATGTATATTGATGGGTTTATAAAAATTTAATTTTTGCTGCCACCATGTACGCATAAACTACTGGGGTCCTATCATTGGACCGTTTAATTACATTTAATTACAACAACTACGTAACAAAATAATACAAGATTACAGTAAGAAGTAAGGTTTTGTTGGTAGCTAAACGATTATCAACAACTGTTGTGTTGTTTACTAAATTGACCAGTGTCAGCTTTTCAGTTAAGATACCATCTTCTAGAAGGGATGTATGCTCGTATTCCACAGAGAAGGTATTCTTGTTGAAGGCTGAATTCTGTTTGTTATATACCAAATCGATCCCTATATGGACACTATCGATTGTTTTTTAAGCAATTTCAATTTCAAACTTCATCTTGGCTATTATTGGACATATTCGCTGGTAGTCTAAAAATGGCATCCGCATTATCCTTTGATTTTTCTACTTCGATTTCGTAGTCGAATGATTATAAATATATTGCGTAATGTTGCATTCTTGTAGTTGATAGAGTTGGCAATCCTTTTGTTGGGAAAAATATTTGTGATACAGGTTTGTTATCTGTTATTAATACAAACTTATGGCCAAAAATTGTCGACCAAATATTGTCGCATATCCTTATCAATTTGGGTAGGTATCTATGATTTAAAACGCACCTACCCCATAAAAACTGCTATCGACTCTACGGCCAAAATCAGTGGCATTTTTGGGCTTTAATGCACTAAAATTACACTGGATTGCATCTGCCTTTTTATCTTCTTAAAGGATTTTTCGTAGGCACTGCTTAAAAAAACGGTACGTTTTTTTTTAACAATTTGTTAACTGGGTATAATACTGTGCTTAAATTTTGTATGGAATGGGTTAGTAATTTATCATACCTACAAACGCGCGAACTTCATTAGTATTTGTGAGCCTTTTCATGTTTTGTATTGCCGACATTTTTTCCTGATCATCCTAATTCCTTGCTTATTAATCACATAAACGCAGTATGCAATTTCATCTTTCAGCCACTCAGACTTTTCTAAATTAATACCCATATATTGTTCTGCTAATATTTTTAGAGCAAATTGTCATAAAATGAAGCAGGTAATTTTTCTTTTTCGTTGCATCGCAATTAAATACAGTCGAACTTCTAATTTTTCAACTTCTTAGAAGAAACAGTAGCTAATAGTAAATATACATACATATGTATGTACGTTCTTTACGTAATTTACCAGTTGAAGAAAAAAGACGTGGCAGAAAAATATGACATTTTAGTGAGTACGGTTTCTATGATTTTAAAAAACAGGATAAAAATATAAAATTTTGTTGAATCTAGAACATCAAATGGAAAAAGCAAGACAAAGCTGTTTTTAAGTGGTTTACGGCAACAAGAGGACGGAATATGCCGATATCTGGAGACATATTAAAGGGCAAAGCTAAGGAGTATGCAAATGAACTCAAACTGAATGACTTCAAGCAATGGCTGGATAAATGGAGAATAAGGTAATAGGTATGAGGGGAAAAAATAAATGTTAGGTACATATGTACGAGTACATACATCATAGGTAACCAAATCTTAATTTTCAGTGCACAATTGTGCTACAAAAACAATAAACAAAACTCACACCGACGCTTGTTCTCTTCTATTTCAGTCGTTAATTCAGTCACAGAGTACACAGAGGCGACAGAAGAGCAAGGATAGTGTAGTTTTCTTCTTGTCTCTTTCTTTGGAACCTGCCTTTTTGTTTTCTTTATGTTACTATTTTTCTGACGCAATAAAATTAATTTTTGGCACAGAGTATTTTTTGTATTGTTTGATACAACCATAAAAAAATGCATTTATATCATCTAACGAATGCACAAACTCCACAATGCATACCACAAAGTATAACAGTTATTAAAATACAATTTAGTTAGTTATTAAAATCACAAACATATAAACAAAATTTCAATTCAAATATTCTAACTCAAATTGTTTTGTTTGTGCTTTGCTTTTTCACATTACAAATTTACTACCAGAAAATATTTTCTTTCTCTTTTTAAAATACCTGCTTTTTTAGCTGATTGTAGCGATTTTGAAACGCCAAAATTGTCGCCTCTCTCTGTGATTCAGTGTTAACAAGTGCACATGGGCGGATGATTACTGTTTTTTCAGCTTTATTGTCTTTTCAGCTTTGATTTAATTTCAAAATAAACCAGCAAACAAAATAGTATAATGGAAGACAGAAATTTTTGTTTTGTCATTAAAAATGCTTTTGGTAAATTAATTAGGTTCTTCACATTTAAAACATATATTGTTAATAAGGAATTGTTACAAGATCTTAAATTTGGAAAACTTAATTTATAATGCCTAAATACACTTAATTTTTTAAGTTTTAATTGTAAATTAAACTCGACTAATATGTGTGAAAAAAATTGCCTAATTCTGTAAAAACTTAGGCATATTTTTAATTTTATTTTATGGCTAAAACTTTTTTTTAAACATCTTTTTCATTTTGCTTTTAAAAGTAAAATTCATTACATTTGCAATTTTTAGTTTTGTGTTTGCTAGGCAATATTCTCTTATCCAATACAGACGCATTTCATTAATTTAGAGTTTTGGTTACCTCTGTTCTGAATAATACAATATTGCTTAGGCTAGGAGAACAGACAACCGAAGTCACTGAGAACAGACAGCCGAAGCCACTGTGAGAACAGACAGCCGAAGTCACTGTGAGAACATACAGCCGAAGCCACTGTGAGAACAGACAACCGAAGTCACTGTGAGAACAGACAGCCGAATCCACTGTGAGAACCAGCGTTGCAAGAATGATGATTTTATCATATTTTTGATGATTTTTTAACTAAAATATGATTTTATGATTTTTTTGCTAAAAATATGATTTTTTTTTCTTCCAAAAATATGATTTTTTTAATTAAGCTTTTTTTCTTTTAATTCAAAAGTTAGAATATTTTTTTATAATTAATGCTAGTTGCGGTTACATTTTATGTATTATATGGAGTGACCCATATTGAGTACACAAAAATGCAAAACTCATTCTTTTCAAATGGCAGTTACGCATTATAAATCAGAAGTAATTTGATTTCCATACAACAACAAACACATGGTAGACATACACACACAAATATAACATAATTTAGATTAGTTGCATTTTGAGTAGTTTTATAAATAAATAAAGTATAATATTTAATAATAAATAAAGTTTTATAAATAAATGATGTGTTTTAGAACTCCTAATTACGGCAATGTTTTCATTGTTTCTTTGAATTAATTTTTGCAAATTTTAAACGTTATATCTGTGCTTTAAAGGTTCCGTTTATTTTATAAAGTGCTATATTTTTGTAAGCAATTAGCCAAACGTTTTGATTTTATCGACACTTCTTTAAAATAAATTTCTTCTCTTGATCAACATAATATTATTATTAAAAAAGTTTCTTCATTGTCTCCGCTTATGGAAAGATATCCAAATTTAATTAATGAAAATGATTCTCAAAATTTAGACGATGAATTTAAAGAACTTCGTCATTTAAATTTCACAAAATATTTAGTTAACATTTTCTAAGGTTTGAAAAGAAGAAGATTTTTGGGCCACAATCTCTAAAATAACTCGTGCAAATAACGACTTAGCTGTTTCAACATTGACGAAAATTGTTTCCAATATAATTTTTCTTCGCAGTTCATCAGCAAACATTGAACAACTTTTTCCAAAGTTCATTTAAATAAAACTTGAAAACGCAACATTAGAAAGTATTTTATTTACACATGATTATTTACTAGTTAAAAAATTTTCTTGCTATAGTTTAAAAATTGATGAAGATATTATAAAAAATATGAAACCTTCTTGTATTATAATTAAATTATAAAAAAATATTAAAAGCTTTGGAGTACCGAACCTGCGTGAAACCGATCCTGATATATACCCGAACCTGCGACAACCGATCTTGAGTATTAACCCGACTCTAGTGACACCGATCCCAAGTGCTCAACTTTTTACTTTACTTTACTTTAAGAAAATTTCAATAAAGTATTATTCTCGTTAAACCCAAGAAGGGTACATAATAATCTTCGTATTTGTGGATCCGTAAGTAAACCCTGGACACGACTAAGTTACCTCAGCCGACAACAAAACCACGTTACATTGTGTAAAACACTCTCACGTCTAAAGGACGCAGTTTGATATTGCAAATCAACAAAATCGGAATAGTAGAACAAGAGTTATGGATCAAAATGTAAGACAACCTATATAACAAATTCATATTTTTAAACATTTCTCTTGCAACATTTTTATACCCTTCACCTTCATGAGAAGGGTATATATAAGTTTGTCATTCCGTTTGTGATTTCCACAATATAATTTTACGACCCTATAAAGTATATATATTCTGGATCCTTATAGATAGGCCAACCAGAGTTATGGACCGATATGTGAGACAACCTCCACAAAAATTTGATATTTTTTGTTCATTTTATTGCAATATTCTGAAATATATTGCAGATAATGCCATGATATTTTGTATACGTTGTTTTTATGATAAAAGAAGAAAGTGTGCGGAAAATAGTTTGAATCGGTCAATGATTTCTCATAGCCCCCATACAAAAATCTTCCCGAAATATTGCTCAATTATACATAAATGCCTATAAAATTGGAATATCAAGACAAAATTCAGCAAAAATAAGTTTTATGCAAAAATAAATCGCAAAACGAAATTTTTTTTTGTTCGGGCCATGTTTGACCATAGCCCCATATAAATTCCACTTCCAAAATTCACTTAAATACGTATAAAACAGATATCAATAATGTTAGACGGCTCAAATTTGACATGAATAATCTTTATAGGCAAATAAATTGTTGTACTAAATTTTATGGTGGTCGGCCCAGAATTGGTCATAGCTCCCATACAAGGACCACATCTGAAAAAGACATTTATCCCTATATATATTGTATAAATATCGGTACCGACTCAAAACTTTGCACAGATAATTTACATATATACAAACATCATCCCAAAATGTTGTGAATTTCGGTCTATTTTTAACCGTATGCCCCATATAAAGCCCTATTCCGGAAATCACTTTAATACTCATAAATCTCTTATAAATAAGGGTACCAATCCAAAATTTTACACGGATCATTTACATACATGCCTAAATCAAAGTGCAGGATTTTGAGAATATCGGTCCATATTTGACTATGTCCCCCATATAAGGTTCACTTCCGAAATCCACGTTAATACTAATATATATCTTAAATATACCGTAATTATGTTGAAATTCGACGTGAAGTATCCTCATATCCATGAAAATCACTGTTCCAAAATTTAAGAAGATTCTGGGCCGACCACCATAAAATTTAGTACAACAATTTATTTACATATAAAGAATATTTATGTCAAATTTTAGCGGTTTAACATTATTGATATCTGTTTTATACGTATTTGAGTGAATTTTGGAAGTAGAATTTATAGGGGCTATGGTCAAACATGGACCGAACTAAAAAAAAATTTCGTTTTGCGATTTATTTTTGCTGAATTTTGTCTTGATATTGGAATTTTGTAGGCATTTATGTATAATTGAGCAATATTTCGGGAAGATTTTTATATGGGGGATATGAGAAACCATTGACCGATTCAAACTATTTTCCGCACACTTTCTTCTTTTATCATAAAAACAACGTATATAAAATGTTATGGTATTATCTGCAATATATTTCAAAATATTGCAATAAAATGGACAAAAAATATCAAATTTTTGTGGAGGTTGTCTCACATATCGGTCGATAACTCTGGTTGGCCTAAACCGGTTTTGCTGATTTTAAATAGCAAACTTCTCGAAAGCATGTCTGACAGAATTGTTGAAGATTTGGATCTCGAAGATATCTGCGGACTTCAGAAAACTGATTTCAACATCCAGACAGACAGACGGACATAGCTTAATCGACTCCGCTATCTATAAGGGTCCAGAATATATATACTTTATAGGGTCGGAAAATTATATTGTGGAAATTACAAACGGAATGACAAACTTATATATACCCTTCTCATGAAGGTGAAGGGTATAAAAATACAGAATAAGGATATTCTAGTCCTATAACCAGTGTAGTTTTTGTATTTATTATTACGTTTAGGTGGAGGGTATTTAAGATTCGGCACAGCCGAATATTGCACTCTTACTTGTTTAAAATCATTTAGGTAGTACGTTTTTATGGAACAGTTTAAAATCCTTTATTAGGGCCTCTAATAACAAAGTACTAATAAGGTTCGTTAACCTTAAACGTAGCATTATAATAAAATACCTGTTAACTTCTACCTCTCCACCCACATTTTAAAGTCAAGTGTCATAAAATTTCAGAGAATGGCTTTTCACTTGAAGTAAGGGGTACCTGTTACTTTGATAATAAAAATTTCATTCAATATTTTATAATTTCTTTTTACAAGCAATAAGGTCACTTGAATTTTATATTAAATTTTTTTATTTATTTCCAATATTTCGCTATCACAATGGATAGCTTCTTCAGGGATAATACAATTTTTTTTATTATCCCTTAAGAAGCTATCCATTTTACACTGTAGTACGGTAGTAAATTTGTTCATAAGAATTTTATTTGGTTTATATTAGGTTGGTTTTATTTTAATAAAATATTATTTAAACTTTTATAGTATCTGTATTTCATAAAACATTTAAAATTTATATACTATTATTTTTCTTTTGTTTGACCACATAGTTTTTTCGGAACTGTTGTCTATTTTTAGCAAATTGAAAAAAGATGTTGTTCTTCGTAATTACAGCATCTGTAAAAAAGTATATTCTAAAGTTAATTAACAAAATAAGTTAAACGTTTTACTTCTTATCATGGTGAAATTAAATACCAGCATTGCTACAACAATTACAACAAGGCAAGAACAACAGGCATTTTTGTTTGTGTAATACTTTCGTTACTGTCAAAAAAATCTGGCATAAAATAAAAAAAAAATATATACAAACATGGATAAAAACAGAAACCAATAGTGATTTTTTTGTTTCTTTTATTTTCTCAACGAATTTTTCTTTTTAAGAGAAAAGGTTTTATTCAGGCTAGTAGTTCGAGAATTTTAAAGAATACTATTGTAACGTATTGGAACAATTGGCAAATTGGAATGCATTATCTACCCGGCCATAAATTTTGTTCGTCTATTTTCCCTTAAAAGAAATAGTTTCATTTAGAGCACTCTTATTTATGAAAAAGTATAATTTAAACTCACAAATGTTTAAATTTAAATGGCATATAAATCTTTTAAATTTAAATATTTTACTTTTGACTGAAAATATACAAAGACTGAAAACTTTAACTAATGAATCAAAATTGAGGCACATGCCAAAAACCGGTACTTCATTCTCAGAAACACTTACAAAACTATTGCGAGAATAAGTCATTTGCAAATTGTTAACTAAACAATTGTATAGCAAGTATTATTGTAAAAAGTATTGTCATGTAAAGCAGTTTTAAAACACTTTTTAAAAACTGTTACTTTTATGATAAGCTTATTATGCAATAGTTTGTTTAATAATTGGTTTGTTGGGATGTCTGTGCGTCCGTCCGTCTGACTGTATGTTTAAAACACTCTCACGTCCAAAGGACATAACCGAAATCAGCAAAGTGTACAAAACACCGTTTATAATTCTCCTAAGCAGTTCGGTATTGAAAATCATCAAAATACGTTCAGGCGAACTAGATTTTTGGACCAAAATGTGTAACAACCTCCATCAAAATACGAAATTTTTAAACAGTTTTTTTTTTTTTACTATTTTCTTTAAATATATTGCTGATAGGATAGGATAGGAAGGGTTGTACACCATGTGCACTTTCACTCGGAGACCCTGTGGTCCATTGTGATTCCCTTCAGTAGAAAAAAGAGTAGAAAGATAGATTTAAAATGAAAGAAGCACCAAAACCGCCTGATAAGGGGAGAAAGAAGGAAAGAAAGAAATATCCCCGTACGGATCTGGAGTCGCCGTAGAATGTCCCTTAAGTAGCCACCCTATTCCCCTAATGAAAAACATTGCAGCCAGCAACATTACTGAGTTCGTCCAGGAATCTATTTCCTAGCCACTTAAGTCTATGACCCTGTAATCTAGGACAGTTGCACATGATGTGCTCTATTGTCTCTGGCTCCTCTGCGTCCCCACACTACCCTACGGTTATCACTCCTACCAGAATCCTGAGACTATACCTGTCCAATTCCAACAGCGTTTCGGTCGCGTTTGCATTTAGTTTCGGTCATAAGGCCCTGGACACTATGCAATCCGACCTACTGCCCCAGGATTGGTCTGCACAGTCACGGAATCTTTCATAAATCAGCCTGTAGAAGTGACATATAGATGGTTTGACCCCTCTTTCTCTAGTATCATGGTCCAAACCAGAACCAAGTCTAGCCAGTTCATCTGCCACCTCATTTCCCTGTACGTCACAGTATATTGCTGATAATACCATAAAATTTTGTACACGTTATTTCTATGATGGAAGGACAAACTGAGATAAAAACAGTAAGAATCGGTCCATGATTTATAAATATGGCTTAATGTTACATAAATTCAGCAAAAATAAGTTTCATATGAAAATAAATCACAAAACGAAAATTTGATTAGTTTGGTCCAAGTTTGGCCATTAATCTAATACAAAATCCACTTCCGAAAATCACTTAAATATAAATCTGCTATAAATAACGATTCCGATCCAAAATTTTTCACAGATCATGTATTTATATATGTATGTATATGCCAAAATCCAACTGTTGGATTTTGTGAATTCAGGTCCATATTTGGCCATATCCTCCATATAAGGTTCTCTTCCGAAAGTTACTTAATTGTTGAAATTCGGCATAGAATATTCCCATATATATAAAATTCTCTGTACCGAATTTTATGAAAATCGGTCCATAATTGGTCATAGCTCCCATATAAGAGCTAATCCTAAAAAACAGTAGCTCGTTTCTGTATTTCCCGCATCGATAAATTTCTCACATGAAGTGTGAAACAAAAAATTCCATCGTTTCTCGATTTGTCAGAAAAAAGTGTTTCTGTATTTGAATGGAAAACGGACAACGCTGATTCTGTTCTTATTGGAATATGTATTTCCAGTAATTAAGTGTCAAATGCAAGCCAAACGTCAACGACAAAAAATTATGCAGTCGTCGTTGAGCAAGCGATGAGAACACATGCGGATGGTTGTTGTCTTTTTTTCAGAAACTTATTAAGAATTGTTGTTGCTTCTTGTTGGATGAAGCATAGCAAACACACGCGATTCAATTACAGTTGGACACGAAAAATAAAAAACAGCTTATTTTTGTTTTTTCTCAAAATAACTGAACTCCACTGCTTTATAATGTAAAAAAATATTTATTTATGTATGTGCATGTATGTAAAAATATCTATGTACATATATATTTTGAATTGTGTGTTTATCGCACCAATTTGAAATGTGAATTTTTTTGACAGTTCTTGTGAGAATCTTTTCGCAAAATATTCTTACAGAAACACTTTTTCTCACATTCTTCCAATAATTGTTGTCAAACTATTTAAATGACAGATATTTCTCGCAAAATAAAGTTACAGAAAGACTTGTGTGAGAAAAACCATTTTTTGTTTCATTTTACACTGTTTTTGTTTCAATTCACTAATCCCATGCGAAAAATTTTACAGTGCAAGAAATACAGAAACGAGCTACAGGTAAACCTACAATAATGTCTTATAAATATCGATATTAAACTAACATTTTATACCGATCTTTAATGTTAATCCATAAATCATACTAATATCGGTCATATGGCAATTACCTATAAATTTTGTAGTTGTCAGTCCATATTTGGCAATAGCTTTTGAAGATATAATTGATATAATTGGTCCACTTCCACTATAAAACCTATAAACTCTTATAAATGCTCTTACATTTTTGGACTCCTTTCTTTAACCTGATGGATATGGGAAAATGTTAAACATAATTTTATTTTAGTTTTATTAATTGTTGCAGTACATATAAGATTGTTATGATAAATATACAAACTTTGTAAATATTACATACTCGTATGTGTAAATTATGTATTTATAAAATGCTAATTATATAAAACACTAATAAAATTTGCGCTAAAGCTGAATAAGAAATACTAAATAATGATATTCTGGTCCTAACAACAGCGTAGTTTTTGTAAATCTTATTATATTTATGTGGAGGAAATTAAAGATTCACCAAAGCCGAATATAGCACTCTAACTTTTATACACATAGTGTTGTTGAACTGTTCGGACGTGTTATTTTTAGTGCGGCTGAATTTTCGGTGAAAAAATCGTAATAGGTGAAAAAGTGTAATAGGTCGAAATAAAACAAAAAGTTAAAAAATAATTCGTAATAGGTAAAAATACCTACGGTAAAAAAAAAAAAAAAAATAAAAAACATTAAAAAATAAAAAACATTAAAAAAAAAAAATAATAAAAAACATTTAAAATCGCATAAAAACTGTATGAGTGTTCCTCTCAGATGTAATTCTGAGAAAGAGCTTAGCTCGACTAGAAAATCTTTATGGATCTCTGAGGAAGAATCCTTAAAAAAATCTGTGGAGAATCTTCTCACTACAAGAGCCGTAGAACGGCGCCGTTCCTGTTCGCCCAATATAGTGATTTCATCAGATGATAAAACATCAATATCTTCTACATCAAATAGTGCAGTCAAACCTAGAAAACAAGTAGGTATGGATAAATACGTCACAGTTCTTAAGCGACAGAGGAGCCCGACATCTGCTCAAACGTCATCAAATTCAAAAGCTCCCAAGACCGTGAGTATTGACAATCCAAATGATCGAAACAGGTTTGCTCTCCTCCAGACGGATGATCCAGAACTTCCTAAAAAAACGTTTAAGCCCCCACCAATTTATCTGAGATAGCCCACTTCCAGTAAATTGGTACAAGGAATTGTTTCGGTAATAGGTGAAAATATGTTTAGCGTAACCTCAATTAAACATGGAAATATCAGCGAAACCAAAATTCAAGTGAAAAAGGAAGATGACTTTCGAAAATTGTCCAACCAGTTGGAGAGGGAGAGTAGGGATTTCTATACCTACCAGCTGAAAAGCGCAAAAGGACTCCAAGTCGTTCTAAAGGGTATAGACCCAGATGTTGATCCTGACGAGATAAAGACTAGTTTAATGGAAAATGGCTTCAAAATTAAGAGCATAATGAATATTAGAAACCGTGAAAAGATTCCTCAGCCAATGTTCAGGGTGGAATTGGAACCCGGAGATACAGTCTTAAAGAAAAACGAGTCCCATCCCATCTACAATCTGATTTACCTTCTGCATCGTAGAATCACCGTGGAAGAACCGCATAAGCGTCAGGGACCCGTCCAGTGTCTTAATTGTCAAGAATTTGGTCACACTAAAGCGTATTGTAAATTGCCGTCAGTTTGTGTTGCGTGTGGGGAACTACATACAACTGCTCAATGTGATAAGTCGAAAACCGACTCAAAAATCAAAAAATGCAGTAACTGCGGAGGTAATCATACCGCAAATTATAGAGGTTGTCCAGTTTACACTCATTTGAAAGGCATAAGGACCAACAAGACGTCAGTATTACCTGTATTACCGCCTAGTTCTAGACAAGTTTCTTACGCTAACGTGGTTAAATCTAATATGCCAGGTTTGGAGCAGGAACCTAAATCTCAATATTACGAGCCTAATATTAACACTCTAGAGACTACTTTGCAGACACTTGTCCAAACTATGAACACTTTTATGACCACTATGACATCCATGATGCAGGAAATGCTGAAAATGCAATCCACTATCTTACAAGCAATTTTAAAGAAATGATTTGTTTAAAAATTTGTTTTTGGAACGCGAACGGCCTCCGCCAACATAAAAACGAACTGGAACACTTCCTGATGGATAAGCAGATTGATGTCATGATGATTGCTGAAACTCACTTGACGGCGACAGGGTACTTCAAAATTAATGGCTACGTGTTGTATGATACTAAAGATCCCCGCGGAAGAGCATGTGGAGGTTCGGCAATTCTTATAAAGAACAGAATAAAACATTATTTAATGAACAACATATGTAAGGATTACCTACAAGCAACAAACATTTGTATTGAATTCTGTCAATACAACTTTGTTTTATCATCAATTTATTCGCTGTCTCGATTTTCAATAAAAGAACATCAATACTACAGCTTCTTCAATTCCCTTGGAGCTAGATTTTTGGTTGCTGGTGACTTTAACGCCAAACACACATTTTGGGGTTCACGTCTGGTAACCCCAAAGGGTCGCGTACTCTTCAACACCATTGCTCAAATGGGCTTAGATGTACTCTCAAGCGGACATCCCACCTACTGGCCGACGGACCGACGGAAGATTCCCGATATTATTGACTTCGGGACATGTCAAATCCAGAGTAAGTTGGATAAAGTATAAAAAGTATTTAAGTTCCCACTGCACGGAAAATGTAGTGTTGAGAACTACCGAGGATATTGATGGGTCGATTGGCAAGTTTACTGAGGACATACGAAGAGCTGTGCATCACGCTTCCACATATGACGTTGAATGCAGAAATAGGACAAACAGAACTTATTTCGCTGAACTCGAACATCTCCTGACAGAAAAAAGAAGAGTTAGAAGAGAGTGGCAAATTCACAGATCTCCTCAACTGAAAGCTAGGCTACGGGAATGCAGAGATATACTAAGAAATTTCTTAGAAACCCAAAGAATGGCTTCACTTAAATCATACTTGGAGGGAATTGACAGTTCCCCACAATCTGACTATTCGTTATGGAAGGCGGCACGAGGTTTAAAAAGACCAGTTAGAGGAAAGCCTCCTTTGCGAAATCCGATTGGTGACTGGGCTAGAAACGATTCCGAGAAAGGGACTTTATTTGTTAACCATTTGAGAAATGTGTTTACTATAAACAACTCAAATAATGCAACTGAATTGCCACCACTCGTTATTAGACCTCCTGTACCTCTAAGACTTAGCTTTAATGATATTCAAAGCGCTATTGGTACTCTGAACCTTAAAAAAGCTCCAGGTATGGATAAAATCAGCAACAAAATGCTCGTGGAGTTACCTCGTGTAGCTAGAAGAATTATTCTCTTTATCTTCAATGCTATTTTACGCCTAGAATACTATCCTGCAGATTGGAAGGTATCTATGATTACCATGATTCCTAAGCCAGGGAAGGACCTCACCAAAGTAGAGTCATATAGGCCAATTAGCCTACTGCCGACAATTTCAAAACTGTTTGAAAAATTGTTAATGGCTAAGTTGATTCCAATTCTGAACGACACTCAATGTATTCCAAATCATCAATTCGGGTTCAGAACAAACACACAGATTAGTAAATGTGATAAGACGGTCGTTTGAAGAGAAAAAATACTGTTCCGCGCTTTTCATTGATGTTTCCCAAGCGTTCGACAAAGTCTGGCATGAAGGTTTAATGCACAAAATAAAATTAGCTCTGCCTGCTAACACCCACAAACTTATGAAAAGTTATTTATATGGTCGCAAATTTACAATCAAAGAAGGCGATTTTTTAAGCCCCGCTCAGCCAATTGAAGCAGGAGTACCCCAGGGTAGCATACTGGGTCCTACTTTATATTTGATTTATGCATCCGATATGCCGTCAGACCCCAATATACATACTTCAACTTTTGCTGACGATACAGCCTTTATTAGCGTTCATAAGGACCATCAAATAGCATCACAGAATTTGCAGAATTATATTTATAAACTAGAGAATTGGCTTGAGCTTTGGAAAATCAGGGTTAACGAACAGAAATGTATTCATATAACTTTCACATTGCGAAAAGATACCTGTTCGTCCATCAGAATAAATAACCAAATTATTCCGCAACACAATGAAGTCAAATACCTCGGAATCCACCTCGATCGTCGTTTAACCTGGAAGTCTCATATTGACGCAAAACTTACACAGATGAGATTAAAAGCAGTGCAACTTAATTGGCTAATCGGCAGAAATTCTACATTAAACTTGGATTGTAAACTTTTGTTGTACAATGCAATTCTAAAGCCAATATGGTGTTATGGAATTCAATTATGGGGTACTGCCTCAGCATCCAACATTGAAAAAATTCAAAGAGGTCAAAATAAAATTCTACGTATAATTACTGCAGCTCCATGGTACGTTAAAAATTCTCGAATTCACAAAGATCTAGGCATTCCTTTGGTGAAAGACGAATTTACAAAATACGCCTCAAAATATGTCAGCAAACTTGAACACCATCCAAACCTACTTGCACGAGACATCCTTAACTTTAGTGGCCATGTTCGGTTGAGAAGGAGGGATACCCTTGCTTTAACTCAAACGCAAAACAGATGACTGGATCAGTGGATGTAAATTTTTTTGTAGTATCATAATATTTTGTCTAGCACTGGCTGGACTTATTATTTTCTTTTAGTATTAAGATTCGAAAACTTATTGTCATTTCAATATCTGAAGATTCAATAAATAAATATAATGTATTATAAAAAAAAAAAAAAAAAAAAAAAAAAAAAAAAAAAAACTTTTCTGTTAGCGATTTTCAAAAGTGGGTATTATATTGAAGATATGACTAATTATGGACCGACCGTTATAAAAATGGTGAAACATATTTATGTTAAATATTATTTGGGATCTGCACAACATTTGAAGATGTGATAAGCAATCACGTAGAACATATTTGTGGCGAGTTTGTTTGGACACGTTCATAAATCATTTATTTATGGTCGATAAAACCCTTTTTAGGGAGGACACTTTTATGGGGCTAGGTGAAATAATGGACCGATTTTAACCAATTTCAATCACAAACGTCATTGGGTCGAAAAAATATTAATCGAAATACATATCTTCAAAATTGCGATCTCTGCGGACGAACGGGTGGACATCGTAAAATCGACTCAGGAAGTGATTCTGAGTTGATCGGTATACTTCAAGGTGGGTATTGTACAAATATTTATGGACGTTACAAACATCAGAACAAATCCAATATACCTACCCTCCACTATGTTGGTGTAGGATATATGATTCGTGGTCGTGAATAGATACATAACATTATGTTAACATTATACAAAACGATTAAATTTTGTTTCTATTCCTTTTGTATCATATATGTATGTATGTACATATGTATGTAAGTAAGCGAAAACTTTTTTTTTTTTGAAAATTTACTGATGACACATAAATCCCGTTAACTGTACATACATACATATGTATGTATATAAATCGCTCGCACACAATAATTGACGTATCAAAACAAATCTTAATCATGTTGTATAACGTAACCAAATTAATGTATGGCAGTGAATTGTTAAAATTTTGTATTGTTTATTTAAATATGCAAAATTGCCAAAAGCATTCATTCGTTCATGGGAATTTAACAAGATTTCGCTGTTACTCACTACATGTTACCTAATGATGGTGGAGCATTTTATGAGTTTATATTATAAACTTTATAAACATGTACCTATGCACATTCATACATATTTGTATATGTACATACATATGTATGTTAATATTATATGTTTCGGTAACAGTGTTGCTAGTAAATTTTGAAATTGAAATTTTGAACACAGTACCTATTAGGCTTTAGACAAAAATGTTGCTATTAATTAGGGATGCCAGTCCCGGGATTCGAGATTTGACAAATCCCGAAAATTGTTCCAATAAATCCTAGGATTAATAAATTCCGAAAATTAATATTTGTGTAAAAGATCAAGTGAAGTGTAATTGTTCTTATCTGTTTTTTTGGCATACACAAATACAAAACAGCTTCACTTAACGTAAATCAATGTTTTTTTTAGCATTTTTAATAAGAGCAAATAAACATTAAATCACAAATTGAAAAGTTCAGAAACGTTGCAAAATTATTTACAAAGTCACCAACAAAAAATTAATTTTACAAAAATATGTAAAAATAGAAATGAAGGTGAATGAATAAAGATTAATTTTGGATTACCAAACTCGAACGCAATATTTATTTGACTTAAACAAATGGTTGTAATTTTAAATCCGGTTCAAAAGTAACAGTGAAGGTGTTTGTTGCAGT
Organism: Bellardia bayeri; assembly: GCA_950370525.1. Taxonomy (NCBI): domain Eukaryota; kingdom Metazoa; phylum Arthropoda; class Insecta; order Diptera; family Calliphoridae; genus Bellardia; species Bellardia bayeri. Next base: position 59,321,497 of record OX493264.1, read on the forward strand.
GATAGGAGTCTCTGCTGATGTTTCACTTTTATTTAACTCAAAGAGATATCAAAAAGTTATTGCATATTAAGCGATGATGTGGTGAAACCTGAAATCAAAGCTTTTAAATATTTTGAAAAAAATCCAAAATTGAAGAATGAATTTCATAAAGAAATAGAAATATTTGTTATTAGAAATTAATTAAGAACGCTGATTACAAAACGAAAGATATAATGAATGAAACTGAAATATGTAAAAGCCATAACCCCCGCAAACACTTTATAATTCCTGTAATTATATTGAATCGAATATTGAATAAGAAATATGTGTGTATAATTATTTGTTTTGGAGGGTGGGAAATGCAATCTGCATTCAATAATTTGTTAACAATTTTGCACACATGCGTTGATTGTGAACTATGTTTTTCGTCAGCGTCATATATTGGTAATAAAATTAAATCAAGATTTTCTTTGCTTTAGAACCATTAATATTTTCAAACAATAATATTTTAGTGCTTTTTAACTAATATAGGAGTTAAAGGCGAAATGATATATTTTTGAATGTAATGTTATTATGATTTTAAATTATTAATGGTTTATAAAATTTTGTTTATAAAATACAAAATTAGCTTTATTAACTTTTAGTAAATTTCACTGCAGGAAATGTCAATAGTAAAACTGTACTGACTTGCTATTGACACAGTCACCAGTAATAGTAACTTATAATACCCCACAATACTAAGTACATGTGCGTTATTGAAAATCTACTACTAACATAGGTACTATTGACAAGGTACTTCTTTTGGGACCACATTGCTAACTTTTGGAGTTTTATTAAAAAAAAATACTACAAGGCTTCTCCTAATTAAAAATAAATTAGAAAACATACAGTCTTGAGCGGGAATCGAACCCGCAACTCTCTGAATGATAGTCCGACACACTATCGCCTAATTGTTTAATAATAACCATTATGCCGTAGACACATTATCAGTTTTCTGCCGCCGCCATACTTTTTTTTCTTATCAATGACAAATATAAGTATGTAGACTCTTTCTTGGCAATATCGCCAGCTGTCACCAAAATAGTATACAAAGGTGGTGACTTGGAGATACTTGTCCCCAGGTTTTCTGCAGGGTTAAAATTGAATTAATTATAGGACAGAAAATGTTTGTTTCAAACATATTTATAGTTCATATAAGTTACTTTTTTTTTTAAATAAATAGTTTTTATTATAATTAAAACAATTTGTTTTAATAAAAAACAAAAATTCCGAAATCTTGGTAATCCCAGGATCCCGAAAAATCCATTACGTTTTTAAAATCCCGTATTCCGGGATTTAAAAATGCAGTACCGTTTGGCATCCCTACTCTTAATACATCTAAAACAATACATCACAAAAATACTGGTATTGAATTCTGATTAATCTGTTATGAACAAATTTGTGTAATACAACAAATCGATGGAATGCATGCTGAACAATTACTTTTGTACAGGTATCAATTTTGACGAAGAGGAATATTATTATCACAATATTACAACAAACTCTCTGAAACAGATATATACATACATATTATGTACACATAAACTTCGCCGTCTGTTATTATAATATGTATGTACATATAGGTATAAAAGCTCAATTTTAAAACAGGTATTTTATTTTTTAAAAAATATCACGCCACCGGCTTATAGACCATACGTAAATTTAAGTATTTGTTTTTTAAAAAGAATTAAAAATGCTGTTTTTTAACAATATCTTAATTTCAGAAAAAGCTTTATTGTTGGTGTTTTCTCAAAGCTTTGATATGTATCTATGTACATATGTACCTAATATGTATATCTATTTACAAATGAAGAATTATGGCATGTTTCTAGATAACTAGTGTATTCTCATGCGAACGAGTTGTAACCGAACAAGTACGTAAACAAATGAGTTTCTATAATACACTCGTCTGACTTACGTTAGTTACCTTGGTAATATTGAGTTGTTATATTGCATTATTGCCAAATTATTTAATTAGATATTTTGTTTAATTTTTTCAATGTTATTGTTCAATATTTTAACTTTTTAGGGGCAACCATAGAAACCAAAATAAAAACAGCTGTGTTTTATTTACAATACAAAAATAATTTATGTGAATTGAAATTGCTATGAATTTTTTAATTTTGTAATATATTGAATGAAAAATGATTAAATTTATCGCAATTAACATTGAAATTGAAAGTTAAGGTAGTAGACAACAGTTTATGCTGTAGAAATATACGAAATAATATATAAAATATTGTTTTGTGATGCACACAAGCACTTATTTCTACTCGTCTGTACATTTGAAGTCTACTTTAATTTTTTCTGAATAGGTCTGTATATCTTTAGATTTCCTAAATCATTTGCCTAGGACTAATAAAATAAACGAAAAGTTGGCATAACACAGAATTTTTAAATGTATTATGCAAAGGTCTCAAAAGTTACAATAAATGCAATAAACAAATGTAATGAAATGGCAACACTGATCAGTATACATAAATACATATGTACATATATATATACATATTTACATACATACATACATACATATTTGTATGATTTTTTTTATACATTTTGTTTTTACTTTCATCTCTGATAAAGTTTAGAGAGCAAAACAATAATTCAAAGAAACTAACAAAAAAAAAAAAAAAGAGTTCAATGTACCTCTACGATCGAATTTATTATGTATGTTTCAGTTTTGTTTCAATCATACTTACTTACATACATACATATTCATACGAGTTGTCTAAATTCATTTTCTATGTGCTGCATTTCAAAGTACAGTGCGCAAATAAAATATAGCACATCTAGCTATTTACATAAGTATTTAAAAAAGGTGCTTCTGATTTCAATGAAATTTATCACTTAAATATAACTACCTACACATACATACATAGTATGTTCATTAAATAATTTGGTTTTTTACTGGAAACCCCATTTTCGGACCTTTGTCGCTAAGTCCCTTTTACAGTTGAGAAATTGAAAGACAGACATTTTTCTCATTCTGCTTTGAACTTGTCTAAACCTTTTAGAGTTGCGAAATTAATAGACAGACAGAAATTTTTTGTTTATTTTTTCGTTCTTCTTCTAAAGGGTGGTTAAATTGTAAGGGCCGATGGTGAATGTGAACCACACCTAAACGCCAAGCTTTTTTCCGAATTTTATTTGACATTTCTCTATTTCAGACTTACTCAATTTGAACCATGGAGACATACACAATCCAACAACGTGTTAAAGTTATCCAGACTTATTATGAAAATGGGCGTTCAAATCAAAATGCATATCGTGCACTTCGTGATTTTTTGATCGTCCAAATGTGCGTACAATTTGATCGTCCAAATGTGCGTACAATCGCAAAAATCGTGGAAAAATTCGAGCAAACCGGGTCTGTAGAAGATGTGAGAACACCAGTGCATGCTCGTACAGCTCGTACTGCAGAAAATATTGCTGCTGTTCGCGATAGTGTGGCTGAAGAGCCGTCCACCTCAACTCGTCGTCGTGCCCAACAATTGCACCTCTAACGCTCGTCGTTGATGAACATTATGCATAAAGACTTGCATTTACACGCTTACAAGGTGCAATTGGCTCAAGAACTAAAGCCTCTTGACCATTCCAAACGTCGTGAATGGGCAGAATGGTGGCAAGAAATGGCAACAGTGGATGATCAATTTTCGAAGAAAATCATCTTCAGTGATGAGGCACATTTTCACCTCAGTGGATGCGTCAATAAACAGAATTGCCGCATTTGGGCGAATGAGAATTCAAGAGTGATTGTCGAAAAACTAATGCACCCACAAAGAGTGACTGTTTGGTGCGGTTTATGGGCTGGCGGCATCATCGGGCCGTATTTTTTCCAAAATGAGGCCGGTCAGGCAGTTACTGTGAATGGTGTTCGCTATCGTGAGATGATAACGAACTTTTTATGGCCCAAATTGGAAGATATGGATGTGGACGATATGTGGTTTCAGCAGGACGGTGCCACTTGCCACACAGCTAACGAAACAATGGCTCTTTTGCGCAACAAATTCAATGGCCGTGTTATCTCACGTAATGGCGATGTCAATTGGCCGCCAAGATCATGTGATTTGACACCGTGGTCGCGGCGCCCATTTGGCCGATATTTTGTTCCATACTTAATTGAGGAATACCAATATATCATAATAAAATAAAATTACAATAATTTCCTAAATAGTTTGTGTTTTATTCAAAATCAACATCGGCCCTTGAAATTTAACCACCCGTTATGTTGGTTGTTGTGGAAATTTTTATTATAAAAACGCATTGAAAATAAAAGAAATTAAAAAACATATGCAACAACTTTTAATTATAAAGTTTTTGTTATCAAAAAATCTATTTGGTTAATAAATTAATAATAATTTTTGCAATACGCGCGTTAAAGTGAGAAAAATGATGTGAAGAAACAACATGAAAAATGCGAAGGGTGGAAACTGTAAACGAAAAATGTCTAGTAGATTAGAGGTTTACCGCACACTCTTCCTCTTCAAATCATCGCCTACAAACTTCGTCTGTCTGTCTTTTAATTTCTCAACTGTAAAAGGGGACTAAAGGAAAGAAGAATTTATTCTTGAAATATATATTTTTAGTATATTGATACTCATACAAAGTTAGAAGATTTTTCCTATTGTATTTTTCAAGATATACTAATTTCAATATTAAGTTTGTATGTGAGGTGCCACTCCCACTCTTGACAGACCGCCAAATTTTCACCCACATGTTCATCAAAGTTTCCCATACTGTGGTGTGTGTGTGTGATTTTAATGATTTTATGTACTTAAGTGTTTTTATACCCTTCACCTTCATGAGTAGGGTATACTATATATAAGTTTGTCATTCCGTTTGTAATTTCCACAATATAATTTGCCGACCCTATAAAGTATATATATTCTGGATCCTTATAGATAGCGGAGTCGATTAAGCCATGTCCGTCTGTCTGTCTGGATGTTGAAATCAATTTTTTGAAGTCCCCAGATATCTTCGGGATCCAAATCTTCAATAATTCTGTCAGACATGCTTTCGAGAAGTTTATTATTTAAAATCAGCAAAACCCGTCCACAAATAAGGGAGATATGAGCAAAAATCCAAGACAATCTCTGAAAATTTCATCAAAAAAACTAAGTGTATTAATATTGTTACAGTTAATTTTTTCATAAATAGATGACGCTGATCACACAAAGTGTTTAAGTGTGTTCTTAAACCGTAATATAAATGTGTAAAAAGACAGCCCAGCATACCATTCTAGGAGCTCTCCGAAAAAGGAGTCAGAAAAAAGTCCAACTAAGGAGCATTTTTCGGAGCGAAAGAAAAATTTGCTTGTTACTGTCCTGAGTCGGCACGCAGTGTGACTCAAAAATTTCACCGGAAAGAATCCGGTTTATTTAAAGGAAATAAACCACCGTTTTTAAAAGGTAAAAACGTAATATATACAATATGTATGTATATAATATAATTATGCATCCACAACAAATGTGAAGGGTATATATTATTCGGCATAGCCGAATATAGCACTCTTGCTTGTTCTTTATTGCATTTCCATACAACGCTACAAACCGTTAGTATGGAATACAAAGAAAATGAGATCTTCAAGCTTTGGGTGCAATATAATATTTGTCTTTATTTGGATCGATCACTTAACTTTTATACTCTGATCGATCAATATTTCTTATTACACTGTAATTTTTTAACATAGTATTGAACATAGAACTCTGCCTTTGTTACACGTATTCTTCATTCATGCAAGTTCAGTATATTATTTTATTCGCTGGAATCAACTAGGAAAAAGCAAAATTATGTCAAATATTCTTTGCTTTATACAACTTGGTGATGTAACAAAGTCAGTGACTTTAGTTTTGCTTCACTCGAGCCAATGGCACTTTTGTTTACAAGTGTCAAATTACATTTTGGCTGGCACTGTTTCTGTGAGTTGATTTCAGTCGCTTTGTAAATATAAAATTTATATATTATAAGTACTGACCCGTTATGCTGACGAGAATGCCATGAATAAAGAATATTGGAAGAACAGTACACTGAAGAGCAAATGTGGAGGTACACTACACCCTCACCCTTAAGATAATCAAATAATAGTGGAGGTAGTATGTGATTTTAATGATATTATGGTTTTGCTCTTCATTGTTTACAATATAGTTATGTTCGCTTATAAAAAATAAAGTTCATAAAAAAATTCTTCGTAAGTTAGTAATTATATTTGATAAAATAATAAACATTTTAAGGGCCATTATTACAACTTGCCTCTAATGTTCTTAATAGTAAAAAGTAACTTTAATTAAAGTAAGGAATAAAGTGACCTTTAAAATTTTTCGTTATTACAACTTCCTTGTAAAATAAAATAATTTTTTTCTAAAATATGGCAATATTTGTTTGTGAAAAAATAATTCAAATTCAACAGTCTACTTTGAGGCTGACTGTATTCAAAAATATTCTCCGGGTTATTAACCTATCTATTAACCGCCAATATAAAACCAGAAGTGACAATTAAAGCCAATTTTTTATTCATTGTACATAAAATTAACATAAAAGCATAAAAAATTTAAGAAAAATTATAAGTGGGTGAAATAGGGTGGGTGTACTCAACTGAGTACAGCGGCGGTTTAAACATTTCTTGCATTGATATCGAACACTTGCATGACATAAACCACATCTTAATTGTTTTTCTAACTTTTCGGGATAGTGACCTGTACCATCTTGAGGTAATCATGGGATCAATGACGATGAAAGTCGAGCTTTATTTTGCATGTTTTGGCGTAAGTAGTACCTTGCAATGGAACGTCGGAATAAAAGTTGAAACTTTTTCATTACAACATCTGCTAATGGCTGAATTTTAAACATTTTGTCCATGGTAGTGACAGCTTCGTCATTTTCACAAGATGAAAATTCTTTTTTATATCTCGATATCTTTGTCTAGACATTGATTTTGATATCATTTCTTATTCAACATCTACATCGTAAGACCACTACAAATCCTCTCTTGGTACTTATTCAGCACTTAAATTTTTGATTAGTTTAAAACTCCATTTTGTGGCAGTTATATTTACAAAGTCAGATTTTTTTTATTTCTTTTAAGCTAAAAACATAAAAAAATTACAAAACGTTCATATTTTTAAAGTTTTCGCTTTATGTTTGGGTACAGCGGCGGTAAATGGGTTAATATAAAACACTTTCCATTTTTGTTTATCAAATTATTTATTGGCAAAACAAAATTAAAATTAATTTATTTTTCATAAAGTTGACATTTTTTCCAGAACATATGACAACTTCAAATACTTAAACCTCACTATAAAATTTAAAGGCAAGATGGTCTTCCCTTTAGCTTATCGGTAGGTTTTAGATTAAAGTAAACTTATAATAACCAAATGCTTCTTATATATCCGATAACATCATACCTATAACTATTGCCAAGTTGTAATAATGGGCCTAAGAATAGTAATTTAGCTTTGTAAAAAAAAATCTTAATGGTTAAATTGGGTTGAGTATCTAATAAAATTTGAAAAAAAAGAATATATAGATATAAGTTTAGTTTGTTTTATATAACTTAATATTTACTAATTTTTCTTTATCATTGGTTTTAATTAATATATTAGGGTCATTAACTTCAATTATTTATAAATGTTTTCTCACTCATAACAGTTTCCCCTGGTATGGACGCTATATGTCTAAAAACTAATTCAAATGGACCGTGTTCAGTTTCTATGTGTGGTAATGTGTTGTATGCAAATGTGGAGGTACACTACAATACAAAATTTTAGAAGTCTAGCTGTTATAGATTCCCAGATAATCGAATTTACGCCCCCTATTGCTGGTCCGACTATTTTCGCCTTAAATGTGGATGTCAAAATTGTCCGTCCTAAATTGGAGGGCTCTAGCGGTAGCAGTTTCCGAGATATACGACAGTCATATAAGAAGACTCTGTGAATATTTCAGGTACATCGCTTTAGGTTTCAAACAAACGTAAAAACATACAAACACACATTCATTTATATATACATATGTACATATATACTGTATGTATATTGATAGATAGATCTAGATTTTATGTTATAAATAGCATTGGAATCGAGTATTACTCAATCTGTTGAAATCTACATTCCTACCAGGGTTTAATATTTAGTAAAACATTTTTCAACTGAGTATTGACTGTGACATAAATATGTACCATTTATATGTAGAAATACTAAAAATATACAAACTATTACCCAACGAAATATATGCACAAGTTTCGTGGTGGAAATATTTCTTGTAGTTATTCTGAAAATATTTTGTCATACAATATATTTCCAGCAGCAACCAGAACACAAATTGAAAATTTTTCATTTGCAATATATTTACTACGAGAAGACATGCATACTTTTGGTATTTAAAAATGTTTGATATTCCGTGTGTACAATATAAAAATATTTTACTACAAAACCATAAACCATGCAAATACCTAAATTGCAATTTGAAAATCCACAGACAGAATTAATAAAAAATAAAATTAAACAAGTAAGAAAGTATAGTCGGTCAAGCCCGACAATATAATACCCTATACCCAGTATATGTATAAAACAGTTTTTCAGAAATAGGCATTATATGGGAGATATAACCTATTGTGGGCCGATCATCCAAAAATTTAGTGCCATGATGTCTGTGAATATAAATATTATATGTGTTAAACTTTTCTCGATATAAAAACATACTTGTAAAAGATTTATGAAGCTTAAATTGAATTACTGAGAGTTATTATTATGGGAGTTTCGACTAATTATGGACCGACCATTATAAAATTAGGTGTCATTATTTCTGTATATAAGAAACTTATTTGTGTCAAATTTTATTTGGATACCAACATTTTTAAGAAATTTACGATCGATAAAGTGAATTTCGAAAGTGGGCCTTATATGTACACACCATAGTGGGGGAGGGTATATTGGGTTTAGCACAAACCCAAAATGTTTGTAACGCCCAGAAATATTGGTCCAACACCCACCTTCTCTCAAAAATGTTGGTGAAATAACGTATAGAGTTATTTTTAATCTTGTATAATATAAATTGTCTTGAGAAGAACAATTTAATTATACAAGAGATTAATTATATGTACTTGGGGATAAGTACATATAATTGTTGGTGTAAAAGAGAAAAAGGAAAGTAAAAGGGATTAATGGTTTATTCTATCCTTATATAAATGTTGGGTTGGGTGTGCTTAACTTAAATTGCCTTTAAAGCTAAGTATATTTATTTATGCTGAAAAGTTTGTTACAAGTGTTTACATATCGTGTAAACGCAAAATTTGTTAAGCATAGGTATGTTTAACAACATTTGCTAACACTTTGTTTACAATTCCAACAAACGTATGTTGGTAATTTTAGCATATCGTGTAAACAGCATATTATTAGTGTTTTACAAATTTCCTGCGTATGTTGACAGATATGTTATTTGCTGAAAAGCGTATGCAAGCAAATTCATATGCATATGAGATAGTGTCTATGCGATCAGAGTTGTATTTTCTAATAAAGCTGATAAGAAAACAACAATGTCGGCTTCATTGATTTAAATCACAAATTATAATCTAAAGCTAAGTTTAGATGATATGTTGAATCAGCATATTGTATATGCTGACAGCCATATGAATAAAATTAGCAGCAAATTCCTATGTCATATGTCAGACGTTTACACGATATGTTGAAAGTAGCAAATTTGTTGATGTCAGCAAATGAAATGTCAACATAAGAGTTAGCATACGATTTTTATGTTTATACGATATGTTGAATTTTATGTGGTGCTACATATGCTGAGTCGTATAAACATTTGTGTGTGAAATTATTCAGTTTGACAACATTTTTTAATTATTATTCAACTTCTGTATTTTATGTGTAATTTTTGAAATAAAATTTAATAATAAAAATAATATCAAGAAAAAAAAACATAAACGATGACGTGGGAGGAAATTGGTCTAGCTATTGCTTGTACAGTGCTGATTTTGGATGACGATGAAGTTAAATTAAAAGCAAAGAGACGCAGAGTTTGGCAAAAGAAATGGGTGGAACGATGAGAGGAAGAAAGTTATTGTGTAAAATTATACAAGGAATTGGTATAAAAAATAGAGCATATTTTATTGTAAAAAATAGCACTAATAATAAATAATTATATATTGCAGAACTTACCAACAAAATCGAGCTAAATTAAACACTAAATATGCAAATAATGCACGAAAACATGTAAAACATTTATAATAATTTATTGTTTATTTCAAGAGACTTGTGTCGATTATTTTGAACAATGCCGCCGGCCACTATATTTCTTTTTGTGTTCTTGTGTGTGTACATATGCAATAAGAAGTGTATTTACACTTAGCCGGCTGGGCTTAAAGGTCGTGATACACTATCCTACACAATCGTACGATTCATTCACTGGAAAATCTGACCGATTTCTATCACACTCAACAAAAATCGCAACAGAGTATGTCGTAGGTGCCACACTAGTACACAAAAAACCCAATATAGTGGCCGGCGGCATTGTTCAAATTAATCGACACAGGTCTCTGGAAATAAACAATAAATTATTATAAATGCTTTACAATGTAAAATGATGTAGATTAACTTACGTGATATTTGAACAATTCATGATCTCAGTAAGGAAAAAGAAATAAGTGATAATAACTAGTCCTGGCCATAATCGTTCATTTTAGTTCAGTTGAAAAAAATGAACTAGGTCGTTCTTTTCGTTCAGTAGTTCACTGAACAGCTGATTGTATCATGGTGTAAAATTTACAACAAAAAAATTTAACAACATTCATTCAGTCGTCGTTGAGTAGAGGTGCAATACTATCGATAGTTGTCCCATTCGATAGTTTCGATATTACGTAGAAATACTATCGATAGTATCGAATATTTTTTAAATTGAAAGTTTTTATTTTTTTTTTATTATAGAAACGCATTTTTTATCAATGTTATTTTTATTAAAAGAAACAAAACAATAAAAAAAACAATTCTAAAGCGAATTTACTAATTAATATTTTAGTTATACTGAGATCTGTTATTGATATTAAAATTTATATGAAGTATATTATTGATTATTGAGATATACCCAATAATTTTTATTAATAAAAAGAAGCAAGTCCACATTTTTGGGTTTCAAACGTGTTCTTCGTTCTGAAATTATGGACCCAGCCTTGCTGAACATCCTTTCCGATTCCGTTGAAGTTGCAGGTATGCATAAATAACGTAGTACACACGGTTTCATAGCCGACATCCCATTAGCATTGTGCTTCAAAGAGAAAATTGTATAAGTTGCTGAATTATTGCAAATTTATCTTACTGCTTACCTTCCAATACTGCAATGGATCACTATCTATGGGAGAATTTTCATTTTCCATATATTGCCTAATAGATATTATGGCATCTACTTGATTTGTTCTCACCTTGTTGGCGATTTTACTCTCTACAAATTTTAGAAGTTGTGGCTGTGATTTATTCTCAGCATTTTTAGATGTTGTCGGTTCTGAAATGTCGTGCCCAGGGGCAGTTGTCTTACACACAGATGCAATTTTATTTTGTAAAAAATGTGTGTCTTTATCAGCATTGCTTTCAAATCGATAACCTTCTTTTTTAAAACGGGGATCTACTAATGTACCCAATCTAGCAGCTGTGCGTTCTTCGTATTGAAATAATCTTTTCTTTACTCTTTCTATTAGAAATATACAAGCTTGAGATCCTTCTGAAGTTTTCCTTTTATTTTTTAGTTCATCAAGACTTTGAAAAAGACCACACGTCAAAGGAATGATTAATGAAATGGTAACAGCCGTGCTCGAAGATGTCTGAACCGTGGCATTATCAAATGGTGTTAGTAATTCTTTGAGATCTTGTAACACTTCGATGTCATCTGCCATAAGAGCGACTAGCTTTTGATGTGGCCAGAAGTATATTGGAGATGGAACTTTTTGTCAATAAAATTCTTTCAATCATTCTCAGACACTATTCCATCGCGTGGGCACCTCCTGAATTAGACTGTACGGCTTATCTATCCCTTGGTCAGCTTTAAATTTTTCGTAAGATATCGTACTCATTTTAAAAAATGTAACGATCTCTTACATTTTGCCAGAATAACTTTTATATTATCCTGTGCTAAACAGTCTTGTACTACAAGATTGACAGTGTGAGCGAAGCAAGGGAGATACCTTTTCTGTAACAACTCGCATGCTTTTAACATGGTACTGTCATTATCAGTCACAATTGATGTTACTTTCGGCATTATACCCCACTCATTTAATATTTCTCTTAATGATGTTGCTATATTGTCTGCAGTGTGATTGGTAGCTACAAGTAGTTTTTTTGTTGACAAAACAGCTGTGCGTAAAACAAATTTGTTTGTTAAAAAGTGACACGTAACAGTAAGGTATCCTTCGTTTGCATGCGATGTCCAACAGTCCATTGTTATTGAACATTGTTCCATTTCATTAAGAATTACTTTCAAATTATATTAGGTTATATTTATGACCAATTACAGATTTCTATTAAGTTTTGGATATTACCCCTATGGGCTAATTTCAAATTAGTTTTAATATTGTTATATAATTCGACTGCCAAATGTTAGTGTGGTCCGAGATGGTAAATTATAACGAGGATCCAGGCATTTGACAAACTTTATCCTCCACGATACTAAATGGTTGCACGTCGGTAGCTATCATAGTCATTAGAGCAAAGAACTCTTGATAGTTCTTTTACGTTCATTGCTAGATTCGTAGGCTTAAGTCTTTTTGATGGCTTCGGCATATCTTGGTAAGAGGGATGAGCTCGCTTAAGGTGGTCAAAAAGGTTGGATGTGTTGCCGCTGGTTTTGTAGATTTTTGCACATGATCGGCATTTAGCAAGTTTTTTATCTTTAGTCCTCTCAAAAAAATTCCATACCTCCGAGGTTCATTTCCGTAATTTTTTCAATGGAAGAATTTCCTGATCAGACTCGTCACTGCTACTGACTTCTTCATTGTTGGTATCTATATGGAAGAATACGAAAAAATGAATCTAACAACTTAAATAATTTACATTACTTACTGTTTGATCTTTGCAGATATTTTTCCATATTCTGCTTCAAAAATACAAATATTTGCAGTATTTTTATGTTTGTTTTTACATGTAACTGTCGCTTCGAGAATAATTTTTTAGCAGTGATGCCACCAGTGAAACAAGAATTATTAAAAGCCATATAAAACTATGAAAAAAAGCAAGTGGCAATACTAATTGGAGGTGATGTTTTTTTGCCGATAGTATCGCTGTCGGAATAAAACTATCGATAGTCCGTTCCAAATAAAACTATCGATAATACAATCGATAGTTTTGCACCTCTATCGTTGAGCAAGCGATGAGAACACATGCTGATGATCATTGTCATTTTTTTTTCAGAAATTTATTAAGCATTGCAACAACAATGCTATAGCAAACACACACGATTCAATTACAATACGAGAAATAAAAAACTGTTTTAGATGAACTTCTTTTTGTTTCTTCTCAAAATAACTGTTCTGAAAATTTTTGTTTGATATTGATAATTGTTTTTTAGGTGTTTATATTTGTCAAAAACTTCATTCTGTTTTTCTTATTTTAAGCGTTTGACAATTTGTTTGCTGGGCAAAATCTCTCACCAATACATCTTTATTTTTGAACTTCACTGGAGTGAATATACAAGGTGAGTGGAAATCGGCAACACAATAAAGAAACATCAGGCATTTTTGTTTGTGCAAAATAATGTACTACTGTCAAAAACACTTGAAAAAGTATATTTTTGACATAAGTAACTTGTAAAGAAACTCTGTCAGCTGTGCTCTTGAACTCTCTTTATAAATTACTACACACATTAGAAAATTTTCGAGTCGCAATATTGAACAAAATGAATAAAAGTCAATTGAATAAAATGAATAAAAGTCACTTGAATAAAAGACCAAGTGAACGAAAAGAACAAACATACAGAAAAACTGATAGAAAAGAAACAACTAAGTGTAGTTAGTTTCATGCAGCGTTACCATTTGCCAAATTTGCGAGTTTTTTGAGATGCCAAAAAGTTTTAAATTTATCGGGTAAAAAATAAGTTTTTCAAAAACTATAAATACATATATAAAAGAAAAGGCTTTAAATTTAAATAAGAAATAAATTTATAAATGTATGAGATATTTTTTTAAAGATCCCTTATGTTTTTTTCTTAAGTCGGTTTTATTAACTTTTTTCAAATCACTATCAAAATTTTATCACTAATAGAATTTTAAATTCTGATAAAAAAAAATGGGGCGGTTACGCCTATTTTGGAGTGGGTGGGGCTTCAAAGTTTGTAATATATTTAGATATATGTTGAAAACTACATCTTTTTAATAGACGATATATATATATATCAAATGATAGGTATTTTAAAGACCTTTCCAACGATGTATAACATGACCTATTTATATCGACCACCTATTGATTAATTTTGGAAAATTATTTTATGATCCGAAATTTTTTTAAAAAATCTAAAAAATCCGGGGAAAACGTCTACATAAGTAATAAAATAAATTACAATATTTGTAAGTCAAGAAATTAAGCTTTAATTTGAGGTATAACATGACCATATAGGTAATATAAATCCGAAGATATATAAGGAAGATTATGACATTTCACCATAAAAAATATAATATGTACTATGCGAAGTCGGTGTTCTGTATACCATGGAGGAGAAAATCCTTTCGCCCGGCCATAGGGTGTCAATACAGGAAATTTGTACAATGCGAAGCCGATATTCTAGGAAAAAAAAGAAGTGTCTGGCAACCCTGTCGTAAAGAACTTAAGAAATTTTGTGCTCTGATAAAAACAAGAAAAAATTTTTTAAATAAATAAAAAAATATAAAAAAAAGATACATATTGTGTATACATATTGTATACACTTGAAATAAAGTTTACTGTAAGTTGCAAGAATTTAATCATATATGCCTGCGGCAAGAAGAAAAAGCATGAATAATAAAAAAATAATATGTAGTCAATGCAAATTGCAAGTTGAAGAAGATGATGGAAGCATAAAGTGTGATAAATGCTCCAAAACGTATCATGATATATGTACAACCTTGAATAAAAGACAATTTGATATATTGTTACAAAACGAGAGCGCTGAGTACATCTGTCATAATTGTAACGAAAGTGGTGGAGATGTGAAACATGAATTAAATGCAATAAAGCAACAACTGGGCAAACTCAATCAGCTGGATGATTTACAAACAACAATACAGTTTATGACGGCAAAATTTGATGATATTCTTAAGACTATTACTGAGAATAATAAGAAAATAGAATCAGTACAAAAGGAAAATAAATATTTAAAAAAAGAAATTGCTGATTTAAAAACGTCCATGAAAATGTTAAATGACCAAAGGGTAAAGAATGATTGTGTCATTAATGGTGAGTGCATTTATTAATTTTATTTTAGCTCCATATATTTTTACTAATACAATTATGAATTTAAACCAATATTTTCATTCTTTTTCATGTTATAAAACCTTTTTAAAAAGTCTAAATAAAACATATTTATCAATTATATCTGTAAATGTTAGAAGCATTTCGTCCCTAACGAAATTTAATAAATTTAAATCCATAATTTCTAATTTTCCAAAGCTACCGGATATTATTTGTACTCAAGAAACTTGGTTTGATAAAAAATTAGTGCAACTTTACGAAATTCCAGGATATACCTCAGTTCACTGTTGTAGAACTGATGGTTATGGTGGTACGACCGTATATGTTCGCGAAAACATATTGTTTACTGTTGAAAGCTGTGAGAGTAAAGATTTTATTGACTCCATAACAATAACCATACAAAGTCAAAAAATTACTAGAAGACCAATGAAACTAATTTCATTTTACAGATCTCAAAAGTGTAACTTTGAGAAATTTTCTGAATATCTTGAGAACTGTTTTATGGCTTTGGGTCAAAGTCCGTGTATATTTGTTGGTGATACGAATGTTGATTTCCTGAATAATTCGCTAGCTCTTGTCTTATTAGATCTTTTACAATGTTATGATTTTAAAAATTGTCATACTATCATTACTCGTCCTAGCACTGGAACCTCAATTGATAATGTGTTTAGTAATCTTGATGGGAAACTCGAAATTAGTTCTATTGAATGTGTACTATCGGATCACAACCTAATTAATATCAGATTTGATTCAACTGTAAATACAGGGTGGGCCAACTTGGACTGACTGATTTGAAATGCTTATAACTTTTGCATTTTTAATTTTTTTTTTTTTTGCAGATATTTATAAATTTATAAAAATATGCCAATAGATTGATTTTGCTAGCTACAGAAAATGACAATTTTTTGGATAATCTGATTATGAGCGATGAAGCACATTTTCATTTAAATGGATATGTGAATAAACAGAACTGCCGAATTTGGGGTACAGAGAATCCAAGAGCATTGCATCAGCGACAATTACACCCTATCAGATGCACTGTTTGGTGTGGAATCATGGCTGATAAAGTTATTGGTCCATATTTCTTCGAAAATGAGCTTAATGAACCACAAACCGTCTCTAAGGTGGTATACCGGACCATGTTGGAAAATTTTTTACGTCCGATAGTTCTCAATAATCGTAACATATGGTTCCAGCAAGATGGAGCTACAGCTCATACCGCAAGAGCCACAAAAGTTATAAGCAGTTCAAATCAGTCAGTCAAACTTGGCCCACCCTGTACTAAGGATTATAAGTAATGGAACGTTATTATTGTAATTATGAACACGTTAGAGAAATTCTTAGTAGTACTCTGCTGATATGAGGTTTTACTGACAATCCTAATTATGACACATCCCATTTAATAGATTGTGTAACAAATGCCGTTCCTAGTTCAACAGTTATAACTCGCACTAAGAAGGATTTGATATTGAAACTAACACCATGGATTAATGTTAATTTACAATCACTAATGGAATACAAAAGCAAACTTTTGAAAAAAAGAAAGAAACTACAAAATAAAGATGTTGTTAATATCTGCCTTAAGAGAGTTAGTAAAATAATTAAAATAGCTACCAATGAATAATTATTATAAGGAAAATTTGAGTAAAATGCAGGAGAATCCTAGAAAGTGTTGGCAATTTTTAAATCAGACTCTTGGAAGAAATTATAAGCCCGAAATTAATATAAGGAATTATGAAGGTAAAATAATTGTAAATAATAATGAGAAAGTTGAAGTTTTCAATCAGTATTTTCTTAATTCTGTAAAAAATTTGAGTAGTGGCATTGAATATAGCTCTTCTGATCATTTTAATGCTTTTAGATCTTTAATATATACTCGAAAGCAATTTAGTCTGCATCATATCACTGAAAATGTAGTCTATGATTTAATTACTCGTTTAAATTTTGATAAAAGTCCTGGAAGTGATGGTATAACATCAAAGTGTGTTTTTGAATGTAGAGAAATTCTAGCTCCTTTATTAGCTAAGATTTTAAACTCTTCAATCACTCAATCGATTTATCCTGATGCACTTAAAACTCACAAGATTATTCCGATTCCTAAGGAAATTCATAGTAACGCAGTTGATAAGTTTAGACCAGTTGCAGTTTAATCTATCATAGACAAACTTTTTGAAACCATTTTGCATAGTCAAATTTCTAAATTTTTAGAGGATGAAAAATTGATATACCCATAAAATATGGCTTTCGTAAGGGCTGTGGTACTGAGGAAGCAGTATTAAATGTAGTTAATTATATCTGTGATGGTTTAGATAAAGGATTCAATGGAGTAGGTGCAATCTTTTATGATCTTTCCAAAGCCTTTGATCTTGTAGATCACTCAATAATGCTTCAAAAATTAAAATTTTATGGCGTAAGAGGTGGTGAATTGTGTCTTTTCAAAAGCTATCTGGAAAATCGCCGGCAATATGTGCAGATTAACAATTGTAAAAGTTCAGTGGAAGATGTTGAGTATGGAGTTCCTCAAGGAAGTGTGCTTGGTCCTTTATTGTTTAGCATTTATCTTAATGATATTAATAACTTAGGTCTAAGTGGAAAAATTTTTATGTATGCAGATGACTTATGTCTTCTTATCCGTATAAAGAAAATCTAGTCTTCAAAACATTTGCTGAACGGGATGCAGCACTAATTTCGGAGTTTACAAGAATAAATAAATTATTAATAAACCCTAGTAAAACAAAAATCTTACGTTTTAGACCACGACATAATAGAAATGTGGAAGAAATGGCAGTATCTATGGATGGAAAGGAAATTGCTGAAGTGGACTCCATAAAATATTTGGGAGTTATTCTTCAAAACAATTTATCATGGCAAAAACATATTCAACATGTTCGTTCAAAAATATCTCCAGCACTAGGTTTACTATTCAAACTAAAGTACAAATTATTTACAAATTATTCAAAACAAATCATTAAAGGCTGTATTCAATCTTCCCCATTTGTATCCGACTTTGTCGCTGTATAAAAATGTTGCTAAAAAAGTATTACCAATTTATGGTGTTTACAAACTGCAGTTGTTAATATATGTTTTTAAAGTAATTCACGGAATTGGACATCATACGATAAGTTTTTCTATAAATCAAATATTGTTTAACACAAGAAATAATTCGAACTTAAGGCTCGCAAGATGCCGGTTGGAAACCACCAAACAGAGAATTGAGTACAGCGGTAGTTATCTAAGCGCACGTTATCGTTCGACATCGTGGGCCAAGGGGTAAATAAATTGAACTAAATGAACTGAACGACTGACCAAAAAGAACGACTAACTGAACTAAACTAAATGAACGAAAAGACTGAACGACATCACATCGTTCATATAAGTGAATAGTTCAATTGAACTAGGTCGTTCATGAACGACACAACTCTATTTTACATGTTTTCGTGCATTATTTGCATATTTAGTGTATATTTGATTTTGTTGGTAAGTTCTGCAATATTTTATTATTTATTATTATTGCTGTTTTTTACAATAAAATAGACTCTATTTTTTATACCAATTCCTTGTATAATTTTACACAATAACTTTCTTCCTCTCGTCGTTCTACCCATTTCTTTTCCCAAACTCTGCGTCTTTTTGCTTTTAATTCCACTTCATCGTCATCCAAAATCAGCACTGTACAAGCAATAGCTAGCTACATAGCAATAGCTATGTTTTTTTTTTTGTTGATATTATTTTTATTATTTAATTTTATTTCAAAAATTACACATAAAATACAGAAGTTGAATAATAATTAAAAAATGTTGTCAAACTGAATAATTTCACACACAAATGTTTATACGACTCAGCATATGTAGCACCACATACAATTCAACATATCATATAAACACAAAAATCGTATGCTAACTCTTATGTTGACATTTGCTGACATATGCTGACATCAAAAAATTTGCTACTTTCAACATATCGTGTAAACGTCTACCATATGACATAGAAATTTGCTGCTAATTTTAACCATATGGCTGTCAGCATATATATGCTGATTCAACATATCGTCTTAACTTACCTTTAGAAATAAGATTATTTCAAAATTAAATAAAAATTAAGATCAAAATGAAGCTATTTTGAATCAAAAAACACAAAAGTTAAAAACGAAACTATTTGAACTCTATACGTTATTTCAACTGCAATTATTATATACGTTATTTCAACTGCAATTATTATATTATAATTAATTTATTTGACTTACTAATTAATTACAAATGACTACATAATAATATTGTTTTAAATTTTCATTTTATTAGTATTTAATATTAATTATATGTTAAACTCTTAAATGTAAATATATTGTACTCACATAAATAAAGGTATGGATTAATATAGTTATTATTACCAAAATATTTATGTATGTTTCATTATTAAAATCATTTAAATTGTATGTATGTATGAATTTATACTTTTAATTGCCTGCCCATTAAATTATATGTATATACATATATGTACTTATGTATTCGTTAAATTATTTCTGATCTTTTCGTTTGCATTTAGTTTTGACTACGACTTGTTTTTCAATCTTATTTGTATTGATCTTTAAGAATAATTCAGGATAAATTCAAATATGTTTGTTAAGTGGTTTTAAAAACTCATAGCATTCTTGTAAATTAAGTAAAGGTCAAATAAATAAAATGTTTATATGAAATTAATCTAAAAAAAAATATCTAATACTATGTACATATACTTTCGCTTATTACAGGCGTTTCTGATAAAATTGGTTTAAAGAATGTATCAATTCGCTTCTGGGTTAATGTCAACTTTTTCTGCTCGTACAGATCCCGGTAATATTTAAGGCTTGCATTTATTGATTTTTTTGTCGAATCAACTCTTTCGTCATCTTCATTCACATAGTGTTGCTTGAACTGGTCGGACGTGTTATTTTTAGTGCGGCTGAATTTTCGTAATAGGTGAAAAAAAAAAATAAAAAAAAAAAAAACTTGTAATAAGTGAAAAAAAAAAATATATATATATATATAAAAAAAAGATATCGTAATAGGTGGAAAAATAGTGGTTTTTCGGTAATTTAAAAATCGCAAAACAACTTTTCATTGATGTGTCCCAAGCGTTCGACAAAGTTTGGCATGACGGTTTAATGCACAAAATAAAATTAACTCTGCCTGCTAACACCCATAAACTTATGGAAAGCTATTTATACGGTCGCAAATTTAAAATCAAAGAAGGCAATTTTTTAAGCCCCGCTCAGCCAATTGAAACAGGTGTGCCACAGGGTAGCATACTGGGTCCTACTTTATATTTGATTTATGCCTCCGACATGCCGTCAGACCCCAAAATCCACACGTCAACTTTCGCAGACAATACAGCCTTTATCAGCGTTCATAAGGACCACCAAGTAGCATCACAGAATTTGCAGAATTATGTTTATAAACTAGAGAATTGGCTAGAGCTTTGGAAAATCAGGGTTAATGAACAGAAATGTATTCATATCACTTTCACATTGCGAAAAGAAACTTGCTCGTTCATCAAAATAAATAATCAAATTATTCCTCAACATAATGAAGTCAAATATCTCGGCATTCACCTCGACCGCCGTTTAACTTGGAAGTCTCATATTGAAGCGAAACTTACACAGATGAGATTAAAAGCAGTGCAACTTAATTGGCTAATTGGCAGAAATTCTTCACTAAAGTTGGACTGCAAACTATTGTTGTACAATGCAATTCTAAAGCCAATCTGGTGCTATGGAATTCAATTATGGGGTACTGCCTCAGCATCAAACATTGAAAAAATTCAAAGGGGTCAAAATAAAATTCTACGTATAATTACTGCAGCTCCATGGTATGTTAAAAATTCTCGAATTCACAAAGATCTATGCGTGCCATCAGTAAAAGTTGAATTTACAAAACACGCGTCAAAGTATGTCAGCAAACTTGAACACCACCCAAACCCACTTGCACGAGACATCCTTAACTTTAGTGGCCATAATCGGTTGAGAAGGAGGGATACCCTTGCTTTAACTCAAGCGCAAAATAGATGACTGGATCAGTTGATGTGAAATTTTTTTAGTATCATAAAATTTTTGTCTAGCACTGGCTGGGCTTATTATTTTCTTTTTAGTATTAAGATTTGAATACTTATTGTCATTTCATTATATGAAGATTCAATAAATAAATAAAGGCTATAAAAAAAAAAAATCTTTGTCAAATTCTTCCAAAATTTGCATAGCCTTATTTACGCTGGCAAGGGCTTCTGACAGTTTTGTCAATGGAATTTCAGAATCCTCTCCACAAGTTTCGATATCTGAAGTTTCTTCTTCTATACCATGTTGATTTGAAAGATTTGTCAACTCAAATAGCTCCGAGTTAGTTAACGGTTCATCCTCCAAATTTAAGTGTTCAACAACATCGGAATCTTCAATATCAGAAAACCCTAATGTGTGGGCCAAACGTACAATTTCCGTGTTTATATCGTTCAGATTTCCATCATTTCCACCTTCAGTTGTGCATTCAGGCCATACGTTTTTCCATGCATTTCTCATGGTCGACGCAGAAACTTCATCCCAACTTTTGTTGATACTATTCACTGCTTGCATGACATCATATTTTTTCCAAAATTGTCTGACAACATCGTTATTTTTATCATTTTGGTCTGATTGTTTGTCGATTGCATCAATGAGGTCGTTAAAACTTCGTCGTAAATAGTATTTTTTGAATGCGGCAATAACTCCCTGGTCCATAGGTTGAATAAGAGACGTGGTATTGGGAGGTAAAAATAGAATTTTAATATTATCATTCATGTTATTCAAACTGATGGTGTGGCCCGGAGCATTATCCATTAAAAGCAATGCTTTATAAGACATATTATTCCTTTCGCAATATTTCTTAACTTCAGGACAAAAATGTGTCTTAAACCAATCGTCAAAGAGTTTAGAAGTCATCCAAGCTTTTTTGTTAGACATCCAAATTACAGGAAGATTTTGCTTGCAAACGTTTTTCATAGCTCTTGGAGTTTCGGATTTATATATTAACAAGGGCTTAAGCTTCAAGTCTCCTGCAGCATTACCACCGAGCAAAAGCGTAAGCCTATCCTTCGAAACCTTTGGCCCTGCTGCTAATTTTTCCTCTTTTGATATAAATGTTCTCCCCGGCATACGTTTCCAGAAAAGTCCGGTCTCGTCGACATTGAAAACTTGCTGCAATTATTATTTTTTTTAATATTTGCGGAAAACTTTTAGCTGCATCACTATCTGCACTTGCAGATTCTCCGACAACTTTTATGTTATGAAGTTGTGCTCTTTTTTTAAATTTATGTAGCCATCCTCCGCTGGCGTTAAAACAAAAATCGGAACTCACAGAGTCAGATTTTAGATCGTTAAACAAACTTATCGCTTTTCTTTTGGATAATTAACGTAGTTACTGGAATATTTTTTTCACTTAAGTCTTTTATCCACAGTATTAGTGCGTTTTCCATTTTTTCCATCAGTACTGGCCTTTTTTTTGTGGTGGTTTCAACAGAACCAGCTCCAGCCGATTTTGCACTTTCACGGATTTCAGCTGAATTTTTTATTATTGTTCGAACTGTGGTGGGTGGAAGATCCATCGTACTGGCAATAATAAAAGCCTTTTCCCCATTGTTATAACGGCGAATAATATCTATTTTAGTTTTTAGCGAAATTACATTTCTTTTCTTTTTTATTTGAGATGTTACTTTATTAGTTTTATTTTTTGAGCTCATATGTATTTGCTACGTTGCGCCCGACGATCAAAAACAGATTGAAAAAGTAACACACACGACGTGCTGCCAAACACACACGACCTGTCCATGAGAGGCAATACTTTAGTTGTTGTTGCACACACAAAATTTTTCATAGTTTAATAAGCAAATACATATAATAAGCAATAATACATAAACGTTTAAATTAAAAACCGGGATTCCCCTGTTAATGTACATAAGTCATACATACAAACTGAGACGACGTAAATCGAATGGCGACGCAAATCGAATTTGAAAGGAACAAAATATTTGACGACGCAAACCGAAACAACGTAAATCGAGACGACGTAAATCGAGGCATTACTGTATATGTACAAAATTTTCACTACATTTAATTAATATATTTTATTATATTTATTTTTCTAGATATTGTATTGTCGAATTTTTGTTAATTTATTTTTTTTTATTTTTTATCTGAACACATGTTTAAGTTTTTATTTATTTTATGAATTTTGTTTTTAAAATCGCAATTTTTTAATATTGAATTGTTGATTTTTTGTTCATATGTATGTTTACATTGTACTTTAGATATTATTTAATTTTTTTTAACTGAATTTTATATGTATTTGTTTTAAATTTAATTCGTATAAGAAGAATTATGTAAATGTTTATAACAAATATTCTACACAGAAAGAAAAATGGAGTACTAAAATCTAGTATTCTATTCTCAATTTTAGCCAGAATACGTACCTGAAAATTTAAGTACGTTTATACTACCATTTACTTAAATTAAGTAAAAATCGGGATTAATTTGAAAAACTAACCCTTATATTACTTAATTCAAATATAAATTGCTCAAATTGACTAAAAGAAATGTTGATTTGAGTACAAAACAGGAATAAATAAAAAATAACAAGTGTTTTGCTTGAATTAAGTAAACAAAGGGTTAAATCAATCCCTGAGAGAAAATGAGTGAATTAAAACTTACTCTCTCATGTGCTCTCAATATGAAGTTGTTTCATATAATGCTTGAAACAAGCACGTTTGCGCTCAATTTAACCTTATTTATAGGTTAATCCAAGTACGAAAACGAACTTAAATTAAGTTGATAATACCTTAAACAAGTACGCTTTAGGATTAATTCAACTTCAGACATACTTAAATCAAGTATGGATCTGTCATTAAATCAAGAAAAAAATTGCTTAAATCAAGTACGTGCTGAGATCATTTCGACCCCAAATAGGATTAAATCAAGTATGGATTCGAGCTTAAATCAAGAAAAAAAATTCTTAAATCAAGTACGTGCTGAGATCATTTTGACAACAAATATGATTAAATCGCGCTAAAATCAACTTTTTCGTACTTGGAAGATTCATACTTGATTCAAGTATTTTGTACTCGGTTCAAGTAAAACCGTACTTACCGTACTATTGACCACTATCTGGCTTGATTCAAGTACGGATTACTTGATTCTTTTTTTGAGTGTATGTATGTACATACATATGTACAATAAAAGACTGAATTACTTGTAATTTTTAAGTTTTTTTTTATGAATTGTTATATGCTAGTTCTAAGGGCTTGTAATCTCTGAATTTAATAAATAAATAAATTAAGTGAACGTTAACGTATGACCAATATCAAATCCGATTTACGTCGTTTCGATTAACGTCGTCAATTTCCGGAACCAATCACGACGTAAATCGAGGCATTACTGTATTCCCAAAATAGCCACAAATCTACAAAATACATTTAACTCGATTTAAAAATATATTGCTATTTCCCACATAGCTTCAAATCTATAAGTAACATTGAAACTAGATATTATAAATCTAGTGCTATTTCTCTAATAGCCCCAAAAATAAGTAACATTGAAACTGTATATTAAAAACCTAGTGCTATTTCTCTAATATACCCAAAATCATACCTAGTATTGAAACTATAATTTAAAGAATCTACTGTTATATTAAATCCAGTGCTATCTATAATAAATCTCGTCTAGGTATTGTCAAAATGGCTACCCAAGAGCAAAACACTACCAATTCTCCTCTAAAAGATCACTTTGTATTTAACTGTGAGCATTTATTACAATTCTGTGAAAAATTTAATGCAATTAATATCGAGAACCAAACTGAATCGGTTCTCGAGAGTGAGATTTGGAATCGAGATGGGAGAAGCTAGACACTTCCTATCAAAAGATTATGACATCTTCTGCAAATTTTCTAGACCCAGAATTTACAAAAAGTGCTAAGGCAGGTTTCGATGCTTGCATTGAAGAGTATTATCACTGTAAATCGCAAATAAACGATTTAGTAAAGTCATTACGACTCGACACCTCCCATGCACAAGGTTTCAATTCATCAGTTCGTTTTCTTTGCCTCAGCAGGCTTCCACTCAAAATTATGCAGCGGATAGTTCCTGCATAAAACTCCCACCATCCCACACAGAAATTTTTAAGGGCAGCTATGAGAATTGGCCATCATTCCGTGACATGTTCACAGCTGTATATATTAATCACCCTAAGCTATCTCCGGTCACAAAATTATATCATCCTCGGAATAAAACGAAAGGTGAAGCAGGGGCAATAGTCAGAAGATATCCACTCTCTCACGACAATTTCGAGCTAGCTTAGAACGCACTCACAACCCGATATGAAAGCAAACGTGTACTTGATGATAACCAAATAAAACTCTTATTTGATATTCCTCCAGCGACAAAAGAGGATAGTGAATCCATTAGAAAAATACAATCCTCTGCCAATGATTCCCTCGCTACTCTTAGAACGCTTGGTGTTGAAGTAGATAGCTGGGACTCTATACTAGTGCGATTGATATCTACTGAATTACCAAACTTAACTATATCTCTATGGGAGCAGTCTCTAACATCCCCTAGAGAGCTTCCAAAGTGGTCTCAAATGTCACAGTTTCTCGTTAATAGATATGAAACAGTAGAATGCCTCGCCAGTATTAGAGCTTCAATGGATGGTTTTAAAATGTCTAATAATAGAAATAACTCAAATGTTCAAACATATATGTCGTAAAGAAATTTAAATTTTGCATGTAAATTATGCTCTGAAAATCATAATCTTAAAAATTGTCCCAAATTTCGAACATTCACTGTACAACAAAGAGTTGATTTCGTCTTTAAGAACAAAGTTTGCAATAATTGTTTAGGTACTTCTCATTTAAAATCAAATCGCAATAGCAAAAACACTTGCTTATACTGCAAAAAATCTCACCACTCTCTTTTACATATGAAAAGATCACCAAATGCTCAACAAATTAATGAAAACTCACAGCAAAAAGATATTTCGAATACATATAAGAGTCGAAAATATTCCAAAGTCTTCTTCAAACGTTACACAAATATCACAAAATGAAGCTCAAAATGAAAGTCCTCACACGTCAAGGTAAATTCAAGCTAACTATTCCACCAGCAACGAAAATATTCTGCTGCGAACTTCGTTAATGCAGATAGAATTTATAGGGGAATATTTTACGATTCGAGCATTGATAGATCCCGGATCTCAAAGAACATTTTTGACCGAAAGGACAAGAAATCGTCTACAATTACCATACCAAAAGTCTCATTTTGAAATTGTTGGCATTGGTGGCCAAAGACAAGAGGCTAACAAAAAGTGTGAGTTCAATTTATATGCAAAAAGGTATGATCTACGAATTCCCATTAAAGCTATAGTTCTGCCAAAAGTCACAAAGCAACTCCCTTCTTGCACTTTTTCAATCCCAAAGTCACCTGAACTTGAAGAACTTGATCTAGCAGATCCAACGTTTATTAAATCCTCTCAAATAGATCTCATTCTTGGCAATGACTACGAGAATTTTATAAATCTCGATGGTATCATTTGTGGCCACACATCGGCTTATAATACAGTAATTAGTACTTAGTGGTTCTATAAACTACTCGGCAAGAAAATGGCAGATACATGGTAAGATTACCCTTCAAAGAAGAATACCCCGAAAAGGTCTTCCTTGGTTCTTCTCGCTTTATTGCCTTAGCTCAGTACTCAAGAATGGAGAAAACATTAGCTAAAGATCCCGAGTCTCAATATAAAATAGTTTTGAATGAATATTTAACGCTCGATCACATGGAAGAAACCCCATCCCATGAGATCATTTCTAAAGGTAAATATTTACTTTCCCCACCATGCTGTTGTACGGCCAGACCACAAAAGTAAGAATCGTATTCAACGCGTCAAGAAAAACAAAATCTCAATTTTCACTCAACGATGTGCTTTATACTGGTCCCACTCTACAAAATGATTTAATAACAATAATATTGAATTGGAAAAAATATAAGTCAAATCTTAGTACATCCTGCGGATAGACCATTTCAAAAAATTCTATTTCATAGCGAACATAATGGTCCAATTAAAGATTACCAGTTAAAAACAGTAACTTTTGGAGTTAATTGCGCCCCTTATCTCGCGATTCGCACTTTATTTCAGCTCGCATCCGTTTCTGAGACTATATATCCTAAAACTGCTTCAATTCTACGCAAGGAAACGTATGTGGACGATATACTTTCTGGCGGATTCTCAATTGAAGAAACACTTATGACGTAAAATCAACTCATTAAAACCTTAAATTCTGCTGGATTGTCTCTTAAAAAAATAACTGCAAATGACTCAGAATTCTAAAAAGATGGTTTATATGATCAAGATTTCCTTCGATTTCATGAAGCAAGTTCCACTAAAACCCTAGGTATAAGATGGAATTCACTCAAAGATACATTTTCATACAGCTTCTCACCAATCGACCAATCAATCAAAATTACAAAACGTCAAATATTATCTTCAATAGCAAAACTTTTTGATCCTGCTGGATGGCTAGCACCAATAGTCATCAGAGGGAAAATACTTATGCAACAACTCTGGTTAGAAGGGTTAGATTGGGATGAAGAAGTTACATCAGATTCTCTTCAAAATTGGAATAATCTCGTTTTAGATTTATCCCAAATATAAACGATCTAGATTCCTCGTTGGCTACAATACACTCCTACAGATTTGATTCAAATACATGTAGTCGCCAATGCCTCGAAAGCAGCATATTCAGCTACTGTATATTTTTGATGCCAGACTAAAACATACAATACATTTTCAAATTTGTTAGTGGAAAAATCCAAAGTAGCTCCTATACAAACTGTGTAATTTCTCTTTGGTCGATTGGTGTCTCAAGTTTCTATTTCCTAGCTATACTTAAATAGAACGAGGTTCTACGGAATAGAAAAGTGTACAAAAAAGAAACATAATTGGAAATTCACGCACGTCTTGCAGACTAGCCTGTTCGTGAGTTGTGGGCGAGGTTCTTTGTTCCGCATATGTACCGAATTACAAAAAAAATACGTGCGTTTGATTGCCCTTGAATAAACACCCGAAATAAAATACATCATCTTCTCTACTAAACATTACCTTTTTGTCTATTTCATGCAGCTAGATGAAAATGCTGCTGCCCCTTATCCCTCCCAACCGTGGTTTTTCTTGGGCTAAAATATATAGGAAAAACCCCTAATACACTTACTCTTACCTACGACCCTGAAGAATCACATTAAAAGATTTCTTATTCCATTATTTAAATTTCAATATATTCAAGAGAAAACAAATTTAAAGATAATTATGATTTAAAAAAATATATATATATGTATGTATATATATGTATGAATATACGATAGTATATATAAAAAAATTAGATAAACAAAGAAATCATAAGCTTAACATAGTAATTTTTCGATACTCTTTTAAATTTAGATCAATTCATTCTCATCTTTAAACAAATGAGTAACTTTGTTATTGTTGGTATAAAAAAATTAAATAGAGCTTATTGAATTGCAATGTAAGAGTAAATTTGAAATCACATTACACAGAAAAAAAAAATCATGTTTCTTTTTCAATTAAACCTTTAATTGATTTTAAAATAATTTTCAATTAAAATTTTAATTGATTCAATTACTTTTTCTGATATTTTCAATTAAATCTCACATTTTTTTTAATTGATACTATCATTTTGTTTATAGGTCCGATTTCAATTAAATTTTTAATTGATTCCTCAAATATTTTAATTGAAACTCATTTTTATTATTTTCTGTGTACATATAAATATACATATATCAATTACAAAAGAGAATGATTAAAAACTTACAGAATTGTGTAAAATCCATCAATGCTGAAGGCCTTCTGCAGTTGTTGGAATTAATGTTGACAAGATTTATGCAATTTAACATTAATATATTAATGATCTACAGGTATGTACATATATATTTATACGTAAGGGATAACGTTAATAATTATGATTATGAATTTTTAGCATGGATGATTATAAAAATTAATAAGGTTTAATACTTAGATTTTATTTAATACATTAGTTGTAATTAATGGGTTATATTTTGTTTTGTGTTTAGAGCGGGGTTAGAATAGAAAGTATGACATTTTAGTTTTGAATTGATGTTGTTTTTAGTTATAAATTTAGATTAATAGTACATATTGAATAGTAAATAAAAATAAGGATAGTAAAATTAGTTATTTAGGCCATTGACTACTGATATGGTTTTAATAATTGGTAGATTTTATAAGTGTATATGTGTTCTATAATTTTATGGCATCTTTAAGATATTAGATATAAGAAGTTTTTGTAATATTAGATATAATAAAGTTTTTACTCTATATAAAGAATATTAGATATAAGGACTGTTTGAACTATATTGAGAAATTGATGGGTATTGTAGTTTAGTTTGATATATTGTGTGTTAGAATTAATAATTTAGTATTCTAAACTCTGTCGATTGCTGGTACGCTTTGCTTAAAAGGCTATTTAGGATTTTCAATCTATCTTGATGTAATAGCTTGTGATGGACAGTACGGTGATGGTTATCAAAAATTTTGGAGTTTTTCCACAGGGTATAAATCTTGTTGTATCTCTCGAGGTTTGTGGAATATACATGTGGCCTGAACAGGGTGTCAATACAGGAAATTTTTACAATGCGAAGCCGGTATTCTAGGAAAAAAATCCTATCCTGTATACAAAATTTTGAAAAATTTTGTTTTTTTAATTTTTCAGATCTTATAATTCTATGATTATAGTACCTACAGACACATATGATACCTTAAATTAAAGCTTAATGTTTTAGCTATTAATACAAATAAACTAAAATAACACTTATATAGACATTTATTTTAATTTTTTTAGATATTAATAAAAATTCGGGTCAAAAAATATTCTGTTCGGATTTAACCCATAGTCTGTCCATATTTTATAATCATGATATATATCGTTGGAAAGGTATTTTTGATACCTTTAATCTAGTGTATTACAAATTATCAGACACCCAGTAGTTCCCGAGATATAAGCATATATATTTTGAACTTTAAGGGCTCGCCCCCTCGAAAATAGGCGTGACCGCCAACAAATTTTTTTTTTTGCTGTCATCTCCTCTAAAAGCCCTATTTGATGAAATTTTTGTTATGAGCAAAGTCACTAAAACCGACATGTTCCATGTTTTTTATTATATTATTATAAATAATATTAATTTCAAATACATGTTTGTGTTTTCTTTGGTATTTTTGTAGCAAAAAATTTTTTTTTGGAAACGAAGTAGTTTTTTTCAGATATAAGAAGTTTTTACGAAAAATATATATAAAAAAGTTGTTCACTGAACAACTGAACTGAACTAACCCCCTGGCCCACGATGTCGAACGATAACGTTCGCTTAGATAAGACTTAAGACACAGACTTTTTATCGTATCTATTTTTTACTCAATCAAGTTTCTTTATTCCACAATCATGTTTGTGTCTTAAATCTTATCTAAGCGCACGTTATCGTTCGACATCGTGGGCCAAGGGGTAAATGAATTGAACTAAATGAACTGAACGACTGACCAAAAAGAACGACTAACTGAACTAACAACTATTTCTGAACTTGAAGAGCCACCTGTGTCAACATTATCTAAGGATGACATATTAGATATAAGCCCAGAAGACATTAAAGAAGTAATCAAGGATAATATAATATTAAGAAAATCACCTGGAAATGATTCAGTTACGCCTGCTATGATTAAAAACCTACCGAGTGTGGCAATAATTGTGTTGTCTATAATATTTAATGTGATCTTTAAACATGGAGTTTTCCCGACAAATTGGAAAATTTCTCAGATAATAATGATACCAAAGCCAGGTAAAGACTTGACCGTACCATCCTCCTATAGACCAATAAGCTTACTTCCTTGCTATTCGAAAAGGTGTTCCAAAAGAAAATCATACCATTTTTAAATGAGAAAAATATAATCCCAGTTCATCAATTTGGTTTTCGCGAACGCCACGCAACAATTGAACAAGTTAATCGTATAACCGGAGAAATAAGAAAATCCTTTGAATTAAAGAAATATTGTTCAGCAATATTTTTGGATGTCGCTCAAGCCTTCGATAAAGTATGGCACAAAGGACTGGTATATAAAATAAAATGCTTGCTACCACCATGTACCCATAAACTATTGGAATCTTATCTATCGGACCACTTATTTACAGTAAAGTACAACGATTACGTTACAAGAGAATATAAGATTTGGGGCAGGAGTACCACAAGGAAGTGTTCTTGGACCTACACTCTATTTTATTTACACCTCTGATTTGCCTCTTACTATTTCTACATTTGCTGATGACACCGCAATTATTAGCTCGCTTGAAAACCATATATAGCATTTAGTATACTAGATAGCTATCTACGATGTGTGGAACCATGGTTAAATAAATGTAGAATACGAGTAAATGAGTTAAAAAGCAAACATGTTACGTTTACATTGAGGAGGGGATGCTGTCCATCTGTCACACTTAACAATGTAAATATACCTTAGTATTCACTTAGATAGAAGACTTACTTGGCGTCGTCATATAGAAACCAAGAGACTTCACATGAAGTTAAAAGCATCTAGCCTTCACTGGTTAATCAGTGACCAATCTAAGCTAAGCCTGGACTATAAAGTCACCCTATATAAAACCAATTTGGACATATGGGATCCAATTGTGGGGAACTGCTAGTAATACCAGTAATGAACTTATACAGAGGGCCCAATTAAAAATTCTTAGGACCATGACGGGCGCACCATGGTACATAAGAAATTAAAACATCCACAGAGATCTAGAAGTACAATTGGTAAAGGATGAATTCAGAAGGGACCGCGAGAACTACATCAAAAAGCTACAAACCCACCCGAATCCGCTGGCTAGAACTCTAGCTCAGAGCCAGACGGAGTCAAGGCTTCGTAGAGATTTACAGCCAATAGGAAATTAATGCTCTGTTAGAGAGTAATTGGATTTCTTTTAGTTTTAAGATTTAAATACTTATTGTTAGGCCTAAGGAAATAAGGCAGATTCAATAAATAATAAAAAGTTATAAAAAAAAAAAACGTTACAGTTCGTAGTTTTTCGAAGGATACTCGAAAATATTAAAATTTGATCTATTCTATTCTAGGTCTATTGTTTCCCTTAGTAAAGTCTGAAGGATTAAGCATATAAATCGGAATGGAAGGATTCTTATTAAACCGGGTCGACCGCATATGTCCAAAAAAATGTCCCAAAGTCTAACGCAAATATTAAAGATCATCTTCAGACATTTAAGAAAAAAAATTTTTTTTGCGATCGGAACCCGATAAAAACAACCAAAATCGTTGTTTTCAAATGCTTTTATTTAGCTTCACTTCGGAAAATCAAATCTTGTAACGGATTTTATCCTGGTGAATGCCTGCAAAGTTTTATCCATTTGCATTGAGTAGAGGCAGTCAAAAAAGCATTTTACCAAAAAAAAAAAATTTGCCCCCCCCCTAGATTTTACCCTGGCTACGCCCATGTAGTATATTGCCTGCAAAGTTTCATTCATTTGCATTGAGTAGAAGGCAGTTAAAAAAGCATTTTATCAAAAAATAAATTTTGCCCCCACCCCCTAGATTTTATCCTGGCTACGCCCATGTATTCGTGTATTGTCATCGGGAATCATAGATGGGCATTTTTTAGTACCAGTACTTTTTCAGTATATTTTTTACTGATTACTGAAAAGAGAAATCAGTATTCAGTTCAGGGGAACAATTCGGTTTTAGTGACTGCTCACAAAAAAAAAACTTCATCAACTAGGGCTTTTAGAGGAGATGCCAGCAAAAAAAATTTGTTGGCGGTCACGCTTATTTTCGAGGGGGCGGACCCGTAAATTTTAAAATATATAGGCCTATATCTCGGGAACTACTGGGTGTCTGATAATTTGTAATACATTAAATAAAAGGTAATTCCTCTCCAACGATATATATCATGATTATAAAATATGGACCGAATATGGGTTAAATCCGAAAAGAATATTTTTTGACCCGAATTTATTTTAATATCTAAAAAAATTTAAATAAATGTCTATATAAGTGTTATTTTATTTTATTAATATTAATAGCCAAGACATTGAGCTTTAATTTAAGGTATCATATGTGTCTGTAGGTACTATAATCATAGAATTATAAGATCTGAAAAATTAAAAACACACATTTTTTTAAAAATTTTGTATGCAGGATTTTTTCCTCTATGGTATCCATATTAATTAGGCATTTTTGTAGGTTTATTTGTTTTTTGGAAATGGTTCTTATATAACAGCTATAACAAATTATGGGCCGATCTTCTTAAATTTTGGAACAGTGGTTTTCATGCAAATGAGGATATTTCACGTCGAATTTCAACATAATACCGGTATTATATTAGTATTAACGTGGATTTCGGGAGTGGACCTTATGTCAGGGATATTGACAAATATGGATCGATATTCTCAAAATCCAGCAATTTGATTTAGGCATATATGTACATAATCTATGTAAAATTTTGGATTGGTACCCTTATTTATAAGAGATTTATGAGTATTAAAGTGATTTTCGGAAAAGGGCTATATGGGGCATACGGTTAAAAATAGACCAAAATTCACAAAATTTTGTGGGATGATTTTTGTATATATGTAAATGATCTGTGCAAAGTTTTGAGTCGGTACCGATATTTATACAATATATATGTACATATATAGGGATAAATATCTTTTTCAGATGTGGTCCTTGTACGGGAGCTATGACCAATTCTGGGCCGACCACCATAAAATTTAGTATGTACAACAATTTATTTGCCTATAAAGATTAATCATGTCAAATTTTAGCCGTTTAACATTATTTATGTATATCTGTTTTAACGTATTGAAGTAAATTTTTTTGGCAAAACCATCGCTTGTTGGTTATACTAGGATATTGTATAAGGCAGGCCTTAGGGGTCAGGACATTGATCCATCTGGAATATCTGACTATAAGGTCCGGGCCGAGGTTTATTTGGACGACAATGACATCAAGCGCTTTTATAGATCTATGGTATCTGGAAAGCCAGAGAGCTGATAAGGGCATACGTCGAGAGGGGGTCTGTAGTGACCATATACGTGGACAGTCAGGCGGCACTAAAGGCTCTGGAGCGTAACCAAATACACTCCAACCTAGTGCAGGACTGTAGGAGAGCTCTAGAGGAGCCATTAGTACTCTACCAAGTGAGATTGTGCTGGGTACCAGCGCACTGTGACGTACAGGGAAATGAGATAGCAGCTGAACTGGCTAGACATGGTTCTGGTTTAGACCATGATACTGAGAAAGGGGGGTTAAACCACCTATATGTCACTTCTACAGGCTGATTTATGAAAGATTTCGTGACTATATGGACCAATCCTGGGGCAGTAGGTCGGATTGCATAGTGTCCAGGGCCTTATGGCCAAAACTAAATGCAAACGCGACCGAAACGCTGATGGAATTGGACAGGTATAGTCTCAGGATTCTGGTAGGAGGGATAACCGGTCATTGGTCGATTGGGGCCTTCAGGGGCAAATGAGTTAATGGCAGACAGGACTTATGTAGGGTGTGCGGGGGTGCAGAGGAGCCAGAAACAATAGAGCACATCATGTTCAACTGTCCTAGGTTGCAGGGTCACAGACTTAAGTGGCTAGGAAATGAATTCCTGGACAAACTCAGTAATGTTGCTGGTTGCAAACCGAGTAACATTCAGGGTTTCATTATGGGAATAAGGTGGCTATTTAAGGGACATTCTACGGCGACTCCAAATCCGTAAGAGGATATTTCTTTCTTTCCTTCTTTTTTCTACTGAAGGGAATCACAATAAACCATAGGGTCTCTGAGTGGAAGTGCACATAGTGTACAACCCTTCCTATCCTATCCTAAGTGAATTTTGGAAGTGGACTTTATATGGGGGCTATGGTCAAACATGGAGCGAATTAAAAAAAATTTCGTTTTGCGATTTATTTTTGCATAAAACTTATTTTTGCTGAATTTTGTCTTGATATTCCAATTTTATAGGCATTTATGTATAACTTAGCAATATTTCGGGAAAATTTTTATATGGGGGCTATGAGAAATCATGGACCGATTCACACTATTTTCCGCACACTTCCTGTTTTTATCATAAAAGCAACGTATACAAAATTTCATGGTATATCTGCAATATATTTCAAAATATTGCAATAAAATGGACAAAAAATATCAAATTTTTATGGAGGTTGTCTCACATATTGGTCCATAACTTTGGTTGGCCTGAACCGATTTTACTGATTTTAAATAGCAAACTTCTCGAAAGCATGTCTGACAGAATTATTGAAGATTTGGATCCCGAAGATATCTGGGGACTTCAGAGAACTGATTTCAACAGACAGACGGAGATGGCTTAATATACTCCGCTATCTATAAGGATCCAGAATATATATATTTTATAGGGTGGGAAAATTATATTGTGGAAATTACAAACGGAATGACTTATATATATATATACCCTTCTTATGATGGTGATGGCTATAAAAACAAAATATTGTTTTTCGAAGATAATATGTACTCGTATACTCTACTTGCATTTGGCAACGGGGGGGTTAAACTTTATTTTTTGATGGTGACATTTTTGAATTTCAGGAATCTAAAAATTCTTTTAGTGAAAAACTACAATATAAAATTATATTAACGATTTTATGAGTAAGTTATAATTATAAAAATAAACATTTGATATTTAATAAAAAAAAATAGTAAACGAGTTGGCGAAATATTGGCTACATCGAAACTATGTATGTATGTATAGTATATACATATGTATTTCTCTATAATTTGCCCTTATTCAAGGCTTAAAACGAATTAAAGAAATGTCAAATATAGTAAGAAACTTTTGGAAACACATACTTACATATTAGGTACCTAGTCAAGTCATAAATAGTGCTACACAACTGAACACACTCATTACGAATACTGCATCCATTTCGTATTGACTGAGTTGACATTTATTTTTCATTACGACGTAATAAGTTTTTGATTTTAATCGTTTACAATCATGGAAAATTATCGAAAAACGTATTGCAACATGGAAAAAGACGACCGCGCGGAATCACTCGGAAGTTTTTGTATCGTGCTGTGAATTTGTTTGAAGATACTGGTGGAGTACGAGAAAATCAAAGATCCGACCGTCAACGCACTGTGAGAACTTCAAAAGCGATCAAAGCCGTGATGAGACGAATAGACCGAAAACAACTGCAAAAACGGAAAATCTTGTCGCGGGGAATGCAAATTTGGCAAAAATCCATGTCTCGCATAAGAAAACAACAGTGGCCCACTATCTTACGAATTATCGTTCATATTTTAGAAAAAAATCGACAATATGTAACAAAAAATCACTTAAATATATTAATTGTAAAATGCAACTGTGTGCTGCTTGAAGTTGACAGTAAAAAGGTAAACAAAACAAACAAAACTTGCTATACGGAGAGGTATAGCTTTAAGCTTATAATTATATATACATATCTCTCGTATGTGTATTTAAAAACTCTTTATTATTACTATTATGATTATTATTACTATTATTACTATAATATAATATAATATGTTATATATGTACATTAAAAAAAAATAAAATTTTGTATGCAATTTTGAAAATTTTTGAATTTAAAATTTTTTTTTTTAATTTTTGATAACCCATTGAATGCGCCTCTCAAATACCTTTCAGATGATACTAAATTTACGTATAGTTCCTTTGGAAGAAATGTGAAAAAAATAAAAAAACTTCTAAAAAGGACCTTTTTATTCTTTGATCCAGCTCACCAAATTGACCCCAGGTCAAAAAAATTGAGAAACATAGGCTTAAAATGAATCAAATTTTCATATTAGTCGGGAACATCCGCAACTTTATTTTGGGGCCACCCTAATGTACATATGTATGCATGTATATATGTATATTGGAGAGTTGCACCCACTGTTCCACAGTGGGGGATCTGAAAACAAGTGGAAATAAATCTGTAACTTCGAAACGAATAGCTTGATTTTAATAAAATTTAATTACGAAAACAATGTTTACACATTTTAAAGTAATTATTTCTACTTATTCATTTTATTTGGTTCATTTTATTACTTACGATACATGTAGGCTGTTTCTTTAACAATGCGATCCATTAAATAATAATGTTAATTATCACTACAATTATAAATACGCTAACATTTAAATTTACAATACATTACAGGTTTTTTGAGCATTTATCATAGATCCAGAGGGACATTTAAACACTTCTGTTGCACTTCCGCCTTGCGCTACCAACCATCCCAAACTGCAAAAAAAAGAACAATGAAAATATGTATGTATGTAATAGAGATGCGGAAAATTTGAGCGAAATCGCAAAACGTTTATAGTTGCACATTTTCTATGAAGTTTCAAATTATGGCATGTTTCTAGATAACAAGTGACTCAAATTTTTCGCTCAAATGAGTACAAAAATTTGTTTTGGGGTTTTCTAACACAAGTGTCAATTTATCTTGAGTGAAAACGTAAGACTATCTTTTTTTATGGTTTCTACATTGCAATTTCAATTGTCACTACTGTCAAAAACAGACAAGTAAAAAAAGTACTTGTGTGCATCAAAAACAGTATTTCTTTTATCAAAAAAGAAAATTTTATTTTTTTTTGCTACAAATATATATAAGAGTGCAATATTCGGCTGTGCCGAATCTTAAATACCCTCCACTTAAACGTAATAAGAAATGCAAAAACTACACTGGTTATAGGACTAGAATATCCTTATTCTGTGTTTTCTATTCAGTCTTAGTGCAAATTTAATTATTATTTTATATATTTTTTGAAAGACACCATTTTTATTTTGATTTAATTACAGAGTATAATTTTATATTTTTGGGACAAAACCGATCTACATAGAAAATTAAGACCTCTACACCAAACATTATTTAAAACATCAAATATACATATGTACATATGTCCGTATAAGATTTGTTCAGTAATATACATTTTTCTAC
This sequence comes from Bellardia bayeri, assembly GCA_950370525.1. Taxonomy (NCBI): domain Eukaryota; kingdom Metazoa; phylum Arthropoda; class Insecta; order Diptera; family Calliphoridae; genus Bellardia; species Bellardia bayeri. The sequence goes on from OX493264.1 coordinate 59,359,999, forward strand.
TACATTGAACAATTCCAAATACATATGTATGTACGAGTATGCATGCGTATTATACATACATACCCTGTCGGAATTTGAGTTAGTTTAAAGTTAACTCATGGTTAATCAGAAGTGTGTCAGAGGTGACTCAAAAGCTAACTCATAACATTGTTAATACTATTCAGTTTTTAAACGCAATGTCCTCAGTGCGAGTCAGTACTTACTCACTCGACATCAGTGCGATTTAACCATGAGTTAGTTCATTATTATTTGACTTGTGGTGTAACAAACATGAGTTCACTGTGAGTTAACTATGATCTGGATAACTTATGATTAGATTTATTAATTTAACTCATAACACTATGCGTTAATTATGAACTGGCTAGTTTATGATAGAAATAAATTTGACTTTTATTTGTTTAATTTTGTACTTTTATGTACAAATATTTATTTTTATTTAATTTTATAATGTTTTTTTGTTTATACTTTAATTTTTGAAATAACTTTATGTTAAAACACTAATTAATATTAAATGATAGCATTCTTTTTTTATTAAGACAAACTGCTTGAAAGTGTCGCTTTTTAATTAGTTTAAATGCGTTCCTAACGGCTTTTTCTGGGTTCTCTTCCCCAACACAATGAACTGCACCTAAAAAATACTTAGAAAGAAGTTTGTATGAGTTTACAATAATTTATGTTTTCAATATATGTATGTACATATGTATCATACGTACCCATTATCGCATCAAAAACTTTTTTGTATTCTTTTATTGAAAATTTTCCGTGAATCCCATTAACATTTGATGCTAGAATCAGATCTAATGAAAAAATTCCAGTTAAGGACTTGTCGACTTTTCCTCTTAAAAGAGATGCTATAAATTTAATCTAAAATGATATGTTTAGATATAAATAATCAAATTATTTGGCGTTTCAGGTTATGTACATACATATTTGAAAAAATACTTACATATTCGCTTTTTCTGCAGTTGGATTTTCCGTCAAATTTAATTTTTTCACGTACCTAGCTTTTTCCTTTTTTTATTAACCTTCTTAAGTTTGTTTTACTTTCACCTCTCATATTAGAAATCTTTTTAATTTTTTCTTAACTTGTATTATTTTATTTTTTACTTACGTTTTATTTTTATAGCCTACACCACCATAGTGGGGAAGGTATATTGGATTTGTGCTGATGTTTGTAACGCCCAGAAATATTGGTCCAACACCAACCTTAAAATATACCGATCGACTGAGAATCACTTTCTGAGTCGATTTAACGATGTCCGTTTGTCCGTCTGGCTGGCTGTTCATGTAAAGCTTGTGCGCAGAGTACAGGTCGCAATTTTGAAAATATTTCAATAAAATTTGGTACGTGATATTTTTTCGGTCCAAGGATGGATGGGATTGAAACTCGTGTAAATCGGTTCATTATTTCACCTGGCCCCATATAAATGTCCCCCCGAAATTGGGCTTTACTGATCATAAATGTTTGAATTGTGCAAGTATCCAAACAAATTTCAATACAAATAAGTGGTAAATAAAGCCAAATCATAATTACATTACTCGTAGATCCCATATAAGGTCCAAATCCGCAAATCACTGTAATGAGCATAACTCTCTCAAAAATATTGATATCCAAATAATATTGAACGAAAATATATTTCATATGTCTAAAAAAATACGGTAAAATTTTATTATGATCGGTCCATAATTAGTCAAAACTCCCATATACGACCCACTCCGTAATTCACTATTAAGCTCCATAAATAAGAGTATGTATTTATATCGAGATAAGGTTTAACACATATAATACTTATATTCATGACACTAAATTTTTAATGATCGGTCCACAATAGGTTATATCTCCCATATAACGTCAATTTCTGAAAAACTGTTTTATACATATGTATGTATACTGGGTGTAGGGTATTATATGGTCGGCTTGACCGACTATACTTTCTTACTTCTTTTATTTAGAAATATGTAGAAACAGACCAATTATACAGTATCCAGTAATGTGATTTGGTTGAAATTCATCTCAATAACGTTATTTACAGGAGTTGTTTGGTTGGTTGTTATATTCGGAAGTGGACTTAATTTGGGAGCTATTGTCAAATATGGACTGAAAGCTACAAAATTCAGTAGCCATATAACCGATGTTAGTATAATTTCTGGATTACAATATCTGAACTGTATAAAATGTTGATTCGATATCGATATTTATTAAACATTATTGAGGGTTAACTTGTATTTCGAAAGTGCGTGAAGCCGATCTTCTTAAATTTTCGGAAAACAAAAGTTTATACATATGAGTATATCCGACGTTGAATTTCAATATATTAATAGTACATTTAAGATACATGTTATTATTAACGTGAATTTCGGTAGTGCACCTTATATGGAGGAGATACTTAAATATGGACCAATATTTTCAAAATCCAGCAGTTTCATTTTATATAAAGGTAAATTACTTTTTCGGATGTGGTCCTTATATGGGAGTTATTACCAATTATGGATCGTCCATCATAAAGTTTATTACAACAATTTATTTACCTATAAGAATTATTTATGTCAAATTTTAATCTGATAACAATATTTATACCAGTTTTATACGTATTGAAGTGAATTATGGAAGTGGACTTTATATGGGGTGTACGGTCAAACATTTTGCGATTTCTTTTGACATGACAATTATTTTTGCTGAATTTTAAAATAATATTCTAATTTTATTATTAAGCCATCTTTCTGGAAGATATTTGTATGGGGGATATAAAAAATCATGGACCGATTCTTACTATTTTCCTCACACTTTCTTCCTTTATCATAGAAATATATTTAAAAAATTGCAAGAAAAATGTTTAAAAATATCAAAGTTTTATTTAGGTTGTCTCACATTTTGGGCCATAACTCTGGTTCTACTTTGCCGATTTTGCTGATTTTCACTACTAAACTGCTTATAAATATTTTTTTATAAACTCTGTTGATTTTGGTTGTGTATTTTGGACGTGAGAATGTTTTACACATACAGACAGAAGGACATAGCTTAATCGACTTAGAATTCCATAAGGATAAATAATATATGTGACCCGGCCTATGAAAAGGTGGCTTATGACTCAAAAAAGAAATTGCGAGACACAGCTGTTAAAGATAAACAATGCATTTCGTCAGATTATTAGTAGTTTTTCTTTTGCATTATGAACAGAAGAAAAGAACTTAATACTGCTAAATAAATATTTTTTGTGCAAAACAGCTTTAATCCTGTTTTTAAATTTTTCAATTCCATTTATTATCTTGATTCTGGATTTTCAATAAAATTCTATTTTTTTTTTCATTTGTGCTCTTCTTTCTCTAAATTTTTAGTACACTTCTAAGCAAGTTAGGACTTTATAGTTTTATTTATTTATTTATTTATTTATTTATTTATTTATTTAATCAATACAGTACAACAAGAACTAGTCTTATCTAATAGTACTGGGGAGATAGTGGCACAATATGATTTTTGTTGGTAAAAAAAAAAAATAAAATCAATTGATACTAATTTTAATGAATTAAATGTAACTCGGATAAAATTGGAAAAAAATTAAACGATATTTCAAAAATTACAAAATTATGATGCTTAAATTAAATAAGAAGAAAGCAAATAATATTACTAACATCAAATAAATATAAGTTAACACATTCAATATGTAAGAGTTATATATAATTAGTTTTTGTTACCCTAAACGATTAAATATTGCAATTTTGAAATGCTTTGCATTGCTAATAATTTGAATATTAGGGGGAAGTTGGCGCCAAAGATTTATAGCATTGAAGAAAAAATGTCTTTTCGATATATCTTTCGATATACGAAAGGTATTTACCCTCTTTCCACGGTCAGACCTTGAAAAGATTATTCTATTGTATAGGTATTCAGGCTGTTTAGTGTAAATTACTTTATGAAAAAATAATAATGTTCGAAGCTTTAATAGGCCATCAAATGGTATATTACATATTTGTCTAGAGTACTGTGAGATTCTGCTTCGTCTACTGCGGCCAAACACATATCTGGCAATATTATTGTACGTAACATTAAGCCTTTTCATACTTAAAGTATCACAGTTAGCGAAAAGTTCACAACCGTACAAGAGCGTAGGCAATAAATATGTTTTAGCAAGTAACATTCGAACATCAAAGGGTGTGTAATGTTGCGATATCCATAGGTTTCTCAACATCGCATATGTTTTACCACATATAGCATTTATGTGATTAGACCAGTCTAATTTCTTGTTAAATATTACTCCTAAATTTTTGGCAGTTTCGTCTATTGTGATTGTAGAGTCTCCGATCAGAATTGGTGGTAAAATAGTTTGCAATGATTCGGTTTTTCCAATTATCATGGCTTTTGACTTCTTGGCATTTATGGAGAGTCCATTGGCTGAAGCCCATTTTTTAACACTATCTAGGTCATTATTGATCCGACAAATGCAATTATTAATATCAGATGGTTCACAACTTATAAAAAGTTAGAATGATCAAGCAAAATTAATAATGATACCATACTGTTGTCTATGTTTGCTCTAAGCTCCTCTGAGACTTCGATTAAGGCAGTTGCATTGTGTTTGGGTCTAAAACCAGATTGCTTGTCGGTGAGCAAAGAATTTTCATGTAAAAATTGGCTCATTTGAGTATGGATTAAACGTTCAAAGGCTTTAGATAAAAAGGGTAATATAGCTATCGGTCGATATGTGTTATCAGCTTTTGGTATAGGAACAATCTTTGCGTGTTTCCACGCTGATGGAAAAGTAGATGTTGTAACAATATTGTTGAAAAAATGTGTTATATGTAAAAGAGTATAAGTAATTATTAACTTTACGAACTTCGGATGGATTCCATCGTATCCCACAGAATGGGATTTAATACTTAAAATAGAACCTAGAACGTCTTCTTGAGTGAAATGTGTGAAGTTAAAGCACAGTGTATTATTGGAATTATGATTACTGGCATCCATGGTATTAGTAAAATTATCATAAAAGTTAGGATCCACTTCTGGCATTGGAATATTGGTAAATTCATAATTCAGTTTGTTAATATCGATCGTATTACCATTTTTGGCATTACAATTAACAATTCCCATATTCCGAATTTCCCTCCATTTCTTCTTCGAGCAAATAGCCGATTCGAACTTTTCCTTATAAAATAATGACTTTGAATATCTAATTTTCGAGTTTACTTTTCTTCTAGCATCCTTAAAAGCATTATGGAGCTCAGTAGTTTTAAATCGCTTCCATCTCTCATAGGCTATGTTTCTTTCTGTGATCAATGTTTTAATCTCATTTGTAAACCATGGTTTACCATTACGCAATTTAATTGTTTTTATTGGAACGTATTTTTCGTATAAATAAATAATACTATTCTGCAAGAAAGTCAATTGCTCATCTACGGTTGGCATAAGGAAGATTTGGTTCCAAGAAATGGTCGACAATTCAGTTTCCAATGATTGAAAATCTATGTTCTTAAAGTTTCTAAACGTTATTTCCGGTGTCTGTTCTTGAGATTTAATGTTATAGTCATAAGACAAAAAAATCATGTCATGTTTTGAGAACATGGACGCTGATAGCTGATCAAAGAGCAACAGTTTTGAAGGGTTATTAATGAAATAAAGGTCGAGTAGAGTACTTGAAGTCCGTGTAAAGTGGGTTGCTAAAGAACTATTTACTAGCGTCAAGCCAATGGCATTCATATCCATCATCAAATTTCGGTCAGCTAATATGTTTTCGTTGAAATCTCCAGTAATAATTACGTCAGTATAACCAAGAGTAAGCGTTGTCAGCTTGCTCAGTAGTGGATTAAAATCGATATCTTTATTAGGTTTATAGATTGAACCAATTAAAAGATTCTGGTTATTGTTATTTAATATTTCAAGAAACAGATACTCGATTTTCTCATCTGAAAGAGATTTATATTTAAGTTTACAGTTAATTGATGATTTTGCATATATAGCTGCACCTCCTCCATTTGAGGACCTATCGGCTCGGAAAAGACGATAACCATTTAACCCATAAATTCTATCTTGGATTTCAGAATAAAACCAAGATTCTGAAATACACAGAATGTCAATACCAGATTCTTCAAAAATATATCGAAATTCATCCATTTTGTTGTTCAAGCTTTGAGCATTAATATGGCAAATATTGAGACCAGAAGTTCTTTTGGAAATAATTCTGGTCATAGTGTATAAATTTTCTTTGGAGCCACCTATCCTATCATCATATTGTAAAACCATTATAACAAACAGAGTTCCTACAAGCATTGCAAGCATTTATAACAGTATTGGTATTTTTAACAAGTATATATAAACTAAGAAAGATAAAATTACATATAAAAAGATTTATGAAATATTCAAGTATATTTGCTATATGACGTTTTTTTTCATTCACATAGTGTTGCTTGAACTGGTCGGACGTGTTATTTTTAGTGCGGCTGAATTTTCGTAATAGGTGAAAAAAAAAAATAAAAAAAAAAACTTGTAATAAGTGAAAAAAAAAAAAAAATATATATATATATATAAAAAAAGATATCGTAATAGGTGGAAAAATAGTGGTTTTTCGGTAATTTAAAAATCGCAAAACAACTGCATGAGTGTCCCGCTCAGATGTAATTCTGAGAAAGAGCTAAGCTACAGTAGAAAAAACTTATGGATCTCTGAGGAAGAATCCTTAAGAAAATCCGTGGAGTCTCTTCTCACTACAAAAGCCGAAATACGGCGCCGTTCCTGTTCGCCCAATATAGTTATCTCATCCGATGAGAAATCATCATCTTCATCAAATAGTGCAGTCAAACCCAAAAAACAAGTAGGTATGGATAAGTACATCACCGTTCTCAAGCGACAGAGGAGCCCGACATCTGCTCAAATGTCTTCCAATTCCAATAAAGTTCCTAAGACCGTCAGCAGTGATAAGCCAAATGATCAAAACAGATTTGCTCTACTTCAGACGGATGACCCAGAAATACCGAAAAAGACGTTTAAGCCCCCACCAATTTACCTGAGAGAGCCCACTTCCAATAAACTGGTACAAGGAATTGTTGCTGTAATAGGTGAGAACATGTTTAGCGTAACCTCAATTAAACATGGAAAAATCAGCGAGACAAAGATCCAAGTGAATAGGGAAGATGATTTTCGAAAATTGTCCAACCAGTTGGAGAGGGAGACCAGGGATTTCTATACCTATCAGCTCAAAAGCGCAAAAGGACTCCAAGTCGTTCTAAAGGGTATAGACCCATGTGTTGATCCTGCGGAGATAAAGAACGGATTAATGGACAAAGGGTTCAAAATCAAGAGCGTAGTGAATATTAGAAACCGTGAAAAGATTCCTCAGCCCATGTTCAGGGTAGAATTGGAACCTGGAGATGTTGCCTTAAAGAAAAACGAGTCCCATCCAATTTACAATCTTATTTATCTTCTGCATCGTAGAATTACCGTGGAGGAACCGCATAAGCGTGTTGGACCCGTCCAGTGTCTTAATTGTCAAGAATTTGGTCACACCAAAGCGTATTGTAAATTGCCGTCTGTTTGTGTTGCATGTGGGGAACTACATGCAACTGCTCAATGTAATAAGTCCAAAACGGACTTAAAAATAAAAAAATGCAGTAACTGTGGAGGAAATCATACCGCTAATTATAGAGGTTGTCCAGTTTATACTTATTTGAAGGGCATAAGGACCAATAAGTCGCCAGTATTACCTGACCATCCTCAACAACCTAATTTCACGTCGAGTAAGAATTTTCCTCAAATTGTACGACCAACTACTCACGTAAACGCTCCTAATTCTAGACAAGTTTCTTACGCAAACGTGGTCAAATCTAATATGCCAGGTCTGGAGCAGGAACCTATATCGCAATATTCTGAGCCACATATCAACAATCTAGAGACAACTTTGCAGACACTTGTCCAAACTATGAACACTTTTACGACCACCATGACATCCATGATGCAGGAAATGCTGAAAATGCAATCCACTATCTTGCAAGCCATTTTAAAGAAATGATTTATTTAAAAATTTGTTTTTGGAACGCGAACGGCCTCCGCCAACATAAAAACGAACTGGAATACTTCCTGATGGATAAGCAGATTGATGTTATGATGATTGCTGAAACTCACTTGACGTCGACAGGGTACTTCAAAATTAATGGCTACGTGTTGTACGATACTAAAGATCCCCGCGGAAGAGCTTGTGGAGGTTCGGCAATTCTTATAAAGAACAGAATAAAACATTATCTAATGAATAACATAAGTGAGGATTACCTCCAAGCAACAAACATTTGCATTGAATTCTGTCAATACAAATTTGTTTTATCATCGATTTATTCTCCGCCTCGATTCTCAATAAAAGAACACCAATACCATAACTTCTTTAATTCCCTTGGAGCTAGATTTTTAGTTGCTGGCGACTTTAACGCCAAACACACATTTTGGGGTTCACGTCTGGTAACCCCAAAGGGTCGCGTACTCTTCAACACCATTGCTCAAATGGGCTTAGATGTACTCTCAAGCGGACATCCCACCTACTGGCCGACGGACCGACGGAAGATTCCCGATGTTATTGACTTTGGAGTAGTGAAAAATATCCCTGTAGAATGGATGCAAGTGGATCCTTCATTAGACTTGTCCTCAGATCACTCTCCTACTATCATTTCAATGCATTTCCCTCAAGTGTGTGGCTCTCCATTTAGAAACATGACTAAGACCCGAGTAAGCTGGATAAAATACAAAAAGTATTTAAGTTCTCATTGCACGGAAAATATTGTGTTGAGAACTACCGACGATATCGATGAGTCGATTGGCAACTTTACCGAGGACCTTCGACGAGCTGTGCATCACGCTTCCACTTATCACGTTGAATGTAGAAATAGGACAAACAGAACTTATTTATCTGAACTCGAACATCTCCTATCAGAAAAAAGAAGAATGAGAAGAGAGTGGCAACTTCACAGGTCTCCTGAACTGAAAGCTAGGCTACGGGTATGCAGAGATATACTAAGACATTTCTTAGAAACCCAAAGAACGGCTTCACTTACATCCTACTTGGAGGGTCTTGATAGTACCCCACAATCTGACTACTCGTTATGGAGGGCGGCAAGAGGTTTAAAAAGACCAGTGAGAGGAAAACCTCCTTTGCGAAATCCGACTGGTGACTGGGCTAGAAATGATTCCGAGAAAGGGACATTATTCGTTAACCATTTAAGAAATGTGTTTACTAAAAACAGCTCAAATAACGTATCTGATTTGCCACCACTCGTTATTAGACCTCCTGTACCTCTAAGACTAAACTTTGGTGATGTCCAAAGCGCTATTGGTACTCTGAACCTTAGAAAGGCTCCAGGTATGGATAAAATCAGCAATAAAATGCTTGTGGAGTTACCTCGTGTAGCTAGAAGAATTATCCTCTTTATCTTCAACGCTATTTTACGCCTAGAATACTATCCTGCAGATTGGAAGGTGTCTATGATCACTATGATTCCTAAGTCAGGGAAGGATCACACCAAAGTAGAGTCATATAGGCCAATTAGCCTATTGCCGACAATTTCTAAACTGTTCGAAAAATTGTTAATGACTAAGTTGATTCCAATTCTGAACGACACTGAATGCATTCCTAATCATCAATTCGGCTTCAGAGCTAAACACAGCACCATCGAACAAACACACAGATTGGTAAATGTGATAAGAGGGTCGTTTGAAGACAAAAAATACTGCTCCGCCCTTTTCATTGATGTGTCCCAAGCGTTCGACAAAGTTTGGCATGACGGTTTAATGCACAAAATAAAATTAACTCTGCCTGCTAACACCCATAAACTTATGGAAAGCTATTTATACGGTCGCAAATTTAAAATCAAAGAAGGCAATTTTTTAAGCCCCGCTCAGCCAATTGAAACAGGTGTGCCACAGGGTAGCATACTGGGTCCTACTTTATATTTGATTTATGCCTCCGACATGCCGTCAGACCTCAAAATCCACACGTCAACTTTCGCAGACGATACAGCCTTTATCAGCGTTCACAAGGACCACCAAGTAGCATCACAGAATTTGCAGAATTATGTTTATAAACTAGAGAATTGGCTAGAGCTTTGGAAAATCAGGGTTAATGAACAGAAATGTATTCATATCACTTTCACATTGCGAAAAGAAACTTGCTCGTTCATCAAAATAAATAATCAAATTATTCCTCAACATAATGAAGTCAAATACCTCGGCATTCACCTCGACCGCCGTTTAACTTGGAAGTCTCATATTGAAGCGAAACTTACACAGATGAGATTAAAAGTAGTGCAACTTAATTGGCTAATTGGCAGAAATTCTTCACTAAAGTTGGACTGCAAACTATTGTTGTACAATGCAATTCTAAAGCCAATCTGGTGCTATGGAATTCAATTATGGGGTACTGCCTCAGCATCAAACATTGAAAAAATTCAAAGGGGTCAAAATAAAATTCTACGTATAATTACTGCAGCTCCATGGTATGTTAAAAATTCTCGAATTCACAAAGATCTATGCGTGCCATCAGTAAAAGTTGAATTTACAAAACACGCGTCAAAGTATGTCAGCAAACTTGAACACCACCCAAACCCACTTGCACGAGACATCCTTAACTTTAGTGGCCATAATCGGTTGAGAAGGAGGGATACCCTTGCTTAAACTCAAGCGCAAAATAGATGACTGGATCAGTTGATGTGAAATTTTTTTAGTATCATAAAATTTTTGTCTAGCACTGGCTGGGCTTATTATTTTCTTTTTAGTATTAAGATTTGAATACTTATTGTCATTTCATTATATGAAGATTCAATAAATAAATAAAGGCTATAAAAAAAAAAAAAAAAAAAAAAAAAAAAAATATGACGTTTTAAATTATGGCACGAGATTTGCAATATAGTATAATGGGAAATTGAATTTTAAAAAGTTTTTTGGAAAAATAGAAAAATACAATACAGCAATAATTAAAAAGGTTATAAACTTTCATGAAATGTATTATCCTGGGTACCATATCTGCTTCCACTATCAGAGCGTTGAATAGGAAATAACTCTTTTCTGTCGTATGTATACTAGGCCTCGGTTTGTAAAAGCAGCTGATATTAAACCATCTTTTTTTAATCGATGGGCTTGCAGGAATATATGGTGGTTATCGGGTGTAAGATTTTCGTTCACGAAAAAAGGGGACGAGCTATTAAAACCAATTAGATTTAAACGTAATAAATCTTTACGATGTTTAATAAAACTAGTTATTGACTTCAAAACAAAGTTTCTTTCATACGGACATTGAAATTTGACAATAATCGCAGCATCTGTGAGTTTTATATTGTTATTTCTTTTATTTGTGCGGTTTCTATTATTTATTTTAACACGAAAAATGTTTTTTATATTTGGAGGGGAAATTTTTACGGTTTCACATATTTTAAGATATAAATTATGAAGGTTTTCATTTGGTTGAGTAGGCACATTTGTTATTCTTATATCATGTGCTACTATTGAGTTTTCATGTTTTCTAGCACAATTTTTTAAATAAATGATTTCATTCTTTAAATTCTCTGATTCACGTGAAAGAACGTTTTAAAACCTATCGAAATCAAAAAAAGTGGAATTTTTTTTTTTTTTGAGTCATAAGCCACCTTTTCATAGGCCGAGTCACATACATATATACTTTGTAGTGTCTTAGATGAATAATTTTCAGTGTTACAAACTTTTATATACCCTCATTCACCTCATGGTGATGGAGGGTATAAAAATTTACCAATTTTTTATAATATTAAATTACAACTATCAAAATATTTGAAGAAAATAATATATAACCAGAGTTAAATATTTAATAAAACATTTTTTCCAACTGACTGTTGACTATGGCATAAACATGTATGTATGTACTAAAGAGCTGCACAAAATGTATTGAAAGTTCTGTATTTTAAAGCACTTGGAAGGCTTGAAAGTAGCCGTGTATTTCAGTGTAAACATTATCAACAAAACAAGCAGAACAACACATGAGTCTCACTGAAACAAAACAAGCACAATTCGAAAAGATTCTCTCTATAGTTTTGTTAGTGCTTGTATGTTCAAAAGAAGTAGAACATTAAAACAAAAACATACAATGAAATAAAAAAACGGTAAATTACACCGAAAGCATCGAGTACACTAGAACAAACACAAAAAGCGGAAAAATGTAAACAGGAGTGTATATTAAATAATATCATTTATTTTTATTTGTTTTGTGTTGTTTTATTTGTTTTTCCAAATGTGACTTAAAAAAAATTTATTTTTGCATACATACATTCATGCATACATTTTTTACGTTCATTAAAAATGCAAAAGTTTCTTTGCAAGTTTGTCTACGAGTTATTCAAACATGTTTTGAATGTGCCAAAATAGTTTTGATGTTCTACTTCAGCCTTGTTCTATTGTTCTGTTGTACTTGTGTTCTCTTCTTCAATGTTTTGAGCGTGAAACAAAAGAAATATTTTCGGAAGTATGTGTTTTGCAATGAGCAAGTAATACATACACACTAATTGGAATTTCATGAAATGCTTGTAAGACTCTTTTGTTGTGCTTGTGCAGCTCTTTAGTATGTATCACTTCTGTATTTATATGCAGAAATAACGGGTGGTTAAATTTCAAGGGCCGATGTTGATTTTGAATAAAACACAAACTATTTAGGAAATTGTTGTAATTTTATCTTATTATGATATATTGGTATTACTCAATTATGTATGGAATAAAATATCGGCCAAATGGGCGCCGCGACCACGGCGGCACACCTCCATCCGATGGTCCAAATTTTCGATGACCCTGAGGCATAATGGAGGTTCTATGCCGTTAATGTGCCGAATTATCTCATCCTTTAGCTCTTGAATTGTTGCTGGCTTCTTTCAAATAACCCCAAAGAAAAAAGTCCAACGGTGTCAAATCAAATGATCTTGGCGGCCAATTGACATCGCCATTACGTGAGATAACGCGGCCATTGAATTTGTTGCGTAAAAGAGCCATTGTTTCGTTAGCTGTGTGGCAAGTGGCACCGTCCTGCTGAAACCACATATCGTCCACATCCATATCTTCCAATTCGGGCCATAAAAAGTTCGTTATCATCTCACGATAGCGAACACCATTCACAGTAACTGCCTGACCGGCCTCATTTTGGAAAAAATACGGCCCGATGATGTCGCCAGCCCATAAACCGCACCAAACAGTCACTCTTTGTGGGTGCATTGGTTTTTCGACAATCACTCTTGGATTCTCATTCGCCCAAATGCGGCAATTCTGTTTATTGACGAATCCACTGAGGTGCAAATGTGCCTCATCACTGAAGATGATTTTCTTCGAAAATTGATCATCCACTGTTGCCATTTCTTGCCACCATTCTGCCCATTCACGACGTTTGGAATGGTCAAGAGGCTTTAGTTCTTGAGCCAATTGCACCTTGTAAGCGTGTAAATGCAAGTCTTTATGCATAATGTTCATCAACGACGAGCGTCAGAGGTGCAATTGTTGGGCACGACGACGAGTTGAGGTGGACGGCTCTTCAGCCACACTATCGCGAACAGCAGCAATATTTTCTGCAGTACGAGCTGTACGAGCATGCACTGGTGTTCTCACAACTTCTACAGACCCGGTTTGCTCGAATTTTTCCACGATTTTTGCGATTGTACGCACATTTGGACGATCAAATTGACCAAAAAAAGTGCACGATATGCATTTTGATTTGAACGCCCATTTTCATAATAAGTCTGGATAACTTTAACACGTTGTTGGATTGTGTATCTCTCCATGGTTCAAATTGAGTAAGTCTGAAATAGAGAAATGTCAAATAAAATTCAGAAAAAAGCTTGGCGTTTAGGTGTGGTTCACATTCAACATCGGCCCTTACAATTTAACCACCTTTTACTAAAATACTTTTAACTAACCAAATATATGCCCAAGCTTCATGGTAGAAATATTTCTTGCAGTTATTCTAAAAATATTTTTCCATACAAAATATTTTCAGCAGCAACCAAAACACAAAATAAAAATTTTTCATTTGCAATATAGCCCTGCAAACATTTTTGAGATTTTCTGGGGATGTTTTTTTGGCGATGATTACGCGATTTTTTTTCTAAAAACACTTTATGCTGACAACAATTTTGATGACTTTTACAATGTGAATCGCGCGCCATCGCCTACGCCTTATACCTAAGCGATGAATACGCGAGCGCACACAAGTAACGGGAAATATCCCCACAGCAATCAAAATATTTTTGTATTCTTTATCGTTTAGAGATGAGTCATCAATGTTTTCTCGGTGCATTTTTTTCTTGTTGTTTTGTTCAGGTAACGGTAAAATAAATATTTGGTTTCAAGAACAATTAGCAAAATTGTTAATTTTAGTCTTAAGATTGAATCCAAAAGAAGAAGTAGCTACTCCAAAGAGCAGCTACTAAAAATAAAATAATAAAAATTATAATTCACGGGATTCGCCTATTGATTGCCCGCGAATCGCCGCACACTGTGGTAAATCACAAATCTAGCTGGACAAAATAAAAAGTCTGGCAACATTCCTTCTGATCGTTTAATGAGCTTGTCAATACAATAGGTAACTGTAATTCATGTTTTGTTTTTTTTTTAGCTCTGATTAGACAAACTAAACTTTAAAGTCAGTTGTTGTCAACACGTGCATTCAGATTTCAAAGAGAATCGTATTTTTTGTGTGACTTTGGTTTGTGATTGAAAAGGATACGATATTTCAAGGAAATATATTATAATTTTCATTTAATTATTTCCATTGTAAGTATTAAAAAAATTTTTTTTTGTGAGAAGTTCTGAAAGTAAAAAAAATAAAATATTTCTTTTTTTCCAAGTAGAGTTAAAGCTGTTTATTACGCATAGTTCCGGTGTAAAACTATATTTGGGTTAATCTTTCAAGTGTTCACTTTAAAGTAAATCAAAAACCCATTCCGATTTTTTGCAACCGTCATACATTTTTTTCACTTTTCCAGTATACCTCCACTCTTTCGCAAAAGGAAAATTTTTGAAGAATGGATAAAAACTCCCAAAATACAGCGCAAAGATGCCATATTGACATTAATAATGGATAGATATGGACTTTAAGATATACCAGTAGAAGTGAAAACAAATCTTAAGGCAAATATAAATATTATTTGTTTTAAGCTAGGCGAAAAGTGGAAGATATCATGGCCGTTTTTTTTAAATCAAATTCAGTTTGGCTTGATGAACCCTATGTATTGCCTGAAAGTGTACAACCGAAAAGATGTGAAAAAGCTGGAAGAAAACCGAAAAACTTTGATGACTGCAGTGAAAAATCGAAAAAAAGAAAGATACAGAGTCTTTTAGATTCAACTGACCATCGAGAAATTATTAAAGCTAGTGAGATAGTGTTTCGCAAAATGGGAAAGCGAGATTCAGCCACACTTGTGAAAGAGCTGTCGGCAGCTTCATGCAGTAAAGGCACGGAAGTGAAAAAAATTTGTAAGAGATTTAGCTCTGAGCCTGTGCCTTTAGTGAGCCTTTCTCCCGATGAAGCCTTATCTATAATGGTTGATTCTAATTTGTCGAAACATCAACACGATGTTATTCGGCTAAAACTCAACGCAATATGCAAAAATCTTTTACCCTGCTACACTAATGTTCAAGAAGCTAAGAAAAAATGTTATCCAGCTGAAAGAGAAATCACTGAGATGCATGCAAAGAGTTCACTCCAGTCATTAGTGAATCATACTATTGAAAGGCTTTGTTTGACTCAAAAAAAAAGTTTTACTCGGTATTGATGAAATGAAAACTGATGAAAATCGTCTTAATATTTTGATAAAATGGGGATGCGATGGCGCTCAGCAAAATCAGTATAAACAGAAGTTTTCTTCGGAGGAGGGCCATACAGATGAAAGTTTATTTAGTATTTCAATGATTCCTATTCAAATGAATTTTAGTTCTACACAAAGAAAAATTATTGTATGGCAAAATCCTGCTCCTTCATCTACAAGATACTGCCGTCCAATCAAGTTTGTTTTTGCCAAAGAGTCCACTGAGTTAATTTCTCAAGAAGTTAATTTAGTACAGCAAGAAATTACATATTTGTCTCCAACTCTTATCAGAAATGGCGAACAAAGTTTTCTTGTTGAGTCCACATTTATGCTTACTACGGTAAAATTTGTACTGCACTATCATCTTTAACTTCTTCTTCTCTAACGTGTTTCATATGTGGAGCGAAACCGAGTGAACTAAATAAACCTTCTGTAATTTTAAACAAAATTGTCGATGAGCGATCTTTAACCTTTGGAATGTCTCCGCTACATTCATGGATCCGTTTTATGGAGTGTATTACACATAGCATATTTGCTTCCTATAATGACCTGCTAAGCTCGAGGGCCGGAAAATAAAGCAAAAGTGGTTGAAGTTAAAAAAAAATATTCAACAGAGATTACGAAATGAGATGGGGTTGCTTGTAGACATGCCAACACAACACGGAGGTAATACGAATGACGGTAATACTGCTAGACGGTTCTTGAGAGCAGCAGAAAAGAGTGCATAAATCACTGGTACAGTAGACGCTCAGAAATTAGAACTCTCAGTAATTAGAATTTCCAGAAATTAGAATCAGTCATTTCATTGCATTAAGCGCTCTAAAATTAGAACTAAAAATTCTAATTTCCGAGCGTTTTTTTCTTTTTCGTTGTAAACACTAAAATGTTGGCAGTTTAGTTAACCCAAATAGAAAACAAAAAGGGGAATCCCATTTAAGTAAATGTTTTACAAATCTTTTTGATGTTTTTTGTGTTAATTGTTAACTTTAGATGAACTGAATTGTTATTTTTTGTTATGTTTCGTTATGTTTTTCATAGTTTTTATGTTAAATAAACTAAAATGAAAACAAAGACTTAGTTTTTTGTATAGCTTTATTGTAAAATTTACCTAAATTTTAGTATAAAACCCCGTCCAGAAATTAGAATAATTCGAAAATTCGAATCTCCCTAAAAACAAAGTGGTTCTAATTTCCGAGCGTCTACTGTATCAATAAAGAATTAATTGAACGGCTTCATATTATTATGGAAACTTTAGGAAGTGGTTACCCTATTGATGAAGATCCTTTTGAAAGTTTTATTGTTGTCACACGAAATTTATACTTAAACGAATACCCATGGTACATTATGAAAGTTAGCGTCTATAAAATCCTTTTTCATGGAAGAGACCTAATAAGGTCTTGCATTCTTCCTACAGGACAGCTGTCAAAAGAAGCTCAAGAAGCAAGAAATAAGGACACGAGGAAATTTAGACAGTTGTTTACGAGAAAAAACATCGAGAATAGACACAAATACAGATCTTTTCAATCGTCTCTTAATTTCTTCAGATCCATTTATCGCAAGTTTGCGTCACACTCCTTTTCGAGTTCGAGGTTCGATAACAAAAGAAGTTCTTTCATTATTATCTGTTGATGCTTTTGAGGAGGAAGAATTATAACGATAAATATGAAAGTTAATAAATTAAAATCTCTATGTGTATTTATGTGTTATTATCTGTATTATTAATTTTTTTTCTTGGCAGTGATTTTGTTCAAAAAAATCTTCTTTAAAAAAAAAAATTGATTTTTAATAATCATTTATATATTTAAACTCATTTTTTTATAACTCATAAGTGAGAAGTGAGCCCAACGCGATTTATTAATTTTGTCCAGCTAAATTTGTGATCTACCACACTGTGCGCCGTTGAGTTGTGTATAGTCGCAGCGATTGATCGCGTGCGATCATTAAACTATGGTCAGGCGCTTCGCCAAAACGATCGCCTGTATGACTATCGCGAATGTTGATTCGAAAGCGATTTGCGAATCGCGACAGGCACACAGGCGATCGTTTTTGGCGAATCGCCTCTGGAAACTGGAGAAAAATTTTGGAAGCACATCGATGACAATAAATATCCTAAACTTAAAAATGAAATGTACAAACTATACTCCATGTTTGACACCACATACACTGTCTCAAACAATTGTCCGTACCCCATACAACTGAAAATATATTCGATTATAATTCGAAAACATATTACCCGATTCGAGTGAAGTAATTTTTTTTTAAAAGTCCAACAAGTTGTTATAAAAATTGCCAATAATAGTAAAATAAAAAAAAGATTCACTTTTGTTTTTAACAAAAAACTTAAAAATAGTTCAAAATATTAATTAAAAAAATTGTCCGTACCCTATAAAAAAATTTACATATGTATTTATAAAATGTATATTATGATGATGTATGATGTCCTTAATATTTAGTGTGGTATCCTTTAGCAGCGATTACGTCTCTTAAGCGATTTTTCATCGATAAAGCCAGTTTTTCTGTGGTTTCTGCACCAATATTCCGCCATTCTTGAACGATGACATCTTTCAGCATTTGCTTATTAGTTATTTTATGCTGGCGAATTTTTTTTTCTAAAATACCCCATAGATGCTCTATGGGATTTAAATCTGGGCTCTGGGGAGGATGAGGCACCACTTCCTTAACGTTGTAGAGCAGCCATTCTCGCACAACCATGGAGGTGTGCTTTGGATCGTTATCGTGCAAGAAACGATAATCGTCTTGTATTCCCAAATTAGAGGCGCTAGCTTTTAAATTTTCTTTTAAAATATTCAAATAACTAAATGTGTCCATTGTGGTTTCCACAAACACGAGACTTCCCACACCTCCAGCTGCCATTGCACCCCACACCATCACCGAGCCACCACCGTGTTTGACTGTTGCTTTTAGATGCGTTAACTGCTTAGTTTTTCAATAAATTTTAATATTAATAATTAACAACGAAAGAAAATATATACAAATAATATTAAATAATAAAATAATATATGTATGTACATAAACATAATGTATAATTAAATATTTTTTAACTTACAATGCGATGACAAATCAAGCAATGTACATCGCCATCCATGTTTTCTATAAAACAAATAATTTTCCCATTCTTCATTAAACATTTTGCTTTGAGTGTACTCAAAAAAATGTGCAGCGAGATCAGAGAGCGAAACAGGTTATAGCATGGTGAAATTAATTTACAAGGTGACATGGCGAAATTGAAAATGTCAAAAACTTGTTTACAAATAGTCAAAGTTTATATAAAAACGTTACCAAATTATTTTGTTTTTGAAAAATTGAGTTTTTGTCGCCGTTTTATCTGCGTAAAATAGTTTAAAAGTGTTAAAGAACTATTTTATATTAAATAGTGTGTTTGTTTTTTAAGTTTTCTGTTTTTATCCATGTTTGTATGTTTGTTTTCTTTATTTTAAAGCAGATGCCTGTTGTTCTTGTCTTGTTGCACGAATGGTAAAATAAAGATTACGCCAACGCGCGTAAAATTTTAAAATGTTCTGCGCATTTTGGAACTGTGACATCACACGTTCTGTGTTTCTATTAGCAAATTTTTTCTCACTTGTTTTTTTACTGTTTGCTCACTGCACACTTCTGCCCTTATTCATAAAACTTACAACAGGTTTATAAGAGGTTTATGAAGCAAATTTTGTATGGAAATTTGTTTTATATACCTTTTGTAAGTTTTTATGAATAAGGGGGTTCATGTTTATATTTTTTGTTGTTTTTTTTTGTTTGTTTTTCTTTTTTAAACAATCTCTCAGAGAGATTTCAATTACAAGGTTGCCAACTATCACATAAAACATACATTTTTCGCAAGAAATTTTAATTCTATCACATGAAACATTCTTGGTAACCCTTAGAATGGAACTTCTACGTCACATAACGGGAAATCATGCGCATGGCGTAATCTTTATTGTATCATTCTTGCCTTGTTGTAATTGTTGTAGCAATGCTGTCACCTTGTAAATTATGTTCACCATGAGTTATAGTATACACGTGTCACCGTCGCGCACACAGAATTGTGTTGTTATACCAGCAGCGTTGCCATTTGTCAAGTTTTTCCTTTTTTTGCAAGTTTTTTAAGATCCAAAAAAGTTTTCAAGTTTTATTCTAAAAAAAAAGTTTTTTGAAAATTTATAATTTATGATATATTTATTTAGTTAGGCATGAGTTTATTAAATTTAATTTTCATTAAATTAACTGAAGGTAGGAATTGTTTTACAACATGAAATTTTATTAAAATTTTTATTGATAATTTTCTTGGCTGAGCTGGGGATCGAACCTGGGTTGAATTTACATGTTTCGAGAATCACCACATTCTCTCATCAGAATTCTTTGCGTTTTAACCTCTGCACCACTGCGGTGCCTGCTAGCCAACAGTCAGACATCAATCATTAACCAGTGGTACTTGTGGTTCGAAATTTGCTGTACATAATTATCATTTTTTTTTTTTCAATTTATATACATGTTGTCTCCTTTTTCTTCAGTTCGTATACTTTCGCAGTGGTGCAGAGGTTAGAACGCAAAGAATTCTGATGAGAGAATGTGGTGGTACAGCTAAATTCAACCCAGGTTCGATCCCCAGCTCAGCCAAGAAAATTATCAATAAAAATTTTAATAAAATTTAATGAACTCATGCCTAACTAAATAAATATATCAAAAATTAACAGTTCAACTATAACAATTACCCTCAATTTATAATTTATTTATAAGTTTAATTTAGTTTATAAAACAAATTGTTTTCACCTTTAACAAAACAATGTTATTGTACTATGCTGCACTGCGTTAGCAATTTAACGACATTATACCTTTTTAATTGATTTTTACTGCAACAATGTTTAATTAAGTATTACTCCGTCTTAAATACAATAATGGCCAGTTTTTAACTTCATATTTAAATACGAAATTAGTTAATTTTTCCTGAGACTTAATATGGTGTTCACACATGCATTTTTAATTGACGTTTTTTAATTAACGCCTAATATGGTGTTCACACATGCATTTTTAATTGACATTTTGTAATTAACGCCTAATTGAATTCAATTATCCATACAAAATTTAAATTAAGATAATTGCTTCATTAAGAGTTGATTGTTCTAATAATTGTTAAAATTTAAAATACAACCCTGTGACTAGTAATAACTAAAATGACTGTTGTTTCGCTTTTAAATTAATAAAGAATATTTTTAGGCTGAAAATTATAATATTAGAACCAAATACAGTGCACTTGGGAAAACGTCAACTAATTAAAACCGCGGGTGTTGACGTTTAACAAATTGTTGACGGTTAAAAAAAATCTGTTATTTTTTTCTGCTGTTTTTTTTCCAACACTTGGAAGAGCGACTTCTCTCTATTTATTTCATAAAATTTTAGAGTATGTTATGTAAAAAAAAGTATTGAGGTTTTGGAATGTTGACGTAAACGAGCGTTGACGTTTACCCGAGTGCACTGTAAATGTATTCTGTTTTGTCAGCTGCTGTCAAACGCTAATTAAATTAGCAATATTGAGCATATGTGAACACGTTTTTAATTAACCAATAATTGACTCAATTAAAAATGCATATATATATATATAATATAAAGGTGACTGCAAAGCAAAAGTTTGCTTTTGACAAACGCCAAACTTATAAAACTGGAGGTGGTCCTCCGCAGAAAACAGCAACTACAAAAACTGATGAGACCATCTTGGAAATATGTCAGGAGACACAAATTTTAGGGAGGCCTTCAGTATATGACTGCGACAAAGACGAATATGGTAAGTGTTTTTACTTTTTAATGAATTCATGTTTCAATAAAATAATTTATGTACACTGTTTCAGAATATATAGAACGATGGCATCGTTCCCTAAAAGCTTCCCTAATGTGTCATAATAACAAAAATTGGCTAGAAGTACTTCCTACTGTACTTATTGATCTTCGTTCAAGTATTAGAGAAGATATAAATGCAACACCAGCAGAACATGTATATGGTAAAAATATTCGTCTACCATGCGACCTACTTCAAAATTCTACAGAATTTTCACCAAATAGTGATTTTGTTCAAAATCTTAAAATTCAAATGAACATGCTTAAACCAGTGGATGTAAAGCATAAATCTAATAATCAGTATTTATTCACAAGAATTTAGAAAGTTGTGCTTTCGTTTTTGTTCGTAACGATGCTGTAAAGAAACCTCTTCAACAGCCTTATGATGGTCCTTATCGAGTTTTAAAGGCGGACAAATTTTTTACCTTAGACATAAATGGATGCAGTAAAGTCATATCCATAAATCGATTAAAACCAGCATTTATGTTTAATTCTGAAATAATCGAAGAGCCAAAGTCTGTTACCATTCAACTAAGACGAACACAAACTTCCAATATGAATCCAACAAGGCCGATTACAAATAAGTCAAGAATTCCAAAAAGAGTCAAATTTTCGAGATTTAAATAACAAACTCTCTGGTGGGGAAGTATATGTAGCAATTATTACTCTACCATAAAATACCTGTTTTAAAAAATAAAATATAAAAATAGTTTCTTTGAACTTTTTGTAAAAAATATAAAGAAAATAAAAAATATTTTTTAGTCTTGAAAAAATATTTCAAAGAAAAAACATTGTTTTAAAACTTTGTTGTTTCGGAATGTGTGCGGAAATTTACTATTAAATTATCGCTCCACATTTAGTTTTTCCTCTGCACCAACTCGGTCAGTCCTTTTGCATTCTAATATGCTGCTGTGTTTTTTACTATTTCCAGCAAATACCTTTTTTTAAGTAAAACAAAATTGTTTGTATTTTTTAAATGTGTTATTCTTTTTATTGTTTTTGTTAATTTATTATAAGTGAATTGTTATTTATTTTATATTTTTGTTTGTTTTTTTCTTAAGTTTAGATTAAATTTATAAAATAATTATTTATTAGAATTTGTAGGGAAAATATAATTTGGCACACTATTCACGAAATCTACAGCCGATTGTAATTTATCTGGTAGAAGTAAAAGTTCAGTCTCCTTGTTCAAGCAACATATATTGTGTAGAACAGCAGTTGCTACAATAACACCTTGTACTTTCTGCATATTTAAGCGAATGCCCAACGACAAAATAGGAAATCTCCTTTTCCACACACCATAACTTCTTTCAACACAGTTACGTGTACGTATTTGTTACTCATTGTAGAGATTTTCTTCGGTATTTTTAACATCTAATAAGGGTGTTGCTATAAATTTTTTATTTGGATACCCACTATCAGCTACAATAAGGCTTTCTCCAAACTCATTGTCGCAGAACCGCGAATAAATTTTGGAGTTTACCAAAATATTGGAGTCATGTGCAGATCCAGGCCATCTAGCAACTATGTCTAGAATTTTTAATTGTGCATCAGACATAGTTTGCACGTTAACAAAATTAGTTTTTTACATTTTGAGGAAGCTTTGGTTAAATTTGTGTAAACTTACCTGGAGATATTATTCTCACATGAGTGCAATAAAGTGCCGCAACAACATGAGGAAATTTTGCGATATCGTTAAACTCTTCTTTGTTTTTTGAAAGTGCCTCCTCTGTTTTCGGAAATACGATGAAATTACTTCTAAGTAAAGCTATATAATGCGTTACTTTAGCTACAACATTAGAAACTGTTGTTGCTTAGACACCGTATATATCCCAATTGTTCTTAACATTCCACCAGTTGCGTAAACTCTCAAAGTTATTAGAAGCATGTGCTCATCACTAAGCGAATGATTCCTGAAATGCATTGTTTCTGAAGTGCGACTGTTTTGCTTGTTGTATAAAGGGTTTACTTACCAGATAGTTGGATTTTTTATATGACGCTAATAAGCTCTAAGCAGATTTCTTCGACATTCGAAATCTGTTGTAGAAATCAGCGTCCCCAAGTATATTAAAATGGTTTGGCCGTGTTCTTATTGAGCGTGGCCTCCGCAAAAATTTTTTTTTTAATTTTGCACAGAAGGCTGCATCATTCATGTCCTCTTCATCTGAACTCATTGTTTTAGTTGATATTATTTATAACGCTAAGTATAGACGATATGTTGAATCAGCATATATGTATATGCTGACATCCATATGATTAAAATTAGCAGCAAATTTCTATGTCATATGTTAGACGATATGTTGAATTTTATGTGGTGCTACATATGCTGAGTCGTATAAACATTTGTTTGTGAAATTAGTCATTACAACATTTTTTAATTATTATTCAACAAAGTTACACTCATTTTAAAAAACCCCTGCATGACCAAAATGTCCAACTTTGACCTCCTTTAACTCTGGCAGTTCTTGAATGATAGAGATGGGTCTGACATACTATCCAATAGTACTAACCTTGGTGCAAATTTTATCCAAATCGGAAGACATCGATTTTAAAATTGGGTCACTTGACGTGAAATTGCCCATATATAGTTTTCCAAAGACCTGTGTCGATTAATCTGAACAAAGCCGCCGCACAGTGGCTGAAATCGTTTTTCATTGGCCAAAATTCTGTAACTTTTGAACCGATCAAAATATTGAAGTAATTTTTTTTTGATGGATAGATATTTAGTTCAGCTTGACTCAGTTTTAATTACATTAAAATTGATTGATGACTTTTTAAGGACTTCTAGGTCAAAGTTGAACTTTTGATTTTTTTTAACTTTTGGAGTGAAATTTGGGTTTATTTTTTTTATTTAAAAAATTTAATATTTGGAACTTAATAATAATTATAATTATTTTTGTGATAATGTAATTTTTTTAATGTTACACTCAAAAAAATTTTTACACTCAAAAAATTTTTACACTCAAAAAATTTTTACACTAAAAAAAAATAGTAAAATTAACTGGAGATTTTGCTGTTACTACAGAAAAATTTATTCTTTTTTGCTGTCAGTTTTGATAATTTAAAAAAAAAAACATTTTAAAAATAAAAACTGCAATAGATTTTATTAGCATTTGTAACAATAGTAGGTTCTATTTATTATTATTTTTAACCGACTTCAAAAAGGAGGAGGTTATCAATTCGAATGGTATGTTGCTTTTTTTTATGTTTGTTCCACGATAACTCCGCCATTTCTGGACCAATTTTAAAAATTCTTTTTTTTTTTGTTTGAAAGGGTTTGCTGTGCTTCTTTTATAAATTATTGAATAACTTCGCTATTTATGAATCAATTTTAAAAATAATTTTTTTATTTGGAAGATATGGCTTGCAGAAAAATATAATTAAGGTAAAAAAAATGAAAATTTCAGAAATTGATTGAATATATCGGGGATATATAGCATAAACCGATTTTTAAAAATATATCGAATATGAGTGGCAAAATTTAGCTCTGGTAATGGGAAAGCATTATATATTTAGCATAAACCGATTTTTTAGAAGATTAACAAGATTTTCAAAATTCTTTCTTTCAATCAAAAAAGTGCAACAACATTAGTTCTATTAAACATTTTTGAAAATTAATCCAACATTTTATTTGGCCGAAATTTTGAAGTCGGTTTTTTTTTAAAGAATTATTTACTAATACTATGTTTTTCGTACTTAAATAACAATGAAGGCAATTATAATTATTATTCATTTGAAACAAATATTGATTGCAAATATTCTATATTTTGTTCTGCGCATTTCTGTTTTTACGTAGTTTTTGGGCTTCTTCATCTAAATCCCGATGTTCCACTTTCCATTTCGAATATTGGAGATGAACGGATCTGATGTTGCCAATAATATATTAAATAGATCTTCAATTGTGGAATTTCCTGAAAATTTTCAAGTATTGTGCTCTCTATAAATGTTCCTTTTTTCCTGAGCCTCCTCTGATAGATCTCCAAGTGGCACCAAATGATATTTAATGATATCTTCTCCATGATAAAGGATTTTGTGAACTGTTGCAGACATATTTCTCCATGGGTAGTTGGTTGTATATATTTTTGCAGTTTCCTTAGCATAATCTCCAAATTGTCTAGCGTCAATTTCTTCATTGCACGCAAGTACTTCTAGGATTATTTTAAATCTGAAAATAAGGTTTAAATCCACTCCTGTTATTTCAGATGCTGTTTCTGGATCTGAAAAGAATCTTCGTGCGGTATTGCCTGACCCTTGTTTTGGCTGATCTATAATTAATCCAAATTTGCGATATTCATCTTGAACATGTTTCTTTTTTGAACTTCTTAACTCTTTGTTGGTACATTTTTAGATACATGTTATTCACACAGTGATCTTCAATTTCATAGCAGGTAGTTCTTAAATTGAACAAAACTGCACTTGTTATCCCGACCTTAATATCAGGTAAAACTAATTAGTATCTCGCCAGTATGGGGTTTTTTTCTTTAGTGGTTTAATGTCGCGATTATTATTATAAAATTGTTTATGACTTTGGTTGACCCTAACAGTTGATAACAGGTATATTGGAAAGAGATCATATGTTTACTGTAGAACCTATTGTGATGTTTTTATGACTTATTTTTTTGCTGATCAAAACAAAGCCATAAAACCCTTTCGCAGGTATTATATTTAATTTTTTTAGTTTTACGTATTCTAAAGTAAAAAAACCTAAATCTTTAGGCGAAAAAGTGAAAATTTAATACACCATTGTATACGAGTAATTATAGGGCTGTTTAAATTATCGTAATTTGAATTTTTTAGAGTAATTTCATTAAAATTAAAAGAGTGTTCTACCCGCGGGTCGTGGCGGGTTAAAGAAGACACTTTCGGGTGGTATACGTTTCTTGTTTCCTTTTGTTCCCTAGAAGTTCTATTCCACTAAAGTTTAAATTTCAGAAAAATATAGTAGTTTCATAAATATTTCATAACGCCCCTAATATTAAACGCTAGAGCGGTAACCACTTACAACAACTAAAGACTATAATCCTACCAACATTATAAAAGAGACCGCAGGCCATTATCGATGATAGCTTGCGAGAAGTAACCATTTATTTTTGACAAAAAAAACAAATAAAAAAAACACCTTTTTCTGAAATTAAAAAACAGTTGAGTTTGACAGCTTTCCACGCCCACAATTATTAATAGTTTAGCCTAATTTTTTGGCTACCTTAATATGGATATATTAGGTCCAAAAAGGTCTAAAAATTTAAAAAATCGGTGACAAAAAAAATTCGACTTTTGGCCAATGAAAAACGATTTTCGGCCACTGTGCGCCGGACACTATATTGCGTTTTGTGTGTGTATGTTTGTAGGTACATATGCAACAACAAGTGTATTTACATAAAAAAAAAACTATCGGCGGCTGGGATTAAAGGCCGTGATATACTATCCTACATAATCCTACGATTCATTCACTGGAAAATCTGACTGATTTTATTGCACTCAAAAAAATCGCAACAAAGTATGTCAGATGTGCCACACTATTAAACAAAAAAGATGCAAAAACTTATTCATAAACGATTATTAAATTTAACAAACGTTTATTAAGCAAATTTTTATATGAAAATCTGTCTTAATGAACGTTTGTTAAATTTAATAATCGTTTATGAATAAGGGGGTTAATCAATGAAGCCGACATTATTGTTTTCTTATCAGCTTTATTATAAAATACAACTCTGATTGCATAGACACTATCTCATATGCATATGAATTTGCCATATGCTGAAAACCTTGCATACGCTTTTCAACAAATAACATATCTGTCAACATACGCAGGAAATTTGTCAAACACTTATAATATGCTGTTTACACGATATGCTAAAAGTACCAACATACGTTTGTTGGCATTGTTAACAAAGTGTTAGCAAATGTTGTTAAACATACGTATGCTGAAAAAATTTGCGTTTACACGATATGTAAGTACTTGTAACAAATTTTTCAGCATAAATATGCTGATTCAACATATCGTCTATCCTTAGCTTTATATAATCTTGTAACGACTATTTTCTTCTCTCAAAATAAAATCACAAACAGGTTTTATACGAGTAACTGTTTCAGCCTGTTTATGTTTAAAGTTAGACGAAACTGGACGAAACGTCAACGATAACGTAACAATTTTCGTTTATGTAACGCGCTCTCTATTGTTCGTCTTCATTTGCGTAATGGACGTATAAATTAACAAAGTGTCAAATCACAGTATTGCCTGTATGTAAATATATTTGTTTTGTTTACTTTTGTTCATATTGAATCTCCTAATTTACTAAAAACAATGGCTACCCTACTATGAGCAAAAAAATAAACAGCTGGATATACATTATAAACAAATCAAATTATTTACAAATTTGTGTATATTTGAAAAATTATTAAATAAATAAAAAGAAATATGTTTTAAACATTGCTTTTACATAAATAAGCACATAATTGTTTGTGTATATTTATCTTTTTTTAGTTTCAATTTCAAAATTTTTCTGTTTCTTTTATGTATATTTCTTTAGGACGAATAAAATATTTTATTCGTCTTTCTTTCGTTTGTTTGACATTTAAAAACGCGATACACAACCCAAAAAAATGTGTAAATTGTTACATTATTCGTCAAAAAATTTGACTTTCGTGTTACATAGCCCAAAATAGGAAAAACGTCAATTATTTTTGACGTTTGTTTAGTTATTCATCTTACATAAACAGGCTGTCTTTATCACTCATACACATTATTGTGTGCACTGTTGATACTCATCATTTGTGTTTCACTCCACTTCACTGTTCTGTGTGTTCTCTTCTTTAATTTCTATGTGTGTTTGTTTTCAGCATATTTTTCTTCTTCACAGTTCTTTCTTTCACATTGGTGGTGTGTGTTTTGTCCCGGAAAGTTGCATTGTGTGATCCGTGACTTTGTTTTTTAGACACTCAAAATGCTGCACATATTTCTACAAACTTCTTACATATGTGCTTCAAAATGTTGTTGTTGTACTTGTATCTTAGCATGGTGAAATAACTCTACAAGGTGATGGTAATATTGCAACAATATAAAAGCAACAGAAACAACATGGTATTTTTGTTTTTGCTGTCATGTTTGTAATGTAAAAAACAACTGGTTATTGTTTACAAACATTTTTGCAGGAAAAATAAATACATACATACAATTTTTTTAATTTCAAGATGAAAATAAAAATAATTTATAAATTTGTTAATTTATGAAACATTTAATTTATGGACAATTGTTTTTTTCACTTTTTTTGTATAACTTGATACGTTTGCTATTTTTTTAACACAACTTGAGCATACATACATACATATGTATATAAATATGTAGGTATTTTTATACATAAATGAAACTGACTCCTTGCAAACTACGTGCATATGTACATTATTACATAATTTACAGTGAGATACATATCCTGGGATCGTCAGTTTCCGAACTTGCCCTTCTGTAAAAATGGAACGCATTTTTTCAGCGGCATTTGTTTTGGCGAGTTTGCGCTCTAAGTCCTTGATTTTGTTATGTAAAGCTTGTACTTTTGATAGAAAGCGCCCACGTTCTAATGAGTAATCTAGTGCTATTGGACTAAAATAATAAACATATGAAGGGATTTAAAAAAAAGTACTATTATCTGTGAAATATATATAAAACTAACTCAGTTTGCGTTTCTTTATCAGCAAAAACCTTCTCTACGGGAATATCGTTGTTGCAAATAAACGAAGAACTTAAATTTGGTAAAAAAAATTGTCACATTGAGTTTGGGTTGACGATATTGACTGTTCTCTGTTAACAAACGCCGGGAACAACACAGGAGGCTTGCTATTAGGCATTCTAAGTTATAAAATTTATATATGTATATATACATACATATGTACATACAAATCTAGTTATTTATAATATTTACTTACATTGGCACAGCACTAGGCAGTAACATAACTTTTTGTACAGTATTCACAACATGTGACGAAGCAAAGTGGGCCATGCAAACAACCTCCTGCCGGCGGAAGTCCATACCGCAAATTTTGCTCCACTTAAGCCTGCGGTCTTCATTGGAAATGCAGAAGAAACTACCATTTCCAGGTCTTTGAATTTTTTTGCATATCTTGCAATATTTCATTATAAATATTTATTTTTAAATAGTTTGTATTTATTTATATTATTTTATTCTATTTTCTTCGACCTTTTTTATGATTTTTTATTAAGTAATTTTTAAGCTTGAGGTCACTTTTTGTTTTTTATAAAAGATTTTTTATTTCTATATATAGTTAACTCTATATATAGTTAACTCGATATTTCGATTTCCTTTGGAAATCTTCTTCAGGAGTAATTTTAATATTATATGTGTAACAAATATTTTGATATAAGTTTGAAAGGGGTTGACAAAATTGAAAAATATGTTCTACAGAAAAATAATTTTAAATTTTCGATAATAACATTGAACAGTAAATAATTTTTACAGAAATATAGTAACATTATGAATAATAATATTTTGGAATGATAACATTTTTTAAATACATAAATTGTGTTAATTTCTCCTATTATTAATATTTATATTTTTGTTCAATAGGTGTCTGTAATTTTGAGCTAAGTTTTCTGTGTCTTTTTTAAAATTTATTCTTCTTTCTGATGGTACATTATTAATATGTAACATTTCTAACATGTATCTTCGTTTTTTATAATTTTCTGTGTCCAATATAGATGTGTTATCAAAATCTGGATAGTGGTTAAAATCTCTACAATGATAAAGCTGTTTTTTGTGTTGAATTATAATTTCTATATTTCTGGTAATGTCTGTGTCCTGCTAATCTAGTTTTAAGTTTTGTCCCTGTTGTTCCTATATATATTTTGTTACATTGCTCGTTACTATTACCACCATAAGAAATTTTTTATACTAAATTTGACATATCTGTCTTTTCTAATCTATCTTTAGTTTTTGTGAATAATCTTCCTACATTATTATTCACCTTATGTGCCATTTTGTATGTTGTTTTGTTATATATGTTTAAATGTTCTATTCTTTCTGAAAATCCAGGTATATATGATATTGACTTATAAATTTTTGGTTCTGAAATTCCATTATTAATATAGAATTTTCTTGTGTTAAATTGTTTTATTAATCCGCAAATGAGTTCATTAGGAAAACTATTATCTTTTAATATATTTCTAATTATTTCTTTATTTTTCTTATGAAATCTAATGTCACTAATTGTTAATATTCTATCTATAAGATTTTTAGCAGTGTTTATGATAATTCTTTTTGGGTGTTTTGAGAAATAATTTAAAATTCTTCCAGATGAAGTTGGTTTCTTATACCAATCAAATACTAAATTGTTTCCCCTTCTTGTAACTAATATATCTAAATATGAAATTGAAGAATTTAATTCTTTTTCAATGGTAAATTTTATATTCTGATCAAATGAGTTGAATGTTGATAATAAAATATCGATTTTATTATCTTCAATTATACAAAATAAGTCATCTACATATTTTGTTAGTATTTTTGGTTTAATTGATAATTTTTCAATACATGTGTCTAATAATTTTTCCATTACAATATCTGCTATTATTGGAGATGCCGGTGAACCCATTGGAAGTCCCTTTTCTTGTGTATAGAGAATAAAGATGAAAGAGAAATTGCAAGGTCAAAATTTACAATGGTAATTGATAATCATTTAAACAAAGTTTCATTAAATAATAGAGATAGATTTACAATAAATAAAGTAAAAAATTGCCAAACATTTCTAAAGGAGAATAGAGATATAATGATTTTAAGAGCAGATAAAGGTAACACAACAATAGCAATCAATAAAATAGATTACATATCTAGAATTGAAAACATTTTAAACGATAATGAGACTTTTCAAATTTTAAAAAAAGATCCAACAAACATATTCCAAAAAATTAACAATAATTTAATAGATGAACTTTTTAAATTAAATATAATAACAGCAATAGAGAAAAATAAAATGAAGACTTCAATAGCTGTAGCTCCCAGGTTATATGGATTACCTAAAATACACAAAGAAAATTTTCCACTAAGACCAATTTGTTCATCAATAAATTCACCGTCACATAATCTATGTAAATATATTGTTAAAATCCTTAAAAATTTAACAGAAAATTCAAAATATAATGTTAATAATTCAATACAATTTAAAGATAAATTAAAAAATATTTCAATCAAAAATAATGAAAAATTAATATCACTTGATGTTGTTTCATTATTCCCAAGTATTCCAGTTGACCTAGCAATAAAAATTATAGAAGAAAATTGGAACAAAATTTCCGAATTTACAGATATTAATAAAAATTTATTCTTACGAATCATAAAATTCTGTATAGTTGACAATAGGTATTTCCAATATGATGGTAAAATATGTATATACACAAGAAAAGGGACTTCCAATGGGTTCACCGGCATCTCCAATAATAGCAGATATTGTAATGGAAAAATTATTAGACACATGTATTGAAAAATTATCAATTAAACCAAAAATACTAACAAAATATGTAGATGACTTATTTTGTATAATTGAAGATAATAAAATCGATATTTTATTATCAACATTCAACTCATTTGATCAGAATATAAAATTTACCATTGAAAAAGAATTAAATTCTTCAATTTCATATTTAGATATATTAGTTACAAGAAGGGGAAACAATTTAGTATTTGATTGGTATAAGAAACCAACTTCATCTGGAAGAATTTTAAATTATTTCTCAAAACACCCAAAAAGAATTATCATAAACACTGCTAAAAATCTTATAGATAGAATATTAACAATTAGTGACATTAGATTTCATAAGAAAAATAAAGAAATAATTAGAAATATATTAAAAGATAATAGTTTTCCTAATGAACTCATTTGCGGATTAATAAAACAATTTAACACAAGAAAATTCTATATTAATAATGGAATTTCAGAACCAAAAATTTATAAGTCAATATCATATATACCTGGATTTTCAGAAAGAATAGAACATTTAAACATATATAACAAAACAACATACAAAATGGCACATAAGGTGAATAATAATGTAGGAAGATTATTCACAAAAACTAAAGATAGATTAGAAAAGACAGATATGTCAAATTTAGTATATAAAATTTCTTGTGGTGGTAATAGTAACGAGCAATGTAACAAAATATATATAGGAACAACAGGGACAAAACTTAAAACTAGATTAGCAGGACACAGACATGACCAGAAATATAGAAATTATAATTCAACACAAAAAACAGCTTTATCAACCCATTGTAGAGATTTTAACCACTATCCAGATTTTGATAACACATCTATATTGGACACAGAAAATTATAAAAAACGAAGATACATGTTAGAAATGTTACATATCAATAATGTACCATCAGAAAGAAGAATAAATTTTAAAAAAGACACAGAAAACTTAGCTCAAAATTACAGACACCTATTGAACAAAAATATAAATATTAATAATAGGAGAAATTAACACAATTTATGTATTTAAAAAATGTTATCATTCCAAAATGTTATTATTCATAATGTTACTATATTTCTGTAAAAATTATTTACTGTTCAATGTTATTATCGAAAATTTAAAATTATTTTTCTGTAGAACATATTTTTCAATTTTGTCAACCCCTTTCAAACTTATATCAAAATATTTGTTACACATATAATATTAAAATTACTCCTGAAGAAGATTTCCAAAGGAAATCGAAATATCGAGTTAACTATATATAGAGTTAACTATATATAGAAATAAAAAATCTTTTATAAAAAACAAAAAGTGACCTCAAGCTTAAAAATTACTTAATAAAAAATTTATTTATATTTTAATTTTTGGCAATTTTTTATTTTTTCTGTTAAATTGTAGAGTTATTTCACCATGGTATCTTAGCAACACATCAAGATCACTGTAACGTCTTATTAACATAACAACATTTCGGGGTTGTTTTACCTAGTTTAGTTTTTGGTTTTTAAATCACACACACTTTATTACACAGACACTGTTTTTCTTTTCATTAATACATTAGTTTTTATTTAGTTAAGCTTCTTTTCAAACACTAATCACTTCGGAACTTCTGTTCATCTTTTGGCTTGTTTTTTCTTTCAATTCATTCCGTTAATTCATTCCGGACGTGCCCACATTTGAAGTTTTTCTTTACTACCTTCGGCTCCAAAATAATATACAGTTTATACTTATGTACATATGTATATTAATTATTATTCATTTATTTGTTGAAAAGAAAAAAAAAACTTATTGCTAAGTATTATTATTTAAAAAGAAAAAAGACATTATTATAGATTAGCTGTCCGACTGTCGACCTTTCCTCTTCAGTTGTTGCTAAAGACTGTTCTCCTAACTTCTCAAAAAGACATGCCACACCCGTCTGTCTGTGTGCAAATTGTCACTCAAAGTCACTCTGCCTAGCTGATCGCCTTAACCCATTAGACACCGATCCTAGATATCTAAATATAAATAATTTGTAAAAGAATGACCATATATTATATGAACATTCTTATAAAGAAAGGAGATGTAACATGATTGCATCATTTTAAGTGCCTGACCAACACAAGTACTTATACTCGCACGAACCAAAATAATATCACATTGCACACAATGTATAGTAAATAGATACGCTTTGGTCATTAAATAAATTATTTTAAATATAAACACACAAGCGGCGCAAGCATGGCACTTGTAATGGACACCCGCGTTACACCACAACGTTAAGTATGGGAATATTTTATTTAAGTAAAACTAACTCAAATTACTCTAAATATTCCCATACATTAGTTTAAGAATTAGTTGTCTAGTATATTCTCATAAGTAGTATATAAGTAGAATGTATTTAGTAATAAAAAATCAATTCTGATAATAAAGTCAAAGCGACAACTAGTTGCTCTAAATAATAAAACAGACTTTCATTATCACATGACGATCCTGCCAAACTTCTTTGGAGTGCTTTAATACAGAGCACCCAAAGAAATCCAGAAGTCCCTTGCAGTGCTTCAATATATAGAGCACCCAAAGAAAGGACAAATCCAAAAAGTTCTTTGGAGTGCTCTGAATAATAAAACAGACTTTCATAATCATATCATATAATTATATGATATGATATATGTGTATATGATCATATAATCAAAATATAAAAAGATATCAAATTAATTAAGTCGCTATTCCGCATTTTACTAGTTAATTCAATAGCAGCCGCTACCTTGCATTATTATCACATATTCGTTTTCACGAACTTGCCGCACGGGTTGCTTCACATAGTGAGGCAAGAAATAACAAGCAAACTTAATAATCAAGTCTAAAGGTAGGGTCACACTTGGCAAATATTTGGCGAAAAAGACGTTTTTTTATTTTTACTTTTCTTTAATAATTATTGAATCTGCTTTATTTCCTTAGGCCTAACAATAAGTATTCAAATCTTAAAACTAAGATAAATCTAATTACTCTCCAACAGAGCATTAATTTTTTATTGGCTGTTAAGCTCTACGAAGTCTCGACTTCGTCTGGCTCTGAGCTAGAATTCTAGGAAGCGGATTCGGGTGGGTTTGTAGCTTTTTGATGTAGTTCTCGCGGTCCCTTCTTAATTCATCCTTTACCAATTGTACTTCTAGATCTCTGTGGATGTTTTCATTTCTTATGTACCATGGTGCGCCCGTCATGGTCCTAAGAATTTTTGATTGGGCCCTCTGTATAAGTTCATTACTGGTATTACTAGCAGTTCCCCACAATTGGATCCCATATGTCCAAATTGGTTTTAAAATGGTTTTATATAGGGTGACTTTATAGTCCAGGCTTAGCCTAGATTGGTCACTGATTAACCAGTGAAGGCTAGATGCTTTTAACTTCATGTGAAGTCTCTTGGTTTCTATATGACGACGCCAAGTAAGTCTTCTATCTAAGTGAATACCAAGGTATATTTACATTGTTAAGTGTGACAGGTGGACAGCATCCCCTCCTCAATGTAAACGTAACATGTTTGCTTTTTAACTCATTTACTCGTATTCTACATTTGTTTAACCATGGTTCCACACATCGTAGATAGCTATCTAGTATACTAGATGCTATATATGGATTTTCAGGCGAGCTAATAATTGCGGTGTCATCAGCAAATGTAGAAATAGTTAATATATTGTTCGCAGGCAAATCAGAGGTGTAAATCAAATAGAGCGTAGGTCCAAGAACACTTCCTTGTGGTACTCCTGCCCCAAATCTTATATTCTCTTGTAACGTAATCGTTGTACTTAACTGTAAATAAGCGGTCCGATAGATAAGATTCCAATAGTTTATGGGTACATGGTGGTAGCAAGCATTTTATTTTATATACCAGTCCTTTGTGCCATACTTTATCGAAGGCTTGAGCGACATCCAAAAATATTGCTGAACAATATTTCTTTAATTCAAAGGATTTTCTTATTTCTCCGGTTATACGATTAACTTGTTCAATTGTTGCGTGGCGTTCGCGAAAACCAAATTGATGAACTGGGATTATATTTTTCTCATTTAAAAATGATATGATTTTCTTTTGGAACACCTTTTCGAATAGCAAAGAAGTAAGCTTATTGGTCTACGGTCAAGTCTTTACCTGGCTTTGGTATCATTATTATCTGAGAAGTTTTCCAATTTGTCGGAAAAACTCTCTGTTTAAAGATCGCATTAAATATTATGGACAACACAATTATTGCCACACTCGGTAGGTTTTTAATCATAGTAGGTGTAACTGAATCATTTCCAGGTGATTTTCTTAATATTATATTATCCTTGATTACTTCTTCAATGTCTTCTGGGCTTATAGCTAATATGTCCATTAGATAATGTTGACACAGGTTGGCGAGTTTGGTTGAAAGACTGTATATAAATGATCAGCATAAATTGTAGCGTTTGCGTCTGTGCTACGAGCCCAAGTACCGTCAACCTTCCTTAAAGGGCTTTGCCCTTCTACCGGTTGCTTGATATTTTTCATATTTTGTCAAACTTTGAATGTAATTTCTATTTCTGCGATCCTCTTCCAATTGAAGGGCTTTTTCAGATTTTTACGAGCTGCAGACAGCCTCTGTTTTGCAGCAGGTGATCTATTTTATTGCCATTCTCTTCTGAGTTTTCTCTTTTCGAAAAGAAGTCGTATCTGAGTTGGAAATGTGCATATTAGTTTTAGAAAATGTTTGACTCTAAGAATGATTAAGAGCCGATACAATTAATAACGTGAAGTCATTGACACATTTATCTACATCTTCCTCACACTGAATACAAAGATCTGTGTGAATATAACTGCTGATATATTTTTTATATTTAAGCCAATTTGTTTTAAAGTAATGTGTTTCAGTATGAATTTTTGAAATGTTAGTCCTCCCATAATACGATACTATAATTGGGGAATGATCAGAAGATAAATCATATGATATTTCTGTAAATATTGAATTTCGATTAATATTTCTTGTTATGGCAACTATCTATATATATAAAATTGAATGTGTGTTTATTTGTTTGTATGAGGAGACCAAACCTCTGGACCGATATTTTTGAAATTTTACAGCATTTAACTGGGACTCTGGTATGATTAATAGGGTGCTTTTTTTTACCACGCCCACTTTTTTAAAATATTGTAATTGGAGACCAAACCTCTGGACCGATATTTTTGAAATTTTGACAGCATTTAACTGGGACTCTGGTATGATTAATAGGGTACTTTTTTTTGACCACGCCCACTTTTACCCCTACTTTTTTAAAATTATGTAATTGCTCCCATATAGTTTTTAACAGATTTACTTCAATTTGTATACACATTATATACTCCAGGCGAGGTAGAAATAAACGCCACACACTGTGTCCATTGCGGCAATAAATTAATTTGGACCTGCTCTCCGATTTTGATAATTTTTGCACAGATGGTTAAAAACTATCTAAAGGTCATGTGTGGAAAATTTCATGCAAATGTCTCCATTGGTTTTCTGTCCCGAGCAGCGCAAAGTTGAAGTATGTGAACAAGTCTCAAATGGGATAGTTTTCTATGTCATATTCAAAAGCTTGTTACTTATAAACTATATACCGAATGTACGTTGTAACGAACCTTTTTTCTTTGCTGGGGTATATCTCGCCGGATACCCAGGGTCCACTCACAATAATTTTATTTATTCGAGACTTCGTTAAAAAGGAAACTCCGAACCAATCTTATTTTCAGTCATTCATTTATTTATATTTTTCTCCCTTATAATACTAAGTTATATTATTATTATTATTTATTTTTATTAGGCGTTTATTGGCATTCGACACTTAATGGGATAACCACGACGTCGTTGGCCGACACGACCCCCCTCAGTTTTCTTTTACAAAACGATCGCCGTACGAACGGCCTGTTTAACACCGTCAGTGGTGGTATGTCGATTTAGTAGGAGCTTCTAAATGTCCAGTGAAGCCACTAAACGACAGCGAGCCTGCGGGATAACCACGGAAACGCTGTGTTGAGTGACTCGTAGTCGTATACCTGCGGGATAACCACGGGCACACCACTACGCTCGACTCTAGATGTTGGAGCAGCACCAGATTCCAAACCTGCGGGATAACCACGGAATTTGTAATCTGGCCCACCACTCCTGCTGTGGCCAAGTGAAACCACCAAACGACAACGAATCTGCGGGATAACCACGGAAACGATGTGTCGAGTGACTCGTAGTTGTATACCTGCGGGATAACCACGGGCACACCACTACGCTCGGCTTATGATATTTATGTCGCACCAAACTGAACACCTGCGGGATAACCACGGAATCTTCAATTTGAGGCTACACAAACACCACCACAAAACTACTAAACACAACCACTAAAGTGTACAGCGGGATAACCACCATACGATACGACTTACCTACCACTGTATTCACCGACTGATGAAAACTGACTGATCGCGATTTGCATTTTTGTTCTGCTTTTATACCTTTTTTTCTGTTTACCCATTTGCTCAGCTGTTTGTGACAGTGTTGTGTATGAGGTGTTTGCTTACACGCCGCTAGAGGGTGTGTCTCATGTGCCAATTTGTGTCACTACCCCTAGATGTCGCCTTTCATGACCGTTAATAAACTCAAATTAATTCACCAGCAGTGGTGTGTAGTCAAATACTAATACACAATATTATATATATACAAAAATAATCTTAATTCATTTTCTTTTACACCTAAAGTAATATCACGAAATTTATATAAAATTCCAAATTATATAATGTAACAATTAATTAAATCTTAATTCAAATTAAAAGCCTCAAAAGCATCAAAAAGTTACAAATTTAATTCATTTCAAAAAAAATAAACAACATATTCTAAAGTGTGAGTGGAAACGAGGTTTACCGACTTCCATCGTCACAACGTTATAAGTATTTTTTCACTTAAAATAGACATTAAGCATTATGTAATTAAAAAAAAATCCTTTGAGCCAAAAAAATAAACATTTATGGTTTTCCGCTAGACTTTTAGTTGTGTGCGAAGCAGTGCGACACATGGACTCCCAAATTAAAGCTGAGTTTCAGCTAACAGACTAAAAAAAACCTGCCCCAAATTGCCCGCCGCCGAAAAAACAATGAAAAACCAAAAAATTAGTTAAAAATAGGCGTTATGCGTTATTTTTTGCGTGCAAAAACAACTGCGCAATCCTTCTTTCTTTACTACTCGTACACGTAGCCGGTGTCAATTTGGGAACGAGAAATACGAAAATTTCATTGCATGTGTGCCTATATAGAAAAAACTTAAATTTAGAACGAAATTGAACCTTAAAAAATTAGATTTTCACGAATATGTGAAAAAGTTGTTATTAAATGAAATAGAGTGAAACTGACAAAATTTTTGTATTGGAATTGTATGGGAGGTGGGCGTAAAAGTGGGCGGATTAAGTTCATATTTGCAGGAGCTCATTCTACAATTATAATATTAATCTTTTATGAAAATTGAGTCGATATATTCAAAATCATGGAAGTTATGCTACATACTCTATTTAAGTTGTATGGGAGGTGGGCGGATTCAGTTCATATTTTCAGGAGCTCATTCTACAATTATAATATTAATGTTTTATGAAAATTGAGTTGATATATTTAAAATCATGGAAGTTATGCCCCATTTTCTATTTAAGTTGTATGGGAGGTGGGCGTAAAAGTGGGCGTATTTTTGTAAAAAATAATTTAAAATTCTTAAAAAATTTAAAATAAATGTGTGGAAAATTTCATGAAGCTCCGCAACCTCCTTGATTTATGGCCATTAAATACACTACACGGCCACAGTGTGCGCCATGCCCCCTTTCACGCCAAACATTGTTTGAAAGTTTTTAACTTTTTGTTCTCTATACAAATTTGTTCCTTCCAACGTATTTTTTTTTATTTGGTAGTATATTGCTCTTAATACTGTTAACGTCGCCATATAACAATGAACCACGCCTACTTCACTGTCCCCTTTTTTAATTCAGATACTTACTTATACCACTAACAATATTTGCTTTTTTTGTAATATGTATTTACCTAAAGTTTTATATACTTTTTATCTACAGATAAGGTAGTCATACATTTTTTATTACCAAATCCCTCTTTTCACCTCATTTTACCTTAAATTATAATTAATCTGGCACTGCCCATTTTTTTACCAACGTCAATGATATGTGGTACATATGGTATTGGCATAATTAGGAATACGTACCAGAAGAAAAGTGGGTGGGAC
Source organism: Bellardia bayeri (assembly GCA_950370525.1). Classification (NCBI taxonomy): domain Eukaryota; kingdom Metazoa; phylum Arthropoda; class Insecta; order Diptera; family Calliphoridae; genus Bellardia; species Bellardia bayeri. The sequence continues at coordinate 59,400,328 of OX493264.1, forward strand.
CACGCCCCTTTTTAGGAAAATTAAAAATCGTCATATAGTCTTAACTACTGGACCGATCGTCATTAAATTTTCACAATAGGATATTCTTACGAAATAATAAATTGTTGACTATGTAAGTGGACAAAGGGGCATGACCTCGCCCCCTGAAATGCATCGCTCATATGACGCGCTTTAGTATCCTATTATTTTTCCATATGGAGAAGATATATCACTTTGAAATGCGTCAAATCAATCAAGCAACCCGTAAGGCCGGTAATTATCCTGTTGAGTTCTTTAATTCACTCGATGTGCCATGCTTTTCACCACATGTGCTACAACTTAAAATTGGAGTGCCAATTGTTTTACTGCGTAATATCGATCACCACGGCTTTGCAATGGCACTCGACTTGCAGTAAGCGACCATTATAACAGGAAATATAAAGGTACAGATGTACTTTTGCTACGCATTCCAATGCTACCAACAGATTTACCATTCGATTTTAAACAATTTTTTCCTGTCCGGTTAGCGTTTGCGATGACCATTAACAAAGCTCAAGGTTAATAGCCCGTGTATATGTGTATGCTCCTGATGGGCAAACTAAAAATATTGTATATTTTATTTTATAACGAGGGCGGTAGCGAAGCACACCGGGTTTAGCTAGTGCTTTATAAAGCTGGCTACCTGTGGGATTCGTGTGTTTGGCATTATAGTCGCCACATGCCTGAAAGCGACCTCCTAGCGTGCTAAAGAATTCTTCAAACTTCTCCTTTGTCATTGAAATGCGTGGCGGGCAATATATCGTGCTTATATTTAAATATCCAGCAAAACTTTCCAGATGAATGGATATTGCCTGCATATAGTCTTTTCAGAATTCATCTAGGGGATAATGTTTCAAACAATTTCTAATTAAAATACCAGTACCACCATGTGCTTTACCATCTGGATGATTTGTACCGTAGAATGTATAACCTGAAAAAAATTATACCTGTTGGTAAGATGAGTTTCCGAAATCAATAACACGTCGATGTTTTTATTCTGCATACCTCTAATTTGTGTTGGTTTAAACCGTTTGCATTCCAGAAACATACTCTCAAATAACTAATTTTTTTGTTAAGAGGATTTGTATCATTTGTTTCTGCGCTCTTAAAAGCTCTTGTATTGTGTTTTGCATGGATGACATAAAGTTTGGCATATTTTGATTAGGAGAGGTAATATTCTGGGTAAGCAAATGCATAAGTGCATCCAAGCCCCCCCCCCCCCCCTATTTTTGGGAACACTAGGTTGCTGGTAACCCGTTCTCAAAACATTGACATAGGAACCTTCTCCAGGCTGCATTTTTGTTCAATAACGGAACTTCAGAATTGACTGGTGTATAGGTGTTTACAAATTTGTAGGCTGGTACTTCAGATGTTTTCCCTCTTATTAGCTTTTGCCTCTCTCTTAATCTGTTCAGTAGCTCCCTATAAACTGGGCACCGTCGGTAGTTGGTTGAATGATTGTCACCACAGTTGCCATATTTTCTACTGAGACCATTCTTTTGAATATCACATTGTGATGAATGAAGGTCTGCGCATGCCACACACACTGTTCGCAAGGTTCAGTAATTTTTAGTATGTCCAAACTCTTGACAATTGGCGCATTGAACAGGATGATTTCTCTTAAGAGGTTCTTCAATGGTTATTCTACGATTTAACAGGTATCGTGTTGAGTAAATTGGGTGAGTTTCATTTCCTCTCAATTTATTTTACTCTGGCTCCAACTCGACTCTAAACATTGGCTGATGAATTTTATCCCTACTGAATGTATTGACTACAGCTCTTATTTCGTAGCCCAATTCTTGCAGGGCCTCCTTGATATCGTCAGTCTCAACACTGGGCACATGCCTTTAATGACAACTGTCAACTTTTTACTACTTTTCAGTTGATAGGTATAAAAATTCTTTTTTTATCATTTAGGTATTGGGAGATTTTCTATAAAAATTCTCAGTGTATACGGCTATTTTCGTCTCTTGCACACCGCCTTTTGTTCTTGGAACAATATGGAAATTATTGTTTCCAATGAGTTCAACAAATGTTTTCACCAAATGATTTAATGATTTTTTAATGATTTTTTTACGTAATCGCTATCTTTTTCACTCTTATTATTATCATCCTCGCTCAAGAATGCGAAACGATGCATATAAAGGGATTTTCAGCTATCTTCTGTTTCTTGACAGCCTTTCCATTATTTTGGGGACTCAAATTTCTTTTATTAATACTTATATATCTAAGCCAGAGATGATCATTTCACACTGCAATTACTTATTTACCCAACTGTAATGTACGGTTTAGCTAAAATGTTACTTTTCACAAATTATATTTACATATTGTATTTAATCACACTTAACAATTATAATAGAAGGTTTTTAAATTTTTCTTATACACAGTTTTGCCTGTCACTGTAATTCATAATTTTGTTTTTGACCAACATCTGTACAGATGTATTCACAAGCTATTTAAAGATGCCACATGAAATTTTAACGAAACTTTTCAAGCATTTGACAAGACTAAAACACATTTTTCGAGGGAGGAGTATCCGGGTCTCGTCCATTTTGTTGAAGATCGTGGATCTGAAAAGTTCTATTAAAAATTAAATAATTCATAAAATCTAAAAAAAATTTTAAACATCACCTAATAATTTTAAAAAAATCTCGAGCACTTGTTTTAACACAAACCGTGGTATTGGAAATTACGACGGATTTTGATAAATTCTTTGAATCGAAGACACACCTTCACTTTTGGTAGTACCAAAGTTTATTCATCACCATATTGTGAACAATTTGGAACAATCAACCGTGGATTAATAATTGTAAATTCTGGGAGATATCCGTAATTGAAAGATCGCGCCACAAAGCAGTTACTGTTTTCTGTGTAAAAATTAAATCTAACTACTATAGCAACTGGATTTTATGAGACATCAACACCGATTTTGCTTTGAACAACTAGATGAAGAAAGAACAAACGAGTTGTCGTACACCACCGTTGGATCTACTCATAATTGTTCTCTCACACAATTACTCAACACACGTCCACTTTAAATACCAAAACTAAAAACTAATACCTTATCCGAATAACTCAAAATCTTAGTTAATTGTACCCACATTGTGAAAGAAACCTTATTAAAAGAACCTGCTCTTTTTCAACAAACTATTTTTTTGCTATCAAAACTCATGAATATTTTCCTACAACCATCTTAGATTTTAAATACATAATTTAAGTTTCAATATTTTTTTTCCATTTAGTTTCTAACTTTCATTTTCTAAATTTCAATATTGCACAATTAATAGCCCATTTTTGCTTTAAATGAGTATTAGAATTTTCAAAGATACAAACTAACATGTTATTAAAATAAATTTATTAAATTTTTCTAAAGTATAAAAAAAAAGATTATCAATAACAAATAACTAGTTTACATTTAGGTAACTTCTTCTAATTGGATTTTTTCTTTATAAAGTTATATTTCAACAAATTTGTATGTACCAAGTGAGAGCATGATAACAGTTGACTTTATTTCAATAATTTCATAAACTCAAAATTTTGGGGGTCAAAGTTCGAAAAAACCCTGATCTGCATTAATAATATTAAAGAATTACAGCAACAACACATCTCTTGGAGGCCTTCACGTCATCGAACATCGCAATTGGTGATTACAAGAAATATATAAAACAAAATTAGTGCATACATGTTTGAAACAAAACTGATCATTTCACTCAATTGTTTCATACATGCAGATCTATTTGCAATATTTGTATTTACATTCGTACAAACATAAATAATTTCTTAAGTTTTTTTAATGTAAATATGTACATGTATACATACATATAACACTTGCATATACATCCCCAAACAAACAATTTATATTTTAAAATTTAAATCAAAACTTTTGTTTTATATTGGTTTTTGTTTTCGTTTTATTTTTTTTTTTCGTTTTTCTTTTATTTCTACATTATCAACATAGCTTGGTGATATAATTTCTATCATTACCCATTTAAATTATCAAATCTAACAAAATAAGTAATCGTGTACGTCAACAAAAATCGGTATTGGTTATAAAATGTTAAATGCTCCCACTTTCAAGAATTATCTTTTTGTTTTTTTTTTTACATATAATTTAAGTCTTTTTACAAAATCTTTATGATTTATTAAAATTTCAAATTTCATTATAATTTATTTAAATTTCATATTTTGTTATATAAAATTTTAGTAACTATTCTATGATAGCTTGCTTAATGCTTTACCAAGTAATTGTAAAACTTATACTTTCTTTTAAATGAATTTTTTCTAAAATTAAAGATGTCTGGTGTTGTGTATTCTTCACAAGTACTTTATTGAATAATCTTTTTGTCTTAACATCTACTTGTTACAACTAAAGAATTTAAGTACCGTTATAATACAAAACTGGTTTCTATATATTTATGTACATACACTGAATGTTTGTATTAGTTATAACGACACTTTGTATAACAATTAATCTTACCGGCTGTCACAAATATATATTATAATATTATTTAAAAATATGGTAGTTTATACATATTACATTTCCTTCCCTTTTTAGATTTTTGAGTTCTACATACAAATATTATTTAAAAATATGGTAGTTTGTATTACTATTAAGTAGGTATAAATTATTTAAGTATCAATATAAGATAATAGAGTTATTGGTTTATAAGCTAAAACGAATTCACTTGGGCAAATACCTGTGACAGTGGATGGTGTGTTGCGGTATTTAAATAAAAAATTTAGTACGATGTTTTGCATAGATAGTTTGTTAACCTTGTTAGACAGAAAATATGATTTCAAGATACGTTTAACGGTTTGAACACCTCTTTCTGCCAGACCATTACTAGGGGGTTGATAAGCAGGACTAAACAACTGACTTATCCCGTTTGATTTTAAAAATAATAAAAACTCTTCACTTCGGAATTGTAGCCCATTATCGCTTACAAGGGTGGAGCAAAAACCGAAATTGGAAAACAACCCTTTTAATTTTTCAATTACAAAAATTGTTGATGTTTTTTGTAATATTTGGACATCTATCCATTTTGAATAATCATCGACAACAATTAAAAAATCATCCTTTTGGAATTGAAACAAATCCACATGAATACGTTCAAAAGGATACGATGTTGGGCGCCACGTGAAATTTGGGCAATCTTTTGTTTTATTTTGGCTTTTTTGACACGACGGACATTGTGAAACATATGCCTCAATATTTTTATCAATTAAAGGCCACCAAATGGAAGCACGAGCTAACAACTTCATACGGACTACGCCAATATGGGTTTCGTGTAATAACGATAGCAATGTATCTCTTAAAATCGTGGGTATTATTAAGCGGTCTGCATAAAACAAACACTTTTCCTTTACTTCTAAAGACATTTTTATATTATTATATGGAATTAATAGATTATTTGATTTTGCTTCATTCGGCCAATGATCATTTTCTACAAATTCCATAACCTTTTGAATTATTGGATCTTTTTCTGAATATTTTACAATATCATCTAGCGAAATTGGTGCTTTATTTACAAAATTGAAAAAATTTATATTTAAATTATTTACGTTAGTTTCACCTTCTTGAGGGAGACGAGATAAAGCATCCACGTTTTTTTTGTTTTGTACCAGGTCGATATTTGATTTTACAATTATAGTTTGACAAAAATAAAATCCACCTATGAAAACGAACAGAGACAATATTAGCCAAAGCCTTTTGATCACCTAAAAGTTTTTCAAGAGGTTGGTGGTCGGTGTATACCGTAAAAGAGTAACCATAAACGAATTTATGAAACTTGCGAATTGCAAATACCACCGCTAGGGCTTCTCTATGAATATGGGAATAATCTTTTTCCGCTTTACTTAAAGTAGATGAAACCATATAACATGGCCTCTCCTGGCCATCAACAACCACGCTAAGAATTGCTCCCACTCCATACGGAGACGCAGCACACGCAATTACTATTGATTTATTTGGGTCAAAATGAACTAATAAATCATTCTCGCATAATAACTTTTTGCAACTTAGAAAAGCAACAGTGCACTCATCATTCCAACACCATTTTACATTTGTTCTTAACAATTTATACAAAGGTGCTAACACGGTGGAACAATTTGGCAAACATTTTGAATAATAGTTAATCAACCCTAAAAAACTTTGAAGTTGATCTATGTTTTTAGGTTCAGGGATAATGGTGTGATCCAAATACTCAATTGTATTTACCAAAAGTTTACATTTACTCCAATTTATTTTTACTTTGTAATCTTGTAACCTACTGAGAACTTTATACAATTTAGATTTACAATCTTTTTCGCCCTTCCCAGCCACCAGTATATCGTCTAAATAAACGGCAACGCCATCTAGGCCTTGCATGATTTGATCCATCACTCTTTGGAAAATCATAGGTGCAGTGGATACACCAAATGGTAACCGGCAAAACTCAAATAATCCCATATGGGTATTTATGGTTAATAACTCGTGACTAGACTTATTAACAGATAACTGCAAATAAGCTTTACTCAAATCAAGAATACAAAAACATGTTTTACCCCTTAAACTTGTGAGAATATCATCGATTAAAGGTAATGGATAAACATCCCTTTCTATTACGGGGTTTATTGTTATTTTAAAATTTCCACAGATTCTTACACTATCATCTTTTTTAACAACACAAACTATCGGAGCTGCCCAATTACTTTTGTTAACGGGCTGAATAATACCTTCGTCACACATACGACCCAACTCAGCCTCTACCGATTCCTTTAAACTTAACGGCACCGTATATGCCTTAAAAAATGTTGGTTGTGAGTCTGGTTTGACAAATATGTCAGCCGAAAAACCTTTAATGGGACTTGAACATTTAAAAAACAACGACGGAAAACTATTTTTCAATTCTTCCACCGTACTAATGACAAAATATCGTTTGACTTACCAAAAGGTGCATTAAAAAAATCACGCCAAGTAGGAAACAAAACGTCTATCCAATTTCGACCCATCAGTGGGGTAAATTGTCGTTTAGATTTTACCACCACAAATTTCAACTCTTTTTTACCATCAACCGTCACCGATATTTCTCCAAGAACTTCGACAGTACTACCTGTTAAAACTTGTAAAGGAGGTGAGTTAATATTTTTTAAAATTACATCACTAAAATAAAATTCATAATCTACATTACTGATAACGGACACGCCGGCTCCGGTATCTATTTCCATATCCAACCTTGTACCGTTTACATCTAAACTTTTTACCAATGGTGCTTCAGCTCTATTAATCCAATTTAACGATCCCAGTTTAAATTCCAACTCATTCACTTGATTATTTTTGCTCTGGTACTTGCGAGTTGATTGTTGACTTTTTTGGAAAAACACGCCTTCGCTGAAAAACAAGTCCACTCCTTAGCCGGACAATTTCCACGGGCATGTTTAGATGCACATTTTGAGCACTTTTCAAACTTTTTATATTTTTGGGGTTGATGATTTATTTTATTTACTTCATACGACGATGGTTGCATACTTTTTTGCTCCTTATTCACCAATTCGAACGACTGTGCTATTTTACAAGCATCTTCCCACGTCAACGATGATGTTGACAATAATTTTGTCTGCAATTGGCCGCTGCTTCCCCCGCAAACCAAACGATCACGCAATGCTTCATATAAAAATGTGCCAAACTCGCATCTAGCTGATAACAACTTCAGATTAATTATATATTCACTCACAGGTTCATCAGGCTTTTGGGAACAATTGTAGAACTTGAAACGTTCCGCAATAACATTTTTCTCCGGACTAAAATGCGGCAGAATTATTTTAACCAGGTCTTTGAAAGTTTTGCTTGTTGGCTTTTCTGGCAATAGAACAGACTTAATTCTTTTATAAGTTTCAGGGCCAACCAGTGTTAAAAATAAAGCCACTTTATTTTTTTCATCTACATCATTTATTAGGAACAGTTGCTCCACACGCTCTAAATATTCCCCAAAATCTTCACCGAATGTAAATTGTTCAATTGAACCAATGAGAAACATTTTTATATTTATTATTTATGTATGTAGGTATATTTATATTTATTTTTATCAAATATTAAACACTTGTTTAACTTTTTCTTTAAAGTGGTTTCCACACTACTCGTCGCCAAATATGTTGTGTATTCTTCACAAGTACTTTATTGAATAATCTTTTTGTCTTAACATCTACTTGTTACAACTAAAGAATTTAAGTACCGTTATAATACAAAACTGGTTTCTATATATTTATGTACATACACTGAATGTTTGTATTAGTTATAACGACACTTTGTACAACAATTAATCTTACCGGCTGTCACAAATATATATTATAATATTATTTAAAAATATGGTAGTTTATACATATTACATCTGGATAAAAGTATTTTTTTCTTGTGTTTTCTTAAGATGATATAAAATGTAGGTGATCTGTTTTCTAACCGGGCTCTAATAAAATTACAGGTCTTTAGAGCATAGGAATTGGGAGGGTGATGAGACCAGTTCTTCTTGACCATCTTGAAGAACCTTTTATTTTGGTAAAATATACAATGCGTTTTATTTTTGCTTTTTTCCATAAAACCATATACGGGCAAATGTTTTGATTTGTATGGTCAGTCGTTCCATTAAAAGTTGTTCATAATTTTAAGATCTAACTAAAAAGGGAGTCTGTAATAATAACTCTGTAGCAAACAGACTTTTGGTTCAGGAGAGGACAGAACCCCACCCTTTGCCCGACTGTTGCTAGTCTATCGATGGCTCCCGCAGTCCTACTCTTGCCAAAGTTTCGGAATTCTTTCTTTGTCAAAAGGTGAGGTATAATTCCATAAATCAACGTGTTCATTACACAACCCACTACTTTGTTATGCTCTTTTAATTCAGTTGTCTTTCACATGGCAAATGGTACACATGCTTAGCGGATGCTTTAAATGTTTTTAAAATACAATACGTAAAAAAATTACGGTACCATTACGAACATTTTTCATTTTTCGTAATAAAAAACACATTTGTTAATTTTCAATGCCTTTTTTGTTATAAAACATTTAAAGGTCACTGGGAAACCCAGAAATTGTCTAACAACCATGTAAACTTAAACTTTTTGTCTTCCAACGTTGTAAGAAAAAGCATTTTCAGTACATTGGAAGACAAAAATATTGTCACACATCTAACAATCGTGTAAACACACAATTTTGACATTGTCATTGTTTTAAGACAATTGTCAAACACTTTTTATTGTCACATGTGCAAAGTTTATGCATCTGCCAATGGCAGCATTGTCATAGAAATTATTTCTAAATGCAACTCTGTATATACATAAATAAACAAACAAGTGTGTATTAATAACATTTTTGAAAAAAAGTGGAAGAAAATTAAAGAATTAAATTAAAGTGTGCATTAAAAAACTTTTGCAAAAAAGTGCAAGAAAATTAAAGAATTACATTAAAGAAAATAAAAAATGGATAGCGACATATTTTTTGATGAATCCTGTTTAATAGAGTGCAGATAAAATGGTTCCAATTGCTCTTTTTTGTTCCATGACAATATTTAAAATTTTTAAACACACACACAGAGCTGCAAAACGAATTTGACAATGCCACACAACAATCTGACAACCGTGTGCACTGACAATTTCGGTCGACAGCTAAATTCATTGTGTGAAAATTGTGTGCAAATGAAATTGTTAGTTTTCTTACAGTCATGTAAACTGACAATTTACCGTTTGCTAAAAAATTTTCAATGTCAGTACATTGCTAGCACATTGGTAGATATGACAACGTTGTAATAACTGACGATCGTGGACACATAGCTTTAGTTTGCCATAAGAATAACAAGTCATAGTTAAACAATAATTAGTATTTTAGTTTACCAATGGTTAACTAATGACTGAGAATTCGGCCATCAGTGTGCCATCACTATTCTTTGTTAGTGGATCACTAGCTTGCTTGTTAACAGTATTTGCCTGCGTTTTAAAAACTGGCATTTTTGTTTTCTTTTATGCTTTGTTCTACACATAAATTGGTTGGTGATATTGTTTGTGTAATATTTTGTTCATGTAATTGTATCCAGCGTTACAGTTGGCAAATTTTAGAAAGTCGCACAAAAAGGGGATTTCTTAAAAATAAGTGGCAGGGGCACCACTTTTAAGAAGATGGAAAATAAACAAAACAAAAATAAAAATCGTATTTTTTTCACTTAAATGTTGTATATGATGTATGCTTACATATACATATATTCAACAATTTTTTAATTTTTTAACATATGTAAGTTTTATATAATAAAAAACTAATATGTATCAAGCAAAATAAAAATATTTAATTTGTTACATAATATTACTAAAACTAAAAAACAATTAATTTTAAAAAAGTAGATAAATAATTATACTGTCGCTTAATGGCTCATAAAGCTGCAAACATTTATTGTTATTTAATTTGTTTTATTTAATTTATTTGATTTGTATTTATTTAACGTAATATCAGTCTGTGAATTGCCTAAATGTTATTTGGCTCTTGATCATTTATGTATTTGTTTTCCCTTTTGTGCATATTTGTTTACATGTAAATGATCAAATTCCTTTTTTTATACATTCTACTGCAGTTCTTTGTTTCCTTAAGTTGGCCCGTTATTTAACATGTTTTATATACGTACATAAATATTTGTGGCTCAACTTAAACATTTTAAGAAATTTAATTTAGTTCGTAAGGAAAAGCACTGCGGTAAGTACATGAAGCACATTTATATTTTAATTTTATGTTTTTTAAATACAGAAATAAACGCTTACAATCAATGTTAACTAAATTGGGTCTTTTCATTTGATTAGTTAAATTCGCCCCTTGCGAACAACCATCGCCGCCAGCGATAACATACACAAATATACTTATTTGTAACAAACTAAAAAAATTGCTTTGAAACAAAATAAGATAATTAGGCCAATCATGAATAAAAAATCCGAGGGAACCCTTTTCCCAATTATACCACTGAATAAGAAAAATGGGAAAAGGGAAAAACTCCAGCGGATTTTTTATTCATGATTGAGCTGAATAAGGTACATATGTACATTTCAAATTACCTACATTACGGTATAACAAAAATAAGAAGATTATTTGGAATACAAATGAATATTATACAAAAATACTAATATTTAAAAAGAATAATTTTACATTTCAATATAAGCTATTATTATACTTTACAAATAAGTAGTTTTTCAGTATTCGGAATATAATTTGATATATGACAAGTTTAGTATCGTTATTGTGATATATTTAAGTTTGATCACATTAATTACAAAATGTTCACAATTATTTTTTTGATATATTACGTCTATACTTCCTGACAAGTGCATCACTTGGCACCCAGTCTTCATTAAACAAATTTTGTGCTGAAAGCATGAAATACTCTTTCAGCGGCAGCACTACTGTGTGGCAAAGTAAGTACATACGTAGCAAATGTATACAAATTTGAATATATATTACTGTTGAGGTGATTTTTAAAATTTCCTATTCTGTGACAAAATTCTTCCAAATTAGAAATTCAAAATATATTCTTACATGTTTTATCATTAATTTTACTTTCTAACATTTTTAGTTCATATATAAAAGCATCTTGTTTTAAAAATTGTTAAATACATAAAAGCAAATAGTAAATTTTTGTTAGAAAAGGGGAATAAGGGTCAAAATCTGAAAAAGTGGCAGATTTAGTTCATTTTAGGAAAGGTACACAAAAAGTGGCAAGTCATCTGTAAAAGGGTCAAATTGCGACTTTAGTCGCAACAACGGTCTCCTGGGGGAACAAGAGCATGCTCTCTCAGCCGGTTTGGCAGTTAAATAATTTTTGTTGTAGCTGGGGTCATTTATTTTTTTTTTTTTGATCACTCTCCTCGAATATGTAGGAATTTCTGCCGTTCACACTAAGCCTTCTCTCATCATGAGAATTCATGTGCTCTTAATAAATTTGCCACTGTTTTCTTTTTCTGTTTTTTTTTAATTATTTATTTTGTTGGTTTCCCACAGTTTATTTTTTTGTATAAGAAAAAATTAAAGTAAACTTCAAATGTACTTTAAGAAAATTTTGTCTAAAAGAACACTTCAAACATACTTTATTGTTTATGAATACGGCAGTTAGCGTCCATTCGCTTATTTAAAAGTTTTAAATAGCAAAAAACCTATTTAATATTTTTTAAACTTTGAGTAAATCCGGAGTCAAATTAAACACGTCCGTACACGTAAGTAAACGATTTTACTTTTTTTGAAAAAGACATAACCACTAAAAATACATTTGAACTCGTTTATTTATGTAAAGAAACTTCGTTTGTTTAGGAAAAGACACAAAAAATATCTGGTTTTATTTTATGTGATGTTGTTTAATCTTGCAAAACTCTTGTAATAAGAGTAAACAACGTCAAACAAATTTCTTCTATAACAAGTGGTTACGCTTTTTTGAGTAAATCTTTGCCATGTGTGACCATACCTTAAGTTATAGTAACAGATAAATAATTGATGTGTGACTGTTAATAATAAGAAAATAAATAATTATATAATCTGTGCTTATTATCCTTTATTACAATAAACGATATTGAACTAAAAGTCTCTGAATTAAATTCATTCCAATTAAGAGAGGGTAAGCAATAGTTGTATGTATATTGCAAATGAAAAAAATTTATTTTGTGTTCTGGTTGCTGCTGGAAATATTTTGTATGGCAAAATATTTTTAGAATAACTGCAAGAAATATTTCTACCATGAAGCTTGGGCATATATTTCGTTGGTTAATAGTTTGTTTCTGCATATAAATATGGAAGTGGTACATACTTGAATGTATTTATTGCACAGCCAATAGTCAGTTTAAAAAAATGTTTTACTAAATATTAAACCTTGGAATTAAGTAAGTTGGAGTATAACTGCAAAGAGGTTAATAGATAAATTCAACTGCCATAACATTTACATCGGACTTACGAATTCGAATAAAAAAAGAAATGGAAACGACAAGCAAAATTAACTTAAGCACAATAATTGCCGCCATGATGGAACAAATTTAACAATTCCAGAAGCATCAATTAAATTATGAATTTAAATATTTACTGAAGTACTTACATAAACCAAACCAAATATAATTACATATACAAAATAATTGTTATAGAGTATGAACAAATTAAAACTTACATGTGTTCAAATTCAGGTGCATCTGTATCAATACCGGTGTAGTCTGATTCGGCACACAGTTCTTGCGCCGATACTAGAAAGAATATTTGAGTAGGCGTTAAATTTAGTCCCGGCAGTCTAGCCATCCCTTTAATTGGGCCTGTTAATGAAAGCATTGAATGATATGATATTTGCATTCCACCTGAATGTATTAATATATCCATGCGACTGTAGTTGGAAAATATATTGACAGATTTGGGAACGCATCGCATTGCCTTATCTTCAAATGCTTTAGTAATCGACCGTAGTATCTCTTTAGCTATAGCAACGCCAACTGAAGCGTATTGTAGGTAAGGCGGAAGTCTTCCATCAAAGTAAGGGACAAGAATTACCGATAGCGGCACAACTAATTTTTAAATAAATCAGAAAAATACTAAATTATTATTCTTTCACTGATATTAAGAACACGAACAGAAATAAGTGTTAAGAAACAAGAGAGCAATATTCGGCTGTGCCGAATCTTAAATACCCTACACCTAACTATAATGAGAAATACATAACTACACTGATTACAAGACTTGTTTGAAAGACAATTTTACGAACAATATAATTTTATCTAATTTTAACCATTTAAAACTTTGATTTTGGATCGGTAATGTTAATTATACGATATTTATGTTTCTTGAAGTGATTTTGGAAGAGCACTTCATATAGTGAATATGGTCAAATATGGAACAAAATTCACAAATTGTTGTAGAATGATTCCTGTGTATATGTGAATGATCTGTGTAAAGTTTTTAGTCGGTACCGATATTTGTACGATTTATATAAAGATAAATGACTTTTTTGGATGTGGTTCTTCTATGGGAGCAATGCCCAATTATGGACTGACCATCATAAAATTTAGTACAACAATTTATATATCTGTAAGAATTATTTGTGTCTAATTTTAACCTGGTAACTATATATGTACCAGATTTATACGTATTTAAGTGAATTTTAGATGTGGACTTTATTTCGTTTTGCGATTTCTTTTTACATAACACTTTTTTTTGCCGAATTTTGTATTGATATTCCATATTATATATTTATATATATATATATTTATCATTAAGCCATATTTCGGGAATATTTTTGTATGGGGGCTATGAGAAATCGTTGACCGATTCTTACTATTTTCTTCACACTTTCTTCTTTTATCATAAAAATAACGTGTACAAAATTTCATAGTAATATCTGCAATATATTTAAAAAATTGCAAGAAAAATGTTTAAAAGTATCAAATTTTTTTGGAGGTTGTCTTACATTTTGGTCCATAACAGTGGTTCTACCATAGCGAATTCGCAGGTTTTCAATAATTGTAATAATAGGATGCTGTAGCTTAATTGGTTAGCGGATTTGATCAGTAAGCATGGGTTGGTATTTGTAGCCCGGGTTCGATTCCCAGCCGCTGCCACTCAAACAACATCAGTTTCTGATAATTATTAGTTTTTCTATCCTATCATAACTAATATTTATCCCAGCGCCCTCCTTCGGTGGTATAGCATTCAAACGCCACCGAAATAAAATAATTAAATAAAGGCTTTAAAATGATCACCAGAGGCGCTGCAAGCTGCACTAAAACAAACATAGTGCGCAATTGCAGAGTTACCAAAGAAGGTAACGGAATTATATATAGGCATATTAATTGCATGAGTGTTACTTACATAGAATAACAACAACTATTCGAAAACCTTTTAAGAGCTTCTCTAGGACCACTCTAATAATTATTGACATGGCAGATATGTCCACGATCGCACTTACATGTGCAAGTACATCTATATGATGTGCATATCTATATATATATATAAATGGTGTAAAAAAATGTATAGTAATTCATAAAATTAGAACGGCTGGGCCAATTTCTGTTAAATTTGTTGTCCGTTGTTCGTAGAAGGTTTTTACGGAAGAAATTTTTTGAAAATCCCTCCGCAAAAGTCCGAAAATTGGAAAAATCGAAAATCGAGTTTGTGTATGAAAATCCAAATCAAAAAAATAGAAATTTCTTAGTGTAAATCATGAAAAATGCGAAATGCGAAACGCGGAAAATCTCTTCGCAAAAGTCGGAAAATGGGAAATCTCGAAAATCGAGTTTTTGTATGAAATTTTGTGTGAAATTATTCCTTAATTGCTTTCCAAATCAAAAAATAGAAAGTTCTTAGTGTAAATCATGGGAAATTGCGGAAAATTAGAAAATATATCCTCAAAAGTCGGAAAATTGATTTTTTTGTACGAAATTTTGTGTGAAATTATTCCTGTTGTAATATATTATTACTCTAAAGTTTGTCTGAAGGCTTAAAATTGGGGCGAGGAAAAGTTCGCCGGGTCCGCTAGTTTGTAATTAATAAAACACCTTCGGTAGCATCCAAAACATGGACCCACCATATAGAATCTAAACTAAAACAAATTAAAGTCTGCACAAATATACTGCTCTTTGGTGGTCAGACCTAGACTTGGAATCTTGCCTAAAATAATTTTAAAATTCATATGGCTATATGGCATCCCACTATGGGTAACAGTCTCATCTTCTAATATTGAAAAATTACAAAGAAAACAGTCAATAATCTTAATATTAAGAGATAAAATTCTCCATTTTAAACGATATGAGAAAATGGAAACTAGATCATTCAAATTCCATTGCTAAGTAATTGCTATTCTTTTAAGCGGCAGGCTTTAATATAATGAAACGCTTGGACCTGCCTGATAATCTTATTGATATACATATACTTTTAATTGCATGTGACAGTGGTAATAACAAGTATATTTGAAATTTAGGATAAGATGTTAATACTTGTTGTGAATTACTAAAAAAAAAAAGTATAAAAAAAAAATTGAATTTATTCCACAGCGTAGTGAAAATTATGTTAATCAATTTTAGTAATATCGTCTATTAGAAATTTATCAGATTATATATTTAAAATTCCCTTTATTCAAGATAAAATAATAATAAAAATATAATAAATATTAAATTTATAAAATTAGTTTTATAAAATTGTATTTTATAAAACTAATTTTACTTAGTCCCCTCCCCATACAAATGTTCTCCCGAACGGTCATAAATGTCTTATTTATATAGATAGATTAGAAAATAAAATACGATACTCAAATTCCCGCTTTTTAAAGTACAATGTTAAATCACAAACCTATGGAATGACTTAATGTGTCGTAAAATATTTTGGCTACAATAGGGTATGCCCATCTAAAAAGAGAACAAAATAATGTTAATTGTTTTACTAGTAAAAAACAAAATTTTTAGCTTTATAGACAACGTACGCATCATGGGAATCCATGTTCATATCGATAACATCAGGCGTCGCTTTATTTCGCTGGTAGATCTTCAAAATATTTTCAAACCAATTGTCGGACGTTATTTCCATTGATTCTAAAACTTTTATCATCGCGGTTATATTTGAAAACCCACTCCAAGGCTCAGACTGTATTTTCAAAGCAGATAGTTTTACAAGAGCCGCACCTTTAAGAGATGGAGCACGTTTTAAGTGGGCCTTTAGCGATTTAAATATAACTTCAGTCTATACAAGGAATAAAAAGAATGCGTTTGATTACCAATTTCTAATTTATTTATTTTAATATACTTACTCGTCTTATAACGTCCCTAATATCATCCGATGAATGTTGAGCTATAAATAATGCCGATGTTATATCAGGTAGAGCCCACATAGTAGCTCGTGTACATACTGATGGATCAGAAAGGCCATGAGGGAGAATACCTAGTGCAAACAACACCAGTATCGAGTTATGAGCTACACGAGTTGGATATTTCGTTAACAATTCTTCCACTGCCTTTAGATAATCTGAACTCCTCACAACTATTGGACCACTCCAGTTGCTGGGAATAAGTGCGGTCCAGTTCAACTGAATAAAAAATTATATAAAATATAAACCCAAGCAAATCTCCAACAAAGTGCTTTCATTAGTTAGCAGTTACTTACAATTGGATACATTTCTTGCAATGATGATATATTGTATAGAACTGAACTGTCCCAAAATCCTCGGCGAGAATGTTCAACTCGAATCTAAATAAACACAAATAAGACTTCTTCACTATATCGATATACAATATATCACAAAAGTACATATTTAGCATAAAAATATTTATTTTTAAGTAAATATCTATATTTCTGACTTTCATAGGTGCTCAATCAAAATTTAAAAGCTTATAGGGTAAAGTATTTTTCATTTTTTTTTAAGAATTTTCGGAATAGGTTTAGAGGTCGCGCAAATGGAGTTTTCATTAAAAACCAGAGTTTTCGGATTTTTTTTTAACTTTACCCATAACTTGGTTAATACCATGGGGTTCTTCACTCCTGAGGAAACAGTTTTAAAGTAAAATATCCTAGCTTTATTCCTGTGTGAAAAACTTATAAGTTTTGGTGATAATTTTTTCAAAAATTTTATACTAACGCTTTTTAAGTTTAAATGAAAATGAAAAAACTAATGATGCAGTTGAAAGACAAATTAATTTTAATTTTTAAATTTGTTCTTACCGTTCCTGAGTTATACCCGTTTTTTCTTTATACCCAGTATATGTTATTATGCTTGATTTTCACTATGTCATTTTTGTTGTCAAATTGTCCAAATTGTTGGCAATTGTATGAAAACGGGTTGTCATATCATGATTGCAAACATAGATGACGCCATATGGCAACCCGTTTTCATACAATTTCCAACAATTTGGACAATTTCACAACAAAAATGACATAGTGAAAACGCGGCCTAAGCTGTTTGCCAGTTCTTGCGATGTAATTCTATACCTTGCAATAAATTCTGGAAATCAGTTTCAGAAGTTGTGACATTAATATAAGTATTAGCCAAAGCCACAACTCCTTCTGCCACATCATTTACCACTTGTAATTGTTGAACTTTTTTCTTTGTCTCTTGAAATGACTTGTTGGCTGTCCAATTCTCTGGATCTATTTTTAAAAAATCGATTTAAATATTGCAAGCTTCAAAACAAGTTAGACTGGCTTTTGAAATGATCACACATTTCACTTGCCACATTGTAAAAGGGGACTTATACTTTTAACTAAAAATTGTAATTTGTATTTACAGGTGGCGACACTCAAAAATATTTTAAGTCAAGGCGGGTTAAACAAATGCCTTACAAGTATATTTGATATAAAACTTTTGGTTAGTTATAATGTAGATGGCAAGCAAGGCAAAAATCGACTATTGGACTTTCCAAAATTTGTAAGCGCTATATATGGTAAACTTTTTAAATATAGTATACATATAGATAAACATTCCTTATAACATTTTTTCTTTATAGAAGCACTTAAAGTTGATAATACTCTTTCGAAGAAGAAATTTATTAACGATTTCCGTACAGCACTAAGACTAAACAAAAATCGTTGTTACAAAAAGAAAAGCTTGAGAAAACATAGCAAGTCCAACAACTCATTTTTGAAATCTGACAGTGATGAAGGGTCTGATGCGGAAAATATATTTCCGGACAGAAGAGAACAAACTCCAATGAATACCTCACTAGATTAAGTTCAAGCATCTTAAAACACATATTATATTGCAGTTTAAAGCAATAGTATTAAATATCATATCACAATGTTTCCTATTTACAAATGTATGTATTTTAAGTTTTTTTTTTAAGTTTATCGATGAATTTACATATTAATTTGTGTTTTTTTAGTAAATAAAAATAAAATGTACAAAACTAAAAAAAATAGTAATGTTTTCATAGCTTATATAGGAGGCATGAATTAAATGCTTCCAGTAAACAAACACAGTAATAGCATTGGGTAAGGTATGAAATTGCTATATAAATAGAGACATGAAAGAATCGCTTCTTGTATTAGTATAGAAGCAATACATCACAGGTATGCAAGCTGCGGTTTCTGGAAGCTTTTCCTTCACGGAATAATGTAAGCCATGAAAAATGCTGTGATTTTACAAAAAAGTAGTGCTTCCAAGTGGGAATTCGCCATATAAAAATCATGCCTCTTGTAAGCAGGTTTGTAAGGGGGAATTGTGCTTCTCTCCCTTACAAACCTGCTTACCAGTAAGCACCATTTTTTACTGGGGAATTGTTGAATTTCTTTATTTCTAAAGTTTTCTTGTGTTAAAGTTACATGCTACTTCATAATCGCTGCATGGAGTATCTGCAAGTTTTTTTGTCATTAATGGCCAGTTTTTAAGTTAAAAATTAAAGTGTGTTTAAACTTAAGTTCCGTTTAAATACCAAATTCATTTTTATAGATCATATTTAAATAGAACTTAAATAACAGACTTCGTCCATTTAAATACAACTTAAGTTTTTCATACTACCATATGATTTTGACTGTTCTGCAAGTTATGAAAATTGCGCATTGAAGTTTTTTTATTATTTGATAAAAAATATTCAATAAATAAACTCGCCGCGAATAAAAACATTGTGCTTATTATTATTAATATCAACTAATATGAACTAAAACAATGGCGCATATTCAGAAATCGTAACTAAAATCGAAACTTATTAAACAGAAACTAAAAAATAATTCATAAATAGTTAAAGATCTTATTCACAAATCATAACTAACTTATACTACATTTCCACGGTACATGCTTCGCTCTCTATTCTCTCTATTTGTAAACTAAATAGCACAGAGAACACAGAGGCGTCAATTTTGGCGTTTCAAAATAGCTACAATCAGCTAAAAAGGCAGGTATATTAAAAAGAGAAAGAAAATATTTTCTGGTAGTAAATTTGTAATGTGAAAAAGCAAAGCACTGTATACAACAAGAATTTTGTGGACAAAACAAAATAAACAAAACAATTTGAGTTAGAATATTTGAATTGAAAGTTTGTTTGTGATTTTAATAACTAACTAAATTGTATTTTAATAATTGATATACTTTCTTGGTATGCATTGTGGAGTTTGTGCATTCGTTAGATGATATAAATGCATTTTTTTATGGTTGTATCAAACAATACAAAAATACTCTGTGCCAAAAATTAATTTTATTGCGTCAGAAAAATAGTAACATAAAGAAAACAAAAAGGCAGGTTCCAAAGAAAGTGACAAGAAAAAACTACACTATCTTTGCTCTTCTGTCGCCTCTGTGTACTATGTGCTAAATAGTAAATCAGCTGTTAAATGAAGAAGTTGTTTATATTTTTTTGACATTTAATAGTGCTACCATACTTTTATCATAATTAAATAACAAACGTAATTTGAGACAGCTTAAGTTTAGGGGAAAATTAACTCATTTCGTATTTAAATATCAAGTTAAAAACTGGCCATAAACCTAGTACTCTGTTCAAAATTTCAAGTGGAATGTTACAAAATATATGTTAAAAAAATCACATGAATTTTTCATGAAAAAATGTTGCAGAACTCTGTTCATTTTGTGAAAAACATATGAAATGTATCTGGCAACATTATTTTTTCACAGCGAAATAAATAAAGTGGCAATTTTTTCACGCGGAATTGTAAACAGTGATGTTAGATATTTTTTTCGAATTATCGTCAAAATTTGAAAAAAATCATCATAATCGTCATTAGTTTTGAAAAAAACGTCAAAAAATCGTCATATCGTTTTTTTATCAACACAGATCAATTGTTTTATTAAAACATAAAAAGATATGAAGTATAAAATGATACAAAACCAAAAAATTTATAATTTTTAATACTTATATGTACATACAAATGTAATATGTAGATACATATTAACATTTAAAATAAACTTTACATATATACATATTTCACGAACTCTATGTTGTTGAAAATATTAACATTGTAACATTCTAAAGAATTATTTATTAAAAAATCTTTTGATAACAAAATTCCTTCCAGAGTTTTTGTTTCTAACCGATTTCTAATCTTAGTTTTGTTAAAATTTATTTGGCTAAATATTCTTAAACGTTAGCTGATGAATTGGGCAGGGCCATTAAATTATTCACTAGCTCACATATATTGGGAAATGCAGGTTTAGTATTTGGTAACCTTATTACATTAACTTTTTTCCAAAACATGTTTATATTTAGGGAACTTTCATCAATATCAACAAACCTTAGTTCTCTTAATTCATTTTCTATGACATGATATTTATCTTTGGACACTAAATTAGGAAAGCTTTTCAATAATGGAATAATATTAACATTTTTATTTAAAATCATCGAGGGTGAAATTAATTTTAAGTTTTGCATCATAGTGTCATCAAAATTTGATAACATAACTCAATAGATACATAATTATAAACAAATTCATTATAAATTTTACTATCAACTTTAGAATGTGTTATCTTTTCTTTAACATATACACCAAGGTATATGTATTTCATCGCTTTTAAGATGATTTTTATAGTCTCCAAAATTAATTTGATTTAAACTGCAATTATTTATACAATCCTCTTTAACAAAATTTAATAACATATTTTTAAAAAGTTTTGTCATTTCTGTATGCATATTGTGAATTTGAATTTCTTCGCTTTGAAAAACTTTGTTTATATTATTAATGAAATTTAGAACATATTTTAAAACACAAAAATAAAGTTCGTAATGGCATTTAAGTTCAATAATATATCTTTCGCATTATCAATAACATCGATATTGGCAGAAAAAGAAAAATATATTTTTAGTGGCTTATAGGTATAATTCCAAAATTCTTGCTACTACTGACTCTAACGAAAGCCACCTTGTTTGGGATGGATGAAGCATCTTTTTTGGATTGATTTCTAATAAAGATTGTATGTCTAAAAATTGATTATTTCGTTTTGGACTATTGTTAATACATAATACGAAAACGGTTTGTGTATATAGTAGTCTCTTCCTGCTCTTAGTGTTTGATGTACTTACATATAAATATAAACATATTTGCCAGCGTTGTCAACTTGGTGCGTTTCGCACCATTTTTTGGTGCTTTTTTAAATTTTTGGTGCGATAAATTCTTTAGTTGGTGCGCGGTGCGCTTTTTTTAAATATTGGTGCGCTTTTTAATTTATGATGGCACCAAAGCAAATTCACACAACTTTTTGTTTTAGCGTGAGAAAAAATCTTTCTACAATAAAATACACCTGTTTGAGTACCATTTCATTCAACACTGCAAAATTTGTTTGTGTATTTTGGTGCGTTTTTTAATTTTTTCGAAAATGTGAAGAAATCTTTATTTTTACTAATTTTTAATTGCAGCTTTTTAATAATTCATAACTCATGAAATCTATACGATGAAATTGTATTTTAAATACGAATGTATGATAAATGAAATCAAATTCTTCAAAAATCTTTGTTTGAAAATCAAATTAACATTTTAAACGTGTAAATAAAAATTCTTGTATAGCCTGATAATTTGGTCTACTGAACTGTAGACGAACAACCAGGGTTAGAGTACCAGTGAAATATTAACAAATTTTATCGGAAAAAATCAAATAGAAAACAAAAAAATATAAAAAAAGTACCAAATATGTACCAATTAGTACTTTACCCGGGGTTTACACATGCAAGTGCAAGTTCAAAAAAGGCAATAAATTCACAATTTTCGGAATAGGGCTTTATATGGGGCATACGTTAACAATACACCGGAATTCACAAAATTTTGTGGGATGATTTTTGTATATATGTAAATGATTTGTGTAAAGTTTTGAGTTAGTACCGATATTTATACAATGTATATAGGGATAAATGTTTTTTTCAGATGAGGTCCTTGTATGGGAGCTATGACCAATTCTGGGCCAACCACCATAAAATTTAGTACAACAATTTATTTGCCTATAAAGATTCTTCATATCAAGTTTTAGTCGTTTAAAATTATTTATATCTGTTTTATACGCATTTAAGTGAATTTTGAAAGTGGACTTTATATGGGGGCTATGGTCAAACAAGGACCGAACTAAAACAAATTTCGTTTTGCGATTTATTTTTGTATAAAACTTATTTTTGCTGAATTTTGTCTTGATAGTCCAATTTTATAGGCATTTATGTATAATTGAGCAATATTTCGGGAAGACTTTTGTATGGGGGCTATGAGAAATCATGGACAGATTCATACTATTTTCCGCACACTTTCTTCTATTGTAATAAAAACAACGTATACAAAATTTCATGGCATTATCTGCAATATATTTCAAAATATTGCAATAAAATGGACAAAAAATATCAAATTTTTATGGAGGTTGTCTCACATATCGGTCCATAACTCTGGTTGGCCTAAACCGATTTTGCTGATTTTAAATAGCAAACTTCTCGAAAGCATGTCTGACAGAATTGTTTAAGATTTGGATCTCGAAGATATCTGCGGACTTTATAAAACTGATTTCAACATCCATACAGACGGACATGGCTTAATCGATTCCGCTATCAATAAGGATCCAGAATATATATACTTTATAGGGTCAGAAAATTATATTGTCGAAATTATAAACGGAATGACAAACTTATATATACCCTTCTTATGAAGGTGAAGGGTATAAAAAGGTCGAAAAACTAAATTGAAGATTTGTGTTCCTCGTAAAGAAATGAGAGGCTCAAGTAAGACACTTGAGAAGGTTATTTAAAAAAGAAAGAGAAATATTTTCCAAAAAAAATTTTCCCAAAAATGAAGAAGTAGATGGTACCTCTAAATTCACCTGTTCTTCTGATCATGTGATGTATGTTGATGAAGCTGATGTGGAATGTGCTAGTGCTTATAACTCTAATGAAAAATTTGCAGCTAAAAAAAACATTAAAAGAAAACTTAAGAGATTGTTTTTTTAAATACAGTTTATCCCCGGCCAAATTTAGAGTGGACTTTTAATGTAAAAACCATTGTAAATGTGCAATTCATTAATTAGCTTTATTATTTTTTTGTTAATACTAGAGGTATGTTTTTAGTTTGTTTTTTTTATTTTTGTTAGTATTTCTGAATTTCATAAAGTGCCTTTGTACTAAATTTAAGGACCAAATTATAATAATTACATATCTTAATAATAATAAATAAACAAAATAATTTTTAAAGCTTTTTTATTTCTATTTTATTGTTAATGAAACTAAGTAATTCACTAAAAATTATATTGATCCTAATATATAGGATATCAGGTTCAGCGTTGTGCCATAATGATGATAAGTGACTCATTACTTTATATAATGAAAATTTAACTAAAGAAAAGCTAACTAGGCGCTAACATAAAACTGAAAACAAGTTAATTTATAGTTACCTTCATAAAGACAGCTTATAGCTAGTTGAGTTAAGTAGTTAATTTATAGTTACCTATACAATCGTAAACTTTAAGCTAACTTCAAAAACACTAACTTTCGTAGAACATTGTCATGTTAAAATAGTCAGTTAAATACATTAAAAGTAATCCAGAAATTAACCACAACTAATTGCAAAAAAGTTAGTTTAAAATACATTAAAAGCTAACTGAGTTGCTGACAGGGTATCTACTAGAGATGTAAATCAAATGTAAATAAACTCGTTATTCGTAAACGTTTGTTACCGAATATTATTAAAATAGGTAAATAAAAACATTTTGTGCAATATATTTTGCTAAAAACTCCTTATGAACAAACATACATTTTTTTGATTACCCGGGGTTTACACATGCAAGTGCAAGTTCGAAAAAGTCAATACATTCACACTTTTTTACTAACAGAATCACACATGCAGGCACTTGCAGGTCACTTGCAAGTGAATTTAGCTGGACAGTGATTTTTTGACACTTTCAGCAATAAAGTGACAGAAAGGTAAACAGAGTTGCCAAATAAAAAAATTCCGAATAAATGTAAATTAATAAATATTTAACTTATTTTATGTATATTTGTAAAAAAAAATATATTTTGTGGTTTGCTGTTCAATATTAAACCTGAAGATATTGGGAAAAATCCAATGAAATGGCGGATTAAATTGAAATGATATTCGCAGAAATCACCTTAAAAACCCAACTATAAAAAATTATGGAAATATACAATAAAAGTTTGGGAAATTTTCTTCAGAAATATTTGGTCAAAAAATTAAATGAACGTGGTTATTGTCAAAGTTATGAGTCAAGTTTAAAAAAAGCCGAAAAACCAGATTTTTAACAAATACTTGATTTGCGCGACCTCTAAACCTCTTCCTAAAAGTCTAAAATAAAAATCAAAAATATTGGACCCTATAAACTTTAAATTATGCTTTAGCCTCTGACAAAAAATTTTTTTTGGGACACCATAATATACATACATATGTACAGTGAACCACAATACTATTCTGCCTAATAATTTTTAGGATTTTTTTATTCATACATAAAGTTGTAAAATAGAATTTTAATAAATATTAGCTAAACCCGGTGTGCTTCGCTACCCCGCTCGTTATAAAATAAAATAAAACGTATTTATATATTTACAAAAATTTATTTATTTGATTTGATAATTTATTTATTGCAATGCTTTAGGATATAAAATATTTTTAGTTTGCCCATCAGGAGCATGCACATATTATATATTTATTTATAAGTTTTCCTACACGGGATGTTAACAGGCATCGCAAACGTTAACCAAACAGGAAACTGCAATTGTTTAAAATCGAATTCGTAGCATTGGAATGCGTGGCAATAGTCGCTTCTATTAAATTATTTCTCAGTTTTTTTTTACTGCAAGTCGACTGCCATTGAAAGCCGTGGTGATCGATATTACGCAGTTTAATAATTGGCACTCCAATTTGTAGCACATGTGGTGGAAAGCCTGGCATATCGAGTGAATTTAAGAACTCAACAGGATAATTAACGGCCTTACGGGTTGCTTGGTTGATTTGACACATTTCAAAGTGATATCCATCTTCTCCATATGGAAAAATAATAGGATACTGAAGCGCGATGCATTTCAGTGGGCGAGGCCACACAGTGCTTTGATCCCATATAAGGAAGGGACAAAAATAGAAGGCGTTATCGTATATGAATAAAAATTGGCATGCTGGTTTTATTTGTCAAAATTAGAAAAAAAAACGAATTTTTGAAAAAATTGGTGCGAGGACACTCATACCTTGTATGTATGTAGAGCTATATATGTACTTGTTATAGCTCTAGATATAACGTAATAACAGTTTCTGTTAAATTTTGTTTAAATTGCTGCAAGAACTCGTTTTGCTGTCATATATTCTTTTGCTTAAAAACGCAAAATACGCTCTGAAAACCATCCAATTGTCAAAATGTTTATTTTTCTTCAGTCCAAACTAAAAAAAACTCCATATCGGCACAAGGACATTCACACCTGTCGTACATCCTGAATCTTAAATTTTAAAAAAGCTTCTATTCTGATTACAATGTTGCAGGTATTAATATTTGTAGCAAATTTTATTTAAATTACAGGAATGACTCGATAAGCTGCCATATATCCTTTTGATTAAAAACAATGTATACGTTTTGAAAATCATGAAATTGCAACAATTTTTTCTTTGCCAAAATAATAAAAAATGTATACAATTTTTACAGAAACAGTGCAAGGACACACATATATCCTGAATTTTAAATTAACTACTACCAAATAGTAATAAATGCATGATGGAAAAAGTTTTTATAAATAAATACATTTTGTAATATAAAATAAATATCTTCGAGATTAAGGTCTAATATTGTTTTAATTTTTAATTTTTATTTATTCCGATATTTCGCTACACATTGTGTTTAATAAATAAAAAGGTCGAACAATCAGTTAAATAATAAATTAAATATTTATTAATATGTTTACGGAACAGCTTTTTAGAGTATAACAAAAAGAAAATACATTTTATTGATCTTCACTGGATTCTTCCGAAGAATAAGATTCACTAGAAGAAGAACTAGCATGTATTTCAACATTTACACTTTCCTTTACAAGATATTTTTCTAATTCTTCGTCATTAGCTTTATTTGTTTTTATACCCTACACCACAATAGTAGGGAGGGTATATTGGATTTGTGCTGATGTTTGTAATGCCCAGAAATATTGGACCAACACAATAGTGGGGAGGGTATACAAATGTCCTCCCGAAATTGGGGTTTACCGGTCATAAATCTTTGAATTATGCAAGTATGCAAACAAATTTCACGACAAATAAGTAATAAATGAAGGTAAATCACATCTACAAATTTCGTGAAGATCGGTCCATAATTAGTCGTAGCTCCCATATAAGGCCCAATTTCGAAAATCACTTAAAAGAGCATAACTCTTGTAGAAATGTTGGTATCAAAATAATATTGAACACAAACATGTTTCGTACATATACATATAAAATGGTAGAAGTTTATGATGATCGGTCCATAATTAGTCGTAGTTCCCATATAAGGCCCACTTCCGAAAATCACTTTAAATACCATAAATCTCTTAAAAATTTTGTTATCCGGATAAAATTTAACAAAAATGAGTTTCTTATGTACAAATAGGATGACACCTAATTTTATAATAGTCAGTTCATAAATAGTCAAAACTTCCATATAAGACCCTCTTCGTAATTCACTTTAACCTCCATAAATCTTTAAAACGTATTTATATCGAGATAAAGTTTGACACACATAATTATATATTGACGGAAGTCATGGCACTAATTTGGTGGATGATCAGTCAATAATAGGTAATATCTCCCATATAGCGCCCATATCTGAAAAACTGATTAATTAATATACTGGGTGTAGGGTATTATATGGTCGGGCTTGACCGATTATACTTTCTTACTTGTTTTTATTTTGCTTTCTGTTCCACGACAACACAGGATCTGAAGCTAACAACAAATGGGTCATTAAATCCTTGTTTGTATTTGCTCTGGATGATTTTCGTGTATGTAATAATTGGACCTTTCTAAGGTTTTTGTGGTTAGCTTCAATAGCTTCCTCAGACAAACATCCTTAAAAAAATATTATAAAAGAATACTGTTTTATATAAAAAAGTTAAGTGCTAACAAACCTATTGGAATATCAAAAAACTTAAGAACGTCACATCCATGTATAAGAACTTTGTGTACACTACTGGGCATATAAAACCAACTATAGTGCGATAAATATATGTTTCTTGTGGTTATTAAAAGTTCTTGGAATTTTTCATTATTTATTGGTATCCCACAAGACAAGACAAGTTATTTGGAGGTGCTGATAACCATCACTCAACCAAATCAGAATTTTTATACCCTACACCACCATAGTGGGGAGGGTATATAGGATTTGTGCTGATGTTTGTAACGCCCAGAAATATTGGTTCAATACCCATCTTAAAGTATAGCGATCGTCTCAGAATCATTTTCTGAGTCGATTTAACGATGTCCGTCCGTCCGTCGGGCTGGCTGGCTGTCATGTAAAGCTTGTGCGCAGAGTACAGGTCACAATTTTGAAGATATTTCTATAAAATTTGGTACGTGATATTTTTTCGGCCCAAGGATGGATGGGATTGAAACTGGTGTAAATCGGTCCATTATTTCACCTGGCCCCCATACAAATGTCCTCCCGAAATTGGGGTTTACTGATCATAAATGCTTGAATTATGCAAGTATCCAAACAAATTTCATCAAAAATGAATTGTAAATGAAGGCAAATCACATCTGCAATTTTTGTGCAGATCGGTTCATAATTATTCGAGCTCCCATATAAGGCCCAAATCTGAAAATTACTTTAAAGAACATAACTCTCTCAAAAATGTTGGTATCCAAATCATATTGCACGAAAATATATTTCATATGTATACAAATAATACGGTACAATTTTATTATGATCGGTCCATAATTAGTCGAAATTCCATATAAGACCCTCTCCGTAATTTACTTTAAGCTCCATAAATCTTTTGAAAGTATTTATATCGAGATAGAGTTTAACACATATAATACTTATATTCACAGACATCATGACACTAAATTTTTGGATGATCGGTCCACAATAGGTTATATCTCCCATATAACGCCCATTTCTGAAAAACTGTATTATACACATACTGAGTGTAGGGTATTATACGGACGGGCTTGACCGACTATACTTTCTCACTTGTTTAATAAAGAACCCATTATAAAATTAATTTACACGATTTTCTTTCAATTTAAATTAAATATTGTTAAACACTGCACTTAAAAAACGTTAAAGAGGAATAACAAGTATATTCTATATGCATTTAACAAAAAAGGTACATAAAAATATAACTGTTATTAAGAATTGGATAAGTACTAAAGATATGCAAACATAGAAAAGGGTTGCCTTCTAGTAATAATACATTACAATCTCCCACGCTTAATAGCATACGTGGTCCTTCAAATGAGTTGGAGGTGTTCTTATACGACTTGATCTTCTTAAGCTCCCCTCCGGCGTTGCTATCAGCTGAGATTCTTCAGGTGGTATTGGTTGAATTACTGGATTAGTAACTCTATGCTCGATGTGAACTTCCTCTAAATTTGGTTTTTGTTTAACGGGTGGTTCCGCAAATGTAACGGACTTTTTCGGTATTTCAACATTTGATTTATATAGTTGATTAATATGACGTTTAAGTTCATAACCATTATCGAGTATTACTTGGTAATGAAGTTGACCAAATTTGTATATTACTGTACCAAATTTCCAGATTGGCTTGTTTTTTTCAAACCAGCGCACTTGCACCCTGTCTCCCACGCTAATTTTACGAACCACAGGTGAACGCAAAGTTGATTTGATTTC
The DNA here is from genome assembly GCA_950370525.1 of Bellardia bayeri. Classification (NCBI taxonomy): domain Eukaryota; kingdom Metazoa; phylum Arthropoda; class Insecta; order Diptera; family Calliphoridae; genus Bellardia; species Bellardia bayeri. Next base: position 59,430,069 of record OX493264.1, read on the forward strand.
CCTAACAGGGCGTATGGCATCAAATTGGATTCTTAAATCTGTACCAAGATATAATTGAGATGGAGTTTGACCATTTGCGAGCGGAGTAGCTCTATACCGAAAAATAATTTTTTGTATTTTGATATTTAACGGTAAAATATCATCTTCCATCGCTATTAATTTAGTTTTTAAAATCTGCACGTATCTTTCAGCTAGTCCATTTGTAGCTGGATGACCAGGAGCTATAAATTTTTGAATGATCCCGTTTTTACTACAGTATTCTTCAAACATTGCACTTTGAAAAATTGTTGCGTTATCCGATGATTTGAGGAAGACCATGTGTAGAAAAAATGTCTTGCAATAAGATGATTGTTTTCTCAGAAGTTGGAGCATCTTTTATCAAACGAATTTCTGGCCATTTTGACTTAGCATCTACTAACACCAAAAAATGGTGGTTTTGAAACGGTCCGGCATAGTCCTTTGGAAATTTTCATTTGGCTCATCCCAGTAATGAGTAATAACCTCACTTTAGCACAACTGGAACACGATTTTACCAACCGCTCTATATCAGAGTCAATACCTTTCCAAAAGCAATACTTCCGAGCTAATTGTTTCATTTTTACAACACCAATGTGTGTATGATGTAATTCTTTTAAAACTTCTTCACGTAACTTTGTTGGTATAATAACACGATCACCTTTGAATAAGACGCCATCTTGAATTGAATAATTGCAGTCGAAATTTTAACCTGTTAACAATTCTGCTTTTAATTTTGAAAGTTCTGAGTCAAGATTCGTTTCTTTTGCAATGGTTGTAGCGTTAATTGAAAATGTTGAAATTTGATTAATAATTTGCTCTTGAATTACTCGTACCTCTTCATCCAAAAAATGTTTAAAATGTGGTATATCGTTGATTGATGCTCTAGACAAGCAGTCCGCGTTAACGTTGTTTTCAGCTTTACGATGTTCTATTTTATAGTTGAAACCTTGTAGAAAAGAAGCATATCGAAGCAATCTTGCTGAAGTCATAGCTGGTGTCTTAGCATTTTGATGAAATATTCTGGACAGTGGTCGAAAAAATTTATCAACAGCAAAAATTATTGCCAAGGCCTCCCTGTCAAGTTGACTGTAATTTTGTTCGGCCTTCGTTAATGCTCGAGAAATAAATGAAATAGGACGTTCCTCCTCATCGACTATATGCGACAATAGAGCAGCAATACCCGTTGGACTTGCGTCACACGCTAACGTTACCGGTAAGGATTGGTTATAGGGTACCAACACCCTATCCTTCAAAATTTCTTCTTTGAGATTTTTAAAAGCTTTTTTACATTTAGCTGTCCAGTTGAATTTTCTATTTTTCTCTAAAATTTGACGTAGTGGAAAAGTAAGCGTTGACACCTCTGGTATAAATTTTGAATAGTAGGTTATCATCCCTAGAAATCTTCTCGTATCTTCTATATTTTGTGGTCGCGGCAGATCCACTATCGCTCGTACTTTTTCGGGACATTCCGAAATTTTGTTGTTGCTTATAACTTAGCCTAGGTATTTGACTTGCTCCTTAAAATACTCGCACTTGTTCTTGTTGATATGTAAATTGTATTTGTTTAGCCTTTCAAAACACCTTATGAGACGATGTTCGCATTCTTCTAATGTTGATGATGTCATCAAAGTATGAAATTGTACCTTCGAGTCCTTGTAGAATCTGATCTAGAATACGATTAAACTCACTTGGAGCAGTTTTAATTCCGAATGAAAGTCTATTCATTTGATACGTACCTCTGTGTGTAGAAATTGTTTGAATTTGTTTGCTGTCATCATCTACCAAAACGTGTAAATACGCCTTATATAAGTCTAGCTTACAGAAATATTTTGCGTTCTTTAGATTGTTGAAAATTTCATCGATTCTTTTTATAGGGTACTGCGCCGCCTCTAGTTGAGGATTTACTGCCACTTTGTAGCCGACATACAACCGAACACTTCCGTCCGGTTTAGGAATTACCACCAATGGTGAACCCCAATTGCTGGTATTTACTTTGGTAATAATACCGTCCTTCTCCAAGCTATCCACCTCACGTTTAACTTTTTCGCGTAATGCAAAAGGTACCTGCCTTTCCTTCAAAAACACAGGTTTAGCACCATCATGTAATTTTAGACTGCATGTAAAGTCAATTTCTTTTTTCTTCAAAAATGCTTGGAAATTGTAGCTGTATATCCGAAATTGAATTAATTTTACCGACATCATTATTTTTATATTGTTCACGTTGATCGACATCTGATAAATTTATCTTTAAAGGACGAATCCAAACCCTTCCTAAAAGAGCTGAACGATTTGCAGACACTACATATAGTTCTTCATTTGATGTTCTGTTTTTGTACTTAGTTGTAACAGTTTCGATTGAATTTGCAGTAGTGTTGTTGTTGTTAGATTTGGTTTGTTTCATTTTGTGTTTTATACAAACTTGCTTAACGTGACCAACTTTACTGCATAATTTACATTTCAGGTTGTTCCTGTTTACTGTACAATCATTTGCCATATGATTGGCACGACCACATCTGAGGCACAACCCTTCTATGTCTAGGTCACTGTAATTGATTCTCGATGATGATTTTGATGTTTTATTTCTGGATACGCTTCGACTTCGATTTCTTCCCCTTTGATTGTTATGTTGATGATGCACTTGTAGTATATCACTTGTTGAACCCGTTGAATTATTTGAAATGGCCTTGCTGTCTATTTTCGCTGCTTCAAGTGTTTTTTGCTTTTTCCACAATTTCAGAACATTTTAATTCTGGCTTTTGTAACAACTGCTCTCGAATATAACCATCACGTAAACCCCTGATGAATTGCGATCTTAGGAAAATATCTGCAATTGACTTCCTGCATTCACACACAAAATCACACTCAGTCGATCTCTTTTGTAATACTGCAACAAAATCTGATATTGACTGGCTTTCATTTTGAATTTCGCACAGAAATTTATGCTGCTCAACCAAAACGTTCTTTTTGGGGCAAAAATGCTTTTCCAATTTTAAAACAATTTCATCATATTTTAGGTCGGCCACGCTTTTAGGTGCTACCAATGTTGTTAGTAATGTGTACGTTGATGAGCCCATGTACTGTAACAACAACTTTGCACACATCTCTTTATCTTGAAAAATTTTCTTTATTTGGAAATGTATTTCCAGGCGCTCCTTATACGTTTTAAACGACTCTGATTTTGGATCGAATGCGTCGAAATTTGAAACTATGTTGACACTATTAGTACCAACATTTGATGCCTGTTGTTGCACTTGCATTGCCGTCGTCATTCTTGTAATGGCTTCCAACAATGTCTTCACTTGAGCGTCCATTTTGCAAGGTTATGTACATAAAAAATTGTTACTCTTTTTTTTTCACCTCGTCGCCAATTGTTGTATTTTTACATACAAATAAAAACACGCGTATATATAATATTTCAAGATACAAATTAACTATATTTATTTAAAATTCAATATGAATGCTTGTTCAACAAGTAAAACGTTAAAGAGGAATAACAAGTATATTCTATATGCATTTAACAAAAAAGGTACATAAAAATATAACTGTTATTAAGAATTGGATAAGTACTAAAGATATGCAAACAGAAAAGGGTTGCCTTCTAGTAATAATACATTACAACAACTTTAAATTGAATTTATTTTTTTACTTTTATTATTATAAAAAGTAACGACTGATTCTATGACGATAATGACGATGAAAGTAATAGAAATTTAAAGAAATAAGTAACAAAAAGTTATTGTTGTAAATCAAGATTTTTGTTTTGTAATTTAACTGTTGTTGTAATATATTTATTTTTTTAGCCTGTTGCCAATTTAGCACTTTTCTGTTAGTAATATAATTAAAAAACATTAATTAGCCATTAATTATTACTTCAAGAGTTTGTTTCAAATTCTTTTAATTGTTTTTTTTTTATTTTGTTTTTAATTTAATTTTGTCTACATATTCAAATCGTTAAAGAAAATTAAGTTTTTGACTTTTACATACTACACAAATCTCAAATTTTCAATAAACCATCATACATGTAATTACTAGAACTTGCATTTAGACATTAAAAAAATTGTACATATATATTAACAAATACATATTTATTTATATTTAAAATATAATAAAATATAGTTTTTACTAATCAAATATAAAAAAAAAAAAAAAAAAGCAAACAGCAGATAAAACTTCTTGTACAACATATAGGGTATATAAGTGCATTATATAGGCGTTAATATTTATTTATTTTTTTTTTATAGTTGTCATTAAAATAGGCAACTTCTGTTTTTTCCCCCTAATAGGTGAAAGTCTAGGCACTTAAAAAAATAAAAAATTAACACTATTTTTTTTTAAACTTAAATTTTTTGTTGAAATTACAAAAATTTCTTATGTAATTCTCGACTTGTAAACAAAAAAGTGTTTTTAGCTAAAGTTTTTTTTTTTAAATTTTTGAAGAATTTTTTCTTCTTGATAATTTAGTTAGGCTTGAGTTCATTAAATTTAATTTTCATTAAATTATTTTTACTGAAGTTAGGAATTACAACTTGAAAAATTTTGATAATTTTTCTTGACTGGGATTCGAACCTGGGTTCTTGAATTTACATATGTTTCGAGAAATCCCAATTTCTCTCATCAGAATTCTTTGCGTTCTACCACATGCACCACTGCGGTGCCAACAGACAAACATCAATCCTTTAACCAGTGTTAGTTCTGGTAGTTCGAAGTTTTTGCTGTAATTATCATTTTTTATTAATTTCTATTCTTAGTTGTTTTTTCCTTTTTTCTTCAGTTTTTTTCCGTATTCATGTCAAGACTTCGTCTCGAAAACTTGAATACATTTGTTTTTGTTTATTATGTTTGTTGTCCACTTTTGTACAACATGTAAACATTATGGCTTGTGCCCTAGCTATTTTTATAGAAAAAAAAACATAATAAACAAAAACAAATGTATTCATTGTTGTGTTTTTCGGTGTGATTTAATTAATTTGTCGAAAGCACAAGAAAACAGCTGATTTGTTTATTTTGAAATATTTTTTTAGAAACACTAAAACGTACATACATATATTAAATTAAATGGCTGAGCTTCTTTAATATATTTAATTGAGTTAAAAAAAGCAGTTAAGAGAAGAACGCATTAAAAAGCGTTGTTTGCGGGTTTTATCAGATCCAATGGATATAAACGAATCATTGTAAGTACATAGATAAAGGTCAAATACAAGGGTTGGTTATTGAAATTTTTTTAGATTCATCTCATTCTACCGGCTCAACAAAGCTGCTTTTGAAATGGTATTGGGAGAGCTAGAACCACTATTGCCAAAGTGCTCTAATCCGGCAATTATACAATTAGCATCTGTGCTGAGATTTTTAGCAGTTGGATCCTACCAAGACGATATAGCCAACGATGCAAACTTAACCATGGGGCGCTCCACATTCTGTAAAATTTTATGATATTTTGATAGAACTGCTCCGATTCCATTTCGTTTGCGCTTGCGACTGCTACCTCATGATGACATGGGTGTTGGAGATCTAGAACTTGCAGGATGTGTCTCAACATCGATGTTATCGTTTTGGGGTGTTACAAGGGGGGATTTTCTTTTCGGCGTTGAAGTTGAAGCAGTCGGTTTAAGCACAATATCTGCATTCTCTGATGTTGAAGACGATGTTGCAGATAGCTTAGCTTTTTTTGTGGGACGCCAAATGTTTTGGCGCCTTCTACGCCATCCATCGACACATACAAGCCGCATATTGTTGCTATGTGCTCGTCCAGGGGCGTTAGTATATATTTATTGAAACGTCCACCTCCAGTTTTATTTGCCTCAACTCTGTTGTGCCCCAACCGCTGCTTCACATTAAGCTTCATGTCAATCCATACCTAAAGGTAATATTTTAATTTATTTCTACAAATAAGTTTTTATGTAAATATAAATGGATGTATATACTTTTTTCCAGGCTTGCACTTGTTTAGTTGGTGGTCCAGACGCATTCAGCTCATCTGCCAGTTCCACCCACAGCTGCTCAAAATGCACCTTGTCGCCATGCACAAAGCCTTTTGCCAGGTCAGGGTGCCGCTCCATAAACGCAACAAAAATTTCAATTTGCTTTTGATTTTTGTGCTGTCCCATAAAAACATACTTTTTTAATGCATTTACTTTAAATTTTTTTGTTAATACTTACATTTTATAAAAATGTTTCTACCATGGTGAAATTAAATACAAGGTGACAGCATAGCGCCAGCTGATTATTTTTTGCTCTGTTCATGGTGAAATTGAAAATGTCAAAAAGTTGTTTACAAATAGTCAAAGTTTATATAAAAACGTTACAAAATTATTTTGTTTTTGAAAAATTGAGCTTTTTCGCCGTTTTATCTGCGTAAAATAGCTTAAAAGTGTTAAAAAAAACTATATTATATTAAATAGTGTGTTTGTTTTTTGAGTTGTTTTGCTAAAAATGTTAGTTTTTTTTGAAAGATAAGTAATAAGATTCCTCTTTAAAAATGATTTTTTTTTGCTGCAGAAAAATGCGTTGCTGCATCTTATGCCTTAAAAAAGGAGTAGCTGGTACTTTCCGACATTATATCTGCGGAAATTCGTTGTTTGTTAATGCCCAACACTATGCCAATAGTGTAGCAGCAAAACAAAACAACAATGCATAGTGTTGTGCCTTTAGGGCTATCATGCCCAACAGAATTTCGAATGTCATCCGAAGTTAATCCATCAGAGAAACCTTCACATGGCTTACATTTATTTTCCATGGAAGAATTTTCGAATACTGCAGCTTCAAAGTGTCATGGGCAAATTCAGAGAGAAAAAGAATCTCAAACTGAGAAGTGATTAAAATTATCAATAATTTCATTAATGTACTTATTTCTTTTTTGTGCCTTTTATATATATACATAATTAAATTATATAATAATATAATTAATTATATTAATAAATTATCTATTTTATTATTTTTTGAAGAGCTTCTAATATTGCTTTTGCTGTTTCACTTTTAGTCCTTCAATTTTTGATACAGTATCAACAAATTATCAAGAAAAAATTCGCCAATTGCAATCTGAAAATAAAGATTTAAAATGTAAGCTCCTTCAAGCAAATTTAGCGCTTGATTCTATGCGGAAAATATTTACAGAAGGTCAAATGCGAAGAAGGTCAACGTTGAACACTATTTTTATGTACCACCACATTTTCGCCCAGTGACACCTTGACCAAACTAGACGTAGGGCTTTTATAGATACATATTATTTTTGTGGAAGATATACATCTGTTTCAGTTCGACAATGCCCATATCAGGTACTAACGGGTATGTCCAACGATTTATGATGTCATTGCTGACAATTTCATAAGTCAGCCAATTGTTCACCTTTCGAGCATACTGTTCGCGTGGCAAGAGGGAAACACAGATACGACTGTCTAGAATTTCCTCATTAATCAAAATGCCCCGAACAAAATCATCACAAGTTTCGAAATTGTTTAAGAAAATAAAATAAACAATTTTTAACTACTATTGTTTTCTGTTTTTATCCATGTTTGTATGTTTGTTTTCTTTATTTTATGCCAGATGTTTTTGACAGTAACGAAAGTATTACACAAACAAAAATGCCTGTTGTTCTTGCCTTGTTGTCATTGTTGTAGCAATGCTGTCACCTTGTATTTAATTTCACCATGGTTTCTACAACTTTTGAATTGACGCTTAACGTTTTTGTCAAAAAGCAAACAAAACAGCAAAGTTGCCACAGTACACAATAGCTTTTATTTGCCACTTGGTTAAACTTTGTTGCAATTTTTTTCCAATTAGCGAGAAGAAACTTAACACATATTGATAAATAATAATATAATATTGCAAATATTAAACATTTTATACTGAAATCGATAATAAATTTTATGATATTGAACATATTTTAGACAACAATTAAAAAATTTTTGTCTGGTAAGCTTCTGTGTATTTTCGAAAATCAGAAACAGCTGACAACTAAAAACAAGCCTAAAATAACAAAAGAAATCACAAAAGTAAATAAATTTTTTAAGGAAAAAATGTTTTTTATTAATTTTTAAGTGTTTTTTTTTTTAATAAAATGTGTTGTTGTAAAAGCAAATTAATAAAAAAATTATTGATTAATTTATTTAAATAATTTATTTTAATGTTATCCATGTTATAATATTGAGTAAGATTTCGAATGCAACACTGTTCACAACTGTGTTTAGTGAGCAAAATTGTATAAAATGGCAAATGTCAACAAAATAAATCATTAAAAAATCAATGTGAAGGTAAAGGCAGAATTATGGTGTTTTCTTTTCTGAAATAAAATGTTACACCTTTATTATGGACATTTTTATAATGTTTGCCCCACATTTGCACTGGTTATAGGATTAGGATATTCTTAAGCTATGTGTCCACGGTCGTCAGATATTACAACGTTGTCATATCTACCAATGTGCTAGCAATGTAGTGTCATTGAAAAATTTTTAGCAAAAGGTAAATTGTTTAGTTGGTAAGAAACCTAACAATTTCATTTGCACATAATGAATTTATCTGTCAACCGAAATTGTCAGTTTACACGGTTGTCAGATTGTTGTGTGGCATTGTCAAATTCGTTTTGCAGCTCTGTATGTGTGTTTAAAAATTTTAAATATTGTCATGGAACAAAAAAGAGCAATTGGAACCATTTTATCTGCACTCTATTAAACAGGATTCATCAAAAAATATATCGATATCCATTTTCTTTAATTTAATTCTTTAATTTTCTTCCACTTTTTTCAAAAATTTTATTAATGCACACTTTATTTCAATTCTTTAATTTTCCTCCATTTTTTTCAAAAATTTTATTAATACACACTTGTTTGTTTATTTATGTATATACAGAGTTGCATTTAGAAATAATTTCTATGACAATGCTGCCATTGGCAGATGCATTAACTTTGCACATAGACAATGAAAAGTGTTTGACAACTGTCTTAAAACAATGACAATGCCAAAATTGTGTGTTTACATGATTGTTGGATGTGTGACAATATTTTTGTCTTCCAATGTACTGAAAATGCTTTTTCTTACAACGTTGGAAGACAAAAATTTTAAGTTTACACGGTTGTTAGACAATTTCTGCACATTTTTCTGACATCGTTGTAATATCTGACGATCGTGGACACATACCTTAATTCTGTGTTTTCTATTCCGTTTTAGTGCAAATTTTATTATTATTCTATATATTGTTTGAAAGACAATTTTAAGACCAACACAATTTATGTTAAATATTTTAAAATTTTATCTAATTTTGACCATTTATAATTGCTGTAATTACCGACTCTTACTACACAGAAAGAAAAATGGTATTCTAAAATTAAGTTTATTTTTCTCAGTTTTAGCCTGAAATTTTCAAGTACGTTTTTACTAGTTCATACTTAAAATAAGTAAAATTCGGGATTGATTTGACAAATCAAGCGCAGATTTTCTTAAAGTAAGAAAAGTGTTCTTGATTTAAGTAAAAAACTCTTAAGTTAAGTCCAATTTGTTCTTAAATCAAGAAGATAAATCTTAAAACGAAAACTAAGACTTATTTTACTTAAATTAAGAACAAAAATCTTAAATCAATCCCAGAGAAGAAATGAGCGAAGTTAAACTTACTCTCTCAGAAGCTCTCAAAATCATTTTTTATAATTTATTGAGTAAGAAATTCTTACTTTAAGTCCAATTTGCTCTTAAATCAAGAAGATAACTCTTAAAGCAAAAATTAAGACTTAGTTCCTACGTTAAAATTCACTATTATAATTCTCAAATAGTCTATGTGAATTTTAATATAAGAATATCACAATGAAGCAAGTAAGAATAGGAGTACCGATCCAGTTATAATCTGTTCCGAACGAACAAAATATAACCAGACGAGGCCTTGGTTCTTACTTCATAATATTGTAGCCGTAGTTAGTCGACCGAGATCCGAAGTATTTATCTCGTATTATTTAGCTCATTTTGGGATTAATTATATCTCGGGCATTCTTAAATCAATCCGATTTTATGATTACATCAAATATGTATTAGAGCTTAAATTTAGTTCAAAATTTTTGAACCAAGCTCTTTAAGGGGTTAATTCAAACTCGGACATACTTAAATCAGTCTCATTTTTGTATTACATCAAGTACGAATTCGGCTTAAATCTAGTTAATAATTCTTGAATCAAGCTTATTTAGGGATTACTTCAATCTCAGCCATTCTTAAGGAGAGCTAAAATTAAGATCTTTTGACTTGATGAATCCGTACTTGAATCAAGTATTTTGTACTCGGTATAAGAAAATCCGTACTTACCCTACTATTGACACCGCTACGGATTGATTTAAGTACGGATTACTCAATTTTTTTTGAGTGTACTTACTAGGGATGGACAAAAAACATCGATGTTTTAAAAACACTCGATGTATTGTGTCGAAACATCGATATAATCCGATGTTTTTTTTTTGCACCTAAACAATCGGAAAACATCGATGTTTTCTTTCGATGCATCGAAATGACAAATTGTATACAGAACGTGTATATTGGTATATAAACGTGTATACATATCTAACATTTTAGACCCTCGATTCAATAAAATGAACTTTAATGATGCAATAGCTGTTGCCAATGCTGTATTAAAGATCAAGAAATTAATGAAAAATACTCTTGCAAAATGAAGATATTGAATCTGAGCCAGAAAAATCCGATAAAAGTGAGGATACTTTTTCATTATGGACTAGCCATTATAAACTGGTTCATAGAAATTGGAAAAGCAACAAGAATGAAGATATATTGTCTGATGAACTTTAAGTTTAGTTGGGGACTTCTGTTGGAAGACTGAACGAAAACCCGCTGGATATTTGGAAAAATTATAAATCACAGTTTCCCAAGCTTTACAAGATCGCTTTTAAATACCTTACAATGGTGGGAACATCGGTTCTGGTGGAAACATCGAACTCAACAAAGAAACAGATTGAGTGGTGAAGGACTTGATAAAGTTTTATTTCTAAACAGTATTGAAAAAAAGTATTGCGAGATATAAAATAATTTTAATATTTTTCGAAAATATAATAATAATAAATAATTAAAAAAAACAATCGATGTAAAAAAAACATCGATGTATTTTATGAAATATCGATGCAACATCGATGTATGTTTGTGATGCATCGCATCGAAAAAAACATCGATGTTTTTTTACAGTGTCCATCCCTACTACTTACCAAGAATATGCATACATATATACTTTTTTGGGTCTCAGACAGTGATGGAAAATGGGTTTTTGTTTTTCGTACCAACTATATAAATAAAATGTACTTTTTAGACCTCCATTTTTAATACATATTTGTTAAATAATTATAAAACTTTTTCACAAATTTACTTTATCGAAAATGCGATATATCTTATAACAACATTATTGCGTTAATTATCGCGATTATTTAAAAATATTCTTATTATGAAGTATAGAGTCATTTGCGAAAAGTTAACGTTAGTAAATATATATATGTATTTCCAAAATAACTAGAATTATTATTGTAAGAATAAAAGAAATGGAAAAGTTAACTTCTAACGATTTTTAAATCCTGATTAACTACATTTTAAGTTTTAGTTTTTAAATTCAGCCTCAAAATCATTTAATGTAAATGAATATGTCAAAGACTCATATTGTTTGATAATTCAACCAAAAATTTATTGTCGTAATAATCATCTTATAGATGCATATTTAAAGATCAAATTGATATAGGGGTGCCAGACGTACTGTTTTTAGCAGTACGCGTATGTACTGTTGCTTCGTTAAAAGCTTATTTATATTAAAATTTAAAAAAATATTGATAAAAAAAATTTGTTTGTCCATATGAAATGAATACAACAACAATTGTTTCATGAAATGGACATCATTGCTGTAAAGGAATTTCTAACCATTATACATTGTAGATTAACATGAAGAATATTAAAAAAAACAAATTGGATTTCATAAATAACTATATCATTGTTTATACAACGTATTTACATAAATACATTTTTCGAAAAGCTGATGGCACATTTAATTTTAAAGTAGTCATGTTATAGGAGGTTAAGATAAAATTATAGTTGGATTTTTTCAATAAATGATACTTTTTGATTTTTCAATAATAAATTTCTACACCATGTAAATTACTAAAAAATATTGAAAAAGGAGTAAAATAGAGTTGACATTAAATTTAAAGTTCACTTTTGTAATGTAAATTAATACATATACAGATTGATTTACAAAAACTAATAAATTTAAAACTTTGTATTACAAGCAAAGCAAAAATATTGTAATCTAAAAGGACTTTGATGATATAAAATGTACAATATGTCATTTAAATTGTATTTTCAATGTACCTTCTTCAAAAACGTTCATACTATATGTTATGATCTCATATTTTTAAGTATTTTTAACAATGTTTTTGTTGCTTATTAAATTGATATTACAAAAATGTTATTACATGAAGAAAGAGTTATGTTTTCGTAAAAAAATAAAATGTACTGTTTTTTTTGAATTGCACTGTTGTTTTGTATAAGATGTACTGTTTTCCCGTATTTAAAATCTGGCTACCCTAAATTGATATCAGTTCCAAAATGTTCATGAATGTAAATGTTCATTTAATAAAATCTCTTTTGTTTGCACTATTCAACAAATATGAACTTTTATGATATACAGCCATGTCACACAATTTTATTCCATTCGGAAGTGGAATTAATTCCATATTTTGCTTGAAAGTTGAAAAATAGTAAAAAAACGGATAGTTTTTAAATAGTGATTTACCAGGAGAAACACAAAGCAAACAGGTAATTTTTTTTATCATTATACATTTAATAAATACATCAATCAATACAAAGAAAAAATATGGCGATTCGTTACCTATTTTTCGTGATATTACACCTGAAATCGCAACAAATTGACTAAAAATTGTGTGTTTTTTTGAAAACCGAAAGTCGGTCAACTTTGAACGGTTATATCTTCTAAACTAAAAATGTGATATTATTAAGATTGGCATATTTGAAATCGTTGAAAAGTGTCCTATAACATGGGTTTATTCAAAACTTCGTCGGCGCTAATGAACATTTTGATTTTTGTAACTGTGCGGTTGTTAGACATTTTCTGAACATTTTTCTGCCAATGTTATAAGAGCTGACAACCGTCTGTACACAGCTTAACCCTCCGTGACACACACTTTTACTTTTTCACACTGGGTCTGGCCAGACACCATACAAATATTAATGTATTTGTATAAGTTAACATTATTTTTTTATGTAAATAGTTTTAAAAACGGTTTAAATTACATCAAATTATAATTAAAAACATAGGTTTTTATTATTTTTATTTCTTATTTAATTTTTATGAAGTTTTTAGTTCGTAAAGAAATATAATCAGAGTACATTGAGTAAAAATTGTTCATGTTGTCAATCTAAGCAACTAAAACATATATAGTCTACCTTGGAATGTTGCTGACATACAGCATTTGAACATTTTGAAGAAAAGAATCGAGTCTTTCTGCGAATTTTTTCGCTTCCAGTTGCACATTCTATACAAGACTTCTTTGCTTCTAGGGTATCAGCGCCGCTTTTGGTAATTATTGTTTTATTTATCTGAAATAAAAACAGAAATTCACAGAGTAGATGTTAAGTAGATGCGGCCCTGAATATGGGTAAATTATCAGTACGCCACAAAACCCGTGGATTTTGCATGTTATTATGTGAAACTCCCATTGCTAAAAGAATACCAATGAAAGCGTATAATTCATCTTCTGTTATATCCTTCCAAACTCTTGGTTTTTTATTTACAGCATTCCATTTATTGACTGCGTCTCTTCCATACCGATTTGTCTGTAATATAATGATCTCTGTAATGTTTGGTGTAAACAATTTTTTGAAAACTTCAAGTGGAGTAGAGATTTGCTCTTTAGGCCCAGCTCGAAAACGCATAACATTATGTTGACGAGTACGTACGCCACTGTTCGGCTGGTTTATATTTCATATAGTACCATCTTTTCCAATGAAACAATTATTATTATCTTCACCTATTTCAGAACCACAGTCTTCTTCCTCTTCATCACTGTCGTTTTCTATATTTGGTTCGATGACCAAATCATTTTCAACGTCCGATGCGTCATCTTCGTATGGCAAATACTCTTCATCATTTTCATCTAAAAATTGATCATCTTCTTCATGCTGTACGGCTTCCTCGTTAGCTCTTTCACGATCCAAGTCATTTGCCAAAGCCTCGGCAATTCGGGTATAAAAATCCGTATCGTAGTTACTAAAATGTCGCGTATTGAAAATAAATTCTAATTCATCATTCATTTTCCCAAAATGACAAATTTTACCACTTTTTTAGAAAAAAACTTCACATAAACACTTTAAAGTTTGCGTCAAACTAAAACAAAACACTCAAAGACTGCTTCGGTAAAAAAATATAACGGTCAAAAGTGATGGCTACTTAGCGTTTATCTGGGCGTAAATATAAAATTTTGTTACTGGACATCTGTTTTTGTCAATTATAGAAATTTATAGAATAGAAATGCTGATGGCTTTCTACGTATTTTATGGAAAAAATTAAAAAAAATCAAGTTTAAGTACGAATGTACTGTATTTTTCATACAAAATATATGTGGGTCTGGCCAGACCCACTGCGGTACTTATATGACATATGTTTCAAAATATCCTTCTAACTCCTATTTTGCTTGCTTTTTTCGTCCCGTTTTTTCACCATCAGAAAACCAAGAAAATTTCAGGAGGGTATCTGAAAATTCTGATCTCTAGCCATATTGGGAACACGTTTAAAATGCAAAATAAATTGGAAAATGTCTGGCCAGACCCATGACTGTGACGGAGGGTTAAGTAATGTCGGACTAATGCATGTAGATTCCAAAGAAATGTCAACATATTGCCTAAAATAATATTGGCAATTCCAATAAATAAAGAAGCCGGTAATTCATGCGAACTATGTTACTTACTTTATTCAATTCCTTAATAAATGTTGAAATTGCCTCATTTTCTGAGAACTTCTGTTCCTGAGTGAGGCCGCTTGGCAAAAAGCTATCAAGTAAATCATTCAACAGTTTAGGAACTCCTTGTTTCACTCGATATGGTGGAGCTTTAGGACCCATCCAGCGTATTTTGCTCTGCAATATAATTAAAAAATAATATGTAGTAAATGTAACCGACGTTGTTCATACATATTTGGTATGGAAATAAAAAATATGTTTACCTAAATATATGTATGTATGTCAATGTTCAAAATTTTGATAAAAAATAAAATTATGGTAAGTAGAAAATATCCAACTCTCAGTCACTAAACATAGTGTCCAGATTTGACGATTTATCGTCATTTTGACGATTCTTTGTTCCAAAAATAGCAAAATTACGATTTGACGATTTTTTCATAGAAAGTGACGATTTTCTAAATTATTGGCATGTTTCTAGAAAACTAGTGTATTCTCATGCGAACGAGTGGTAACCGAAAGAGTACGTAAACAAATGAGTTTCTATAATACACTCGTCTGACTTACGTTAGTTACCTTGGTAATATTGAGTTGTTATATTGCATTATTGCCAAATTATTTAATTAGCTATTTTGTTTAATTTTTTCCATGTTATTGTTCAATATTTAAATTTTTAGGGGCAACCATAGAAACCAAAATAAAAACAGCTGTGTTTTATTTACAATACAAAAATAATTTATGTGAATTGAAATTGCTATGAATTTTTTAATTTTGTAATAAATTGAATGAAAAATGTTTAAATTTATTGCAATTAACATTGAAATTGAAAGTTAAGGTAGTAGACAACAGTTTATGATGTAGAAATATACGAAATAATATATAAAATATTGTTTTGTGATGCACACAAGTACTTATTTCTACTCGTGTGTTTTTAACAGTAGGACGATTGAAATTTCAATGTAGAAACCATAAAAAAAGATAGTCTTACGGTTTTACTCAAAAGAATGGACACTAGTGTTATAGAACCCCAAAACTAATTTTTGCACTCATTTGGGCGAAAAATTTGAGTCACTCGTTATTTAGAAACATGCCATATTAAAATTTTCTATAATTTGTTTGTTATACCCTCCACCATCAAAGTGCTGAATGAGGGTATATATAAGTTTGTCATTCCGTGTGTAACACTGAGAAATATTCATCTGCGACCCAACAAAGTCGCATGAGCTATGTCCGCCTGTCTGTCTTTCCGTCTGTCTGTGTAAAACACTCTTACGTCCAAACGACACAACCAAAGTCAACAAAGTAGACATGAAACCGTTTATAGTTCTCCTAGGCAATTTAATATTAAAAATCAGCAAAATCGGTACAGTAGAACACGAGTTATGGACCAAAATGTGAGACAACCTCCATAAAAAATTTATATTTTTCAAAAATTTTCTTGCTATTTTTTTAAATATATTGCAGATATTGCCATGAAATTGTGTACACGGTATTTTTACGATAAAAGAAGAAAGTATGAGGAAAATAGTAAAAATCGGTCCATAATTTCTCATAGCCCCCATACAAATATCTTCCCGAAACATGGCTTAATCATAAATAAATGCCTGTAAAATCGGAATATTAATACAAAATTCGGCAAAACGAAGTTTAATATAAAAAGAAATCGCAAAACGAAATTTTGTTTTGTACTGTCCATGTTTGATCATAGACCCCATATAAAGTCCACATCTAAAATTCACTGAAATACGTATAAATCTCGTACAAATATAGTTATTAGGTTAAAATTCGATACAAATTATTTTTATAGATACAGTGAACTCGCAGAAACGTGAACTAATTTTTACCGAGGGTGTTCACGTTTTCGATATTGTTCACGTTTTAGATTGCATTTTTACTATAACATATTTTAGTCACTTATCTTTTATTTAATTTAAAATAAAGTTTGTACGTTATTTTTCACCTATGAAACATGCTTTGATACTACGTTTTGTAGGTAGGTAGGTACGAAGGCTGGTGTGAGTCATCCTCACACCCTCACCCAGAGACCAATATGGTCCATTGCGATGCCTTAGATAGGAAAAGAAGTAATAAAGAAGGAGAAATAAAGCGAAGTAAAAGATAGGAAAGGGATAGTAGAGTGCAAAAAGGACAAAGAGAGATCTGACCATATCCTACTCAGACATATGTCCTCCACTTGTGCGACCAGCACCCAGTCTACACATCCCCTAATTCGCCCAAGAATCTATTACGCAGCCGCCTCAGCCTTCTGCACTGCAATCTGGGACAATGGCACAGAATGTGCTCAACCATCTCCGGGTCCTCGCATTATCTGTACATATCCGACAATTCGGATCCCATTCTCACCGCCATCCTGCCTATCATGCAGTGGCCCGTGATAATTCCCATCATGATACTAACGCAGACCCTACTCCTGCCCAGCAACAATTCCGAATCGGATTTCCTAAGCACCGGCCACAGCGTCCGTGACACTTGGCAGATTTATTTTTTCAAAAGAAATAAATTATTTGAGATATCCCACTATTATAGTACCATTCAGTGGTCCTTTTCCATACCACATTTTTTTTCTTATTCTAAAAGTGTATATATGTAGATTTGTTTATTAAAATTCAAGTATTATGACTATTAAGTTAATAACATTGCTCTGTTAAGTGAAAAATTAGCTTGGCGAAAAATTGTGGTTTTTGTCTGTGCTAGTTAAATTTAAATTTATCTTCACACACATGCTTTTATATTCAGGCATGTGATGGAAATCGATATCGAAAACGAATCAGTTTTGAAAGTACACTTTAATGTATTTATAATCTAATTTTTCAAATTTTTGTTTTAAGATTCCCTGTAGTAGCCCAATATCTTTATATTTTATGTGATAAAAGTTTTTCAAAATTGACTTCTAAAACTCATTTGTTTTCGATATCGATTTCCATCACATGCCTGATTATGCACATCAGATTGTTCGTTGCACATTTATTTTCTCTGTTGCTTGTATGTTTTTATACCCTGCACCACCATAAGTGTATATATATTTTTGGTCCTTATGTAATTCCAAGTCAATTGAGCTATATCGGCCTGTCTGTCTGTCTTTGTAAAACACTCTTACGTCCATAAGACACACCCAAAATCAACAGATTTCACAAAAACCCATTTAAAATTCTCCTAAGCAGTTTGCTATTGAAAATCAGCAAAATCGGTATAGTTGAATCAGAGTTATGGACAAAATGTGAGACAACCTCCATAAAAATTAATATTTTTAAACATTTTTCTTGTTATATTTTTAAATATATTGCAGATAATACGATTTAATTTTGTATACGTTGTTTTTATGATAAAAAAAAATGTGAGGAAAATAGTAAGAATAGGTTCATGATTTCTCATAACCCCCATACAAAAATCTTCCCAAAATATTGCTCAATTATACATAAATGCCTATAAAATTGAAATAGCAATACAAAATTCAGCAGAAATAAGTTTCATGAAAAGAGAAATCGTAAATCGATTTTTTTTTAGTTCGGTCCATGTTTGACCATAGACTCCATATAAAGTACACTTCCAATATTCACTTAAATACGTATAAATCTGGTATAAATAATGCTAAATGGTTAAAATTTGACATAAATAATCCTTGTAGGTGAATAAATTGTTGTACTAAATTTTATGGTGTTCGGCCTATAATAGGCCATAGCTCCCATATAAGGACCACATCCGAAAAAGCCATTTATCTATATATATATATATGTCACAAATATCGGTACCGACTCAAAACTTTGTACATATAATTTACATATACACAAAAATCATTCTGCAGAATTTTGTGAATTTCGGTCCATATTTGACCGTACCCCCCATATAAAGCCCTCTTCCGAGCAGCACTTTAATACTCCTAAATTTCTTATAAATAACAGTACCGATCCAAAATCTTACACGGGTCATTTACATACATGGTAATATCAAACTGCTGGATTTTTCATAATATCGGTCCATATTTGACTATGTCCCTCATATAAGGTCCACTTGCGAAATCCACGTTAAATATCCTCATATGCATGAAAATAACTGTCCCAAAATTTAGGAAGATCGGCTCATAATTTTTTAGCTGCCATATAAAAACCATTTCCGAAAAACAAATAAACCTACAAAAATGTCTAATAAATATTGATATTGAAACAACTTTTATATAGAGCAGTAATTTTAATCTAGAAATCATACAAATATCGGTTATTCGACAATTATGCTACTGGATTTTGTATTTGTCAGTCAATAATAGCTCCTGAATTAAGTCCACTTCCGAGCATAACAACCAACCTCTTGTAAATAGCGTTACTGAGATCAAATTCAATCAAAATAAGCCTCAAATATGTAGAAACCACACTAGTGGATACTGGATTTAGAAGCTATCGATCCATAACTGGTCCACTTCTACTATGCCACCCATAAATCTTTTGTAAATGATATTATTGAGAAATTCAAACAAGAAAGCCGCACAACTATCACTATTATTTTAACCAAAGCTTGTAGAAATACATAGTAAAAGTTAAATGATCAAAGTAATATATTCGAAATTTTTAAACTCTAAAAACTCACATATTAATATGTATTTTTTTTATATTTACCTCTTATTAGCAATTGACTACATTGTTTTTACAATAAAATATTGTTGTACTTGTGAAGTTATGTTTTTAATAATAGTATTGTACTTGTTTAAACAAAACTTATGTTTGTTATTATGATCAAATAGTTTTTGGTATTGTAATAATTTTTCAATCAAATATTTTTCACTTCAATAAAAACTCTGCTTACAATAGGTTATGAGCCCAGAAGTCTAAGAAATTTAAATTAAAAAAAACTAAAATTGAAAGAAATTTTGTTTTAAATATTGAAGAATAGTTGTGTGTGAATAATAAGAAATATTATTCAAGACTCAAGACACAAGAAAACTCAAGATCAAGAAAAATCAAGACTAAAGAAATGGAATTCTGTAAAAACATCAAGCAACTATCTGGCGAGTCCAATTGGCCTATATGGAAAAGAAAGGTTAGAGAACTTTTTGAATTTTATGAAGGTGCAATAGATGTGGTGGAGGAGAATAAGCTCGTTAAGCCACAGTCCCTTGAAGGTCAGTCAACGGAAGCTCAACTAAGAGAACACAAAAAACAATGTGAGTTTTATAGAAAGGCAAATTGCTATGCAAAAAGCATCATCACGAGCACAATTAGTGATGAAATTTATCAAAAAGTGATGGATAAGGAAAGTGCTTTTGAAATGTGGGAAGCTTTGCAACAACAATACGAGGCAACATCGAAAGACCAGTTATTAAAGATGTGTACTGAACTTTTTTCATTTCAATGGAATAATAAAGAAGATGTTTCTACACATATTTCAAAATTAAAGAATTTATTTAATGAAATAAATAACGGTTTGAGATTAAAAAATGAAAATGCGTTGCCGGATATGTTATTAGTGTGCAAAATACTGTATGTTTTACCCAGTTCATTTGAGATGTTTAAATCAAGTTGGATAATGCTTACCCAAGACGGAGATAAGACACTTGATGAATTAATAATGCAGTTGTGTCTTTTCGAAAGGAATTTGAATAAGAGTGAAACTGATGGTGAAAATGAAGAAGCTTTGATGGTAAACCAAAGAAAGGAGTTCAATCGTAAAAGGAATTTCAAGACACATAATAAGAAAGACGGAATTTTTCATTATTGCAAAAAGAAAGGACACTGGTTGAAAGAATGTCGCAAATGGATTTCAGATGGAAAACCAAGTAAGTTTCAAAAAGAAAAAGATGAACATTCCAACGTGGTACTCCTATCTCTATCAGAAGAAGTAAATTATGTGACTTCTAAAGTGGATTGATGGGTAGATAATGGTGCTACGAAACATGTGACACATTCATCGGAATTTTTCATTGAATATGAAACCACGCTCTATTCAAGCTGCTGGTAAAGAAACCCTTAATGCTGTTGGAAAAGGTACTATAGAGTTTTTATCGAGAATTAACAACAATAAGGAAACCAAGATCAAATTGGAAGATGTTTGGTATGTTCCGGGAATTACAAGGAACCTTTTTTCGATTTTGGCAGCACATGATAAAAGTTCTTCAAGTGAATTGAAATCGTTTCCGCAAAAATGTTATTTTAAAGTAAATAATGAAGTAGTTTTAATTGGTAAACGTGAAGTAGGCGGATTGCTGTACAAAACAAGTATTATTCCAATAACAACAAATGAAGTGAACATGGTGCTTAATAAAAGTTCGATCTTACAATTATGATGGGGACACTAAAATAAGCAACATGTGATGAATAAAATACAAAAAGAATTTGGTGTTAAAATTAAATATAATAATGAGGTATGTGAATCATGTGTATATGGGAAATCGTGCAGGTTACCCTTTGAAAGACGTGAGACAGCAACAACTCCTGGTGAACTTATTTCTTCTGATGTATGTGGTCCCTTCCCTCCTTCATTTAAAGGATACCGATACATGGTGGTATATAAAGATGATTATACAAAGTACAGGTATGGATATATTATAAGAAATAAATCAGATGTGAAAAAAATCAGGGCCACATTTTTAAAACAGTTCTCAGTGATAATGGTGGAGAGTTTATTAGTAATGATAATAAAGAACATTTTTAAAGATAATGGCGCATATTCAGAAATCGTAACTAAAGTCTAAACTTATTAAACAGAAACTAAAAAATAGTTCATAATTAGTTAAAGATCTTATTCACAAATCATAACTAACTTAGCAACTGCTTTCAGCTGTTAAAAGAAATGCAACACTGCATTTAGTAGATTTTTATTGACGAAAAACACATCTCTAGTTTGTTTTCTTTTTTTTTGTGATTTTTTTGGTCAAAATGGACACAATTAAAAAAGAAATTAAGTTAAGTTTATTATTATTGTTAAAAAAATATGTATTTATTGCTTTTAGAGAGACTCAAATTGGTCGCCAGATGAAAAAACTACACTTAAAAAATTGGTGGCCAAATATGTTAACATCATCGACGACAAGAAATAAAATCAATCAGCTGTTCTTTAAATGTATTTGTTAGTTGACATTTAGTTACAGCTTTACCCATAATTAAGTTGTAACTTTTCGTGCTGAACGTAATCAACTATGAATAACTTAAGTTGGTACTTTAAAAAGTTTAAACTTAGATATCATTTCTGAATATGCGCCAATGGTATTAATCATAAACTAACTGCTCCATACACCCCTCAGCAGAATGGTAAGGCCGAGAGAGAAAATAGGACAATCGTAGAGATGGCGCGAACATTTAAATATTCGAACAAGAATGTTAAGTTTCCTGATAGTCTGTGGGCTGAATTTGTGAAGTCAGCTATTTATATTCTAAATCGAACAGGGAAGAGTTCTGTTAAAGATGTTAGTCCATTTGAACTTTGGCATGGAAAGAAACCTAGAATAAGTCATCTCAGAATTATCGGATCATCATGTTACATTCATATACCGAGTCAAAAACGTAAGAAATTAGGTAAGAAAGCAATTAAAGGATTTCTTGTTGGTTATGATGGAGATGAATGTTATCGCGTGTACATTAAAGGTAAAAACAGTGTTGAATTGTCGAGAGATGTTAAGTTCTTGGAAAGCGTTATAGATTGCAGCAAATATATAGACAAAGATAAACATAAGACTAAAACAAAGAACAAACATAATGATAAACCTATAACTATAAATATAAAAGAAAACAACGAAGAAGAATTGTACGATAGTGAAGGTGATTGTGAAGACTTCGAAGATTTTGAGGATGCCCAGCAAGATGCTGAAGAGCAAACAGAAGATGAAACCCTAATTATGGAAAGTAGTAGTGAATATGCGGTGCAAGATGCCAAACCGCGAAGCAGTAAACGTTTACGAGAAGGTGAAGAAGATTCCGAGGATGATGAGCCTATCACAAAGCGGTTGCGTAATCGTACAGTTATCATTAATAATCTAAATAATGATATTGTACTTACATTGATGGAATATGTAAACAAAATCCAAACTCCTAGTACATACAAAGAAGCTGCTGAAAGCGATCAAAAAGAGAATTGGAGAAAATCCATGATTGCCAAAATGAATTCGCTCAAAGAAAACCAGACTTGGGAACTAACAGAATTACCATATGGTTACAAAGCTCTTCCTGGAAAATGGGTGTATAAAATCAAAACAAATCCAGACGGTACGATTGATAATTATAAAGCCAGGTTGGTGATAAAAGGTTTTAACCAAAAGAAGGGTGTCGACTGCGATCAAACATTTAGTCCAGTAGCAAGAATGTCCACTATTCGTTCAATTTTAAGTATTGCCGCAACCGAGGGTTTACACTTAGTCCGTGAGTTAGAAGAAAACATATTTATGAAGCAGCCAGAAGGATTTAATAATGGAACGAATCGAGTATGCAATTTAAAGAGAAGCTTATACGGACTAAAACAAGCTCCAAGATGCTGGAAAAAACGAATTCGAAATTATATTAAACAACTTGGATTTAAAATTAGTTCAGCTGATACCTGTTTGTACGTAGGGAGAAGAATGGAAATAAAATAATACTTGCATTGTACGTAGATGATGATTTGATAGCAGCTTCTAATAAAGGGTGGTTAAATTGTAAGGGCCGATGTTGAATGTGAACCACACCTAAACGCCAAGCTTTTTTCCGAATTTTATTTGACATTTCTCTATTTCAGACTTACTCAATTTCAACCATGGAGAGATGCACAATCCAACAACGTGTTAAAGTTATCCAGACTTGTTATGAAAATGGGCGTTCAAATCAAAATGCATATCGTGCACTTCGTGTTTTTTTTGGTCAATTTGATCGTCCAAATGTGCGTACAATCGCAAAATTCGTGGAAAAATTCGAGCAAACCGGGTCTGTAGAAGATGTGAGAACACCAGTGCATGCTCGTACAGCTCGTACTGCAGAAAATATTGCTGCTGTTCGCGATAGTGTGGCTGAAGAGCCGTCCCCCTCAACTCGTCGTCGTGTCCAACAATTGCACCTCTCACGCTCGTCGTTGATGAACATTATGCATAAAGACTTGCATTTACACGCTTACAAGGTGCAATTGGCTCAAGAACTAAAGCCTCTTGACCATTCCAAACATCGTGAATGGGCAGAATGGTGGCAAGAAATGGCAACAGTGGATGATCAATTTTCGAAGAAAATCATCTTCAGTGATGAGGCACATTTTCACCTCAGTGGATTCGTCAATAAACAGAATTGCCGCATTTGGGCGAATGAGAATCCAAGAGTGATTGTCGAAAAACCAATGCACCCACAAAGAGTGACTGTTTAGTGCGGTTTATGGGCTGGCTGTGAATGGTGTTCGCTATCGTGAGATGATAACGAACTTTTTATGGCCCGAATTGGAAGATATGGATGTGGACGATATGTGGTTTCAGCAGGACGGTGCCACTCGCCACACAGCTAACGAAACAATGGCTCTTTTGCGCAACAAATTCAATGGCCGTGTTATCTCACGTAATGGCGATGTCAATTGGCCGCCAAGATCATGTGATTTGACACCGTTGGACTTTTTTCTTTGGGGTTATTTGAAAGAAAAGGTGTACGTCGATAAGCCAGCAACAATTCAAGAGCTAAAGGATGAGATAATTCGGCACATTAACGGCATAGAACCTCCATTATGCCTCAGGGTCATCGAAAATTTGGACCATTGGATGGAGGTGTGCCGCCGTGGTCGCGGCGCCCATTTGGCCGATATTTTGTTCCATACATAATTGAGTAATACCAATATATCATAATAAAATAAAATTACAATAATTTCCTAAATAGTTTGTGTTTTATTCAAAATCAACATCGGCCCTTGAAATTTAACAACCCGTTATGAATGAATTAAATGATGATATGAAAGAAATGAAAAAAGAATTCAAAATTGTTAACAAGGACGCATCATATTTTCTTGGATTAGAAATAGAAAAGAAGGAAGAATATATTAAGATTCATCAAAAAGCATATGCCAAGAAAATATTAAGCAAATTTAACTTTTCTGAATGTCGCCCTGTCACTACGCCAATGGAGAGAGTTTCAATTATAAATGACAAAGAAAAAGATAAAGAGAATATTGAATTTCCATATAGACAAGCAGTTGGTGCTTTGATGTACCTAATGTTGGGAACTAGGCCAGACCTGGCATATAGTGTGGGGTATTTATCAAGGTCTCTAGAGAATCCGACTAAAGAAGATATGCAACGTGTGAAGCGTGTATTTAGATACATAGCTGGAACCTTAGGCGTTGGCATTGTTTATAATAAAATATGACCTAAGTCACTAGAATGTTTCAGTGATGCTGATTTTGGCGGATGTATTACTACTGGTCGGTCAATATCTGGTGTTGTGGTGGCGTATGCAGGTGGTGCCATATCATGGTTAAGCCAGAGGCAGGCAATGGTATCAACATCTACTACCGCAGCTGAAATTGTTGCTGCTAACGAAGCTGCAAGGAACTAGTTTGGTTGTTAAGGCTTTTTAAAGAAGTAATAAATTTTCATCAAATACCTTGTATTCAAATCGACAATACTGCAGCAATTCGTTTGGCACAAAACCCTAAGTTTCATAAACGTACGAAACACATATCTATTAAACATTTCTTTATTCGAGAGATGGTTACTGATGGTTATTTATCGGTGCAGCAAGTGTCAACAGAAGAGCAAGCAGCCGATATGTTAACAAAGCCGTTATCAAAAATTCGATTGAAATTTGTATGTGATCGTTTAAACATTAAATAATTATTTAAAACAAGGGGAAGTGTTGAAGTTATGTTTTTAATAATAGTATTGTACTTGTTTAAACAAAACTTATGTTTGTTATTACATATGATCAAATAGTTTTTGGTATTGTAATAATTTTTCAATCAAATATTTTACACTTCAATAAAAACTCTGCTTACAATAGTACTGTCAACAGTGTTGCCAGCAAGACAATTATATGCCCATAATACAATTTAAATGACAACACTATATTTTATGTCAGCTGTATATGCTTAATAATGTACTTTGGCATTTAATTGTTGAAATTGTATTTAGATCTACAATAACAAATGTTGACAAAAAATTTTAAATTTATAATTGCGACATAAAATTAGTGAAGTTTTGCCTAAAATGTCGAGCAAATATTTTTTTTAACTATTTCATCAAACAAATATTAAATGAAAATGTTTGTGATATATAATGTGAACTAGAGATATTTCACAAAATACATCGATTGTTTTTTTTTTATTATTTATTATTTTCAAAAAATATTAAAATTATTTTATATCTCGCAATACTTTTTTTCAATACTGTTTAGAAATAAAACTTTATCAAGTCCTTCACCACTCAAACTGTTTCTTTGTTGAGTCCGATGTTCCCACCGGAACTGATGTTCCCACCATTGTAAGGTATTTAAAAGTGATCTTGTAAAGCTTGGGAAACTGTGATTATAATCTTTCCAAATATCCAACGGTTTTTCGTTCAGTCTTCCAACAGGAGTCCTCAAGTAAAGTTAAAGTTCATCAGACAATATATCTTCATTGTTGTTGCTTTTCCAATTTCTATGAACCAGTTTATAATGGCTAGTCCATAATGAAAAAGTATCCTCACTTTTATCGGATTTTTTCTGACTCAGATTCAGTATCTTCATTTTGCAAGAGTATTTTTCATTAATTCCTTGATCTTTAATTCAGCATTGGCAACAGCTATTGCATCATTAAAGTGCATTTTATTGAATCGAGGGTCTAAAATGTTAGATATGTATACACGTTTATATACCAATATACACGTTCTGTATACAATTTGTCATTTCGATGCATCGAAAGAAAACATCGACGTTTTCCGATTGTTTAGGAGCACAAAAAAAAATTAGCAATATGCCAAAAAAATTAACTTTTTAATTATCAAGCTATGAATGCTGAACGATTTTTAATACTTCGGGGGTAGAATCAAGTATCCTACTTGCTTATTAGAGTAATAATAATAATATTATTAATAACAATAATAATAATAACTTTACTTACTTCTAAAATGGGCGATGTTGTACTGGGTCCACTTATGATTAGTAAAACATGTGGTCGTTTTCCATAACTTAAATCGTAATATATGTCGACTAGAGGAGTTGGACCTAATTCATATATTTTTGATATTAGCTGAGATATACTAGATGGACCGAGTGCTCCAATCGGCAAATAGCCTCCCAGTTGCTCCAAAACTAATCGAATCGTTGATGAATTTGTATTTTGTCTTAGGCAGCTGCCAAATAAACGACCTAATTTTCGAAAAGGTCCAGATGTGGTGTTGTGCTGCAATAGTTCTGCAATAATAATAATTACTTTTATTTGTTTGTCAAAAAATTTACAATTTAAAACAAGTAAGAAAGTATAGTCGGTCAAGCCCGACCATATAATACCCTACACCTAGTATATGTAAATATAAAACAGTTTTTCAGAAATGGGCGTTATATGGTAGATATCACCTATTTTGGACCAAAATTCAGTGTCATGATTTCTGTGAATATAAATATTATATGTGTTAAACTTTATCTCGATATAAATACTTTTAAAAGATTTATGGAAGTTAAAGTGAGTTACGGAGCGGGGGTTATATGGGAGTTTAAAATTTTATTTGATTACCAACATTTTTAAGAAATTTATGCTCTTTAAAGTGATTTTCGGAAGTGGGCCTTATATGGGAGCTACGACTAATTATGGACCGATCATAATAAAATTATACCGTAGTATTTGTATATATATGAAATATATTTGTGTTATATTTTATTTGAATACCAACATTTTTAAGAGAGTTATGCTCTTTTAAGTGATTTTCGGAAGTGGGCCTTATGTGGGAGCTACGACTAATTATGGACCGATCATCATAAACTTCTGTCATATTATATGTATATAGACGAAACATATTTGTGTTCAATATTATTTGGATATCAGCATTTTTAAGAGAGTTATGCTCTTTTAAGTAATTTTTGGAAGTGGGCCTTATATGGGAGCTACGACTAATTATGGACCGATCATCATAAACTTCTGCCATAACATATGTATATAGACGAAACATATTTGTGTTTAATATTATTTGTAGACTAACATTTTTAAGAGAGTTATGCTCTTTTAAGTAATTTTTGGAAGTGGCCCTTATATGGGAGCTACGACTAATTATGGACCGATCTTCACGAATTTTGTAGATGTGCTTTAGCTTCATTTAGCACTCATCTGTGGTAAATTTTGTTTGCATACTTGCATAATTCAAAGATTTATGACCGGTAAACCCCAATTTCGGGAAGATATTTGTATGGGGGCTAGGTGAAATAATGGACCGATTTGCACCAGTTTCAATCCCATCCATCCTTGGGCAGAAAAAATATCATGTACGAAATTTTATCGAAATATCTTCAAAATTGCGACCTGTACTCTGCGCACAAGCTTTACATGGACAGCCAGACGGACGGACGGACATCTTTAAATCGACTCAGAAAGTGATTCTGAGTCGATCGGTATACTTTAAGGTAAAATAAACATTGTATATCACTCGTTAATGGCAATTGAAGTTTTTAAACCACCTCTCTGATTTTATTATTTCAGTCAATGAACGACAAAACTAGTGTTGCCAATTATTATACCCTTCACCTTCATGAAAAGGGTATATATAAGTTTGTCATTTCGTTTGTAATTTCCACAATATAATTTTCCGATATATATATATATATTCTGGATCCTTATAGATAGCGGATTCTATTAAGTCAAGTCAATTTTCTGAAGTCGGCATCCAAATCTTCAATAATTCTGTCAGACATGCTTCCGAGAAGTTTGCTATTTAAAATCAGCAAAATCCGTCCACAAATAACGGAAATATGAGCAAACATCCGCGAAAGCCTCTGAAAATTTCAAAAAAACTAAGTATATTAATATTATTACGAATAATTTCATAAACAGATGGCGCTGATCAAACAAAGTGCTTAAGTGTGTTTTTAAACCGTAATATAAGTGTGTAAAAAGACAGTGAGTTCATTACACCCTTTTTATACCCGTCACCTTCATGAGAAGGGTATATTTAAGTTTGTCATTCCGTTTGTAATTTCCACAATATAATTTTCCGACCCTATAAAGTATATATATTCTGGATCCTTATAGATAGCGGAGTCTATTAACCCATGCCCGTTTGTCTGTCTGTATGTTGAAATCAATTTTCTGAAGTCCCCAGATATCTTCGGGATCCAAATCTTCAATAATTCTGTCAGACATGCTTTCGAGAAGTTTGATATTAAAAATGAGCAAAAGCCGTCCATAAATAACGGAGATATGAGCAAAATACCGAGACGATCTCTGAAAATTTCATCAAAAAAACTATCAAACAAAGTGTATTAATATAATATATATATGTAATATATAATATAATTATGCATCCACAACAAAGGTAAAGGGTATATAAGATTCGGCATAGCCGAATATAGCGCTCTTACTTATTTTTTTATAAATTAAACCATAAATATTTTTAAATTAATACACGATTTACAAAAAAAGATAATACATTTTATTTGTGTTAAAATATTAAAACATGTGTAAATAAATATGCTAAAAGTTGTATGCAGTAAAGTCATTTTTGTTAATTTTGTCATTTTGTTAAATGTTAACAAATAAGAAAGTATAGTCGGTCAAGCCCGACCATACAATACCCTACACCCAGAGATATTACCGATTATGGACCCGTCATACAAAAATTTTGTGCCATGACTTCCGTGAATATAAATATTATGTATGTTATACTTTATCTTTTTATTAATACTTTTAAAAGATTTATGGAGGTCAAAGTGAATTGCGAAGAGGGTCTTACATGGGAGTTTTGAATAGTTATGGACCGACCGTTATAAAATTAAGTGCCATGATTCCTGTACATATTAAACCTATTTTTGCTATATTTTATTCGAATTACAAAATTTTTAAGAGATGTATGGTCGTTAAAATGATTTTCGGAAGTGGACTTTCTATGGGAGTTAAGACTAATTATGGACTGATCTTCACAAAATTTGTAGATATGATTTAGCTTCGTTTATTACTCATTTGTGGTAAAATTTGTTTGGATACTTTCATAATTCAAACATTTATGATCGTTAAACTCTAATTTCGGGAGGACATTTGCATGGGAGCCAGGTGAAATAATGGACAGATTTCCAATAGTTTCAATCTAATCCGTCCTTGGGGCGAAAAAATACCAGACGGACGGTGTAACGGATCGTTGTTCCGGCCGTGCTCAGGGAAATTGGGATGGTTCTTGTCTTTATCTAATCGGATTTAGATTCGATACAAAATTTATTTTATTTAAAAAGGTAGCAATATTTCCACAACCGACAAACAGAAATAATAATAACGACTAAAAAAAAAAAAAATTTAATTGGAAAACTAAAAGGAAGAGAATAAGATGTCATTACCACTTCAAAGATCTGTACCAACGTATGGTAGGCTATTTTATTTATCTTTTTTAAATAGCCCTACTTGACCTACCGCCGGTTAACCGTTCATGGAATAAAATAACAAATTTATGCTTATAATTTTATCTTTAAATTTAACATCAAATAATATATATATTTAAATAAAACAAATAAAAATAATTAATAAATCATTATCTACATATTTACATTACTTAGTACTATTTTATTTTCTTTTTTTTTAATGTTTGTGTGGATATGTTAATATATGTAT
The DNA here is from genome assembly GCA_950370525.1 of Bellardia bayeri. Taxonomy (NCBI): domain Eukaryota; kingdom Metazoa; phylum Arthropoda; class Insecta; order Diptera; family Calliphoridae; genus Bellardia; species Bellardia bayeri. Next base: position 59,460,737 of record OX493264.1, read on the forward strand.
ATTTACTCAAAATTCAAACTATCAAATATTTTTTTGTTATCAAATTCTGAATATTGAACAAATATAGAAATAGGGGTTGTTTTGTATATTAAAAAAGTGAAAATTTCATTATTTTAAGTTTTACCACTCACCAATTTTTAATGTTCCACGATGAATTCAGGCCTGAAGTTCGAGGATGTCTTTAAAATATTATGATCGAAGATTTTATAAACTATTTAATGTATATAAATATAATTTTCACTCAAATATAAACTATAAAATTTATTATGTTTACAAAAAAATTACAATTCTAAATAATGCAATTTAAAAATTGATGAGATCAAAGTTTACATATTTTGATAATAGTTTTAAATTTTAAAGATGTTAAGTTTTAAGTAGTTAATTAAGTAAAAATTAGTTTTTTAGTTAGCAGTTAGTATTAAAAACTGGATCGTTAATTTAGGAATAAAATTTTTCATTTAGTTAATAGTTAATTTAAGACATTAGTTTAAGGATTATTATATTTTAGATAATGGTTAAATTAAGAAATATTAGATAATTGATAGACAAATTTACTAGTTTTTTTACTCTTATGATGGCTTTTTGTTATAGTTCGTGACTGTGTAGGGAATTTTCTTGTTGAAGAGCGACATACAAGAATATTTAAAGTTACTGAAACTAATTTTGGATTATAGCGTCGTACAATTATTAATATTTATCTTGCAGAATCTTTAATATATCTTGATTTTTGACTCTTGATGTTTATCCTTTGTTCCAAACTGGAACAGAAAAAATTTTTGAAATCTTAGGTAAAAATTTTCTTTGTATAATTTCAGTATAATTAATGACCTCAAATATATTGGGCTTCTCGTACATTTCCTGCTGATTGGGGTTATTTCCGACGGAGTTTTCGCGTCTCGTAGATGATCTAGTCGATACCCTCAGTATCTTTGAAATGTTTTTAGTCATTTCCTTTAGGTCACCTATCGTTATTCTCGATAGTGCATCTGCGACGAAATTTTCTTTGCCTCTGAGATATTCCACAGTGAAATCATATTCTTCAAGCTCTAATCTCATACGAGTCAATTTCGAACTTGGGTTTTTCATAGAGAACAGGTAGGTTAGTGGGCGATGGTCAGTTTTGACCAAAAATGTGTACCATAAACGTGTGGTCTAAAATGATTAATTGCCGAATGGATTGCAGTGAGTTCTTGCTCAACTGTTGACTTGTTACTTTAACCTTTAGTAAAAGCTTTGCAGGCGTAGGCGACTGGAAGCTATCTACCTTCGTACTCCTGACTAAGTACCGCCCCGCATACGTGCTTACTTGCATCTGTAGTGATACAGAATGGTTTTTTAAAATCCGGAGACTGTAATATCCCCGGATTCATTAAAGCTTTCTTAAGATAATCGAATGACCTTCTGCATTCTGGTGACCATTGAAATGTCACATTCAATTTTGATATGTGACGGGAATAATCAGAGAAATTTTCAATGAATCTTCTGTAATAGTTACAGAGCGCGATAAATCTTATTGCACCGTCAGCGTCAGTGGGGATTGGGTAGTCCCTGATCACTGCGTACTTACTATCATCCGGAAGCATGCCTTTGTCAGTACATTTATGTCCAAGGTAAGTAACTTCTTGCATAAAAAATGTGCATTTGTCTGGATGTAACTTCAGATTGTACTTTCGGAATAGTTGGAAAACATCTGTTAAATTTTTAAACATGTGTCTTTACGAACTACCAAATCGTCCATATATAAAAATGCTTGTGACGTCGTTAAGCCAGAAAACGCAAGAGTCATCATGCGTTGAAATGAATTGGGTGCAATTTTGAGTCCATATGGTAATCGCGTAAAACGATAAGAGCCATTTCCTGTAGAAAAGGAAGTAATGTCTCTTAGGACTCGTGTAACTCTATCTGATGGAAACCTGACATGAGGTTCAAACATGAAAAATATTTAGCACGTCCCAATTGATCAAGAATATCGTCTATTCTTGGAAGTGGGAATAACACATGTGTTGGACATTGGAATCATTGAATGGATAGAAATTGTGTGGTCGAAAAACAAGAAAATCTTTATTTTCATTAAAGTCCAGTTTACAATTAAACTTTTTTAGGAAATCTAGACCGATGATTCTGTCGCATGGTATAGGAAAATCATCTAAAACCGTATGAAATTTATGCGTAATTAAAATATTTTCTAATTTTAGGTCAACTCTCTTGGAGCCAACTGATTGGGTAGTACCCTGACCTATCCCACTAAGAGTCACCAACTCATTAGTGTTCAGTTGTTTAGTTTGAACTATATTTAGAATTTTTAAAAGCGATATATCTGCTCCTGTATCAACAAATAATGTTAATATTCTGCCATTTGTACCGTATAATTGTTCGAACACTCCCAAACTAAGGTTGAGCTTATGTATATTATTTCTCAGAGGCTGGTATGGGTTTTCCGAACCATTATATTGGTCGTTAATAACCCTAATGTTTCTGATATCGTGTTGAGATCCACGGTTATTGCCGCGGCCCCTACGGTTACGATTATTGTAACGTCTGTTATCGTTACCCCTGTAGGCATTCCTACTCTGGTTATTTGTATTGATTGGGTTATTACCGCGCTAACCTCCACGGTTGTTTCTATGGTAGTTAGTCTGACTACCCTGACTGTTTAGGTATGTGGCAGCACAGCGTAATGACACCAGCACAAAAAAGAAACCTTAATGGCAACGCTGGCAAAACTTCACACTTGTCAATGTTATCTATAATAGAAGTAGAAACGTTATAGGTATAACACCGCATTCTGTTGTCCATATACTTCGGTACAACTCTCTACAAATTTTTCAACCGTCTCATTGAGGTTATCGAATCTACTGAATGCATTATCAGCTTGACTCTTTCGTTTGTTGCTTTTTTGACGATTGCCTTCACGGCGGCCTTTGTCGCGTAATTGTGGCGTTAAACCATCGGATATGTAAGCCGATTGGAATGCTTTTGTTAAATCCTCCACTTCTTTAATATAGGCGCCAGCATTTTTGCTCGCCTGTCTAATGTTCATCAGCTTAGCTGCAATTACATCCTCTGATTCTCCTTTTACGTTTGATTTTAAGCAGTCGATTATCTGAGTTAAGTTCTCCTCAGTTCCCTTTAGTAAATTAATGGCAGTGCCCTTTAATTTGGTTTTTACCAAATTTATAGCTATGGCACCGTGGCCATCGCAAACGCTGTTCACCAGTTCTAGGGCCGATATAAAACCCTGTAAGTTCTCTGATCGACCATCAAACTCAGGAATGAGTCTTGAGGCGAATGTCAGGAACTCTATTGGCGTTTGTGGAATATTGCCCAAATTTTGCGTACTCAGATTGTCTTTAGTGTTTATAATTTTTGCATCAGTTGCCCGAGCGACACTGATTTCAACGTCTTGTAATATAGGTTCAACTGTAGAACCTGTATCCACCTGGAGCGAGACAGATGTTTTTAGTTCCACTCCTTTTTTCAATTCACACAGAGATTATTTTTTCTCTGATGTCTGCATAGAAGGCGTCAGCAGCTACTTTATGTGCCGATGTTAAACGGGAGTAATGAACATTAAACAGTACTCTCAAACGCTCAACGTGACCTTCGAGAATCTGTATATATTTATCAATGGTTTCTCTCTTAGTATCTCTAGCAATATTTAGGCATTTATATGATTTATTAAAATCATCTTTAATTTGCCATAGAGATTACGTAAGTCTGAGTAAAAATATCTGTTTATATATAAAAAAAACAATTAATTATATGGGTAACAATTATATGTTACATACAATCATATTTTGTCAATGTTATTAGCCAAGAAAGCCGTTCTTCTGTAATTCTTCTTTAAAGATCTCTTATGTTGGTAAAGCGTTACCAATAGTTATATTGCTAGCAAACAAATTATGATAATAAAGTGAATTGTTGGAAATTCTACTTTAACAATTATGTTATTGATGACGTTAGCATTGGGGTTAGTGATTTTCGAATCAGTTCCACCCATAACTAATAACGTTCACTGTTAATATTTCTGTGGTTATAAATTGAAATCTAATTTATAAATTAGAAAAAGTCCTTTGTGTTAGGCTGTATTTTTCTTATTTGATCTTTAACTAGCAAAAAAAAATTTTTTTTTTTTAACGAGCCCACTTTTTTTTATCATGAACATAATCTCTCCTAGTTGGAACTCTATCGATTCCCATCTCCTTCCATAACCATGCTAATCACTTTAAAAATTCTTCCTTTCCTCTTTCTTCATCTCTACCTGTGTCATACTTTTTTGTCCTTCTAGGCATGTTTCAAAAAAAAAAAATTGTGTTCCCTTAATAATTCTGTAATATTAGCGTGGTAATGCTAGAGGGACTCGTAAGTATCGTAGCATTACTGTGTTAGGGTAAAGGGTTAATTTTATAAATATGTAATACTAGAGTGACTCGTAAGTATCGTAGCATTAAATGTTATTGTTAATAGATAATAATCGATCTTAATGTAAGTAATTAAATTAAACAAAATTATTAAATTAAATCATAATAATAAAAAAACATAGTTTTTCAAAATCTATTTTATTATAAATTATTAAACCTGATGGTAATTGATAGATATCATCTTATTTTTGTTGTTTGTTATAGATGATTATGCTTTTTATTGTGGATGGTGCCTTGGCCGCACCATCATCTTCCTTCGGACAACTCGGAATGTTACCCTTTTTAGTTTTATTCCTTTTCTTTTTACACTTTCTTATACACGTTTTATCGATTTCATTGAATTAAAACATAAAAGATTCGCAAATTCCTTTAATTTTTTAATGTTTTGTTTTTAATTTGTTTTCTTTTTCAATTAATATTTCAATTTGAATTTGATGATGTTAATGATGTTTTGTTTTTTTTTGTATATGTTGTTTTATTTTGAAATTTTACTCTAGTACGTAGAGATTCGGTAAGTCATACAATTTTGTTTCGAATTTATGGTAACAAATTGATTTCAACCACTATGTATGTATGTATGCAATTTATTTATGCCTTGATTAATTGGCCTAGTTTTTATTGTGTTACTTAGTATTTGTTGTTATTATTAACCAATATTTTGTGTCAAAAATCGATTCTAGTTGTTTTTTTCATCAATGAATCTGCACCTTATTAAACTCTTTTAAATGTATTTTATAATTAGGTTATAAAACTTTTAGCTTTTTTCACTTAGTTTTTATTTTCATTATTAATTTTATTCATGCACTTTTTGGTAAGGAAATTAACACGAAACTAAAAGGAATTTCTTTCACATTTCTTCGCAAGTAAATAATAGTGAACACTTTTTTCACAACTTGCCACGGTCGCCATGTCGTGGTTAATTAAATAAAAGTCCGTCTTCATTGTTTGACTTGTCAATATCGACTGCTTTATTGTTTTACTTGATCAATAACATTAACTTAATAATTATCATTAACTATGGCGTGTGCATATATGTGGGTATTTATGCATTTCCCACTACCTCAGCATATTATTACTTTGTTGAAATTGCATGTGTGAACTTCATCGAGTTTTAGCTCGGTATCCCATTTCATTGTAAAAGTATACCAATGGGAATATTGTTATAAATTAAAAAGCTGAGTAGTATCACACACATATGTATATGCACTACAATATTCTCGAATTTTTTCTCGTATCAACATGAATTCGTCTTGTCTTTCAGTAGCTTTATCTGTTTCTGCCAACAGATTCAATTTTCGTAGTAAGTCATAGTCCTTTCCATGCGACACCATTGTCTGCCCAAAAACAATTTTATATGGACAACTACCAATGCTTTGGTGTATACTATTGCGTAAGGAACAATTAATGCTTGGAATGTATTTGTCCCAATCTCGTTGACTTCTCTTACATAAGCTCTTAACGCATCATTTATCGAACGATTTACACGCCATACATGATCTACGCCATTATTTTTCAAAAAAAATTTCAAAGTCCTTACTTTTAAATTGAGTACCATTATCTGAAACAATGGTTTCAGGTACACCTAGGGTTGCAGACGGGCCTGGTTTGGCCTGATTGTCAAGTTTTTTAATGCGCATCAAGTGTCAAGTGAAAAAGTGATTTGTCAAGTTTTTTTTGTAAGTTAATTTTTGTTCTCAAAGTTATTCTAGCTACATACATATGTAATAATACTTAAAAAAAGTAAGTTTATAATTCTAAAAAACAAATCGAAAGAGCATACAGCTAAGCATTAATATGATACATATTTTTTTCTATGCAGTTAAAAAATAAGTTCTCTTTATGTACAATTATAATAAAAGTGCCAACACTGATATTTGCCACATTACTCAACACTAGTAAATTGACAACATTGAACAGCTGAGTTGCAATACGTACATGGAAGTTTATGGAAATAAAAAATGAGTTCATATTTTTGCATGGTGCAACTATACAAGGTGAGTGCAGTAGCCCAGCTGACTGACTTTGTTTACAATTTACTTATGTCAAAAGTAAATAACTAAATAACTGGTAGCTCTCTTAATAAACTCATTTGCTTCGAACTTGAAAGTACTTATTTCATCAGGGGAAAGGGATTTCATAATTGTAGCAACTAAGCTGTTATAGCTGATGCCGTGTAATTTGTTATGAAATACACATAATAGTTCAGCCCGTGCAATTTGTATTTCAATTGTAGTTTCTGCTGAAAAAGTGAAATTCAAAATGCTCCGTGGCATTTTTTGCGACAATACGATTTTAGCATGTTTTTTAGTTTTCATATGTCTATTTAATGGCCAGCTTCTTTCATATTTTATTGAAATTTCTGTCTGACATAATTTACACAATACAGTGTATTGGTCTTTCTTTTGTATCCAAACAGTATATCTTGGTTTTTTTGATGGTCCAGCATCTTCGTTATCTTCCAGCATTTTTGTTATATTTTCACTAATCCAACGTATCACAATAGAATATTCTGCAATTACTATACTCGTTAAAACAAATTAACAAACAAAAATACATGGTGCAACTATACAAGGTGAGTGCAAATCGACAACAAATATAACACTACGACTGTCAAAAATACTTGAAAAAGTATTACTTTTGACATAAATAAATTGCTACCATAACCAATAGTATGAGTGTTTTTGTTTGCAAAGTTTTTTTTTCAAAATCAAGTTTTTTTTTTGGCCAATGTCAAGCTATTTGGTAAATTGGATCTGGCAAGCCTAGGTACACCATAGCATGAACAAATTTGTGTAAGAAGATAATCAATGATATGCCTTGAAATTAATTATTTTAATGGTTTTAAAAATGTAAATTTTGAAAAATGGTCTAATATTATGGCATTTCCAATATGTCCAAATTTTGTTCTCGCAAAGGTCCAATCAAGTCAATATATAGGCGTTGAAATGGTTGTCTGTTTGAATCGTTTGCCCTAATGATGGTCTCAAAATATTAGTGGGTGCTTTAGATGTTTTGCACAATTCACAATTTTTTATATAGTCCTTAACATCTGTTACAAGTCATCATGTCTCAATTCGGTTGGTGCAAACAGTTTCCAAGAATTAGATTCATCTAACTCACCAGAACTAAACTCCATCCGTTTACAAATATACTTGTCAATAATTTTGAAGTCTGGAAATTCAGATTTAGAAAAGTCTTTTCTTAATTAATAGTATTCGCTGCTATCAAATGCTTCAGAATTTAGATCTATCGTCGGAAGTGTTTCCAGTTCAATGGATTCTACAAAGTCTTCACCTTCATGTACTCTTGAAAGAGTACTATATTTTCTTTACCACTCCTATGTTCAATCGAAAAGTCAAACCCTTGCAGTTTTAAAGACCATCTAGCCAAACGACCTGATAAATCCCTTTGTCCCATTAACCATTTTAAACTGGCATGGTTAGTTACTACTTTAAATTCTTGACATTCAATGTAGGGTCTAAATTTTTTTATAGCCATTACTACTGCTAAACATTCCATCTCAGTAATAGTGTAATTTCGCTGGGCTTTATTTAACTTCTGACACATAAACGCAATAGGCCTTTCTACACCGTCGCTATCTTTTTGCGCCAATACAGCTCCAATGCCATACGTGCTAGCATCACATTGTAATATAAATGGTTTTCTATAATCGGGATGTACTAATAAAGATGCAGTTGTCAGCCTTGTCTTTAATTTTTCAAAAGCCGCTTGAGCGTCATCTGTCCATTTGAAAATTTTCTTTTTAGTTAAAAGTTCTGTTAGTGGGAAAGTCAAAGATGAATAGTCCTGAATGAAACATCATTATCGTCTCAATTGACGAATAGATTTCGGTACCGGAAATTCTTGTATAGCCCTAACCTTGTCTTCATCAACCTGTAATGTGCCATTTCCAACTACATATCCGAGATACTGAACCTTATTGAGACCAGAACAGCTTTTCTTAACATTTATAGTTAAGCCAGCTTTTCTTAACTGCACTGATACTTTCATTAAGTGTGTGAGGTGTACGTCTAAGTTTTCCGAAACTACCAAAAGGTCGTCCAAATACACAAACATGTGTGACTTTAACTGATACGGAATAACTATGTCCATAAGTCTGCACAACGTTTGCGGTGCATTGCACAGTCCAAATGACATCCTTGTAAATTGATACAAAGGCCGATTAGGGACTATGAAAGCTGTCTTAGGTCTTGAACTTTCCTCCAGTTTAATTTGCAAAAAAGGCATCTTTTAAATCAATTTTGGATATGCAATGAAATGAAGGAAGTCTAATATCTATTAGTCCATCAATGTTCGGTATAGGGTAAGCGTCCTTAACTGTCACTGAATTTAATTTTCTAGTATCCACACACATTCTAATTTTTCCTGGCTTAACAACCACCACAGCCGGCGAAGACCAAGGTGAACTTGGTGCTTCTCCAATAACACCAAGAGATAACATCCTATTTAACTCACCACAAAGTTGTTTTTCAACAGCTGGAGAAATTGGATAGTATCTCTGTTTTATAGGTTTTGCACGGGAGATGTGCAAAAGTAAAGTCATACAGCCTAATCCCTCCACTTCAAAATCTGGAAAAGTAAAAATAACTTTAAATAGTCGAAGTTTTTGCTCGGGTGTCAAAATTATTTTATCAGAATCTGTTGCTGTACAATTAATTTCCAAAATATCTGGAGCTAAAATTTTTAAACCAAACCACAGATTATATTCTGTTGTTTTGACGGTATAACTAAAAATTCAAATAATTTATTTTGTCCTTGAAAAATTCATTATCACACGTTCATTATCACAGTACCTAATACATTCTGTCTTTGTCCATCTGCAGTTCGTACATTATCAACACACTTTCTAAAACCATTGCTACTTTTTGTCTCAGAAGCTAATTCACCACCAATTACGCTTTTGTTAGCGCCACTGTCTAATAACTCAAAATGTCGAACATTATCTATTTTCAAAGTAATATATGGCCGACTATCTTGTGAAATTATGGGTGAAATAACACAAGTTCTAAATGCTTTTTATTTTTGGTAAAAATTTCGTATACGCTGTGATGAACGTTTCGATTTAATTTTATCATTAAATATTCTCTTACGAGTTTTCTCATATTCTGCTAATCGAATATGGTATGGTCTTAATACAGGATGTTGCCTTTTTCCACATTTCGGGCACGATCCTTAGCACCACATCCATAACAAAAAAACGCGTCTAATTGCAATGCAGTCCATGTAGTTATGTCCTTGTTTGGCGCAATTCTAACACTTAATGTCAGCACGAATTGCACAAATGTCTGCATTATCTTCAGAGATTCATAAAAAGAGATATCATTCACAAATTTCTCATGATTCTTTACTTCACGCCGAAGTCTAGATACACTCGAAATGTCTAAATGTAAGAGTTCGTGTCGAATTTCAGTTCGAAGGTTCCGAACTAAAATCGCACATAAGTCACCATCTGAAATAGGATTTTTAAGTCTGTCAGTTAGTGCAGAAATTGAGTTAAAGAAATCATCCCTTTTCCCTTTAGAAGAATCATTCCATTTACAGGTATATTATAGACTCCCTTTACCAAAATCTATACCCCAAACTTGATGAATGCTAATCGATATCTGACATTACCAAAACAAAACTTTCAGAGGTTGTACAGTTTAGGCGCAATTGTTCCATCCCAAACCAATGTTCTGAGCACGCCATTATTTTCTCTCGGAACCCCTAATTATGTTTACAATATACCCATTATTAGCACATTTTAACAGAAAACTCTTGTTTTTAGGTTTAGAAATTCATTCTAAAACAATTTTATTTAACTATTCAAAAATATTAGAATAAAAGATTGCCAGTGGTCGAATTAAAAGCTTAAAATTTTAGTTTTCTCGAGCATAATAATAAATAATCATTTTTAGTCTAGATATTTGTAATTCCCGAGAATTTTAAGTTGTTTTTGTGTCAATACAAAACTTTTACTAAATATCAGAATTATACTATTAGGAAATTGAGAACGAATATACTACACGACTAAGTTTACGGTATGGACTTATTTTATATAGTTTTCATTCCGAGTGTTCGTATAATCAAGTAATAATAAATTGACGTTACAATGAGTAAGAATACAAAGAAATTGACATGTAGCTTTTTGAGTAAACGCGTTTATGAATGAATAACATTATCCGTTCATAAATCTCGCTACACAATTTATTTTATAGAAAAATATTAATTTTCTTTTTTTTTTGTTCTACAATTTCTTCCAGAATTTTGTAAGAACAGAATAAAATTGAACTAAAGCTTCTTGCAGGAGCGCATGTATGAATGAATAATATTACACATTCATAAATCTCTCTGCAACAATAATTTTACATAAAACAAATATTTTCTTTTTGTTGTTTTTTTTCTATTTACTATTTCTTTCTTTTCTTACTTATTGTTTTACTATTGCTTATTATGGATTTTTTTTTGTTTTTTTTTCTGTTATTTCTTTATACAAAAATAAAAATTTACTATTTACCAATATTTTCATCGTACGTTGAAGGCCTTCAGCTCCGATAATGAGGATAATGATGATAATCATGTACTAGATGTTTAAATTATTTGTTCTTGCATTTACATAAAGGTTATTGGTAGCTCAAAATATACATTAAATTAGATGATTACACGATGGTTGCCCTATTACTAAAAATTTAAAGAATTAAACGAATCACTTTCCTACATTAAACTATTCCACAATTGATGCTCATAAAGTTTGAAGATTTCTCTTGGTTATAAGTTGCAATAAATGGTTGTGTCATTAGATCTATATCAGTCCTGAAATCCTTTGATTCTTGTGGCTCTAAAAAAATTCCTGTCAGCAAGGCCAAGACGTATTTCGATCCGGAATATTATCTGGACAGTTGTTGATTTGGGTATTAATAATTCCACTTCGCTCTTTTTGGATATTTTACTTGGAAAAGTCTTAATTCTTCGTTGTGGATGTTCGAAGTATATAGTGATGTTATTGCTATATCCAATCTAAGACTACTCCTTAAAGAACCCGTAGCCACGTTATATAACCATTATATGGGTTGAGGGTTTTGCGTGTTCTTGGATATATTTACTAGACTGAAGGGAATAACTACGTTTTTGAAGAAATTGTTAAACAATTGGAGTATTCCTTAGGAAATAGGAAAAGTCCAATATTATTTTTGGAAAATTATGCACTCGATGTTTAAGATTTTTCCGGATTATTATTTTCACTTTATTTTCTAAATTAAGTATTTTAAGTTAATGGACGTCTTCACTTGCTGACATTTATTTTTGAAAAGGAAGTATCAAGACCGCGTTGTTTCTTCAAGACCTTCTTTTTCCATTCCCTTTCACACAGCCGAATATATTTAACAAGCGAATAATGATAAATAAGCAAAATAAGCAATTATTTATATGCAACTAAGTTATTATATGTTATATGCATTCATATGTTAATTCGCCCCGCTGTTAATATACCTATACTGTTAAGAAATGCCTTCATGTTATTACCATGTAAAAATGATTACAATTGTCATCTCTATGAGCCAACACACGAATCATTATTATACAGTTGTTTAGTGGTAAAAAGGCTGAGGTAGCACTTTTCATATGCAAATACCCAAAAAAAAAATAAGAATGAAGAAAAATGTTCAATACACGTAAAGCTCTAGTTAAGGAAAACCAGTCCAATTCATTGTCGCAGCAATGATAGCGCCAGCACCAGTTCAGAGCTTTACCTTCAAACAAACTGTGTGCATGTTTGCACAAAAGATCAAAATTTCCATTCAGGTTATTCGTCGTCAATACATTTATTCTATAAACAAAATCATCTACTGTCATTTGATCCTCACGACCAGAAAATTTAACTTTCCAATTTCTAATAAAATTAGAGGCTTTTTCACCAATAAATGGATCTTGTGAAGAATTCGAAGGAGAAAAATTACGTGGGATGTCATTATTGGCAGAATTTGAGTTATTAGGAACATTTGAATTCGTATTATTATTGACGTTAAAATTTTGAATTAAAGTTCGTAATTCATGAGAAATCAAATCTGTCATTTCAGTACGTAAAGTTGTCATGGATTCAGATACTATCTGTCTTAGATCGGGAAGGATTTCTAGTTAATCTTGCTTGTGACTGTGTCTGAGTTGTATTTGGTTCATCTATATTTATTGTAAAACTACAATTTGTCGGTTCTTCTAAAGTTAACAAATTATCTTTACTTCTTGTTAAAGGCATAGTATATAATATAAAGTAATTAAATTCAAAAAGATACTATAATTCCATTACTTAGTTAAGGTGTGATCAAGTAGTTAGTTATAACAAAAATGTACAATGTTCCAATCATAAAAAAAACTAATAAAATTTCGCTATGATACTATTAAAGAGTATACTGTAAACCATGTTTAATGTAATAATCTTAATATAAAGCACCATATCAAAAAAAAAAAAAAAAACAAATCACAAAAGTTAGTGTAAGAGTATGTAAACAATAAAAACCATTTACAAAAATCTCAATTACACTATAACCCAGTGAACAATTTCTTTATAATAAAATAAAAGTAAAAAAAATAAAATTCATTCTAAAAAAAACAAGCGCTTTCTCTTGCGAGTATAATTTCGATATATAATCAAAATTAAAAATCTCAGTAAGAATCTAGCTCGGAAATTTAAACAAAAATATTTGATCTTAATAACTCATGGTTAAAAAATCCATATTTGAATATCTAAAATCCGAATATATTACAAAAGATTAAATTATAAACTAAAAAAAATTTTTGGTATTTCTTTTGTCAGGCTCAAGTTCATTAAATTTAATTTGCATTAAATTATTTTTACTGAAGGTAGGAATTTAATGAAAATTAAATTTAATGAACTTGAGCCTGACAAAAGAAATACCAAAAATTTAAAATTAACAGTTCAACTAGAAATAATAATTGTTCTAAAAAAAATTTACTTGTCGATCCACGAAATAAAATATGTAAAAGTGGTGTGACATCAGCAATTCAAATTTTCTTATGGCATTTTCTTTTCTGGCAAAAATGTTACATATATATTACACTTTTTACCCATTTCCCATATAAAAAAGGAAAAAAAGTGTAACATTTTTGCCAGAAAAGAAAACGCCATTATATTGTTATTAGTTGTAACTAAATGAATAAACAGTTTTGCTACGCTGAGGCCGATCGTTGGGCGCCACACATAGGGGTTTTTTGCCAATCTAGCCGTACATTACTTTTGTTTTAGCTTAAATTGCTGCTTAAAAGTTATTGAATGCCTAGATCGAAGAAACTTTGCAGATATTTGTGTTATTGTCATAGGCAGGTACCCCTTAAAAATAAATAAAGTCGGACCAAGGAGGAAAAAGTTCCCCCTAGAAAAACTAATCCAACCTCTGAAAAATGCTATTTTTTTCAAGTTTTTGTTTGGCAAATTCGACGAAAGTTAAAAAACCTAAAATTAGACTCCAGGAAATCGTAAAATTACACTTTTCGACCCCGCCCTATTTTGTGGGCGGTTATGTAAAAATAATTTCATTATTAAAAAAAATATATTACTAACGCCTTAATACTATAAAAATTAAATTTTTTAACTTTTATGGGCAGGAGGCGGTATCCCTCCAAGCCAATCCCCCGGAACGCCCTTGTCAAAAAAAAAATTTTTTTTCAAATTTCCAAAAAAAATTAATTTTTAAGATTTTAAGTGACTTTTATGTATTTCATAGTATTTAATTTATCTGAAAATAATAAATTTATTCGTAATTATAACTTATTTATAATATTGGATTCACATAGTGTTGCTTGAACTGGTCGGACGTGTTATTTTTAGTGCGGCTGAATTTTCGTAATAGGTGAAAAAAAAAATAAAAAAAAAAACTTGTAATAAGTGAAAAAAAAAAATATATATATATATATATAAAAAAGATATCGTAATAGGTGGAAAAATAGTGGTTTTTCGGTAATTTAAAAATCGCAAAACAACTGCATGAGTGTCCCGCTCAGATGTAATTCTGAGAAAGAGCTAAGCTACAGTAGGAAAAATTTATGGATCTCTGAGGAAGAATCCTTAAGAAAATCCGTGGAGTCTCTTCTCACTACAAAAGCCGAAATACGGCGCCGTTCCTGTTCGCCCAATATAGTTATCTCATCCGATGAGAAATCATCATCTTCATCAAATAGTGCAGTCAAACCCAAAAAACAAGTAGGTATGGATAAGTACATCACCGTTCTCAAGCGACAGAGGAGCCCGACATCTGCTCAAATGTCTTCCAATTCCAATAAAGTTCCTAAGACCGTCAGCAGTGATAAGCCAAATGATCAAAACAGATTTGCTCTACTTCAGACGGATGACCCAGAAATACCGAAAAAGACGTTTAAGCCCCCACCAATTTACCTGAGAGAGCCCACTTCCAATAAACTGGTACAAGGAATTGTTGCTGTAATAGGTGAGAATATGTTTAGCGTAACCTCAATTAAACATGGAAAAATCAGCGAGACAAAGATCCAAGTGAATAGGGAAGATGATTTTCGAAAATTGTCCAACCAGTTGGAGAGGGAGACCAGGGATTTCTATACCTATCAGCTCAAAAGCGCAAAAGGACTCCAAGTCGTTCTAAAGGGTATAGACCCATGTGTTGATCCTGCGGAGATAAAGAACGGATTAATGGACAAAGGGTTCAAAATCAAGAGCGTAGTGAATATTAGAAACCGTGAAAAGATTCCTCAGCCCATGTTCAGGGTAGAATTGGAACCTGGAGATGTTGCCTTAAAGAAAAACGAGTCCCATCCAATTTACAATCTTATTTATCTTCTGCATCGTAGAATTACCGTGGAGGAACCGCATAAGCGTGTTGGACCCGTCCAGTGTCTTAATTGTCAAGAATTTGGTCACACCAAAGCGTATTGTAAATTGCCGTCTGTTTGTGTTGCATGTGGGGAACTACATGCAACTGCTCAATGTAATAAGTCCAAAACGGACATAAAAATAAAAAAATGCAGTAACTGTGGAGGAAATCATACCGCTAATTATAGAGGTTGTCCAGTTTATACTTATTTGAAGGGCATAAGGACCAATAAGTCGCCAGTATTACCTGACCATCCTCAACAACCTAATTTCACGTCGAGTAAGAATTTTCCTCAAATTGTACGACCAACTACTCACGTAAACGCTCCTAATTCTAGACAAGTTTCTTACGCAAACGTGGTCAAATCTAATATGCCAGGTCTGGAGCAGTAACCTATATCGCAATACTCTGAGCCACATATCAACAATCTAGAGACAACATTGCAGACACTTGTCCAAACTATGAACACTTTTACGACCACCATGACATCCATGATGCAGGAAATGCTGAAAATGCAATCCACTATCTTGCAAGCCATTTTAAAGAAATGATTTATTTAAAAATTTGTTTTTGGAACGCGAACGGCCTCCGCCAACATAAAAACGAACTGGAATACTTCCTGATGGATAAGCAGATTGATGTTATGATGATTGCTGAAACTCACTTGACGTCGACAGGGTACTTCAAAATTAATGGCTACGTGTTGTACGATACTAAAGATCCCCGCGGAAGAGCTTGTGGAGGTTCGGCAATTCTTATAAAGAACAGAATAAAACATTATCTAATGAATAACATAAGTGAGGATTACCTCCAAGCAACAAACATTTGCATTGAATTCTGTCAATACAAATTTGTTTTATCATCGATTTATTCTCCGCCTCGATTCTCAATAAAAGAACACCAATACCATAACTTCTTTAATTCCCTTGGAGCTAGATTTTTAGTTGCTGGCGACTTTAACGCCAAACACACATTTTGGGGTTCACGTCTGTTAACCCCAAAGGGTCGCGTACTCTTCAACACCATTGCTCAAATGGGCTTAGATGTACTCTCAAGCGGACATCCCACGTACTGGCCGACGGACCGACGGAAGATTCCCGATGTTATTGACTTTGGAGTAGTGAAAAATATCCCTGTAGAATGGATGCAAGTGGATCCTTCATTAGACTTGTCCTCAGATCACTCTCCTACTATCATTTCAATGCATTTCCCTCAAGTGTGTGGCTCTCCATTTAGAAACATGACTAAGACCTGAGTAAGCTGGATAAAATACAAAAAGTATTTAAGTTCTCATTGCACGGAAAATATTGTGTTGAGAACTACCGACGATATCGATGAGTCGATTGGCAACTTTACCGAGGACCTTCGACGAGCTGTGCATCACGCTTCCACTTATCACGTTGAATGTAGAAATAGGACAAACAGAACTTATTTATCTGAACTCGAACATCTCCTATCAGAAAAAAGAAGAATGAGAAGAGAGTGGCAACTTCACAGGTCTCCTGAACTTAAAGCTAGGCTACGGGTATGCAGAGATATACTAAGACATTTCTTAGAAACCCAAAGAACGGCTTCACTTACATCCTACTTGGAGGGTCTTGATAGTACCCCACAATCTGACTACTCGTTATGGAGGGCGGCAAGAGGTTTAAAAAGACCAGTGAGAGGAAAACCTCCTTTGCGAAATCCGACTGGTGACTGGGCTAGAAATGATTCCGAGAAAGGGACATTATTTGTTAACCATTTAAGAAATGTGTTTACTAAAAACAACTCAAATAACGTATCTGATTTGCCACCACTCGTTATTAGACCTCCTGTACCTCTAAGACTAAACTTTGGTGATGTCCAAAGCGCTATTGGTACTCTGAACCTTAGAAAGGCTCCAGGTATGGATAAAATCAGCAATAAAATGCTTGTGGAGTTACCTCGTATAGCTAGAAGAATTATCCTCTTTATCTTCAACGCTATTTTACGCCTAGAATACTATCCTGCAGATTGGAAGGTGTCTATGATCACTATGATTCCTAAGTCAGGGAAGGATCACACCAAAGTAGAGTCATATAGGCCAATTAGCCTATTGCCGACAATTTCTAAACTGTTCGAAAAATTGTTAATGACTAAGTTGATTCCAATTCTGAACGACACTGAATGCATTCCTAATCATCAATTCGGCTTCAGAGCTAAACACAGCACCATCGAACAAACACACAGATTGGTAAATGTGATAAGAGGGTCGTTTGAAGACAAAAAATACTGCTCCGCCCTTTTCATTGATGTGTCCCAAGCGTTCGACAAAGTTTGGCATGACGGTTTAATGCACAAAATAAAATTAACTCTGCCTGCTAACACCCATAAACTTATGGAAAGCTATTTATACGGTCGCAAATTTAAAATCAAAGAAGGCAATTTTTTAAGCCCCGCTCAGCCAATTGAAACAGGTGTGCCACAGGGTAGCATACTGGGTCCTACTTTATATTTGATTTATGCCTCCGACATGCCGTGAGACCCCAAAATCCACACGTCAACTTTCGCAGACGATACAGCCTTTATCAGCGTTCACAAGGACCACCAAGTAGCATCACAGAATTTGCAGAATTATGTTTATAAACTAGAGAACTGGCTAGAGCTTTGGAAAATCAGGGTTAATGAACAGAAATGTATTCATATCACTTTCACATTGCGAAAAGAAACTTGCTCGTTCATCAAAATAAATAATCAAATTATTCCTCAACATAATGAAGTCAAATACCTCGGCATTCACCTCGACCGCCGTTTAACTTGGAAGTCTCATATTGAAGCGAAACTTACACAGATGAGATTAAAAGCAGTGCAACTTAATTGGCTAATTGGCAGAAATTCTTCACTAAAGTTGGACTGCAAACTATTGTTGTACAATGCAATTCTAAAGCCAATCTGGTGCTATGGAATTCAATTATGGGGTACTGCCTCAGCATCAAACATTGAAAAAATTCAAAGGGGTCAAAATAAAATTCTACGTATAATTACTGCAGCAGTATGTTAAAAATTCTCGAATTCAAAAAGATCTATGCGTGCCATCAGTAAAAGTTGAATTTACAAAACACGCGTCAAAGTATGTCAGCAAACTTGAACACCACCCAAACCCACTTGCACGAGACATCCTTAACTTTAGTGGTCATAATCGGTTGAGAAGGAGGGATACCCTTGCTTTAACTCAAGCGCAAAATAGATCAGTTGATGTGAAATTTTTTTAGTATCATAAAATTTTTGTCTAGCACTGGCTGGGCTTATTATTTTCTTTTTAGTATTAAGATTTGAATACTTATTGTCATTTCATTATATGAAGATTCAATAAATAAATAAAGGCTATAAAAAAAAAAAAAAAAAAAAAAAAAAAAATTTATAATATTAACAACAAATTTTATTTAAAATAATAACAATTAATTTATTTAAAATAGCTTCTCTTTTGAACTAAGATGATGATAAATGCCATGGTTCTTCTTCGTCTGTTTCTTCAAAATCCTCTTCCGAATCTGAACTCTCTTAGCTCCTGCACAGGTAGTTAAAAACCGTTACTTACTGTTTCGCACATTCCTTTTTTACACAGGTAATATTAGTTTTTGATGTAATAATTTCAAGAAAAAAAATCTACGTACAACCAAAACATTTTATGACTGACGAAAGGGTTTCTATCATATGTACATACTTATGCAAGATGAGCAAAAACAGAAAAAAGGTGAAAATTTCAAAAAATCATAAAAGAAAACTGGCGCAACTATGCGCAACGTTTTTTTTTAAAGTAGAGATTTCAAATTTTATCGTGATGTTAAAGATTAGACTTGATACAACAAAACTGAGTTTTAAAAACCTTTTGATTTTTTTTTACAAAAAAAGTGACCAAACAATTCGTTTTTTTTTTAATTTCGAACGAATTTTTTTATCATAAAATTTTCTAATAAAATTTTTCTAAAAATTTTTAATAGTAGCTGGTAATATAGTTTTTCACAGAAAAAAAATCAATGTAAAATCTGTATTCGTTTACTCACAAAAAATATATTGTAAACCTCTCAAAACCGTAAAAAGTCAATGAACACGGATGCAATTTAATCAACTTTCCTGACTTTAACAGTGTTCCAAAACCACAAATCTAAAGCAATCGACTTCAATATTCACTATACGATGCAGAATTTTGTTGTCTGTTTAGCTGCGTACTTAGATTTTATACATTTCTTAAATTTAATTTTTTGCTTAATGTCCGGCTAGATTGGCAAAAAGCCCATATGTGCGCCATTTAAATTTATGTAACGGACAGCGTTGCCATATATTTTTTTAAGAAAACTTTTTATTTCTTAAAAAAAAACTTTTTTAAGTAGTAAAATTTCAAAATCAAATTTTATTGTTACATATTTACCTGAGTACTAATGAAGCTGGAGGTCCACAACTCGCGTCTACGCGTTTCACGAGTTCTAAGCGAGTTTTAAGTTACACTAACGAGTTTTAAGTTGCACTCTTAAGCTGGAGGTCCCACACCAAGCGTCTAGGCATTTCACACGTTCTAAGCAACTGTCAAAAAAGTAGAATCAATGTAGTTGTATGAGCTAAGTTACACACTTAAAAGCGCAGGACGCGCTGACATCTGAAACGCGAAAAGTTCGTTTATTTTCTGCTTTTGAACGCGGTGCACGCGTCACAGCTGACTTTGACAAATGCAAAGCAAATTTATTTTAAAGATGATGTCACTAGAAAAAATGACAGTTGAAATAACATTTTTTATATGAGTTTGACAAACAAATCGATAAAAAACTTCATATAAAAAAAAATCAGCCGGGCATACGGCATCAGCTCCAAAAGTACATACATATAAAAAAAAATATTGACGCGAAAAATCTTCGCATGAAACTTGAAATGCCTGACGCTTAAAACGTTCAGAAAGCTTAAAACGCGTTGACGCCAAAACGCGAGTTGTGGACCTCCAGCTTTAAAAGTGTAGGACGCTTAAAACGCGAAAAGCTCGTTTACTAACTACTTCTCAACGCGTTGCAAGTGGCGAACAGCTGACATTGACAAATGCAAAGCAAATTCATTTTAAAGGTGATGTCACTAAAAAAATGACAGTTGAAAAAACATTTTTTACATGAAATTGACAAACAAACCGATAAAAAATTTCATATAAAAACAAAATTAGCTGGGCTTACGACATCACTTCCGACAGTACATACATATATATGTATATAAAACACAAATGATTGACGCGAAAAATCTTCGCATGTAACTTGAAATACTTGACGCTTAAAACGTTTAGAAAGCTTAAAACGCGTTGATGCCAAAACGCGAGTTGTGGACCTCCAGGTTAACTGTCCAATTCCATATATATGTACGAAATAAAGAATTTATTTGTGTTGTAAACTGGTAACATTTTATAAATATTTATATGACATATATTGTACTTAAGACGGAGTAATACTAAATTAAACATTGTTGCAGCATAGTGGAAACATTGTTTTGTTAATTGTGAAAATAATTTGTTTTATAAACTAAATTAAACTTACCAACAAATTATAAATTTCCAAAAAAACTTTTTTTTTTAGAATAAAACTTAAAAACTTTTTTGCGTCTCAAAAAACTTGCAAAAAAAGGGAAAACTTGACAAATGGCAACGCTGCTAACGGACCACCACTAAGGCTCCAATTATCTAAAGACTATGCTACCTGCTGTTCCGGCCGTGCTCAGGGAAATTGGGATGGTTCTTGTCTTTATCTAATCGGATTTAGATTCGATACAAAATTTATTTTATTTAAAAAGGTAGCAATATTTCCATAACCGACAAAAAGAAATAATAATGACTAAAAAAAAATAAAAAAAAAATAATTTAATTGGAAAACTAAAAGGAAGAGAATAAGATGTCATTACCTCTTCAAAGATCTGTACCAACCCTACCATGCTATTTTATTTATCTTTTTTAAATAGCCCTACTTGACCTACCGCCGGTTAACCGTTCATGGAATAAAATAACAAATTTATGCTTATAATTTTATCTTTAAATTTAACATCAAATAATATATATATTTAAATAAAACAAATAAAAATAATTAATAAATCATTATCTACATATTTACATTACTTAGTACTATTTTATTTTCTTTTTTTTTATGTTTGTGTGGATATGTTAATATATGTACAGGGTGGACCAACTTGGACTGACTGATTTGAAATGCTTATAACTTTTGCATTTTTAATTTTTTTTAATTTTTTTTTTGCAGATAATACAGAATTTTATAAAATTTCATAATGTCATCATACTCAGTGGAAGAACGTGTAAAAAAATATGCCAATAGATTGATTTTGCTAGCTACAGAAAATGACAATTTTTTGGATAATCTGATTATGAGCGATGAAGCACATTTTCATTTAAATGGATATGTGAATAAACAGAACTGCCGAATTTGGGGTACAGAGAATCCAAGAGCATTGCATCAGCGACAATTACACCCTGTCAGATGCACTGTTTGGTATGGAATCATGGCTGATAAAGTTATTGGTCCATATTTCTTCGAAAATGAGCTTAATGAACCACAAACCGTCTCTGGGGTGGTATACCGGACCATGTTGGAAAATTTTTTACGTCCGATAGTTCTCAATAATCGTAACATATGGTTCCAGTAAGATGGAGCTACAGCTCATACCGCAAGAGCCACAAAAGTTATAAGCAGTTCAAATCAGTCAGTCAAACTTGGCCCACCCTGTATATTTACTCAAAATTCAAACTATCAAATATTTTTTTATACTCAAATTCTGAATATTGAACAAATATAGAAATAGGGGTTGTTTTGTATATTAAAAAAGTGAAAATTTCATTATTTTAAGTTTTACCACTCACCAATTTTTAATGTTCCACGATGAATTCAGGCCTGAAGTTCGAGGATGTCTTTAAAATATTATGATCGAAGATTTTATAAACTATTTAATGTATATAAATATAATTTTCACTCAAATATAAACTATAAAATTTATTATGTTTACAAAAAAATTACAATTCTAAATAATGCAATTTAAAAATTGATGAGATCAAAGTTTACATATTTTGATAATAGTTTTAAATTTTAAAGATGTTAAGTTTTAAGTAGTTAATTAAGTAAAAATTAGTTTTTTAGTTAGCAGTTAGTATTAAAAACTGGATCGTTAATTTAGGAATAAAATGTTTCATTTAGTTAATAGTTAATTTAAGACATTAGTTTAAGGATTATTATATTTTAGATAATGGTTAAATTAAGAAATATTAGATAATTGATAGACAAATTTACTAGTTTTTTTACTCTTATGATGGCTTTTTGTTATAGTTCGTGACTGTGTAGGGAATTTTCTTGTTGAAGAGCGACATACAAGAATATTTAAAGTTACTGAAACTAATTTTGGATTATAGCGTCGTACAATTATTAATATTTATCTTGCAGAATCTTTAATATATCTTGATTTTTGACTCTTGATGTTTATCCTTTGTTCCAAACAATTTGTATATTTAACTTGAAGTAAAACTTCGAATAAAAATGTTTTAAAATTTGCAAATACTCGCAAGAGGAATAATTCTCATTTAATATATAAAAAAAGTTAAATATACAAGGTTTGAAAATAAACACTATTAGACATAAAGAATGCTGATGACGGCTTTAGCAGGCCAGAAAATGCATTACATTTTGCTATTGTCTGTTTGTATATTTTTGTATGATTTTACATTTATGTTTTCCAACGGAAAACTATGTGAAACATATAACAAAAATATACAAAAATAAATTGTAGTGTATACAATTGTTTTCAAACAATTTGTATATTTAACTTGAAGTAAAACTTCGAATAAAAATGTTTTAAAAGTTAATATTTATATAAATTAATATAGTATTATATTTATATACTATATATAAATATTTATATACATTAAATAGTTTATAAAATCTTCGATCATAATATTTTAAATATTTTAAAGAAATATAATATTATATTAATATTTATATACTCAAATATAAACTATAAAATTTATTATGTTTACAAAAAAATTACAATTCTAAATAATGCAATTTAAAAATTGATGAGATCAAAGTTTACATATTTTGATAATAGTTTTAAATTTTAAAGATGTTAAGTTTTAAGTAGTTAATTAAGTAAAAATTAGTTTTTTAGTTAGCAGTTAGTATTAAAAACTGGATCGTTAATTTAGGAATAAAATTTTTCATTTAGTTAATAGTTAATTTAAGACATTAGTTTAAGGATTATTATATTTTAGATAATGGTTAAATTAAGAAATATTAGATAATTGATAGACAAATTTACTAGTTTTTTTACTCTTATGATGGCTTTTTGTTATAGTTCGTGACTGTGTAGGGAATTTTCTTGTTGAAGAGCGACATACAAGAATATTTAAAGTTACTGAAACTAATTTTGGATTATAGCGTCGTACAATTATTAATATTTATCTTGCAGAATCTTTAATATATCTTGATTTTTGACTCTTGTTGTTTATCCTTTGTTCCAAACAATTTGTATATTAAACTTGAAGTAAAACTTCGAATAAAAATGTTTTAAAATTTGCAAATACTCGCAAGAGGAATAATTCTCATTTAATATATAAAAAAAGTTAAATATACAAGGTTTGAAAATAAACACTATTAGACATAAAGAATGCTGATGACGGCTTTAGCAGGCCAGAAAATGCATTACATTTTGCTATTGTCTGTTTGTATATTTTTGTATGATTTTACATTTATGTTTTCCAACGGAAAACTATGTGAAACATATAACAAAAATATACAAAAATAAATTGTAGTGTATACAATTGTTTTCAAACAATTTGTATATTTAACTTGAAGTAAAACTTCGAATAAAAATGTTTTAAAAGTTAATATTTATATAAATTAATATAGTATTATATTTATATACTATATATAAATATTTATATACATTAAATAGTTTATAAAACCTTCGATCATAATATTTTAAATATTTTAAAGAAATATAATATTATATTAATATTTATATACTCAAATATAAACTATAAAATTTATTATGTTTACAAAAAAATTACAATTCTAAATAATGCAAATTAAAAATTAATGCGATCAAAGTTTACATATTTTGATAATACTTCTTGATAATTTTAGTTATGCTCGAGTTCATTAAATTTTCATTAAATTATTTTTACTGCAGTTAGGAGTTACAACTGGCCGGCACCGCAGTGGTGCATGTGATAGAACGCTAAGAATTCTGATGAGAGAAAGTGGGATTTCTCGAAACATATGTAAATTCAACAACCCAGGTTCGATCCCCAGTCAAGAAAAATTATCAAAATTTTTAATAATAAAATTTTTCAAGTTGTAATTCCTAACTGCAGTAAAAATAATTTAATGAACTCGAGCCTAACTAAAATTATCAAGAAGTAAAAAGTTCGACTATGAAATAATATTATTCTATTTTGATAATAGTTTTAAATTTTAAAGATGTTAAGTTTTAAGTAGTTAATTAAGTAAAAATTAGTTTTTTAGTTAGCAGTTAGTATTAAAAACTGGATCGTTAATTTAGGAATAAAATTTTTCATTTAGTTAATAGTTAATTTAAGACATTAGTTTAAGGATTATTATATTTTAGATAATGGTTAAATTAAGAAATATTAGATAATTGATAGACAAATTTACTAGTTTTTTTACTCTTATGATGGCTTTTTGTTATAGTTCGTGACTGTGTAGGGAATTTTCTTGTTGAAGAGCGACATACAAGAATATTTAAAGTTACTGAAACTAATTTTGGATTATAGCGTCGTACAATTATTAATATTTATCTTGCAGAATTTTAATATATCTTGATTTTTGACTCTTGATGTTTATCCTTTGTTCCAAACTGGAACAAAGGTATTTTGGAGAAAAAAATTTTGAAATCTAAAGAAAAATTTTCTTTGTAATATGAAATTACACGAAAACTACATATTTTACTATAAATTAGATCTTACCTTAAAAATTATAAAATTCAGTAATTAGGTTAAAATAAAAATGTCCTTTATAAATCCCTTGGCAGAACCTTCTTTTTAAATTTTTTTTAGTCATCCTTTATATATAATATTCTTTTTAAAATTGAATAAATTCAGTTCACTCACTTTCGAATTAAATTTTTCAAATGAAAATTTCTAACATTTTGTATGCTTTTAATTTCATAGCTACTTAGACAATATTCATAATTTTTTTTTGAGTATTTTCAAATTGAAACATAGTATATTAGTACACTCAAAGAAATAAAAATTAGGAACAATGCCTCACAACGGACAGCGTTAAATCGAACGGTATACTTTAAGGTGGGTGTTGGACCAATATTTCTGGGCGTTACAAACATCAGCAGAAATCCAATATACCTCCCCACTATGGTGGTTTAGGGTATAACAATAAACCACCAATGAACCAGAAAAAAATGGAATAGAATTTATTTGAAAATAAAATAAAAATTATTCAGTACATACATATGTATTAATTTTAAAATTTCCATAAAGCTATGTGTCCACGATCGTCAGATATTAAAACGTTGTCCGAAAAATGTTCAGAAAATGTCTAACAACCGTGTAAACTTAAAATTTTTGCCTTCCAACATTGTAAGAAAAAGTATTTTCAGTACATTGGAAGACAAAAATATTGCCAGACATCTAACAATCGTGTAAACACACAATTTTGTCATTGTGACAAGTGTGCATTGATAAAATTTTTAAAAAAAGTAGAACAAACTTAAAGAATTAAATTAAAGTGTGTATTAGGACGTAAGCAGATAAAATGATTCCAATTGCTCTTTTTTGTTCCATGTCAATATTTAAAATTTTGAAACACACACACAGAGCTGCAAAACGAATTTGACAATACCACACAACAATCTGACAATCGTGTGAACTGACAATTTCGGTTGACAAAATTCATTGTGTGACTATTGAAATTGTTAGTTTTCTTACAGTCGTCTAAACTGACAATTTACCTTTTGCTAAAAATGTTTCAATGTCAGTACACTGCTAGATATGTCAACGTTGTAATATCTGATGATCGTGGACACATAGCTTAAGAATAGTCACCAAGTAAAACAAAACACAGTAAATTTAAATAAACATAACAGAGTATTGAAATATAGAATAATAGAAAGACATAAAAATCAATAAAATTTAAACATAAAATTATGAATAAATTTAAATAATAAAACTAAGGGCCATTATTACAACTTGCCTCTAATGTTCTTAATAGTAAAAGGTAACTTTAATTAAAGTGGGGAATAAAGTTGCCTTTAAAATTTTTCGTTATTACAACTTCCTTGTAAATTAAAATAATTTTTTTCTAAAATATGGCAATACAATAAATATTTGTTTGTGAAAAAAAAATCTAATTCAACAGTCTACTTTGAGGCTGACTGTATTCAAAAATATTCAATTATTAATATAAATCAAACATCTGCTTTCCATTTTTGTTTATCAAATTATTTATTGGCAAAACAAAATTAAAATTAATTTATTTTTCATGAAGTTGACATTTTTTCCAGAACATATGACAACTTCAAATACTTAAACCTCACTATAAAATTTAAAGGCAAGATGATCTTCCCTTTAGCTTATCGGTCGGTTTTAGATTAAAGTAATCTTATAATAACCAAATACTTCTTATCTGTCCGATAACATCATACTTTTAACTATTGCCAAGTTGTTATAATGGGCCTAAATAAAACTAAATTAAAAAGAAAAAAAAAAACTTATGAAAAACATCAAACATATAAAGATTGCATCAGAATTTTACGAAAAAAATGTCAAAAGGGTTTTTTTTAATTAGACTTAAAACAAAAGAAAAAAACCTAAAATCTACACAGTCACAAAGACAAGCCAAAAATATTTAGGAAGTGATTTAAAGTAATTGGCAGACACACAATAGAACAGAAAATAAATAATACTAGAACAACAATCACAAACAGTAAATAACAACAACAACTACATCGTTAATATAACAACACTAACAACAACTACTTCATCAACACCAACAACAATAACAACAACAACAACATGTTCTGTAGCCACGACGATGGGAACCACCTCTACGACAGCATCCGCATCATCCCATCTTGAAAAAATTAAGTACATCTTCTCTTAACCTTATACGGTGTTCACACATGCATTTTTAATTGAGTCAATTATTGGTTAATTAAAAAGTGTTCACATATTCTCAATATTGCTAATTTAATTAGCGTTTGACAGCAGCTGATAAAAAAGAATACATTTACAGTGCACTCGGGAAAACGTCAACGCTCGTTTACGTCAACATCCCAAAACCTCAACCCTTTGTTTTGCATTACCTACTCTAAAATTTTATGAAATAAATAGAGAGGTCTCTCTTGTTGGTTGGGAAGAAAAAACAGCAGAAAAAAATTACAGATTTTTTTTTAAACGTCAACAATTTGATAAACGGTAACACCCGCGGCTTTATTTAGTTGACGTTTTCCCGAGTGCACTGTATTTGGTTCTAATATTATAATTTTCAGCCTAAAAATATTCTTTATTAATTTAAAAGTGAAACAACTGCCATTTTAGTTATTACTAATCACAGGGTTGTATTTTTAATTTTAACAATTACATATTAGAACAATTAACTCTTATGGCCAGTTTTTAACTTGATTTTTAATACGAAATTAGTTAATTTTGACTTAAACTTAAGTTGTATTTTAATACGGTTTCATTTTTTCAGTCTCAAACTAAGTTTGTTATTTAATAATGATAAAAGTATGGTAGCACTATTAAATGTCAAAAAAATATAAACAACTTCTTCATTTAACAGCTGATTTCATATTTAGTTTACAAATTGTTGTAAACTAAATGGACAAAAGCTGCATCAGTCATGTCCTCTTCATCTAAATTCATTGTTTTAGTTGATATTGATAATAATAAGCACAATGTTTTTATTCGCAGCGAGTTTATTTATTGAATATTTTTATCAAATAATAAAAAAACTTCAATGCGCAATTTTCATAATTTGCAGACTTGTCAAAATCATATGGTAGTATGAAAAACTTAAGTTATATTTAAATATGATCTTTAAAAATGAATTTGGTATTTAAACAGAACTTAAGTTTAAACACACTTTAATTTTTAAGTTAAAAACTGGCCATTAATGAATTGAATTCAATTAGGCGTTAATTAAAAAATGTCAATTAAAAATGCATGTGTGAACACCATATTAAGTGATTTTAGTATTTAATTATTGATCTTTTATTATTATTATTGTTATTATTATTAATTTATTATTATTATTATTTTTAATTACTATTAACATTATGTTATTTCTTAAATAAATAAGAACCATGAATTTTATAATAATTTAACTTTCTTTTCATAAAAAAGAACGAAGGCTACACAAATTGGTAGGGGATAGGGGGCACCTTGAATACTTTGCTTTCAAGCCACATACAAATTTATATTTTTGAATTATTGACTTTCTAAATAATTTTAATATGTATGGAAATAAACTTTAGTTTAAGTCTACAAGTAACTTATTTTTAGGTTGATTTATATATTTTTTTGTTTTTTTAATGGATGAAGTCATTGTGTTCAAATGTGCCCCCATACGGGACAGCTTTGAACTAGGCTGGGACAGCTTTGAACGGAAATTTTTATATATAATAAATTCGATTCAGATCAAAAATAAGTTTTATATTATTAAGACGGAAAAGGCCTTGCGATTTCAGGTGACATTACATTTTCCTTTAAAGCATCATGATCAGCATTGGATTTGTCATTTTCAGAAAATAAGAGAGAATCAACAATGTTTGGTACTTCGGTTGATAAATTAACATGTTCAATGGTGCCCCCTTTTTCTTTGTTCAAACCTAAACTCGCTTGCCATTTCACGGAAATTTATAATAAATATTTTTTTACATAAATATCAAATAACTTATTTTAATTTTGTTTGAAATGAATTTTGGACTGCAATAAATTTCTTTTACGAAAGAAAACGATCACTGAATACTTCTTAAGGTTGAATTATGCGAACGCAATGTAATGTAATGTAACGTAACGTACGTTTTTGAGTATACCAAAACAATGTAAAAGCTTACTGAAATTAACTGTCACGTTGCCGGAATGTATCAACCTGTATAAATTCGATTTTTACGACTACGTTAAGTGACAGCCGTAAGCCAGTGCTGACACTCATATGAATAAAATACAATTGCGGCACAATTACCCATTTTCGGTACATTAGAATTGATATCATTTTGGTTCATATAAGTACGAATTGTAATAAATTAAATAATAACAAAAATAATAATAATAACAACAATTATAATAATTTTAGTAACAGAAAAAAATAGTAACAATAAGAACGACAAAAACAAATAATAAAAATAACACTGATACCTAATAATAATGGTTTTAATTGTAACGGCCACCGGGCTTTTATAATTTTACTCAGGTTTTATTACTTCGAGACACTTCCTTTGAATTGGCGATTTTTCTATTTTTTTTCTGTGGATCATCCCTGATACCACGACTAAATACAACCATGATGTCAATACAACCATGTTAAAACCGACGCCAACCAAAGATGAGCTAGGCGAAATGACTAAAAGACAGACAAGAAGATGGAGTCGTTGAGGTAGGTCGTGGTGGCAAACTAGCATGGCATTATATTAAATAAAATAAATGTAAAACGTGGCGTAGTAAAAAAATAAAACGAAGCCCAAAGCCACACGCTTGTTTTTGAAACAAACCATCAACACCATCTAAACTGACCTCCTCAACGGGGAAATTGGACTAATTAACAACAGCCGCGTGCACCTCAAAAACCTCAGCCGCGTATTCCAACTAATAGCAGCCTCGAGCTTCAACTAACAACAGCCGCGTGCATCACCACCAACTAACAGCAGCCTCGAGCTCCAATTAGTAACAGTCGCGTGCATCACCACCAACTAACAGCAGCCTCGAGCTCCAATTAGTAACAGCCGCGTGTTCCAACTAAGAGCAGCCTCGAGCTCCAACCAAAAAGAGAGTCGCATGCATTTACAGACCCTGCCGCGTGCATCTATAGCTACCAGAACGCGTGCTTCTACGACCACAGCCGCGTGGTTCTACAACAGCCCCGAGCAACTAGAAACAACAGTGGGAACTACACCTACCCGATCCGAAGGTTATAGCCGGCGGATGAAGACTTATTTCCAGTACACAGGTAACGGACAATGCAAAGATTTACGATCCGGTGAGTTTAACATAAAGTACGACACATGCTAGTTTGGTACGAATAACGTACCGATATATATAGGGCGATATGTTTAAACCGACTGAAGTATGTCTAAATGATTATACGATTTGTTAAAATGACTAGTAGATAACATAAATAAGCAATTATTTGATCCTTAAATAATTAAAGTAAAATTTAAATAACCCTACCAATACCTACTTAATACAAATAAATACAGCTATGAAAGATGTTAATTAACTATTTAACCACATAAAAAAGTGATTATATAATTCTTAAAATAACCAAATGGAAATTTTAAATAATAACTCAAATACTCGTTTGACTAAATAAATATTTATTTATTTGCCAATACAAATAAATATTTGAAAAATTAACTAATCACTTGCCATTACAAATAAATATTTGAAAAATTAAATAATTATTTGCCAACACATAAATAACTATTTAAAATGTTAAATAATTATTTGCTAACATAAATAAATAAATATTTGTTCCTTAAGTAACTAATTAATCAATTTAAATAATAATACAAATACTTATTTAACTTATTAAATATTTGGAAAAATATTGGAAAAGTTAATTAACTATTTAGCAACTTAAATTCTTAAATAATTAAATAAATAAAGAAATGAAATACTAAATAAATACATAAATAAATAAGCAACTGAAATATTAAATAAATACATAAATAAATAAACCAAGGAAATACTAAATAAATAAGCAAATGAAATATTAAATAAATACTTAAATAAATAAACAAATGAAATACTAAATAAATACTTGACCAATTAAATATTTGGTCACCTTAATAGTTAAATAGATTCTTGGATATATATACATAGGATTAGTTGATTAATTATAGACATATAAGTTTGAATAACAAAACAATAGATTTTTGATTAATAAATTTAATAAATTGAATAGCATTGTTATTGACTGAATTGTTAAACTACTATAATTATAATAATTTTAAGTTAAATTGTTCCAGATCTAGTTATTAGTAGTAACAAGGGTTTATACCAAATAAATATCGTTATAAAGGAAACATGTGTTAAACATTAATAAGGTGGTTGAAATGTAACTAGCGTGGAGGTAAGTCTGAAACTAGGGACATTATTCAAATATTTTTACAGGCATTGAATAATGTCATGGATGACTGAGATACATCATATGGGGTGGGCTGCCTGTCCGGGATAACAACACCTGATCCCGGCAAAACGATACTGGGCGTACCGAAGAGGAAGTTGGTTCCATTTTATTTGTCATCAAATGTCCGTCCGATTATAAAGTGAATCCCTAGCGTAATTTTTGTTGTCCATCGTTATATATGCGATTTGCTTAAATATCTTGGCACGATTAATAATTTGTGATGGCCTTAGGTGGACAAG
The DNA here is from genome assembly GCA_950370525.1 of Bellardia bayeri. Lineage (NCBI taxonomy): Eukaryota > Metazoa > Arthropoda > Insecta > Diptera > Calliphoridae > Bellardia > Bellardia bayeri. The sequence goes on from OX493264.1 coordinate 59,492,623, forward strand.
ATCCCTCCCAACCCGACGATCTATAGCCGCAAAAACCGAACGTGCCACCGTCCACCGACAAGCAAAGTTGTTTTTTCCAAAAAAATTTCACATTACATAACAATAAAAATTATAATTTGTAATACATATATAAATTTTTTTAAATAAATATAATTATTATAATAACAATAATAATAATAACAACAACACAACAACAACAATAATATTAATAATAGAAACAAATAATAACAACAGCAACCACAAAAACAAATTATACTATTGATAATAATAAAACAAACATAAAAATAATTTTAATAATAAAGATAATAATTACAATAATTTTAATACTATATACACAATAATAACTACAACAACAATAATAATAATGTATAAATTACAATGTAAAGATTTTATATCCCTCGAAGCCAATTTAGTACTTTTTTCAATTTCATATGTACGAAAAAAATTTAACATTGCTCATCACTATGCCAAAAAGCTCCACATTGTTCTGAACAGCTGACATTAATATTGTGTTATTGTTTTTGCTGCACAATGTTTTGTTTTTGTTTATTTTATTGACGTCTGTTACGTTTGTAACTTTTTTATAACTACGTATACGTACGTACGTTACATTACATTGCGTTGTACGTTCGCATAACGAGGCCTTTACACTCTTACAAAAATAAAATAAAAAAATTTACAATGGCACTGCGAAAATTTGTTCACCCAACTCAATTCGGTCGATAACTCAAAAAACTAGCAAAAGTTGTTGACGTTGCTAGAAAACAAGGTTGTCATGTGAAAAACTCGGTTAAGGGTAGGAAAAAATGTTAAACTGAGATTTTTTCAACATTTTTCAAAGTTGTGCCGTGTTCAGGGGGGGCACCCCTCTGAACAGTGGTAGAATAAAAAGGTGTAACCATAAAATATGAGTGTTTAGGTTACCACAGGCGTAGTCGTAATTGACTATTTTAATGGGAAAAGTGCACTCCAATTGACTAAAACCATGTCACTTTAATGTTGGTTTTGTCCTCTTTGAATTACCTTTGTATTTTACAGTTTTACAATTAACAACATTTTTAAGCTCTTTTTTATATATTTTGTTTTGGTGGCAAATAATAATGGCATGAATTTTGCTATGATTACGCGTCAAAACATTTGGGTCAAGAACCACGCCACTGATAGCAGAGCTAGCCAAAACATTAATTTACATGCCATTGACTTAAGATGTTTTTATATACCTATGATTTCAAAGTAATTAGCTATTTGACAAAGCTGGATTTTGAGAATATCGGTCCATATTTTATTATGTCCCTAATAAGGCCCCCTTCGGAAATTCACTTTAATATATATGTAAGATATATCCGATATTATGTTGAAATTCGACACGAAATATCTTTATGTGCATAAAAATTACTGTTCCAAAATTTAAGAAGATCGGCCCATAATTTAACCATTAAAGAAGAATTTCCGAAAAACAAATAAACCCACAAAAATGTCGAATACATATCGATATCGAATCAATTTATATAGATCAGTAATTTTAATCCAGAAATCATACTAATATCGGTTATTCGGCTGTCTGTCAATAACTGGCAATAGCTCCCGAATTAAGCCCGCTTCCGAGCATACTATACCACCATATAACTCTTGTAATAACGTTATTGAGATGAAATTCAACCACAATAAGCTATCAGTCCATGACTGGTCCACTACTACTGTGCCACCCAAAAATCTTTTGTAAATTATATTATTAAGATCAAATTCAAACAAAAAAAAAGCCTCACCTTATATCTTATCCTCTTTTAAACTATGTTTTATATTCTGTATCTTAACTTGTGGTGGATAAGGAAAAATTGTCTTTCAATTTTATAAATTTTAAATTCAACCACAATAAGCTATCAGTCCATGACTGATCCACTACTACTGTGCCACCCAAAAATCTTTTGTAAATTATATTATTAAGATCAAATTCAAACAAAAAAGCCTCACCTTATATCTTATCCTCTTTTACACTGTGTTTTATATTCTGTATCTTAACTTGTGGTGGATAAGGAAAAATTTTCTTTCAATTTTATAAATTTTAAATTCAACCACAATAAGCTATCAGTCCATGACTGGTCCACTACTACTGTGCCACCCAAAAATCTTTTGTAAATTATATTATTAAGATCAAATTCAAACAAAAAAGGCTCACCTTATATCTTATCCTCTTTTACACTGTGTTTTATACTCTGTATCTTAACTTGTGGTGAATAAGGAAAAATTTTCTTTCAATTTTATAAATTTTAAATTACACACAGGATTATTATGAAAATCAGACAAACTCTGTAAATTACAGTAAGAATCGGTAATTACATCAATTATGGTACATACATAAATGCCTGTAGAAAAGGATTAACCATACAAAATTCAGAAAAAAAATAAAGTTCATGTAAAGAAATATAAAAATAGAACTAATCAATTTTGTTAATATCGGCTCATATTTGAGCATAACTTTCATATGAAGTCCACTTGCGAAAATCTATTAATTTTTAAAACGTTTAAGATCATAATATTTATAAACTCGTATATACTTATAAATTTTCAACTTTATAACAATGACTATATGAGATTTATTCGTACTTAATTTTATGATTTTCGAAAGTAGTCCTTATGTGGCAGTTATGATCATAATTGTAGAAACATGAGGATTAATTGTTTGAAAATTTATCCTGATAACTGTTTTTATAACAGAATAACACTGTTTGGTACATTTGCAATGCCAAACAGCCCTTAGTAACAATGAATATTAGGGAAAATTTGCATCTAACTTAGTCCAATTAATTAATTTTTTTGAAAAGTTATTTCATGCAATTAAAAATTATACATACATGCCTACTGCGGTGCAAATAAGCGATATGTGTTTGATATGTAGACATGCCAATCAGGTACTTACGTTGCATTTGCAAGTCAACCGATTCCTGTGCACTGCGAATTGCTCGGAGACTGGCCAATCCATTAATTTTTGAACTAGACGAACAGCTAAAATTTTTAAAATTAACACAAGGATCGAAATCCCAATTGAGTTTTACGTGTATACTTGATGCAGCAATCCTGCAAACAGGATCCAAGCACTCAGGGGGTGGAGCTGCAGTTGGCATACAATCTTCATCATCAGTATAACAATCTCGTGGCAGTTGTGATGGTGCAGTGCTTATTAAAAACAATATCGGCGATGCAACAAGCAAAGAAGTGACTAGCAATGTTGCTGTAGTAATTGCTATTTTGTGAACCGTAGCTGAAGTCCGTAGCCATATGCATGGTGCACAACATATCCAACCGAGAGCCGTGTTCTTTAGAAAAATAAAAATGTATGAAATTATTTATGAAATAAATTATTTTGGATTCGGTTTATGCATATCAAATTAAATGATATTTTAATTATTTCAAAAAGTTTCTAGTAGAATTCTTTGTAATTATTATTATTATATGCAAATATTTAGGCACATAGCAAATATCTTTTGTGGAGTATTACAGTGTTGGAAAGATATGAATTTTTTCTTCATGTGAAATGATGCGAATATTTAAATTTTAAGAACGAATAACTTTGTTTATTCTTACTGTCATTTGTGCTGACGTTTGTAACGTCCCAAAAAATATTAATCTAACACCCGCCTTAAAGTATACCGATCGAATCAGAATCATTTCCTGATTTTAACGATGTCTGTTCATACTAGAGGCCTGCGCAAATGTATTTGAATACCAAACACTACTTGATTTCTAAATACATTTCACACATTATCCATTAGCGACAACAACAATAAAAACTAAAGCTATGTGTCCACGATCGTCATATATTACATCGTTGTCATATCTTCCAATGTGCTAGCAATGTACTTATATTGAAAAATTGTTAGCAAAAGGTAAATTGTCAGTTTACACGACTGTAAGAAAACTAACAATTTCATTTGCACACAATTGTCACACAATGAATTTAGCTGTCAACCGAAATTGTCAGTTCACACGGTTGTCAGATTGTTGTGTGGCATTGTCAAATTCGTTTTGCAGCTCTGTGTGTGTGTTTAAAAATTTTAAATATTGTCATGGAACAAAAAATACCAATTGGAACCATTTTATCTGCACTCTATTAAACAGGATTCATCAAAAAATATGTCGATATTATTATTTTCTTTAATTTAATTCTTTAATTTTCTTCCATTTTTTCAAAAATTTTATTAATACACACTTGTTTGTTTATTTATGTATATACAGAGTTGCATTTAGAAATAATTTCTATGACAATGCTGCCATTGGCAGATGCATAAACTTTGCACATATGACAATGAAAAGTGTTTAACAATTGTCTTAAAACACTGACAATGACAAAATTGTGTGTTTACACGATGGTTAGATGTGTGACAACATTTTTGTCTTACAATGTACTGAAAATGCTTTTTCTTACAACGTTCAAAGACAAAAATTTTAAGTTTACACGGTTGTTAGAAAATGTTTGCACATTTTTCTGACAACGTTGTAATATCGATCGTTAGCGTGGACACATAGCTTAAGTTGTACTGTTCGCCGCACATTGTCGTTCACACTCTTTTGCGAACCAGAGCCTTTAAGAGCAGTAGAAACAATTTCAAATAGATACTCCAAGGCATTGTAAAAAACCCGTATCGTTCATGTGTGTTTGGTTTATTGCTATCCTAGGCTAGATTTAACGATTTTTTCTTTGAAAGTGACGATTTCTTAATTATTAAAATTTACCATAATTTTTTTTATTAATATTTTTGGTACGAAATTCTCTCTTTTTTTGAAACAACTAATTTTCTCATTTAATTTTTCTCAATTTAGACGACGCAATTTTTGTAGAAAAATTTAATGCAATAATTTCGTTGAAATTTCTTCTATTTTTACACACCGTGTGGAGTTGACAGTCTCTCGGACGCGTCCCATGTGGCGGATAGGGGGAGCCCTCACCGTTTTTTATGATACATTGTACAAATGGTCATAGAATATGTTGAAGCGATGTCAATAAGTTATCGATACATTTTTAACAAATAGTCCTGACATACTTGAAATAGCTAGGTTGTAATAAGTATGTACATAGTTGGGAGATTTCTTTGTGATATGCTTGAAATGAGTCGTCACAAAGAAGTAAGAACTGGAGGGATAGGAATTTTTGTTAGGATTAAGAATACGGTTAAACGTTACTTGTCATTAATGAGAATAGGATCCCTTCACATTACCTTCTATTACAACCCGCGGACTAAAACTGTCTTTTCCCTCATCCCACTCTCCCTCACCCTTACTCCCTTCTATCTATGTAAGGTTAACGCGGTAGGCAGCTCTGCCGAGAACATGAATTGCTAGTTTGTGGTTAAAGAAGACTAGTTGTCAACAGCTCTCCTCCGATGCCAGGGCACGGGTCGGTTGTAAAACTTCTTCGCCTAGTCTATGTACGCCGTCACTGCATGGATCGTGCATCCCGTTACGTGCCTACTCGTGGGACCAACATGAAGAAATCAAATATAAATATAAAAAAATCTAACACAATAAGAACAATAAAACAACAACAACAGCGAAAGGTTAGCTTAGTCTTGATAAGTCAAAAGATGGTGGAGCTGTAGTGGAAAGTACTGAAGGAACACCCTGGACCCTCCCCTCAAAACGAAGGTGCTGGCTGGTATCAATCCCACATCAAACTGCTAGCGTGTTCCTCAGAACGCTAAGCTAAGTTGCTTAGCAACATAGTGTTGCTTGAACTGGTCGGACGTGTTATTTTTAGTGCGGCTGAATTTTCGTAATAGGTGAAAAAAAAAAATAAAAAAAGATATCGTAATAGGTGGAAAAATATCTATAGTGGTTTTTCGGTAATTTAAAAATCGCATAACAACTGCATGAGTGTCCCGCTCAGATGTAATTCTGAGAAAGAGCTAAGCTACAGTAGAAAAAATTTATGGATCTCTGAGGAAGAATCCTTAAGAAAATCCGTGGAGTCTCTTCTCACTACAAAAGCCGAAATACGGCGCCGTTCCTGTTCGCCCAATATAGTTATCTCATCCGATGAGAAATCATCATCTTCATCAAATAGTGCAGTCAAACCCAAAAAACAAGTAGGTATGGATAAGTACATCACCGTTCTCAAGCGACAGAGGAGCCCGACATCTGCTCAAATGTCTTCCAATTCCAATAAAGTTCCTAAGACCGTCAGCAGTGATAAGCCAAATGATCAAAACAGATTTGCTCTACTTCAGACGGATGACCCAGAAATACCGAAAAAGACGTTTAAGCCCCCACCAATTTACCTGAGAGAGCCCACTTCCAATAAACTGGTACAAGGTGAGAACATGTTTAGCGTAACCTTAATTAAACATGGAAAAATCAGCGAGACAAAGATCCAAGTGAATAGGGAAGATGATTTTCGAAAATTGTCCAACCAGTTGGAGAGGGAGACCAGGGATTTCTATACCTATCAGCTCAAAAGCGCAAAAGGACTCCAAGTCGTTCTAAAGGGTATAGACCCATGTGTTGATCCTGCGGAGATAAAGAACGGATTAATGGACAAAGGGTTCAAAATCAAGAGCGTAGTGAATATTAGAAACCGTGAAAAGATTCCTCAGCCCATGTTCAGGGTAGAATTGGAACCTGGATATGTTGCCTTAAAGAAAAACGAGTCCCATCCAATTTACAATCTTATTTATCTTCTGCATCGTAGAATTACCGTGGAGGAACCGCATAAGCGTGTTGGACCCGTCCAGTGTCTTAATTGTCAAGAATTTGGTCACACCAAAGCGTATTGTAAATTGCCGTCTGTTTGTGTTGCATGTGGGGAACTACATGCAACTGCTCAATGTAATAAGTCCAAAACGGACTTAAAAATAAAAAAATGCAGTAACTGTGGAGGAAATCATACCGCTAATTACAGAGGTTGTCCAGTTTATACTTATTTGAAGGGCATAAGGACCAATAACCTGACCATCCTCAACAACCTAATTTCACGTCGAGTAAGATTTTTCCTCAAATTGTACGAAGTTTCTTACGCAAACGTGGTCAAATCTAATATGCCAGGTCTGGAGCAGGAACCTATATCGCAATATTCTGAGCCACATATCAACAATCTAGAGACAACATTGCAGACACTTGTCCAAACTATGAACACTTTTACGACCACCATGACATCCATGATGCAGGAAATGCTGAAAATCCACTATCTTGCAAGCCATTTTAAAGAAATGATTTATTTAAAAATTTGTTTTTGGAACGCGAACGGCCTCCGCCAACATAAAAACGAACTGGAATACTTCCTGATGGATAAGCAGATTGATGTTATGATGATTGCTGAAACTCACTTGACGTCGACAGGGTACTTCAAAATTAATGGCTACGTGTTGTACGATACTAAAGATCCCCGCGGAAGAGCTTGTGGAGGTTCGGCAATTCTTATAAAGAACAGAATAAAACATTATCTAATGAATAACATAAGTGAGGATTACCTCCAAGCAACAAACATTTGCATTGAATTCTGTCAATACAAATTTGTTTTATCATCGATTTATTCTCCGCCTCGATTCTCAATAAAAGAACACCAATACCATAACTTCTTTAATTCCCTTGGAGCTAGATTTTTAGTTGCTGGCAACTTTAACGCCAAACACACATTTTGGGGTTCACGTCTGGTAACCCCAAAGGGTCGCGTACTCTTCAACACCATTGCTCAAATGGGCTTAGATGTACTCTCAAGCGGACATCCCACCTACTGGCCGACGGACCGACGAAAGATTCCCGATGTTATTGACTTTGGAGTAGTGAAAAATATCCCTGTAGAATGGATGCAAGTGGATCCTTCATTAGACTTGTCCTCAGATCACTCTCCTACTATCATTTCAATGCATTTCCCTCAAGTGTGTGGCTCTCCATTTAGAAACATTACTAAGACCCGAGTAAGCTGGATAAAATACAAAAAGTATTTAAGTTCTCATTGCACGGAAAATATTGTGTTGAGAACTACCGACGATATCGATGAGTCGATTGGCAACTTTACCGAGGACCTTCGACGAGCTGTGCATCACGCTTCCACTTATCACGTTGAATGTAGAAATAGGACAAACAGAACTTATTTATCTGAACTCGAACATCTCCTATCAGAAAAAAGAAGAATGAGAAGAGAGTGGCAACTTCACAGGTCTCCTGAACTGAAAGCTAGGCTACGGGTATGCAGAGATATACTAAGACATTTCTTAGAAACCCAAAGAACGGCTTCACTTAGATCCTACTTGGAGGGTCTTGATAGTACCCCACAATCTGACTACTCGTTATGGAGGGCGGCAAGAGGTTTAAAAAGACCAGTGAGAGGAAAACCTCCTTTGCGAAATCCGACTGGGCTAGAAACGATTCCGAGAAAGGGACATTATTTGCTAACCATTTAAGAAATGTGTTTACTAAAAACAACTCAAATAACGTATCTGATTTGCCACCACTCGTTATTAGACCTCCTGTACCTCTAAGACTAAACTTTGGTGATGTCCAAAGCGCTATTGGTACTCTGAACCTTAGAAAGGCTCTAGGTATGGATAAAATCAGCAATAAAATGCTTGTGGAGTTACCTCGTGTAGCTAGAAGAATTATCCTCTTTATCTTCAACGCTATTTTACGCCTAGAATACTATCCTGCAGATTGGAAGGTGTCTATGATCACTATGATTCCTAAGTCAGGGAAGGATCACACCAAAGTAGAGTCATATAGGCCAATTAGCCTATTGCCGACAATTTCTAAACTGTTCGAAAAATTGTTAATGACTAAGTTGATTCCAATTCTGAACGACACTGAATGCATTCCTAATCATCAATTCGGCTTCAGAGCTAAACACAGCACCATCGAACAAACACACAGATTGGTAAATGTGATAAGAGGGTCGTTTGAAGACAAAAAATACTGCTCCGCCCTTTTCATTGATGTGTCCCAAGCGTTCGACAAAGTTTGGCATGACGGTTTAATGCACAAAATAAAATTAACTCTGCCTGCTAACACCCATAAACTTATGGAAAGCTATTTATACGGTCGCAAATTTAAAATCAAAGAAGGCAATTTTTTAAGCCCCGCTCAGCCAATTGAAACAGGTGTGTGTCAGACCCCAAAATCCACACGTCAACTTTCGCAGACGATACAGCCTTTATCAGCGTTCATAAGGACCACCAAGTAGCATCACAGAATTTGCAGAATTATGTTTATAAACTAGAGAATTGGCTAGAGCTTTGAAAAATCAGGGTTAATGAACAGAAATGTATTCATATCACTTTTACATTGCGAAAAGAAACTTGCTCGTTCATCAAAATAAATAATCAAATTATTCCTCAACATAATGAAGTCAAATACCTCGGCATTCACCTCGACCGCCGTTTAACTTGGAAGTCTCATATTGAAGCGAAACTTACACAGATGAGATTAAAAGCAGTGCAACTTAATTGGCTAATTGGCAGAAATTCTTCACTAAAGTTGGACTGCAAACTATTGTTGTACAATGCAATTCTAAAGCCAATCTGGTGCTATGGAATTCAATTATGGGGTACTGCCTCAGCATCAAACATTGAAAAAATTCAAAGGGGTCAAAATAAAATTCTACGTATAATTACTGCAGCTCCATGGTATGTTAAAAATTCTCGAATTCACAAAGATCTATGCGTGCCATTAGTAAAAGTTGAATTTACAAAACACGCGTCAAAGTATGTCAGCAAACTTGAACACCACCCAAACCCACTTGCACGAGACATCTTTAACTTTAGTGGCCATAATCGGTTGAGAAGGCTAAAAAAAAAAAAAAAAAAAAAAAAAAAAAAAAAAAAAAAAAAAAAAAAAAAGTTGCTGGAACTAGCAATTGCGTCAATAAGGGAAGTGTGGCCAGGTGAGAGGTTCGATGTGATCCCGGTCAGCGAAATCCCTCGCCGGCTTAGATCAGTTACGATCATTCCACACGAACCAGATGACGCTGAGGAGATCCTGTCACTCTTCAGGAGCGGAAAGCCAGAACTACCAACCCACAATTGGAAGGTAGTGAAGGTCTTCGCAAACAGGAAGGTGGTCGTTGTCGTCAATAAGGAATCCTTGGCGCCACTGCGAGAGAGGCAATGCTGCGCAACTATCGTGGTGTCGACAATCTCGACCCTGGAACTTCCAAAATAAAACTGGAAGCTCCGCAACAAATGGACTGCACTAAATTGACCGACCCCACTAACTCGGATGGCGAAATGGACACCCAATCAAACTCTGGTATGCTTGGCGCAATAGGACTATAAGATTGTAACTATTATTTGTTACTGGCTATGGAAACATTTACTATGGTACTTTTATTATGTTCTGAAAACCCTAGCTCATAATATTGTATATTTTGTATAGCATGCTAGATATATTTTTTATACTTTAGCTATGTACTATTGCTATACTTTTAATCGTACATAAACATTGTTAATTGATTTAATACGTGTGAAAGAGACGATCAAGAGAAAAAAATCCAGTTTGTTTTGCATATTTTTGTATACATATGTATACTTCCCACGATAAATCGTCACATAGTGAAGTTAATATAATTTTTATACTAAATTCTGGAACAAATCCTTCCTTCATAACCTATGTATATTCTTTGCCAAAAACGTGTACAAACACGTATATTAAAAATATATAAAAAGTTTACAAATATTAATCACATACCCACACCTACTAAGGAAGACCTATAAACCTGATTTATTTTACAACATAAAAACCACGTTGGACTATTTCCAGTCTAAAAATTTGCCTGCATATACCTTTGTGACGCACACATCCATTGGATGGCACAAGTCACGTGCCCATTAAGCCATCACCCAACCATTATTCGGAATATTTTAAAGCCCAATAACATACATACATAAGTATCATAAGTAAACATATATCTCAAACATAATCACATATTAAATTTAACTCAACTTTTAAAATATCAAAATATTAATATTAATAATTTAACAAATTACTTAAATCAAAAATTTCCTAAATATTCAACTATTACTTACTAAATGATTATTTTATTCTATATTACAATATATGTAAACATTTAACACAGCTATATATATTATAAATTTTCTATAAAGAGTATTTAAAAATTCTAACAAATTGTAACTGTTGCTTACTTTTACGAGATTTAACAGTAATCACATATTGGCAACAGTACAACTCAACTGCATCGTTTTCTTTTCTATTACCTTCTTTTTATTACTTCACTTGAATAAACGTTTCAATTAGAAGCGGTTGTGTTTTACTGAGGAAAATAACTAACAAAGGTTATGGGCCCAGGTCCGCTTGTTTAAAGGAAATTTATAGAATAAATTATTTTTATTAGAAAAATGAAAAATGAATTCTGTGGCCAGTCTGGAGAAACTCAATGGAGAAAATTATGCGACGTGGTCTATACAAATAAAAAGTCTGTTAATTACTCTAGCTATGTGGGACGTTGTTCAAGGTGAATGTCCAGAGGAATTTGACAAACGAGCAGTTTGGATAGTAACAGACCAGAAGGCTCTCGCCATGATTAATTTGAGTGTAAGGCCCGGTGAACTCATTCATATTAAGGATTGCAAACCAGTGAAAGGTCCATGGGATTCCTTAAGTGGGCTCTATAAAGCAAACACAGCATGCAGAAAGGCGAATCTCTTCAAGAAGCTGGTACGATTCAAGGTAAACCCTGGTGAAAAAATTTCAGCACAAATTGGAGATTTCCGTGGTATAATATATTTTGAATTTTTAGATCGATGTGGAGAACTGTTCCCAAAGCTACAAACATTTAATCAACAAAGGGAAGAGTGTAGGCAATATTTAGTTTTTAAGTTTAGTTGAACAACAGACGATAAAAAGAAATGTACATTAATTTTACGTGGTCCATACAAATTATTATTTATTTGTAATAATAACATTATTTCAGAGAACCAAAAGAAAAGTCTAAAAACACATCCAATGCTCCTAGAATTTATGGACTCCCAAAAATTCATAAAGAGGGCTATCCATTAAGACCCATCTGCTCCAGTATCAATGCACCGTCAAGTAAATTATGTAAGCATATTACTAGTGTTTTAAAAAAGATTACTGAAGAATCGAAATATAATGTGAAGGGCTCAGTGCAATTTAAAAATATGATAAAAGAACTGACTATTGAAGACGATGAAAGATTGATTTCGTTCGATGTTGTAGCTTTGTTTCCGAGTGTACATGTTGATTTAGCGTTAGTAATAATTGAGGATAGATGGGAAGAAATTGCAAAATACACAAATATGTCAAAATCTTTACATTTGACAACAAAATATACACCCAGAAAAAGGGATTACCTATGGGATCTCCAGCATCTCCGATAATTGCAGATATAGTAATGAAAAAACTTTTAGACTCAGTAATGGAAAATTTATCTCAGAAACCAAAAATATTGACAAAATATATGGATGACATTTTCTGTATAATAAGGGAAAGTGCAATCGAGTAGATGTTGACCAAATTAAATAGTTTTAACAATGGAATAAAATTCACAAGCGAACTAGAACGCGATTCAAGGTTACCATATTTGGACATTATGATTATACGAGAAGGTAGCATATTAAAAACAGATTGGTATCAAAAACCAACAGCGTCGGGAAGGATTATCAATTTTTTATCTAAACATCCAAAGCGGATTATAATAAATACTGCCAATAATATGATACGGAGGGTATTAGAACTTACTGATGTGGAATTTCACAAACATATTATCTGACAACAATTTTCCAAAAAAGCTGACAAACAAACTGATTAAAGACTATAACAAAGACAAGAAAGAGAGGACTAAATCAAGTGAAGAACCAAAAATATATAAATCATTGTCATATGTTCCTGAAATGTCCGAGAGATTTGAAAAATCAAAATTGTTTAATGGAGACAACATTAAGATAGCGCACAAGACTCAACAAAATCTTGGAATAATTTTCAGCAAAACCAAAGACAAAATTCCAAATATGGAAAAAGCAAATGTGGTTTAACAGATCCCCTGTATGGGTAACGAAAATGAAACTTGTAAGAAAGTGTATGTTGGAACAACTAAAAACCAATTAAAGACTAGAATTACAGGACATAAATCAGATCAAAAACAACGTTTAAACAAATTTATTCAAAAAACGGTATTAACAGCCCACTGTGTTGAGAATTTCCTAGAATTTGAGAAAGTTACGAGTATTAGAGAGCGAACAAAATTATAAACGACGTTACATGCTAGAGATGCTACACATCCTTAATATACCAACAACAAAAATGAATTTTAAGATCGATGTGGAGAACTGTTCCCAAAGCTACAAACATTTAATCAACAAAGGGAAGAGTGTAGGCAATATTTAGTTTTTAAGTTTAGTTGAACAACAGACGATAAAAAGAAATGTACATTAATTTTACGTGGTCCATATAAATTATTGTTTATTTGTAAGTTTACGTATTATTGTTTACATGTATTTTTATGGTTGTTTCTTCTATGTGTTTATTATGATTGTTTTTTCTTGTATGAGTTCTAAATTATACCTATATTTATAGACAAGCCCAGATGATGATACTCAAAGAGCATCGAAATATCGGCAGATAAAATAAAATTTAACTGACCTCGAGCTTGAAATAAAAGAATTTTTATTTATTATACATAAAAAGGTCGAACAAAAACTACTTGAATTGAAGAAATTTATTTTCATCATTTCAACTACAACAACAAACAATTGTTCTGGCGTCTGGTGAAACTGTGAATGCAGAAGGAAAGGGTACGGTGATGCTGAAATCAATGTTTATGAATATAAAATTTATTAACGTACTTTATGTCCCTGTCTTCACTAAAATTTTTTGTCCATAAGTAAATTTATAGAATTTGGACATACTGTAAGTTTTTATGGAAAGAGCGCGAATATTGTGGGTAAAGAACATAAAAGAATGATGTTTGCTTATAAAGAAAATGGTATATTTTTTGCAAAATTAAAAACTGTGACAGCAACAGAACATGTTTGTTGCGCAGCGGCAGAAAATGATTTTATTAAATGGCACGCTAGGTTCGGTCACTTGAACAGCAAAGATTTGAATGTTTTATGCAGTAAAGGTATGGTAAGAGGGTTAAGTTTGAAATTACCTAACAATTTTAAATGTGTAACTTGTGCTGTTGGTAAAATTACCTCAAAACCATTCAACTCATATTCAAAAGTAAATACGAAAGCAGTACTGGAGCTGGTACACACTGATTTGTGTGGGCCATTTAGGGCGAAATCACAAGGCGGTGCATTGTATGAAATGACGTTTATTGATGACTTCTCACGATATATTTTTACATATTTTTTGAAGCAAAAATCAGATGCGTTTATGCAGTTAATTGCTATGGTGAAGAAGCAGAATGAACGCAAATTGATGCAGATCCGAAGTGATAATGGTAAGGAATATTTGAATTCCAAATTTAAAGATTAGTTTCAGAAACACGGTATACTACATCAAACAACTGTGAGTCATACACCTCAGCAGAATGGTGTAGCCGAAAGATCAAACCGCACTCTTGTTGAAATGTCCCGCTGCTACAAGAATCTGGTCTACCTCAAGACTTATGGGCAGAAGCTATAAGGACATCAACGTATATAAGAAACAGAAGTCCAACGAAAATTCTTGGTGAAGTGACTTCATATGAGAAATGGAACAACAAAAAGCCGTCCGTCGCACATTTTAGAACTTTTGGATGTGATGCTGTAGTCCTACAAAAAAATCCTAAAGGAGGTAAACTAATGCCCAAAGGTTTAAAAATGAAAATGGTTGGTTATGAAAGTCTGACGAAAGGGTACCGGTTGTATAATTCAGAAAAACGTGAAATAGTTAAGGCCAGAGATGTCATTTTCTTTGAAAATTCTTTTGAAAAAATTCACAACGAAGAAGCCATCTTCTCAGCCATCAAATCAATCATTTTAAACTGCAAGCGAAGATGAAGATGTGGGAGAAAACTCTGAAGAAATTGAAAACGTCAAGTCAGAAGAAAATGAAAAAAGAGGACGAGGATGGCCAAAGCTAGTTTTTACGGGACAGCCAGGTCGACCAAGGAAGGTGTATGCGTCAGCAACTGAATTACTCAATTCTGTCATTGAGGATCCAAAAACTTTATCAGATGCACTGAAAGCTGATGATGCGCCAGAATAGAAACGTGCGATGGAGCTGGAATTTGATTCTCAAATTAAAAACAACACCTGGATACTAGTCGATAGACCGTAATCCGCAAATATTATAGAATCAAAATGGGTTTTTGCTATTAAACGGAAACCGGATGGTTATGTTGAAAAATATAAGGCGCGATTGGTGGCCCAAGGATGCTCACAGAAAGTTAATATCGATTTCCATGAAACGTTTTCACCGGTAGTACGTCACTCTACAATTAGAGTTATATTGGCGCTAGCAGTTCAGTACGAGTTATTGGTGAGACATGTAGATATTGTGGCAGCATATCTAAATGGAGACCTTGAAGATGAGGTATTTATGGAGCAACCTCCAATGTTTAAGAGTTCTACTTATCCCAATAAAGTCTGCAAATTTGTGAAGGCTTTGTATGGCTTACGTCAGGCAGGAAGAGAGTGGAATAAAAAAGTTTCACGTATTCTCTTGGAGATGAAGTTTCAGCGGTGTCATACTGACAATTGTGTGTATTTTCGAAGTTATGGTGGCTCTATTAGTATCATTGCATTGTATGTTGACGATATGATGGTGGCGTCGTCTACGGAAACCGATATGAATCAAATAATTAAAAATCTTAATCAGTATGTTGAAGCTGACGATCGAGTATCAATTTCATTTTATTTGTGGACTGGAGATTGAACCAGAAGGCCAAAGGGGTCCCATACGAATTCATCAAAAACAGTACACCTTAGAATTACTTAAGTCCTGTAACATGATTAACTCTAAGCCTACAACCCCATGGTCAAATGGAACTATCTTGTAAAAATGTGACAGTGACAATTGCAAATTGAATCTGAGAAGTTGATACCTTTTTGATAGGCAACTTGAATTACCTAGCCGTTATTTCCAGACCGGATATTGCACACGTGGTTTCGAAGCTATCTCAATTTAATTCTCACCCTCATGCAGAACACATGCAAGCGGCCAAGTACTTGTTACGATATCTTGTAAAATATCCAGGTGTTTACATATTGTACTCGAAAACGAATCCCAGTATTACGTGCTTTACAGACGCTGATTGGGGATGTGATTCGTGTGACCGCAAATCATATTCTGGTTTCGTAATGTTCATTTCTGATGGCGTTGTCGCGTGGGAGCAGTCTATCGTGGCTCTTAGCTCCATGGAGTCTGAATATGTAGCCCTATGTCAAGGTGGTAATTATAAGAAGGCTGCTTAGAGAAACCAAATTTGAAGAGTTCATCAAACAGCCAACGTTAATTTACTGCGATAACCAAGGAGCAAATTTTATGGTTAGAAACCCAGCAGTTCACAAACGCAGTAAACATATTGATATTAAATTCCACTACATAAGGGACCGATATAACGATGGATCGATTGATGTTAATTATATATCATCCGAGCAGAATGCTGCGGACATTTTTACTAAAGTCCTACCCAAACAGAGACATGCACAGGCATGTGACCTTTTGAAAATTTAAATGTAGATTTTTTTTAATGAAAACAATGATTTTTTAATTATACCTAAATCATTTAAGTTTGTAAATGCACTTGAGTTGAGCTGGGGTATGTTGGTTACTTTTACGAGATTTAACAGTCATCACATATTGGCAACACTGCAACTCAACTGCATCGTTTTCTTTTCTATACCTTTTTTAATTACTTCACTTGAATAAACGTTTGAATTAGAAGCGGTTGTGTTTTACTGAGGAAAATAACTAACAGTAACATCTCTATTTCTTGAAGTTTAATCAAAAGTACTTAATGTAACTTTTATTTCTGTTTAATCATATTTTGGTACTTTTCTTTAGTATTTATTTACACCAAAGTGTACCAAATGTGTTTATTACATTATCACTGAATACTATTAAATGCAACGTTGACAATTTTAAGCTATTCTCTTTTAATGGTGAAAGAGAACACGACCGCAACTTCAAGCAAAAACGACTCTCAGAGAAAACAGGCCCATAATTGAAACGACGGCTGCAACTTCGCGAACTGTCATTTAATGGTTTTATATTTCTTCTGTTCATTACACATAGTGTTGTTGAACTTTTCGGACGTGTTATTTTTAGTGCGGCCGAATTTTCGGTGAAAAAATCGTAATAGGTGAAAAAGTGTAATAGGTCGAAATAAAACAAAAAAGTTAAAAAATAATTCGTAATAGGTAAAAATACCTACGGTAAAAAAAAAAAAAAATAAAAAACATTAAAAAATAAAAAACATTAAAAATCGCATAAAAACTGTATGAGTGTTCCTCTCAGATGTAATTCTGAGAAAGAGCTTAGCTCGACTAGAAAATCTTTATGGATCTCTGAGGAAGAATCCTTAAAAAAATCTGTGGAGAATCTTCTCACTACAAGAGCCGTAGAACGGCGCCGTTCCTGTTCGCCCAATATAGTGATTTCATCAGATGATAAAACATCAATATCTTCTACATCAAATAGTGCAGTCAAACCTAGAAAACAAGTAGGTATGGATAAATACGTCACAGTTCTTAAGCGACAGAGGAGCCCGACATCTGCTCAAATGTCATCAAATTCAAAAGCTCCCAAGACCGTGAGTATTGACAATCCAAATGATCAAAACAGGTTTGCTCTCCTCCAGACGGATGATCCAGAACTTCCTAAAAAGACGTTTAAGCCCCCACCAATTTATCTGAGAGAGCCCACTTCCAGTAAATTGGTACAAGGAATTGTTTCGGTAATAGGTGAAAATATGTTTAGCGTAACCTCAATTAAACATGGAAATATCAGCGAAACCAAAATTCAAGTGAAAAAGGAAGACGCAAAACAGATGACTGGATCAGTGGATGTAAATTTTTTTGTAGTATCATAATATTTTGTCTAGCACTGGCTGGACTTATTATTTTCTTTTAGTATATATTAAGATTCGAAAACTTATTGTCATTTCAATATCTGAAGATTCAATAAATAAATATAATGTATTATAAAAAAAAAAAAAAAAAAAAAATTTTATGTCAAACTGTATGGAAAAAAGTTCAGCCCCAGTTCTGTTTCATCATTTACACTTACTTTTCATTAACTCATCATGTATATCTCGGCGTAATCATGTATATGTCGCATACATGATTTATGAGATAGCTATATGTGTAGCAGTTCATATGTACTCTTTTAGAGCTTTTACTCAAATGTATGTTGTTTGCAAAAGAAGTAAAGTCAAAAATAAAAGAGATATTAAAACGCAATAAGTGGTGTGACCTATTGTAATGATCTTTTCTTTTACATTCTGAACACCAAATAAGACACACAAACTTTCGATCGCAAAAATCAGGAAAGAAAATCAACGCGTCTTGAGAAAAATTAATTCATCGTTCAGAAATTTGTATATTTGCAAATATTATTCAAATTTGAAAACAAATAAGAATAATCTCTAGACCATTTTATGTGCGAAAGTTTTTATCATTTGTTTCGGAAGTGCTTTGTCCAAGTAGTCTCCATAAGGAATAGGACCGAACATTTCATCGAGATTTTTTTGTTCATCTCATATAGCTAAACATAAGGTAATTGTATGCATTTTCTAATAAATTAAGCATTCCAATCTAATAATTACTATTGGGTTTTCCATGTGTAGCTCCACAACAATCTCTCGAGACATTTTGGTGTGTGGACCACATGGTCAATCAGCATCAAACTTCATCACTCGAGAGATATAATTTTAATTACACCCTGAAATTACTTCGAAACTGTCCAGATTCTACTGGTATTTGAACATCTAACAACAAATGGTCAACTTTCAAAAACCATAACTCCATTTTCTTGACGATAAATCCAACATCAATTTTCCCGGCGATACTTCAACTACCAGAATTGACACATTCATTACCACTAATATAAAAAAATAGCTTATACTCTAACTAAAACACCTAGTTCTAACTAAACTAAATCATATTACATTTATATACTAAATTACAACAATTATCTAACAGAATTACAACAACTTATTCTTAAATGTGACAACTAAATAATTTCCTATATAAACTTTTATATGTATTACAATGTCTAACTTTCGATTTATAAACTAATTCCAATATCTAAATAATCCCTACCTAAAAAAAATATCCCCGTTTTAAGACTATTCGTATACATCTGTTTTTTTGTTTTTTTTTATTTAAGAGTAAATTAAATTTTGTTAAAGTATGTTAATATAAACTTATGTACATATAACACTAACCTATAAATATATTTAACATTTCTAAAAAAAAAAATTGATAACTTTACCCACATCGCCAATTCGTCGAGAAAGCAGAATGCCTTCAGCATCCCTGGAATCAAGTCATGTATGTAAGTCAAACCTTTAAACATTTTTTTAAATATATATTTATATGGCACTGCCTTTAAATAAATTATCATTAATATAACCGTATGATGCGTAATTTTAAATATATTTCTATTTTGTTTTGATTGAGCTAGAACAAAGAACTTTTTATATCTTGCGTTATTTTCAATAAGAGAATTAAACTATCCATCACCCAGTTAAGAGTGATCTGCAACAACCGTAAAGCTTAAAAATTTCTTTGTTATTAGTTCGTTTTAAGTAAAATTCTTATTTTTTTTTGTTGACACTTACAACATGCGAAGTTATTTTATTATTACTCTCTCTCTCTTAAGTATGATTTTTTTATATATGTACATGTTTTTTATTTAATATATGAAATAAAGAAGATGAACTAACTTGTGCTTTTTATGTAAAACTTCAGTGTAGTAGGTAAGGCATGGGAGTATCAGGGGTTTTTCATAAATAAAATTTCAACCTAAGAAAAAGCATGGATGGGAGGGATAGTTGGTTACAGCTAAGAACATCTACCTGTATTAGAAACTAGAGAATGTAGATAAAATTTTATGAAAAGTTTCTTGTTGGCGTGATAAGGGCACAAAAGCGCTCGTATTTTTTTTTTGATATTGAATACTAGGTCTCTATATAGTAACAAGATCCCCGCCAATAACTCCTAAACTGGTTAGCTTGCAAGTACGTGCGTGTCGTTCACTATTTTGACCATAAACAATAAATTTGTATCCATTTTGCCATCTACAAAGTCATTACAATCTACAAAGTTCATTAGAGAATAGCTTAATAAATTATGAACACTAAACTAAATAAGTAACTAAAATCTAATATTTGCACTACTTTTTTATATACAAGGTGGCGCAAAAGTAAACTTCCGATGAAAAACTTTGATTCTTCTTGTGGATTATGCATGGTGATTAAGGATGGCTTGAGCGTATGTTAGATTCGATTGGCGGTCAGCAGCTAACAGCTAATGCACCGTCTGGACTTTGAACGGAAACATCTTCAAATCTTGTACCAAAATTCGCCGTAAAGATCGTCGACTGATACCCATTTGCGTGGCACGTCGTCTGGTCGATGTCGACGGCGCTTCCATGACATCCTCTGCTACAGCAGCAATATTCTCTCCAGAACGGCTACTGCGGGGTCTGCCACGCCTGGCAACATCCCGTGTTGTGCCAGTCTCTTCGAGGCGAGCGTCTAAACGTCGCAGAGTTTCATCAGTTGGCGTTGGACGGCCAGGAAATCTGCGACGAAATTCACGTTGTGCCAAAGTCACCGACCGATTATTGGTCAAATAAATAGTCAGCAATATTCCGCGTTCCGGAGCAGTGTAGCGTAACATTGTTTATTAACGTGTATTTCCATTGTGTTTACTACACAAATGTCAAAACAGAACTGACATTAGGGGCCAATCACAAAATTTATAGCATTTTCTGATAGGAGAATTACTTTTGCGACACCTTGTATTTACTTATAACTTAATATATTCTATTACTTAAATCGTAAACTCTAATTAAACTACTCATATTTAAGTAATTCCTAATTTTATAAAACTGAAATAATATATATACTTCGTATGCCTAACCCTACATAATTTTTTTCTCATTTCTTATTATTAACTCTATTCTATTTTTAGAAGTATCTTAAATTGAGAGTAAATACTTTATTATGATCATTCTTTATGCCATTTTTTCCAAATCATTCAGCTCATTCATCTTCATTCCATGCTGGGCCAATCATTGAAACAAAATGCATTAAAATACATTGAAAGAGGTGCATTACTAAAGGTAGAATTAGCCGAACGTCCACGTCTCCCTACTGTAACGTACCGTACTGTAAGCACGTTTGTGCGATTATAGAACATTTAAAAACGTGCCGTACGACAAACAAAAAAATATAAACAACACATGGTACAACCATATTGTATTTTGTATCTAATTGTTTGTTTTCTACATCAGTTTAAATTATATATTTTAAAACTCAATTAATCTCGATTATAATGGATTCGGAGGATTTATTTACTGATTTAATGTTTTTACAATTACTAAATATGTCCAAGAAAATAAAAACAAAACATACAATAAATAAACACTCAGCTGTTCGAAACAGTGATTGTCATTGTAAAGTTTCTTTTCGTACATGCTTGCTTGAAAAAGTACCAAAATGGCTTTAATAGGAGTAAAATTGTGTGTGTGTGCGCATTTAAGCAGTGTTCACATTGTGTGTATTTGTCATGTGGACTGTCACTTTTTCGCATGTCAAATTTGTACATATAGTCTGAACACCTGAAAACAATATCATGTGTTATTTCTCTGTGTGCAATACACATGACATTTTTGTATTTAGAACGAGTTCTATTTTCAAGTGACAAACCATCTGACATCAGCTGTTATTTATAACCAACATTTTGTGGCGCCAAAAATTAATTGAAATTTTAATAAATATAATTTATACCTAATAGTAATACAAAAAAAAAACCACACAAATTTATTATTGAAAATGGAGGGAAAAATTGAAAAGGAGTTAACAAAAGTAAGTACATATGTATGTGACATAACCAATATATGAACATGTAATTTATAAACCGTATGTAAAACTCAAATTTTGACATACACATGAAATCACATATGGGTAAAAAAGTGACATTCCACATGACAAATACACATAATGTGAACACAGCTTTACATACATAATCTAGTACTTTGATAGTTACCCTGCAGGCAGTTTGGTAGTCGACTACAAAAAAAATTAACTTATTATGCACTTTTAATTGGGTGACTATTGACTACAAAGTAATGCAGAGTTAACCCAAAATCTAAATTTTACTCTTGCTGTAGTTATGTTTTTGTTGTTGACTAATTTTGTTTGCTTTTATGTAGTATTTTTTGTTTTTTTTATTCTTTGGTTACTTTTTGTAATATAGTTTCATTACTTTTTTCTTGTTTTCGCGTGTTACTTAATAAGACGATTTGAAGTCGTCGACAAATTTTTATTCGACGGCTGAAGTTATTCTTGATATATGTATATAGTAAATATTAGTATTATTTGTATATTAACATTTATAATACTTTTATTTAGATTTATTACACTTGGACAAATTCATTTAGTTTTTCTTTAAGTAAATTTATATTTAACTGTAATTTTTTAATTACAATTACATTTTTGTAATTAAAAAATTGAATTGTAAATGAAAAAGTTTTTGAATTACAACTACAAAATGTTATTTTACAAAAATCTTCAACTTAACTGTTCCAGTACAAATATTTTATTAGTTACATAATAGCTAGTTTAGTATTAGCAAACTAGTTAAACAAATTAACTTAAGGCGTTTATGTTGCTTAACTGGCTCCGAACACAGAACAGTAATTAGCTGACGTTCATAAATTGTATAAACAAGTGGAAAATTAAAAGTTAAATGAAATAAGAAAAAGTAAGTGTTAAGTATTTGTTGGTTATTTAAAATTTGTTTTCCTATATATTGTGTATTTGGTTTTCAGCTTGAGATCTCTTTTTATATTTTTCACCCTTATTCATAAAAACTTATAAACGGTTTATAAAGCAAATATTGTATGGAAATTTGCTTTATAAATCTTATAAACCTGTTGTAAGTTTTATGAATAAGTGCATAAGTTTGTTAATTTCGATACTCCGTGGCGTATCTTCTTCAGGAAAATTTGATTTTTTGAAACCAACAGAATCAATAGACTTATGCCCTTATTCACAAAAAATTAAAGTAGACTTCAAATGTACTTTCAGAAAGTTTTGTATGAAAATTTTATCTAAAAGCACACTTCAAACCTACTTTATTTTTTATGAATACGGCAGTTAAAATATAAGAAGAGACCTCAAGCTCAAAATCAAATAGGTACACAATATACATATATGTATAATTAACAAGTAAGAGTGCTATATTCGGCTGTGCCGAATCTGAAATACCCTCCACCTAAACGTAATAAGAGATAAAAAAACTACACTAGTTATAGGACTAGAACATCCTTATTCTGTGTTTTCTATTCAGTCTTAGTGCAAATTTAATTATTATTTTATATATTGTTTGAAAGACAATTTTACGACCAACATAATTTATGTTAAATATTTTGAAATTTTGTCTAATTTTCACCATTTTTAATTGATTTAATTACCAATTCTTACCATAATTTACAGAATTTTTCTGATGTTCATAATAATTTTGAGTGTAATTTAACAAACAGAGTATAAAAAAGGGAACAATTCGGTTTTAGTGACTTTGCTCAAAAAAAAAAAAAAACTTCATCAAATAGGGCTGTTAGAGGAGATGCCAGCAAAAAAAAAATTTGTTGTCGGTCACGCCTATTTTCGAGGGGGCGGGCTCGTAATGTTGAAATATATAGGCCTATATCTCGGGAACTACTGGGTGTATGATAATTTGTAATACATTAAATAAAAGGTATTAAAAATACCTTTCCAACGATATATATCATGATTATAAAAAATGGACCGAATATGGGTTAAATCCGAAAAGAATATTTTTTGACCCGAATTTTTTTGTTTTTTTGGAAATTTTTATATGGCAGCTATGACAAATTATGGGCCGATCTTCTTAAATTTTGGAACAGTGATTCTTATGCATATAAGGATATTTCACGTCGAATTTCAACATAATAACGGTATATTTAAGATATATATTAGTATTAGCGTGGATTTCGGAAGTGGACCTTATATGGGGGACATAGTCAAATATGGACCGATATTCTCAAAGTCCTGCAGTTTGATTTAGACATGTATGTAAATGATCCGTGTAAAATTTTGGATTGGTACCCTTATTTATAAGAGATTTATGGAATGTGCTAGTGCTTATAACTCTAATGAAGAATTTGCAGCTAAAAAAAAACATTAAAAGAAAACTTAAGAGATTGTTTTTTTAAATACAGTTTATCCCCGGCCAAATTTAGAGTGGACTTTTAATGAAAAAACCATTGTAAATGTGCAATTCATTAATTAGCTTTATTATTTTTTTGTTAATACTAGAGGTATGTTTTTAGTTTGTTTGTTTTTTTTTTTTTATTTTTGTTAGTATTTCTGAATTTCATAAAGTGCCTTTGTACTAAATTTAAGGACCAAATTATAATAATTACATATCTTAATAATAA
The DNA here is from genome assembly GCA_950370525.1 of Bellardia bayeri. NCBI lineage: Eukaryota > Metazoa > Arthropoda > Insecta > Diptera > Calliphoridae > Bellardia > Bellardia bayeri. Next base: position 59,517,205 of record OX493264.1, read on the forward strand.
TAAATAAACAAAATAATTTTTAAAGCTTTTTTATTTCTATTTTATTGTTGATGAAACTAAGTAATTCACTAAAAATTATATTGATCCTAATATATAACTTTATTGTTTGTATATCAGGTTCAGCGTTGTGCCATAATGATGATAAGTGACTCATTACTTTATATAATGAAAATTTAACTAAATAAAAGCTAACTAGGCGCTAACATAAAACTGAAAACAAGTTAATTTATAGTTACCTTCATAAAGACAGCTTATAGCTAGTTGAGTTAAGTAGTTAATTTATAGTTACCTATACAATCGTAAACTTTAAGCTAACTTCAAAAACACTAACTTTCGTAGAACATTGTCATGTTAAAATAGTCAGTTAAATACATTAAAAGTAATCCAGACATTAACCACAACTAATTGCAAAAAAGTTAGTTTAAAATACATTAAAAGCTAACTGAGTTGCTGACAGGGTATCTACTAGAGATGTAAATCAAATGTAAATAAACTCGTTATTCGAAAACGTTTGTTACCGAATATTATTAAAATAGGTAAATAAGAACATTTTGTGCAATATATTTTGCTAAAAACTCCTTATGAACAAATATACATTTTTTTGATTACCCGGGGTTTACACATGCAAGTGCAAGTTCGAAAAAGGCAACTATTTTTGAAAATACTTCAATTCTGTCTTAACGACAATAACTATTTTATTTATGATGATAAATTTTATAAGCAAACATACGGAATGCCCATGGGAAACCCTTTGTCGCCAACGATTGCTGATATTGTCTTAGACACACTTTTAGAGGAAACCACCGAAGAATTAAAAAAGAACAATATAAAAATAAAATTATTGACGAAGTATGTAGACGACCTCTTTGTCATCATAAAGAAAAACGACGAAGATAAAATATTAAAATTATTCAACGGTTACCATTCACATAGTGTTGCTTGAACTGGTCGGACGTGTTATTTTTAGTGCGGCTGAATTTTCGTAATAGGTGAAAAAAAAAAAAATAAAAAAAAAACTTGTAATAAGTGAAAAAAAAAAAAATATATATATATATAAAAAAAAAGATCGTAATAGGTGGAAAAATAGTGGTTTTTCGGTAATTTAAAAATCGCGAAACAACTGCATGAGTGTCCCGCTCAGATGTAATTCTGAGAAAGAGCTAAGCTACAGTAGAAAAAATTTATGGATCTCTGAGGAAGAATCCTTAAGAAAATCCGTGGAGTCTCTTCTCACTACAAAAGCCGAAATACGGCGCCGTTCCTGTTCGCCCAATATAGTTATCTCATCCGATGAGAAATCATCATCTTCATCAAATAGTGCAGTCAAACCCAAAAAACAAGTAGGTATGGATAAGTACATCACCGTTCTCAAGCGACAGAGGAGCCCGACATCTGCTCAAATGTCTTCCAATTCCAATAAAGTTCCTAAGACCGTCAGCAGTGATAAGCCAAATGATCAAAACAGATTTGCTCTACTTCAGACGGATGACCCAGAAATACCGAAAAAGACGTTTAAGCCCCCACCAATTTACCTGAGAGAGCCCACTTCCAATAAACTGGTACAAGGAATCGTTGCTGTAATAGGTGAGAACATGTTTAGCGTAACCTCAATTAAACATGGAAAAATCAGCGAGACAAAGATCCAAGTGAATAGGGAAGATGATTTTCGAAAATTGTCCAACCAGTTGGAGAGGGAGACCAGGGATTTCTATACCTATCAGCTCAAAAGCGCAAAAGGACTCCAAGTCGTTCTAAAGGGTATAGACCCATGTGTTGATTCTGCGGAGATAAAGAACGGATTAATGGACAAAGGGTTCAAAATCAAGAGCGTAGTCAATATTAGAAACCGTGAAAAGATTCCTCAGCCCATGTTCAGGGTAGAATTGGAACCTGGAGATGTTGCCTTAAAGAAAAACGAGTCCCATCCAATTTACAATCTTATTTATCTTCTGCATCGTAGAATTACCGTGGAGGAACCGCATAAGCGTGTTGGACCCGTCCAGTGTCTTAATTGTCAAGAATTTGGTCACACCAAAGCGTATTGTAAATTGCCGTCTGTTTGTGTTGCATGTGGGGAACTACATGCAACTGCTCAATGTAATAAGTCCAAAACGGACTTAAAAATAAAAAAATGCAGTAACTGTGGAGGAAATCATACCGCTAATTATAGAGGTTGTCCAGTTTATACTTATTTGAAGGGCATAAGGACCAATAAGTCGCCAGTATTACCTGACCATCCTCAACAACCTAATTTCACGTCGAGTAAGAATTTTCCTCAAATTGTACGACCAACTACTCACGTAAACGCTCCTAATTCTAGACAAGTTTCTTACGCAAACGTGGTCAAATCTAATATGCCAGGTCTGGAGCAGGAACCTATATCGCAATATTCTGAGCCACATATCAACAATCTAGAGACAACATTGCAGACACTTGTCCAAACTATGAACACTTTTACGACCACCATGACATCCATGATGCAGGAAATGCTGAAAATGCAATCCACTATCTTGCAAGCCATTTTAAAGAAATGATTTATTTAAAAATTTGTTTTTGGAACGCGAACGGCCTCCGCCAACATAAAAACGAACTGGAATACTTCCTGATGGATAAGCAGATTGATGTTATGATGATTGCTGAAACTCACTTGACGTCGACAGGGTACTTCAAAATTAATGGCTACGTGTTGTACGATACTAAAGATCCCCGCGGAAGAGCTTGTGGAGGTTCGGCAATTCTTATAAAGAACAGAATAAAACATTATCTAATGAATAACATAAGTGAGGATTACCTCCAAGCAACAAACATTTGCATTGAATTCTGTCAATACAAATTTGTTTTATCATCGATTTATTCTCCGCCTCGATTCTCAATAAAAGAACACCAATACCATAACTTCTTTAATTCCCTTGGAGCTAGATTTTTAGTTGCTGGCGACTTTAACGCCAAACACACATTTTGGTGTTCACGTCTGGTAACCCCAAAGGGTCGCGTACTCTTCAACACCATTGCTCAAATGGGCTTAGATGTACTCTCAAGCGGACATCCCACCTACTGGCCGACGGACCGACGGAAGATTCCCGATGTTATTGACTTTGGAGTAGTGAAAAATATCCCTGTAGAATGGATGCAAGTGGATCCTTCATTAGACTTGTCCTCAGATCACTCTCCTACTATCATTTCAATGCATTTCCCTCAAGTGTGTGGCTCTCCATTTAGAAACATGACTAAGACCCGAGTAAGCTGGATAAAATACAAAAAGTATTTAAGTTCTCATTGCACGGAAAATATTGTGTTGAGAACTACCGACGATATCGATGAGTCAATTGGCAACTTTACCGATGACCTTCGACGAGCTGTGCATCACGCTTCCACTTATCACGTTGAATGTAGAAATAGGACAAACAGAACTTATTTATCTGAACTCGAACATCTCCTATCAGAAAAAAGAAGAATGAGAAGAGAGTGGCAACTTTACAGGTCTCCTGAACTGAAAGCTAGGCTACGGGTATGCAGAGATATACTAAGACATTTCTTAGAAACCCAAAGAACGGCTTCACTTACATCCTACTTGGAGGGTCTTGATAGTACCCCACAATCTGACTACTCGTTATGGAGGGCGGCAAGAGGTTTAAAAAGACCAGTGAGAGGAAAACCTCCTTTGCGAAATCCGACTGGTGACTGGGCTAGAAATGATTCCGAGAAAGGGACATTATTTGTTAACCATTTAAGAAATGGGTTTACTAAAAACAACTCAAATAACGTATCTGATTTGCCACCACTCGTTATTAGACCTCCTGTACCTCTAAGACTAAACTTTGGTGATGTCCAAAGCGCTATTGGTACTCTGAACCTTAGAAAGGCTCCAGGTATGGATAAAATCAGCAATAAAATGCTTGTGGAGTTACCTCGTGTAGCTAGAAGAATTATCCTCTTTATCTTCAACGCTATTTTACGCCTAGAATACTATCCTGCAGATTGGAAGGTGTCTATGATCACTATGATTCCTAAGTCAGGGAAGGATCACACCAAAGTAGAGTCATATAGGCCAATTAGCCTATTGCCGGCAATTTCTAAACTGTTCGAAAAATTGTTAATGACTAAGTTGATTCCAATTCTGAACGACACTGAATGCATTCCTAATCATCAATTCGGCTTCAGAGCTAAACACAGCACCATCGAACAAACACACAGATTGGTAAATGTGATAAGAGGGTCGTTTGAAGACAAAAAATACTGCTCCGCCCTTTTCATTGGGACACAAGCGTTCGACAAAGTTTGGCATGACGGTTTAATGCACAAAATAAAATTAACTCTGCCTGCTAACACCCATAAACTTATGGAAAGCTATTTATACGGTCGCAAATTTAAAATCAAAGAAGGCAATTTTTTAAGCCCCGCTCAGCCAATTGAAACAGGTGTGCCACAGGGTAGCATACTGGGTCCTACTTTATATTTGATTTATGCCTCCGACATGCCGTCAGACCCCAAAATCCACACGTCAACTTTCGCAGACGATACAGCCTTTATCAGCGTTCACAAGGACCACCAAGTAGCATCACAGAATTTGCAGAATTACGTTTATAAACTAGAGAATTGGCTAGAGCTTTGGAAAATCAGGGTTAATGAACAGAAATGTATTCATATCACTTTCACATTGCGAAAAGAAACTTGCTCGTTCATCAAAATAAATAATCAAATTATTCCTCAACATAATGAAGTCAAATACCTCGGCATTCACCTCGACCGCCGTTTAACTTGGAAGTCTCATATTGATGCGAAACTTACACAGATGAGATTAAAAGCAGTGCAACTTAATTGGCTAATTGGCAGAAATTCTTCACTAAAGTTGGACTGCAAACTATTGTTGTACAATGCAATTCTAAAGCCAATCTGGTGCTATGGAATTCAATTATGGGGTACTGCCTCAGCATCAAACATTGAAAAAATTCAAAGGGGTCAAAATAAAATTCTACGTATAATTACTGCAGCTCCATGGTATGTTAAAAATTCTCGAATTCACAAAGATCTATGCGTGCCATCAGTAAAAGCTGAATTTACAAAACACGCGTCAAAGTATGTCAGCAAACTTGAACACCACCCAAACCCACTTGCACGAGACATCCTTAACTTTAGTGGCCATAATCGGTTGAGAAGGAGGGATACCCTTGCTTTAACTCAAGCGCAAAATAGATGACTGGATCAGTTGATGTGAAATTTTTTTAGTATCATAAAATTTTTGTCTAGCACTGGCTGGGCTTATTATTTTCTTTTTAGTATTAAGATTTGAATACTTATTGTCATTTCATTATATGAAGATTCAATAAATAAATAAAGGCTATAAAAAAAAAAAAAAAAAAAAAAAAAACGGTTACCATAACAAACTTAAATTTACAATTGAAAAAGAAATAAACAAATCAATTCCGTACCTTGACATGAAGATCATACGGGAAAATAACAGAATATTAACTGATTGGTATATGAAATCTATAGCATCTGGTCGCATCATAAATTTCCATTCCACACAACCATTGAAACAGAAAACTAATACTGCGAAAAACTTCATTAATAAAGTTCTACAATTAAGTGATGAAAAGTTTAAATCCAAAAACATAAAAATAATTAGAGAAATACTACTAAACAATAACTATCCACAAAATATAATCAACGAATTAATACATAGGATAATAAATCCCACATCAGGGGAAAATAACACAAATATAAATAATACATCTGGTAGCACCAAATTCTTTAGTGTACCATATATACCAAAACTCACGGAAAACAAAAAGCTTAGGGAAATAATGAGAGAAGAAGGAATAGGTTTGGCACACAGGGCAAACAAGACAATAAATCCATTATTTACGCAGACAAAAACAAAAATCAAAAAAGAAGACCAAAGCAATGTAGTTTATGAAATTAAATGTGCAGGAAAATTAAACGAGAACTGTGATAAGATTTACATTGGAACAACAAAAAGAAATTTGGGAGTTAGAATGTCAGAACACGAAACAGACATTAAAAAGCACTGGCTTTCTACTGCACTTGCCCAACACTGTTTTGAAAACAACCACACAGCTGATCTCGAGAATATAAGAATATTACATAAGGAACGAAAACATAACAAAAGATTTACATTGGAAAGTTTAAGTATACAACAAAAAACAAACATCGCAATAAACAACAAGACAGACAAGGACAACGCTAATGCATATTACAATATTGCACTTGTTTAAATTTTAGTTTAATGACAACTGTGATACCTAGCATTAAGAGACAATCTACTGTGATATTTCTAATTAATTATTTTTGCATTTATTTCAAATTATATATTATATGTCGTATTATTCGTGTCGTGAAAAACATCTTTTAATTAAAACTAAATGTAAAACTGAATAAGAAAAGATATGTAAGTCTGATTGTTGAAATAATATTATGTACCTTATTGTTGTTATTAAAATATTGTTATTTTGTTAATGTTGCCAGATTTAATAAAAATTCATCCCCTGAAGATGTTGGCAAAATACCAACGAAACGTCGGATAGAAAATGCATAAATAAATCAAGTCTTTTATTTACATTTAGGAGGAAAACTGACCTTAAAAGCCTGTTAGAAATAATTTCTATAAAAACCAAGATAGTCAATACATTCACACTTTTTTACCAACACAATCACACATGCAGGCACTTGCAGGTCACTTGCAAGTGAATTTAGCTGGACAGTGATTTTTTGACACTTTCAGCAATAAAGTGACAGAAAGGTAAACAGAGTTGCCAAATAAATGTAATGAATTGTGGTAAAATAATTAATAAATATTTAACTTGTTTTATGTATATTTGTAAAAAAAATATATTTTTTTCAAATATGGAAACAGAAGGGTATTGATGTCATTTTAGAGCATTAAATAATAATTAAAATAATAATAATAAATTGTAATAATTATTTCACTACAATTATACTCATGTGAAGGCCATGGCAACTCTTGGTAAACAAATACAAACTTTGTGCGTCATTTGTTAATTTAAACAAATTTTTTGAAGTTTACGCTTTGACAACATTTTGAAAATGAACTTTCACTGTCCTGTGTAAACAGTAACGCTACTTGCAAATGATTCGAGTTTTTCGAATAAGTTTTCGTATATAATACGTACACAGCACTCGCATGCAAGTACTTGCATGTGTAAAGGCAGGGTTACCGGGTTAATCGAACAGTGGGATAAAGCATCACTAACAATGAAATGACAACCAAAAAAAAAAATAGAGTTGCCGTACTTAAATATAAAATCGCTACATGTCTTCAATGACTATATAGCTGTTATTGTTGGTTTATGAATACACTTTTTTACATCTGATTTATAAGACAAAAAGTGTTTCATAACTATTGCACTCTTTAAACCTAAAATAAGAATTTTTTATACATATGGCTGATAGACTTTTTTTAATTTTTTTTTTAGATATTAAAAAAAAATTCGGGTCAAAAAATATTCTTTTCGGATTTAACCCATAGTCGGTCCATATTTTATAATCATGATATATATCGTTGGAAAGGTATTTTTAATACCTTTAATTTAATGTATTACAAATTATCAGACACCCAGTAATTCCCAAGATATAGGCCTATATATTTTTAACTTTTAGGGCCCGCCCCCTCGAAAATAGGCGTGACCGCCAACAATTTTGTGTGCTGTCATCTCTAAAAGCCCTATTTCATGAATTTTTTTTTTGAGTGAAGTCACTAAAACCGACTTGTTCCATGTTTTTTATTATATGTTATGTGTTGAAAATTTTTTTTTTGGAAACGGAGGTGTTTTTTTTTCAGATATAAGAAGTTTTTTAAAAAAATATATATAGTAACGCTTGTTGCATACTATATAAAAAGTTGTTCACTGAACAACTGAATTAAAAAGAACAACTGAACGATAAGAACGAACAACTGAACAAAAAGAACAACTGTACTGAACGATAACAGCGAACAACTGAACAAAAATAACAACTACACTGAACAATAAGAACGAACAACTGAACAAAAAGAACGACTGAACGAAAAAGAACGTAAAGACTGAACGACATCACATCGTTCATATAAGTGAATACAGTAGTTTCCGCTTAATTGACCCCTTTATTGATTAACCCGCTTAATTGATACAAAAAATCGCAATATACATTTCCCCATAAAAACTATATGAAGATTTTCTCGTTTAAAAGATTTCCGCTTAATTGATTTACCCGTTTATTAGACTCATTAAAGCTGTGTTCACATTGTGTGTATTTGTCATGTGGACTGTCACTTTTTCGCATGTCAAATTTGTACATATAGTCTGAACATCTGCAAACAATATCATGTGTTATTGCTCTGTGTACAATACACATGACATTTTTTATTTAGAACGAGTTCTATTTTCAAGTGACAAACCATCTGACATCAGTTGTTTTTTATAACCAAAATTTTGTGGCGGCAAAAATTAATTAAAATTTTAATAAATATAATTTATACAAAACAAAAATACAAAAAAAAAACTACACAAATTTATTATTGAGAATGTAGGGAAAAATTGAAAAGGAGTTAACAAAAGTAAATACATACATATGCATTTTTTTTAGGTTTTTTTATGTTGTTCCAGTTTAACTGGCGCAAAGAAGCGGTTGATCGAAATGTGGCAGGAGTGCTTGTATTACCATTAATGATATGGCTAACATATTAAAAATTTTCAATTCATCTTTTGGCCCTAATGAAGTTAAGGTAACGCAGTTAATTTAAAGCATTTGGCAATTGTTATTTGTAATAAATGTAACGCAATATATTTCAGAATAAAATAACATACTTGCGCGATTAATATAGCCGGGAAATTGCAAAAGCAAAAGAAAAAAGAAGCGGTGCCAGTGCAGATGATGTGCATGTGTGTTTTGGTTCAACGAAATGGGTTTCCTGGAAGAATTTATTAAAATTAAAAAAGGTGCATGTAATCTATATGCAACTATTTTATCAACCTCTCGTTCCATTTTTAAATAAAATTTTATTTAATTACAGATTTAATTTTTATATACATACATACATACAGCAATTAGCTGTTTTAAGATTTTTTTTATAGGTTATGTCAAATGCATTTGACATACCAACATATAAACATGTAAATTATAAACCGTATGTAAAACTCAAATTTCGACATACACATGAAATTACATATGGATATAAAAATGACATTCCACATGACAAATACACATAATGTGAACACAGGTTAAATAAACACTCCTTTTAGAAATCTCTAAAAAAATCCCGCTTAATTGTCATATTTGGCAAGACTTCAAAACATATGTTCTAATTTTTTTTGTTTTTGTTATTTTTTACGGTTTTAAGTATGTAATTATTTGTTTTTTAAATAAATCTACAAATTTTGATTAAAAATACATAATATAATTGTTTTTGAAATTTATACGGACATCTGTTAATAAACGATTTTTTTTAATTGACTTGAAAGATTAATTACCCGAGTATCGGTTAATTGATCCAAAGCTATGCATTTTCGGAAAATCAATTAAGCGGAAAGTACTGTAGTTTAATTGAACTAGGTCGTTCATGAACGATACAACTCTAACGAAAAAGAAAAGTTCTATGTAGCTCAAAAGGAAAAAGCCAAAAAACTTTCTAAAGTCACTTAATTTTTTAAGGTGGACAAAAACAAACAGGATGACTGATTCCTCGCCTTCATCATCTCAAGATCCGGTTACTTTCGAATTTCTACGGGAAAAAGAACTTACGTCTGACAAAAATGATAATATTATGCAAGTTCCAGATGTAGAGACAGTAACAGGTCCATTAGATGCTGAATCCTCCAATTCAAGCTTCTGTGAATTATTGTTTACAAGAATAGAAAGTGTATCTCCTGGTACGTACTGTGACTTAAAAAAGGCCAGAATTGGACTCAAAAAGGGCCAGAATTTTTTCAAAATAAAGAGTGTGACTTCTCCAAAACTTTGAAAATTTTCCAGATTCAAGCAGTAAAAAAAAAGATTGCCGAGGGCAGAGTTACGATAATGCATCAAATATGGCAGGAATGTATTCTGGTGTTCAGGCAAGAATAAAAAAATGTGAATTCGCCATTTTTGTTCCATGTGCGGCACATTCATTAAATTTGGTAGGTGTTGAAGCTGTTCAATGTGTTTCAGATGCAGTATCCTACTTCCAATTTGTCCAAAAATTATTTAATTGACTAAAAATATGTTCACCCGTATATTGACGAATGATGAATCTTTAGAAAGAAAATGGCTTCTATTTTTACCGTCAAAGAACTCTGAATACTGTTATTGCTGTCGTCTATTTAATACTACTACTAGTAGTGAGTTCTCCAAATGGATATAAAGACTGGAAACATATAAGTAATTTATTAATGGAGCATAAGAACAGTTTACAACACAGGGAATCAATGATGTTATATGCCGCAAAAAGGAAGACTACTGGGCGAATTGACAGCGAGTTCTTGTCCCAATATAATACACAAGTCAATTATTGGAAGAATGTACTTAAAATAATTATTGCAGTAGTGAAATTTTTGGCTTCGTGGTGATAATGAAATATTAGGGTCTCAAAATAACGGAAATTATTTGGGATGCTTAGAACTAGTTAGTGAATTTGATCCTTTTCTTGCTGATCACATGCGAAACTGCGGAAATAGTGGAAAAGTAAATAAATCATATTTTTCTGCAAATATTTGTAATGAATTTATTAATATAATGTGACAGCAAGTAGTAAAAGCGATTGTTAATGAACTAAAAGCTGCAATATACTACTCTATTAGTGTGGATTCTACACGAGATCTTTCACATGTTGACCAACTCACCTTTATCGTTGGATACGTCAAAGACGGAGAGCCTATTGAGAGATTTTTGCAATTTTTTCCTATGGATGAACATAATGCTCTATATATTGAGGTGCCATTTTGCACTTTACTGAAAGTCTTGATATTCCTAAAAAAGATTGCCGAGGGCAGAGTTACGATAATGCATCAAATATGGCAGGAATGTATTCTGGTGTTCAGGCAAGAATAAAAAAATGTGAATTCGCCATTTTTGTTCCATGTGCGGCACATTCATTAAATTTGGTAGGTGTTGAAGCTGTTCAATGTGTTTCAGATGCAGTATCCTACTTCCAATTTGTCCAAAAATTATTTAATTTTTTCTCGGCTTCGACCAAACGATGGAAAATTATGACAGTGAATTTGGGAACAAATAAAGTTTTTCAATTGCAAATGACATCAATCAACCAGGAGAAACAAGAAACAAAGCTCAAGGCCTAGCCAAAAAAATGGAAAAGTTTGAGACTATGCTTCTAGCTTAGATTTGGAATGATCTTTTAGGAGTTATAAACAAAACAAGCATAAGTTTACAAAAAAACACTTTGACACTGGACGTTGCAACAAAATTTACGCCTCTATAATTTGTTATATCAGTAACGCACGCGATAATTTCGATCAGTACGAATCGGCCGCTAAAGAAAAAAAAACCCAATAGTGACTATAAAGATATGTTTGAAAAAAAAATCGCAGCACACGTCTTACTTTTTTGACGGATCAGCGGAGACTGTACAGTTAAATGGCAAACAAAAATTCCGCGTAGAAACGTTTATTCCCATAATTGACACATTACATGTTCATTTATAAAAGCGTTCTGCTGCATACCAAGAAATTGATGAAATTTTTAGTATTCTTTCTCAATTAATAACAATTGATTCTGATCAGTTGTCAAAAAAATGCAAAGAATTTGCCAAATTTTACCACAAAGACATTAATGCTAAGGAGTTCATATCAGAATGTTTTCATTTAAGGCAACGGAATCATCGGATTTGAGTATCTCAGCTTTACATAACCTAATAAAGTTAAGGTGGATTCACCCATTCGTTCTTAACAAAAATTTTTTCCAGAAATTTTTTTACTGAGAGTTTTTTGCAGCACGATTCACCCATTTCGAACGATTTTTCTGAAAAATCAAAGCTGCCATATATAAACAAAATCTATTAGTTTTACAAGTGCGGCCATTAATTTATTTTGCTTGGGTTTTAAGTGTCAAAATACAAATATTAAATTATTTTAAAGTATTGTGTATTCAAAATCACAGATATAAATTCCAAATTAATGAAAAAGGAAAGTTGCTTTTGCTGATGGCCATGGAAATACATAAGGCATTGCTATTTGTATGAAAAAATGCAACTCAATTCATTTTTGTCCAGAAAAAATATAAAATTAAACCAATTCATATTCGTAAAAAATATTTTCTCTATCTCAAAAAGAGACGTCACTCTTCATATAAAAAAAAAATTGCTCGAACAATTAATTGTAGTGGAGAGCGGTAATTTCTCGGATAAATAGAATAAAAAATGAATTACGAACGTCTATGTCAGTGATGGAAAATGGGTTTTTGTTTTTCATACCAACTATATAAATAAAATGTACTTTTTAGACCTCCATGGTACCATTTTCAATAATATTTATTAAATAATTATAAAACTTTACCACAAATTTACTTTATCGAAAATTCGATATATCTTATAGCAACATTATTGCGTTAATTGTCGCGATTATTTAAAAATATTCTTATTATGAAGTATCGAGTCATTTGCGAAAACCTTGGTAAATATATATATATTTCCAAAATAACTAGAATTATTATTGTAAGAATAAAAGAAATAGAAAAGTTAACTTCTAACGATTTTAAAATCCTGATTAACTACATTTTAAGCTTTAGATTTTGAATTCAGCCGCAAAATCATTTAATGTAAATGAATATGTTAAAGACTCATATTGTTCGATAATCCAACCAAAAATTTATTGTCGTAATAATCATCTTATAGATGCATATTTAAAGATCAAATTTATATCAGTTCCAAAATGTTCATGAAATTTAATAAAATCTCTTTTGCTTGCACTAGTACACAAATAGTAACTTATATGATATACAGCCATGTCACAGAATTTAATTCCGTTCGGAAGTGGAATTAATTCCATTTTTTGCTTCTATAGAAAAAGCAAAACGAAAAATTTGTTCGGAATGAAACCAATTGTTCGTTTTACTTTTTCTTTGGATGCAAAATACGGAAATAATTCCACTTGGACCATAGTTTTTAAAAACGATATTGATGCTTCAAAGCACAGATATATTTACGTTCCAAATTTCAATAAAATTGTTAGAAGTTGAAAAAAGATATAGCCAATTACGGATATTTCTTCGTTCAAGTGTTCAATCCAATCGGTTGAGCATTCTGGGATTACCGGGTTTTCCCCTTTTGAAGCTTTCAAGCGTTGATAAATTTACATTTCAAATCCCGAAATCCCGGGTTTATCGGTCACAAATAAATTGTACATGTTAACACAAGAAATATTTATATACACAAAAGTCACGCTACTAAATATAATAGGGCATAACTCCCATTTAGCGCGCATTTCTGAAAAACTGTTTATGCACATAAACTGGGTGTATTCTTACTTGTTTTCCTTCGGATATGTTCAATTATTCTCCAATCGGCCTTTTTACCGAAAAGATCTTAATACCTGTGCGAAATGAGTGCTAAATTATGCTAATAAAATTTGGAAATACATACCATTTATACTTTTAACAAAACAATATAAATAATTCCAAAAACAGTTAAAAAAATCAAAAAAATTACTGGAATTTCCAAAAAAGCAATCTACTTTTATGACCTGCAATTTTTGATGCAAATTAATAAAATGCAACAACAACGAATCAAAAAAGAACATTTTTTTTACACAATGTAAATATATCAAATATAATTTTGTGATACACTGTATGTGCCATCAGCACATTTTAAAGCAATTACAACGTTATCCCATAAATTTTCAGAAAATTTCTAACAACCAAATTTTTGTCTTACAACGTTGTAAGAAAAAGCATTTTCAGTACATTGCAAGACAAAAATATTGTCAGACATCTAACAATCGTGGAAGCACAAATTTTTTGTCATTGTCATTGTTTTAAGACAATTTTTAAACACTTTTCATTGTCATATGTGCTAAGTTTATGCATCTGCCAATGGCAGCATTGTCATAGAAATTATTTCTAAATGCAACTCTGTATATACATAAATAAACAAACAAGTATGCATTAATAACATTTTGGAAAAACAATTTCGGTTGACAGATAAGTTCATTGTGTGCCAATGAAATTGTTAGTTTTCTTACAGTCTTCTGAACTGACAATTTACCTTTTGCTAATAATTTTTCAATGTCAGTACATTGCTAGCACATTGCTAGATCTGACAACGTTATAATATCTGACGACCGTCTATACATAGCTTAAGAGTTAGGTTTTTGTGACGGTGGACTTAGGTTACCAACTTACTAGTTATATGCTGTGAGTGTAGTAAACTTCTTTCTTTGAATTTGAACTAAATCTTAATGAAATCATTATTAAAAACTATATTTTCTTCAAGCTTTAAGGTCACATCTTCTTTTATTTATATCTTATTTCTTCCAATATTTCGCTACAACAATGTGAAGCATCTTCAGGTAAATAAAACCAAAATATTCAGCCTTATTATGAGTGTCGATTTCTTGTTACGACAACGACTGTGTCGTAATAGATTAAAGAAACAAATTTGATTTTATCTTTAATCTATTACGAGAGAGTCGTTGTCGTAAAAAGAAAGCGACACTCATAATAAGGCTGATTATTCAATATAACAGTAACTGTCAGAATGAAAATATTTTAAATATTACAAAAACAAATATATGAACAAATATGAAAAAAGTAATTCAGTTTCTTTTTCCATTTTTATAAATTAAGTGTCTATAGGTTTTAGCGACATTATCTATATCTGCTTTAAAATTAATTCTAAAATTTTTTGGTACATTTAGAATTAGCCTTATTATGAATGTCGTTTTCTTTTTACGACAACGACTGTTTCGTAATAGATTAAAGAAACAAATTTAATTTTATCTTTAATTTATTACTAAAGAGTCGTTGTCGTAAAAAGAAAACGACACTCATAATAAGGCTGAATTTTTAACTTTTCTAGCATACCTACTTGTATAACGACGTTTGTAATTATTTTCTGTGTTCAAAACTGATATGTTCTCAAAGTCGGGCTAGTGATTTAAATTTGCACAATTTGACGATAATGCTGTGTTTTGTGATGATATATCTTTATATTATTGATTAGATTTCCAGATGACCTATATATCGCTAGCTTAGAGTGCAAAGGCGCCAACTGCAGTTTTTTTTACAAAATTGAAATTTTAATGCAGAACAAAAGAGGATCAAAAAATACATCGTTTAAAAAAAAGGGTTTGTAACTTTTTTTATGGTTTCGTGTTGATGCGCAAAAGTGCCATCTACATAGCGATGGTGTTTTAGGACTTATAGTTTCCACAGCGATTCGGATTATTCCATGGACATGCCCGTAAAATCCAAAAAGCGCAAGAAGAGAGTGCAAGTTAAACACGCAGATTGGATGAGCAGTCAAAACAAATATCAAAGACAAAGTAGTAAATCATATTATGGAAAAAAGAAAGAAAATAACGTTTGGTGATATAAAAAAAGAAAGATGCAAGAGCAATAAAGCAGCGGTGTAAATATATAATAAAACTGGACTCTACGTGATTTTCGAGGAGACTACAAACCGATGGGAGGCGCTGTTATTCTCTTTGTTGGTGATTTCCGTCAAACTTTGCTCGTTATTCCAAGATCAATGCCCGCAGATGAGCTGAACGCATGCTTGAAAGCTTCATATCTTTGAAATCGAGTCGAAAAAATCACGCTATCGACGATCATGCGTGTGCATTTGTTACAAGACCCGTCTGCCCAAACATTCTCAGAACAACTTTTTGACATCGGAAATGGAAAAATTCCAATTAATCGCGCCACGAACGAGATTTCGTTACCGCCTAGCTTCTGTCAAATGCAAATGAATATTCAAGCCGTTGTGAACAAGGTATTCCCAAGTCTCACAATCCTCTACAAAATTTCGGATTGGCTGTGGGAACGTGCAATTTTGGCACCAAAAAATTATGATGTCAACAAGCTCAATGAGCAAATTAAATTGAAACTGCCCGGCAAACTAATCAAACACAAATTGATCGATACAGTAATAAATGAAGAACAAGCCGTCAATTTTCCCACTGAATTTTTAAATTCATTGGAACCACCCGGAATGCCACAGCATGTGCTAACATTAAAGATTTTATCACCCGTAATTCTTATTCGCAAATTCAACGCACCAAAGTTATGCAACGGCACCAGATTGACCATCAAAAACTGCTCACCAAATTTAATCGAGGCAACAATCATCGGTGGCAGATTCAAAGGTGAAGACATACTTATTCCACGAATTCCGATGGTTTCCAACGATTTACGATTCCAATTCAAGCGGCTTCAATTCCCTTTGCGTCTTGCCTTTGCTATTACCATCAATAAAGCATTGACTATTGCTGGCTTAATTTTGGAAAATTCATGTTTTTCACACGGCCGGTTGTATGTGGCTTGCTCCCGAGTTGGCACCCAAAAACATTGTCTATCTGCTGGCCTTAAGATGAAGTAATAAATAAATATAATTTCCAATTTGCTTTAAATACATACGTTTCTTTTTTGATTGAGCTTAATCTACACTTTACACTAATTTATGATAGGTAGTCCATGGATTTTTATTTAAATGCCGTAAATTTCGTTAAAAACTCAATTTAAATCGTGTGATAATATAACACTAACGTTTGCTTAGGGCCAGCAATGTGGACTGGGTAAGCTAGTATATTATAAATAGCAAAGCTCCCAAAATAGATCCCGGGATCCATTACATTTGATTTTGTACCATTTACTTTTGTTAATTGTCTTCTGCTTGTCAAGTTCTTTTTGCCGTATACCTAACGTGACCGTCCCGTTTTATAAATTCGAAAAAGAAATAGTTGATTTGTTCAAAAATGTAAGAACAAATCTTCAAATTCGTCAAAGATAGGTTTTTTAATATACATATGTATGTATGTACAATCATATATAATTATGTATGTATGTACAAAGATCTAGAGCAACTTAATTGGGCAAATTTAACAGAAGTACAACAGTGCGAAGATGTTCAAAAAGTTCTAGATACATGCATATATTGATCGAAAAAGAACATATCGATTGCAATAAAGATATGGAAGTATTCGATGAATATTCACTCGTATTTAAATAAGCAAAATCAATAAAATATTTCTACGGAAAATCGTTGGGTGAAAGTATTTAAACATTTTAAAAGCAATTACCAAAACCATGCAAATTTTCAAATTATCGTTGAATCTATATATATAAAATACAATGTTTTATATGATTTATATGTATAGACTCTAAAACTATCCAATCGATTTAGCCAAAACCGGTTTCATTTGAAAGGTTATAGTCCAAATTATGTTTTCGGCTATATATGGATATTTCAAGTGGCATGAATAGAAATACGTACCAAATAAAAAGTGGGAGGAGCACCCTTTGATTCTGATATTTTGGAGTCTGGACCCGCTAATAGATCTTAAATTTTCACAGCGTGCAGCATACAAATTTTATTTTTACCTAGTCTTCAGTAAGATGTGTATACAATATGTTTGAAGTAAATCTGTAAAAACCCATGCAGAAGCAATTAATCAATTAAAAAAGTGGGCGTTAGAGTAGGCGTGGTCGTACCAACTCAGAAACCTTCCCGGTCTCATGCACAACAACTTTGCCGAATATCATCACATGATCATATCAGATGCAATAGTTTACAAACATTAATTTTTATATATATAGATTAATATTAATTTTGTATATGAGCTAAATATTCACTTTGTATGCGAACTGCCACGCCCACTGGTATGATCCCGCCCAATTTTCTCATGACTATTCATAATATAATCAACGTGCACAAATTTCTAAGACTATGGCTATTATAGTACTGTAGACATATGATATTAAATATTTACTTTGTATGGTAGCTGACACGCCCACTGGTCAGATCACACCCATTTTTTCCATGACTATTCACATTACCACTCCCACTTCAGTAACATATGGGATACTGCAATGTTTCAAAACTCTTGCTATCACAATAGTCAAGATATATGATGTTAATTAATTTATGTAGGAGGGGCCACGCCCACTTGAAATATTAATAGCCGAAAACCTAATTTTGACTATAACCTTTCAAATGAAACCGGCTTGGGCTAAATCCGTTGGATAGTTTTAGAGTCTATAGAGAACAAACATTGTATCATTAGAATTATTCGATGTCCCGTTTTCAGATAAAAAATATAATCACTTTACGTATATCGTACATATATAGTTTCTGTATTAAAATTTGTCTATCGATTGTTTCAATCGCCCGTTTAAAGTCTAAAAATATTGCTATTAATTTTCTGTTGTTTTTCATATTTTCCACCGATTAATTACATAATTTACCGTTGTCTCACATGAAAATTTTTTTCTGAAACCCGATTGATGTTTTGAAAATAACTTATTTTTCTTAAAATGTTTCTCAATCTGTTCTTTTACGACTTTTTCCAGTATTTTTTCCACATTTTGTTGTTTTTGCCACTTTTTCAATTGGTGTAACCATTGTCTCTTTCCAATTTTCTGGAAATTCTCCAGATTCCAGTGATTTGTTTACTATTTTCAGAATATTTTCCCAATTTTCGTTGATATTTTGCAGTAGTCTGGTTTGTTTTTTATTTCTTTTACTATTTTCTTAAGTTCTACAATTTTTATTGCACTAAATTTAAATCTTGAGTTAACCATATGTATTTTATTTGTATATTGCACATTTTCTATTGAATCTCGTATTATCTTAACACTATTTATAAAGTACTTATTAAAATGACTAGTGATTTGCGTATTTTCTTCATATTCCACTTTATTAAATATCACCGATTTTATCACATTTAGGTCTTTAATTTCCCTCCACATTTGTTTTTGATCTTTTGCATTATTTATTTTGTTGTTTATTTAAGTTAATGCATGAACAAATTGGTCTTAAAGAAAATGTTTCTTTATGAATTTTTGGTAATCCATATAATTTAGGAGCTGTTGCCACATTTGTTTTAAGACTGTTTTTTTTTCAAAAATTGTAATTATTATTGATTTGAATAGGTCATCAACAATATTATAATTTATCTATTGCAATTTTTTTGTAGGGTCCTTATTCAATATTTGATATGATGTTGTAGTATTATCTAAGATATCATTCATCCTTGATTCATAATCAGTTCTATCGGGTTTTCCAATAGCTACTTGACAACTCTGAATTTAAATTGTGAACGCACTATTTCACTGATCATCTAATTGTTGCTTTCTTTTTTTTCAGTAAACTTAACATTTTCGTTATGGTAAAGTACACGAAGGAACAACGTTTGGAAATTATAAAAATGTACTACCGAAATTCGGAGTCGGTGACCGCAACTTTAAGAGCGTTAACTCCAATTTTCGGTCGTAATTATCGCCCTAGTAGACAAGCAATAACAAGTTTAGTGCAAAAATTTGAGTCTACATATTCATTGTGTGATGCTGTCGTGCCAGTGAGACAACGGCCTGGTCGAAGTTCCGAAAATATCGCTGCCGTTCAGGCGTCCGTAGCAAACGATTCAAATCAGTCGATTCCGCGGCGTTCTCAAGAACTGGGCATCCCCAAGACCACTTTATGGCGAATTTTGCGTAAGGATCTGGGTTTACACCCATACAAGATTAAGCTGACTCAAGAATTGAAGCCGATGGACCATTTGAGTCGACGTACGTTCTCCGATTGGGCTCTGGAGAAGATGCACCAAGATGATGAATTTCATCGCAAAATCATCTTCAGTGACGAAGCTCATTTTTGGCTCAATGGGTTCGTCAATAAGCAAAATATGCGTTATTGGTCTGCTGAAAATCCACATGTGCTTCACGAATCACCACTTCATCCACAAAAAATTACTGTTTGGTGCGCTTTGCATGCCGGCGGCGTCATTGGGCCATATTTTTTCGTCGACAATAACGATCGTCACGTTACTGTGAATGGCGATCGTTATCGCGCAATGATTAGCGATTATTTTTGGCCCGAATTGGAACACATGGACTTGGATGACATGTGGTTTCAACAAGACGGTGCCACAAGCCACACAGCACACGTTACAATCGATTTACTGAAGAGTAAGTTTGACGAGCGTGTTATCTCAAGAAATGGACCAGTCAATTGGCCGCCTCGTTCTTGCGATTTAACGCCTCTAGATTTTTTTCTTTGGGGCTACGTCAAATCATTGGTCTATGCCAACAAGCCGACAACGTTGGAAGAACTTAGAGCCAACATTGAACGCGAAATAGCGGCCATTCCGGCCGAAATGTGTGACCGAGTCATCCAAAATTGGGTCCAACGAATCGACCACTGTCGACGTGGCCGCGGTGCCCATATGAACGAAGTCGAGTTCCATTCATAAATGTTTTGAATGTATTTCAAGTCGGTAATAAAGTTTTGGAAATATCTCAAACGGTTTGCGTTTTATTTAAAAAAAAAGTTGTCAAGTCCTTATTGGAAAACCCTTTATTAAGAGCTACAGTTGTATTTCCTTTATCTGATTAAAAAAAATAATTATGTACCTATTACATTTCATACATTTCTAAGGCCCCTTTCATATTAGGCAATTTTATTAGCACAAGACTAGTGTTTGTTGGTATGAGAGGAAAGGTCGGTTTGAAGGGGAAATAATTGCGGAGGCTTAAGTGTACGCTTGTCTGTACTTGGAAATTCTGTTGCTGCTGTCGTTCTTTTCTTGGGATATTTATTTGTTTTTGACATTCTCTTTTATTTCTTCTTCGGTGTGTTGTCACAGAGTATACTCTGCTGCGGTGTTGTCAAATTTGTGTTAAGAAAATTTTATATTTATTTGTGAATAATTTTTTATTAAATTAAAAAAATCATGTGAAAATGGAAGCAAAATGAAAGGGAACAACTAATCAATTTAGTTGAACAAAATGATGTATTTTTAATGTTCGTTCATTTGCATATTTAGACCGCAATAAAAAGGCGGAAACATTTAATGAAATTTTAATTGAAATGCAAAAGACAGACAACACTATAACCTTAGAAGAACTTAAACGCAAATGGAAGAATTTACGGACCCAATATATGCGCGCCGTAAAACAATCCAAAAAAATGAATATAGAAATGAAAGAAAACGTGAAAAATTTAAGAAAATTCGAGCATAAGAAAATTAAACTTGCGCAACCAAGTTACTGAATGTATACACAAAAGCAAGAAAATAAATAAAAATGAAAATTATACTTGCCTAATCTGAAAGGAACCTAAGTAAAATTTACCTTATCAAGTATAAATTTATCTCTATTTGATGATATCATGTTTTTAATTTGATTGTCAATAATTGTTGTCATTTTAGACCTAGCAATTTCCTGTTCATTTTTGTTATTTATAGTTTGTATAAAATCTTCTCCTTCTGCTAATATCCCTTTAATTGGAAACTGTTCTTTTTTAATGCATGTTTTTACATAGAGAAAGGATTCATTGTGAATCTTTTGGAATATCTACGTCAGTTTGATTTACGATCCATTTTTTATTAAATTTAATATCTAATTCTTTTTTTATACCCTTCACCTTCATGAGAAGGGAATATATAAGTTTGTCATTCCGTTTGTAATTTCCACAATATAATTTTCCGACCCTATAAAGTATATACAGTGTGCGACAAAACATATGCACGAACTTGTACTTACCATCATATAGCTCAATAATATAGAAAAATTCACTGGGATTTTAATTTTTTTTATTTTTTTTATAACGATGGTAGCCCCTTTTACTAACATAAAAGATAAACCAAAAAGACAAACAAATTAAAATAGAAAAAATTATATTAAATTTTCAACATCTCTTTTTTGCCCGCGACAATACAAAAGCACGAAACAGTAGATGTTTACATTATTGTTTGATTTGGTAAATATTGCCAACAACAAGTACCGTTAAATAATAAAAACCGTATTTTGAACATTCCAAGAATAATTAGAGAAAAATTGCATGAGTTTATAGTTGTTCCAGAACTTTCAGAGTCATCGGTCATATCTTGCAATTTAAAAAATAAAAATGGCTAACAATAAATACTCAGTGCAATTAAAACAAAAAATAATAAATTATTATAAAAGAGGTGAATCAGTGACGTCCATTGCAAACAAATTTGGACTCAATCATAGTGTTATTTCGCGTATTATAATCCGTTTTCGCTCTTCAGGCTCGTTGACACCCATACACAAAGGTGGTCGACCGCGGAAAACCAGTCAACGGGACTACCAGGAAATACTCTGAGTAATAAAAAAGGATCCCTTTATATCAGCAAGGTATATTGCAAATCAATTAGCAGTTAATGTTTCAATAAGATCCATCCAAAGACGAGCTGTTGAAGGTGGATTAAAATCATATCGAAGTGCAAAAAACCATTTATTTCCGCCAAAAATAGACTAGCCAGAATTAAATTTGCAAAGGAGCACATATTGCATGGAATGGAATTTCCGGAGAAATTTTATCTAATCTAATAGAGTCCATGCCACGCAGATGTGAAGAAGTTTTTTAAGGGCAACTAAATATTGGTAAAATTTAAATTTTTATTGAATAAACTAAAAATGTGCTTAATTTTTGTCGCGAACAAGAAACTATGTTGAAGACTTAATATGATTTTTTTTTTTTGATAACAAATTTTGTTTATTTTTGTTTTGTTTTAGTAAACTTAGTTTATAAATTTTATAAATAAATAAAATAATTCGAAATCCAATTGTGTTTCTCCTTTTTATTAGGACTTATTAACCACAAATTCGTGCATATGTTTTGTCGCACACTGTATATTCTGGATCCTTATAGATAGCGGAGTCTATTAAGCCATGTCCGTCTGTCTGTCTGGATGTTAAAATCAATTTTCTGAAGACCCAGATATCTTCAGGACCCAAATCTACAATAATTCTGTCAGACATGCTTTCGAGAAGATTGCTATTTAAAATCAGCAAAATCGGCTTCGGCCAACCAGAGTTATGGACCAATATGTGAGACAACCTCCATAAAAATTTGATATTTTTTGTCCATTTTATTGCAATATTTTGAAATATATTGCGGATAATACCATGAATTTGTATACGTTGTTTGTATGATAAAAGAAAAAAGTGTGCGGAAAATAGTAAGAATCGGTCCATGATTTCTCATAGCCCCTATACAAAAATCTTCCCGAAATATTGCTCAATTATACATAAATGCCTATAAAATTGGAATATCAAGACAAAATTCAGCAAAAATAAGTTTTATGCAAAAAGAAATCGCAAAACGAAACTTTTTTTAGTTCGGTCCATGTTTGACCCATATAAAGTTCACTTCCAAAATTGACTTAAAGACGTATAAAAATGATTTAAATAATATGAAATGGCTAAAATATGATATAAATAATCTTTATAGCCAAATAAATTGTTGTACTAAATTTTATTATGGTCGGCCCAGAATTCGTCATAGCTCCCATACAAGGCCCACATCTGAAAAAGACATATATTCCTATATATATTCTATAAATATCGGTACTGACTCAAAACTTTGCACAGATCATTTACATATATACAAAAATCATCCCACAAAATTTTGTGAATTTCGGTCTATTGTTAACCGTGTGCCCCATATAAAGCCCTCTTCTTAGAATCACTTAAATACTCATAAATCTCTTATAAATAAGGGTACCAATCCAACATTTTACACGGATCATTTACATACATGCCTAAATCAAACTGCTGGATTTTGAGAACATCGGTCCATATTTGACAATATCCCCCACATAAGGGTCACTCTCGAAATCCACGTTAAATATCCTCATATGCATGAAAATAACTGTTCCATAATTTAAGAAGATCGGCCCATAATTTGTCATAGCTGTCATATAAGAACCATTTCCAAAAAACAACTAAACCCACAAAATTGTCTAATAAATATCGATATCGAACCAACTTTTATATGGATCAGAAATTTTAATCCAGAAATCATATTAGTATCGGTTATACGGCAATTAAGCTACTGAATTTTGTAGCTGTCAGTCCATATTTGGCAATAGCTCCCTAATTAAGTCCACTTCCGTGTATAACAACCAACCATACAACTCTTGTAAATAACGCAATTGAGATGAAATTCAACCAATATAATCCTAAAATACATAGAAATCAAATTAGTGGATACTGGATTTAGAAGCTATCAGTCCATAATTGGTCCATTTCTTCTATGCCACCCATAAATCTGTTGTAAATAATGTTATTGAGATCAAATTCAAACAAAAAACCCTCATCTTATATCTTATCCTTTTTTATACTCTGTTTCTTAACTTGTTAAATCACTTATCTTATAAATTGTTAAATCACAATCAAGATTATTATGAAAATCAGACAAACTCTGGAAATTATGATGGGAATTGGTAATTACATCAATTATAAATGGTCAAAATTGATAAAAATTTCAAATTATTTAACATAAATTATGTTGGTCGTAAAGTTGTCTTTCAAACAATATATCAAATACAAATCAAATTTTCACTAAGACTGAATAGAAAACAGAGAATAAGAATATTTTAGTCCTATAACCAGTATAGTTTTTCTATTTCTTAGTACGTTTAGGTGGAGGGTATATAAGATTCGGCACAGCCGAATATAGCACTCAAACATGTTTTTTTTTGTAAATTAATAAAACAATCAAATTTCTTCTTATGTACTTGTTTAATTCGCTCTGCAAATGTACTTGCTAATCTATCTTGATATTCTAAAAATGTGTACATTTCTTCGCTTGTAAAGTGTTTTCTTATATTAATTCTTAAAAATAACAATTCTTCATCAGCTTGTTTTAATAAATATACCCTACACCACCATAGTGGGGAGGGTATATTGGATAAAATTTTTGCATCCAAATAATATTTGACACAAATAAGTTTCTTATACATATACAGAATTAATGACACATAATATTATAATGGTCGGTCCATAATTAGTCGAAACTCCCATATATATAAGACCCTCTCCGTAAATCACTTTAAGCTTCATAAATCATTTAAAAGTATTTATATCGAGATAAAGTTTAACACATATGTATAATCAGCCTTATTATGAGTGTCGTTTTCTTTTTACGACAACGACTCTTCCGTAATAGATTAAAGATAAAATTACATTTGTTTCTTTAATCTATTACGAAACAGTCGTTGTCGTGAAAAGAAAACGACACTTATAATAAGGCTGAATATTTATATTCACAGACATCATGACACTAAATTTTTGTATGATCGGTCCACAATATGTTATATCTCCCATATAACGCCCATTTCTGAAAAACTTTTTTATATATATACTGGGTGTAGGGTATTATATGGTGGGGCTTGACCGACTATACTTTCTTACTTTTTCATGTTTATGTTTAATTTTCAAATTGAGAATCTTGTGATGTAATTCTTGAATATATCTCAAAATTGATTGTTGGATTGATGGTAGACCATTAACATGAAAAAATTGTGACCTTAAGCTTTAAGAAAATATAAATTTTAATAAAGATAAAAAGGGTAAACAATTTGTTTAATAATCTAAATGAAATCTTCAAAATGTTCCACAAAATTACATTGAAAGTGTTTTTACGTCCTAGAAAATGGTTACAGCATTATACATCCGAAATTTTATCAATGACTAAAATCTTCAGAGTCGAAGCGACACGAAACAAGTCTAATTGGATTTACAATAAAGGTAGAGTTTTTATGAGGAAGTCTAATGCTGTTAGTAATTTAACTTTACCTTGTTGTAGCGTGCTGATGAAGCATCGTTGTGCCCACTTTCAATGACTTCTATTTCATCCGTTTTTGATAATTGATTGGCACCAACGGATGTTTTGAATGACATTTGCTTTTGCAAAAGAGCCGAGTGGCTACCGCCGCTTGGGTTTGCAGTTGTTATTACTCCAGCTGTACCCATATTTCCTCTTCCACAACTATCAACTGTCATTTTGCTATTAAGTATGTACTATGTGTTTGTTTCTATCAAAATGTATCCCTCTGCTATTCAATTGCATTTATTGTTTATATAACCGCAATACTAGAAGATTTCATTTCTATAATGACAAACAACGGAACAAATGTTCATATTAATGTACATAAGTACATACATATGTACATGCATACAAATTGTAATCGTATTGATTAGAATTACCACAAAAGTTTACACATTCATCCAAACTCTGTTATTGATTTTCTTTTCTTAAGTATGATGTACATGTGCTGTACATAGGAATACGAATTATTTTATTGTAGATATGTACATATGTAATTAAATTCCAGTATTTACAGTGAAAATAAATTTACTTAAATTTTTAATATGTTAAATTCAGAGTAATTTATTATCGTGTTTCGTGTTGTTGATTTTTTTTCACTCTCTTATAATATTTATTCATGCCCTGTGATTGACACATATCAAGTAGAATGGAATTGTAGTGCTGGAATTTCCATATGTATGTGCTTAAAAGCTTTTAAGCTTTGTGGTAGCAATCATAGTGAATGCCTCATTGAGATGAAACGATTTTTATTAAAAGGCTTAAAAAGCTTTTAAAAAAACTTGTTTTTATATCCAATAGCTAATGTATATATTGAATGAATAAGAATGATATATAGACAAGGGTGGTTTCGTATGCACTTTATTTTTTAATATTCACTATGTAGCTTGCCTATACCATATTAATTTAAATTTATTTTTATTTGTTTGCACATAATTTAAAAAATGAATTATTTTTAATATATAAAGATTTATTACATATTCTGTAATTCATAACCGTATAGAAGAAGTATATACATACATAGAGATTTACTGCCGTATTCATAAAAAAACAAAGTAGGTTTGAAGTGTGCTTTTGACAAAATTTTCATACAAATTTTTCTTAAAGTACATTTGAAGTCTACTTTAATTTTTTGTGAATAAGGGTATGAAGCTTTGCAAGACTTTGTGTATTTACAAAATTGAAAACGATGTAAATTTTTTGCATTTAACTTCAGAAAACTGGTGACACCAATAGATTTTTACTTATAATTTTCGTTAATTTCTTTTGGCTTAAGAACCTCGTGCAATAAGACAAAATTATTACTAATAATAATAACAATTCAAAATATATACAATGTATCCTTTTAAAACAAGGATCCAAAATAATTATTATTAACATTTTCAGGTTGATAAAAATTTTTGTGGAAAAATAAAAATAAAAACAATAATAATAATAAAACATTTATATTAAGTAAATGAAATTAAATTTCTTTTTTTTTACTTTTCTATCATCAATTGTAATATTTAAATGGCCATTGAAGGCTTTCCTATTACATAACTTGTTAATAAATTAATAAATAATAATTAATTTAATCTTAGAAAAACTGGTTCATAATTATAATTTTTTCAATTGCTCCGAAACAGCTTTATGGCCTCCCTTCAGAAAAAATTAGTAGTGCCGGGCTACTGTTCGACTACTCGCCAAGCGATATCGACTACTCTCTCTTCATTTCCCAGTTAGTGCTTTCAAGTGCTGATTTTAACATTGGACTGTCATACGAAAACCAGTACTCGCCTTTCTATCGCTTTGAGAGTAGTCCACGAGTGCAGACTTTGGGAGTACCTTTCCACCAATCGTAGTAGTTTATTGGTAAATTGGTATTGAAAAAATTAAAGAATACAGATTTTTATTTTAATATGTATTAACGTGTACGTTTATTTTCAATTATTTATTTATTAAAATAGTATTAAAATATGAAATAAAAAATGGGAAAAAACGCATTTTATTAGCTTTTTTATCACAACCAAAAAACTTATAAAATAAAATCTAATTTATACATATAACGGGTGGTTAAATTTCAATGGCCGATGTTGATTTTTAATAAAACACAAACTATTTAGGAAATTATTGTAATTTTATTTTATTATGATATATTGGTATTACTCAATTATGTATGGAATAAAATATCGGCCAAATGGGCGCCGCGACCACGGCGGCACACCTCCATCCAATGGTCCAAATTTTCGATGACCCTGAGGCATAATGGAGGTTCTATGCCGTTAATGTGCCGAATTATCTCATCCTTTAGCTCTTGAATTGTTGCTGGCTTATCGACGTACACCTTTTCTTTCAAATAACCCCAAAGAAAAAAGTCCAACGGTGTCAAATCACATGATCTTGGCGGCCAATTGACATCGCCATTACGTGAGATAACACGGCCATTGAATTTGTTGCGCAAAATAGCCATTGTTTCCTTAGCTGTGTGGCAAGTGGCACCGTCCTGCTGAAACCACATATCGTCCACATCCATATCTTCCAATTCGGGCCATAAAAAGTTCGTTATCATCTCACGATAGCGAACACCATTCACAGTAACTGCCTGACCGGCGCCTCATTTTGGAAAAAATACGGCCCGATGATGCCGCCAGCCCATAAACCGCACCAAACAGTCACTCTTTGTGGGTGCATTGGTTTTTCGACAATCACTCTTGGATTCTCATTCGCCCAAATGCGGCAATTCTGTTTATTGACGAATCCACTGAGGTGAAAATGTGCCTCATCACTGAAGATGATTTTCTTCGAAAATTGATCATCCACTGTTGCCATTTCTTGCCACCATTCTGCCCATTCACGATGTTTGGAATGGTCAAGAGGCTTTAGTTCTTGAGCCAATTGCACCTTGTAAGCGTGTAAATGCAAGTCTTTATGCATAATGTTCATCAACGACGAGCGTGAGAGGTGCAATTGTTGGACACGACGACGAGTTGAGGGGGACGGCACTTCAGCCACACTCTGGCGAACAGCAGCAATATTTTCTGCAGTACGAGCTGTACGAGCATGCACTGGTGTTCTCACATTTTCTACAGACCCGGTTTGCTCGGACGATCAAATTGACCAAAAAAATCATGAAGTGCACGATATGCATTTTGATTTGAACGCCCATTTTCATAATAAGTCTGGAAAATTCGGAAAAAAGCTTGGCGTTTAGGTGTGGTTCACATTCAACATCGGCCTTTACAATTTAACCACCCTTTATAAGAAGTAGGAGATATTGTCCTATGAAATTTGACATACATCAACTGCAGAGTATTCATTAATTACGTTCTCTACAAAGCCTTTCACTCGCGGTTGTGGATTTCTTTCCATAATCATATCAAATATTTCATCATCATTAGATAATGAAGATGAATCCAACAAGTCATCCAAAATTTTTTCAGCACATAAGAAAGTAGTAATATTTTCCATTTTGTATATTTTTTTTTTGTTTCTTAATATAAATACACATTCATTAACAAAACAAATGTCAGTTGTTTTATCGTGCGATTCGCCCCCTTTAAAAATACAGAGTGTGAAAGGTGCAACATTTTTTAAATTTATAGTGTGAAATTTATAGAAAAGGACATACTACACTTTAGCAGTGTTGACATTTTTTCAGAAAAGAACACAAAAAGTTAAAAAAGGCGCGAAATGGGAAAAACGTGTAACATTTTTGCCAGAAAAGAAAACGCCATAAGTTTTAACGCCTTTGGCTGAATATTCTAGATACGAACATTCTAGTATCTTAGCTCCGAACCTTCCAGAAATTATGATTGGTATAAAAATAGACTAACAGGCATCGTTGAGTAAACATCCAAAGTGTTCTCAAATAGTAATTTAAGTGTATTCTTAAACCGTAGTATAAGTGTGTAAAATACAGTGTTAATTTGTTTTAATTGTTTTTGTGTACATTTAAATAAATAAAGACTCGTTATATTTTTTCAAACTACTTGTTTTTATTTTGCAATTAAAAGCAATCCGGTTTATTTAAAGGAAATAAACCACTGTTTTTAAAAGATTAAAACGTAACAATTGGTGTCAGAAGTGGGATTGATAAACAAAAAAAAGTCATGAAGTTTGTTGATCTGAAAGTGGAGCAACTCAAGAGAGAATTGAGTAAATTAGAATTACCGACCACAGGTAATAAAGCGGAATTACAAAAGAGGCTGACAGATGAATACTAGCGGCGTTATCTCGACATCGGAATTTGAGGATGAAGAAAAAATTGAGGTATGTATGTACTCGTGCAACTACAAGCAACATGGATTTATATACAATATTAGCCGCTATGATGGAAATAATGGATACTAAATTTCAAGAAAATTCTAAGCTGTTAGCCGAAGTTAAAGAAAATTCTAAAGACACATACGAAAAACTTCAAGAAATTTCGAAAGCCATAAACAGCATAAACTCGCTGTCATCTATAAAATTTGTGTCCTCTTTCAGTCATATTTTTCATACTCAGTCATCTTTTGTCATCTTTAATTTTAAATGCATGATCAATATTTGTTTTTATCGAGCTTAGAGTATGAACAAGCACGGCACGGTTTCTAAGTAGAATAAGAATCGCCACCTTTAACAAATAAAACAAATTTTACTTCACAAACGTCGTGTCGTGCTTGTTCCGTTCATACTCTTACTGACTGAAATTTCGCTTTTCAAAATAGTAAATGGAAACAATATGTAAAAAATGTAAACATTGAATTGAAAAATTTTTTACTATTTTTCTTAATGTCATATTTTTTCTTTTCTAAAATCTGGTCGCCTGATGATTACATGTGTCATCAATTATCATTAATTCTGTCATCTTCTCAACATAGATTTCGAAAAGGTTGCTCTACCATATTAAATGTCCTTCAACTTACTACCCACGTTAACCAAGGCTTTGTAGAAGAAAAACAAACTGATGCCGTATATAGTAACTTTAGTAAAGCTTTTGATAAAGTAAATCAATGACTTCTTCTTATTAAACTGGATCTTCTTGGTTTTATATCTCGCAGTCTAAACTGGATAAAATCTTATCTTTTGGATAGAACTCAATGCGTAAAATTTAATAATAAATACTCCAAAAATATATTGGTTACTTCTGGTGTTCTTCAAGGCAGCCACCTTGGTCCAATTCTTTTCTCCTTGTTCATCAACGACCTTCCAAATGTTTTAAATTTTTGTAACATTCTAATATATGCTGATGGTGTTAAAATATTTTTGAGCTTCTCTAAATTTTTGGATCATATATATCTCCAATCCGATCTCAACAATTTCTTTCTTGGTGCAGTCTCAACTTAATGGAACTTATGCGTTTTTCAAGAAGTAATTATATTCCTGCTAATTATACTTTGGGTGATTACCGGCTTGAAATTGTTGAAAATTTTCTTGATCTAGGAATTTTACTAGACAACAAATTAAACTTTATTTCGCACATTACCATGATGATAAATAAAGCTAGAGGTGTACTTGCATTTATAAAGCGATGGGCTAAGGAATTTGAGGATCCCTATGTCACAAAACAACTTTACATTTCCTTAGTAAGACCTATATTGGAATATGGCTCTATTATCTGGGATCCTTATTATAATATTCATATTTAGCGTATAGAGTCTGTACAGAAACAAAAGAGTAAAAATCTTTTGTCTACGTGGGTTACCTTGGAATCCTGATATTAACCTTTCATCATACATCGATAGACTTAAATTAATTAAATTACCAACTCTATATATTAGAAGGACTATGCTTAATGTAACATTTATGATCAATATAATTAATGGTGAAGTCTGCTCCGAGTTCCTTGTAAATAATGTTACTTTTAATGTTCCTCAACGATTTTCACGCCATTTTAAGCCACTGTATGTCAAACATGTTAGTACTAATTATGCCCAAACTGACCCATTAAGAAGATTATTTTGTGAATTTAACAATCTATATGACATAATTGATTTTTCTCTTTCAACAAATGTAATTAAGCATAAAATAATTAGTTTATTAAAAAGTCTACACGAGCTGACCAAGAAGTCGCGTCATTTCCAATGGACAAGAAGAACTAGTATTTCAGAAGCTTAAGGAATTGGTTACTTCAACCGAGTACTTTCAAAGCCTGAGAGAAACTACTGTGTAACACGACGTGAACTCCTAGCAGTAGTCGAGAATGTGAAGCACTACCATAACTATCTGTATGGGAAGCACTTCCAACTGAGAACCGATCATTCTGCCCTGAGGTGGTTGTTGCAATTTAAGAACCTAAAGGGCAATTAGCTCTTTGGATCGAACGGCTTTAGTCTTATGATATTATCATAGAGCACAGGAAAGGTGGAAAACATAGAATGTAAGCATTGCACAAAAGCCGAGGTAAAGGAAAGCGTCATCAATGTTCGCCTAACCTATATACATACATATATTCCCTGTGACCCTATTTTGGAAAAAATAATATCAGCTAAAGAAGAAGACAGAAAACCTACCCGCAACGAAATAGCTGGCGAAAATCCGCTAATGATGTTATATTGGCCTCTATAAAATAGTCTACAGTTGTTAAATGGCTGCTTATACCGTACATGGGAGAGTGTAGAGGGCAAAACGGTCACAAATCTTATTGTGGTGTGACAAAATCCCTAGAAAAGTTAAAATAACAGTTTTATTAGATCGGTTGTCAACAAGCAGTAGCAGATTGGATAGCAAATGATGAAGATATAGGAGTAGAAGTTGTGTCAAATGCTATGTCCAGAAATAGGTTTAAAGAAATAAAGAGAAACTTGCACCTTGTTGATAATAATGAAGCTTCAAACACCACTAACAAAATGTTCAAGTTATGTAAACTTTCAGATGCTCTTATCAAAAACTTCAACCAATTTGGCGTTTTCCGCGAAAATATTTCTATCGACGAATCTATGGTTAAATATTATGGTCGTCATTCAGCAAAGCAGTGCATTAGAGGCAAACCGTTCGATTGGGCTATAAAAACTTGGTTGTAGCAAGTTCCTCTGGATACTCTTTTGATATTTACTGTGGTAAATCACTTAACTCTGTTTCTGAGCCATTGGGTAGTAGGGTTGTCAAAATGCTGCTTGATAAATTATCGACGAACCCCGCGAATCACAAAGTTTATTTTGATAATTTTTTTTACAAGTGTTGATTTGCTGAATGATTTGCGTAAGAGATAATCGCACTAAGAAATGCCCTCTGACACATATAAAGGAGATGATGAAAAAAGCAAGATCAGAGTTTGATTATAGGTTTGATAAAAATAATGAGATATTATTTGTCCTTTAGAAGGATAACAGTATTTGCACAATGGCTACTAATCATGACTCGTATGAACCAGTAGGATTTGTTAAAAGATATATAGAATCGGCATTCATGGTAAAAAATGGTGGTGGTGTTTATTTACA
The DNA here is from genome assembly GCA_950370525.1 of Bellardia bayeri. NCBI lineage: Eukaryota > Metazoa > Arthropoda > Insecta > Diptera > Calliphoridae > Bellardia > Bellardia bayeri. Next base: position 59,550,400 of record OX493264.1, read on the forward strand.
TACATGCTAGATATGGCTATGTCAAATGCTTGGCGCTTGCATGTATATAACAGAGAGAACAGCATGGACCAGTTACTATTTCGACGAGCTATAGCCAGATTTTACCTAAAGCAATTACCAAAAAAACGCACTACGGCTCGTCCTTAGACTTCAACTATTGAAGGCTTACAGCTAGACGGCGCCGATCACGTTCCGAAAAAGCTTCCAAATCGTGTACGTTGTGTCGTCTGTCACAACAGAAGCCGTTGGGGTTGCAAAAAAATGCAAGACAACACTTTGCATCAATAAAGGATACTTTTCAAATTTTCACTCATAAGTGGCCACTGTGCCAATTTGGGTACACCCTTTAATGTCCTGAAGCAAATTTTTTTTACTTTCCTGTTTTTTTTTATTACTAATTTTATATAAATAAAGAATTTTTTAAAGTTTTTCTTGTCGTTTTGGTTTGTCTTTAAATGAGTTAAAGGCTATTTCAAATCCTGAATGTTTTTATTTTCGGGAACTGTTCTCCATTTTATAAAGACCAAATGTAACGGTTTTTAACAATATTCTTAAATTTACTTAAAAACTATTTCTATGCTACTTAGATGTATTTATGTCTATGGCTGAATTCAATACATCTCGCTTGCACTTATATTTATTGCATTTTTGTTGTTGTGCATTTTGTTTTCATAACAAATAACACTGTAGAACAATTTCAAACTTTTTCCAAAATTACGGGGTTCCGGCGATTGATTGTTGTTAAGGAGACCAACAAAAAATATACGTGTGTCGGCGTGTTGATAGATCACATCAGAATTTCATTTAAAAAGCGGTTAAAAATTCCCAGCTCTGGCCTGGCAAAAGGTTAGCAACAAAACTAAAGACATAGTGACGTAGATACAAGTATTCGGTATTGGAGTGTCAAACCTTTAAGCCAGAGATGGGATGACCCGCATATGTGAACAATAACTAAATTAACTTTGTGCATGATTGACGGCAAAGTTTGTAATGCCCTGTCGGCATATACATCGTGCCTTATCGGAAGGACAAGTTGACGAAAGCATGATTGCTTTCGGAATTTCCCCTTTGCATTCGTAGATACGATGCATGGAGTGTATGCTACACATCACTTATCGAATGGAAATGACGTCATGGTGTGTACGGGGCGAAAATAATGAGAAGATGAAAAAGAAAAAAGAATATATCCAAAATAGATTCAGAAAGGAAGTTGATCTTTTAATTGATATGCCAAAACAAAAAGCAGGCAATACAAATGATGGTAACACGGCGAGAAGATTTTTTGGAGATCCTGAAATAACGTCCGACATAACAGGAATAAATATAAATCTGTTGAAAAGGTTTCGCACAATACTTTCCTGCATATGTTGTGGATTTTGAATTAATTCTGTAGCTTTTGACCGCTTTGTCACAGATATCATAGAACTGTACTTATCAGAATATGCATGGTACAATATCCCAATGAGTGTGCACAAAATTCTTTTTTATGGAAAGGATATAATATCGTCTTCCATTATTCCTTTTGGTCAACTTTCTGAAGAGGCCCAAGAGTCCAGAAACAAAGATGCAAGAATTTATCGAGAACTCTATACCCGAAAATGTCTAGAATTGACAGTAATTTGGATTTGTTGCACAGACTACTCATATCGTCAGACCCCTTTATATGCAGCTTGTGGAAAGCGACTAAGACAAAGCGACGAGCTTTACCAAAAGAAGTTATTGGCTTATTATCCGTACCGGAATATGGAAACGATATTGACTCGGAGTATTTATTTTTCTTTCCAGATTGCTTTTTTTTAATATGAAATTTAAATTTGTTTTCAAAAATATAGATTATTCATCTCAAAAAAACTACTAATTGCATTTGAGTGTATCTAAAAATTTAGTGAAATTAAAATTATTTTTATTTCTTTCCGCCCAATAAGTGCTATTTAATTAGAAATTATGGTATTTTGAAAATAAACCTTACATGGGGGGTGACCAAAAAAGTGGGCGGACCACAACCATTTTTTGTGTCCAATTATATATCAATCTCATCATTATTATTGCTAAATTTCATTGTCATATCTACTTTTATTTGACTGTTACGACTTCGGTCTATGTTTGACCATGGACCCCATATAAAGTCCACAGCTAAAATTCACTTAAATACGTACAAATCTGCTACAAATATAGTTACCAGGTTAAAATTCGACACAAATAATTCTTACAGATATATAAATTGTGGTACTAAATTTTATGATGGTCAGTCCATAATTGAACATTGCTTTCATATAAGAACCACATCCGAAAAAGCCATTTATCTTTATATATATCGTACAAATATCGGTACCGACTCAAAACTTTACACAGATCATTCACATGTACACAAGAATCATTCTACATAAATTTGTGAATTTCGGTCCATATTTGACCATATTTACCATAAAAAGCGCTCTTCCAAAATCACTTGAAGACACATAAATCTCGAGCATTTAAATATATGCCAAAATCAAACTGCTGGATTTTGAAAATAAAAATATCCCCCATATAAGGTCCACTACCGAAATTTACGTTTATACTAATATGTATCTTAAACGTACTATTATTATATTAAAATTTAACGTGGGATATCCTCATATGTATTAAATTCACTTTTTCTAAATTTATTATGATCGGTCCATGATTTTTTATTGCTCCTGTATAAGAATCACCTCCGAAAAATAAGTTAACCATCAATAATGTCTAATAAATATCGATATCCAATCAACATTTTATACAGATCAGAAATTGTAAATCATACTAATATCGGTTATACGGCAATTGTGCAACTGAATTTTACAGCTGTCAGTCCATATTTGGCAATAGCTCCCTAATTAAGTCCACTTCCGAGTATAACAACCAACCATACAACTCTTGTAAATAGCGGTATTGAGAGAATTTGCAACCAAAATAAGCTTAAAATACATAAAAATTACGTTACTGGATATTGGATTTAGAAGCTTCAAGTCCATAATTGGACTTTCCGTTTCTACTATGCCACCCATATATCTCTTGACAATAAAGTTATTGATATCAAATTCAACCAAAAGAAGCCTCATCTTATAATCTAACCCTTTTCATACCCTGCTCCTTGTAGTGATATGGAATTTTTTTTATTTATATTTTATACCAATTCTTACCATAATTTACAGAATTTTTCTGATGTTCATAATAATTTTGAGTGTAATTTAACAAACAGAGTATAAAAAAGAGAACAATTCGGTTTTAGTGACTTTGCTCAAAAAAAAAAAAAAAAAACTTCATCAAATAGGGCAGTTAGAGGAGATGCCAGCAAAAAAAAAAATTTGTTGGCGGTCAATCCTATTTTCGAGGGAGCGGGCTCGTAAAGTTGGAAATATATAGGCCTATATCTCGGGAACTACTGGGTGTATGATAATTTGTAATACATTAAATAAAAGGTATTAAATATACCTTTCCAACGATATATATTATAAAATATGGACCGAATATGGGTTAAATCCGAAAAGAATATTTTTTGACCCGAATTTTATTTGTTTTTTTGGAAATTTCTATATGGCAGCTATGGGCCGATCTTCTTAAATTTTGGAACAGTGATTATCATGCATATAAGGATATTTCACGTCGAATTTCAACATAATAACGGTATATTTAAGATATATATTAGTATTAACGTGGATTTCGGAAGTGGACCTTATATGGGGGACATAGTCAAATATGGACCGATATTCTCAAAATCCTGCAGTTTGATTTAGGCATGTATGTAAATGATCCGTGTAAAATTTTGGATTGGTACCCTAATTTATAAGAGATTTATGAGTATTAAAGTAATTTTCGGAAGAGGGCTTTATATGGGGCATAGGGTTAACAATAGACCGAAATTCACAAAATTTTGTGGGATGATTTTTGTATATATGTAAATGATCTGTGCAAAGTTTTAAGTCGGTACCGATATTTATACAATATATATAGGGATAAATGTCTTTTTTAGATGTCGTCCTTGTATGGGAGCTATGACCACCATAAAATTTAGTACAACAATTTATTTGCCTATAAAGATTATTCATGTCAAATTTTAGCCGTTCAACATTATTTATATATGTTTTATACGTATTTAAGTGAATTTTAGAAGTGGACTTTATATGGGGGCTATGGTCAAACATGCATAAAACTTATTTTTGCTGAATTTTGTCTTGATATTCCAATTTTATAGGCACTTATGTATAATTGAGCAATATTTCGGGAAAATTTTTGTATAGGGGCTATGAGAAATCATGGACCGATTCATACTATTTTCCACACACTTTCTTCTTTTATCATAAAAACAACGTATACAAAATTTCATGGTATTATCTTCAATATGTTTCAAAATATTGCAATAAAATGGACAAAAAATATCAAATTTTTATGGAGGTTGTATCACATATTGGTCCATAACTCTCGTTGGCCTATACCAATTTTGCTGATTTTAAATAGCAAATTCCTGAAAGCATGTCTGCCAAAATTATTAAATATTTGGATCCCGAAGATATCTGAGGACTTCAGAAAACTGATTTCAACAGACGGACATGGCTTAATCGACTCCGCTATCTATAAGGATCCAGAATATATATATACTTTATAGGCTCGGAAAATTATATTGTGGAAATTACAAACGGAATGACAAACTTATATATACCCTTCTCATGAAGCTGAAGGGTATAATTAAATGGCATCACGTGAAAACGAGAAGTGAAAAGGAGGCAATATATTAAAAACTTAAAATTTGCGAGTTTTACCAGGAATTTTTTAATTTTTTTTTACAAACCATCTCCTGAAAACTTTGAATAGATATAGAATAAGATGTATTCAAAACCTTCATACCAAGAAAGTTGAGGTTCTTACCCATTTAAAGTTTGAGAATAGGTTAAGATCGTTTCGATCCTTTAATCAATCGCTTTACCAAATAAGATTATTTTACATAATTTTTAAATGCACCATCTATCCTGAGGGAAACTTCGGAGGGAACCAGCTACTAGATGTTTCGATTGGTCTTTCGCCCCTATACCCAATTCTGACAACGATTTGCAAGTCAGAACTGTTTTGGTCTTCCATCATGGTTTTTCCTGACTACAACCTGATCAAGTATAGTTTATCATCTTTCGGGTCACAGCATATATGCTCAAGGTACGCTCTAGATGGTTCGATTGGTCTTTCGCCCCTATACCCAATTCTGACAATGATTTGCAAGTCAGAACTGTTTCGGTCTTCCATCATGGTTTCCCCTGACTACAACCTGATCAAATATAGTTCACCATCTTTCGAGTCACAGCATATATGCTCAAGGTACGCTCTAGATGGTTCGATTGGTCTTTCGCCCCTATACTCAGTTCTGACAATCGATTTGCACGAGAGAACTGTTTCGGTCTTCCATCAGGGTTTCCTCTGACTTCAACCTGATCAAGTATAGTTCGCCATCTTTCAGGTCACAGCATATATGCTTCAACACTGCCTCCTTTTCACTACTCAATTGTTTTACTTAACCTACGCCTAAACTTTAGAAAGTTTATAATGAGTGATATATGTATGTTTTTGCTCTTTGATATACATACATACATACATACATATGTAAATTACCAGTGCTGTCATATTTTTTGTGTGATTTTATATAATTGTTATTGCATATAATAATAATCGAATTTTGAAGAAACTTTTTAAGCAATAAATTCATACAAATTTTTGTTATTTTTTCTTTTACTGAAATTTTTGTGTCTTAATTTTTAATTCTAGTAAATACCGAGCAAAGCCTAGTCAGCTAGTTTAAAATAAATTATGTTATTCGTAAAACTGTCTTTAAGCAATATACTTATAAAATGCTAAGCTAATAGTATTTAAAAACACCGAATAGGGATATTCTGGTCCTATAACCAGTGTAGTTTTGTAATATTCATTATATAAGATTCGGCACAGTCGAATATTGCACTCTAACTTGTTTTAATTTAACTTAGAACTCAACGTGTTGTGCTTCAACAACAATGTTGATTTTTTACTCATTGGATAACTGTAAACACAATTTACAGTGTGTAGGTCTTTAACCCTACCTTTACACATGCAAGTACTTGCATGCGAGTGCTGTGTACGCATTATACCTATACGAAAACTTATTCGAAAAACTCGATTAGTTCTGCAAGTGAAAAAAATGTGAGTGTATTAGTAAAGAAATGTGAGTGTATTGAGTTTTTCGAACTTGCACTTGCATGTGTAAATGCCGGGTAAAGAAGCTACACAGCTATATTATTATATAAAATTATATGTATGTATAGCGAATGTATAAAAAATACTTACACGTCATTTTAATAACATTAAAATTATATACATATAATAAAATTCACATTAAATAATAACGAGTTTTTAAAAAGATTAGTTTATTTAAAAATTTTAAGTAGAAACATTTAATTTAAAAAATTGGTGCAATAATTAGGATATTCATTACGATAAGAATTTATAAATAATTAAATCTATAATTTGTTTTCTTATTCCCCAAATACTATTTTTTGGAACCAAATATAAAAATCAGACAGCATTGTACACTGATGCCTAATGAAAAAAGCTATTATTCATATTGGATTGTAATCAGTGCTACAATACAGCCAAGGAAGAAATTATATGGTACAAATTCCTTTTTAAAACCTTTTCTTTACCTTCACTTCGGAAAATCAAATCTTGTAACGTTAATTTAACCGCCTTTTGCCCAATGCAAATGGGTGAAACTTTGCAGGCATACATATTTCCGATGACATTACACGAATACATGGGTGTATCCAGGGGGGGGGGGACAATTTTTTTAGCATGGAAATTGTAATGTATTAATTAAAGCTATTCGTTACTAAAATGTAAAAAAGAAATTTAAGAAACGCTTTTATTTACCTTAATATATTGATCAGTTGTGAACACAAAATAAATATGAATACTAAAAAAATCGACTAAAAGTCAAAAAAATAAGAACATTTCAAACAACATAAACTTTTAAATCAAAATGGAAAAAATTTCACACATCCCTTAAGAAAAGCGTGGGCGCCCACTGAAAATCTTTTATTTTAATTTGTTGTTTCTCTCTACTAAATATATACATTAGCTTTAAAACCCAAGAGATTTTTAGAAAAAACACATGTACCATATAATTTCTTCCTTGGCTGTACATATTAACTCTAAAAATCCTACAAATTAGATTTTATAAAAAAATATTTTTTTTGTTCAGAATTTGTTTCAAATATGAGATTTAATGTAATAATTATTATATTACTTAAGATATGGTCACACATGGCAAATATTTAGTCAAAAAAGTGTAACCACTTGTTTTAGCACAATGTTGTTTGACGTTGTTTACTCCTACAAGAGTTTTGCAAGATAATACAGCATCACATAAAATAATACTAAATATTTGTTGTGTCTTGTTCTAAATAAACGAAGTTTTTTTAAATAAATAAACGAGTTCAAAAGTATTAAAAGGTTACGTCTTTTTCGGCAAATATTTGCCAAGTGTGCTTATTTATTATATTTATTAGCATCTGTTTATTTCTAGCTAGCTATCAATATTCATTATTTATATTACCAAAATAAAACCATTTGCTGTAGTTGTTGTTTTTGCAACAGTAGTGGTTGCTGTAGTTTTACTATTTGATCTTATATGCTGACGCAGCCAGCCCCAGCAATTCATTTAAAACAAGTAAAAAAGTATAGTCAATCCAGGCCGACCATATAATACCCTACACCCAGTATACGTATCTATAAAAAGTTTTTCAGAAATGGGCGCTATAACCTATTATGGACCGATTATCTAAAAATTTAGTGTTATGATTTCTGTGAAATTAAATATTATGTATGTTATACTTTATCTCGATGTAAATACTTTTAAAAGATTTATGGAGGTTAAAGTAAATTACGGTCTCTTAAGTAAGAGTTTCGACTAATTATCGACCATTATAAAATTTGGTGTCATCATTTATGTATATATAAAACTTATTTGTATTGAATTTTATTTAGATACCAACATTTTTAAGAAATCTATGGTCGTTAAAGTGATTTTCGGAAGTGGGCCTTATATGGGAGCTATGACTAATAATGGACCGATCATCATAAAATTGTACCACATTATTTGTATATATAAGGAACATATTTGTGTTCAATATTATTTGGATACCGACATTTTTGAGGGAGTTATGCTCTTTAAAGTGATTTTCGGGAGTGGGCCTTATATGGGAGCTATGATAAATTATGAACCGATCTGCACAAAATTGTAGATCTGATTTGGCTTCATGAGTGGTAAACATTTGTGGTGAAATTTGTTTGGATATTTATCGAAAAATCTTCAAAATTGTAACCTGTACTCTGCGCACAAGTTTTACATGGACAGCCAGCCAGCCAGACGAACGGACGGACATCGTTAAATCGACCCAGAAAGTAATTCTGAGTTGATCGGTATACTTTAAGGTGTTGGACCAATATTTCTGGGCGTTACAAACATCAGCACACATCCAGGATAAGGTTTTGTAGGGTATAAAAATCGGCTGCTGCTTACAGCACAGAGTCTGTCCCCCATATTCGAAAACGATTATTAAATTTAACAAACGTTTATTAAGCAAATTTGTATATGCAAATCTGTCTTAATAAACGTTTGTTTAATTTAATAATCGTTTTTGAATAAGGGGTTTTGAGTTTTACTTTTACGCTACTGCTATCCTTAAAAACTGTGATTGTTTCGACAGCAAAAACAATAGTTAAGTCAATTGTTTTTTGTTTGTGCTTTTTTGATTGTACAAATGTAACCGTTCTTATAACCTTCTCTTAGATATGTGGTAAATATGTATATCATTCGGTTTTTATAATAACAAACTGAATGAAAAATATCTCATACATACACTCACAGTGTAGCGTACAGATAATTTTATGTAATGCGCTGCTACATTTTCAAAATTTGACTTATGTAGCTATTTATTGCTTTTGCTGTTGAAACATTCACCGATTATAGCTTAGCAGCAGCATTAAAGTAAAAATCAAACCCTGTATGCAAAAAGCCGTGGCCTTTTTATACCCTACACCATAATAATGGGGTTTGTGCTGATGTTTGTAACGCCCATAAATATTAGTTCAACACCCACCTCAAAGTATACCGATCGACTCATAATCACTCCGAGTCGATTTAATGATGTCCCTCCGTCTAGCTGGCTGTACATGTAAAGCTTGTGCGCAGAGTACAGGTCGCAATTTTGACGATATTTCAATAAAATTTGGTACGTGATAATTTTTCGGCCCAAGGACGGATGGGATTGAAACTGGTGGAAATCGGTCAATTATTTCACTTGGCCCCATACAAATGTCCTCCCGAAATAGGAGTTTAACGATCATAAATGTTTAAATTATGAAAGTATCCAAACAAATTTCACCACAAATTAGTAATAAATGAAGCTAAATCACATCAACAAATTTTGTGAAAATCGGTTCATAATTAGTCGTAGCTCCCATATAATACCCACTTCCTAAAATCACTTTAAAAAGCATAACTCTTTTAAAAATGTTGGTATCCAAATAATATTGGACACAAATATGTTTCGTATATATACATACAGCTATAGTCAAATGTTATTACACATTACTTAAATGTGCAGACACCTAATTTTATAATAGTCGGTTCAAAATTAGGCAAAACTCCCATATAAGACCCTCTCCGTAAATCTTCTAAAAGTATTAACATCGCGATAAAGTATAACATACATAATATTTATATTCACGGAAGTCATGGCACTAAATTTTTGGATGATCGGTCTATAATAGGTAATAATATCTCCCATATAGCGCCCATTTCTGAAAAACTGTTTTATTTATATACTGGATGTAGGGTATTATACGATCGGGCTTGACCGATTATACTTTCTTACTTGTTTGTAAATGAATTACCGCACTGTTGCTTGCTCACAAACAAATTTTTTTATTAGTTATTGAAAACATAGTCGTTTATTGTGCTGAAAAAACGTAAGCTAAGCTGAAATTTATGTGTTTTTGCTAATTTCGAGTCAGCAATTCAATCGCTAGTTTGTAGTAATAACTTCTTTATAGGCGGTTGTGTTAAGTACTTTCATGTCATTGTACGTAGTACGTAAAAAATTAAATTAACATAACATAACCGAAAACCCAGGATTGTAAAGACCAGTTCCTGCATTCCTAGTTGCAACAGTTATTTTTTAGCACCTACATATAATTAACAGAATATTAAATCTATACATCCTTTTAGCACCTCAAATATTAATGGTAACACTGATTATGATTAAATCACATTGTGTGCTTATAATAGGAAATATGTATATATATACACTCACAATATTATTACAGTAAGAGAATTTAGTTTATTTAGGAAGTATTCCGTGCAGTTGTTTTTTACTAAATAAATATTTAAAATTCTAAGAAAATTTATTTTTAACTGAATCTAACATTTATTCAAAAAACTAAGTGCAAATAAATACGGATTTTCAGTTGCATTTGATATTGACAGTTGTTTACGTTAAAGTATTTTGTATGTAAAATTAAATGAAACTGTAATTTAAAATAACTGAAAATTTACTTAAAAATCGATCTACTTATTTTTCATTTCATTTTAACAAAAAGTTCATTTAATTTTAAATGTTATAATTCTCAAACAGTCAATATGAATTTTAATATAAAATATTTATATGTAGATATTATACAGAAGCTATGACTATGTATAGACCGACCCTTAGAAAATTATTTCAAGGTATTTTCAGTTATTTTATTTTAGTTAATAACTAAAATACGTAAAATTTTATTTTAGTTAATAACTAAAATACATAAAATGACTGAAAATTCTGTTGATTTTAAGGAATTTGTGGTTAATTTTTTGATAGTTAAAATACATAAAATAACTGAAAATTCTGTTGATTTTACGGAATTTGTGGTTAATTTTTTAATAGTTAAAATACATAAAATAACTGAAAATTCTGTTGATTTTACGGAATTCGTAGTTGAATTTTTGACATTTAAAATTAAATGAACTTTTCGTTCAAATTAAATGAATAATAAGTAGACCGGTTTTTAACTGAATATTCATTTATTTTATATTACAATTTCAGTTAATTTTAAGTACAGAATTTTTTGAGTGTATTAAATAGATTGAAAAATAATAAATATATGTAATACTTATTTTTTCGATGTAGATTGGAGTAGCTGTAATTGCATGACTTTTCCATTTTATTATTTTTGGGTCTGAATATTGTAGAACTTTTTACTGAAGGTTTGACCTGTTTGATCATCGACAACTTCCGTTTAAGATAAACATATTTAACTAGTTAAAGAATTTTAAAAAACTCATTCTTCATTTCATTTTCAATGATGCGAAGAAGAAGAACAATTTAAATACGAACAACTTTGTTAATTCTTACTATCAAACAAATAATGATTTACTATAATATTTAGCTTATCAGTATAGATTCTCTAGTTTTTTGGTCTTTGAAGAAAGTTTGACAGGAAGAGTTTACAAAGTTTAGGGTTTAAACTCAGTGACACAATATTCCAATCCAATATTGGTTCTAATGATGAACAATTTAGTATGCATAAGCACAAACATATGTATGTATGTATAAAATAGAGCTCAAAAAGTTACAAATGTCCCCATAGAAATAAAGTAAAGCAAATTTATTTTGAAAATTCGGTGAATGGGCCCTAAACAAGATTGCCGTTGATCACGATTTTCATTTAGCGATGAAGCTAACTTATGGTTGAATAGATAAGTCAATAAACAAAACTTTACATCCAGAAAAATGGACTGTTTGGTGTGCTTTATAAGGGTGGTGGTATAATTGGTCCCTACTTCTTTAAAAACGAAGCTGGCCAGAACGTTAGAAAATGGAGAAATAGAGCCATGATTACTGACTTTTTCGTTTATCAATTGAACAATCATGATGTGCAGGAGTAGTGGTTTAAACAAGACAATGCAACATGTCACACAGCTCATGCCACAATTGATTTATTAAAGCAAACGTTTATAATCACATAGTTTCTTGTTTCGGACCCGTGAATTGGCCTTCAAGATCGTGCGATATAACGCCGCTTAAAGTCGCTAGTCTACGCCGATAACCCTGAAACGATTGACCAACAAAATTTGGTACGTGATATTTTCTCGGCCCATGGACGGATGGGATTGAAACTGGTGGAAATCGGTCCATTATTTCACCTGGCCCTCATGCAAATGGGAGTTTAACGATCATAAATTTCTGAATTATGAAAGTATCCAAACAAATTTCACCACAAATGAGTAAAAAGGAAGCTAAATCGCATCTACAAATTTTGTGAAGTTCGGTCCATAATTTGTTGTAGCTCGAAATATAAGGCCCACTTCCAAAAACAATTTTAAAGAGCATAACTCTTTTAAAAATGTTGGTATCCAAATAATATTGAAAGCAAATATGTTTCGTATATATACATATAATATAGAAGAATCTTATAATGATCGGTGCATAATTAGTCGTATCTCCTATATTAGGCCCACTTCCGAAAATCACTTTAACGATCATAAGTCTCTTAAAAATGTTGTTATCCGAATAAAATTTACCAAAAATAAGTTTCATATGTACAGAAATAATGACACCTAATTTTATAATGGTCAGTTCATAAGTAGTCAAAACACCCATAGAAGACCCTATCCGTAAGTTACTTTATTCTCCCTAATATGGTGTTCAGACATATATTTTTAATTGAGTCAATTATTGGTTAATTAAAAAGTGTTCACACATGCTCAATATTGCTAATTTTTTTTTTTAATATAAATTAGGTTGGCGGAGATTTAATCCCTCAAATTGCCATGTTATCCCAAGTCGACCTTAAATCTTGTATTAAAAAAATTTAGCATGTTACAATGCACAACTCCGAAAATCAGCTGACAAAAAAAATACATTTGTTTGGTTCTAATATTATAATTTTCAGCCTAAAAATATTCTTTACTAATTTAAAAATCGAAACATTTAGTATTTGTCACAGGGTTGTATTTTTAATTTTAACAATTATTAAACCAATTAACTCTTAATGAAGCAATACCTTAATAGAAATTTTGTATGGATAATTGAATTGAATTAGGGCGTTAATTACAAAATGTCAATTAAAAATTCATGTCTAAACACCATATAAATTGCCATTTACAATGGAATGTGTAAAATATTCAAATTTAAAAACTAAATTTCCAATATGCTTTTCTTGTTTAATATAACTACATATGTATGTATGTAATTTTGAATTTTACAATGAAAATTGAAAGAAATCCAATTATTTAGAGGTAACACGTGAACATTCTTCATTTAAAGAGGGACACTTGCAACTTTTTCTGACATGCATTCTAATGTATTCAAGGATTCATCGATATATATGTAAATGCATGCTATAAATATAACCTTTGTATTGATTATGTATTGTATAATGAAATGACTATAAACTGAATGACTGAAAACATTAAAAAATGTCCTACTTATAAAATTAAATTGATTATAAAAAAACATTATTCGCCTCGGATTAGCTTAAATATATCTATTTCATATATTACTTTTCACCTATTTTAATAAATTAAATTGTTAAAAAATCTAGGTATACATAATATATATATTATATAAATTATTATCGTGAGTGAACTAATTTTTACAGCCTGTTTATGTGTACATACATACATATGTATAAGAAACAGACAAATTTTGAAAATATTGAAATTGAAGCTAAAAAAAATGTAAATATACACAAACTATTATGTGCTTATTTATGTAAAAGCAATATATAATAATGATGAAAACATGAAAAATACACGAATTTGCAACTAATATAGTTTGTTTTTAATGTACTATATATGCAGCTGATTATTTTTTTGCTTTTAGTAGGGTAGCCATTGTTTATAGTAAATTAAAATATTCAATATGAACTAAAGTAAACAAAACAAATATGTTTACATATTGGCAATATACTGTGATTTGACACATTCAGCCTTATTATGAGTGTCGTTTTCTTTTTACGACAACGACTGTTTCGTAATAGATTAAAGAAACAAATTTAATTTTATCTTTAATCTAGAGTCGTCGTAAAAACAAAACGACACTCATAATAAGGCTGATTGTTAATTTATACGTCCATAACGCAAATTAAGACGAACAATAGAAAGCGCGTTACATAAACGCAAATTGTTACGTTATCTTTAATGTTTCGTCCAGGGGCCAAATTACCGCATTCAATATCGAGTAAAATTGATCGTAATTTAGTACATTTTATCATAATTGCGATATCGAAATCATATTTCGATTCGATAGCTCATTCGATCACGAATGCCGTAATTTGGCCCCAGTTTCGTTTAACTTCAAACGTGTAATAGAAATAGAAAAAAATTGAAGGCATGGACATACAATTTAAAATATATGTATGTACATACATATTTATGTAAAATACTCTAATCAAATTTATTTTTTGAATTTTTGACGTTCGGATTTTTTTGGCTTATTAGAGGTGAAACTTAGAATACGATTTATTAACACAATGTATTTATGGCAAATATTTACTCACAAAAGCGTAAAAACTTATTTTAGCACAAATTTGTTTGACGTTGTTTACTCTTGCAAGAGTTTTGCAAGATCAAACATCATCAAATAGAATAAGACTAAATATTTGCTGTCTTGCCCTAAATAAAGGAATTTTTTCTAATAAATAAACGAGTTCAAAAATATTTTTTTAGTTGTTACGTCTTTCTCGCAAATTTTTACCAAGTGTGACCTTTAGGTTTTTGATAACAGACTTACTTAAGGTACATTAACATATGGCAAATATTTACTAAAAATATAGAAACTATTTTTTTTTGCAAATAAAATAAAACTAAATATGTATTTGTTGGGACTTGTCCTAATTAAAAAAGTTTTTGAAACAAATAAATGAATTCAAATACATTCTATTTAGTGGTTATGTCTTTTTCGTTTTCCTTTCAGTAACGCTACTATCTATATTAGAGGTCTGGATGGGCCTTTTGTTGGTATTCTTTAAAACTTTATTTTTATTTCTTAAGTTCTTAATCTTAAGTTTTTTCAAAATTATTTCTACACGGAAGAAAAAGAAATCCAAATATTAATAAATACAAACGGGTTTCTAAGAATAAAATTCCTAATAATAAAAAAAAAAAAATATGGCGGTGAGTACTAACCCCTAGATACTAATGGGTCGATAATGTATAGCAACTAAACTGTAGTTGGATTGCCAATAGGCAACACAACTGACATTCTGGGGCCAAATCACCGCATTCGTGATCGAATGAGCTATCGTATCGAAAAATGATTTCGATATCGAAATTATGATAAAATGTACTAAATTTCTTGCTCGATATAGAATGCCATAATCTCAAATAAGAAAATTACGATAATTTTTACTCGATATCGATTGCGGTGATTTGGCCCCTGGTTGTTATTATGTAAGACAACTTTCGTTAATAATTTTTTTTTTGCATTTGCGAGTAGAAAACTAATATTTATATGTTAAAAATATATATAATTTAACAACAAAATTACGAACATTTAAAATTTTACCACTTAAAAGAAAGTCAAAGTAACCACAAATTCTCGGTTGCCATCTGTAAACTCCACCGAGGTTCGGTTGCCATCAGTAATCGACCCATAAAATAAATCTTCTACTTTAATACTATCTATAAACTAGGTCTAAGTAATAGTATAATTAAAAGGGTCCAATCTTCAAATGGCTCATTATTAAGAAATACAACTTTTTGTATTGTCATTGAGCGATCCGCAGTAAATTATTTATGTACAATAAATGCATATTTTTGAAAATTTTGGGACAATTCTGGTAATAAATGTGAGATATTGTGTGATATGACTATTAATTAAAATACACAAGAACTTATATATTGTATATATACTGAGATTTTAATCGATGTTTAGGAGTTATAATTGTATATAAAAAATGTGTTTATTTGTAAGACTAGAAGACGGTGTGGAAGACGGTCATACACCCGAACATAAATAAAAGTTTAATATATTATTGATTATATCACTAGAATTTTTTAGAAAATTCTGAAATATTGATAAAAATATATGTATATACACATACATATAATAATGTATACTATGTATACTTTAATGTATGCTAAATTTGTACATGAAAATGTTTGTTAAAAATTGATTTAATACCACTGGATAGTTCTGCAATAAGTATTTACAGGCTTAATACATACGCGACAGCCCATTTAAATGTACAGTTTTTTACTTTGAATGCTGTGAGTTATTCTGTTATTTTCAAATAACTTTCATCTTTATCTATTTGAAAGATAAGTTGTTTTTTTTTATTATTTTTAGAAAAAACTTTTATAGTGACAAAACTCTATCACCTTGTAAAAATAATTTAAAATTTCAGATATTACGACCGAGTGAGCGAATGTAGCTTAAACAAATAATAGTTAAATATTAAAATTTAGTTTTATTCGGAAAAAGAGTTCGACTGATCTCTGAACAAAGACAAAATATACTTAAGGTATTGTTTTTTTTAATAATTACAAAAAATAACGAAAAAAAAAAATTCTAACGATAACTAAACTTTTTAAGAGCAAAAATTAAGGCAACTCAATTTGTTGTGCTCAACAAACAGGTGTGGGCTCTGTGCAGGGGTTTCGATAAGTTTAGGGAAGTTATGAATAACGTGACTATACGTCCCGTTTTCAGCTACTTTGTCACGTTGTCCCCGACAACACCTCGGGGACGCAAAAATGTCCCTTTTTAGAAATTCGAAAAAAGAAATAGTTGATTTGTTCAAAAATGTAAGAACAAATCTTCAAATTTGTCAAAGATAGTTTTTTTCATATACATATTTATGTATGTATGTACAAAGATCTAGAAAAACTTAATTGGGCATATTTAACAGAAGTACCACTGTGGGAAGATGTTCAAAAAGTTCTAGATATATTGATCGAAAAAGAACATATCAATTGCAATAAAGATACGGAAGTATTCGATGAATATTCATTCGTATCTAAATATGAACATCGCAGAAAATTTGATGAATGGAATCAACAAAATATTTTTACGGAAAATCGTTGGGTGAAAGTATTTAAACATTTTAAAGCAATTACCAAAACCATGCAAATTTTCAAATTATCGTTGAACATATTTTATGTTTGCCTGGAACAAATGCGCCAGTTGAACGTGTATTTTTTTGATGAACAAGTTGTGGACCGCAGATAAAACTCAATTATTGGTATCAGTGCTTAAGGCTATGTTAATTGTTAAAGTTAATATTAAGAAATCCAGCCAAGAGTTCCACACATATTTGAAATCGTCACCTAATCTTTTGAATCAAATTTGTACCTCTGAAAAATATAGCAATGTATAAACAATTTTTTTGTAGTGTAGCTTAAAATAAATAATGCCATTCACTACGGACAAATAAAATATTATTATATTACCTATCTATGCATTTTTATTTCATATAACCGAACCCATCAGAAATATTTGATGTCCCGTTTTCAGATTAAAAAAATGTGGTCACTTTAGTTATGAATCAACGAAAGCTTTGCAACTTATGAAGAGTGAAGAGTTATCTTAATAAAAAGCAAACTTGTTCTTGATTCCCAATTTCTTTGCTTTACATTTTGCAACAAAATGTCGAGGTAGAAAAATTAGTCCATTTTACCATCTATTAAATGCAAATTGCCTACTCCAACACTCGACAAACCATTACAAAGGCTCCTCCGTGCTTAACTGTAAGTTTTGTATTTTGATGGTTCAATTCGCAATTTGGTTTACGCCACATAAATTGTTTAATGGTTAAACCATGGAAGTTAAACTTGCTTTCGTCAGTGAACAAAACCTTCAAATAATGTAAACTTTCAATGGAAAAATTATTTTACATGATTTACCGCCACTTACCGGGTTCCAAAAATCCTCTGTTTTAAATATATGTATACTCTTTGACGAACTTTACTCTACGGTTTTTATTTTTAGGGCTCAATGACTTTTCTTCCTTGGTAATCGTATTTATGTGATGTATTGCGAACAGTATTCAATAAACCTCTTTTTCTTAGCGAGTTTTTAATGATATTTTAAGATCTTTTGCTGTTCTAAAAGGATCTTGCTTGATTTCTTTGACAATCATACGTTCTTCTCTTTTATTTTATATTTTACCTTGACCTTCTCTGCTTTTATTTGCAGTAGATTCACTTTTTCCAACCAATTCAGCAATTTCTATCACAGTTTTACCTTCCAAATTTAATTTGACTATTATTTTTTATTTCGACTTCTTACAATTTAGAAATGAATAGACAAAAAATCCAGTCTTAATTTTAGTATTTGAAAATAACGGCATGAATACTCTTCTTTGTCCGATTGTTCGTTGAGAGCAAAAATTGGAGTTGTTTTTTACATATGTAAATAGTTGTATTAAAAAATTTTTTGTTTTTTCTTTGCATTGTTGTAAAACTTAAGTATGTAAAGTGTAAATAAAATCTAAAAAAAACAATACCTTAAGTACATTTTGTCTTTTTTTAAAGCATATTTAGATCAGTCAAACTCTTGTTCGATTATACGTTGGAGCTACATAGGTTGACCAGCTGTACGACCAAGTACATAGTTTAGAGATTAAATATTTGGTTTCTGCAGTGTTATTGCAGCTTGAGTCTTATTAATAAATAAGAGAGTTTAATTAATATAATGTAATTAAATTATCAGCTCGTAGAGATAAATACTTTTTGTATAAGAAAATTTATTTAAAAAAAATATTAAATTATTTACTTATCATTAAAATTGGAAAAAAGCCTATTCTGTTCGATGAAAGTTTTATTTGATTTTTCTTTTTAAGTAACGTTGATTAATCATCAATCCTAAATTAAACGGCCACCAAGCATTATATATCACAAATTTGTATTATTAATTATAAATATTTTGAATAAAGCATTGTCCAACGATGTAAGTTAGCTCACATTATGATTTCTTAAACATTAATGTATATATATGTATATATGTATCTAGTTTAGGCACTCGTTTACCGGTTTTTGAGTATTATGTTTACTAACTATGTGCCTACATTTTATTTATATGTCGAGGTACTAAATGTTTTCTATTTTTTTACATTCTCTTTTTTGTTTTGAAAGTTTGACGATTCTTTTTCAACGTTTAACTTATAGTAACTGTCACATTTGTTAAAATCCCTAGCACCAGAACCACCAATAACCATTGAGGGCAGGGCTTTAAGAAAGCCATATATACCCGATGGTATTGGGGGAGTGAAAGGCACAGATGAACCACATCTATTGTAAAGATATGGCATACTTCCTGTAAGACTAGTATTTAGTGCCAGCACCGCCTCTAAATCTACCTCTTGGGCTTGTGATAGAAACTCGACAAAAAGGTCTGATGGTATCATGCCGATGTGATCAAAAGCATCCACATATGCGTCAGTATCACGGTTATACTGTTCTATGAAGTCACCCAGCAATTTTGCAACCATCGCTGAACGGGCCTTGCTAACGACTCGAATGTTTTGTGGATTTCGAAAGAACATTGGTGCTTTAACAGATCCCCCTACACGATTGAGAAACTTTAAAATAATTTTTTCATGACAATCCTTGGGATCTTGCGTTAGACGTCGTAAAATCGCCTCTAAATAAAGTCCAAATGCCTGTCGTGCCTGTAGCTGGGTTAGTTCTGATCCGTTATCAATTAACTTCAGAATTTGTTTACGTAGACGTTGACCTTCTTCTTCGCTTTTAGGTTCGATACATTTCGGCTCAAACAATATGGGTGTAAATGTTTCTAATGCTCGTTCGTACTGACCAATACGTTCTTTAAACGAATTCGTTTCTTTGAATTCTTCGTTTTTGGAATGTTTTACATACAAGTGGTGAAACAACATTTGATTGTAGTTATGTTGTAACAACATGGAGTGAAAACTTTGTCCTTGCAAAATGGGAGTAGACATTGGAATACCTGTAGTTGCATCCAAAAACATTCCATAACGTATCATGCTGTCATGGGTTGGAAAAATGCGAACAAAACCTCCCCGTCGAGCGTATTGCAGTCGAGCATTGCGAATTATTCGTTGTTCTTCGATTGTTAGTTGTTTGCCAATAAAATTTCCTCCAACACACGATCCCGCACGCTTTGAAGAACCACTACATGGTACTGGATCAGCTGAACATGTACGCCTAAAACAGGAGACATTACGAAACTTAGACCATTTGCTGTCATAGTGAGTACGCATTGCCGGACTAAATGCAGGAATTCCTACACATGTTAGAAGATCAGTAATGAGGCATGATTTAACTTTAGCATCAAGCGGACTATCTACCCCCATTGACGGAGATAAATTAACTTCAAGAAGCCAGGGTTTTAATGTATCTTCTATTAAAACGTCAAATCCATACAACTCAAAACAGTTATTGCCGTTCGGAACGAACATTCGACATGCTGAGATAACAGACTGAGCACACGAAAAAATGGATTTTATGATAAGATCTTCGATATTCGCCATTAACAAATGTGTGTCGCAACCTTGGGACTTGAGATGGCGAAGCAGTGCTGACAATGTCCATTTGTGGCCGACATCCTCATCATGAGCATCACTCGACTTAATATAGTCCGTATGATATTTATTAATGCTATAATTGCACAAATGCATGCACGGATTCCACAAATTGTCAGCATTAAGATCGTATTTAACTGTGGCCAGGCGCACTAAACCCTCCTCGTAAAGATATATAATCAAAGGATCAAATGAGGTGACCAAGACATAGACCCGCAAATCACACTTATGACCATCAATACATAATGGATCTGCGACATATTTGGACACCAGCACCTGTTCATCTTGAGGTATCTGGTCAGGCTGAAAATAAAACAAACAAAAAACTCATAAATATTATATTTACAAAAAAAATTTTAAATTCTATGTCAAATGTTAGAACGTAATTAGCTATTTTTCCGTGTTGTTGTATGGTACCAATTTCTCATTTTGGAAACAGTTTTAGTTACGAAGAGTAAACCTCATGACCATCAATATACATACATACATATTTACATACATATGTATGTGCTTCAAGATTGTATGGCCAAAAAAATTTCAAGATACAGGCCGTCCCCAAATAAAATGTACAAAATTAGCGTTTTAATGAGATATAAAGGCGCTGGGAAAAATTACCCAAGGAAAAAACAAAAAAGGCCCAAATTTTGGGATCACATTTCATTAAGAAATTTAGCCCTAATTTTTTTATGAAAAAATACCCTAAGGTTAAAATGAAAGGTGGCCCCAAATGTTGGTGCCATTTTTAATAGCGATAAATTATGTAAATACTAAACCAGCACGTGTACAAGTTTGGATCGGTACCGTTATTTATAAGAGATTCAAGAGTATTGAAGTGATTTTCGGAAGCGAACTTATATGGGGGTATGGTCAAATATGGACCGAAATTCAGTAGTATGCTTTTTGTGTAGTCGATACCGATATTTATAAGATATATGTATGTATGTATATAAAGATTAATGTATTTTTTGGATGTGGTCCTTATATGAGAGCTAATAAAATATTGTACAACAATTTATATGTCAATAAGGATTATTTGTCTCGAATTTTAAACTGGTAAAATTTAGATTTATACGTATTTAAAATAATTTTGGAAGTGGACTTTATATGGGGTATATGGTTAAACATTGACCGAACTAAAAAAAATCATTTTGCAATTTCTCTTTACATGAAACTTATTTTTGCTCAATTTGTGATTTTGACCTGCTGTCGTTAAAATAATCATTCACATATACATACATATGTATGTATTAAAGAGCTGCACAAAATGTATTGAAAGTTCTGTATTCTAAAGCTCACTACTTCCAAGCCGTATATTTCAGTGTAAAGATTATCAACAAAACAAGCATAACAACACATGACTCTCACTGAAACAAAACAAGCACAATTCGAAAAGATTCTCTCTATAGCAGGAATGTCAGCGTCATACACAATTGTGTAATCAAAACTCTCATGTACGCTTACGATCTTTTATTTTGCGAGCGTAAAATAATAAAAATTAATAAAAAATGATAATTACAGCAAAAATTTCGAACTACCAGAACTAACACTGGTTAAAGGATTGATGTTTGTCTGTTGGCTGGCCGGCACCGCAGTAGTGCATGTGGTAGAACGCAAAGAATTCTGATGAGAGAAAGTGGGATTTCTCGAAACATATGTAAATTCAACAACCCAGGTGCGATCCCCAGTCAAGAAAAATTATCAAAATTTTTAATAATAAAATTTTTCAAGTTGTAATTCCTAACTTCAGTAAAAATAATTTAATGAAAATTAAATTTAATGAACTCGAGCCTAACTAAATTATCAAGAAGTATTATTTATTATCTTTGTTTCTATTTTGTTTTATTTCATCCTCCAGAGAGGGAAAATATTATTGAGTTCTGGAAAAATTTAGACGGAGCGCTATATCCTGTATTAAAAAAAATTGCTTTAAATGTTTATCGCTTTTTCCTCAACATATCTTTGCGAACAAATATTTTCCGACTTGAAATATATTTGATCAAAACAACGCAATAAATTAACGTCCGCAAACCTAAAAAATATATTCTTCTTTCGAAACTGCAATATAAATTTAGAAGATATTATTGGTAAATAAATTAATTAAATTTGTTTAAATAATAACTGATTGTGTCTGTCCATACCTCAACATTTTTCGATAATTGTATTATTATTATTAATTGCTCTAAAGTCTTTATAGCAAAATATGTATGTTAATTAGGCCTCGCAACCGCACCAACACAATCATAATTGACACCACTGCTCTATAGTTTTGTTAGTGCTTGTATGTTCAAATCAGAGGCATTGTTGCCAATTTGACGTTTTTCCCGTCAAATCTGGGGGTTACTCTCTATTGCGATGCGAAAGCAAATTCGATGCGTAAGAGTATCAATTTGTACGCTTATCGCAACCCCCTTGACGTTTTTGCAATGCCAATTGCGGGAAAAAATGCTTTTTAGTGGTTAGCGTGAAATCTGGAGTTTTTTTTTACAGCGCTTTAGCGTTTTTTCCGAGGTTGAATTATATACCATAACTCAGAGCTGTTAAATTTGGATTAAAATTAATTATCAACTAATTAATTTATTTTTTTTTAATTTAGTAGATTAATTAAAATTGACTTAATTTTTATAGATTAATAATCGATTAGGATTAAATTTAGGTCAGGATTAAAGAGGATTTATTTGGATTAATATATTTTTTGAAAATCGATTAATACATTTAATCGATTAATATTTTAGATTTATTTGGATTAAACAGGATTAATTGTTTTTTGGCAACTCTATATAATAAGTTTCATCGATTACCACATTTGTTTATTTATAACATTTTGCACATGTTTGTTAACTTTTGCATATATGGTCATTAGGGTGACTGTTAATTATATTAATTTTTTTTCTATTTCTTTTAATCTTAAAAACACGCAGATCGGTGCCAATAAATTTAAAAAGAAATTGTATATAACAAATCAGTTCATAAACCTATTTGATATGTTAATTTGTATATTTGAAGTGAATTTCTATATTTATTCTGGTAAGTGACGATGACGCAAAATTTATAGGACTGCAGTGAAAGTTATTTTTCAGCAGATGATGAGGTTGCTGATCCTAAATATACGCCAGAAGAAATTTCTCGCAAGAGGAAAGCGACAGACGAGTGCAGCGATAATGCAAAGGAGCGGCGGTTTTAAAGTCAGAGTTTTATACTGATTTTATAAAAGTATGTATGTATATATGTTCGTTTCTTTCAGTGTTTGTGTCCGTGCTAGTAGATCATGATGTTTTTGTACAATCGACATGTGTATTTATTGAGTATAATTTGTATAGGATTCTATAAACAACAAGGAGTCAACTCATGCCAAATGCGTGGCATGTGGACGCCAAATTAAAGGATATGGAGATATATCTTCCAACTTTGTTACACACATTAAAATAAAACACGCTGATATTTACCACAAATATAGGAGTTTGAAGTTGGGCAATACTGATCAGTCTTCAGCAGTAAAAGATTGCTTCAACAAGAAAGTCTTAAATTTTGTTGTTGATGCAGCGTTGCCTGTTTCTGTCGTTGACAGACAGACTTTTGCCTCTATGTTTGAGGGCACTGGTCTGAAACCAATGTGCAGGCAAAAAGCAATGAAAAAGTTGGAAGATTCCTACCAAAGCCAATGTACAAAAATAAAAGCAGATATTTCTTCTGCTGAATATTTCTGTACAACGGCAGATATTTGGTCTGGGAACAAGAGAAGTTTCTTTGGCTACACATGTCACTGGCTAACAGGAGACTTCCAACGGAAATCAGCGGCATTGGCATGCAGGAGGTTTAAGGGAACTCACTCGGCAGAAAACATAGCGCATTTAATTTCGGAGATAAACGAATCCTATGACCTCAACAGTAAAAACATTGTTCTGACCGTGACAGATAATGGCTCCAACTTTGTTAAGGCTTTTAGAGATCATGGTGTGCAAAACTTTAAGCTGCAAGAAGAAGATATGGATGATGATGATAATGTGCCTGTGTTCCAAAACGATGAGTTACTGCCGATACATCACAAATGTTCGAGTCACACCTTGAACTTACTCACAACGACTGACCTCATCAAAACTTTGAAAGCTGATGAAACTGTTTATAAAAAACACAATACGGTAAATCAAATGAAAGACCTAATTGTTTATAAAATGGAATTTAAAAAATTGTTTTTCTTTTAGATTTTTCAGAAATGTAACGCAATTTGGAAGAAGTGCAACTGGCCAAAGTCCTCAGAGATTATTGTTGAAACTATGGGGTCGAAATTGGTTGTACCCGTTGTGACGAGGTGGAATTCTCTTTTCGACGCAGTCAGTTCACTTATCCGCCACAAGAAGGATTTAAACAGATTGTGCGAAAAATTCACTCTGCAAACGTTTTCATCTGGTGACCTACAATATTTGGAGTCGTACTTGGCATTGATGACACCAATTGCACATGCTTTGGACTTTATTCAAGGCGAGAAAACTGTTCAATTTGGTTTTCTT
Source organism: Bellardia bayeri (assembly GCA_950370525.1). Lineage (NCBI taxonomy): Eukaryota > Metazoa > Arthropoda > Insecta > Diptera > Calliphoridae > Bellardia > Bellardia bayeri. Next base: position 59,575,488 of record OX493264.1, read on the forward strand.
GTACCTGTGCTGATGAAGAAACGTTTTGGACATATTTTCAGTCTGGAACCAGATGCAGACCTTGCAATAACTGCTGCAGTATTGACTCCAGGCGTGAAAATGAAGTGGCTGACTGTTCTTCAGAGAGGCACACCTGGTTTGACGAAAGACCTAATTTACAAGAGGGTCATTTCGAGTATTTGTTCCTTTGCTTCATCATCAGATCTTGCTTCTAAAACTCCTTTCGATTTTGATGCAGATGGTATGTTGCAAATCTATATACTAATTTGATGATATTGCAATTAAATATGTTTTTCGATTTAGATGATCCTTCTGAAATGATTGGGTCATGTTTCCAGCAGAGTGAAACAATTGATGTACATGCCTTAATTTTAGGTCAATCCTATGCGTACATGAACGATGTGATTCTGGGACCAGAAATCTGGGAGAAATATCCGGCATTGTGAATACTCCTCGCCGAAATGCCTTATCTGACCTGTCATTTGAAAAGTTAGTTTTGTTAAAGTCCAATGGTTTTTGTCAAAATTAGTAGATATTATTTTTGTTTGTTTATATTTATGAATTGTTAATTTTTTTTGTTAAATGTACCTGAACTACATGTACCAATTTTTTTTTTGTAATTATAGATTAATCCTGAATTGAATTGTTTAATTATTAATTTTTTACTCCTGAATTGTTATTTTTTTTTTTTGTTAAATGTACCTGAACTACATGTACCATTTTTTTTATTATAGATTAATCCTGTTAATCAATTAATATTTTAGATTAAATGTATTAATCGTGGGATTATTTTTAAAAAATAAATCCTCTTTATTCCTGACCTAAATTTAATTCTAATCGATTATTAATCCTTAATTTCGATAACTAATCTTAGTTAATTAATTAAAACAGAAACAAAAAAATTTTAATTCGATTACTAATCATTAAGATTATTAATCATTAATTAACAGCTCTGGTATAACTTACCCAGAGTTTAAAATTATTACTATATTATGTAAAAAATAGCAAAATAATTCATAATTTTATAGGAAAACTAGAAATATATTTAAAAAAAATAATATTTAACTTTTCACATACTAAAAATATAGAAATATTTCTAGTAGTAATTCTAAAAATATTTTGCCATACAAAATATTTCTAGTGGCAACCAGTAACTTGAAAAACCACTAACAGCCAGCAATATGCGAAATCGAAAAAACAAACTAAACAACTATGGCACATGAAAAACAAAAACTGGCAAACATACGAAGTTGAAATATGTAAAAAACGAAATTGTCCGCAGTTGAAAATGTTAAAAACGAAAATGTGCATATATAAGATTTCTTCGCCGCATAAATAAACTATTTTCGTCGCATATGTGGAATATTTACGCCGCATATATGCAATGTTCAGAAAACTGGGGAAAAAACTAGAAATAAGAAAAGGTTGATACATACAGTATACGTTGATTTGTGTGTATAAAATAATAATTTGTATAGAATTGTGTGTTATTAAGATAACCCAGCGGCGAAAATAAGTAGTAAACAGTCCTTATTTAGCAGACAAGGCCTTATTGCTCCATTCCATACTCATACATTTTTTACACACGATGTCCTAGCCAGCCAAGGCCTTCCGCTTCACCTTCTTCAACAGGCCTGGTAGTAGGCCATCTTTTTATACATTGTGTTTATACATTTTCATTAAACTTTTTTCGTTTTCTAATTTTTTAAACGTCTAAGTGATCTTTTATGCATTTTAATTTTTTTATATTAAAAACAATAACACTACCACGTCAAAAACTCACAGTACGCAAAACCGCTTTGTTACAGAATTTAAGCAAAACTATTTTAAGTTTACTTCTTTTTTTTCTTTTCACATTTTGCATTTTAATTTTTGTTGTTTTGTCTTTGGAATGTGATTTTATAACGGAAATTAACGTATGTATGCAATGTATACACATAATAAAAAACAACCTGGAATGGAGTAGGTAGACCTTCCTGAGAAGGCAAGCGAGCATGAGTACTGGATCTAAAAAAAGGTCTAGGAAGGTCTTATAGCTGAAGACCTCAACACATACATACATACATACATATGTATTAATACATGTATACATATGTATTAATAGGTAGTATAATAAAAATTGTTCTTTAAATTTGTTGAGTTTTATTTATGAGGAAATTAAGTGGGATAATTTAAATATTTTTGATTGAATTCAAAAATAAAAACATCTACACAACTGTACTCCTACAAAGCTGGATCCTGGATTTTAAAATTTTCTTAATTCCTATTACAAATAGCACGAATTAATTTGAAGACTCAATAAATAAATAAATAATCAGAATCATTATTAAAAATCATATACAGTGTAAATTCGATAATCCGGACTCAACTAACCCGGACTATTCGGTAATCCGGACAGAATTTTGCAGCTCATTGCGTATTCTATAATCCGGATTGATTGCAACTCTATAGTCCGGATTAAATAACACTCGTTTTTATTTATTTTATTGTTCAAATCACAGCAGGCTTTGAAAAATACAGTCATTGAGTATTCTATAATCCGGATTGATTGCAACTCTATAAACCGGATTGAATAACAACCGTTTTTAGTTATTTTATTATTAAATTCAAAATTATAAAAATTTTGAAAAATTTAGTTAGAATAGTCTGATATGAGTTGTTAAGAATGTATGTATGTAAATGTGTATTTTTTTTATTTTAAATAAACTGTACAAATTAATATTTATGTTTTTAGCTTAATTTTGTTATAAATTATAACTCGCTAAGCCGGATTGGGGACTGCAATCAATTATCCGGATTATCGAATTTTTACTGTACTGAATTTACAAAACAAAAAAAAATCAATACCTTGAAAAGGCATCATGTACTTCAATTCCTTATCTTAATAACACACAATTCTATACAAATTATTATTTTATACACACAAATCAAAGTATACAGTATGTATGAACCTTATCTTATTTTTAGTTTTTTTTCTGCAAATTGCATAAGTATATGCGGCGTAAATATTCCACATATGCGACGAAAATAGTTTATTTATGCGGCGAAGAAATCTTATATATGCACATATTCGTTTTTAACATTTTCAACTGCGGACAATTTCGTTTTTTACATATTTCAACTTCGTATGTTTGCCAGTTTTTATTTTTCATGTGCCATAGTTGTTTAGTTTGTTTTTTCGATTTCGCATATTGCTGGCTGTTAGTGGTTTTTCAATTTACTATTTCTTTGCATGGTTTATGGTTCGGTAGTAAACTATAAAAAGTATGCGTGTTCTAGTAGTAAATATATTGCAAATGAAAAATTTTCATTTTGTGATCTGGTTGCTACTAGAAATATTTTGTATGGCAAAATATTTTTAGAATTACTACTAGAAATATTTCTACCATGAAGCTAGTGAATATATTTCGTTGGTTAATAGTTTGTATATTTTTAGTATTTCTACATATAAATATGGAAATGTTACATATTTATTGCGCAGTCAATAGTCAGTTGGAAAAAATGTTTTACTAAATATTAAACCCAGGGGGCTAATTCTCGCTTTCGTATGCGAGTAAATTTTCATTCGAACGTTCGAATTTTTTAACATTTGGGATTCTCTCATTCGATAGCGAATAAAATGTATCGACATTTCTAATGATGGCATTCGATAACGAATGATTATTCGAACGCAACATTGCGAGTTTTTACTCGTAAGCAAAGAAGCATTCGAAATAATGTTTTTTTAATAAACAGAAGAAAAAAAAAAGAAAATGTTAGTAAAAAATGTGTTACTTACTTTAAAAAATATTATAATATTAATAATTAACTTTTAGGTCAAAAATATCAAAAATAAATTTTACCTATGCTTGCTTTGTGAGCCTAAAACGTCTTTTGAGTCTAGAAAAACACATACATACATTAATACATACGTATGTATGTATGTATGTACTTATTTATACTTACTCATTGTTTGTCAATCTTAGGGTGTTTCTTATTTGTTTCCTTATGTCATTAATGTTTTCAATCTCGTCAGAATTAGAAGACGATGAGTAAAAAAACACAACTGGATCCATTTTTAATTTAAAATAATTTCTTTTAAAAATTTTGCTTTTACTTGAGTTATTTTTTGCAGAACCATATGTTTTTTGTTTACATTTTCTTTTATTTTATTCAGTGTTGTAAACGTACTTATTCAAGTTTTTTACAACACTGAAGCAATGAATCGATTCGATTCGTATCGAGTACCATCATTAGAAAATTTTGCACTGTCGAAATAAATTTCGATTCGAAAACAATTTCGATCACGACTGCCAGAATTAGCCCCCTGATTATAACGCCTAAAGGGAAAAGAACTATTCAAAAAAGCATTATAATATACTTTCAACGGGAAACCTACTTATTGGCCAAGTGATCCAGCAAAAATTCCAGATCTCCTAGATTTTGCAATATTTAATGGTATTTACAGATCGTTGTTAGATATCTTAGTGACGATTTAAGTTCAGTTATTCTTTACTTCAGTACACCAATCGAACTTAAGGATATAAACCATAGGATTTTTACAAATAGAAAATAACATTAATCTAAATATTTCTTTAAAAAGCGGATATGAATTAGAAGACGCTATTGAATTGTTCACTAATCTTATTTGTGATGCAGCGTTTGTATCCACACCAACAAGTGACTCACCAAGTGGTAATAATGTAAGAATTCCTAATGAAATCTGTAATTTGATTATGAATACAAGATATCTACGGAGGGTGTACCAAAGGTCAAGAAGTCCCGGAGGTTAAAAGAATATAAAAATGAATTTGTACAAGACATCTTAAGAAATTTGGACCCAACACGTAACGATGAATATAATATTTGGAAAGCTACAAAATATCTTAAAAGACCGAGAAAAAGAAGTATTCCTTTTAAAACTGCTTGTGGGGCCTGGTGCAAATCTGATGTGTCTAAAGCTACTGCTTTTAAGGAACATTTAGAAAACGTGTTTCAACCAATAAGCTTGAATACCCAATTACAAAAGGCAGAAATTGAACAATTCTTAGATGTTGCTTGTCAAATGAGTCTTCCGATAAAAAATTATTACTTCCCGCCAGGTTCAACAAATCATCACAAACCTTAATAATAAAAAATGTCCTGGCTACGATAAAATTTGTTCCAAAATGATAATATCTTTACCAAAAGGGGTTATTTTCATAACAACATTGTTTAATACCATATTACGGTTAAGTCATTTTCCTAGCCAGTGGAAATATACAGAAATTATTATGATTCCTAATCTAAACAAATCGGAACATTTAATTGACTCTTACAGACCAATCAGCTTATTGTCAATATTTTCAACAATGTTTGAAAAATTGCTGCTGGAAAGAATGCTACCTTTATTAGAAGCACAAAATATAATTCCAGAACATCAGTTTGGGTTCAGACATAAACACGGTACACCAGAACAGTGTCACCGAGTTGTAAACGTTATATCTAATGCCTTGGAACGAAAACACTATTGCTGTGCAGTATTTATGGATATACAACAAAATAAAAAATATACTACCAGCTCCTTTTTATGTTATATTAAGGTCCTATTTAGATGAAAGAAAGTTTTATGTTGGAGTCAATAATGAAGTATCTGGTTTTGGATGGATTCAATCTGGAGTTCCTCAGGGAAGCGTCTTAGGTCCAGTACTATACACACTTTTTACATCCGATTTGCCAACAACAAATGATATAACTATAGCAACATATTCCTATGACACAGTTATTATGGCGTCGAAAGATTCTCACCCCGAAGCTTCTAATGCACTGCTTAAACCTCGTTGAAGAATGGTTAAATAAGTGGAATATTAAAATCAATACGGAAAAATCAGTTCAAGTAACATTCACTCTAAGAAAAATAGATTGTCCTCCTTAAACGGAGGGACCTTACCACAGTCAAACAATGTAAAGTACCTTGGACTTCACTTAGACAGAAGATTAACTTGGACAGAGCATATAAAAGCAAAACGTCAACAATTAAACATTAAATCAAAAAAAAATGTTTTAGCTTTTAGGACCCGAATCAACTTTAACTTTGGACAACAAAATACTATTATACAAAACTATAATTAAACCAACTATACCTACGGTATACAACTTTGGGGAACAGCTAGTAATTCAAACATAGAAATTCTCCAAAGATATCAGTTTAAAATATTAAGAATAATTACTGGCGCTCCATGGTTTATGAACAATAAAAACATTCACCGTGATCTTAACATACCTACGGTTAAAGAAGAAATTACCAAATTCTGTGATAGATATTTACAAAGACTTAGCAATCACTCAAACCTACTTGTCATTAATCTCTTAAATGATAGCGATAAAATAAAAATACTGAAAAGATATCACTTACTTTTAGAAAGTAAGCTTTATATTTTACTAAACATTATATATTTGCACTCAACACTAAACTAATTTATACAAACAAATTATTGTTCTTTTTAATTAAGCTAAGATATTTGTAAAATTCAAACGATTTGTTTAATGTTTAGATCGCAAATGAAAAGGAAATATGTAAAAAAAAAATTGTTCAACATCGAGAGATCGATTTTATTTTCCAAACACTCTTCAAAAAACTCTTATAGGTAGGTAGAAAGGCTGGTGTGAGTCACCTCACACCTTCACCCAGTGACCAATATGGTCCATTGTGATGCCCTGAATAGAAAAGATACCTGACCAAAAAAGCTTATTTAGACATGCATATGTCCTCCACTTGTGCCACCAGCACTCCGTCTATTGTCGCGTAGCCAGGCCATTCCCATTACGAATCTTATTAGACTCTCCAGCCCACAGCTCGAGACATCCCCTAATTCGCCCAAGAATCCATTGCCCAGCCACCTCATCCTACTGCCCTGCAACCAGGGACAATGACACAGAATGTGCTCAACTGTCTCCAGCTCATCCGGGTCCTCGCATAGTCTGCACATATCCAACAATTCGGATCCCATTCTCACCGCCATCCTGCCTATCATGCAGTGGCCCGTGATAATTCCCATCATGGTCCTTACGCAGACCCTACTCCTACCCATTAGCGATTCCGAATCGGACTTCCTAAGCACCGGCCACAGCGTCCGTGACACTTGGCAGCCGTTCGGTTTCCCCAGGCTTGATTGGTCGCACTTAGGATCCATTCCCTTGTTCTTCCGTAATAGAAGCCTATTGGAGTGTCCCGTTTTTTAGTATTTTAGTAACTAATTAATAATAAAAAGTAATATCCAATGATAAAAAACATCAAAGCTGTAAGTAAAACTTAGTCTATAAGTTAAAGCTGTGTAATAAAACAATAAATTTTGTCACTAGATTATTTAGAACGAGACCCCTGAAGAAGTTAGAATAAAACTAACGAAACGTTGGGTAAATAAAATAAAAAATAAAAATCGAACAAGTTTTTTATTAACGTTTGGAAACAAACATTTGACCAAATTAGCCTGAAGGAAACTCCTTAAAAATTATAATAATTATAAACATTGGTCACAAAAACAAATTAATTAATACCTAATTTTGTTTGTAAACGATTAAAAACAATTTAATAAAAAATACATATGTGTAAATATTTACATTTTATTTTACCAGCTATTTTTATTTAACGTAAATTCAAATTTTTCAAATTATTTATTTGACGGTTTTGCAAAAAATTTATTTTGCGATTTCTGGCGATTTTTAAACCCCAATTTGACGGGAAATTGTAAAAATATTTTGGCACTACTGATTGTTACATTGTTTTGTTGTACTTGTGTTCTCTTCTTCAATGTTTTGATCGTGAAACAAAAGAAATATTTTCGGAAGTATGTTTTGCAATGAGCAAGTAATACATACACTAATTGGAATTTCATGAAATGCTTGTAAGACATTTTTTTGTGTTTGTGCAACTCTTTAGTATGTATGCATATGACATCATTCACATGTATTTATACCCTACACCACCAATACTGGGGAGGGTATATTGGATTTGTGCTGATGTTTGTAACGCCCAAAAATATTGGTCCAACACCCATCTTAAAGTATACCGATAGGCTTAGAATCACTTCCTGGGTCGATTTAACGATGTCCGCCCGTCCGTCTGTCCATGTAAAGCTTGTGTGCAGAGTACAGGTCGCAATTTTGCAGATATTTCGATTTGGTACGTTATATTTTTTTGGCCCAAGGATGGATGGGATTGAAACTGGTGGAAATCGGTCCATTATTTCACCTGGCCCCCATACAAATGTCCTTTCAATTATGCAAGTATGCAAACAAATTTCACCAAAAATGAGTAATAAATAAAGCTTAATCACATCTAAAAATTTCGTGAAGATCGGTCCATAATTAGTCGTAGCTCCTATATAAAGCCTACTTCCGAAAAGAACTTCAAAGAGCATAACTCTTTTAAAAATGTTGGTATCCAAATAATATTGAATAATATTGTGTATATACATATAAAATGGTAGAATTTTATGATGATCGGTCCATAACTAGTCGTAGCTGCCATATAAGGCTCACTTCCCGAAATCACTTTAAGGACCATAAATCTCTTAAAAATTTTATTATCCAAATAAAATTTAACAAAAATGAGTTTCTTATGTACAAATAGGATGACACCTAATTTTATAATAGTTAGTTCATAAATAGTCAAAACTCCCATATAAGACCCTCTTCGTAATTCACTTTAACCTTCATAAACGTATTTATATCGAGATAAGGTTTAACACACATAATATTTATATTCACGGAAGTCATGGCACTAAATTTTTGGATGATCGGTCCATAATAGATAATATCTCCCATATAGCGCCCATATCTGAAAAACTGTGTTATTAATATACTGGGTGTAGGGTATTATATGGTCGGGCCTGACCGACTATACTTTCTTACTTGTTTACTTTTGAAATATTGTAGTCGGTAGCCTGTTGTGGTGAATGTGTTTAATGCTATATTTATTATATAGGCACTAGTGCAACAAAAAAATGGATAACTTCAAGACGGAAAATGCAACAACAATAACTTATGAACACATGTGCGCAGGTATGTGCGTATGCAACAACAATTCATAAAAAAACGAAGTAAACGCAGACGGCAATGATGATGGCATGGGATTTTGTAGTTAAAGGAAATTGTTAGTATAAAAAAATTCAAAAAGCAAGAACAACTTACAACTGCATACTATACTTGCCACCTTTTGAAATTTTCAAAACGGGACACCACTAAAAAAAATTAAAAAAAAATTGTTTACAATTATTTTATTTTTTATTTATTAAAAAACAATAACACATTAATTGAAATTGTGTAAATTCTAGCCTCATAAAACTTTAACAAAACAAAAATGTAAATATAATAGGAATAGTTAATATTAATAGGAACATAAAATATTTAATAAGTTTATTTAGTAAAAAAAAAGCGTCAGTTATATAATAATCAAACCATTTATTCAAATAATCTAGATTTTTTTGTACACAGAAACGCCTTCTTCAGTGAAATATTCTTTTTTATTTCGATCCACTTGCAACAAAATTTGATTTGCTTTAAATCCAAAAAAAGTTTTCCCAATCTATTTGAAAATTCTAGTTTAATTTTTTTAAAAATATCATAAACTTCTGTGGGTTGAATATAATCACTTTCTAAATGTTTTATATTTGATAATAATAATATTATGAATAAAATACAGGTATGGCTCAGAAAATTGATTCTCGTCTTTCTGTACTTCTGAATCTTGATCACAGGCAACAAATTTCCAAATTAGTTTGGAAACATTTTCTTCGCCTTTACTTAAAAAAATACAATTTTAAAACAGTCCAAGATTGAAGAATACGATCAACAGCTGGAAAAATTGAATATAATCAGTTTCCATAAAAATTAAAAAATCTTTCAGTTCTGCCAGATTTTTAGCACTTGAAGAAAATTCACTGAAAACTTCAATAACAAAACTTTCTACATTAAATTATAAGGTTTTTAGTGCTTGTTTAGAAGTACATATCATGCAAAATATGAGCATGACAATGTCCAGCAATTAAATTCGGCAAATTCAGTATTCGTTTCAGAAGTTGAAATACATACTGATTTTAATTTTCCATAGTTAACGGATGCATTGTCTGCTTCATATGCTACTAATTTATTATTACGCAACATTCCAGATTTTTCTAGGCAATCAATTAACTCGCTGCTATGGCTTCCGATGTCTCGTCGTTATCTTCATAACCATCAATAAGAATTGTTATTTGTCCCTTCTTAATTGAAAAATATCGAATAGCAACAGCAAACAATTTTTTATTTCCCTTGTTGGAAGTGTCTGTGGCCTCAGCCTTCGTTCGGCCGCTGAGAAGCCAGAAGGATTAAACTCCATTGAAACAAGCATAGCTTTTAAACAAAAAATGATTCAATTTTACAATTGGCCAAACTTTTTCCAAATTTATTAAATGGAAAAGAATATCAAGAACTTGATAATGAAAATGACTTATTAAAAAATGTCACAAAAATGTACCAGGGTAAAGTCACATAATACCAAAATTAAAAAAATTAACAAACTAAATGAAATTTGAATTTTACAAATCATCATCATCTTCCTCCAGTATGCATTCTATTAATAACCCTATACAATGCAATAATATCTGGTTTTGCTCTTTCAAACGAATTATCAATCCTATTATTAAATCCTTTTCAAAATTAATTTTACTTTTTAAAAGCGGCGTGGTTTTTGTTTATTTTGTCCACTTAACTGATGGTAGATGTTAGATGTTGCAAGTGTGAATGCATGTTTCACATTTTCGACAAACTTTGTTAGTGATGTAACTAAAATTTCATTTTCAATATCAGTTTTGCTAGTGATGACACTAAAAATATCGGAAGATGTAAATGGGAACAAAATGAGTTAGGAACATATTGTGAAGATGTTGAAATATGTTGGTTTTCAGCTCTGTACATTTCTTATGGGAAAATTTCAACATCTTCGCAAATTGATGGTAGATGTTGCAAGTGTGAAAAGGCTATAATTTTTGCTTCAATATCGTGCACATCAGATTGTTCGCTGCACATATAACTACATTCATACATACATATATTTTATCCGTTACTTGTATATATATTTAGAAAAAGATAAAAATTGGCGGAATTTTCAAAACTTACGCAGGACAATAAAACAAAATTGTTTATATATAACAAAACATAAATTTTATTAAAAAAATTGCATATGTTTTTCTTTAATTCCTTTGTTTATAAATAAACGTAAAAACAATTCATCGAAATACATATTTTATATACATTAAATAAAAAATTATATTAAAAATGACATAGAATGTGTGTATATTGCTTTTTAAAATTGGGATTACCCCCATATTCATAAAAAAATTTAAATTAAAACAATGTTTTAAAGCAAAATTTCCATACAAATTTTGATTTTAAAACGTTGTTTAAATTTAAAAATTGTTTATGAATAAGACCATTAAAATTTAACAATTAATTATATTTAGATGTGTTTTGGCAGCTGTTTATCAGTTTGATATTTGTTTTTAAATATTTATTAAATTCTAAACAAACAAATTCAAAATTAAATAAAATTTTAAACTCTGATTTGATTAAATTTGGTGTACATTTATTACGAGTATCTGACCATTTAAGAGACATTTGTGAAAATACTCGTTCAGTGTAACAATTTGAAGGTGGTATACTCAAAAGAAAGCTATTTATTTTATATATTAATCAATTCACAGACCCCTCTTTCCCAGTGGGCACTTTGGGCAAGTGCCCAGAGCCCCGCGCTCGATAGGGGCCATCTCAGATCAATTACAAAGTCATATCCACAGATTAAAACAGATACGGCACGTTCTCTTTGTTTTTCTTTTTATTTTTTTATTAAAAAATTGTATTGTTATGTACTGAATTTTTAACAAAAGTTTATTTTTTTAGTTCTTAGTTACATAAATTGTTGCTTTTATGTACTGAATTTTTTGATTTTTGTAAATAAATATGTGTACTTTTATTTTCTTAATTATACTGCTTTTTTTCCTTGATGTACTTTTTTTGTCGATTTCATATCTGGCAACCCTATATCTGTGTAAACACTGCATTTTCTTTTATGATAACTATGACATTTATCTTTACTAGCGTAACATGAAACGTAACCATCGTACGACTTCTACGAGTGCGTTTAAAAACCGGGAATTCCCCTGTGTTTGTATGTGGTGTTGTGACGTTTGTTTTGTTTGTTATTGATTGTGTTCTGAGGTATTCTTTAATTAAATTATCGTTTGGTTGTTCTTTTTGTGTTAGCGACCATTTTCGGTGTAAAAATAAATATCTACTGAATTATAATATAATGTCGAAACGGTCTTTTCCTAGCGGATCTGAAAAAAGGAAAAAATCTGTACATCAGAAGGAAGTAATTGAAAAGTTACCAAAATTAACATCATGTTTTACTACTACTAATGGAGAAACTTCTGTAAGTAGCAACCAACCCAAAAATCTTTCACATGATAGTCGTGTCGTTCACAAATTGCGGGAATTTCTGAATCCTCATGTTCTTTAACAATTTCCACCAACTTTGGAAAAGACATTGAATCAGAAAGCAAACGTCCCTATGACGAAAGATCAACAAATTCGGTGATTTCACAAATAGCGACAACTGTGTCAGTAGAGCAAGAACAGTTTTCCAACCCGGAAGAAATATCACACGATCTCGCCGATTATTTTCCTGAAAATTTTACAGAAAAAACATCGCGAAATATTGATTCGTAAGGGATCTGCATATTTTCAAAATAAAGATTCTGACTTTTCCGATACATCCAGAACCTACAAAGATGTAATAAATCAGTAACTAGGTATTTCAATAGTACATTTTGCTATAAACATAGTTTATCCCTTATTTGCCCAGGAATACTCTATTTCCCAGTTGTTGTTATATTTTGTCATCCTTTTTGAACTGTAAGTCTGGTTTCACACTCTTCAGTTTTAACTGGCCAGTTTTTGTTCAATACTCTTTTGAACTTGCCATTTCATTCACACACGTCAATTCAATTTTTGTACTTTTTAAGGCAAATCAACATGCATAAAAGAAAAAACAAAAGGAAATAAGAAAATTGACTAGTACCGTCAAGCTTGTACCTCTTTTGTTTTCTTTTCCCTTCTCATCCAAAAATACTTGCCTTGACGAGTCGGAATTGCAAAGTGTGAAATCGGACTATGATATTATAAAAATATTACACAAATTGTGTTTAACATTATATTTTTAGTGATTTCTTATTTAAAAAGTACAAGAGACTATATAAACTTGAATTTTTATGTTTTCGTTTAAATATAAATTTTAAAATACTACTAGAAATAGTGACTTTATTTTTCCGATTTTTTTTGACGATTTTTAAAATTCGAAATGACGATTTTTTTCTTTTTTATCGGAATTTTGAAGATTTTTTTACGAAATTCATCTGGCAGCCCTGGATCCAAATCGAAAAGCAGCGATTTAAATAAAGAAGACCCAACAACAACGAGTCAGTACAAAAATTAAAAAAAAAAAATATAATAAAGAAAAACATAAACCCTTTGGAAATTAATTATTATTTTTGATATTTCTTGTTATAAAATCGCTAGCAGGGTCTTTTTGACTCAATTTGACCCGTATTTTTTATCGTTTTGAATTTTAACCCATAATTAAACAATGGCACTCGATAAATTGTATAACCGACCTTTTTGATTTTGAAATAGAGTATACACAAAGCGCGACCGAAAACAACATTCACTCTCCTGAGGTACTTCGGGTCGAACTTGATTATCTATGGTCACAAGTCAATAGGGCGTATGAAGAGTGTAGGGACACAAAAGAAGATTCAAAACAAAAACCAATCGATAATAATAGGTTTCGTGATCGTTACAAAAAAGGTTACAAAACATGTCTAGGGTCAATCAATGTAGAAATTCAAACCCTATCGAATCCAAATAAAAAAGAGCGGATTTCGGCTGCTAAAAATCAACCACAAGAAAATCAGGATATCATAATTTTTAAGGAGTTTCCTGCAGGCTAATTTGGTCAAATGTTTGTATCCAAACGTAAATAAAAAATTTGTTCGATTTTTATTTTATTTACCCAACGTAAATATAATAATAAAACTTCTAACTTCTTCAGGGGTCTCGTTCTAAATAATAGCTTTAATGTTTTTTTATTAATTAGTTACTTAAATACTAAAAACGGGACATCACGAACAGAATTTTGGTATAAAAATTCAAATAATTAATAAAAATATAATATACAATACACGACCACAAAACTTAAGTCAAGTTTACCTCTTATATCTCTTTTGTATGGCTACCACCTTGTGACACGGACACATTTTATGGAGATTTTGTAACATGACCTAATTTCCGCGACCTTTTCAGCATTATACATAAATAATTCTGGACTTAGTAAAATTGAGAAACTTTTTAATCTAATACAAAAGACTGGAGGAGATGCTAGGAAAATAATTTCAAATGCCCCATTGACCAACGAAGGTTTTGACATAGCCTGGAAAAACCGTCTAGCCCAATACGAGAACAATCGGATCCAAGTAAACGAACCATTAAAAATATTATTTGACCTTCCAAACGTTGCCGAAGACTCAGGCTCATCAATTCAAAACCTTCAGCGAACAGTTAATGGATGTATTCAGGCGTTAAATGCTTTAGGTATAGAAACCGCAACATGGGACCCATTTCTAGTATACCTTAACTCAACAAAGCTTCCTCGGACGCTTTTGAAAATTCACTTCAAGAAATAACAAAAGTTCCGACTTGGGAACAATTCAACACTTTCTTGACACATAACTTTAATGGCCGAATTCTCGGTTATTAGTTAACCATTGGTAAACTAAAATACTAACTTTTGTTAACTATTACTTGGTATTCTTATGGCAAACTAAGCATTGCGAATAAAGAATCATTAGTTAAGCCTTTGCCATTAGCTAACTAAAGACTGTGAATTTAGCCATAACACATAGAATCTATAGCGGCCATTACACAATTAAATACAAAATCAGACCAAATAAGAAAATATAATTTAAAATCTAAGCCAAAACGAGTTCACACTTTTCATATAAACACGACCCAAAATGAAACTGGGTAGAAAAATAGACAAACTTTGAACTTAAATAGGGCACAGAAAAATTACTCAAATTACAAATGCCAAAATTGTAAGCATCTCACCATCTGTGGTCTTGTCCCGAGTTCTTAGATAAGAATGTTAACGACAGAATTCACATTGTTAGAGTTACAAATTCATGTTACAATTGCCTCTCTATTGACCACAGTGTCAAGGACCGTAAAAGTGAACACAGTTGTAGATTATGTAAGCAAAGACACAACACAACACCAACCAAGCACGAACATCGCAGCACAAAACGCCAATATACAGTCCACATCAGCATCAAACGTTACATCCCAAATATCACTTCCTTGACCCTACAAGAGAGCAAACATATCAATCAATATCCCACCGAGAAAGAGACCTTGTTATTTACTGTTAGGCAAGAGCAATCATTGACCCTGGTTCACAATCAACTTTTATATCAGAAAAGTTAAAAAATCGACAACATTTACCCACCAAACGAAATTTAGTTCAGAGTTAGAACTTGCAGATCCTCAATTCAATCAAAAACGACCATCGACTTGCTTAAAGGCCTCGACCTGGGCCACTCAATATATTGCATGGACACACCGATGCGGTCTATTGGATCCCTTTTGGCACAAAAAACAGTATTTGGCTGGATTGTGGGGGGACCAATTTAAACAACGACACAACATAAAACAACAGTGTGACTACCCAACACTTCGTCCCTTGTTCGAATCCTCGCACGCTTTTGGGAGGTGGAGGAGACCCCAAAACAGATTTTGAGGTCAGATGAGGACACATTTTGCGAAAACAACTTCATGTCGACGACACGAAGAAACGACACAGGAAGGTATATAGTTACCCTACCCTTAAAAATTGCGAAGAAATAGGAACTTTGAGAAACATAGCAATGGCACAGTTTTTAAGAATGGAACGCATGCTTAGCCAGAAACTTTTTTATAACTTTTTATTATTTATTGAATCTGCCTTATTTCCTTAGGCCTAACAATAAGTATTTAAATCTGAAAACTAAAACAAATCTAATTACTCTCTAACAGAGCATTAATTTCTTATTGGCTCTTAAGCTCTACGAAGCCTCGACTCCGTCTGGCTCTGAGCTAGAATACTAGCCAGCGGATTCGGGTGGGTTTGTAGCTTTTTGATGTAGTTCTCGCGGACCCTTCTGAATTCATGCTTTACTTGTGACTTTATAGTCCAGGCTTAGCTTAGATTGGTCACTGATTAACCAGTGAAGGCTAGATGCTTTTAACTTCATGTGAAGTGTCTTGGTTTCTATATGACGACGCCAAGTCTTCTATCTAAGTGAATACCATAATAACATAATCGGACTGAGGTATATTTACATTGTTAAGTGTGACAGGTGGACAGCATCCCCTCCTCAATGTGAACGTAACATGTTTGCTTTTTAACTCATTTACTCGTATTCTCCATTTGTTTAACCATGGTTCCACAAACCTTAGATAGCTATCTAGTATACTAGATTCTATATATGGATTGTCATGCGGGCTAATTGCGGTGTCATCAGCAAATGTAGAAATAGTTAATAGTTGGAAACAAACATTTGACCAAATTAGCCTGAAGGAAACTCCTTAAAAATTATAATAATTATAAACATTGGTCACAAAAACAAAAAAAAGACAAATTAATTAGTTAATATATCGTTCGTAGGCAAATCAGAGGTGTAAATCAAATAGAGGGTAGGTCCAAGAACACTTCCTTGTGGTACTCTTGCTCCAATCCTATATTCTCTTATCACGTAATCGTTGTACTTAACTGTAAATAAGCGGTCCGATAGATAAGATTCCAATAGTTTATGGATACATGGTGGTAGCAAGCATTTTATTTTATATACCAGTCCTTTGTGCCATACTTTATCGAAGGCTTGAGCGACATCCAAAATTATTGCTGAACAATATTTTTTTAATTCAAAGGATTTTCTTATTTCTCCGGTTATACGATTAACTTGTTCGATTGTTCCGTGGCGTTCGCAAAAACCAAATTGATGAACTAGGGTTATATTTTTCTCATTTAAAAATGGTATGATTTTCTTTTGGAACACCTTTTCCAATAGCTTAGATAAGCAAGCTTATTGGTCTATAGGAGGATGGTACAGTCAAATCTTTACCTGGCTTTGGTATCATTATTATCTGAAAAGTTTTCCAATTTGTCGGGAAAACTCTATGTTTAAAGATCGCATTAAACATTATAGACAACACAATTATTGCCACATTCAGTAGGTTTTTAATCATAGCAGGCGTAACTGAATCATTTCTAGGTGAATTTCTTAATATTATATTATCCTTGATTACTTCTTTAATGTCTTCTGGGCTTATAGCTAATATGTCATCATTAGATAATGTTGACACAGGTGGATCTTCAAGTTCAGAAATAGTTGTTGGCGAGTTTGGTCAGCAAAAATTGTAGCTTTTTCCTCTGTGCTACGAGCCCAAGTATCGTCAGTTTTTTTTAAAGGGTTTTGCCCCTCTACCGGTGGCTTGATATTTTTCGTTGCCTTCCAAAGGGAAAAATTTGTATGTTTGGTATTTGTCAAACTTTGAATGTAATTTCTATTTCTGCGATCCTCTTCCAGATTTTTACTAGCAGCAGACAGCCTCTGTTTTGCAGCAGGTGATCTATTTTGTTGTCATTCTCTTCTGAGTTTTCTCTTGTAGAAAAGAAGTCGTTCAATATCTGGGTTGGAAATGTGCATATTAGTTCTAGGAAATGTTTGACTCTTAGAATGATTAAGAGCCTATACCATTAATTTTTTTTTTTTTTAGCCTTTATTTATTTATTGAATCTTCATATAATGAAATGACAATAAGTATTCAAATCTTAATACTAAAAAGAAAATAATAAGCCCAGCCAGTGCTAGACAAAAATTTTATGATACTAAAAAAATTTCACATCAACTGATCCAGTCATCTATTTTGCGCTTGAGTTAAAGCAAGGGTATCCCTCCTTCTCAACCGATTATGGCCACTAAAGTTAAGGATGTCTCGTGCAAGTGGGTTTGGGTGGTGTTCAAGTTTGCTGACATACTTTGACGCGTGTTTTGTAAATTCAACTTTTACTAATGGCACGCATAGATCTTTGTGAATTCGAGAATTTTTAACATACCATGGAGCTGCAGTAATTATACGTAGAATTTTATTTTGACCCCTTTGAATTTTTTCAATGTTTGATGCTGAGGCAGTACCCCATAATTGAATTCCATAGCACCAGATTGGCTTTAGAATTGAATTGTACAACAATAGTTTGCAGTCCAACTTTAGTGAAGAATTTCTGCCAATTAGCCAATTAAGTTGCACTGCTTTTAATCTCATCTGTGTAAGTTTCGCTTCAATATGAGACTTCCAAGTTAAACGGCGGTCGAGGTGAATGCCGAGGTATTTGACTTCATTATGTTGAGGAATAATTTGACTATTTATTTTGATGAACGAGCAAGTTTCTTTTCGCAGTGTGAAAGTGATATGAATACATTTCTGTTCATTAACCCTGATTTTCCAAAGCTCTAGCCAATTCTCTAGTTTATAAACATAATTCTGCAAATTCTGTGATGCTACTTGGTGGTCCTTATGAACGCTGATAAAGGCTGTATCGTCTGCGAAAGTTGACGTGTGGATTTTGGGGTCTGACGGCATGTCGGAGGCATAAATCAAATATAAAGTAGGACCCAGTATGCTACCCTGTGGCACACCTGTTTCAATTGGCTGAGCGGGGCTTAAAAAATTGCCTTCTTTGATTTTAAATTTGCGACCGTATAAATAGCTTTCCATAAGTTTATGGGTGTTAGCAGGCAGAGTTAATTTTATTTTGTGCATTAAACCGTCATGCCAAACTTTGTCGAACGCTTGGGACACATCAATGAAAAGGGCGGAGCAGTATTTTTTGTCTTCAAACGACCCTCTTATCACATTTACCAATCTGTGTGTTTGTTCGATGGTGCTGTGTTTAGCTCTGAAGCCGAATTGATGATTAGGAATGCATTCAGTGTCGTTCAGAATTGGAATCAACTTAGTCATTAACAATTTTTCGAACAGTTTAGAAATTGTCGGCAATAGGCTAATTGGCCTATATGACTCTACTTTGGTGTGATCCTTCCCTGACTTAGGAATCATAGTGATCATAGACACCTTCCAATCTGCAGGATAGTATTCTAGGCGTAAAATAGCGTTGAAGATAAAGAGGATAATTCTTCTAGCTACACGAGGTAACTCCACAAGCATTTTATTGCTGATTTTATCCATACCTGGAGCCTTTCTAAGGTTCAGAGTACCAATAGCGCTTTGGACATCACCAAAGTTTAGTCTTAGAGGTACAGGAGGTCTAATAACGAGTGGTGGCAAATCAGATACGTTATTTGAGTTGTTTTTAGTAAACACATTTCTTAAATGGTTAACAAATAATGTCCCTTTCTCGGAATCATTTCTAGCCCAGTCACCAGTCGGATTTCGCAAAGGAGGTTTTCCTCTCACTGGTCTTTTTAAACCTCTTGCCGCCCTCCATAACGAGTAGTCAGATTGTGGGGTACTATCAAGACCCTCCAAGTAGGATGTAAGTGAAGCCGTTCTTTGGGTTTCTAAGAAATGTCTTAGTATATCTCTGCATACCCGTAGCCTAGCTTTCAGTTCAGGAAACCTGTGAAGTTGCCACTCTCTTCTCATTCTTCTTTTTTCTGATAGGAGATGTTCGAGTTCAGATAAATAAGTTCTGTTTGTCCTATTTCTACATTCAACGTGATAAGTGGAAGCGTGATGCACAGCTCGTCGAAGGTCCTCGGTAAAGTTGCCAATCGACTCATCGATATCGTCGGTAGTTCTCAACACAATATTTTCCGTGCAATGAGAACTTAAATACTTTTTGTATTTTATCCAGCTTACTCGGGTCTTAGTCATGTTTCTAAATGGAGAGCCACACACTTGAGGGAAAAGCATTGAAATGATAGTAGGAGAGTGGTCTGAGGACAAGTCTAATGAAGGATCCACTTGCATCCATTCTACAGGGATAGTTTTCACTACTCCAAAGTCAATAACATCGGGAATCTTCCGTCGGTCCGTCGGCCAGTAGGTGGGATGTCCGCTTGAGAGTACATCTAAGCCCATTTGAGCAATGGTGTTGAAGAGTACGCGACCCTTTGGGGTTACCAGACGTGAACCCCAAAATGTGTGTTTGGCGTTAAAGTCGCCAGCAACTAAAAATCTAGCTCCAAGGGAATTAAAGAAGTTATGGTATTGGTGTTCTTTTATTGAGAATCGAGGCGGAGAATAAATCGATGATAAAACAAATTTGTATTGACAGAATTCAATGCAAATGTTTGTTGCTTGTTATTCATTAGATAATGTTTTATTCTGTTCTTTATAAGAATTGCCGAACCTCCACAAGCTATTCCGCGGGGATCTTTAGTATCGTACAACACGTAGCCATTAATTTTGAAGTACCCTGTCGACGTCAAGTGAGTTTCAGCAATCATCATAACATCAATCTGCTTATCCATCAGGAAGTATTCCAGTTCGTTTTTATGTTGGCGGAGGCCGTTCGCGTTCCAAAAACAAATTTTTAAATAAATCATTTCTTTAAAATGGCTTGCAAGATAGTGGATTGCATTTTCAGCATTTCCTGCATCATGGATGTCATGGTGGTCGTAAAAGTGTTCATAGTTTGGACAAGTGTCTGCAATGTTGTCTCTAGATTGTTGATATGTGGCTCAGAATATTGCGATATAGGTTCCTGCTCCAGACCTGGCATATTAGATTTGACCACGTTTGCGTAAGAAACTTGTCTAGAATTAGGAGCGTTTACGTGAGTAGTTGGTCGTACAATTTGAGGAAAATTCTTACTCGACGTGAAATTAGGTTGTTGAGGATGGTCAGGTAATACTGGCGACTTAATGGTCCTTATGCCCTTCAAATAAGTATAAACTGGACAACCTCTATAATTAGCGGTATGATTTCCTCCACAGTTACTGCATTTTTTTTATTTTTAAGTCCGTTTTGGACTTATTACATTGAGCAGTTGCATGTAGTTCCCCACATGCAACACAAACAGACGGCAATTTACAATACGCTTTGGTGTGACCAAATTCTTGACAATTAAGACACTGGACGGGTCCAACACGCTTATGCGGTTCCTCCACGGTAATTCTACGATGTAGAAGATAAATAAGATTGTAAATTGGATGGGACTCGTTTTTCTTTAAGGCAACATCTCCAGGTTACAATTCTACCCTGAACATGGGCTGAGGAATCTTTTCACGGTTTCTAATATTCACTACGCTCTTGATTTTGAACCCTTTGTCCATTAATCCGTTCTTTATCTCCGCAGGATCAACACATGGGTCTATACTCTTTAGAACGACTTGTAGTCCTTTTGCGCTTTTGAGCTGATAGGTATAGAAATCCCTGGTCTCCCTCTCCAACTGGTTGGACAATTTTCGAAAATCATCTTCCCTATTCACTTGGATCTTTGTCTCGCTGATTTTTCCATGTTTAATTGAGGTTACGCTAAACATGTTCTCACCTTGTACCAGTTTATTGGAAGTGGGCTCTCTCAGGTAAATTGGTGGGGGCTTAAACGTCTTTTTCGGTATTTCTGGGTCATCCGTCTGAAGTAGAGCAAATCTGTTTTGATCATTTGGCTTATCACTGCTGACGGTCTTAGGAACTTTAGAATTGGAAGACATTTGAGCAGATGTCGGGCTCCTCTGTCGCTTGAGAACGGTGATGTACTTATCCATACCTACTTGTTTTTTGGGTTTGACTGCACTATTTGATGAAGATGATGATTTCTCATCGGATGAGATAACTATATTGGGCGAACAGGAACGGCGCCGTATTTCGGCTTTTGTAGTGAGAAGAGACTCCACGGATTTTCTTAAGGATTCTTCCTCAGAGATCCATAAATTTTTTCTACTGTAGCTTAGCTCTTTCTCAGAATTACATCTGAGCGGGACACTCATGCAGTTGTTATGCGATTTTTAAATTACCGAAAAACCACTATAGATATTTTTCCACCTATTACGATATCTTTTTTTTTATATATATATATATATTTTTTTTTTTTCACTTATTACAAGTTTTTTTTTTATTTTTTTTTTCACCTATTACGAAAATTCAGCCGCACTAAAAATAACACGTCCGACCAGTTCAAGCAACACTATGTGAATTTTTGTTATACCATTAATGACGTGAAGTCATTGACACACTTATCTACATCTTCCTCACACTGAATACAAAGATCTGTGTGGATATGACTGCTGATATATTTCTTGTATTTAAGCCAATTTGTTTTAAAGTAATATGTTTCATTATTAATTTTTGAAATGTTAGTCCTTCCATAATAAGTATAATTGGGGAATGATCAGAAGATAAATCATATGATATTTCTGTAGATATTGAATTTCGATTTATAGTTCTTGTTATGGCAAAGTCTATGACATCAGGAATTTTTTTAGGATCAGTAGGCCAGTATGTTGGTTGTCCAGGGGACACAAAATCCAAGCCATTTTTACGATCAACTAATGACTTATAAAGCTGTCTACCTCTGGGACTCATTAGTCGAGGGCAGAACATATACTAAAATTGGAACGATACAGTAAGTGTGTTTGGCATTATAGTCGCCATATGCCAGAAAGCGACCTCCTAGCGTGCTAAAGAATTCTTCAAACTTCTCCTTTGTCATTGAAAAGCGTGGCGGGCAATATATCGCGCTTATATTTAAATCTCCAGCAAAACTTTCCAGATGAATGAATGTTGCCTGCATATAGTCTTGTGAGAATTCATCTAGGGGATAATGTTTCAAACGATTTCTAATTAAAATACCAGTACCACCATGTGCTTTACCATCTGGATGATTTGTACCGTAGAATGTATAACCTGAAATAAAAAAGTTTACCTGTTGGTAAGATGAGTTTCCGAAATCAATAGCACGTCGATGTTTTTATTCTGCATGAAATGGGATACCTCTGATTTGTGTTGGTTTAAGCCGTTTGCATTCCAGAAACATATTCTCAAGTAACTCATTTTTTCGTTAAGAGGATTTGTATCATTTGGTTCTGCGCTCTTAAAAGCTCTTGTATTGTGTTTTGCATGACATAAAGTTTGTCATATTTTGATTAAGAGAGGTAATATTCTGGGTAAGCGCCTGCATAAGTGCTTCCAACCCTCCCGTATTTTGGGGAACACTAGGTTGCTCGTAACCCATTCTCAAAACATTGCCATAGGAACCTGCTCCATTTTTAGGCTGTTCAGTTTGAGTGGATTGTAGATTTAATTGAGTTGAGGCTGCATTTTTGTTCAATAACGGAACTTCAGAATTGACTACTGTATAGGTGTTTACAAATTTGTCGACTGGTACTTCAGAAGTTTTCCCTCTTATTAGCTTTTGCCTCTCTCTTAATCTGTTCAGTAGCTCCTTATAAACTGGGCACCCTCGGTAGTTGGCTGAATGAGCGCCACCACAGTTGCCACATTTTCTACTGAGACCATTCTTTTGAATATCACATTGTGATGAAGAATGAAGGTCTTCACATGCCACACACACTGTTCGTAATGTACAGTAATTTTTAGTATGTCCAAACTCTTGACAATTGGCACATTGAACAGGATTATTTCTTTTAAAAGGTTCTTCAATGGTTATTCTACGATTTAACAGGTATCGTGTTGAGTAAATTGGGTGAGTTTCATTTCCTCTCAGTTTATTTTTCTCTGGCTCCAACTCGACTCTAAACATTGGCTGAGGAATTTTATCCCTATTGAATATATTGACTACAGCTCTTATTTCGTAGCCCAATTCTTGCACGGCCTCCTTGATATCATTAGTCTCAACACTGGACTCAATGCCTTTAATGACAACTTACTACTTTTCAGTTGATAGGTATAAAAATTCTTTTTTTTACCATTTAGATATTGAGAGATTTTTCTATAAAAATCCTCAGTGTATACGACTATTTTCGTCTCTTGCACACCGCCTTTTCTTATTGGAACAATATGGAAATTATTTTATTATTTTTTCCAATAAGTTCAACAAATGTTTTGACCAAATCATTCGAGCTGGACTCACGCAAATATATTGGTGGTGGCTTTAATGATTTTTTTACGTAATCGGCATCCTTTCCACTCTTATTATCTTCCTCACTCAAGAGTGCGAAACGATTGCCTATCAAGGGATTTTCAGCTATCTTCTGTTTCTTGACAGCCTTTCCATTATTTTGGGGACTTAAATTTCTTTTATTAATACTTATATATCTAAGCATACCTGGTAGTACTGGTGATTTTAATGTACTTATCTTTTTCTTTGGAATAGCTCCCTTCAGTGTGCCATCATTATTTATTGTGGTTTGTTTAGTGTTAAAAACATTCAAACTCTCACTATTCTTTGTTAGTGGATCACTAGCTTGCTTGTTAACAGTATTTGTTTGTGTTTTTAAAACTGGTGTAGTTGTTTTTGTATTTATATTTTTCATATTTTCTTTTATACTTTGTTCTACACATAAATTGGATGGTGATATTGTTTGTGTAATATTTTGTTCATGTAATTGTATCATGGGGGAACAAGAGCGTACTCTCTCAGCTGGTTTGGCAGTTAAATAATTTTTGTTGTACCTGGGGTCATTTATTTTGTTGATTTGATCACTCTCCCCGTTTAGGAATATGTAGGCATTTCTGCCGTTCACATTCTCTCATCATGAGAATTCATATGCTCTTAATAAATTTGCCACTGTTTTCTTTTTCTTGTTTTTTTTTTATTTATTTTGTTGGTTTTCCACAGTTTATTTTTGTATAACTTTATATAATTAAAGAATTAGCGTCCATTCGCTTATTTAAAAGTTTTAAATAACAAAAAAAAACCCTATTTAATATTATTTTAAACTTGCGGAGTAAAATTAAACACGTCCGTACACGTACACTGTTTGCTACAGATTTCCCATAACTCAAAAACAATACGACCAAGTAATTGTTGAATACCTCGAGTTAGGACATATGAGGAAAGTTTCTCCCCTGGAAATCAACACAAACCCAAATTATTACCTGCCGCATCATGTGACAACGTTGACAACGAAACTTAGAGTAGTTTTCAACGCTTCGAGCCCGTCTTCAAAGAAGAAGAGTTTGAATGACATATTTAGCCAATTTACAATGTGTTCTAAAGTCCTAAGTCATAAAATACTATTTAAGGCCAAATAGCACTGTTGTGAACGGCCTGTCGTATATTATTTATTTTCATAAACTTCATTACTGAATACACACATTCAATAAACATCAAACGTCAAATATAAATAAAAATATTTTAAGGGCGCAATGAATAACATAAAAAATGGCCAGCAAAACAGAAAAAATTATGGAGGAATTGTGTGAAAAATATGCAATGGATACAATTATGGCAGAATCAAGTAAGAGATGGAAGGCACTTTATAATTTATTTAGGTAAAAGATTTATTTCCAGGTGATGAAGATGAAGACAATGATCTGCAAGAAAGTTTGAGGATGAATCTTCTCATTCTGTTGACGAACCTTAGGTCTGCCAAAATCAATCGGTTGGCAACAAAAGGTACTAGCAAACTTTGACGACAAAAAATAACAACAACCAGCTTCCCATTGATTTGCAACTAAAAATCATGCTTTTCAGATTAGGGTCATGGGGTGATGGATTATCAGTTCGCAAGGTAGCATCTCTTTTTGGAGTTGGAGATGGTGGAACTATTCAAAAAGTAACCTGTCGTGTTTTCCAAGCTATTTTGAATTTAAAACATAAGTTTTTGTATTGGCCAAATGAATCAGACAACTTTCTGTTGGGATTGCTACGGATTCGCTTTTTCTTAGACTTAAAAAGAAAAACACATTTACGTATAAATATGTATGTACATACATATGTAGTAATCAGAATTCTCAATCCAACCACAACTCACCACATTATCTGTTTCCATTTCCGAATAAGTATTTTTTTATTTTAATTTTTATGGTTAACAAATTCTTTTTTTCAAAATTTGTTTCGCTTTTAATTTTGTCTCAAAATTCTTATTTGACAATAACAACTTAACAGTGATGCCAACTTTTTTTAAACAAAACAAAGTTCAAATGTGAGTCTGTCATCACTGAATTAAATAGCATAGCAAAAACACACGAGTTTCAATGTTGTATTGTCATATTATATTTTTAAATGTGAAATACCAACAACATTTTTATGACAGTCATACATTTTTAGACAATAGGACTAATAGGACAGAATAGCACACATTGTGAATTGGCTAATTATATCCAGGACTCATACTTCAACACAACTAGTGCTTCTGGTAATGAAGTGGAGATTCTTCCGTTTTGTGTACAACGCAGATATCACAAAAATGTATCGGCAGATTCTCATTGATCCGACTCAAACCAAATATCAAAGGATATTATTTCGCCAAACAGAAAAGGAACTCCCGACAGTAACCTTTGGAGTCAACTGCGCCCCGTTTCTGGCCATTAGAACCCTACTTCAACTAGCTGAAGATGTAAAATCAACTCACCCTCTCGCATCAAATACTCTACAACAAAACATGCACATACGTAGATGATGTTTTAGCAGGTGGTCACACATTAATCGACGCCATTAAAGCAAAAAAAGAACTTACAACAGTTTTAAAATCCGTTGGATTTGACCTGATGAAATGGACATAAAATGACCCACGAGTTATACAAGACCTTCCAAATGAGACCCGATTGGTTAAATTTGTCAGAAATCACTGGAACTAAAACTCTTGGAATTAAATGGAACATTTCTTCAGACACAGCACCAGATGTCGAATTAAAAGAAAACTACACCAAAAGAGAAGTTTAATCTACAATTGCCAAATTCTTTGAACCTTATGGGTGGATAGCCCCAATAATAGATGAAGCAAAACTAATTATGTAACAGATTTGGTTAGATAAAGTCGACTTGGATGACATACTAAAACCCTTGACTTGTCTAAAGTGGCAAAAATTCATAAAAAACTGTCCCACAATAACACAGAAAAAAAAAAATAAAAATGAGTTTCAATTAAAATATTTGTAAAATCAATTAAAAATTTCCCGTTGGATTCAATTTAGCCCGAGCTGTAATGTGGAAATTCACGGTTTCAGTGACGCTTCAGAAAAAGCTTATTCAGCGACCTTGTATGTTCGAATACAATTAGAAAACTCAGTATTCACATTTCTTCTGGCTTCAAAGCCCGTGTAGCTCCCATTAAGCAAATATCATTGCCCCGCTTAGAACTGTGTGGATCCGTATTATTGGCAAACCTTGCATGTGGATTTATACCAAATTTTCAAATTCAAAATATCAAGGCATATTATTGGACCGACTCAACAATCGTGCTATCTTGTTTAAAGAAACACCCTTGTTCATGGAACACTTTCGTTGGAAATCGTGTTTCTGAAATCTTAGATAAGGTTGGAAATCAAAATTGGCAACATATCGACTATAAAGATAACCCAGCAGATGTAGCCAGTCGAGGATGTACTCCACAGAAACTGGAAAACCACAACCTATGGTTGTTTGGACCCTTCTGGCTAAAATTGTCTAAAAATCAATGGCCGATACCAAAACAAACACACGACACAAACTTAGAATTTAAAAATGTAAAAGCATTTACAACGCGAAGAGCCATTAAATCGATTCTCGGACCTATCTTATCGAGTGCTCGCTTATGTTATACGATTTTGGAGAAATACTGGAAAACCCCGAACACATCTTCGCGAATCTTCAACAGAAATTACCCGAGAAGAAATAGATTTCGTCACACATCGACTCATCATATGGACTCAACTAAATCATTTTCCAGATGAGCACAAACATTTGAAACTTAAGCAAAAAAATATACCCAAACAGCAGTCTTTTAAACTTAAATCCCGAGTCTTTATTTATTTAAATGTACACAAACACAATTAATAATGAACACACTGTCTGTTTACACACTTACTATATATTACGGTTTAAGAACACACTTAAAGTTTTCGAACACTTTGGTTGATCAACGGCATCTGTAGATGAACAATATTAATACACAATAATTAAGTTTTTTTGATGAAATTTTCAGAGGTTGTCTCGAATTTTTGCTCATATTTCCGTTATTTATGGACGGATTTTGCTGATTTTAAATAGCAAACTTCTCGAAAGCATGTTTGACAGAATTATTGAAGATTTGGATCCTGAAGATATCTGGGGACTTCAGAAAATTGATTTCAACATCCAGACGGACATGGCTTAATAGACTCCGCTATTTATGAGGAATTCTTAATCGGAAAATTATATTGTGGAAATTACAAACGGAATGCCAAACTTATATAAAAGACAAACAAAAGAAAGATTTTAGCAAAATCATAAATTTAAATTAAATGTAACAACAAATTTGTAACTAAAATAATATAAACATAGGTATAAAATCAAAAATTTACCTAACCTAAAAACACAAACAAATAAACAATACGTATTTATGTGAATTTTAGATGTGGTCTATGGTCAAAAATGGACCAAACAAAACAAAATTTCGTTTTGGCATTTCTTTTTACATGACACATATTTTTGCTGAATTTTGTATTAATATTCCAATTTTATATAAACCATATTTCGGGAAGATATTTGTAGGAAGATTCTTACTATTTTCCTCCCAGTTTCATAAATATAACGTGTTGGAACTTCCAATGGACTGTATATAAAATAAAACGCTGATTTTAATTTTATTTCATTTATTAAATTACTGCTGTAAAGATGTTCACACTCAACTTTTTACAATGTTCTTCTATGTGCTAGAACTAATATCGAAGTCTATATTTTCTTTAGTGTTACCAAAGTATTAAAAATCGTTATAGTGTTATATCACTATGTACGTAGTAAATAATAGAAATAGTATGAATCTTTAAAATGATTATAAGATAAAGATTTTTTAAAAGCTATGGAAAGTTTTTCAAAAAAAAAAAACACATAAAATTCAGAAAAATGCATGAAATCTTTATTTGAATCGATAGTACGGTCCATATAATTTAATGTTTGAAGATTATTTTATGCAAATGTTGACCTTGACTGCGCCTCAAATTGTCCATCCGCTTAGTCCAATTTTGGCATACTCTTTTCAACATTTCGGCCGGTATCTTACGAATAAATGCTTCAATGTTGTCTTCCAATGCGTCAATTGAAGCGGGCTTATCTGTATAGACATGAGCTTTAACATAGCCGAACAAAAATATTCTAAAGGCGTTAAATCGCACGATTCAGGCGGCCAATTAACCGGTCCCGAATGTGAAATAAAATGTTCACCGAACTCGCGCGTGCTGTGTGGCATGTGGCACCGTCTTGTTGAAACCACATGTCATGCAAGTCAAGCTCTTGCATTTTGGTCAACAAAAGTTGGATATCATCTCACGGTAGCGCTCACCATTCACAGTTACGTTACGATTCGCATCATCTTTGAAGAAGTACGGTCCAATGATGCCACCAGCCCATAAACCGCACCAAACTGTGACTTTTTTTTGGATGCATTAGTAGCTCTTGCAATGCTTCTGGTTGATATTCACTCCAAAATCGACAATTCTGCTTATTTACGTACCCATTGAGCCAAAAATGGATTCGTCGTCGAACACAATTTTTCAGTAATTCATCGCGCGATGAACTTTCTTAACAGAGCACGCATTTTGATAATAAAATTCAATAATTTGCAAGCGTTGTTCGTTTGTAAGACGATTCATGGTTATTATAGACCAAACTGAAGATGTTTGACAGTGAAATAAAATACGAAACGTGCGTCAGCTGTTTAAACCAGTGTTGCCAAAAAGATAATAGCTAAAAAATCACCCTTTATAAATTATTAGAAATATACTGCAGTAGTCATCAACATAACGTGTACAAAATTTTTTGACAATATGTTTAAAAAAATGACAAGAAAAATGTTAAAAAATATAAAATTTTTATGGAGGTTGTCTCACATTTTGGGTCATAACTCAGGTTTTACTATTTGCTGAGCTCAGTAGACTTAGAAGTAGATCAATAGACTTAGAATTCCAAAGGGTCAATAATATATATATTTTGTAGGGTCTTAGATCAATACTTCTCAGTGTTGCACACGGAACGACAAACTTATATATACCCTCATTCACCACTTATGATGGTGGAGGCTATAAAAATATGTATGAATTATCCATTATTATCATTAAAATCAAACGTTAGGTAAACAGTATGTTATATTCAGTCCAATGACCTTAAGTTATGAGTGATATGTATTCTATTATCTTATGTAAGTATATAAGCATTACTTACCGCATTTACTATAAATATGCCTCTTCCACGACTTGATGCAGCTGGCTTCACAATCCAGGGACCTCTGTGTTTATTGTGGGCTGTTACGAGATCTTTGTACTCTAAAGGTAACATAAATGATTGTGGTATGATATCGAAGTGTTTGAGTCCACGCAAATGCTGCATTCGTTCAATATTCTTATATAAACGATCTTTGCGTGTCAACTCATAAGACCTAAATAGAAAATGTAGATTGTAAAGGAAAATTATCATTTAATTTAAAATTAAAGCTTTTTTTGAATTTGTCTTTACAATTTTAAATATACCTAGGAAAGTGATTAACTCGTTGATAGGGAGCTAGATTTCGCAAAATGTCAGGTTTCATGTGAATTCCAGTCCACAGAATGCTAAATTTTTCATTTTCCTCTGCCTCCGTTAAACCATGACGGGCAAAAATTTTTCGTAATAATTTTGTTTCCGTTTGAATAAATTTGTACGTTAATTTGAGATCAACAGCAGGCATACCAACAGCCGGCGAATATTCATCAGATTCATTCACTAATTTACATTCATCGTCTTCATCTTCTGCATCACCAACAGCATCGGCTATGTCTGTCTGATCAATTTCAGTTATAGTAGGAGCTTTTACTCCCTTTACTACCTCAATTTCCTCCAAATCATCGCCTTCACTCGAAATTGAATAATCACTTGAAGATAGCGACTCGCACAATTTCTTTTCTGACTTAACGATATGCACAATATTTTTTGGTGCCCTTACTAAATTCCTTTTTCCATTATCCGCTAATAGTTGAAATGATGATTCCTTGCTAACCGGCGTTATCAATGAATTAGCACTTCTACTTGTGGACGGTACAGGATTATCAATATTATTACTACAAATGCTTGCATTACGTATTGGTTCACATTCTATATTCGTAATATGATAAGACGAATCGCAATCATTTAAAACGAGTGGTTGTTTAGTTTTTGTATTTAAAATCAAAGTTCGGAATACCAGAACAGCATCGCGTGATCCTAAACTACCACTTGTAATCCAATCATCATTACCAGGTTTTTCAATGCGTTTGCAACTTCTGTAATAGTTAATTAATTTCTTTTTTAGTAATTAATATATTATCGTTAATACTAAATATAGTACAGAATTAGGAGAAAATACATACTGTGTGGATTTTACAATATAAAACTTGAATAGACATTTTTATATCGACGTACCAAAGTATATGTATTAAGAAAAGTTTGCTTTTGATAGTTAACCTTTGTTGCCGTTAATATGTACATATTTTAACTTAATTAACGGAACAACTCGTGTTTAGATGAAATGTATTTTATGCCTTAAATAATCCCACAGAATGGAAGCTTTCACTAGTTACAATAGTACTAAAAGTTGTATCGGATAGACCCATTATTCTATTATATATTTATTTTCTAAGCTATTTGAAAATAAACTTGTGAACCAGTTGAAACAGAACATAATCAAGGTGACACACAACACTATCAAATAAACTAATATGTACATATGTATGTATATCTGTAAATGTTGTATGGAAAATTGGTTTTATTCAGGGTGATTTATAGTCAAGGCTAAAAAATAAATATTGTACAAACTTTATTTTTGAAATTTGTTTTCTCAGTTAATATTAATTGATTCCCAATTTCAATTGGTTTATTCTTAATAATGATTTGGATTTTTTCAATTTCAACTTGATCATGTTTTAATGAAACCAATAAAGTTCTCCTGAATCACCGGAAGGCGATTTCGTAAAGGACTCCAGCATGTATACGCGTATTGTTTCGCAAAACAATTTAAATTGAAGTTAGAAATTTTTCTGATATATCACATATAAAATCCTTTTCGTAGTTTTGCCTATGTACTTAATGAAAGATATTATTTTAATTAAAAAAAAAAAGATGTGGAATAATTTACAAAAATGCGGAAGAAAAGTCGAAAATGAAACTGACTATATAAAATTAAATTAAATCACTATATCTAGCCGGGAATGGCTATTACACATATCCATTTCTCTTAGGAATACAAATTTAATTATTTGTTTTTCTTCAACGTTATCAAAAAAGAAAATTCAAAAATTGTATTATTGGGCAATTGAGTTATGGCGTTTTCTTTTCTGGCAAAAATGTTACACTTTTTTCCTTTTTTATATGGTAAATGGGTAAAAAGTGTAACATATATGTAATATTTTTGCCAGAAAAGAAAACGCCATTAGTTGTAAAATATGTATACATAGTATACTTTTACAATACATTTTTTTTTTTGATTACTCGATACTTCTTTCGATAATACATACTTTCAAATCTGTACTTATCATAAAAAACATTCCTATTGTGTTCTGAAATATATTACCCTAGAAGTATTGAGTAGTTCTTTTTTGGTATTGAGTATGGAGAAAAGTAGGCATTTTAGATTACTAAATACGGAATAGCATCAAAATCCCAAGTTTTAAAATCGCGAAATGTCAAAAACCCGAATTTCAGAATTCTGAATCTCAAAATCCCGAACTTTAAAATTCCGAATTTTGAAATCATAAATTTAATAATCCCGATATCAAATCCCGGATTTAGAAAATCTCGAAAAATAAAAATTTTAATTTTTTGTTTTTATTTATTTAGTTTTTATTTACCTACATATTTAATTCAATTGATATCTAAAAGGCAAAATTAATTGCTATGGCTTTTAAATACTCTGCTTTATCCATATATTCTTTGTTTTTAAGCACGGACTTTTAATTTTTTTTTATTTCGGGGTACTATGTTCCCCGATTTTACTTTTTCCACGACTTTAAGGCGTCTATGCCAAATTCGGTATCATACCCTCCTTCAATGTAATTGGAATTTATCCAACGGGCTATTTTTTTGGAATCTTTTTCAGCAAAGTTGCGGTATAAAGCTTCATAATATTCAGGAATTTCAGCACTTGTTACAAAAGAAAGGGCCCTTATCATCCGGATTTGCAAGCTAAATTTTTCTGAGCGGCCATATTTTGTACTTAAACCCTCCTTCAGGAATTTCAGCACTTGTTACAAAAGAAAGGGCCCTTATCATCCGGATCAGCAAGCTAAATTCTTCTGAGCGGCCATATTTTGTACTTAAACCCTCCATCTGAATCTTGCGCCAAATTATTTGGCCAAAGTGGAATTGGCATCCTTTGCACTCAGCATACGGGAAAAATACTTTTGCTGTGTTAATGATGGCTTTTTCAAAATCCGAAATAATCTTTAGTGGCTTGAAGTCTATGTTCCATTCACAACTAGTTTGGTAATACTGAACAAAACTTCCGAATAGGCCTCCGCGGTGTTGCGACTCATCAAGCAGAAGACTAATGGCCGAATTCTCAGTCATTAGTTAACCATTGGTAAACTAATACTAACAATTGTTTAACTATTACTTGTTATTCTTAAGGCAAACTAAGCATTGCGAATAAAGAATCATTAGTTAAGCCTTTATTATTAGCTAACTAAAGACAGTGAATTCGGCCATAAGGGTACTATCTGGCCCTGAATGTAATCGTGAATACTAAACAGTTGAGCCATAATAGAAGGCACAATATGAAACATTCCGTTCATCAACCAACATTGCGCTTCTGTCAAAAGCTTCATACTGGACTGCGTACCCAATAAAATGTTTTTCTCTCCGCCGAATACTTTTTCATCTAAAACAAAAAGTTCGCTTTCCAAGAATTTTAAGTTTTCCGGAATGTTGATTTCGTCCAATGTTTGCGGCTCTTGTACTTCATTTGAACGAATGCGCTTGATTTTAGATTTTTGTGCAACTTTGGTTGGCAAATAAACACGACAATTTTTATTGGTGTCAGCAATAGTATGTGTTATTATTTGAGAAGGTGGCTTTTCCATACTGTTTTTTGCCTTTGTTTTTAATGAGTTGTTACAAAGCATCACATGTTTTTCATTAGTCGCGAGCTCATGTTCATATTGTTCACTATGATTGTCTGCAAACGACTTTTACAGAACTTTTCTTTTCTATTTGCACAACACCAGTAGGACACTTTTTCCGTTGCTTTCTCCAAATGGTAGGAATAGCCATTCAAATAATGTTTTTGTTTACCTTTGTTTGATATGAAAATTTCCAGACTCATTGTGCGTATTCGTTAAAAGTGCCGATTTTTATTAATTTTTCTTATCTAATTTATTCATATTTGAAGTATGTACATATTTATGTGAACTATAATTGAACAATTTATTTATTAATTTTAATATCGCGATTTTGAAATTTTGGATTTTGAAATTCAGGATATTGAATTCAGGATTTTAAGTTTCGGGCATATGACCCCAACCCTTAACTAAGAATAAACGTACATATATGTATATATTCTGGATTCTGATGATTCGAAGTCAATTTAGCTACGAGTATGTTCGCCTATCTGTTTGAAATTCTCATAAGTTAAAATACACAATTGAAATTAATTACATTTATACAAAAATGTCTACAAGTGTTAAATATTCCAGTTAAAAATGTAATACATTTTCGTTTGCATGCTTGTTGTATTAATTTGTTTAAAATTGTACAATCAAACCAACATTGATTTCGCTTTACACAACAATTGTTTCTCCTATAAAATTCTATAATATATCTGTATAAAAGTATACATAGGTTTGTATTTGTCCAAAATTTAACCAAATACTGGCAATTATTACCATAAGATGAAGATAGAATTGAGACAACCTTAACAAACAAATCAAAGTGCTATATTCGACAATGCCAAATCTCAATGAAAACATATTTTAAATAAGAAATTTTAATTCGGAAAATATCTCCGGAACACATGCTGAGTCGCATGAAATACTTTTTATTTACTGATATATTTGGATTCAGGATTCCAAATGGTTTTAGTATTCTTCAGTCTGAAATATCGGCTATAACAAGAGCAGAAAGGGATATAAGTACGTAAATACATATACTGATAGCCAAGCTGCAATAAAGTCTATAGTACATCAATCTTAGTCCAGGAATGTCGGGCATCCTTAAATAGGATGGCGAGACATTCAACAGTTTCACTTATATAGGTGCGTGGACATAGAGACATAATATGCAACTATGTTGCTGATCATTTGCCGAAGAAAGGCACCATGCTACCTGGTGAGAACATAGACTATCTATGCGGCAATCCGCTATCAACTTGCAGGCTACAAATTATGTAACATTTACTGCGAGCTTGCTCAGACTAGGTGAGAAAATGAACACACCTGTACAATCACAAGACTAATTTGGCCTAGGCTAAATAAAAAAACGTACGTTATGCTTACTGAAACTACAGCGACTCCAACAAAATAACTTAGGGTCAGTATTTACTGGACACTGTAATTTCGGCAAACACGCAAGAAGGCTAGGTTTACCCTACAACGACTTCTGCAGAATAAATGAGGAGAAAACAGTCTCTCATCTTCTGTGTCAATGACCAGCAATGAACATTTCGCGTAACATTTTCGTGGGACAAAGATCCTTTAATAGTCGATCTGAAATATCAGATATAATGTTAGAGTGTATGCCTTCATTAGAGGAAGTAATTCACTACCGCGATCGTATGCATAAGTCCTTATGTTAGAACCATTTGGTCATTAAACTGACTAGGATTTTATATCTTACGAACCCGACACTCTCTCTCTTGTTTCCATCTAACTTACTGTCTATCTCTATCCACCTTTTCTCTTCTCTAAAATCTCTTCAGTCAACACACATGGACTTAAGTAAGCTGTGCACTCTTCGGCCGCCGGCTTAACTAACCTAACCTACTGTTATTATATTAATTTTGTAAATTTTTCCCTGAATTGCTACACAATGGAGTAGTAAAATATTGGAAATATATGGGTCGCATAGATAATAATATATGTATGTACATATAGGGTGGCCCAAATGAGACCTAGTGATGTAAAACACGGATAACTCTTGTAATAACGGTTTTTTTAAATGATTTATTTTTATATGTTAAATATATTTTATTGAAATTTAACGTGACTATGTGTGAAATACGACATCAGACAAATGACCAACATTTTGCTCGATGCAGGCATTAGCTCTTTTTAGCGCATTTTGCATTACACGGCGTAATGTTTCCGATTGCAGGCGCCGTATTTCGTCTCGAATATTCTGCTTGAGCTGTCCAAGTGTCTGTGGTTTGTTAACATACACTTTGTCTTTTATATTACCCCATTAAAAAATCGCGCGCAATTAAATCTGGTGAACGAGGAGGCCAAGGGAAATCTAAATTTTTAAAATTATGCGTTCACCCAAAAATGTCCATATTTTCCTAGCAGTATGCGCAGTGGCTTCATCTTGTTGAAACCACAAATTGGCCGCAAAAAGTTGTCGATCATTTTTCTGTAAGAAGCCCCGGAAACCGTTTCATCATCATCTCAAAGAAATATGGGCCGATGATTTTTGTGGCCATAACACGGCACCAAACAGTGCATCTGATTGGATGTAACTGATCCCAGTTTCTCAAAACGGCAAACTAAACTTGTAATCATGGAAGATGTGGGCGCTGATCTTACGTTAAAAAACGGCGATAATTTCGCTGCGTCAGAACAATTGATCGTTGAGAAGAATAATAAAAATCGATAATTTTAATGAGTTGTTGTGGACTGTACGTATTCATTTTAAATTTCCAAGAGTTCAGTTATAATATGCAAAAAGAAAAAATAAATTATGTTAAAAAATAAAAAAAAGAAGTTATTTGTGTTTCACATCAGCTGGTCTTATTTGGGCCACCCAGTATATACTCTATAGCGTCGCAAAAATATTTGTAATTTCTAACAATCTAAAGCTGATATATCGAAAACCGCCCTCAGATTTCAAAACGTTTGCGTTTGTGCTCAAAATTACATTTTCCAAGACGGGGTCGTTTTGGCTGTCAAGTAGTGTTATTTATTAGTTTGGATACAACTTGGGAAAAAGGTAATATTAAACAGTTATGTATATATTTCTTAATGTATTACCGTTTAGTTGTATGATTTCTTTTTAAATTCTCAACTCGTTTCCTTGACAGATTGAAAAGTTTTCTTGAGATATTTAACCGTTCGTCGTGCGCCATTCTCAAATTCTTTGTTAGCATCGGCGATCTCAGACATCTTTAAGTGTTTATGCAAAAACAGTAATTTTAAAATATTCATTTCGATCCAATTTAATGAAATTTTTATCACATATGGACTTTAAAAATGTTAAATTTCTTATAACTTACGTTGCATTTACACTCGATTGGGCATCGGTTGTGGGCATAACGGATCTGAAAAAAAAAAATAAAAATTACTTTTTTCTGCTAGAATTAGAAATAATAAGTATATTTAACTGTGCCGAACCTTATATAGTATAAATATGTAATAATCAAGTACAATCGATGCCCAATAGCACGAATGCGCTTATTATGAATTTCCAATAATATGGAAGACATATTTTTTTTCGTCGACAGTAGCACGTAAGGGGCGATAACATGCTCCTTTGCCATGTGCAGTTGAATGAAAATGCCATTCAGCTGAAATTCCAAAATCTTTTACGCGAGCAATAAGATTTGCGACGTTATTTTTTTTTAAATGTAGACGAGCTCCATCCGAAACAGTGTTGCCAACTTTTTTTTCTTAAAAACCTACACATGCAAAAAAAAAATTCCTTTTCCCCCCTACATTTTGTAAAAAAAAATCCCTACATTTATACCTACGTTTTTAATGATAAAATTTTTAAAATAACTTAATTTTTCAAAACAAAAAACTATTTTATTGACTTTTTATACATTAAATCTTAAATTAAACTTTAAATAAAAAGACAAAATACATAAATATACACTAAACATCACTTATAGAGAATGCTGCTATTCATTTTTTTTTAAATGTTCCGAATTTAATTTAAATTTGGTACAGTCTCTTGGCATTGCATATATGATCTTATTATACAAATTGAATTTAAAATTATATGACTTAGATTATTTCTTTTTTTAGTTCGAACGTCTGCGATTATGGAAAAAATTCTTTCAGCGTCTGCGTTTGCATGAGGCAATGAAAATATTATTTTTACCAGTTTAAAAAAATTTGTCACTATTAACTTATCATTAAAATTTTTAATTTTAATAATTTTTGACTATAGTTGAACGATTTCCAAGTTTTTGAATGATTTTATTTCATCTTCAAAAAAATTGTATTCCAATGTTCACCATTCCTGCGTGAGATCATTTATGTTTATATGAAACTTACATATATTATCAAACTTAAATTCATCTTTATTCTGCCCGAAAGCAGCATTAAGATTAAGAAATTCTATTTCTTTAAATATGCTTTCTGTTTTAAGTGGAAGTCTTCTTTGAATTTCTTCTAAAGCCGTTAGATAAAACTGAAGGCAATCAGTCTTAATTTGATTTACTTTTTGTTCCGGCAAAGTCTTTAAAAACACCTCACATTCATTGCCGACAAACAGATCTTTAATTGGCAATAAAATATGTGGAGATCGAACTAAGCAATTAGTTTTCAGTTCATTTTTTTAATGCAATTTTGTCCCATCTTTAAAAATACATAGTTTAATAGATTCAGAATGAATAGAGGAATAGAGCATTTAGTGAATTAAAATAATACAAAACATATTTTAAAAACAATAAATATGCCTTGTTACATTCATTGTAAATTAATTCTGCAGATTTTAATTTATCTCTTGTAGAAGCAAACTTAAAATATTCGAGAAGTACTTGCAAATTTGATAATATTCGTTCAACACATCTTTGGTGCGATAGCCATCTAGTTAACGAAGTTCTCAAAATTTTTCTTTTTTCCTCATTAAGCATGATCTGAAATTCCTCTAATTCTGTGCATCTTTTAGAGCTGCCAGATATATAAGTTCCGATTTGTCGTATAAGTTCTTCTGGAGCTCTTGGTAAAGAAAGGCATGCTTTGTTGGCAATAATTGCTGCAGAATGGCAGATGCATTTAATTGTTATTGCTTCTGGGTTGTCTTCCAATATAACGTTGGCTCCATAACGTTGGCTCCATCGCAACACATTCCAATTATATTTGAAAATGGAATAATTTATAATACAGTCTTTAAATGATTTATAAAGACCTTCAGCACTACAGTCAGAACCAACAGGTAAAAGATCCAAGAGTTGAACAATTATCTGTTCCTGCTCAGAGTTATAAAATCTCACTAGTACACACATGGTTTTGTTGAAGCCAATATCTGTACTTTCATCAACAAGCACAGAAAATTTAGTACTTTGTAACTTTTTAACCAATTTAGACTTTTCTTCTTCAGCCAATACGTTTTGAATTATTTTGGTGCATTTCGTTCTGCCTAATTTACTTTTCTGAATGATATTTGAATCAGATACTATTTCTTACAAAAGAGGTAATAAATGGTCAATAACAGAGCCACATTATGTTCAGCAAAAAATGCACTGAGTCGAATCTCGAAGTTTTCAACAGGGTCAGCACCCTTATTTTATTTAGCAAACAAATTTGTAACTGGTTTCGTTGTGTTCACTGCTATAACATTAGACTGGTGTAATTTTGTTATAGCGTGTTTCTTTAGCTCTGATTTTCCACAGTTCATAACTTTTCCACAAGCTTTACATTTACATCTAAATTTATCATCCTTTATTTCTGACAACCAACCTTTAAACTCTTTTTCTTCCAACCAGCCTTGACAAAACTTTTGTTTTTAAATATTTTTTTTTGCTGGATATCGATTTCCTCAGAAGAACTACTGGACTCAGACATTGTTCTACATTTATGTAAAGAAAACGATAAAATTTTATTGCTTATTTTTAAAATGTTATTTTACTTACTTAAATTTTGATTCTATTTCTTTTAGAATTAGCTTTTGATTTTAAAATGGCTTTCAGTATTCCAAAGAATTTGTTTTTGTAAAAATTTGAAAAGAAAAACGTCGACTACTTGATACAAAAGTTGCCATATTTAACAAATTCAAAAAAATGTGTCAACCAGATGAATTAAAAAAAAAACGATAAAATAAAAATATGGCAATACTTTCTAAAAAGTACCTACATTTTGATCGAAAAACTAAATCTGTCCCCTTTTCCCTACGCTATCATTAAAAAAAACCTATTTGTAGAGTTTTCCCCTACTATTGGCAACACTGATCCGAAACGTAGTATACCTTCTCCACTATAAATTTAGACTTTAGATAATTTAGAATTATCTTCTGCTATTCATAAACTATAACGGTATCATGTTTTAAATCATCGGATATGATTGCCATACTTTTGTGTTCCAGTTTTTCATCTTCTATGTTGTAAATAACAACTGTGAATATAGTTGCTTGGTCATTATTGAAGTGGAATCCTTGTATGGCATCCTGAATAACACATTTATAGTTCTCTGCGAAATCATATGAAATCAAGAATTCACCAGACTTTAAATGTGTCTTCAAATCATTAAAAAATGACCATTGCTATTTCACTAAAAAGTTATGGGTTCTCAAATTTAGCAAACCTTTGCATATTTCTTCCACAAAATCACCTATATTTAAAATATGTAACTGTTTTTAAGGTACATCTTTCAGTCTGAAGCCAAGATTCAAATTTTATCTCATCAATACTTTCTAGATCAAAAGAGTTCATTAAATTCTCCTTAATGAATGTGGTCTCCGGGCAATTTGAACATTCGCCTAAGTGCAAAGAAGTTGTTACATAAGGACACCTAGCAAATTTAAGGCAATCACGGTAATCGTGCAAATCTTCTGAGGAATCATCTGTCAAATACTTTAAGTTGATTTCCTTCAACATGAGTTTAACAAATTCATGGTAAATGCAAACGCATACTGTGTGTGTTCCGCTACTTTAGCCTCAGTTGGGTAAATTTTGTAAATCCAATTTTGAAATGTTACATATTACTCGTTCAGGTTACAGAGAACCATCCTCTTCTGCATTTGGAATTTCTGGCCATCGATTCGAACAGACACCCAGTTTTTCATTCCTGGCATCATTCGACTCATATCATCTCGCTGATAAGACTGAGTTCTTCTCGTTTGGAAGTGTGTGAATCCCATGCTCAGCAACCAAGTTTTTAGCAATTATTGCTTTTCGTTGAGACGTTCCAAACTCGGTCATTATTATTGAACAACTCCATGACAATAGGGGCAAGAGTAAGAAATTGAATTCTTTCAGATCTACTCTGTGACGATTTGTACTTATTTTTTATTTGTTCAAAAACTTCTACTGCATCCTTCTGATGTTGATTTTGGCTCTCATTATTAGGTCTGAAAAGTTTGAACAACCAACATCTCCTGCAGAACTGTCATCATTTTAGAATTGATTTTGTTGGGAATTTTTTCAATAAGTTGTCGGAAATATTTCGCATATCTGATGATCTGTGCTTCTTTTTGTTTAAGGGATACAACAAAAAGAAGTAAACGTTTCCTTTTTGGAAGCGGAAGCCCTTGTGAGTAATGTAAGTAATTAGTAAATAACGCACGTCCAAACTTTAACACTGTTTGTAAAAAACTAATTTCCGAATGTCCTTAGAATTCAAATAAATACTTTTTTAAGATCATTTAGGTAGTAAGTTTTTAAGAAAGAAGAAAATAACAAAGTACCAATAAGGTTCGTTAACCTTAAACGTAGTATTATAATAAAGTACCTGTTAACTTCTACCTCTCCACCCACATTTTAAAGTCAAGTGTCATAAAATTTCAGAGAATGGCTTTCCACTTGATTTACTTTGATAATAAAAATTTCATTCATATTACACCTATAGAATTGACAAAGAAGCCTCAATGAAAAGATGTGTGACTTATAAAATCGCAGGTAGAAATTAATAGCGGCTGGTCTCACACAGCACCATTTCACGGGCGTTTCTAGGCTGTTGTTGGAGTTTTCATTTTAATAAAACTTACACACAAATAGGAAAAAATGAAAATAGTGCATATCGTAAAAATTGAAACACTTCTTCTTAGAGTTGCAAATTTTTTTTTATAGATACCCCACATCCCATTAAGTGACCACAAAGCTCTTAAAAGAAAATAACTAAGCTTTCTTTGAGCAAAAAACATCCTTAAACAAAAGAAGAAGAAAATATAGTGCATATGGTAAAATTCAAATACTTTGTTTTTTGAGTTAAAATATTTTTTTATAGATATGACTTTTGCTACTAAGCTTTTAAAAGAAATGGTCTAGTTTCTTTTGAGGAAAAATAAAAAACCGCATTTAAACAAAAATGGGGGAAAATAAAAATGATACATGTGCCAAATATTGAAAAGTCTTATTCTTGAGTTAAAAAATATTTTTTTTGATAGATATCCCACGCGCATCCCATTAAGCGATTAAAAAATTAAAAAAAAAATATTTTTGGAATGATTGAAGTCCTTTGGATAATTTTTGCTAGAACCAATAGGTGAAAAGTTACACTCATTTCAAAAAAA
The DNA here is from genome assembly GCA_950370525.1 of Bellardia bayeri. Taxonomy (NCBI): domain Eukaryota; kingdom Metazoa; phylum Arthropoda; class Insecta; order Diptera; family Calliphoridae; genus Bellardia; species Bellardia bayeri. Next base: position 59,618,227 of record OX493264.1, read on the forward strand.
AACCCCTGTATGACCAAAATGTCCAACTTTGACCCCCTCTAACTCCGGCAGTTCTTGACTGATAGAGCTGAAAATTTGCGTCTGGCCTTCTTTCCAATAGTGCAAATTTCATCCAAAGCGGAAGACATCGATTTTAAAAGTTATGTCACTTGACACGAAATTGCCCATATGTACTATATATTAATGAAGTTCTGAATATGTTTTTACATTTTTGACTCATTTATTGTAAAGTTTGCTATTATTAACAGGTGTTTTGAATTATATAATCTTAACTTTAAAAATGTTGTCGGAAAAAATAAACAAAAATTGCATAAATTCGAAAAAAGGTCTGGTGAAAAACTTTGGGCAATTGGAAATGTATAATGACATTGGTTGCTGTTTACTGTTTATTATACCCTTCACCTTCATGAGAAGGGTATATATAAGTTTGTCATTCCGTTTATAATTTTCCGACCCGGAGTCAATCTGTATGGCTGAGTGTTGAAATCAATTTTCTGAAATCCCCAGATATCTTCGGGGTCCAAATCTTCAATAATTCTGTCAGACATGCTTTGGAGAAGTTTGCTATTTAAAATCAGCAAAATCGGTTTAGGCCAACCATTTTGAAATATATTGCAGATAATACGATGAAATTTTGTATACGTTGTTTTTATGATAAAAGAAGAAAGTGTGCGGAAAATAATATGAATCGGTCCATGATTTCCCATAGCCCCCATACAAAAATCTTCCTGAAATATTGCTCAATTATACATAAATGCCTATAAAATTGGAATATCAAGACAAAATTCTGCAAAAATAAGTTTTATGAAAAAATAAATTGCAAAACGAAATTTTTTTTTTGTTCGGTCCATGTTTGACCATAGCCCCCATATAAAGTCCACTTCCAAAATTCACTTAAATACGTATAAAACAGATATAAATAATGTTAAACGGTTAAAATTTGACATGAATAATCTTTATAGGCAAATAAATTATTGTACTAAATTTTATGGTGATCGGCCCAGAATTGGTCATAGCTCCCATACAAGGACCACATCTGAAAAAGACATTTATCCCTATATATATTGTATAAATATCGGTACCGACTCAAAACTTTGCACAGATCATTTACATATATACAAAAATCATCCCACAAAATTTTGTGAATTTCGGTCTATTGTTAACCCTATGCCCCATATAAAGCCCTCTTCCGAAAATTACTTTAATACTCATAAATCTCTTATAAATTAGGGTACCAATCCAAAATTTTACACGGATCATTTACATACATGCCTAAATCAAACTGCTGGATTTTCAGAACATCGGTCCATATTTGACAATATCCTCCACATAACGTCCACTCTCGAAATCCACGTTAATACTAATATATATCTTAAATATCCGTTATTATGTTGAAATTCGACGTGAAATATCCTCATATGTATGAAAATCACTGTTCCAAAATTTAAGAAGTTCGGCCCATAATTTGTCATAGCTGCCATATAAGAACCATTTCCAAAAAACAAATAAACCCACGAAAATATCTAATTAATATCGATATCTGTATACCATAGAGGAAAAAATCCTATCCTGCATACAAAATTTTGAAAAAATGTGTTTTTTTTAATTTTTCAAATCTTATAATTCTATGATTATAGTACCTACATACACATATGATATCTTAAATTAAAGCTTAATGTTTTGGTTATTTATATTAATAAACTAAAATAACACTTATATCGACATTTATTTAAATTTTTTTAGATATTAAAATATTACAAATTATCAGACACCCAGTAGTTCCCGAGATATAGGCCTATATATTTTGAACTTACGGGTCCGCCCCCTCGAAAATAGGCGTAACCGCCAACAATTTTTTTTGCTGGCATCCCTCTAAAAGCCCTATTTGATGAAGTTTTTTTTTTTTTTTTTTTTTTTGAGCAAAGTCACTAAAACCGACTTTTATACTCTGTTAAATTTCACTCAAGATTATTATGAACATCAGACAAACTCTGTAAATTATGGTAAGAATTGGTAATTAAATCAATTAAAAATGGTGAAAATTAGACAAAATTTCAAAATATTTAACCTAAATTATGTTGGTCGTAAAATTGTCTTTCAAATAATATATAAAATAATAATTAAATTTGCACTAAAACTGAATTAAAAATATAGAATAAGGATATTCTAGTTCTATAACCAGTGTAGTTTTTGTATTTCTTATTACGTTTAGGTGGAGGGTATTTAAGATACGGCACAGCCGAATATTGCACTCTTACTTGTTTTTCTATACCACGTTCTTTGTATGGTTGCAGATACAAATTTTGAGAATTTGATTTTTTTAGATTTCCGCAAACATTTTGTTTTAATATATATTTTTTTTTTATTTATTAAAACGGAGTCTTAACTAAAACTTCCTCGTACAGAATAAGTACCCGTTTTATAGTAATAACATACCGCTTTTCACTAGTATTTGGATATTTAATTTGATACCCAGCATGGGTAATTACACTGTAGCTGTATTTTAGCGAGGTCATTGTCGGAGAAAGTAGTATAATATGTACTAACATTTTGGCTTTCTTTTTATTTTCTTATGACTTTTTTTTGCAGTCATTGAACCCAACAATGTGAATTTTAGGGAATTTGTAAATTATTTTTTCTTATTATTAATACAGTTAACCTGTCTGTGAATAATTTCATTGAAATCGGGAATAACAAATCTGAAAGTAACAATTTACATTCCGTTTTGGTATAGTTTCTAAGTTTTTTTAAGCCGGCAACGCTGTAAATAGCTGTCAACAATTGTTTGTGAAATTTATGTTTAGTTGTAAAAAAAATTATGTAGGAAATTTCTTTATTAAAAGAAATATAAAATAAAACTCTTTTCGACAACTGGTGAGTTAATACGACTGTAAACATTTTTTTCAAAGCTTATACTAATAATTTTGCATTTTAGGTGGTTCAAAGTGTGATGGCTGTGCAGCGCTTAATAAAAAAAAACTGGACGATATGAAAGGTATGTAAGTTTTTACAACAAATTAATTCTAAAATTACATTCAATCTAAAACCTTTAACTGAAACGCTTGAAGAACAACAACAACAAACACATCTGCAAAATATAAAAATATGCGAGATCCTTGCCGAACATAAAGTGCTGCTAAATCAACTTGTGGATAAAAACAAGGCCATCGACACAGTTGTAATCTGCACAGAGAGCCAACTTCATGAGCTTGACAATCTACTTACAAGCCAGAAGGATTTGTATGTAAGTATCACATTATAGCGAATATAAACTTTAATATAAGTAACCTAAACTGCTGCAGGTTCACTACATAAAATCGCTGATAAAAGGCTTCAATGTCCAGCAATGAGTAGATCTCGTTGCATCTTTCTGGGGCAACCATCCTTTGACTTCTTATCTGAATTCTCAGATTTAAAGTTGAAGAATATTGATGCTTTCATCAAAAGCAATAATTGGCTGCAGTAATCTAAAACCGGTTATATACACTCTCTTATATTTTGGTCTGCACACTTTTCACTCTTCTCATACTTTAAACATCTCTTTCACTATCCTTCGTATTCTTCAATTCTATTCTCTTCTTCTCTATCCAGAAAGTCAGGTAACACAATAGGACCAGCGATATGGACCTAAGTGGGCTGTACTATACGGCCACCTGCTGACCTAACCTAAACATATGTAAATAAACAACAAGTACACAAAGCATTAACATGTACTCATTTGTGTTTCCCACTGTATATTTTGTGTCTGCTCCGAAATTTTGACACAAAATTAATTAAATTTGGAAGAACTCTATTTTAGCAACTTTCTTTTTAGCAAGACTGTTTTTGGCAGCTCAGCTGTTTTCGTGTAACATGTTCAATTTGGTCTACAATTTAACAATTAGTCGACTTACAAACGAACAACGCTTGCAGATAGAGGCTGACTTCCTAATCGTATATTTACAATGTATCAATACAGTATTAATACAAAGTTGATACATTGTGTAGTTACTTTTTAACCCTAGACGCACTTTCTTATTTTTATACCTATATGCACTTTCTTTGTCGAATCGACGAAGTACATTTTTTATCTGGACACAAACGCTCCCAATTAAAAAAAAGTATAAAATTTTGGTTTTATTGGGAAAAACGATTTAGTTTTTATTCGTACTAAACATAAAGTTTGCTTATTTCAGTGCAACTTAAACTAATAAACAAAAAAAATTAACTTCAAGTTATTTTTTACTTTTTTTTCAAATAGTAAAAAAAATTACAAAAGGCAGTATTTAAAATAAAAAATTATTTCAGGTATTTGTTAAAATCTTAAAACTAACACTTAAAACTAAAAAATTAACTTAGTTTGATTGGATTTTTCGGTCATTTAGTGCAAGAGGCACAGAGATCAATTTTGTGTTCACCACAGATGTGTTTCTTGCATTTTGCACATATAGATTTTGTCATTCGTCGTTTTTCATATGGGCAAAAAGCACAAATTTTCCTTTTAGAAGTTTTTTTTTAGTTCTATATCATTTACTTCTTCACTTTCATTCGTATTTTTGGGACAAATGTTTATCTTTGGTAGCTGCATTCAAAGTTAATATGTCAAACAGACCAAGAATTTCATCCGATGTTGTTTTTTTTTGATAGATTCTTTTCGGTTACTATTGGTCCACTAAACTATTTAATATATAATTCCATCTATTTTAAAGAGTTTAAATTGCTCAAATGGATCGATAACACCTTTACTTGAACGGGTTGGACCACGACGATGATGAACGATATTTAAACCATAACGGTGCGATGTACCTTTTACTCCTGACGACTTATGTTTGTTTTTTCGACGTAGTATGTATTTGATTTTAATATGGAATAATTTAGGACCTCTGTCGTATAACACTAAGCGGAACATCATCTTCATCTGAGAAATTCTCTTCTACAAGTTCTATATAACTTTCTTCATCAAACGCCTCTTTTTCCTCTACTTCTTCTGCTTCATTGGTGCTAATGTCACTTTTACACACCTCATTTAAATCACTGAGATCACCTTTTTCGTCCCTCAAATGAAGAAACTTTTCGATTTGTGCATCATTTAGTTTATCACTCATTTTATCAAAACGGCCAAAAAAAAAGTGCAAAAATCTAAAGTCAAAAACGCTAAAGTTACATAAAATACTTTCTTTGTCGATTTGACGAACACAAACTTGAAAAAAAACATACTTACACAAATTTAACGAGACTGCACATGTGCACACTTCAGCAGCTTGGCAATGACCAGAGCTAAGATAAGAAAAATGAGCACAAGCCCAAGGTAGTAGTATTGGTAAGAGTGACAAAATAACACTGGAAGAAAACAATTTGATATTCATTTTATTTAGTCGTCAGCGAGATTGCGACGAAAACACATGTGTGGCGGGTGTTATCATTTTTTCTGTTTCTTTATTTAACAAAAGGGAAATGGAAAATAAATGTATGTACATATTTTAGTAATACTCTTGATGAATGTCCATATTTTAGTAATACTGATGAATGTATTGATAGATATATGTACATATATAATTTATATGTGCGGACATCTGGATAGTTAGATATACATATTTCGAAATAAAAAGATTCTTCGAAGGGCTTACAAATTTTCCCTCAATTAATCATTGTCCTATTTGCAATTAAAAAGTAATGAAATCTACCATGTTGATACTCTAATTGCAATTACGCAGTAAAAGTATATTTCTCAAACTAGAAGAATTCAGCTTATTGCGTGTTTTTGAGCAAATATAATTCAGTCTCGATGACGATTAAAATGTAATCATTAAATATATTTCCTTTTTGATTTCCCTTGTTTGGTCCAAAAATATTTTAATAACATTCATTTTCTATTATCTTGAATCATGAATAAGACACATAAGTTCTGCAAGTGTATTTTGTCTCTCCCACTCAACATGCTGATTTCCTATTGGTTGATTGACGATCAAACAAAAGAGCGTAAGTATACGTGTGAGTTCAATTTGCTGATATCAGCCACTCTGGGCATCTATGGTCTAGGGTTCAATACGTTGCATACTATTACTTTGCAACCCTATAAACTTTTAGGAACCTTTATATACATTGTATTACGATTCAAAATAAAGTAAACAATGGCGGAAGAAGAGAATATTTTATTGCAATATTTTTTTGATCTGTGCGGTCATGGAAACTCCAGCTTCCAAGCTGCTGCAAAAATAATCAAAAGAAAAAAGAAACGACTGTGTATTACAAAAGGAATCAAAAATTACAAAGAGAATTCCAAAAACACGAAATTGATTTTCCGTTTCCAATTTGGAATCTATTAATAGGTTTTTGTAATTATGTGTCAATTTTTTGCTGTAAATAGGTAAATAAGGGACAGAAAACAACTGTTATTTTTAAAAATTTACATCAAAAAAGCACACATAAAAAATGATCGTAGAAAATTTTGGTTCTTGTCATTATGATACATAGGTGATGTACATGCAAATTTTGGTATGACTTTTAAATTTGTGCCTTTTTTGATAAAAGTTAAAAAATAACTTTTAATTTTTAATTTTATTTTTTAAGGCAAAAATTAAAAGTTAGTTTTGACTTTTATTATTTTACTCAAAAAATAAAAGTTATTTTTTAACTTTTAATATTTTAAGGCAAAAATAAAAGGCATGAATTAAATATTGCATAAAACTGGCGTATTACTATTCAATATTTAATTCAAGACTTTTATTTTTGCCTTAAAAAATTAAAAGTTAAAAAATAACTTTTATTCGCTTACTTATCTTCTTTATCATTGTATTGCGCGTTGTATTTATTTTGCATCAAACATTTTTTTAATGTCTTTCTTGTGTTGCACATAGGAACAAAATACATTATCATAATTTACACGGTGGTTGCATTTACGAACACAATGCAATGTATTACTTTAAAGCAACATGCGTTTAGGAAGTCAGCCACATTTTTGAATTGTATTATCAAAATGCATGCTCGGTTAAGAAAAGTCATCTTCTGCGTCTTTTTGGAATCTTGTGACTAAACTTTTCACCAAATTTACAGAATCTGCCAGCAACATTGCAAAAACTGCCAGTGCATTCCGACAAATGCAATGTTTGGTGTGAATTTTACCGAACTTTTTCAAAGACGACGAAAGCAGGAACGTTACTGTGAGTCGCAAGCGCTAATGTGTGACGGTTACAATTTTTTGTGGGTTTAATACGGTGCCATATGCCGCACAGCACGAAAAACAATGGCCCAATTGTGAGGCGAGTTCGGTGAAGAATTTATTTCAAGTTTGGAGCCGGTCTATTGGCCCCCTAGGTCGCGCGATTTAACGCCTTTAGACTATTTTTTGTGGGGCTATGTTAAGGCTCATATCTAACGCAACGGTTGACGCACTGGAAGCTAATATTGAATAATTTATTCGTGAGTTACCGAGAGTATGCCAAAATTGAACCCAGCGTATGAACCATTTGAGGCGTAGCCACGGTTGATTCATAAATTAATTTTTAAAGTATGTACACATTTTAGACTAACTTTATTGTATACAAGAAGTTGACACCACATTTTGAGTGGTTCTTTAGTAAACAAATATTTTAGTATTTTGTATGAGAGCCCTTGTTCTTAATTATGGCTTCTAGTATTCTGGATATAGAACACACTAAGTTTTGGGTCACCAAGGGTGAAATTTTATTTCACCCTTCCTGTAAAGCTATTGTTAGATCAGTCTATTCCTTATTTCTCTCTCTCTCTCTATGCTTTCTGTCTAAATGATCCCACAAGTTTTATATAGGATTAATTAGGAATGATTGGGGGAGGGGTTTTTATTTCAAAAATATGAGCCGTGTGATAAGTCGTTATCTTGTGTAGATATGAAGTTTTCTAAAATACCTACTTTGACACGCTGGGATGGAGATGAGTTTTTAAATTGTCAATATACTTCTTGTGATCCATTATGCCATCGACATACAGGCATGTGATGGAAATCGAAACCGAAAACGAATCAGTTTTGAAAGTACATTCTAATGCATTTCTAATCTAATTTTTCCTTTAAGATTCTCTTTAGTAGCACAATATGGCTGTTTCATAAACGCAGTATGCAATGCAATACTGCATTGCATAGAGTTCATAAACGTCATTGTCTTTTTTTTGACAATGCCGTAAATTCATTAATGCATGACAACGCTTTTGAATGCGCAACAGTTGTCAAATTTGTGATGCTTTATGATTTTTTTAACAATTCAAATGACGGACATATTAATGTAAGTTAAAATTTAACATAATTTTTATACAAATATGATTCATTTAAGTTTTTTTTCAATGAATATACACATATTAATTTATTGGATTCATATAACAATTATTTTTATAAAATACCCGAAAAAACATACGAGAAGCAGTATTAGCATTCATAAACGTTTTAAAAAGTAATTGCATTATTTGACAACGCAGTGTTGACATGAAGTATTGCTTTCCATTGTAAACGCATATGTTTGCAGTGTTGCATTGCATACTGCGTTTATGAAAACAGCATATCTTTACATTTTATGTGATAAAAGTTTTTCAATACAGAAATATTACGAAAAAATTGAATTCTAAAACAAATTTTTTTCCACCCTGTACATCTTCCATTGTTTTCATATATATATTAATTTGCTCTTATCCGTAAAAACCACTCTGTTTCAAAAGTCTTCCGATTTATTTTGATGTTCTTTGACGAGAAAAAAGCTGGCAACCCTAGTTGAACGAACGTGTAATTTTTTCGTTGTCAAAACTAAAAAAGGTTTAAATAATAAATTCTTACTGATTTAATCGTTAAATTGCAAAAAACTATTTTCTTTATAAAAAGCAAATTGCTTATTTCGCGGAAATTGTGAAGAATAAGAAAATTCTTTGTGACCAATGCAAATTGCAAATAAAAGATTTTATAGAATGCGATAAATGCACCAAAAAGTACCAGTCTGAATGTACTCGTTTGGATAAAAGAAAGTTTGAGTATTTGCTGAATAACGAGAGTGAGGTTTTTACTTGTCAATTTTGCGAAGGAGGGAGAGATGAAATAAAAAACGAGCTTCATGTAATAAAAGCAAAACTGAACAAGTTAGATCAGCTGACCAATATTCAGGAGACAATTAATTTTATGTCGAAACAGTATGATGATATTTTGAAAGGGGTAACAGAAAATAAAAGAATAATTAATAATGTGGAAAAAGAAAATCACTTATTAAAAAAAGAAATCAAAATTTAAAATTGTCTGTTAAGCTGTTAAACGATGTTCGTGTTAAGAATGATTGCATTGTAAGTGGACTCGAAGTTGTTGATGGTGTTACGGCTGTTGATTTTGTTTTGGAGTTGTCAAAAAGTGTTGGAGTCAATTTGGAACCTGAAAGTATTGATGAATTCCTACTTTATTCGCAATAAAAAGAATTCTAAACAAAAGAAGGACGGCAGTGAAAAAAAGTGTGATTGTGAAGTTTTCATCGAAATCATCTAAACAAAAGTTGAAAGTGAACAAAGAGACGAGTGATGCTTTTGTTAATGACTTTCTTGGAAAAGAAACGTTGAACTTGCTTAAGTACGCTAGAAGTTTGAAAGCGATTGGTTACCAGCATGTATATGCAAAAGGTGGAAGAGTGTTTTATAGGGAAGTGACATTTCTAAGCCGCAAGTGTTAAGATGTGAAGAAGATGTTGACCAATTGCTTTTAGATGCATCAAGCAAGAAACTTTGGCAGCGTAGATCAATGGGTAACGGAGGAGCTACTGTAAACATTGAAGATTGTGCTACCAATGATGATGATGGTGACAATGTAGCGTATGTTTCTCCCTCTTAATTTTAATTTTTTTTTTTAATTTTCATTTTTTTTATTTTATTTTGTATTACTTTATTTTTTAAATTCTTTAATGAATAATCAATATTTTAATACTTTTTCTAAATATAATAATTAAATATACAATTTAAATTGTTCTTTTTTAAATATTTTATGTGTAAACATAAGAAGCGTTTCATCGGTTACAAAATTCAATAAATTCGAATTGAAAGCAAACCCTTGAAGTTAGTATCAGTTTATCGCTCGCAAAAGTGTTCACCTGATCGTTTTTTTTTTTTTGATATTATGGAAAATTTTATGAATCTTAATGCTCAAACTCCAGTTGTTATTGTTGGGGATACAAATATTGATGTATATCATAGCCCTGTGTATTATGATTTAAAGAATTTATTTTTAAACTATGATTGCCATAATTGTCATTTTTTGGTGACGAGACCGAGCAGTGGAACTAGTATTGATCATGTGTTTAGTAACGTTTATGTTAAAATTTCGGTTGATTCGGTTGAATGCACATTAACGGATCATAATTTGGTGTGTTGTAAGTTGGAGAGTAGTATGTTTTCAAATAGTTATATTGAAATAGAAAAAACACATTGTGATTACAACAAAGTCAGAGAATATTTACAAGGTAACTTGGACAATTTAAATACGTCCGTTAATTCATCAGAATTAACTGAAGATTTAATACGTAGTATTAATAATGCCGTTACTAATTCCACGAGTAGTACAAAAGTAAGAACCCAACTGCGATTTCAGCTTTGTCCATGGATTAACAAAAATTTGCAAAATTTAATACAGTTTAAACATAAAGTTTTGGATATTATGAAGACTTATTGAAGAGGATAAGCAAAATAATAAAAATTGCTTGTAAATCAGCTAGAAGCGATTATTATTATGATAATTTAAATGAAATAAGTGGAGATCCAAAAAAAAGTTGGAATTTTATAAACAATATACTTGGAAGAGTTCAAAAGAGAAATTTCAATCTAATGACATCGACGACAATGCCAATATGTGATGATAGTGTAAAAGCCAAAAATTTTAATCGTTATTTTATAGTCTGTAAATGAATTAAAACAACAGATAGTATCCAGATGATAATTGTAATCAGCTTAGAACTTTGTGTCAGACTTATGATCGTTTTTTCTTTCTACAGTTACTGCTGAGGATATGGAAACTACAATAAGTAATTTGGACGTAAAAATAAAGATGTTGTGCCAATACTAGTTAAAATTTTTAACAAAATTTTAAGCTCATCTGTTTTTCCAGACTGCTTAAAAATCAGCAAAATAGTTCCTATTCCGAAAATTTCAAATGCTACTACCGTTGATAAATTTCGTCCGGTTGCAGTACTCTCGACGATTGATAGTCTTTGAAAAATTGCTACACAAAAGCCTTTTGCACTATTTCGAAGCTAATAATTACATTTACAAATACCAATTTGGGTTTAAAAAAGGATGCGGAACTGATGACAGTTGTAAATGTCGTGAATTTTGTTTGTAATGGTTTGGATCAAGGAGCAAAAGGAGTAGCGGGTCTGTTTTTAGATTTTTCAAAAGCTTTTGATCTAGTTGATCATAAAATAATGTAAAAAAAAAACTAAAATACTATGGTGTAGTTAGAAGGGAGCTAAAGGTTTTTGAAAGTTACTTTAAAAATCGCAAACAGTTTGTGCAGATTAACAGTACTAAAAGTAGCTTGTTGAACGTCGAGTGTGGCGTGCCACAAGGTAGCTGTTTGGGCCCTCTGCTTTTCTGTATTTATCTAAATGATATTAGTAATTTAAACCTCACAGGTCGCTTATATATGTTCGCAGATGACGTATGTCTTTTTTATCCGTATAAGTATGACTTGGTTTTAAAAACAACTATTGAACGTGATGTTTCCTTAATTTTTGAGTTTGCTAGGCTGAACAAATTGATATTGAATGCTGATAAAACCAAGTTAGTCCGGTTTAGGCACATTCGCCACCTATGAACAGTAATTTCAACATATATGTTGATGGAAGAATTATTTACGAAACGCATGCCGTTAAATACCTTGGAATAACGCTGCAAAGTAACCTTTCTTGGGATGAACATATATGTGAAATCAAATCAAAGATCGCACCGGCTATTGGTATATTATATAAATTAAAATATAAACTTAATAAAAAAAAAAACTAAGCTCTTGTTATATCAAGCGTTAATACAAAGTCACTTGAATTATATGGCTATAATTTACGGATACAAAAAAACAACTGTATTAAAAACGTTACAGAGTATGCAAAATACTGCACTAAAAGTAGTACACAATTTACCGATTACGTATGCAACACTATCGCTTTATAATATTGTGTGTAAGTCAATTTTGCCAATCAATGGATTGTAGAAGTATCAAGTGCTTATGTATATATATAAGTCGTTGCGCAATATAGGTTATCACACCGTTAATTTTCTGCAAAACCAATGTGTTTTTAACACAAGAAACCAAGAGAACCTCTGGATGTCACGATGCACACTGGGGGATCTGAAAAAAAGTGGAAATAAATCTGTAACTTCTAAACGAATAGCTCGATTTTAATAAAATTTCCCATGGCTATAGAAGATGTGTTGATAAGTTTAAGTTTTGAATTTGGGCTTAAACAACCAAGGGGGACCGAGCCACAATGCCCCAAAGTAGGGCACCTCGGGTATACCAAAAATTAAATATGATGCCAAATTTTTGTTTGCGATCCGATTTGAAAGATTTTTATATATATGGAATGTACTACAAAAAAACATTGCTTTAGCCATATATTATCTCTTATAGTTTACGAGTTATTCGCATTTGAAAAATAAAATTTTATTTTTTTTTGCCTACATTGGTCTAATTTTTGCCAATTCTTTCCCGATTTTCTTGAAGTGTCTTTTTCTGAATTAACAATAAATTTATTAATAATCTTAAGAAAGAAATGTTAAAAAATATCTACTGAGTCAAAAGTTATGTGCATTCAAACTTAAAAAAAAAATAAAAAAGCCGTTTTCCGCCATTTTTTTTTTTTTTCGAAAAAAAGTAACTACATTAATTTTAAATTATACAGAAAATGATAAAAATATAAATAATGTGTTTATATTTTTCTGAAAGGTAACATTTCGGGAAATATTATAAAATCAAAATAATATCAAAATTTTTATTTTTGCGTGGTTTAGAGCCTTCCGAAATAGACCTATTTTTTATGAAAATTTCAACTTTAGACAACATATTCTAAAATCGCATAGCTGCTTTCAAAACGCGAAGACCTGTTTTGTATGTCCCAATCTGTTCTTTAATATTATGCAAAGAGATTTCATAGCCCCGAGCTTGGTGCCTTCAATAGATCCAAAAATCAAAAAAATCCCAATTTTGGGATTTTGAAAACTTTTTTGGGAATTGTGGGATTCTCAATAACAAATCTAAATTCAAATTTTCACTTTTGCATTTCGACAAAAAATGTCTATATAATTGTAAAATTTAATTAAAAAATATTCATAAACCAAAAAGCTATAGCAGTTTAAAAATTTAAATTTTCCAAAAAAAAAAGAAAAAATTATCTTTTTTTTTGTAAAAAGTCTTCTATGAATTTTTTTAATTTTTAATATATTTAAACATTTTTGAAAAGAAGATACAATTTCCAAAATATTGATGTATAATATGTCTACCTTATTTTGTCCACGTTATTTTCTTCCATAACAAGTTCAATGTTAGGTACCTATATAATACATAAGTACAAACATAAACCGATTGCAACTCTTTTTTAACAATGAATCCCAGGTACAATATGAAATACCTGGGATATCCCTAAAACCTATTTCATACCTAATACTATATTTTTACTCCAGGTAATATAACAGGTAGATTTCATAACATACAGTTCATATTTCACATGGTAAATAAACAAAAAAGTAAAGAAACAAGTAATGTTTTTTGGGAAACTTCCTCAGTAGACAGGGTTGATAGTGAATCCGATAACCGTTTTCTCTTGGATTTTGGGCACAATTCCAAGTATTGCTTACGGGAGCACGGGCATCCAACCAATCACAGTATTTGGATTCAAATTTCGTAGCAGAAAATTTTACGGTTTTCCAGTTTATGTCAAAGGATTTAACAAACTTTTCGATTTTACATAATTCCGTTTTATCCACTTATTATGCGTACTTTCGATAAATTTCAATATGAGTTTGACTTTATCTTGAAATTGATCAGTTTTATGTTTAAGTAAAATGGAGGACAAAGTTTTTTTTAGTGTGATCGTCATCTTGAGCTAATTATAAATAATGTCAATTGTGGATCGAGTATGATTATATATTAATTATTCTTCACGAGTTTCATATAATAGGTTACCTGTAGGCAACGTTTATATAGGTAAAGGTATATTTGGAAATCTACCTGTTATATTACCTGTAGTAAAAAAATAGTATTAGGTATGAAATATGTTTTAAGGATATCCCAGGTATTTCATATTGTACCTGGGATTCATTGTTAAAAAAGAGTTGCAATCGGTTTATGTTTGTACTTATGTATTATATAGGTACCTAACATTGAACTTGTTATGGAAGAAAATAACTTGGTGAAGAAATTTCACTAGAGATGTTAATCATTCGTTCATTACTGTGGCACGTGGACAAAATAAGGTAGACATATTATACATCAATATTTTGGAAATTGTATCTTCTTTTCAAAAATCTTTAAATATATTAAAAATTAAAAAATTCATAGAAGACTTTTTGCAAAGAAAAGATAATTTTTTCTTTTTTTTGGAAAATTTAAATTTTTAAACTGCTATAGCTTTTTGGTTTATGAATAGTTTTTAATTAAATTTTACAATTATATAGACATTTTTTGTCGAAATGCAAAAGTGAAAATTCGGATTTTATTGAAAATCCCACAATTCCCAAAAAAGCAGCTATGCGATTTTAGAATATGTTGTCTAAAGTTGAAATTTTCATAAAAATAAAATTTTGCTTTTATAATATTTTACCTTTCAGAAAAATATATACACATTATTTATCTTTTTCTCATTTTCTGTATAATTTAAAATTAATGTAGTTACTTTTTTCGAAAAAAAAAAAAATGGCGGAAAACGACTTTTTTTATTTTTTTTAAGTTTGAATGCACATAACTTTTGACTCAGTAGATATTTTTTAACATTTCTTTCTTAAGATTATTAATAAATTTGACACTTCAAGAAAATCGGGAAAGAATTGGATCCGTTATTAGCAAAAATTAGACCAATATAGGCAAAAAAAAAATAAAATTTTATTTCTCAAATGCGAATAACTCGTAAACTATAAGAGATAATATATGGCTAAAGCAATGTTTTTTGTAGTACATTCTAGTCTAGTACATTCCATATTAATAAAAAATCTTTCAAATCGGATCGCAAACAAAAATTTGGCATCATTTTTAATTTTTGGTATACCCGAGGTGCCCCACTTTGGGGCATTGTGGCTCGGCCCCCCTTGGTTGTTGAAGCCCAAATTCAAAACTTAAACTTATCAACACCTATATAGCCATGGGAAATTTTATTAAAATCGAGCTATTCGTTTAGAAGTTACAGATTTATTTCCACTTTTTTTTCAGATCCCCCACTGTGCGATGTAGATTACAAACTACAAAGCAGCGTATTGAATATATGGGTATTTTTGAATACAACATGTGGCCTGTTAGCTTAAAAACCACAAATAGAATATCTATTTTTAAATCGATCTTAAAGACCACTTGAATGAAAAACTTGAAACGCTGCTATTTTAAATAAATGCTTTCTATTTTCTTTTTTTTTGTAAAATAAATTTTATTGAAGTAAAATACATTGTAATATGTACACCAATGTAAATTTACCAGCTAGTCTCAACAATGCCTATAAGGCGCTGAGACCTACATAATTTTATATTAATATGTATGTATTTGGAATAAATAATAAAAAAAAAAATTAAGTCGTTTGATCTCGATTCTTACGAGAAACACGGCACGATATGACTCTACGACGATTTCTAGAGTCCTTTTTGGAGAAACAGTTTTTTTTGGAGCTTATGTATTACTTTTTTTACACATTGTATAATTTTAATATTTATTATATTAAAAACTTATCTTTCCTGTATAAAACATATTTAAGTATTTACTATATTCAAAACTTATCTCTTCTTTAAATGTCGTAATCAGTTTTTCTTTTATTAAATAGGTATTCTTTCAGATTTCTTAAATATATAATATTTACAATAAAAAAATTTTTTCGCTATGAAATTTATTACTTCGGTATACATACTTCTTGATAGACATTTTTTGAATCCCAGCTTGAATTGAATAATTCAAAATGTGACATACCCCAGCTGATCTCCTCGTATATGCGTAGGCCGTCTGACATAAGTTGGATGAACCTCCAACTGTGTGATGCCAAAGTTTAGACAGTAAAAACCTAGAAGAAACTGTTGCGTAACAAGAGGTCCTTCTGTTCTTTGACCGGTAGAACCTTAGCCTCATCACTGCACACAACAGTCATATAACCCAGCAATAGTAATTAAAACCAAGTCACAAATATTTTTTGCTTTCAGATCAATAATTTTTAAACTTTTAACATATTTACACATCTTTAATATATGTCATTCAACCAAGAATGGCATATAGTGAGTAAAAACACACCGGAGACCTTTAAGATTGTACATACTTACTTTTAAAATGTAAATAAAAAACATTTTTTCGAAAAAAAAAAATCAATTTATTTATGATCACGCACATTTATTAAGTATTATTAGATTATAATCATATTAATTTAATTATGGATTGAATGTAAAATAATGGGAAACCCGAACAATGTATTTATTTTATATGCTTTTCTGTGGAATTAGTGTGTACTGCATAAGAAAAAGTCAGAATAAAAAACATATGATCAGATTATTTCTAACTATTGGTGAATACATTTATTTCATCATGTTATATTACAAAATTAATTTTCAAAAATAGACATATAATTGAATATTCGCTCATCAAAAGTTTAAGTCTAACAGCATTTAACCAGGTATCGGTGGATTCGTTATTTTCCACACATTTATAGTTGCATTAAATGTGAGGAACGAGAATTTTAAATTACATTCAATATTACATATTATTATTATTTGGTCAATTCAATAACAATAACAGAATATAGTCACTACAAGTGTATAATAATTCACTGTGTTATAGTCTCGATAACCTCAATGACTTACAATATTATTTTCATTTTATTATTATATGTACATTAGAGATATTTGTATTTAGAAAGTATTAGTACTTAAATATCAAATACCGTGTAGTGCACGATGAAAAATTTTTGACATTCTCTCGTAATGAACATCAATATTTCTAAGTTTTTACAACAATTTCCTTAATCTAACCAGAATCTCATTTAGACAAAGAAATTGTGGAAGATCCCTGTCTCAAAATTAACCAATTAAAATGTTTAATATATCTGTACACTAACTGTACTAACACTAATATTATTTAACAGTGATTAGATATCTCACTGTCTCAAATAAGTTTCTAAATTTTGCATTAAATAAATGCAATACATAAATATAAAATGTAATTATTGAATTGCCAAATTATGTATGAATAAAGTGCTTAATTAAACAATAAGTTATATTAAATATTTATGAAAAAAGCGTACGGCATTATAATTTGAACAATTTAATATATATTGTATATTTATGTATATATTGTAATTGCTTTTTTTGCATGCAAATTTTTTTTATAACAAAATTGTTTGAGCATAATGAACTTATTGACATAATATAAGTATATTCGATAACTCTTTTTTGTAACACATGTCTTAAGATAGATTCGAATAAATTTTGAAGATATGTATATCATTCTTATACATTTGTTTACTAATCAACTGTAAACCTTTGAATATGCATAATTAAAATTGTTCAAACAAAAGTGAAGAACTGTGAAAATTCTTCATTATGCCGTACTCAACATTTTTTCACAATTTAAGTAAGACATACTAAATACAATTACAAGTTAAAAATGCTGCCAATTAGAGGTTTAATTATAATTATTATTAGGTCCTCCCATATTGTAGTTTTGATTCATTTCCATATTTGAGTTCCATCCCCAGTTTTGTGTCGCCATCCTGCTGTTATTCTGGTATTGTTGGTTGTTGTATGCATCTCTCATGTTGGAGTTTTGTGGATGTGGCTGCAGATTGTTTGTACAATTTAATCCATAATCACTACGTTGTTCTAACAGGTTCCCTCCTCCACCTTCATTTACACAGTATGTATTTGCCATTGATTGCGCTGTATTGTTAAAATAATTGTCACTAGAATTCTGTAAAACACTTGTAAACGAGCTTGATGGAAAGCGGTTTCCAATACTTTGTTGAAATTTATCAGGTATATTTGAAAAGAATTGTCTGCCAACAAATGTTTGATTCGGTAATCCGCGTGTAGATGTACTGGAAAGTGAACCAGAGGTTGCACATGATGAAGATGTTGGTTTTAATAAATCGGAGAGTGTATCAGATAATGCTTTTTTACTCGATGATGTCGCTTCTGGCAACGAACAATTACCTTTATTTTCACGTTTCTTTTTCTCAATCAATTTATAAACTGCAATAAGCTGTTGTAATTGTTGTGGATCAAAGTCAGTTTTTCCCTGAGCCACAAGTGAGGAAGCTAATTTTGATGCTAATTCTTTCTTGTCAACACGTGTTAGCAAATTGTCATTTGTGGATAACGATGATTTGGCTTTTCTTGCCAAAGGATTTGAACTTTGACCTTGACTTTGTTGATTTTTAAGCGTATCGGAAACATTGACGGTTGCAGTGTCGTGTAATAAGGAGTGGCTTTGCGTCCGATTTATTGAAGTATCAACCGAAGAACGTTGAGATGCCAACAGCTGGCGAAACTGATGGGCATACTTAAGAAGTGTTTCTGCATCGTTGACTACCTGTTTTAAAACCCTCTTTTTTGAGCCTTCGAAAAGCCCAGTTATAACTAATCCCTTGAATTTTTCTTTGGCTGTTTCAATTACCGAACAGTTCTCATCATTAAGTATTAAAGCGTTGACAAGTGAAGGATTAATTTTTTCAGCTTGTAAAGCTTTTGACAATAGATCTATGATTTTTGGTCCTAAGCTTCCTAAATTATCCTCTAAGGCCGTCATTAAACGCAATACTGGCACAACCTGTGGAATGGTTTCATTTGAGGAAGCCAACGATGTTGGAGCGGTTGATAAGCTGCCAGTTTCGTCGGAATAACATGCGGCATTTACCGGCTCGTTAGAAGAGCTAATTTTTGGAGCTCGAATATGATATTTTTCATCAAACACGTTCTCATTTGTGAACGGCAGACAAAGCCGTTCGCGAGACTTTCTCTTAAGGTTTTCCACTTCTTGTCCATACAACTCTTCTATGCGAATTTTTATAAATCTGATCCACTCGGGTTGATAGTTATATTTGCGATGATCAAGACCAGCCGTAACCAACTCATCCTTTCGCCGTTTCCAAAATTTTTGCCATTCATCATTGTAGGACGGATGTTTATCGGGATATTTTCGATATTGCCTAAAATGTTGATCAAGATTATTTAACTCCTGATCAACCATGTGTCGATATGCCTGCCAAATATCATTTTGCCGTAGTGGAGATAATGATCTTCGTTTTCCCGAGCTTAAATTATGAAAAGGAGATGGTGAACGTTTGTGATGATCACGTAATCTACCATTTCCTGCAATTCCCTTTAGAGTTCCTTTAAGAAAGTCATCGACCATGAGATTGTAAGTCTCATCATCGACATGTTGAGTAACATTTCTATTATCTGATTGGTTGTAAATGTTTGTAGGAGGGTACATATCCCCATATAAGCCAGATGACATGTATGATTTATATGTAGTGTCTACATGTCTTGATAATACATCCGAATTCGAAGTTTCACGCCCAACATGTCGATGACGTGAATTAAATTCTTTGGCAGCAGTTTTGGTATTTTGCTGGCGCATATCAGATTTGCTACTGGTACTTCCGGGCTTCATATCAAATATAGCAGTCCTTGAAGAAGTGGGTGGAAAATACTTGTGTCTATTATTGATATATTCATCGAGTTCTTTTGATCCAATTACATGAGTAAATGTTGGGCCATACTGTTCCGAAGCATGTCGACACGAAAAGGCCTTTGCAAGTATTTCGTGACGATTCACACTAAAATCGCGTTCATAACATTCGTATGGTAAATTTCTGCCATGATGTTGTTCGATTGCTAGCGCTAACTTTGCGAGTACAGGTGTCATTACTTTAAATAACTCAGGCTCTGGGACATTTTGCATATACTGTCTATAATGACGTATTGCTGTTGGAAAATGTTTTTCGCAAAATTTCAATCGGTGATTGTACCCTTCCAGATGCCGTTGCATGGCAAATCCATCAAGTACAAGTTCGCATAATCCGCATTCATAACGAGGAGAAATGTCATGCCGGCCTTTCAGAACTTTAATAACATATTCCACACCTAAAATTCCACAAACATCGTTTTCACTCGGTTTCGAACTGTATGATTTAACCGAAAATTTCGGCAGATCATTAGAAGGTGTGTCAGATAGTGACGGCGGTATATCAGTAAGTGGTTTACTTTTGTGAACGGTTGGTATTATTATTTTATCTGTCTGATATTGGGGCTTTTCTTTGCTATTCTCATCATTGCCTTGATTTGAATTTATCGAACTAGCCTTTGTGGATAATTTAGCTGCTGGATTAATTACAAGCTTTGCTTTTTTAGTCTCCACTTCTCCAGCCGTTTTAATGTCCGATAATAATCTTTTTTGTACAGCTACTGGGGACATCTTCTTTGTTCCATCATCAGTAACTGTAGCTTTTAAAGATTTATCGATAATTGGCCTCTTTTCTAATTCGGAATTTCTCACTTCTTCTTGATTACATTTATTAGAGTTCGTTAGCTTACTTGAAGATTTACTTTCTTCTAGATTTTCATTTCCACTACATGTATTGCTTTCAAGTATTTCGCATTGTTTGTCAATGTCTTTTAATGGTATCTTAATATTATCAGAAGTTTTATTAGTTTCATGATGATTGTCCTTCTTAATAAGAGGCGATTTTCTTTTTGCCTTATTTTGCAACATTTGGTTTTCGGATTTTTCATTTTCTGCTACAATTGTTGGTTGAGATGAAATATTTGTCACAGGCTTTGATATAGAACTTACAGACGTATTTTCGGACATTTTTATTATAGATTTCACAACCAACTCTTTCTTATAATATTTCGGATAAGTATAATCAGGGTGATACAACTGCTTTACTCTTTTCATTTGCAGTTTGTGCTTTCTACCATCGATATGCGCTAGCAAATTTTTAAATGAACTCGCCTCAAGAACACATAGATTGCAATCAATTATCTGTGTCGAAAAATTTTTACGCGAAAACAATTTATTCCAATTCTTACCAATACGGTACTCTACCATAAGAATTTCTTGCACCGATAAATGCTGAATCAATTCAGCAAATTCGCTCTTTTTAAGCCGATCTTCGCTTCCATCGTCATTTGACATCTTGAATATTTTATGTCCGTACAAGTGTTTGTAAACAAAATTGTGACAAGCAATTAAGCAATGCAGCTGATGTCAATCAACAATGGCAGTCCTTATATTAAATTTAACAATATAATCCAAATGAAGAATACAACAACAACTTGTGGTAAATTCCTGTAAGTCAATTAGTTTTTCTCAACTAAAAGTGGAGGAAGAAAAAACACAGAACGTTTAAGGTAATTACATCAAAAATTTTAAATAATTGACAAAACATATTTCATTTGACATAAATTAAAATTAGCTTAAAAAATATTTTTACTACAGCACTCAGCCCAAAACATGTATGGTAAATATGATTTTTTATATTTTTTTCTATTTAAATTTAATTAAATTTACAATTTTAAAATTGTAAATCCCTGAAGAAATTATCCATTGAGATAACGAAATATTGGATATAAATATATAGAACGTTTTTATATAAAAATTAAAAGTGACCTCATTGCTTGAAAAAGAAATTAAAGAGTATATTATATATTTTATTGATTAAGACAATTAAAAGTAAAAAGACTAAATATCCTCAAAAATTTAGCACTTTTAGTAGTAATGTATTGATCATGTTTTTCCGTATTATACTATGGAAACTTTATATTGTGCTACAAAATAAATAAAATATATCGTCGTCGAAAAATAACATCAAAAAAATTCATCAAAAAAATCAATATCGAGTTTCTACCAATTTTTTGATCTCAAAATAACGTATTAACATGTACATTATTTTCACAAGTCAAATGAACTTATTATCAAACTTTGGGTGAGAATTTTTTCCTTTGTTTGCAAGTGTTGATGTTTATCATAATGTTTATAGTAAACTAAAAATTGCAACAGAAGCTTATGATCCATCGGGAACAATTTATTTTAAAACTGATATAAAAGATGATTATAAGGTTCTTCACCAACGAGCAGACACATTGTACAAATTCATTCATCATAACGTCTTGCATTCCTAAAGAATAAAAATTTCTAAAAAGAAATAGCAGCATTAACAGGACCTTAAATTATTGCTTCCTTCGGACGTCATTACTTGTATGATAATATTCCATTCGAACATTGAATTGCTTTGTTTTCTTCACATACTAATTTTTTATGAACTTGAATTTCATACATATTGTGTTTTGTATTATTAAAATTACAACATTATTACTCTCTCTTATTGTTAGTATTTATGTTAACGAAACTTCATTCCACTTATCAAAAGAGAATATTTAAAAAAATAAAATACATACATTTAATCCTTCATTAAACTTAAAGCGTTAAAGTTAAATGAATTAAAAAATGTTTCACTTTTGTTAAGAAATATTTATGATGATACGTCATTTTGTTTCAGAAAATACAAATGCAAAAGAACGTAACAAATATAACTTAAAAAATATTTCGAAAAATATAGTTTTTTCGCTTGAATTATTTTAGTTGTTCTGATTTAATTTTATACTTCATAAATTGTTTCTATACCTAAAGTATTTTTTATTTTATAACATTTTTTTCTTGTAATATTTAGTTCGTTTATTTAAAAACTAAAAATATTAAATATATAATTTTTCATTTATTATTCAAAACAAGTTTTATATATATAATTGTAAACTTTTCATTTTCTGTTAAAAAAAAAATCATTTTTATACTTCAATTATTATATTATTATAATTCAAAACTTGTATTATCCCTGAAGAAGCTATCCATTGTGATAGCGAAATATTGGAAATAAATATACATATATAAATAAATTAAATATTTTTATATAAAATTCAAGTGACCTTATTGCTTGTAAAAAGAAACTATGTATTAAATTTTTTGCTTCTGCTGTAAAAATGGAAAAAGTGATGTTGCTGATGGTGATGGTACTTTTGGATTTTCGACAACGATATACAGTGAATCACTAAAATAAGTATGCACTTCATACACTTTAAGTTGCTAGTATGTAGATAACAAAAACAATATTTTCAATTGCTATGTATGATCTCGTTATTATTTTTTTAATTTTTAGAGAAGATGTCAGTTTTGCAATCACAAAAGTAACGCTAGATTTACATGATTGAATTATTTTTAATGATTTTAACTACTATTTAGTTAAAAACGTTTCACTTCACTTTATGGTTTTTTCGCTTCCATGGTATTTTTGGAGCTGTTTTTTCCTCTTTTTCTGAACTCCCATTGATTCCAAGTATTTCCTAACTGTATTTTTGTCACATTTATATTTCTTAGCCAATTGGCGATAAGATTTTTCACTGCAACCTGCTGTTTCGGTTTTCAATTTTGAGAGAATTTTGACATCTTGCAAACTGCATTTCCGACCAGATCCAGGTTTCCTTTCAGGTGGCTTATTTATCAAAAACAAGTTTATTGTGTTTTCAATAAATGTTTTCTTGAAACCCATA
Organism: Bellardia bayeri; assembly: GCA_950370525.1. Taxonomy (NCBI): domain Eukaryota; kingdom Metazoa; phylum Arthropoda; class Insecta; order Diptera; family Calliphoridae; genus Bellardia; species Bellardia bayeri. The sequence goes on from OX493264.1 coordinate 59,641,972, forward strand.
TCCTTATATGTTTAAAAATTTCACTTTTAGTGAATATTTTTACAATGGCACCAAGAGGACAGGAGTTATCTAAGGATTCAAAGGATTTAATAATAAAGCTGTTCAACGAAAGTAACTCACTAAGACAAATTGCCCGTATTGTAAATAAAAGTAATGCTACTGTACAAAAGATTATAGAAAAATATAATTCCAAATTATCTACAGAAAATCGGCCACGTTCGTGTCGCCCAAAGTGTTTACAAGCCAAGAAGAAAGTATTATTGTTCGAAAAGCTAAGGCAAATGAGTGCACCAAAAATACAATCAGAAATAGAAAGAGAAGTCGGGAAGTCCTGCAACCCAGAAACAATTCGTCGCGTGTTACATAATGCTAGACATGAGAACAATATATTTTCTTTAGAAGTATTTATAAGTTACTAGCAATTCAACTGTATGGGGTGATATTTTTGATTCCGTACGGAAAAGAAATCCAAACGGAAAGAAATATCGATCGATATGCAAAAAGCAATTATTCATTTTTGCGGTATAGATTTTCTGTGAAGTAAATTTAACATCCCTTTGTTTATAAATTTCATATCAATTTTGTGTCAGCTGATGGTGCGAGAAAAAGACATTTGGAACAAATTCAATTTCAAACGTAAAATATATGTGCAATATCAAAATGCAGTTAATATAGCGTGATCCATTTCGAGGTTCCCTATTTTTTTTGAAGAAATTGATGAAGATGTTGCCGTACAAAGTCCAGACAGTGCATCAGCTGTTAGCTGCTGACCGCCAATCGCGTCTAACATACGCGCAAGCCATCATTAATCACCACCAAGAGAAAGATGATTTTTCATCAAAAATAATCATGAGTGATGAGGCCCATTTCCATCTTAGCGGGTACGTAAATAAGCAAAATTTACGCACGAAGAGCCATTACACCCGCTCAAAGTCACTGTATGGTGTGCTGTTTTCGCTGGAGGAGTTATCGGACCTTTTTTCTTCGAAGACGTTGCGGGCCAAACGGTTACTGTGAATGGTGAGCGCTACAGAACCATGATCAACGAGTTCTTTTTTCCGCAACTTGATGAATTGGGATTGGAAAACATGTGGTTCCAACAGGACGGTGCAACGGCACACACTGCATGTGCCACAAACGATATGCTGAAGGATGCATTTCCCGGGCGCCTAATCTCCCGTTTTGGCGATTTGCACTGGCCAGCAAGATCGCCTGATTTGACCGCTCCAGAATTCTTTTTGTGGGGCTTTTTGAAGTCGCGGGTTTATGTCAACAAGCCTCAGACTCTTGCAGCTCTTAAATACAATATCCGTCAAGAATGTGAGGACCTATCGCCGGAAGTTTTGGACAAAGTGATAAAAAAAAAAATGCCATAAAAATTGCTCAAATGACAATCAACTTGATGCAAAAAAAATTAAAAGACCAAATAAAAATAATCCACAAGAATCAGTTTTTAATTTTTTTTTAATTACAGCCAAAGTTTACTTTTGCGCCACCTCGTATAAACACTGCTTTAAGTATTTATATACAAACAATATCTAGTTTATATTGTCCTAAAGATAATTTTCTTCATAATTAATATATTTTTTTAAATAAAACAACTTTAGTGTTATCAATTTACTTCGAAAATGATAATTTTTCAACTCATTTTATTAATAATATTATAACACACAAAACATTACGTACAAACATACATATGTATGTAATTTAATTAAACAAAAAAAAACAAATAAATAAATAATACACATTCTTATGTACAAAATATGAGTAATGGGTCATTTGTTTTAGTTTTAAAAGAAGTCAGAAATTTTAGACTGTTTTTTGGTACTAGAAATATTTTTCTGCACTGCAGTTTCGCGAAGATCTTGAAGAAGCTTTTAAGCCGATTTCTTCAGCCCATTGAATGCAAATGAATTAATGGCATCCTTGGACTTTATTTTAGGCAAATCCTGGACAATGCTAGTGATTTCAATTTTCTCATCGCTTTCAACATCTTCATCTTCAGCTGCATAATTTGAGTTATTTTCTCCAAATATCCAAGCATTAATTTCTTCATTTGTAATGTTGGGGGTAATTTCATGAAGATAATCATACACTAAAGTAATCATTGCCTGTTCACTGAGAATTTCAGCTATAAATATACAGGGTTAAAAATGCGTAGCTATTTTCAAGCACTACGTATGTGCTTAACTTTAACTAAGAGAAAATACACAAGCAAAAGCAGAGCACAAAGTCAAAAAACAAAAATAAATCTATTGACTGTAGCTTAAAGCTGTGTTCACATTATGTGTATTTGTCATGTGGAATGTCACTTTTCTACCCATATGTGATTTCATGTGTATGTCAAAATATGAGTTTTACATATGGTTTATAAATTACATGTTCATATGTTGGTTATGTCACATACATATGTACTTACTTTTGTTAACTCCTTTTTAAGTTTTCCCCTCCATTTTCAATAATAAATTTGTATAGTTTTTTTTTGTATTTTTGTTTTACTATTAAGTATAAATTATATTTATTAAAATTTCCATAAATTTTTGCCGCCACAAAATTTTGGTCATAAAAAACAGTTGATGTCAGATGGTTTGTCACTTGAAAATAGAACTCGTTCTAAATCAGAGGTAGGCAAAGCGTAAAATGAGATTGTGTGTGTGAGCGAACTACCCAACAAACATAAACATAATTATATAAATTATACAAAACAATTTAGATTAGAAACATGCATTCACAATATATTTTCCGTAACATATAAGAAATTAACAACGATATTGATATACAAACGGAACTTCTAATACTTCAAAAGTTGATTACATGCATGTTACCAAATGCATTATCAATTATAAAATATTTTGCGTAATTCATTATTAATTTGATATGCTTGTTGGGAAGTATTTCTGAAAAAAATATAAAAGCATCCGCCGCATGTGCACACATTGCTGTCTCAATGACGACTGAATGAAAGAGATTGAGTGTATGTGTGAAGTGCTCTCTGCACAATAGTGCTATAGGATGCCGACCTATGATATAGATATGTACTAGAGCAGAGGTAGGCAAAGAGTAAAATGAGATTGTGTGTGTGAGCGAACTACCCAACAAACATAATTATATAAATTATACAAAACAATTTAGATATATTTTCCGTAACATATAAGAAATTAACAACGATATTTATATACAAACGGAACTTCTACTACTTCAAAAGCTGATTACATGCATGTTACCAAATGCATTATTAATCATTAAATATTTTTCGTAATTGATTATTAATTTGAACTGTTTGTTGGGAAGTATTTCTGAAAAAATATAAAAGCAACCGCCGCATGTGCACACATTGCTGTCTCAATGGCGACTGAATGAAAGAGATTAAGTATATGTGTGAAGTGCTCTCTGCACAATTGTGCTATAGGATGCCGACCTATGTTCTAAATACAAAAATGTCATATGTATTCCACACAGAGAAATAACACATGAAATTGTTTGAAGGTGTTCAGACTATATGTACAAATTAGACATGCAAAAAAGTGACAGTCCGCATGACAAATACACATATTGTGAACACAGCTTAACTATGAGATGTTATTTGCTGAGGCAGTCAGTCACAGCAATTCACTTTAAAAAATTTGCTTCTCTTAAAACTTACAGTTTTTGATTTTTTCTTTTAAACTAAAAACTGAACGTTTGCTGTGCTGGAGTTAAGCAAGTCTTATTTTCGTTGTAGTGCTTGCTTGTGTTGTTTTTTATTGTACAATATAAAATACAAATAAAAAACACGTACATACAAACTATGCATATGTATATACGACACATCAAAGAGAACTGTAACACAAACATGCACTACATTGTAGCACTACAACGAAAATAAGACTTGTTGTTGCAATAATCGAGGAGTTGCGCTCATCGAGGGTTGCAGTAACCGAGGTCATACTGTAACTATTTTACACAGCAAAAACTTGAAATTTACAAATTTAGTTTTTTGCGGACCATTTTTTTTTTAGATTTGTTTACATTTTTTGTGATTTACTTTTTAGTAACCAACACAAAGAAAATTAGCTGTTAACTCATGATTTAGAACAATAAAAATCACTACTAAAAATTAAAAATCTCGTGATTTTCAGAACACCATAATATTCCTCCCGTGTTTTCAAGATCGTTCGTGATTTAAAATCACCATGATTTCAGAACATGCTTGTATATTGTAAATTTTCAAACCTAAAAACTACCATTTTTGTAGTCTGTGTAACTAAAAACAAATATTTTCCTCAATTTATTCATTGCAAGGAACCTGCAACAATATTTACCACCTAGACGATAGAGATAAAGCTGAATCTAGGCAGTGATTAACCCGATTTATTTCCTCAATTTATTCATTGCAAGGAACCTGCAACAATATTTACCACCTAGACGATAGAGATAAAGCTGAATCTAGGCAGTGATTAACCCGATTTATTTCCTCAATTTATTCATTGCAAGGAACCTGCAACAATATTTACCACCTAGACGATAGAGATAAAGCTGAATCTAGGCAGTGATTAACCCGATTTATTTCCTCAATTTATTCATTGCAAGGAACCTGCAACAATATTTACCACCTAGACGATAGAGATAAAGCTGAATCTAGGCAGTGATTAACCCGATTTATTTCCTCAATTTATTCATTGCAAGGAACCTGCAACAATATTTACCACCTAGACGATAGAGATAAAGCTGAATCTAGGCAGTGATTAACCCGATTTATTTCCTCAATTTATTCATTGCAAGGAACCTGCAACAATATTTACCACCTAGACGATAGAGATAAAGCTGAATCTAGGCAGTGATTAACCCGATTTATTTCCTCAATTTATTCATTGCAAGGAACCTGCAACAATATTTACCACCTAGACGATAGAGATAAAGCTGAATCTAGGCAGTGATTAACCCGATTTATTTCCTCAATTTATTCATTGCAAGGAACCTGCAACAATATTTACCACCTAGACGATAGAGATAAAGCTGAATCTAGGCAGTGATTAACCCGAAAATTTTGGTGTCACTTCTGGGTGTCCTACGTTATGTACAAATCCTTGGATCTGGCAGAATCTCCCGACTGAATATTGTAAATTGTTTTTCTGCTCTATTTTCTATCTATTTTTTTTCGTACATCATAAAATAAAAAGGTAAATCAGAATTGTTGCGTTCTTGCCAGTCATGGTGAAGCGTATTAGGAATTTCTTTAATGTCAGCGAAATCACCCAAGTATAAAAAGAATGTAATTTAAGCATTATGAGATCCTTATTTTTTATATGAAACCTCTTGGGTTTTAGAATTTTTACTGTTTTTAATAAAGAAATTATTTCGGAAAGTTAATACAGTTTTTTATTTATCTAAAAAATAGAAAACTTCAATGAAAATTTAATCATTTTAATTAATATTATTCCATCGTGTCCAATTTTGATTACGATTACCACCTCCTCCCTCTCCTTGATACATAGCATTATTTTGACCCATATTCGGAATGAATTGTGAATTTCTAAACTGCGGTGCTGATTCGCTATTGTTGTTCATGCCTCCTCAGATTTTAGGTCCATTATTTATGCGCGTATTTATAGTTGTTCTTGTATCATTGCTGTTTTTAAAACTGTTATTGTATAAGTTATTTCCACCACTATTTGTGTTTCTGTACATTTGGACAAATTCTGCAGACTGTGTAGACTGATTATATCGGAGCTTTTGCGATTCATTGATTTGATCAAGCGATAATTTTGTATTGAATGAAGCAAGGCCTGAGGAGTTCGAATGATGTCCTTTGAAGCCACCTAAAAAAATCTCGTTTGTATTGGTTCTCTTAATGTTGGGTGGTGGTGGGCACACCGGTGGCATTAAAAGATGCTGATGTGCTGGACCAACAAATTGTTCCTTCGAGATATTTAACTGTTGTTTGTTCGTTTGGTCTCGCGTGGTATTCAAGAAATCCATTAACGTGTCAGATAATGCTTTCTCACCTGACAGTTGAGTATCGTTGCCACCTCTTAACCTTGTGATATAACCTTTTCTCTCCGATACATGATTATCTTGTATCCATCCCATTTTTTCGGCATATTTAAGCAGATTAGCTGTGTGTTGGATAACTCTATTAAATACCGAAATTTTCTTTTCATCCAATAATCCGGCAAATAATATACATTTAAGCTTTTCCATAGCAGCTTCAAGTAGCTGACAATTGGAACTAGTTAAAACTTTTGCTTCAAACTCTAATCTATTTCCAAGAAAATTTTTTTCCAATTGCAGAACGTTCGATAATAAATCCATTATCTTTCCACCCAAACTGCCTAGTTGTTCCTCCAGGGCTGTCATTAGGCGCAGGACGTGTACAACGTTTGAATGATTATCACTAATTCTATTGACAATCATTTGTTGTGATTTTTCTGCACTTGAATCGATCTGGCTTTCTGAATAAATTTGTTCTGGAAATGCCCTTTTATTTTGGGAAGCACCACCTTTGAAATCAGAGGAACTGGGACGTTTATATTGTCGTTGAAATCCATCCATTTCCTCGGCAGCTATAGCTCTCTCTTTTGTTCGGTGATCAACTACATATTGGTTTGAATGTTCATTGGAACGTTGACAATCTTCTTCAGCATCTAAAGGAATTTCCAATCTATGTCGAATGTTTATCTGAGATTTATGCAATGCCTCTCCAAATAGTACTTCAATACGCTGTTTAAAATAATGAACCCACTCCGGTTGAAAATTGTATGTCCGATGATTGAAACCTTCACGCTCCAATTCTTTTTTACGATGTTGCCAAAAACTATTCCATTCTTCCTCATACAAAGGGTGGCTTTCTGGATTTTTCCTGTAATTTTCGTAAGCAAGTTCAATTTCATTTGCAGCGATAGCTATTTCACCCCGATAAGCATCCCAAATATTTTGATTTAGAGTCTTTGATAATAGACCGTCATCTCGAGCTCCTCGTGTAGGAGATCTAGCCGTGTTAGTAATTGGTGATCTTGATCGAGTGCGTTGGTGGTGAACACGAGTATGTGATCGCTCATTACGTGAATCACCTCTTCTCAATGGCTCATAACTTGAGACTTGTGTATGTTGTGTTGGTGATATAGATCGACCGCTTCGAGATGGACGAGTTTTATTCATTTTTGCATTGTATTCCCTTAGACGAACTACCGGATCATGACTCATTTGATTTAAGTATATTTTGCCTTTTGGAGCTGTAGTAAATAGCATATTTTCAATGTTTTTATATGTCATACTTTCAGCTAGCTGCGAAGCAGAATTCTTAAGTTTTCGTATGTCATCGCTAGAAAAAACATTCGAAAATGATGGTCCTCTGTTTTGAGAAGCATGTAGGAGTGCATAAGCCTCAGCTATCAAATCCGGTCTTCGAGCTTTATAATCAATTAACGAAACGGTGTAAGGTAAACTGCGGCTATGGTGCTTTTCAATTTCAATTGCTAGTTTATTAACGATCTCTTTCATTACAGGACGGAACTCTTTGAAACTCATATGACCTAATGCAGATTCGTATTTTTTGATAGTGTCGCAATAGTGTAAATCCAAATATTTCTTCTTGTGAGCATATGACAGGAGGTGACGCTGCATTGTGCTACCAACAAGTTCGCATAGTCCACACTCGAATCTCGGATTAGGGTCATTTTCATTTTTCATTATTTTTAGTACATACTCAACTCCAAGGTGTCCAAGTATTGCATCGGCTCCAAATATTACATCCCGCTCAATATCATTATTTAGACAACTCTCATCCATTCTCTTTTTAGTACATGTAAGTACTTTTGGCACATACTCATCAAGTGCTTTGATTGTTTTTGCAATGTCGATAGGTAGTTTAGTAAGCTGAGAGTCAGAGTCATTCCGATTTCGATCTCTATGTAAATGCTTTGCATCCTCCTTCACAGAAAATGAAAAAACATCGCCAAAACTAATACAACAATTTTTATTAATTTTATAATTATCTTCATAGCGCAGTGCCAATACTTCTAATTGTCTCAATCTGTGCGTAAATCCATTTAAATGAGCATTAAGAGTTTCCACGCCGCAGCAATTTATCGAGCATATTTTACAATAAAAAGTAGCTTTCTTCGTCAAGTTTTTGTAACCGAATACAGTCTGCCACTCACCACTTGCTACACAAAAGAACAATTTGATAATGTCTTCAAATGGTAGGCATACTTTCACTATCATGTCCTCAGGATTTTCTATATTCTTACCTAAAGCCGTTTGTATAAGCTGGTCGTCTTCAATTTCAAGAGACCTACGCTGAATAATATTGGCAAATTTATTAGCAAAAATGCATTCCTTTTTAAAACTCTTCATTTGCATGTTCACTTCACGCAACGCACTTTCGCGCATTTTTTGTGAAGCATGTTCACCTCTTGCTAACTGCATGTCTCCTTTTCCATATGTATAGAAGGGATGGTAAAATTGCTTTACATTCGACCTTAAAGCGTTTATATGATCATTTTGTACTAAATGATTTTCTATATCCTCAAATCGTATATGTTTACTACAGACACCGCACTTAACCTCTAACGTTTGCAAATTGGCATTCAGCATATGCATCCATTTCTTTTTTGGAATAAAAACTTGTGTTAGGAAGATATGTTCCAAACTAAGATGTGGCAATAGCTTAAGAAATTCATCATTAGTGACCCTCTCCAAAAGAGGCCAATTCCCGAAAGATGTCATTACTCGTCTCCTTTCCTTAACTTGACTTTAGATTCTGTTGAGTTAACTCCAATTGGTTGAAATAACTTTTACAAGAACAATATTATATTCAACAAATCAACAAAACAAATTTATATTTGTTAAATAATCCAAGAGCAAATGTACTCGTTATTGTTTAAAATACTAAAAATGCAAAAAAGAAACAAATACACATTGATTACTTCAAAGATCTTAACATTGCAATGCATTAAATATTATCCACATAACATTTTCAATGTTTATGATGTCTATAAATGTGAAATTATTTAAATCATTTTGAAAACATTTAAATATATTAAACTTATTTATCTATTTCAAATATACTCTATCCTGTGTTATTATAGTAGCCTTTTTAATCAATTGAATTTAATAAATCTATACTTTCATTTTGGAAACATTGAGAAGATAGCACATTGGAAAGATTTTAATCGAATGGATATTTTATTTTTTTATTTTAAAATTTAAAAGGTAGTGCAGCGAAATTAGACATAGAATTCGATTTTCGTTTTGTTCAAAGTCCAAATTTGTGAATGTAAATTTTTACGTGACAACATAAAGATCGTCTTAACTTTCCACAGAGCCCATAGATGATCTATGGGAAGTTTTGGGAAAAAAATCATCAGCATGCAATTGCCCACAAGCAAATATTCCAAAGTAATGGAGGAATATTAATAACGAAGCCATTTAAGAAATGTTATTAATGCCAAGGGATCGTTATTAAAACTTAATTTAGTAAATTTAAACTACAGTTAGAGCTAGTTTTTTACTTGTTAGTTAAACTCAGCTTAACACACTGTTATATTAAACCTCAAATATATTTTTCCGGGATTTATCTACTGATTGTATTTCTCAGTAGTGGATTACCTCCTGTCAATTTTGTTAGCATTGCCGTACTGTTCAGTCAAAATACATATGACATTCCTCCTAATTTTTTATATAAATATGGCAATATCTTAAATTTTCGCAAAAAATCAAACCAACGTATCCTAAGGAATTCTAAAAATTACAATTTGCAATTGTTAGAAATGAATTATTATTTAGTTTTTTAGAGAATTTTTGTTTTTTTTTTAAATAAATTAGTTTGTTAAGCGAAATCTTTGAAAGAATTCGGCGTCGGTATAAATGCAGAAATGATTTGAACGTGTCCTTATTGTTCGTATTTTTCTAACAATTGACATATTTAAGTTATTATATGTGTTTGAATCACTTAAATCCTCATCATCACTAGAATAAACCATTTTTTTTTTAATTTTTGTTAAAATGTTGTAAATTTCTTTTCACTTGTTGAATTGTTTATTTTATTTTTCAGCTGTTTGTATTTTGACATTTTATATCTAGGTTTAACTCACCAATGATGATCAGTTAAACCTAGATTATATATCAAATAAATAATAACTGAGAAACACAATTTTTAGTTTAATCTAGGTTTAAGCGAAAAATGTAGATTATCTTAGAGCTAGTTTCTGGGCCTGTTCTGAGCTAGCTCGTAGTAAAGGTTGCTTACATTTCGATAGCGGAATGCCGCAGAGATGATCAATGTTATCATCAGGTAACATAACACGTTTCTCGCCACGTTCAAGGATGTCCGGCATTTCTGGACCAGGATTGATGTAGTATGTGCACCTGTCAGAGACTTTATTGCAGCTTGACTGTCAGTGTATATACGTATGGCTGAACAAAATAGCTGGTTATTATATCGTTCATATGGCGGAAGTATGGATATTTAGCCTTTAGAAGAGTGATTGCAAACAGATTAGTGGAATTGTTGTTACATTTTGCTTAAATATTTACATACGTAAATCATGATGTACCAAATTTTTCTCCATCTACAAAATCCTACATGACCATCTTTGTCTTATGTATTTGTTTCTTTTCGTTAAAGGAGTTGCTCAACCTGTGCGTAGTTGTGGTCACATTTCGTTGTTATGGATTTTATATTTTGCAATTAAACCTTTTGTTGTCTTTTCATACCCATCACCTTCATGAGAAGGGTATATAAGTTTATCTTTTCGTTTGTAATTTCCACAATATAATTTTCCGACCCTATAAAGTACATATATATATTCTGGATCCTTATAGATAGCTGAGTCGATTAAGTCATGTCCGTCTGTCTGTCTGGATGTTGAATTCAATTTTTTGAAGTACCCAGATATCTTCGGGATCCAAATCTTCAATAATTCTGTCAAACATGCTTTCGAGAAGTTTGTATTTAAAATCAGCAAAATCCGTCAATAAATAACGGAGATATGAGCAAAAACCCGAGATAATTTAACGATGTCCGTCCATCTGGCTGGCTGGCTGTCCATGTAAGGCTTGTGCGCAGAGTACAGGTCGCAATTTTCAAGATATCTCGATAAAATTTGGTACGTGATATTCTTCCGGCCTAAGGATGGATGGGATTGAAACTGGTGTAAATCGGTCCATTATTTCACAAAGCCCCCATACAAATGTCCTCCCGAAATTGGGGTTTACCGGTCATAAATCTTTGAATTATTCAAGTATGCAAACAAAATTTACCACAGATGAGCAGTAAATGAAGCTAAAGTACATCTACAAATTTCGTGAAGATTGGTCCATAATTAGTCGTAGCTCCAAAAATCACTTAAAAGAGCATAACTCTCTTAAAAATGTTGGTATCCAAATAATATTGAACACAAATATGATCCGTCTATATGCATATAATATGGCAGAAGTTTATGATGATCGGCCCATAATTAGTCGTAGCTCCCATATAAGGCCCACTGCCGAAAATCACTTAAAAGAGCATAACTCATTCAAAAGTCTTGGTATCCAAATAATATTTAACACAAATATATTTCATATACATACAAATAATACGGTAAAATCTTATTGTAATCGGTCCATAATTAGTCGTAGCTCCCATATAGGAACTACTTCCAAAAATCACTTTAAAGAGCATAACCCACTCAAAAATGTTGGTAGCCAAATAAAATTTAACACAAATATATTTCATATATATACTACTAATACGGTACCATTTTATTATAATCGGTCAATAATTAGTCGCAGCTCCCATATAAGGCCCACTTCCGAAAATCACTTTAGAGCATAAATTTCTTAAAAATGTTGGTAATCAAATAAAATTCGACACAAATATGTTTCTTATATACAGAAATAATGACACCTAATTTTGTAATAGTCGGTCCATAATTAGTCGAAACTCCCATATAAGACCCTCTCCGTAATTTACTTTAACTTTTATAAATCTTTTAAAAGTATTTATAACGAGATAACGTTTAACACATATTTAACACAATATTAACACAATATTTATATTCACAGAAATCATGACACTGAATTTTGGTCCAAAATAGGTGATATCTCCCATATAACGCCCATTTCTGGAAAACTGTTTTATATTTACATATACTAGGTGTTGGATATTATATGGTCGGGCTTGACCGACTAACTTTCTTACTTGTTTTATTTTGGTTTCTAGAATTGCCCCTTAAAAATTAAAATATTGAATATTAACATGGAAAAAAGTAAACAAAATATCTAATTAAATAATTTGGCAATAATGCAATTTAACAACTCAATATTACCAAGGTAACTAACGTAAGTCAGACGAGTGTATTATAGAAACTATTTTGTTTACGTACCGTGTACCACTCGTTCGCGTGGGAATACACTAGTTATCTAGAAACATGCCATAAGAAAAAATATTTTCAATTTAAAATATAAAAAAAATAAAAAAAAAAAAAAAATTGTTCTTAAAAAATATTTTCTTTTGAAGAAATTAATTAGCAAATAAATTTAATATTTATATAGGATATAATATATCCTAAAAACTAATATATGGCACGTTATTTTTTATTCGTTTGTTTATTTTTATATTCTTCATATGCCACCTGTTTTGACGTTGAAGAAAATATGCTAAGCAAATATTTTGTTTCAGTAGTAATTCAGCTCTGGGAGGAGAAAGAACTCGCGCGTCATTGTCATTATCGCTTAAGGGCAATCAGGCCGTCCTTTTTTCGCTGCTTTCGAGAGATTTGCGTCTCACTTTTGCATTGGTTAATGCTTGGCGTCGTCTAACTGTACCGCATTACGGTTTTTCGGAGTTGTGCATTAGTCACATGCTAATTTTTTTTAATACAAGATTTAAGCGTTCCAGCTTCCTATATGAAGGTATAGGTCGACTTGGGACTTACTTTAATCGATCGTGGGATAGGCAATTTGAAGGATTAATTCTCGGCCAACCTAATTTATATTAAAAAAAAAATATTTTGTTTGTTGTATTTGTTGACGAGATACTCTCACCGATTAATACGCCTTGGAATAAAGCTTGAATGTAATGTAATGTTATTGAATACACCTTGGTAGATAATATTGATTCAATTAAAAAATAATTGAAATCTGTTTAATATCTAATATTTGAAAAAAATACATACTTTTTCCTTGTTAAATAAAAATTACATAACTAATTTCCCCTCTTAAATAAAAAAAAATATAATTCTATATCTGATTTAGAGTAGATCATGACCTCCTCCTTAGGAGGAAATTATTTTTCAATTCGGGATCCGGACAAATCCTTAAAATTTTATTATTTTGTAAATTCGACCAGTAGATTTTACTGGTTAGAGTTATGAAATATTTAAATAATGAATCTAATATTAATTCGATTAAAAGCAATATGTTTGCCGATTTTTTTGCAACAACATATTCTAAGCAACAGTACGATACATCAACTGATTACCCGTTTTCTCTGATGGAACATCAGGCAATATCATTTTCTTCTTTGATACTTCTCAGGTTGTTTTATCTTTAAAAACAATAAAATCGTCATTGTGTAGTGGACCTGATGGCATCCCTGCTTGCGTTTTAAAAAATTGTGTTCATGCTTTGGCTACTCCTTGACTATTATGTTTAATGTGGATATTTTCCCCAATTTTGGAGCAAATCCTTTATCATTCCGATATTTAAATCAGGAAACAAGTCGGACATAATGAATTATAGAGGCATTGCAAAATTGAGTGCAATTCCTAAACTTTTTGAAAAATACTTAACGGACTCTCTCTGCCACAGTGTATCCTCAATGTTATCACCACACCAGCATGGATTCAGGAAAGGCTGTTCTGCAGTAATATTTTACAACTAACAACTCTAACAAATCGAGCTTTTAAGGATGGCCAACTTATGGACGTAATTTATACTGACAAAGCTTTTGATAAAATCAACCATAACCTACTTCTCACTAAACTGAGTTTATTAGGGTTTACTAGCAACGCTTTGTGCTGGTTATGGTCGTACCTAACCTGCAGGACACAGTGTGTTCTCTTTGATAATACCAACCCTAAAGAAATTTTTGTTAGCTCCGGTGTCCTCCAAGGAAGTCACCTATGCCCTTTGCTATTTTCGCTTTTCATAAATGATTTGCCGCTTGTAATGAAGCATTGTAATGTTTTAATGTACGCTGATGATGTTAAGATGTTTCTTAGCTACAAATTATCTTCAGATGGGGCGTATTTGCAGCAGGATTTAAATAGTTTTTACGCATGGTGTAAATATAATCAAATGGAGCTATACTTAAAAAAATGCAAGCATATGCGATTTTCTAGAAATTGCACATCAATGCTACACTATTTCCTGGACGGGTATCAACTAGAGTTAGTTGGAGAATTTCTGGATCTTGGTATTCTACTTGATCCTAAGTTAGATTTCTGCAAACATTTTACAATGACGATAAATAAAGCTCGTGGTGTGCTTGCTTATATAAAACGATGGTCTAAAGAGTTTACAGATCCCAATGTAACGAAACAACTATACACATCCCTAGTAAGACCAGTTTTGGAGAATGGGTCTATTGTATGGGATTCTGAAATTAATATGCACATAGACCGAATTGAATCTGTTCAAAAGCAGTTTCTCTTATTCTGCCTGAGGAGCTCATTTGGTCGTTATGCCTTCGTATACTTCGAGGTTATCATTAATTAAACTACCTACCTTAAAAAGCCGAAGGACTATGCTAAATGTGGCATTTCTAATTAATTTGATTAATGGCGATGTCCTATCTGACTTCCTTCTTCGTCACATAAATTTTAATATTCCACGACGTTTTACCCGACACCTAATACCTCTGCACCTTCCTGTTGTTCAAACAAATTATGCTGATGCTGATCCTTTGAGGAGAATATGCAAAAATTTCAATGAATTGTATAGCTTAATCGATTTTTCTATTAATATAAACGTAATTAAACGCAATATTATCGTGTTTTTAAATACTTAATATGTCTTATCACAATGTTTTAGTTAATAATGCCTTTATATAAAATATTGTAATATATAGTAGTCTGTGAGGATTTATATCCATAGATTTAATCAAATAAATAAATAAAAAATAAATAAAAAGAAATTAAACGTAAAAGAAATTAAAGGACTTACAATATCAACAACACATGTGATTTCACAAAATTAGGAAAAAACAAACTGACAGAAACCTAAAACAATGCCCAAATAAAGCTGAAATTGCAGAAAAACCTTTACAAAGTTGCAATATTTTCTTGGTTTCTAAAGCTCTTGAATGTATTTTAAATGAACCAATGAAAACAATTAATTTTGCAAAGGATGGAAATATACTGATTCTTACTAGAAATGAAACATAAGCCAATAGGTCCTAAAAGCAATTATATTAGCTGGATTATGTGATATTGAATGTTGTTTTCATTCATCCTACATTAAATACAATTAAAAAAGTTGTTTTTGAACCGTCCTTAAAAGAGATACCTATCTGAAGATGATGCCACTAGAGGACTCAAAGATCAAAAAGTAGTAGAATTTAATAAATTTACTAAATATCAAAAAATAAAGTTATTCGCCTATGTTCTATATTCCACTACGAAGTGAAACTAAATCGTTTTCAATTCCACATGGACAATTTCACGGCGTTCTAGAAAACGTGGCGAAACTTTTAACTACGATGAACGAAACTAAAAGTGATATTTTACTTTTCAAATCATTTTCACAAAATCTAGAACACAAAACTAATGAAAATTTCACTTCCATTTCATTTTACAAATGTAGAACCCAGGTGATTAACTCCCCATTAATTACATATTCTACATTTACACCAATATAACCTACCTTTTAAATAAAAATAGGTTTATTCAACTGTAAAGTTCAACCATACATTTCCAGCCCAATTCAGTGCAAAAAGTGCTTTAAATTAGGACATATCAAAAAATATTGTACAAACAATGCCACGTGCGAAGTCTGTTCCTCAACAGTGCACGACCCTGATCCATATGTGAAATTACAATTTACAAATTGCAATCATGCTTATCGATCCAACAATAAAAAAATGTCCTGTTATACTAAAACGCCAACAAATATTATAATATAAAACAATAAATAAATGTACATATAAAGAAGCAGCACGAGATACACCACCAACATAATCATTTGCAATTGATACAGAAAACCTAGAATCAGCAATAGAAGAAAGAAAATAATAAAACTACAAAACAACAGAAGCAACGAACATTATATTAACAAAACAATAAAACAATGAACAATATACAGTCATCACTTGAACAAGTTTTAAACAAAGCAAAAACCAATCATACAACGATAACAACAGAAAATCAAAAAAAGAATAAAAACCACAACAATTTTAAATCAAAAAAATAATACAATTTTATTAAGACAAAAAACAAGACCAAGACCTCTCGCGATAGAGAAGAAACAAATAAAACGAAAATTTACAATAGACGTCCAGAAATCGATGGAGAAGAAAGTTTGAGTAATTATTACCACCAAAAGATATTTAATTAACTTATGACAACACTGAAAATGAAAGGATATTTCAACAATTACATTGGTTTACAAAGTTATCCTAATAGAACATAACCTCCATTTTATTGCGTTAGAAGAAACACATCTCCCGTGCAACACAAACCTAATTCCAACAAAGAAATTTTATTGTTACTCAAACAACCATACTGCAAGCTCTATAGCAAAAAATGGAATCATTCGTGATCACATCTCACATAAACGTATTCATCAAAATTACTTAACATCTCGATAGAAATTATTCTCAACATAAAAATTGCAATAATTTCATTTTAATGAGAAACGTTAATAGATGGGACGTATTATAGGGATCAACCTCAAATAATGAGCGTGAAATAATGATTAAAAATTCTCTATACCCTAATAATATGTGCATTGTCAATAATGGTAGCCCTATACATTTGTCATATACCACATATATCGATGCCACCTGTTGTTCTCCTACACAAAAAACGACACGTTCCCTCGTGAAATACTTCTCTATTCAAACTGCGAGCTGATAAAACTAAAACGTGACAAACATTCAAGAAACATCCCAGCAAAAATCTCATTTTGTAAAAATCTAACGATAAATTCAGACTAAAATGTAAGAAAGCAAATACGACTTGCTTTGAAAACTTTACTAAGAACATATCTAGGGACTCTCCATTATCCATTTTATGGAGGAAAGCCAATATAATATCTAGCCGAAACACTCTAAAGCACGATGGCCACGTATCAAACTAATTTGACAAATAATATATATGTATTGGTAATATTTAGTTTGAAGTAGCGGTGGTAGTGAAATCTAAATTGTTTTGATTTTCGTCAAACTCACATCAACATATGCGTGTGAGATTTTTTTCACTAACACAATAAAAAAAAAACTGAGTTTGTCAAAACAGTTTGATACGTAGCCACCGTGCTTAAAACCCATAACACAAACAAAAAACTAAGATAGAACCAATAAAAATCGCTGACTTCTTTGGTTTCAAGTGGTCTGCCAATTCCTTAGACATCAATTTTTCACCAAAATTTAGAGTAGCAAAAAACAACTCATCGTTAACCCATCACAATAAACAAGCTTCTAACTAAGCCAAAATAATGGAAACACCTCTAAACATATGCGAACTACTTACAGCTATTAACAAAGTTAGAGGTACTACTCCAGGATTTGACCGAATATCATACTGCACGATTAAACACCTTTCATACTCCACTAAAACCTTACTACTAAATCACTACAACCACATTTTCGACACAGGTATAATTCCATATTCATGAAAAAGAGCAATCTTAGCAGCAATTCCTAAGCCAAAAAAAACCAGATTTTACTGAATATCGCCCTGTCTCTTTGCTAACATGTCTATCAAAACTTATGGAAGGAATAATATCAAATCTCATTGCATGGTAAGCTTAATCAAAAAATTAAACGCCACAAATCAAACGGCATTCCATTCTCACAGTAGCTGCACGATGACACTACTTCATATTGACTTTTACGTTTTTACACCCTTTCTTACAGAAACCACACATCAATTCGCGGAATCGACTTTGTTTTATTATATATATATTGATATCATGGGGTATTGGACCTTTTACGTTTTTACACCCTTTCTTACAGAAACCACACATCAATTCGCGGAATCGACTTTGTTTTATTATATATATATTGATATCATGGGGTATTGGACCTAAAATATTTAATTTTGTTAAAGCTTTCTTAAATGATAGAACTATAATAGTAAAATAAACCATACAATATCTAAAAATACCCATTAAAAAGGGAATGGGAAGCCTTAAGGTAGGCTCCCCACTATCTTTTGTGCTCTTTCAAATAGCTTTCAATCAAATTAGCAACATTATAAATGAACACAAATACGTGGATTATTATCTTTATGCTATGTATATATTATGTATATATTATGTATATATTATGTATATATTATGTGAAAAGACAACGATACCTCAAAAATTAACACTCTACTTGAAAAAGTAGTGACTGATATTAATAACCCAAGACATTTGCAAATATAAAATTAAAATCTTCTCCTGATTACGTATGGAGCACCTCATTAACAACAACTTTACAAATATATGTCAGTTCTGTGACCTTTTAGCAACTTGCCCTAATTTAAGAAGCCTTCAATCCAAACGTCTGTTAAACAACTATCTTGTCCCCTTCAAAGAAAACCCCCTCAGATATAATACACTTATGCCAGCGTTTTTCCAATCTTCGAAACACTTTTGAAACGCGCTTGTTGGTATCGCCAACAGCTCCTGTTTCGATTTTACTTTTATCTCCTCAATCGTAGCAAAATGCTTTTTTTTCATCGGTGTCTTCAGTTTTGGGAAGAGGAAAAAGTCAGCGGAGGCCCAAGTCTGATGAATAGGGTGGTTGAAGCATGATAACGGTTTTGTTTTTGGCCAAAACCTCACGCACAAGCATCGATGTGTGAGCTGGTCCGTTATCATGGTGCTAAATCCATGATTGATTTTTCCACAATTCTGTGCGTTTCTTGCGAATTGCTTCGCGCAAACGGCGCATAACTTCAAGGTAGTATTCCTTATTGACCGTACGACCTTGTGACAAGAATTCATGATGCACCACGCCATTGCAGTCGAAGAAAACAGTGAACAAAACACATTTGACCGAACTTGACATGCTTTTTTCGGTATTGGCTCTTCTGAACGTTTCCATTGGTTTCAATGTCATAGCCATACACCCATGATTGGTCACCAGTTATGACCTTTTTAGAAAATCTGGATCGTCGTTGACGATGTTCAACAGATCCTGAGCGATTTGTATGCGACGTTTTTTTTTGCTCAAAATTTAGTAATTTTGGAACAATCTTCGCTGCCGCACTTTTCATGCCTAAAACATCCATAAAAATTGCTTGGCATGAGCCGATCGATATGCCAACATCATCAGCAACCTCTCTGATAGTGATTCGACGATTATCCAAAATCATTTTCTTGACTGCTTCAATGTTTTAATCGGTTGTTGACGTGCTCTGGCGACCAGGAAGAGCATCGTCATTGACATCTTCTCGGCCTTTCTTAAACCGATTATACCACAATTGAACTTGTGCTCTGCTCATAGTAGACTCGCCAAACGCCACAATCAACATTTCAAATGTCCTTGCGCATTTAATTTAATTTTTTACACAAAACTTAATAGTTTCTTTCATCCATTTTTTTCGAATAGGAAAAAATCGAAGAGCACACCAAAACACGACTAACCTTTTATCTGTCAAAGACAAACTTACAATCCAAAATGGCTGATATTACCAACATATACACAGATGGACAAAAGTCACCGTCATGAGGCCTCTAGAATGTTTGATTAGTCCCCACGACCGGAAAATAATTGAAACACAAAAATTTTTAAATTCAACATAAATTTTTATTTATTTAAAAATTATTTCAGTTAAAACAATTTTTTTTACTTGGACTTATTTAATAAAAAAATTAAAATAAAGTAACTAGTTCATATTTCTCTTGGACAAAATTCACCGTCAGATAAAGATGTACTATACATCAGTGTAAGAAAATATTATTTTAGTATGAAGATGTTTGCCGTTATTTTTTATAACTTCGTTCAAACGTTTCTGCATCGAATGTACCAATGTTCGAGTCACATTTGAACCAATTTTGTACCATTCTTCCAGTAGTTTTTGTTTGAGCATATTTTTTGAGGTAATATGGTGCTCCCGAACACGCCGATCCAAATGGTCCCATAAATGTTCGATTGGGTTGAGATCGGGTGATTGCGGAGGAGTCTTTAGGTTGTGGGGAGTGTTATACATAATCCACAAGCGAACTATTTCTGCCGTGTGCTTGGGGTCATTGTCCTGTTGAAAGTAATATTCAGATTCAATGCCAAGTTTTTGAGCACTTTTCTTTAAATTTTCTTTGAGGCTATTCAAGTATTATTTCATCAATAAATACAAGTTCCCCGACCCCTTCTGTAGACATACAACCCCATACCATGACCCCAGCACCACCATGTTTAACAGTCGACTGAATACGCTTTTCTTGTAACGCCTCGCCCTTCTGTCAAAACACGTCCGTCCGATTTATATATGCAAAGGAAAGCCGCTTCATTTGGTTTACCTTGCTAATCTGTGGTTTTTTCCTGCAAACTCTTGCATTATAACCGGCAGAATTTAGCACTCGGCGTACAGTACCAGGGTGGACATCTGTGTCGGTGCTTTCCTTTACCATAACAGCAATTTCAGATGATGGAGTTTTGGGTTCTTTTTTAATTATTTTTATTATTTCCCGCTTTTCCCGAACAGATAGTGCTGGTGGTCGTCCACTTCTTGCGTGGTATACGCATGACGGGTCATCTTTAAAGCGTTTTATTATGCCTGAAATGGTGGTACGTGGACGATTAACTAATGTACATATTTCCCGAATTGTTTTATTTTGTTTATAGGCATTTAAAATAATTTTTCTTTCTTCAATTGTAGTTTCATTCCTTTTTTCACTCATTTTTAAACTAGCGTGGCTCTAGAAAATTTCTTAACCGATGTACCGTTATAAAATCGTGCCAGATCAGTGTTGTAGTAGCCATGTTACAGAAAATTTGATAAAAACGTTTTTAGAAGCAAAATCGCTACAATTTTTATTAATATTTAGGAATTTAAGATGTAGTGACGGTGAATTTTGTCCACAAGAAATATATACTAAAAATCAAAAATATTTGTTTTTCTAAATAAGGCTAGTACAAAAAATATAGTTTTAACTACAAAAAATTTTAAATAAATTATAGTTTATGTAGAGTTAAAATTTTTTTTTTTTATTTAAATTATTTTTTGAGCATCTCCAAACATTCAAGAAGGCAAATGACGGTGACTTTTGTCCATCTGTGTATATCAGACATGTGTACCAACATAACAGAAAAAAATGCGAAAATCGAATATACATAATCACGAAATTTGAAAATAACGGTTTTTTTATTAGACCTCGCATACAAATTTTATTGATTTATTGTTAAATACTTGGCAACGCTATGACTAACTAAAACGTGTTCATAAAAACTCCTCTTGATTGAAAACTAATTAACGTTGTTCTATTAGTGAAAAAAAAAACTGCTAAAAACAAATAAAATACATAAAATAAGATTTTATGAAATTTCTACTATCTAATTATAAACCAATAAAACAAAAATTCATCTATTATACATAAAGTGATCCCTATTGTCATCTCGCTCTTGCATATGCAAATTACATAATTAAATTAACCAGAAGCCATAGTAAACAACTAATAATACATACACAAAATTACGTTCCCGCTGTTTGGTAATTCTATAAAACTTCTTAACAACTCAATTATGCCTGATCTTTGTGGAGCCTGCGGACTAGATGTTGCTCGGAAGAGATGCATTCTATGTATAATGTGTAATAAATGGTTTCATGTAGATTGTGAAGCTATATCAAAAGACCTATTTTTTATGCTAGACAAAAATAGAAACTTATCTTACAACTGTAAAAAATGTATTATAAACCCACCAAATCCCGTCTGTGCTCCTTTAAAGATGAAATGATGTAAGAATTTGCTGCCTTCAAAAACTCGCTGAGGACCCATGCAGATGATATGAAGCATCAACTAGCAGAAAACAATATTAAATTTGATACAGTGGTGATTGAATTTCGCAAGGAACTGACATCTAACCTCAATAAAATAAAAGATGAAATTACCAGTTGCAACAACGTAATCAAATCCAATGACACTACCACCAAGAAAAAATTTTACGAAATTGAAATACATCGGCTTAGTAGATCCGAAATTATTATTAACGGACTCTCTAAGGATATTGAAAACCTAAATGATAGATATGCATTTAGATGTACAGTTGTTAAATCGAACATTCTGTTTCCTTGACGACAAATAAGATTTTATCCAATTTAAATTATTAGAAGTAACACCCAAGAGATCCAATTTACGTAAAAGAAGCGAATGATTAACTTTATCAAACGCCTTGCTAAAGTCCGTATATATAACGTCCGTTTGCTTTTTATGATCAAATGCAGAATTAAGTTCAGTTGTTAACTGAATAACATTAGTTATAGTCGAACAGCCTTTTCTAAAACCATGTTGGCAACGTGATAATAAGGATAAGGATGTCTGATAGTATAGTGAAAGACTCAGCACAGTGATTTAAAATTCCAGCAGGAACACCATCAGGACCATGAGTAAATGCCATCTTTAATTTTTTCGGGTTAAATAAGATAGAGTGAAAATCAAGTGTTGGAAAAGATATAATTTGCTTAGATGCAATCTTATATGGATAATTACTTTTAACATCATACACAGCATCAGAATAAGTAGTTGAAAAGAAGCCTGCAAACATATCACTTATGACATTAGAGTTACTGTATTCCTCATTATTAAATATCATTACAGCTGGGTAACCGTTGGATTTTCTTTTAGAGTTAACGAATGAATAGAAAGATTTAGGATCACGTAAACAATTTTGTTTTGTTTTCAATAAGTAATTATTGTATAGGGAATGATTAAGTATGTTATATTCCGAGCGACTCACAGAGTACCTTGCACAATCAACAGCAGATCCAGTTCTTTTATATTTTTTATAACGTTTATTTTTAAAGTTTTTAAGATGTGATAATTGTTTATTATTCCAAGGTGGTCCGACAGGAGTGTAGGCATGTTGTTTGGGCACACAAATTTCAAAAAAAGAATACATTTTCTTGTAAAAGGCTGAAATTATTAGGTCGATATCTGAAACATTATTTATAGGAATGTCCAACACTTTATTCCAGCAAGTATTACAAATAAAATTGTCTAATATAATTAGATCAGTTCTTCTGAAGCAAAACGTTTTTGGTGCACTTATTCTTGGATTCTTTTTCACTTCTTTTACGATGTGGTTAACATCACGATTAGTAAGTTTTTTTGGACGACCGCTTCTTGGAATATTTGCTACGGAGACATTTTCCTTATATTTTCTAATTATACCTATTTTGGATACTTTAAAATGGCAGATTTAATAATTTTCCTATTTCCCGATGGAATTTTCCTTCGTTGAAACGTTTTATTATTAAATGTTCTATGATGGACTCAATTTCTTTACCTTAGCCCACAATTTTCGACAAAACTTGTAATGCTGACAATAAAAAGACTTCTAATAACAAGTTCTGGCTTGTAAGAACATAATTTCACTAAAACATTAAATATAATTGTACTTTGTTTTTGAGAAATGAAAGAGAGGCTGTTTTCATAAACGCAGTATATGCAATGCAACATTTCATTGCATAGAGTTCATAATAGCATTTAGAATATAATTTAAAAACTTTTATCAGATAAAATATAAAGATATTGGACTATTAAAGATAATCTTAAAACAAAAACTTTTAAATTATATTCTAAATGCTATTATGAACTCTATGCAATGAAATGTTGCATTGCATACTGCGTTTATGAAAACAGCCAAAGTTCTTTGTTTTGCAAGATGTATTTAAACTTTTGTCTAGTGAATTTTATCGTATTTTTAAGAATTACCGTGAAGTTCGTAATGAAGTCTTTTGTTATTTATAAAACTAAATAAAACTGTATACTTGAGTTTTCCTGAAACGTTTACTTTTCTTTAAACAATCAATTTTTGAGGTGTATTTAAACTTTAGTCTCTGACTGTATGTGCATACATATGTATGTATGTATAAACGAGCCTTAATTTTTTTCGAATAATATTCTTTTCTCCGATGAAAGTAAGTTTGAGATATTTGGAGTCAAAAACTCCAAAAATTGAATAAAGCATTTAGTAATAAATATGTTACCGAGACGGAAAAAGATGGCCGCGGCTAAGTAATTGTGGTCTAGTATAGAGGCATCAGGGAATTGTAATCTTACATTTATAGAATATTCAAAGAAAAAGAAAGATTATCTACACATTTTTAAAAACAATGTAGCCCCTAGTGTAAAGAAATTACAACTATCGCAGAACTGGATTTTACAACAGGACAATGATCCTAAGCATACCTACAAAATTGTAAGAGTGGTTGCTCAATCATTGTCCAAAAACTTTAAATCTTCTCTACAGTCCCCAGACCTCAATCCAATTGAGCACCTGTGGAAATATCTTGACAAAAAAAAATTAGGCAAAGAAATAGGTATTTATTTCAAGAATAACCTAAAGGCATTTGAATGGAACAAAATTTCAACAAATGATTTTACTAAAAAAGTCGTTGATTCTATGTCTAGAAGATTATCAGCTATGATAAAAGCAAAACAAAATATTAAATTTCTTTTGCTTTTTATGGAATATGTTTTACCATATTTACAAGCTTGAACATTGTGTACATAGCTCCCATTCATATTTTATATCTTGAATACAATGTGTCGAGTGAGGAAATACATACATACATAAATTTGTTTAACATTAGCTCTAAAACTTTCCCGAAACAATAGTTCCCGAACAAAATAAAACTACATTATACATATATTGACATTAACTGCAAGATTCAAAATGACTTTAGAGAAACCATTAAACAAATCAAGGTAGGAACATGCATATGTATGTATGTACATATGTATATTAAGAGGGGTTGGCAGAAATACCCCACCATATAAAGTGAATGGTTCTAATGTAAACGTATCCTTTTTAAATCAATATAAATTTCTATTTTGTCCTTCTACATGTTTTTTAAACACTGTTAATACAACTTATTACAAATAATGATTTATTTTCCATACATAAGTATGTACATATGTATGAAATTAAATTATACATGCAGAACAGCGCATAATATGTATGACAATATATGCCAAAGGAAATAATTAAATAACATACAAAATGTATACAAAGGTCTTCATTTTAATTCGTAGGTCTTATGAAAAATTTATAAATGTACATACATACCTTATTAGCCTTTAAAAAATGTTTCCTCATGCTTAATACTTTACTTTGTTTATCTAACAGAAGTTAACAAATTGAAAAAATGAGCGTGTATAAAAATCGATTCTTGCTAGACAGTGCTGCCGGACGAAATCTAAAAAAAGTTCCAGTGAATAGACAGTGCAAATCAACCACAAAATTAGTGTAACAGCAACATTTTTTTTCATATGCCACGTGTTTGTACATATACATATGAATATGTTATAAAAAAATTACACGTGCATGTCAAAACACAACAAAAAATGACAAAAATATAGCAAAGTTTCGCTTATTACCAACAAGTCAACTTTTAACGAATTTTTTTAATTTTAAAGAACCATCCACAGAGAATCTAATTTTGTGGTGCTCGTTATAAAATTTTGTAACTAGGGCTATTAAAATTCAGGAATGTCACTTTCGAGAAATTAGCCGATTATGGGGCATTCCATACTTTTTTGAAAATTTTTACTTCGATATGGAATGCCTCATAATCAGCTAATTTCTTAAGTGACATTTCTAAATTTTAATAGCCCTAGTTAGGGGCTATTGAAATCCGCATTCGAAATGCGTAAACCACTAAAAATATATGGAAGGCTGTTTTCATAAACGCAGTATGCAATGCAATACTGCATTGCATAGAATTCATAAACGTCATTGTCTTTTTTTTTGACAATGCCGTAAATTCATTAATGCAAGACAACGCTTTTGAATGCGCAACAGTTGTCAAATTTGTGCAGTGTTTTTATTTGTGATGCTTTATGATTATTCAACAATTGAAATGACGGACATATTAAGCTAAAATTTAACATAATTTTTATACAAATATGATTCATTTAAGTTTTTTTTCGATGAATATACACATATTAATTTATGAGATTCATATAATAATTATTTTTATAAAATACCCGAAAAAAACATACGAAAAGCAGTATTAGCATTCATAAACGTTTTAAAATGTAATTGCATTATTTGACAACGCAGTGTTTACATGAAGTATTGCTTTCCATTGTAAACGCATATGTTTGCAGTGTTGCATTGCATACTGCGTTTATGAAAACAGCCGAAATTTTTAAAGGAAACATGATGTTTGGTTTAATTTAAAACCATATTTTTTAAATACTAAAATTTATAACATGAACACCGCAAAATTACCCGGGGTTTACACATGCAAGTAACAGTTCGAAAAACTCAATACACTTTTATTTTTTACTAATACACTCACATTTTTTTCACTTGCAGAGCTAGTCGAGTTTTTCGAATAAGTTTTCGTATATAATACGTACACAGCACTTGCATGCAAATACTTGCATGTGTAAAGGCAGGGTTAGGTTCCTGTGTGGATTCCCTGTCCATGATTCTTTAAAATCTTAAAATTCGTTAAAATTGACTTGTTGGTAATAAGCGAAATTTAGCTATATTTTTATCATTTTTTGTTTACATATATTGGTGTTTATTGTGCACATTTTGATTTTGTAAACACGTACGTAAAAGAAAAAAGTTGTTAGCATGCGGTTGAAAATATTTGTTTTCTTCATGTCGATATTTTTCGTTAAGGTTTAACAATTTTCTATGAACTATGAATAAAATAATCGAAACGAGAATATTTTTTGATTTGAACAAATATACTTTATTTTTAATTCGATTTCACAAAGATAACTAAAACAATTTTAGAAAATCGGGCAAACAGATAAAATTCGCTACATCCGACATCACTGCCGAAAGTGCTGTCAAGTTCATTCTGAAAATATTATGTATAGACCAGGGATGGAAAATTCTGTGCAATTTCCAATTTGCTGGTACCTTTAAAACCCTAACTCAGCGCCTGTACTTGATAAATTTTTGTCATACATAGTATATTTAAAAATGAAAGAGAAAAAATTAACAAGTATAGTCTTCATTTCTTAGTGTTATTGCATTACATATTTCATTCAATAGTTTGATATGCATCTAATTGTCAAGGTATGAGACAGTAACTCACTGTTGAATACTTCATACTAGATGTCTGCACATATGTATTTGGCAGCCAAATGAGTGTTGTGTGTGTATTTGATTTTCAATTCAAATGTGTAAAACAAATGAGAGCTAGTCATCCACGTTCAATCATTTTAAATGAAAGATCAACACAACACAGTCAATGAAAAAGTGAAACACATACACTAACACTAATTGTGTATATTGTATTGCTTGATAAACTCAAATTCATACATCTCACAATAAAAAAAAAACCTGTGTGAAGTTAAAAATCACACAATTCATTCGTGTGTTTGTTGAGTTTCTTATTTTGTTAAAATTTGGTTTTCCCCTATTTAATAAATTTCCCTAACTTTCTTTGTTTTGATACGGGCATTTACTAAGTTGTTGTGTTTCGGTTGCCCAGCAGCACAGAGAACACAGAGGCGGCAATTTTGAAGTTTCAAAATCGCTACAATCAGCTAAAAAGGCAGGTATATTAAAAAGAGAAAGAAAATATTTTCTGGTAGTAAATTTGTAATGTGAAAAAGCAAAGCACTATATACAACAAGAATTTTGTGGACAAAACAAAATAAACAAAACAATTTGAGTTAGAATATTTAAATTGAAATTTTGTTTATATGTTTGTGATTTTAATAACTAACTAAATTGTATTTTAATAACTGTTATACTTTGTGGTATGCATTGTGGAGTTTGTGCATTCGTTAGATGATATAAATGCATTTTTTTATGGTTGTATCAAACAATACAAAAATACTCTGTGCCAAAAATTAATTTTATTGCGTCAGAAAAATAGTAACATAAAGAAAACAAAAAGGCAGGTTCCAAAGAAAGAGACAAGAAAAAAACTACACTATCTTTGCTCTTCTGTCACCTCTGTTATACTCTGTGCCCAGCAGTCTTGTATATACATATTTAATTTGTTTAAATAAAAATTATTTAAAAAACTATAAATTTGTTTTTAAATACGTATTTTAGTAATTTTTTTTTTAATAAAGACCTGCCAAAGTTTTCAAAAGTACCCAGTTATAAATTTTTTTAAAATGTTAAGATTAAATTCGATAGATATAGTTAACACAAAAACTTAAAAAAATTAACAAAATTTGATTTGTTAATTTAAAACTACCACTTTTTGCTTCCAAAAAGTTGTTATCCCGTTTTAATGCAATGTCTTTTTACCAATATTTTGTTTTTAATACGATAAAAAAAATTCGAAAACACAACTCACATGTTGTGTTTATAAAACACAATATGTACATCGCAACCAGCGTTGCCGTTTTGGTTACTTTTAATCAAAATTGGTTACTTTTTTCCAATGTGTACTTATGTACTTCTTTTCCGTTTTGTTTACTTTTTTTTAACACAAAAGTAACCATTTTTTACATTGTTTTTCACTTTGACTTAACACCACTAATTTTGGTGATAAACTAAACAACCATCATTTAAACGTTTTTATAACGTTATAATAACAACACTGTAACAACCGTGTGAACTTAAATGTTCCAATGTTGTAAGGAAAAGCATTTTCAGTACATTGGAAAACAAAAATATTGTCAGACATCTAACAATCGTGTAAACACACAATTTCGTCATTGTCATTGGGGGTTAGTATTTATTCGGCATTCGGACAAATATTATACGAATACTGCCATTATTCCTATTGTTGCCCTTAACCTGTTTCGCTGCTATCTGAATTGTTTACCCATACCCATTATTACATTCAGAATTAGGAGACAAAATTTCCTTGAATAATTATGGGAAAAGTGATTTTTATTTTTTATGTAAATTATTTAGAAAACGTGTTCTTTGCAATTGTTAACGTTATTTTTTTTACATCGACTTAAGCCAGCATTTTTTAGGTTATCTATAACTCTAATTAAAAACATGCTAAGTTATGAAAAATTATTTTCAGAGAAGTATGATTTTACTTAAAGGACCATATAATAATAATAACAAAAGAAACGTAACAAGATAACGTAACAAAAACAAATAAATCCAATATAAAAACATAAGCAACTCAGTTTTGCACTTTTTCCAGAAATAAAAATTTGGCTTAAATCGGTTTTAGTGATATTTTTTAAAACACTTTGAAAATTTTATCACCTTAGAGTTTTAAATTCTGAGTGAAATAAAAAAAGTATGTCGACCACGCCTATTTTCGAGTGGGCGTGCTTCAAAGCTTGTAATATGTTTAGCTATATCTTAAAATTTTCTTTCTTAGACGATATATATATCAAATAGACATTTTAAAGGCCTTACCAACGATATATAATATAAGTATTGACCATCTTTAGGTAAAATGATTTTTATCTGATATTAAAAAAAAAACAAGTAAGAAAGTATAGTCGGTCAAGCACGACCATATAATACCCTACACCCAGTATATGTATGAAACTATTTTTTTTAGAAATGGGCGTTATATTGGAGATATAACCTATTGTGGACCAATCATCTAAAAATTTAGTGTCATGATGTCTGTGAATATAAATATTATATGTCTTAAACAACGGTTAATTATGTGATAAACAGATGGAAATTTGTAGATAGAAAGAAAAAAATAACGGCAATGTTTTTGGATTTCAAAAGAGCATTTGAGATAATTGATAGAGAAATACTGATTCGGAAATTATATATGTATGGTATAAGAGAAGTTGAATTAAATTGGTTTAAATCATATCTTACTAATAGAAGGCAAATCACAAAGGTGAATGGTATAAAGTCAAATGAAGTAAACAATGAATTTGGAGTTCCACATGGTTCTATCCTAGGCGCACTACTATTTATAATATACATAAATGATATGCCAAATATACTAAAGAAATGCGAAATAATTCTATATGCAGATGACACATTAATTTATGCGGAAGGAGACACAGATGAACAATGTAGGGAGAACCTGGCTTAAAATGAATAAATTAAAACTTAACGAAAGCAAGACTAAAATACTTGAAATAAATATGAACAGTGAATATATAATTACAATTAATAATGAAACAATAGAAAAAGTAAATAAAATTAAATACCTCGGTTTTATAATAGATAAAGACTTAAAACTAAAAGAACATATTGATTATATATGTACGAAAATTGGTAAAAAAAAATTGGTTTCTTTAAACGGGTTAGAAATAAAGTATCTCAAATAACGGCAATATACATGTATAACACAATGATAAAACCACATTTTGAATTCGGCTCCACAATTTTATACACCTGCTGCACAACAACACAAATAGAAAGATTACAAAAATTACAAAATAAAGCTATGCGGTCAATATTAAAATACAATATATATGCTCCAATTCAACTAATGCTAGAAACACTGAAATGGTTAAATATTCAACAAAGACTGGAACTAAATACACTGCAATTCATTCAGAAAATGAAAATTGGAAACGCACCAGAATACCTTACCGAACAACTTGGCTATGTGAGAGAAGCACAACCATACTACCTCAGAAACGAAGAGAATTTCAGACTACCGAGGGTAACAACAACAGCAATGCAACGATCTCAATTCTTTAAAGGTCTTAAACTATATAATACATTACCAGAAAATATAAAAAGAGAAAGAAATATTAATACCTATATGTAAAAGAAATATAGTAAAATTTTTAGGAAATAATATAGTCAATCGTAATTTGTAAAAAAATGTGAAATAATTATATTCGAAAAATTTTAAAGTATTATGAATACTACTAAATAAATAAATAAATAAAAAAAATAAATTAAACTTTATCTCGATATAAATACTTTTAAACGATTTATGGAGCTTAAAGTGAATTATGGAGAGAGTCTTATATGGTAGTTTCGACTAATTATGGACCGACCATTATAAAATTAGGTGTCATTATTTCTGTATATGTATACGAAACTTATTTGTGTCGAATTTTATTTGGATACCGACGTTTTTAAGTGAGTTACGCTCTTTGAAGTGATTTTCGGAAGTGGGCTTTATATGGTAGCTATGACTAATTATGGACCGATCATAATAAAATTGTACCGTATTATTCGTATATATGTATATGAAATATATTTGTGTCCAATATTATTTGGATACCAACATTTTTGAGAGTTATGCTCTTTAAAGGGATTTTCGGAAGTGGGCCTTATATGGGAGCTACGAGTAATTATGGACCGATCTGCACAAAATTTGTAGATGTGATTTGGATTCATTTACCACTCATTTGTAATAAAATTTGTTTGGATACTTGCATAATTCAAACTTTTATGATCGGTAAACTCCAATTTCGGGAGGATATTTGTATAGGGGCCAGGTGAAATAATGGACCGATTTCCACCAGTTTCAATCCCATCCATTGGGCCGAAAAAATATTATGTACCAAACTTTTTCGAAATATCTTCAGAATTGCGATCTGTACAGCCAGCCAGCCAGACGGACGGACAGACATCGTTAAATCGACTTAGAAAATGACTCTGAGTCGATCGGTATACTTTAAGGTGTGTGTTGGACCAATACAAACATCAGCACAAATTCAATATACCCTCCCCACTATGGTGGTGTAGGGTATAAAAATTCTTAAAAAACCCGGGAAAACGATCTATATATATGAGTAAATACAGTGGTAGACTTATAATTAGAAACGATATTTTGATATAATAAGATCGCTGTGTAACTTCTTTAAAGACCTACACTGTAAATAGTAGTTATTTGTAGAGCCAATAATGGAACCGTATTGCTTTGAGAATATGCCCGTCCAATACATTTTTCAGCATGATAATGACCCAAAGCACACTTCACGGTTAGTGAAGTGTTGGCTTTTGGAAAAAAAATATTGATGTTCTTGATTGGCCACTCCAATATTAACCCAATTGAAAACTGATGGGAGAGACCTAAAGAACAAAAATCCACGAAATAATGATGAATTGTGTCAGTGCAACAAAGATGGAAAAATATATTTCTGCAAAAATGCCAACGTTTAATTAAGATTTTACCAAAACGACTGGCGAATTTTATCAAAACAAGGGTTATCCAACAAAATATTAAAGGATAAGTCCATTGTTAAAACTCACTTAGGTTTTTTGCATATATTTTTTCGTTCCTAATTATGTGACCAATTTGATATTACGGTTTTTGGTGTTTAAGTCAATTTCCTTAAAATAGTATTGATGCTGTGAATTTTATTTATTTTTAACTTAATAATAATTAATTACTATAGGTACTATTTTTAGTTGTTAGTTTTAATATGTTTAACTAATTTTTTTAAAATAGGTAGGTATATGAACAAATTTATATGCTGAAAAGTCGTTTCTAATTATAGGTTCACCACTGTACATAAATTCCAAAATTTAAAAGTCAAGAAATTAAGCTTTAATTAAAGGTAATATAGATCCGGATATATTAGAGAAATATTATGACATCTCACCATAAAAATAAATACAAGAAATCTTTACTATGCGAAGTATATTATAGAGAAGAACATCTTTCCGACCGGCAATAGACCTTCAATACAGGAAATATGTATTATTCAAAGCCGTTGTTCTGCATACCATAGATGAGAAAATCCTTCCGCCCAGCCTTAGGCCGGCAATATACGAAATATATAACATTCAAAGCCGGTGTTTTGCATACCATTAGTTTCAAAGTATGTAGGTACATATACTAATTTTTTTTAGTAGGTATACATATTTTTTCCAATTTTTCAGGTCTAATAAATCCGTGTTTTTGATACCTACAGACACATATTTTTCCTTAAATTAAAGCATAATGTCTTGGCTATTAACGCTTATAAAAACTTTTTAAGATTTTAAAAAAATCGCGTCAAAAAATATATTTCTCGGATTTAACCTATAGGCAGTCCAAAATTTGTAATCCTGATATACATATGTCGTTGGAAATGTATTTTTAATATCTCTATTTTGATGTAGATATTAAGTTATCAGACACCCAGTAGTTTCCGAGATATAGGCTCATATATTTTGAAATTTGAAGACAAGCCCACTTGAAATAAGGCGTGGCCGACAAAAAAAATTATTACTTTAATCACCTCTAAAAGTCCTATTTGATGATTTTTTGAGCAATGTCACTAAAACCGTCTTGTTCCAAATTATAATTGAAATTTATAATTATATTTGAAAATAAACCTACTTTATAATTTCTTACAAATTAGAAATTTACAATATGTATACCTATTTGTTATGGGTTTAATGTAATTTAGGTTCCATATCTCTTTATTTGATTAATAATTTTATAAAATTTTACTTTTAAAAATATTGAAAGCAAGAATTAGATTGTAAATTATAGTATTATAGCTTAAATAGTACCTAAACCACACCCATTACACTTTTCCATTATTGTTGTATAATATTAAAAATTTTAATTATTTTAATTAAGCTAAAATATGATGATAGGTAGGTATATCACTTTTAAATAATTAAAAAGTCAATTGAAAGCAACAGAACCCAGAAATGATAAAAAATTAAATCACTGCTGTAATATTGATTTTTCCGCTAAAAATTTAAACATGTGCAAACAAATATTGTATACCTACATCTATGTTTATATATGCATATATTAAAGTACATACGATTTTATAAACATTTACATCTCCAAATTTTTGATATAGGTACATACATATGTAGATTATATGTAGATTATTTCACTATAGTGACCACGAACTATATAAGTAAAGCTAAACGTGCATATATGTACATATATATGTATATGTGTAGGTACTTTTTCTATTATAATAAACTAAACTTACCTTAAAATAATAAAAGGAATAACCTTTCGAATCGCGAAATAACAGATATCAGCAAACAAGACGTGACTAATCCTTTTAGGTTGCAGCTTTTGATATTAGTCTAGTCTATTGATTTCTAATATTATTGATTTCGCAAATAAAGATTTTAACCACATATATATAGTAAATTACCAACTTAAGTCAAATTTGAAAATTATTCACTATACAACACGTTCTCTCGTAAATTATTATTTCAATTTTATGTTCACAGGGAATTTTCTACATTCGTATGACAAGAAATTAATAAAAAATTATTTTTGTTGTACCATGGTTGATAATCCTGGTAGTAACATTAGAAAAATATGTACAGTGATGATAACTTTTCTTGTAAAAAATCACTAAAAAAAATTATATTTTCGGTTAATATGGCGCTCAGCAGTCGTGTTTTGCTTTTGTTTAGCTCGTGTGTTTTTAAAAGAAGATATTTACGACTACAAGGAGGCCCTTTAGACCATGCAATTTTTTCCATTCTCTTTTAAAATTGCTACGTAAAATGTTGTGCACTTGAACGATGCAATTTTAAGTGCAACAAGTCATGAAATTGTTTGTCGTTTAATTATACATTCCTCCTTAGTTTTTCATTCGCAACAAAGAAAACGAAATTTTAAAATATATGTAAATATAATATACAAAAAATATATGTATGTACATATGTATGTATATAAGATAATATGTATACACTTAAATACAATATACAAAACTTTTAAAAAATATAAAAAATGGAAGATTTTAATACAGAAGAAGTAATTGAAAATGTTCTTGCGCATTCATTTTTATAACGCAAAATTTAAAGTCAGAATAAGAATAAAACAAAATTATTAAAACACAAAAGATGGTAAAAGACAATGTCAAAAAATTGCATGACAAATGAAAGTACTGTAACTTTTTCTACCCCTCTTGCTTCTCTCCTACGTTCGACAACAAACATCAATTGCATGCAAAATTGCATCGTCGAAAGGGCCTCATAGTGTAAGATAATTATACCCTACACCACCATAGTGGGGAGGGTATATTGGATTTGTGCTGATGTTTGTAACGCCCAGAAATATTTGTGCAACATCCACCTTAAAGTATGCCGATCGACTCAGAATCACTTTCTGAGTCAATTTAACGATGTCCGTCCGTCTAGCTGGCTGGCTGCCCATGTATAGCTTGTGCGCAGACTACAGGTCGCAATTTTAAAGATATTTCGATAAAATTTGGTACGTGATATTTTTTCGGCCCAAGGATGAATGGTGGAAATCGGTCCATTATTTCACCTGGCCCCAAACAAATGTCCTCCTGAAATTAAGATTTACCGACCATAAATGTTTTAATTATGCAAGTATTACTCGTAGCTCCCATATAAGGCGCACTTCCGAAAATCACTTTAAATAGAATAACTCTCAAAAATTTTGGTATCCAAATAATATTTAACGCAAATATATTTCATATACTTATATACAAATAACACAGTCTAATTTTATTATGATCGGTCCATAATTAGTCGTAGCTCCCATATAAGGCCCACTTTAGAAATTCACTTTAACGATCTTAAATTTCTAAAAAAATGTATTTATATCGAGATAAAGTTTAACACATATAATACTTACATTCACAGACATAAAGACACCAAATGTTTTGTTTTTCGGTCCTCAATAGGTTATATATGCCATATAACGCCTATTTCTGCTTTCTTTTTGTTTACTGTTCTTTGCCGTAATCGCCATTTGATTGTTGTTACTGCTGTTTATATTTGTTACTTTTTGTTTATGTTTTTGTTTCTGCTTCTGCCTAAACGTTTAATAAATATATGAACAACAAACGTACTAGACACAGAGAACACAGAGGCGTCAATTTTGAAGTTTCAAAATCGCTACAATCAGCTAAAAAGGCAGGTATATTAAAAAGAGAAAGAAAATATTTTCTGGTAGTAAATTTGTAATGTGAAAAAGCAAAGCACTATATACAACAAGAATTTTGTGGACAAAACAAAATAAACAAAACAATTTGAGTTAGAATATTTGAATTGAAATTTTGTTTATATGTTTGTGATTTTAATAACTAACTAAATTGTATTTTAATAACTGTTATACTATGTGGTATGCATTGTGGAGTTTGTGCATTCGTTAGATGATATAAATGCATTTTTTTATGGTTGTATCAAACAATACAAAAATACTCTGTGCCAAAAATTAATTTTATTGCGTCAGAAAAATAGTAACATAAAGAAAACAAAAAGGCAGGTTCCAAAGAAAGAGACAAGAAAAAAACTACACTATCTTTGCTCTTCTGTCACCTCTGTTATACTCTGTGGTACTAGACAATTGTCCCCAGAACAGCTGATTACTAACCAAAACAAAATACTCAAAATATTACAAGTAAACAAATTCAACAAAATATGGAAAATAACCAAAAGTCTGCTTCGGATGCGTTTTCATGGAACAAACTTTGTGACCTTCTTGATGAAAAATTGAAGGATGTTGCTAAAAAAGAAGATGTTTGGTCAATAAAAAAAGAAATAGATGAGTTAAGAGAAGAAAATGCTGTACTCAGAAATGAGGTAAAAGTGCTTTCTTCACGTATTGAACAAATTGATCGCAGATCCCGTTCCACAAATATTGTTGTCAGTGGCCTTGTAAGCGTTAATGCAACAGCTGCTAAATTAGATTTTACTGATTTATGTACTAAAAAACTAAACGCAAACACAAACGTAGTAACTGTACGTCAATTACCATCTAAAGGTACATTTATGTTCACATTGGAAACGTATTTGCAAGTCACCAATGTTTTAGCTGCAAAAGATAAATTAAAAGGAGGTACGATCTTTATACAAAAAGATTATACAAAGGATGAACAAAATACTCGTTATAATCTGAGACAATTGAACAAGAAAATTTCAAATCTCAATACAAACATAAAGGTGAGACTTGGCGAATTTTGTACTTTTATAAACAACAAAAAATACAATTGGATGTTGGGAAAATTTGTCGCATATTCAAACGAGGATGCCTATTATTTAAAAAACCTGCTGATTCGAGCCAATGACTTGGTTGATGTAATTGTGAAAGTCAACGTAACTGCAAATTCAGCTGCGAGTGGCAATGGAAATACAAATGAACAATAGCAGTACAATGGTTGTCGTGTTCTTTCTTATAATGTCGCTAATCTTGCTAAAAATGTTAATTTTTGGAAATTTTATAACATATTAATAAATTTCATATATTTTTCTTATTCGAAACTCATGTTTTACCAAACAAACAAACTTTTTTCTCCAATTTCTTACAAAATCAAAACTTTATCTCCGACGCTAGAAATTTTTTTTGCTGCAAATCTACTATGGAACTCTCATCTCGTGCCATAAGCCTATTGATAAGAGCAAGAGGAGGACTTTTGGATATAAATGCTAGATCTTTCAGAAGTACATCGGACGGAATCTGTTCTCTCTGTAATTTAGACGCAACGGAAAATACTCTTCATTTTATTGGTACATGTCCTATTTATAATGGATTTAGAATTACATTTTTCAACAAACATCAACTAAATTTGTGGTACTTGGGATGTGGCACGGGTAATTTTGCACCACTGGCACATTCTCCGCACTTATCGAAATAAAACTCGTAGCTTCGATATATAGTAATGAGATCTTATTTCATTAAGCGCCGTTTCGTGACACTGATAACGGAATTTTTCGTGAAAATGGCGAACCAATAAAAATGTCACATAGTGGTTAGTAGGCAAAACGATTACATCTTCATGATTATTAAGGAATTCTGCTCTTCCACGGCTTCTGATAACACCGCTTTTATCTAGGTATATATTTATGGAAATTAGTTTACTGTTTTTAGGTATAACCTTACCTTGTGTCAAGCAAAATATTTCTTTTCCATATTCGCTATTCTGTGCATATTTAAACAAGAATATCTGAGCCATTTCAATTATGGTGAAGTCGACCTCTGTATACTTTTCGATCATTTTGTGTTGCGCAAATTCCCTTAGTCGTTGACAGTACAGAAGAAAGGTTGCCACGGCCCGGTATAACCGTCTCCACTTTGAAAAATATTCAATATTAAGGTTTACGATATGTATGTTTTCAATCACCAAACTGCAGTGTTTTATTTCTGTTAAATCAAGTGTTCCAAAATCATCACAGTGAGGCCAGTCAGTTGGATCAGCACGTAAAAATTCTGGTCCATCAAACCACATCTGCGTATTAGAGGCCATTGGTACCTTCGTAGCGAGGTCATCTGGATTTTGTTTTGACGGAACCTATTTCCACTGCTGAACGTTTGTAGACTCGAGAATCTCACCCACACGATGCATCACGAATTGATGGAACCTTTTAGGGTCCATTTGTAGCCACTTCAAAATAGTCTTCGAATCACTCCACCAAAACTGAGAGTTGATTTTTACTTGAGGCACTTGCTGTACCTTTTTTGCCAGTCTTGTACCAAGAAGGGCAGCCTGCAATTCGAGCCTTGGAACAGATAACGGCTTCAGTGGAGCTACTTTGCTCTTAGCAGCAACTAGCGAGAGCGTTATGACGTCGTTTTTCTTAATACGTAGATAACATACGGCAGCGTAAGCACTTTCGCCGGCATCAACGAAAGTGTGCAGTTAAACATCCTCAGCACCAGTTTTTATTCAAATCGTCCGTCAACTCGTCGTCCCATGCTATACCAGATCGCCATATTTCTTGGATTAGTATTTTTAGGTCTATGGTATAGCAGGATACTAATCCCAGGGGGTCGAATATAGACATCAACACTTGAAGCGTTTCCCGTTTGGTAGGTATTACGCACGCATTAAGGGCATCTCGTTTTAGCCTTACAAATCTGCAAATATATCTAAACTCATCATTATTAGGATCCCAATACAAGCCTAATATTTTTGTAGTTGAGCCCCAGTCTTGCATTTTCATCTCAGGTAGGTTGTTGTTGTTTAACTGCTTTAAGACCATTTCTGAATTTGATGTCCAGTTATGCATCTTAAATCCACCTGCTTCGTGAATTTCTTTTACTTGCATCGCTAATTCTATGGCTTGTGATTCATCTGCAGCGCTGTCAATAAAATCATCGACGTAGTGATTATGTTGTATGGCTTCAACCGCACGCGGATATTTGTCTTTGAATATATCTGCATTTTTGTCACGTACGTAGTGAGCAATACAAGGAGCACAACTGATGCCAAAGGTTAACGCCCGCATTACAAAAACAGTTGGTTGTGTGTCATTAGCGATTTCATCGTACCACAGGAATCGCTGCGCATGCATATCGCTTTCTATTACATTCACCCTATGAAACATCTCCAAAATATCGCCGCATATAGCAATTTTTCTAATACGAAATTTGAGGAGGATTTCCATTAAAGGCTTTCGAAGATCTGGCCCAGATATCATGAAGTCGTTTAGCGACACACCGTTAGATTTTGCCGCCGCGTCCCAAACTAGCCTGACTTTACCTGGTTTATTAGGGTTGGAGACCACGAATATTGGCAAGTACCACGTTTTGTCATGATACGTCTCTATCTCCTTTGAAGTAAGTTTTTTGGCATAACCTATTAAAACAAGATTGTCAATTTGATTTTGTACAGTTGTTTTTAAGGATGGATTCTTCTTAAATTTATTTTGAAGACACTGCAAACGATTTAAAGCTGTATTATAGCTGTCAGGCAATCGCACGTTTGGGTTGCGCCATAGTAAACCAACCGCATAGTGATCGTTGACCTTTTTGGTTGTGTTTTCCAAAATCGCCATAGCTCGCTTGTCATCATGGGAAAGCAGCAGTTTTTCTTTACATGATTCTACACAGAAGAATTCTTTTACCATATTATGAAGGTCGTTGTATTTTTGCTGACAGTCACACGTGTGTATGTTCATACGATATTCCTTGGAGCCCTTACTCCTAGAGCCCTGCAACGTCCAACCTAGTCTAGTCTTGGACGCGATAGGTTGGTTCCACATGAGAGTTACTGCCGATCCTTCGTCTAGAAAAGCGTAAGCTTTTTTAATTTTATTTAATGAATGTATATTTACCGGTATTATTCGAAATAGTGGTTGAGATTAATCATAGCTGTTGCTGTGCGCATTTAATACTGAGTTTTGTTGATTAGAAGAATTTATGTCACTGTTTGGTTGAACGCAAACTTTTTTATGCAGCAACGGGTTATGTTTATACTTACAACCGTCTATACCACATTCTTTATTGGAGTCGCATTTGCGTCTATGTCTCCCCAAGCATTGACGACACAAATTTTTGGTTTTCACATACTCCCACTTTCGATTGAGAGACACATTTTTAAAAACATCACACTGGACTACTCTATGATTACCATCATTGCATACGAAACATGAGGTACTCACTATATTGTTATTCTCATGGGGCTCTTCACGGTTGTGTGTATTTACTGATGCACCAGTCTTTCCAAACAAAGGTGTCACGCTACTTGCTGCTTCTGCCATACTGTATAGCCAATCGCTAAAAAGCTTAATGTTAGGGACGTTGAAGTCCTTAGGAAACATTGCCCAGTTCAATTTATGGTGGTTAGGAAGTTTGTCCACTAATTCTTTAACTAATAACGGATTATTCAAATGAGAATCCGTCAAATGTGCCATTGTGGCACATATGTTGCGAACACACATTGCAAATTCGATTAAAGTCTCCAATTTATCTTTAATTGGTGGAAAGCTTCTGGCATTAGAAATTGCGCGCTCTATAATGTGTTCTGGTCTTCCAAAACACATACGAAGTGTCCGTATAATATCAGGAACCATGTGTGACACTAGTAATTTATTTTTAACAATTTCACGAGCCTTACCTTTAAGTGATGATTGCAGCCTCATTAAGTTTTCAGCATCAGTGTAGCCTGCTAAAGATGTGCTATTTTCAAAACTGCTTATAAAAAGTGGCCATTCATCGGGATCGCCGTTAAAGGATGGAAGTTGTTTTGGAAAAGACTGCCTCGCAGCCAATTGTGCTGATGTAGGTACAATGTTTACTGCAGCTGTCACTGCTAGCCCAGAATTTCACTCGTTTGCGATAATATTTTCATGTCACGGACGCTGGAATAAATGGGTAATAAGCGTTATGCCATGAAGATGGTGGTAGGTATGACATTATAGGAGCAGAATAAATCGTATGTAATGGTGCCATTGGCAGAGGGGCAGATTGCGGTGGTGTTGTACCTATTGCTAGAGATAGAGGTAGTATAATATTTCCTAAACCTTGTGATGAAGATGCTTGCAGAACCAGATCTGCATTTGATGACGGCAGCGTAACATAAGCTTGCATCTCGGCTGACGATCGTTGGAAGGGATGATGTAACTTTACAGGATTCACAACTCCAACTTACGTTGGCCACGTTACTATCTACTTCAACACACCCAAAGTGGTACCATTGGTCGCAGACATCGCATTGTACCATCTCATCTGTATCTTTCTCACTACACTTTTTACAATTATTGTCTCCAGCCATTATTGCTTCTGTTGAAGTTTTTTAATCAAAATAATTTTAAAGAAATGTTACAGGCAAAACTCAACAAGTTTTAAGAGCGCCTCACTATTATTTAGTTTTTAAAATAAAACACTTTATTGAATTAAATTTTGCTTTTATTTTAATTAAACAGCGAGAAGCGCTTTAAAATTATTTTGTTTTATTCTGCCAACTCTTAAAACAGAAGTAAATTTACTGTACAAATTTAAATAAGAAGAAATTTCAAGAAAAAAAAATTGGCTACGGTGAGGTTTTGAAAATAAAATATTTTTTTCAAATTGCTATTTATTGGAAAAAGCCATATAAAGGCAATAAAGGTCCTACACAGTGTACCAAGTGTTCAATGTATGGGCATGGTGCCAAAATCTGCAATAAAGTGCAAATATACGCCGCCTGTGCCGGTGATCATGAATCCGGCAATTGTTCTTTAAACAAAAGTTGTCCCGGTAAAACTGAGGTTTACAAATGCCACAACTGCTTTAAGAAAAACTATAAATTCGTAAACCACAGGGAAGATGGCCCCAGATGCCCGTGCCGTAAAGAATATCTTGAAATTCGGCAAGACATAAAGAATCGCAGTTCTAACTTTGTATTAGATGATGGAGATTTCCCACAACTAGCCAGACAAGAGCAGGCTGTTAATGTTGAAAACACACTCCCCCAAGGAAAAAAGCTATTCTCATTTGTGTCTAGAGGTAAAACTAATGACAACACCGATGACTTAACCAATGAGAAACTATTGGAAATATTTTTTAATGCAGTTGATGCATTGGAAAAATGTCAAACCAAGTTTGACAAACTGAGAGTTTTAGGTATGATGCTCCAACATGCCATATAAAACCTTTGTTGTACAAAATGTTCAGGTTATGCACTGGAACGCCCAAGGCATAACAACCGAGTCAGCAGCTTCCCAGCTCGAAAAAGTTATTCTCGACAAAAAGATCGACATCCTTCTGCTAAACGAAACGTTTTTAGACCCACACCACAAATTTCAATTAGGAGGCTACAAAATTTACCATGAATACCGGCTAACCCACGGCGGAGGAGTTCTCATAGCAATAAAAAGTAACATAGTTCATAAGCTATTACCTAAAATTAACACACGCAGTATAGAAAATATTTCCGTTCAGGTCATAATTAATAGACGTCCATTAGTTTTTACTGCTGCTTACAGCCCAAATTACTCCCCGGACTTTAAGAAAGACTTGAATCTTCTTTCAAACCAGTCTTGTGAGTATTTCATTTTTGGTGATTTTAATGCACGTCACACTCATTGAAATTGTGCTTCAAATAACTCAGCCGGTAACGAGCTTTACAGACATTGTCTGCTTTCCAATTATTATATATATTTCCCATTTTCATTTACTTGTTTCGGAATAAATTCAACATACGTACAACCCTCTACAATAGATATTTTGTTATCCAACTCCAGTATCCCCTTTTCAAATTTAGAGTCGCATCCAAATATTCTACAATCAGGCCATGTTCCAATAACCTGTACCATTTACGGTCAGGTTAAAAATAAAGTAATTTTAGTTCCTTTATATAACCGTGCAGACTGGCCAGCAATTAAACTCTTCATCAAGCTGATTTTGCGGATAACAACATAGATTTACTATTAGAAAGGCTAATTATAATTGTTAAGGATGCGTCCAGAATGGTTCCAACAGAAAGCAAAACCCCATGGAAAAGAGAAATTTTGGATACATCTAAGATGCTTATTGCTCAACGTAACAAATTCAATCGTAAACTTCAGAGATGTAGAGATTAAAATTATATTCAAGTAGTTTTTTGTTCGACCTTTTTATGTATAATAAATAAAAATTCCTTTATTTCAAGCTCGAGGTCAGTTAAATTTTATTTTATTTTATCTGCCGATATTTCGATGCTCTTTGAGTATCATCATCTGGGCTTGTCTATAAATATAGGTATAATTTAGAACTCATACCATAAATAACAATCATAATAAACACATAGGAAAAAAAAAAAAAAAAAAAAAAAACAAAAAAAAAAAAAAAAAAAACAACAATAAAAATACATGTAAACAATAATACGTAAACTTACTAAATAAATAATAATTTATATGGACCACGTAAAATTAATGTACATTTCTTTTTATCGTCTGTTGTTCAACTAAACTTAAAAACTAAATATTGCCTACACTCTTCCCTTTGTTGATTAAATGTTTGTAGCTTTGGGAACAGTTCTCCACATCGATCTTAACAAACATGAATTTTAACAAAAATGAATTTTAAGATCGATGTGGAGAACTGTTCCCAAAGCTACAAACATTTAATCAACAAAGGGAAGAGTGTAGGCAATATTTAGTTTTTAAGTTTAGTTGAACAACAGACGATAAAAAGAAATGTACATTAATTTTACGTGGTCCATATAAATTATTATTTATTTAGTAAGTTTACGTATTATTGTTTACATGTATTTTTATTGTTGTTTTTTTTTTTTTTTTTTTTTTTTTCCTATGTGTTTATTATGATTGTTATTTATGGTATGAGTTCTAAATTATACCTATATTTATAGACAAGCCCAGATGATGATACTCAAAGAGCATCGAAATATCGGCAGATAAAATAAAATAAAATTTAACTGACCTCGAGCTTGAAATAAAGGAATTTTTATTGATTAAAATTATAGGGCCCATTTAAATAGGATTTTAATAGGATTCCACAGGATCCAAAAAATTCTGGAAATTATCAAGAGTTTTAAAGGGAAGGGGTCCATCTTTTTCCGACCTCAATATAAATCGCTCAATTCTAAAAACCGGAGCAGAAAAAGCTAACGCAATAGCCGAGACTTTTTGCAAGTCACATACTATAACCTGTAATAACCCATCTCCTTTAGACACACCTGTATCTAATTATGCTAATTATCTTGATAACATTTCTTGTAGTAATAGTAACATTGATCTCACAGATTACTCCGAAGTTAAAGCATTTATTATGTTATTAAAAAATAATAAAGCTCCAGGTCTAGATGGTATAAATAGCATTATTTTAAAAAAATATGTCAGGTAGATTTTATGAAATACTTAGTAAATTATGCAACTGTTGTCTAAAATACGGCTATTTTCGCGAGACTTTCAAGAAATCGAAAGTAATCCCTATCCCAAAAAAGGGCAAGGATCCAAAATTACCTTCCAGTTACAGACAAATAAGCATTTTGAATTTACTGGACAAAGTCTTCGAAATAATAATTCTAAAAAGATTAATAGATTTTACTGACCAATATGGTTTGATTAACCACCACCAATTCGGATTCCGTAAGGAACACTCCACTGTACACCAATTAAAACGAGTATTGAATATTATAGACAAAAACAAAAGAAATCGCAAGAGCACTGGCATTATTTTCATTTT
This sequence comes from Bellardia bayeri, assembly GCA_950370525.1. NCBI lineage: Eukaryota > Metazoa > Arthropoda > Insecta > Diptera > Calliphoridae > Bellardia > Bellardia bayeri. The sequence continues at coordinate 59,686,962 of OX493264.1, forward strand.
TATTGAAAAAGCTTTTGATACTATCTGGCACGATGAATGATATTCACGCTCAACTCTTTAAATTTCCCAATTTATTTTCAGTTAACTATTATAAGTTTTCTAAAAAATCGCTCTTTTGTTGTCTTTGTTGACGGCGAATTATCTAGCGAAAAAACTATTCCAGCAGGACTGCCTCAGCGATCAGTGTTATCTCCCATACTGTACTGTTTATATACGTCCGACATTCCTCTCCATAGGAATCAAGTAGCAGCATTTTATGCTCACGACAGTGCTTTCATTTGCTCTGGTAAAGTCTCAAATGCAATAGTCAAGAGGATGCAGGAGAACCTTTCCTCAAGCCAAAAATATTTTGACAAATGGAAAATTAAAGTTAATGATAATAAAACGCAAGCTATCATAATTCCCTACAATAAATCGCCCAAACGTATTCCTACAAAAATATTGTACGCTCGTGGAAATTTCATTCCTATTAAGGATGCTATTAAATACCTAGGTTTAGTCTTAGATAAACACCACGTTAATTACATCTGTGATAAAGCTATAAAGTGTGGTAGCGCTCTGTTCCCCATACTAAATAGGAGGTCTAAACTCAACCAAAAAAATAAATTATTGCTTTATAATATGTGCATTCGTCCGATACTAACCTATAGTTGCCAAGTCTGGTTTCACAAAGCTGCCAAATCCCATACGAAGAAACTTCAAATTATTCAGAACAAAAACTTAAAAATAATACATAGTCTACCTCCTAGATACCCCACCGACTTACTTCACAATAGATATATCTGTTCCTTTAAACTCCTAAAAGGAGCATAGGCCCAAAACAATAGATACAATTATAAAAAGATACTCAAGTTTGTCAATGATCTGAAACAATTATGAAACAATAAGAAATTTAGCAAACCATCACTAAGAATCTTTTACAGAAAGAATCTTATTAGTGGTTGTTTTTATCAAATTTCATTAAAACGTTCTCAAAGTTTGTAAGAGGGTTTTTGGACAAATTTTTCCTCAAGACTGTTTTATTAATAGCTTATTTTTTCAAATAATAGATTTAAATTGTTGTAATACTTATGTAAGTAAAATCTCATAACTCTGTACCTTATTAGCCTGTAAGACTTGTAAATAAAACTGCTTTTTCTAAAAAAAAAAAAAAAAAAAAAAACTATGTGTTTTTTACATTGTATATGTCAAATTTTACATAACGGAGTAAAAACATGTATGTAGTTGGTGACCTCAAAAACTTTGCTTGTGTAAAGCTAAGTATAGACGATATGTTGAATCAGCATATTTATGCTGAAAAATTTGTTACAAGTGCTTACATATCGTGTAAACGCAAAAATTGTTCAGCATATGTATGTTTACCAACATTTGCTAACACTTTGTTAACAATGCCAACAATTTTAGCATATCGTGTAAACAGCATATTATTAGTGTTTGACAATTTTCCTGCGTATGTTGACAGATATGTTATTTGTTGAAAAGCGTATGCAAGCTTTTCAGCATATGGTAAATTCATATGCATATTTTTTTTTTTTTTTTTTTTTTTTTATAATACATTATATTTATTTATTGAATCTTCAGATATTGAAATGACAATAAGTTTTCGAATCTTAATACTAAAAGAAAATAATAAGTCCAGCCAGTGCTAGACAAAATATTATGATACTACAAAAAAATTTACATCCACTGATCCAGTCATCTGTTTTGCGTTTGAGTTAAAGCAAGGGTATCCCTCCTTCTCAACCGAACATGGCCACTAAAGTTAAGGATGTCTCGTGCAAGTGGGTTTGGATGGTGTTCAAGTTTGCTGACATATTTTGAGGCGTATTTTGTAAATTCGTCTTTCACCAAAGGAATGCCTAGATCTTTGTGAATTCGAGAATTTTTAACGTACCATGGAGCTGCAGTAATTATACGTAGAATTTTATTTTGACCTCTTTGAATTTTTTCAATGTTGGATGCTGAGGCAGTACCCCATAATTGAATTCCATAACACCATATTGGCTTTAGAATTGCATTGTACAACAATAGTTTGCAGTCCAACTTTAGTGAAGAATTTCTGCCGATTAGCCAATTAAGTTGCACTGCTTTTAATCTCATCTGTGTAAGTTTTGCGTCAATATGAGACTTCCAGGTTAAACGACGATCGAGGTGGATTCCGAGGTATTTGACTTCATTGTGTTGCGGAATAATTTGGTTATTTATTCTGATGGACGAGCAGGTATCTTTTCGCAATGTGAAAGTTATATGAATACATTTCTGTTCGTTAACCCTGATTTTCCAAAGCTCAAGCCAATTCTCTAGTTTATAAATATAATTCTGCAAATTCTGTGATGCTATTTGATGGTCCTTATGAACGCTAATAAAGGCTGTATCATCAGCAAAAGTTGAAGTATGTATATTGGGGTCTGACGGCATATCGGATGCATAAATCAAATATAAAGTAGGACCCAGTATGCTACCCTGGGGTACTCCTGCTTCAATTGGCTGACCGGGGCTTAAAAAATCGCCTTCTTTGATTGTAAATTTGCGACCATATAAATAACTTTTCATAAGTTTGTGGGTGTTAGCAGGCAGAGCTAATTTTATTTTGTGCATTAAACCTTCATGCCAGACTTTGTCGAACGCTTGGGAAACATCAATGAAAAGCGCGGAACAGTATTTTTTCTCTTCAAACGACCGTCTTATCACATTTACTAATCTGTGTGTTTGTTCGATGGTACTGTGTTTAGCTCTGAACCCGAATTGATGATTTGGAATACATTGAGTGTCGTTCAGAATTGGAATCAACTTAGCCATTAACAATTTTTCAAACAGTTTTGAAATTGTCGGCAGTAGGCTAATTGGCCTATATGACTCTACTTTGGTGAGGTCCTTCCCTGGCTTAGGAATCATGGTAATCATAGATACCTTCCAATCTGCAGGATAGTATTCTAGGCGTAAAATAGCATTGAAGATAAAGAGAATAATTCTTCTAGCTACACGAGGTAACTCCACGAGCATTTTGTTGCTGATTTTATCCATACCTGGAGCTTTTTTAAGGTTCAGAGTACCAATAGCGCTTTGAATATCATTAAAGCTAAGTCTTAGAGGTACAGGAGGTCTAATAACGAGTGGTGGCAATTCAGTTGCATTATTTGAGTTGTTTATAGTAAACACATTTCTCAAATGGTTAACAAATAAAGTCCCTTTCTCGGAATCGTTTCTAGCCCAGTCACCAATCGGATTTCGCAAAGGAGGCTTTCCTCTAACTGGTCTTTTTAAACCTCGTGCCGCCTTCCATAACGAATAGTCAGATTGTGGGGAACTGTCAATTCCCTCCAAGTATGATTTAAGTGAAGCCATTCTTTGGGTTTCTAAGAAATTTCTTAGTATATCTCTGCATTCCCGTAGCCTAGCTTTCAGTTGAGGAGACCTGTGAATTTGCCACTCTCTTCTAACTCTTCTTTTTTCTGTCAGGAGATGTTCGAGTTCAGCGAAATAAGTTCTGTTTGTCCTATTTCTGCATTCAACGTCATATGTGGAAGCGTGATGCACAGCTCTTCGTATGTCCTCAGTAAACTTGCCAATCGACCCATCAATATCCTCGGTAGTTCTCAACACTACATTTTCCGTGCAGTGGGAACTTAAATACTTTTTATACTTTATCCAACTTACTCTGGATTTAGACATGTCCCGAAATGGAGAGCCATACCCTTGAAGGAAACGCATTGAAATAATAGAAGGAGAGTGATCTGAAGACAAGTCTAATGAAGGCTCCACTTGTATCGATTCTACAGGGATATTTTTCACTACTCCGAAGTCAATAATATCGGGAATCTTCCGTCGGTCCGTCGGCCAGTAGGTGGGATGCCCGCTTGAGAGTACATCTAAGCCCATTTTGGCAATGGTGTTGAAGAGTTCACGACCCTTCGGGGTCACTAGACGTGAACCCCAAAATGTGTGTTTGGCGTTAAAGTCACCAGCAACCAAAAATCTAGATCCAAGGGAATTGAAGAAGCTGTAGTATTGATGTTCTTTTATTGAAAATCGAGGCGGCGAATAAATTGATGATAAAACAAAGTTGTATTGACAGAATTCAATACAAATGTTTGTTGCTTGTAGGTAATCCTCACATATGTTGTTCATTAAATAATGTTTTATTCTGTTCTTTATAAGAATTGCCGAACCTCCACATGCTCTTCCGCGGGGATCTTTAGTATCATACAACACGTATCCATTAATTTTGAAGTACCCTGTCGCCGTCAAGTGAGTTTCAGCAATCATCATGACATCAATCTGCTTATCCATCAGGAAGTGTTCCAGTTCGTTTTTATGTTGGCGGAGGCCGTTCGCGTTCCAAAAACAAATTTTTAAACAAATCATTTCTTTAAAATTGCTTGTAAGATAGTGGATTGCATTTTCAGCATTTCCTGCATCATGGATGTCATAGTGGTCGTAAAAGTGTTCATAGTTTGGACAAGTGTCTGCAAAGTAGTCTCTAGAGTGTTAATATTAGGCTCGTAATATTGAGATTTAGGTTCCTGCTCCAAACCTGGCATATTAGATTTAACCACGTTAGCGTAAGAAACTTGTCTAGAACTAGGCGCGTTTTCATGACTAGTGGGCCGTAACAATTGAGGAAAATTGTTACTCGATGCAAAATTAGGCTGTTGTGGATGAACAGGTAATACTGACGTCTTGTTGGTCCTTATGCCTTTCAAATGAGTGTAAACTGGACAACCTCTATAATTTGCGGTATGATTACCTCCGCAGTTACTGCATTTTTTGATTTTTGAGTCGGTTTTCGACTTATCACATTGAGCAGTTGTATGTAGTTCCCCACACGCAACACAAACTGACGGCAATTTACAATATGCTTTAGTGTGACCAAATTCTTGACAATTAAGACACTGGACGGGTCCCTGACGCTTATGCGGTTCTTCCACGGTGATTCTACGATGCAGAAGGTAAATCAGATTGTAGATGGGATGGGACTCGTTTTTCTTTAAGACTATATCTCCGGGTTCCAATTCCACCCTGAACATAGGCTGAGGAATCTTTTCACGGTTTCTAATATTCGTTATGTTCTTAATTTTGAAGCCATTTTCCATTAAACTAGTCTTTATCTCGGCAGGATCAACATCTGGGTCTATACCCTTTAGAACGACTTGGAGTCCTTTTGCGCTTTTCAGCTGGTAGGTATAGAAATCCCTACTCTCCCTCTCCAACTGGTTGGACAATTTTCGGAAGTCATCTTCCTTTTTCACTTGAATTTTGGTTTCGCTGATATTTCCATGTTTAATTGAGGTTACGCTAAACATATTTTCACCTATTACCGAAACAATTCCTTGTACCAATTTACTGGAAGTGGGCTCTCTCAGATAAATTGGTGGGGGCTTAAACGTTTTTTTAGGAAGTTCTGGATCATCCGTCTGGAGGAGAGCAAACCTGTTTTGATCATTTGGATTGTCAATACTCACGGTCTTGGGAGCTTTTGAATTTGATGACGTTTGAGCAGATGGCTCCTCTGTCGCTTAAGAACTGTGACGTATTTATCCATACCTACTTGTTTTCTAGGTTTGACTGCACTATTTGATGTAGAAGATATTGATGTTTTATCATCTGATGAAATCACTATATTGGGCGAACAGGAACGGCGCCGTTCTACGGCTCTTGTAGTGAGAAGATTCTCCACAGATTTTTTTAAGGATTCTTCCTCAGAGATCCATAAAGATTTTCTAGTCGAGCTAAGCTCTTTCTCAGAATTACATCTGAGAGGAACACTCATACAGTTTTTATGTGATTTTTAATGTTTTTTATTATTTTTTTTTTAATGTTTTTTATTTTTTAATGTTTTTTATTTTTTTTTTTTTTTTTTTTTTTTTTTTACCGTAGGTATTTTTACCTATTACGAATTATTTTTTAACTTTTTGTTTTATTTCGACCTATTACACTTTTTCACCTATTACGATTTTTTCACCGAAAATTCAGCCGCACTAAAAATAACACGTCCGAACAGTTCAACAACACTATGTGTAATGCATATGCGATCAGAGTTGTATTTTCTAATAAAGCTGATAAGAAAACAACAATGTCGGCTTCATTGATTTAAATCACAAATTATAATCTAAAGAACAGACGTTTAAAATTTTTTAATTGTTTGTATAGTTTATACAATTTATTATATTCACATATATCAACACAATAAAAGATGTTTTTAAACTAAAACTAAATGTAAAATTGAATAAGAAAAGATATATTTAATAAAAATTCATCCCCTGAAGATGTTGGCAAAATACCAACGAAACGTCGGATAGAAAATGCATAAATAAATCAAGTCTTTTATTTACATTTAGGAGGAAAACTGACCTTAAAAGCCTGTTAGAAATAATTTCTATAAAAACCAAGATAATTAATAAAGAAGGTCGATTAACTTTAAAATCATTTTATTATTTATTATTCAGGCATGTTCTGCAAATCAGTTTTTATCATAAATCACATAAAAGGTGTTCTGTGCACATATGTTTGTGATTTTAAAACGTTCAGCTAGGCCACTAATGTTTTCAAATCACTTTGTTATTTTTTCGGCTATTACATGGATAACATTAAAATAAATTATTTAAATAAATTAATCAATATGTTTTTTATTAATTTGCTTTTACAACAACACATTTTATTAAAAAAAAACACCTAAAAATTAATAAAAAAAACTTGAGACACATTTTTTTCCTTAAAAAATTTATTTACTTTTGTGATTTTAGGCTTGTTTTTAGTTGTCAGCAGTTTCTTCCAATAACCAACCCTTGTATTTGACCTTTATCTATGTACTTACAATGCTTCGTTCATATCCATTGGATCTGATAAAACCCGCAAACAACGCTTTTTAATGCGTTCATCTCTTAACTGCTTTTTTTTAACTCAATTAAATATATTAAAGCAGCTCCAGGCATTTTATTTTATATATGTACGTTTTATTGTTTCTAAAAAAAATATTTCAAAATAAACAAATCAGCTGTTTTCTTGTGCTTTCGACAAATTAAATCATACTGAAAAACACAACAATGGTGTGATTTACAGAACAGCATAAAATCACACGTGTAATTTCAAAATGGTATATGATTTGAAATCACGTGATTTTCAGAACATGCCTGATTATTCATGGTGAAATTAAATACAAGGTGACAGCATTGCTACAACAATTACAACAAGGCAAGAACAACAGGCATTTTTGTTTGTGTAATACTTTCGTTACTGTCAAAAACATCTGGCATAAAATAAAGAAAACAAACATACAAACATGGATAAAAACAGAAATCAATAGTAGTGAAAAATTGTTTATTTTATTTTCTTAAACAATTTCGAAACTCGTGATGATTTTGTTCGGGGCATTTTGATTAATGAGGAAATTCTAGACAGTCGTATCTGTGTTTCCCTCTTGCCACGCGAACAGTATGCTCGAAAGGTGAACAATTGGCTGATATATTGGCAATTAAGACTGCTGCTATAAAAATTATGAAATTACCTCTGAAACAGGATGAAAGTGATTACTTTTCCAGCAGTGGTGAAGAAGATTCACAACCTTTTTCTCCCCTACCTGATGATGCCATTTAAATAACAGATTTGTATAATTTTGTTAATACAGGCTACTTTATTTTTTAGTTTTCCTATCGTAAGTGGTCGATTCTTTGTCCAGAGGTTTTCAAGAGAAATCAAATCCAGATTTCTATATACCCGAAATTAATTCTTCCCGCTACGCGTACAACATGTCTCTCAAAGAGGTCAACTTTAATGTGGTTAAGGCTATTTTCAGTTTGCCCACCATTAAGGAACCCTCTAATAATAATGTCTTAATTAAAATTAATGCAGTCTTATTCTTCCAAAAAAGTTTTTATTTTTATTCCAATTTTAAAATAAAAGATTGGAAATATACATAATAAAAAAAAAATTTATAGTGTGTTCTCGAACTGGCTTTATTGGAAATAAAGCTGCTTGGAGTAAGATTCTTTTGGCATAACTTACTCCACTGTTCTCTTTTTCTTGGGTCTTGAGGAACCTTAAAGAAAGTACCACTTCCTGCTACTCCTTTTTTACGGCATAAGATGCAACAACGCATTTTTCTGCAGCAAAAAAAAATCACTTTTAAAGAGGAATCTTAACATTTATCTTACAGAAAAAAACTAACACTTTTAGTAAAACAACTCAAAAAACAAACACACTATTTAATATAATATAGTTTTTTTTAACACTTTTAAGCTATTTTACGCAGATAAAACGGCGAAAAACTCAATTTTTCAAAAACAAAATAATTTTGTAACGTTTTTGACTATTTGTAAACAACTTTTTGACATTTTCAATTTCACCATGAAGAGAGCAAAAAATAATCAGCTGGCGCTATGCTGTCACCTTGTATTTAATTTCACCATGTGATTATTGCTGTTTTTTACAATAAAATATGCTCCATTTTTTATACCAATTCCTTGTATAATTTACAATAACTTTCTTCTTCTCGTCGTTCTACCCATTTCTTTTGCTAAACTATGCGTCTTTTTGCTTTTAATTCCACTTTATCGTCATCCAAAATCAGCACTGTACAAACAATAGCTAGACCAATTTCCTCCCACGTCATCATTTATGTTTTTTTTATTGATATTATTTGTATTATTTAATTTTATTTCAAAAATTACATATAAAATACAGAAGTTGAATAATAATTAAAAAATGTTGTCAAACTGAATAATTTCACAAACAAATGTTTATACGACTCAGCATACAATTCAACATATCGTCTAAACTTAGGTTAAAATACACAAGCAAAAACATAAGAAAAAATTACAATTAGAATATGTTCTATTTTCTTATGTTCAAACACATGTTTTAAAATATATATGCCAGGCGAAAAGATTTGTCGACGGTTAAATATCTGCGCTATCATTAGCCGACCGTATGAAGAATTTGCATAAGTGATAAATTAAATATTTTGTTTATCTAATTTTGATAATTTAATAACAATGATATAAATTATTTAAAAATTTTTTATATAAGCTCCACATCTTGTATATTAAAAAACGAAAAACCTTAAATCAATATTTTGACATCGGCAGTTTAGTGACGTTACCAAAAATTTTTGCAGCTGCTTTAACGCATTTTTGAAAGAAACGATTTCCATTTATGTGTAAAAAACAATTATATTTAAACGTATCAGCTGTTTTAATCATGGCGATGTCACATGTAATTGTACATACAAGTTGGTGACCAAAAATTAAAACCGTTATTTAAAATAAACAATATTGACTGACATAAGGAAAAACATGTGAGTTGTAAACTTAAAAATACATAAGCAAACACACGTAGTGTATATGCACCTTAACCATTTACCTGCGGCTCATATAAATATAATAAAAAAAATAAAATAAATCATGGCATAATTATATACTTTTTGTATTACGGTGTAATATTATAATTTTGGCCATATATTACTGAATAAATAATTTAAACAAAGGTCTTCTCTATGATTTAAATTTCAATTGTTAGATAAATATGTTACATATATTATAAACTAGTTTCTTTGGTATGAACATGGTTCATACTCCGAAATTGGTTAACTCCATTTTTATCAGTGTAATTTTGTAGTATGGCAACTCCTTATTATAATCTGATGCAATGCTAAATACCGAATACTCCTTTAATTTACAACATTGCATATACCTATCGCTTATAGTGGATTTTCGCATGTTTTCTTGATTTTATATTGGTTTTCTTCGCTGTTATAGTACTCGCAAGCTTAAAACCGAAAATTAATCCGCAAGTTTGCAAGACATCCTAATACTAAAATACATTTTTAAAGCAAAACTCAATAATGGATATCTCAGGAAACAATCGGTATGAATTATTATTTATGGACGATGACTCTGCCGCTTCACCGGTACAGGCCGATTCTGCTGCTTCTAAAAAGAAGTCTACAAACTCTGCAGCTCCAACAACCAAAAAATCGACAGCAGGCAATGCAAAGAAAAATCTCAATGTTGAGAAAGAAAATAAATCTGGTGCTCTCAACAAAAATGAATCCGGTAATAAAAAACCGGCTCCCGGCCCAAAAAAGCCTAAAAGCGCAGCACCTGGAGCTGTTCTAGACAAAAATCGCACTGTTGACGGAGAACCACGCAGAGTTGCGTTTAAGTCGCAAATTAATGAAGTTCGTGAAGAAAGAAACAATCGGCGAAACTTCCGCGACGGTGCCCCTCAAGGTGGAGAATTTGGAAATGAGCAGCGTGAGCCACGCCAATTTAGAGATCGGCGAAACTTCCGCGACGGTGCCCCTCAAGGTGGAGAATTTGGAAATGAGCAGCGTGAGCCACGCCAATTTAGAGATCGTGACAATAGAGGTCCTCCGCGTAGTCGTGAAGGCGGGTTCCGCGGTGGTAAACGTGAGTTTGACCGCCAATCTGGTTCCGATAAGACAGGCAAGTAAAAAAAAATAAAATGTGTAAATGATGGTATTTAGATAACGGAATAAAGCGCCATTTTTATTTCACGTTTTTGCACTAACCAGCATACAAATTTTCATTGTGAATACAGGCAAGAATATTTATGTATGTAAATACATACCACAATACCCGAGCTCTTAAAACAAATAGCCATAATTTTATTGAGTGATGCCAGATAATAATTTGAACACACCATATTACAAACTAACTGCCGTATTCATAAAAAATAAAGTAGGTTTGAAGTGTGCTTTTAGACAAAATTTTCTTGAAGTACATTTGAAGTCTACTTCAATTTTTTATGAATAAGGGCATAAACAAAGAATATCACCTGGGTTCTACATTTGTAAAATGTAGTGGAAGTGAAATTTTAATTAATTTTATGTTCTATATTTTGTGAAAATGATTTGAAAAGTAAAATATCACTTTTAGTTTCGTTCATCGTAGTTAAAAGTTTCACCTCGTTTTCTAGAACGCCGTGAAATCGTCCATGTGAAATTGAAACCGATTTAGTTCCACTTTGTAGTCGAATATAGAACATAGGCGTATGTTTTTTTTTTATACCCTTCACCTTCACGAGAAGGTTATATATAAGTTTGTCATTCCGTTTTTAATTTCCACAATGTAATTTTCCGACCCTATAAAGTATATTTAATCTGGATCCTTATAGATAGCGGAGTCGATTAAGCCATGTCCGTCTGTCTGGATGTTGAAATCAGTTTTCTGAAGTCCCCAGATATCTTCGGGATCCAAATCTTTAACAATTCTGTAAGACATGCTTTCGAGAAGTTTGCTATTTAAAATCAGCAAAATTGCTTTAGGTCAACCAGAGTTATGGACCGATATGTGAGACAACTTCCATAAAAATTTATATTTTTTGCCCATTTTATTGCAATATTTTGAAATATATTGCAGATGATGCCATGAAATTTTGTATACGTCGTTTTTATGATAATAGAAGAAAGTGTGCGGAAAATAGTATGAACCGGTCCATGATTTCTCATAGCCCTCATACAAAAATCTTCCCGAAATATTGCTCAATTATACATAAATGTCCATAAAATTGGAATATCAAGAAAAAATTCAGAAAAAATAAGTTTTATACAAAAATAAATCGCTAAAAACTAAAATTTTTTTTAGTTCGGTCCATGTTTGACCATAGCCCTCATATAAAGTCCACTTCCAAAATTCACTTAAATACGTATAAAACAGATATAAATAATGTTAAACGGCTAAAATTTGACATGAGTCTTTATAGGCAAATAAATTGTACTAAATTTTATGGTGATCGGGCCAGAATTGGTCATAGCTCCCATACAAGGACCACATCTGAAAAATACATTTAACCCTATATATATTGTATAAATATCGGTACTGACTCAAAACTATACAAATCATTTACATATATACAAAATGTTGTGAATTTCGGTCTATTTTTAACCGTATGCCCCATATAAAGCCCTCTTCCGAAAATTACTTTAATACTCATAAATCTCTTATAAATAAGGGTACCAATCCAAAATTTTACACGGATCATTTACATACATGCATAACAGCCTGTTTATGTAAGATGAATAACTAAACAAACGCCAAAAATAATTGACGTTTTTCCTATTTTGGGCTATGTAACATGAAAGTCAAATTTTTTGACGAATAACGTAACAATTGACACATGTTTTTGGTTTGTGTATCGCGTTTTTAAATGTCAAACAAACGAAAGAAAGATGAATAAAATATTTCATTCGTTCAAAAGAAATCTACATATAAGAAACAGAAAAATTTTAAAAATTTTGAAATTGAAACTAAAAAAAGGTAAATATACACAAACAATTATGTGTTTATTTATGTAAAAGCAATGTATAATAATGATGAAAACATATATTTTTATCTATGTAATAATTTTTCAAAAAATACACAAATTTGTAAATAATTTGATTTGTTTATACTGTATATTCAGTTGTTTATTTTTTTGCTCTTAGTAGGGTAGCCATTGTTTATAGTAAATTAAAATATTTAATATGAACAAAAGTAAACAAAACAAATATATTTACATATAGGTAATACTGTGATTTGACACATTGTTAATTTATACGTCCATAACGCAAATGAAGACGAACAATAGAAAGCGCGTTACATAAACGTAAATTGTTACGTTATCGTTGACGTTTCGTTTAGTTTCGTCTAACTTTAAACGTGTAACATAAACAGGCTGTAAATTAAACTGCAGAACTTTGAGAATATCGGTCCATATTTGACTATGTCTCCCATACAAGGTCCACTTCCGAAATCCACGCTTATACTAATATATATCTTAAATATACCTTTATTATGTTGAAATTCGTACAAATAAATTCGGGTAAAAAAATATTCTCTTCGGATTAAACCCATATTCGGCCATATTTTATAATCACGATATATATCGTTGGAAAGGTATTTTTAATACCTATATATTTTAACTTACGGGCCCGCCCCGTCGAAAATGCGTGACCGCCAACAATTTTTTTTGCTGGCATCTCTATAATCCCTTTTTGATGAAGTTTTTTTTTTGAGCAGTCACTAAAACCGAATTGTTCCCCTTTTTTATACTCTGTTAAATTACATTCAAGATTATTATGAACATCAGACAAACTCTGTAAATTATGGTAAGAATTGCATCCACAACAAATGACACTAAATTTTTGAATGATCGGTCCACAATAGGTATATCTCCCATATAACGCCCATATCTGAAAAACTGTTTTATACATATACTGGGTGTAGGGTATTTTATGGTCGGGCTTGACCGACTATACTTTCTTATTTGTTTATACTCTGTTAAATTACACTCAAGATTATTATGAACATCAGATAAACTCTGTAAATTATGGTAAGAATTGGTAATTAAATCAATTAAAAATGGTGAAAATTAGACAAAATTTCAAAATATTTAACATAAATTATGTTGGTCTTGTTGTCTTTCAAACAATTAATTAAATTTGCACTAAGACTGAAAAGAAAACACAGAATAATTATATTCTAGTCCTATAACCAGTGTAGTTTTTGTATTTCTTATTACGTTTAGGTGGAGGGCATTTAAGATTCGGCACAGCCGAATATAGCATTCTTACTTGTTTATACTCTGTTTGTTAAATTACACTCAAGATTATTATGAATATCAGACAAACTCTGTAAATTATGGTAAGAATTGGTAATTAAATCACTTTAAAATGGTTAAAAGACAAAATATTATGTCTAATATGTCTAACATAAATTATGTTGGTCGTAAAATTGTTTTTCAAACAATATATCAAATACTAATACAGCCTTACTTGTTTTTGTGTGCAATCGTCACAAATTTTTCAGGAAAAACAAAAATCCTAAATTAACTTCTTTTGAAGGTATGTACATACAGTGGCACAGTAAAGTCTACATACCCCCTTGAAAAACAGGGTTTAGAACAGCATTTTATCTATTTTTCATAGAATTTGCTAATACTTGTGTGTAATTATTTGAAATTAAATTCCATTCTTCAAGTAGAGCGTTTTTAAGATCCTGTTTATTTATAATCGTCCTTTTTCTAACTTGGCGGTCTAATTCATCCCATAAATTCTCTATAGGGTTTAAATCCGGTGATTGAGGTGGCGTACTAGCGGTATGCTTTGGGTCGTTGTCTTGCTGAAAGTACCAACCTTCTGCAAGACCCAATTTATTCGCGGATTGCCTCATTATCTTTGAGAATATTTAAGTATATAATACGATCCATAGTAATATCGATAAATAATAAATTACCCACTCAGCCGCCGACTTGCAACCCCATACCATAATGGAGCCACCACTGTGTTTCACTGTAGGAAACAAGTTTTTGAGCAAAAATGCTTCGTTATTTCGACGCCATACTTTTTGATTTCCGTCATAACCAAAGAAGTTGAACTTGCTTTCGTCGCTAAATGAAACATTAGCCCAAAAACCCTCATCTACATAAATGTATTTTTTAGAAAATTCGACGCGTTTTTGCATATTTATTTTAGTAATAAACGGCTTCTTTCGGGACACACAGCTGTGAAATATATTGCTTCTTTATAAGTGTCTCACCGTTTCTGGATGCACTGAAGCAATATGCTGACTTTCTAAAGTCTGCAATTTCTACTGCCGTAATTTTAGGCTTCTCTTGAACATTCAACAAAATTTGCCGATTTGCACGTGGAGTCAGTTTAGGTGGGTGACCACTCCTTGGTTTGTCTTCTACACTTTTTATTTCATTATATTCCCGAATTATTGTCTGAATGCTTGATTATTTTGGATGCCCAACTAGTTTTCCAATCTCTTAAGATTTTTTTTCTTTATGGATCTTTACAAAAAAGCTCACGCACTTTTACACCAATTTTTTTACTCATTCGTTAATTAAACTTTTTTTTTTCTAAATAACAGTATCTCGTGAAGATGCCTGAACTGTGTGGTAGCACTGTTTAAGTACGGAGTTCCATTTTATTTACTTTTCCACATAGCCGTATGCAGACACCATTTTGGGCCATTGTCACAATATTATCTTCATTTTCTTGCGAAATTTTTCTCATGTTTAGATAATTTCTTCAATAGTAGAACTTATTCCGAATAAATTTTTAAACTGTTTCATTTTTGCTTATACATATTCAAAAAAATAAAAAAAACAACGGAACATTGTTAGATGTAATTTTTCATGTTTATTTGACATCTATTGCACTGACACAAAAAAGTGCAAAACTGTACAGTTCATCTGTAAAAAAAATTGTTTAAATCCAAGCCATGTGTCACGATCGTGATGTGTTCCTAAATTTGTTTAAGAAAATTATCAATTTTAATTATTAATCTATTATTTTATTCATCAAAATCAATAATAAAAATTGCAAAAAATCAAAATCACGCCATTTTATGTGAGTTTTGTAAACATTCATAGTTTTTAAATTCCAAAAAACTTTTTAATAAACAAAAAAAGGGAAAACTTGATATACATACATATCGTGCCTTAACCGCGGAAATAGCTTGAGCGACAGAAATTAAATTTTGCAGGAGAAGGTTTTTATGTATTATATCTTGTTTAAACCAAGTTAATGTTATTAAATTTTGAACAAAGATTTCGTTTTAGCCAATGCATGGAATGAATAAATTTTGTTTTCAAAAATCAGCGAAAATAACGGTTTGTTAGCGCTTAAGCTTTTTTTGCTGTTTCTCTGATGACCTACTGATAACGAATATGTCGGTTGAGATAAAATACTGTAATGGCGAGGAATTTTTTTGTATTTTGCTATTTAACATTTTTTTTGCATTTCGGTAAATTTTTTATATGGTTTTATATTTATACCCTACATTGAGTCGATTTAACGATGTCCATCCGTCCGTCTGGCTGGCTGTCCATGTAAAGCTTATGCGCAGAGTACTACATTGAGTCGATTTAACGATGTCCATCCGTCCGTCTGGCTGGCTGTCCATGTAAAGCTTGTGCGCAGAGTACAGGTCGCAATTTTAAAGATATTTCGATAAAATTTGGTACGTGAAATTTTTATCGGCCCAAGGACGGATGCGATTAAAATTGGTGGTAATCAGTCCATTATTTCACCTGGCCCCCATACAAATGTCCTCCCGAAATTAGGGTTTAAAGATCATAAATGTTTGAATTATGTATCCAAAAGTATCCAAACAAATTTCACCACAAATGAGTGATAAATGCAGCCAAATCAGGGGGCTAATTCTCGCATTCGTATGCAATTAAATTTTCATTTGAACGTTTGAATTTTTTAACATTTGGGATTCCCTCATTCGATAGCGAATAAAATGTATCGACATTTCTAATGATGGCAATCGATAACGAATGGTCATTTGAACGCAAGTTTTTACGAGTAAGCTAAGAAGCATTCGAAATAACGTTTTTTTTTTAGCGAACAGAAGAAAACGGTTAGAAAAAAATTTGTTACATACTTTAAAAATATCATAATATTAATATTTTTATTACTTTTAGGTCAAAAATAAATTTACCCATGCTTCCTTTGTGAGGCTAAAACGTCTTTCGAATCTAGAAAAACACACATACATTAATACATACATATGTATATGCATACATATGTACTTATTTATACTTATTCAATATTTGTCAATCTCAAGGGGAAACACCTCCGTTCTTATGTTTTCAATATCGTCAGAATCAGAAGAAGATGAGTACAAAACATTTTTAATTTAGAATAATTTTTTTTTTTAATTTTGCTCAAGTAATTTTTTGCAGAACCATATGTTTTTTATTTACATTTTCCTTTATTTTATTCAGCGTTGTAATACGTACTTAGTTAAGTTTTTTACAACACTGAAGCAATGAATCGAATCGATTCGTATCGAGTACCATCATTAGAAAATTTTGCACTGTCGAAATAAATTTCGATTCGAAAACAATTTCGATCACGACTGCCAGAATTAGCCCCCTGATCTACAAATTTTGTACAGATCGGTCCATAATTTATCATAGCTCCCATATAAAGCCCACTACCGAAAATCACTTTAAAGAGCATAATTCTTTAAAAAATGTCGGTATCCAAATAATATTAAATACAAATACATATATTTCATATATATACATATAATATGGTACAATTTAATGATGATCGGTCCATATTTAGTCATAGCACCCATATAAGGCCCACTTCCGAAAATCACTTTAACGACCATAAATTTCTTTAAAATGTTTGTATCTAAATAAAATTCAACACAAATAAGTTTGATATATGCATACAGAAATGATGACACCTAATTTTATAATGGTCGGTCCATAATTAGTCGAAACTCCCATATAAGAGATTAGTTTAACCTCCACAAATATTTTAAAAGTATTTACATCGAGATAAAGTTTAACACATATAATATTTATATTCACAGAAATCATGAGTAAATTTTTGGATGATCGGTCCATAATAGGTTATATCTCCCATATAGCGCTCATTTCTGAAAAACTTTTTATACATTGTATATAAGGTGTAGAGTATCGGTCGGGCTTAACCGAGTATACTTTTTTACTTGTTTATTATTACGGAAGCCGCTGTCACACAAAATATAAACAAACTATCAATATGCGCTTAAGTTAAAATTGTTTTTGCTATAAGTTCGTAACGGTAAATTGTATGACAATGCAATTTAAAGAGATGATGCGAGTGATGCCAATGAACAAATATATAGAAAAAACGTTTTTTGAAAATTGTGTCGCTTAAGCTATTTCCGCGTTTAAGGCACAATATGGCAACGCAGCACATATGTAATGCCCGTAATTTTAACAAATAGATAACTACTAGAGTTTATACCTATTCGTTTTTCTTACTTAACCGGTAAAAAGAATTTGGTAATTTTAACTTTTATTTTACCTACGTGTAACTACCGACTGCATTCGGGGAAAAATGTGGTAACATTGGTGTGTAACGTTTAGAGTAGTTACATCAATTAATTGCCAAATTTAATTGTTTGGAACTTTTTTTTTTTTAGTTTTTTCCAGAAATGTCTGGAAAAGGTGCCAAAAGAAGTGCTAATTTCTTGGAGGGGGGAAAAACAGCTGATGCACTTTTCTTTGAAAGACGAAATCGTCTTATAAATTCGAAATCATTCCAAATTTTAAAATAGTAAATTCTTTCCCTAAATTTGTGTGTTAAACTTTGGGAATTTTGATTTATGATATTTCTCAAAGTTTTTAGTTCTGAATTCATATTTTCTGTAATTGTTTTTAAAATTATTTAACAATTTGAGAAAAAAAAAAATGCTTACCTGACGATTAACCCGCTACAATCCTTGGTGTTAAATACATTGTTGTTTATCTAGTCGGCAAGGCTACCGGCGTGTTAAAGTTACCAATTTTTATTAACACGGTTGGTATATATGCACTGCTAGATATCTATTCGTTGAAACAAAATTCCCAAGATTAACACACAAATTCAGGGAAAGAATGACCATTTTAAAATTTGGAATATATAAGAAGATTTCGTCTTTCAAAGAAAATTGTTTATAACATACAAAAAAAATTTTTAATTTTTTTTAAGTCGAAAGACATTAGGGATAATTATAAAAAAATGCTAAGAACTGGTTTATTGCTAGTAGTATAAAATTAGAATATTGTGCCTTTTCTTGAAAGCAATAAAGTTAATGTTTTCGAATTTTTCTTAGAATTTTTTGTTTTTATCATCATCCCTAATATCTTTGAGTTTAGGTCTTTGTGTTCAGAACAAGTAAATTATGTGTTGAAACAATAAAAAAAATTAAAATGATGCCCAAAAACATGCATTTATTAGTGAAATTCAGTACAAGGTCCATACGGACCTATTCACACGTACGCGTACTATTCTCACTAAAATCTCAATAACTCCTAAAGTAATGATCCGATCGGCTTGTATGCGCAACAAAATACTCTTGGAATACAGAGTAACTTGGGGGGGGGGGGGGTTGTAGTGGCCGAAGTAGGAGTAATTTCAGTTTGAAAAGGCAAAAAGGTCCCTAGGGACCTTCTCACTCATCGGAGGGTTAAAATAAAAATTGCTTCGTGTAAATCACTTTAAATAATTATTAAAAAAATTCCCTTTTTTTTCATTAAACTTTTCCATTATGATGTTCCTTTGTACATTCGCATTGTTTAAAACAAAAATGTTGAAGTAAATTTCTGATTTTTGAAATAAAAATATTTTTATTACTTAATTTGTTTTTTAAGGTGTTAAAGCCATTGACAAACGTGATGGCGCTGGTGCTCACAACTGGGGATCTGTTAAGCAAGAAATCGATGACATTAATAAATCGACGACAGATGCTGATGTTACTTTAACAGACAAAGAGGAATCATCAAATGAACAAACGCCAGAACAACCTGCTGTACCAGAAGAAGAAGAAGTAAAAGAATTAACACTCGATGAATGGAAGGCATTGCGTGGAGAACGCTCAAAGCCGAAATATAACATTCGCAAAGCAAATGAAGGTGAGGATACTTCCCAGTGGAAGAAAATGGTTGTGCTAATCAAAAAGAAGGACGGCGAAAGCGAAGAAGAATATGAGTATGATCCATCTATGTATCCTCAACGTGTTGGGCGCTTGCAACGTATCGTCGACATTCAATTCAATTTCAACGATGGTCGTCGTGGTGGTGGCGCCTTTGGAAGAGGACGCGGTCGCGGTCCACGCCCTGGAGGTGATAATAAAGGACCTCGGTCCGAAGGAGACAGACAGCCCAGACAGCTGCGTAACTTTGGTGAAAGACAACAAAAGCGCTCTACTCCGAACGCTCTTAAAGTCGACGATGAACGTCAATTCCCTACTTTGAGTTAAACATTCAATAACTTAAATAAGTTATTGCTGGCAAATTAACAAATACAAGCCATTTTATAAACAAAAGAAGATAAATATAGCATTTTAATTGCACAGTCGTCCTCCTCATTGTCACTCCTTCATAATTACTAACTACACAACCAGCAAAACAAAATTCCCTCATTTTGTTAAACATTTTCTTTTCTTTTTTACTCATACTAACATATACATACGTAATAATATGGAGGTCAAAATGATTAAGAGGAAAACATAAATTTGTTAATTTTTAATGGTTATTTTTATTATATAAAATATATATACATTTTATTTCAAAATACAAATAAAATTAGTTGTAATCACAATTGAATTAAGTAAGTTCAATTAACATTTGAAATAAGATATAATGAGTGCCTAATCAAAACATGAATGAGTACTTTAAAACACAAAAGCGCCAACATCCAAAGAATCAACGTATGACGGCGCAACAAACCTCATATTGTTGGACGGATACAGGAACTCACGATTGCATGGTTTTGATTATCGCTACATAAGTTATAAGAAAGAAAACAACAAGTAATAAATTGTTTATTTTTAATGAAGTTTTACTTACATTAAATAATATATGTATATTTGTATGTTGGATATAAACAAACTACAAATCTTTTTGGAAAGAATAGAGGCCCTTTTGTAGAATTGCCTCCCATTTATTTTACAATTATAAATAAACAACTATTTAAAATAGTTAAAAATTCTAACAAACGAATTTTTTCTTATTGTTCTTTATCCAATATGTTAGAATTCTGATGATCCCGATCGCGTTCTTCGAAGTCCTGTATAATAGTGTCTATTTCGTTAATGGAATACATTTTCCGTTCATACCCCGATAATCCAGTCGGTATATCATTAAAAGCTTCAAAAGTATTGCTTGAATCTCTAATTTGAGACTTCTCAATCTATAAAAAAAAAAACAAGAAAAACATTCTTAAGTTACATACACTGAAAACCATACACAGTGGATTAATTAATGGGTCGATTATGTATGGCAACCGAACCTCAGTGGAGTTGACAGTTGCCAAAAACATATTACACATGGCAACTGACAACTGTAAGCTGTCAACTTCAGTTGCCGAACAAGGCAACCTAGAATTTGCGGTTGCTTTGATTTTTATTTTAAATGGTAGTTATTTTGTTAAACTATTTATATTTTTAACATATAAATAAATGTCTGCTTTCTAATTGAGAATTTGAAAAACAGATTAAACACGACAGTTGCCTTACATAGTTTGGTTGCTATACATAATGGACCCATAAGTTTAGACACACCATAATTTCCAAAAGAAATCTCTTAATAAATTTACTCCTTAACTTGAAACAATTCTGAGGCCAAATTACTGCATTCGATATCGAGTAAAATTGATCGTAATTTTCTTATTTGAGATTATGGCATTCGATATCGAGCAAGAAATTTAGTACATTTTATCATAATTTCGATATCGAAATCATTTTTCGATACGATAGCTCATTCGATCACGAATGCGGTAATTTGGCTGATATCGTTTCAAAGCTTGATCGTTTTATTGACCAATCAAATGTCAAATGTGATCATTCATATTTTAATACTAAGATACAATGCATTAAAAACTAAAAAGCAACGTGAATATATTTAATAGTTACGATACGGTCACATTTGGCAAATATTTACTCCAAAAAGCGTAACCACTTGTTATGGCTGTTTTCATAAACACAGTATGCAATGCAACACTGTCTATTGTTTTTTACAATGCCGTAAATTTATTAATGCATGACAACGCCTTTGAATGCGCAACCGTTGCCAAATTTGTGCAGTGTTTTTATTTGTGATGCTTTATGATTTTTTTAACAATTCAAATATATTATTTTAACGTAAGTTAAAATTTAACATAATTTTTATACAAATATGATTCATTTAAGTTTTTTTTTTTTTCAATAAATATACACATTAATTTATGAAATTCATATATAGGGGTGTCATAGAAACCAATATTGTCAGAATTGGTTTTAAAACCGACAAGAAAAAATGCTTTGGTGTCATAGGGCACTGCTACACGTTCAATAAATATCGAGATACTAGAAATATCTCGATATTTATTAAAATTTTGAAACGCCAAAATTGTCGCCTCTGTTATACTCTGTGATGACAACCGTGAATATCTAAGATCTTGAACAGTGTAATTGAATTCATTAATTTATTTACGTATTGATTTAAGTGTTTATGTCAAAATTCCTAGAATCAATTAAAGGAAAAGAGCCAACTGTATCTACCTTGCACTGTAATGTCGTTGTATTTTTTATTACTTTTAAATACATCTAGGAGGTTATCGTTTCGAAAAGAAAATCGTTTGAAATTGTATACTTTATACATTTTATTTTGAAAATGTTTCGAATCGAAATACAAGGTGAGTGCAAATCGGCAACAAATACAACAGGCATTTTGTTTGTGTAAAATAATGTACTACTGTCAAAAACACTTGAAAAAAAAATTACTTTTGACATAAATAATATGTAAACAAAGGCTGTGCTACTGCACTTATCTTGTATAGTTACACCATGAACCCACCTGTATGTTCATACAAATTTTTTAATGAAAACATTATTATAATAAACAATTAAAAACACAATGCAATATAAAAAAATATTAAAACAAAACAGCAACTAAACTAAACAAATAAACAATGTTTACTAAACATATAAATGAAATTGCACATAAAATGTTGCTGTAAAAACTTAAAGTTCAATATAATATACTGTTCTAATCTAGTATTCAATGTATAATAGTTTATATGTACATAAATATGTATTTATGTAAATGTTATTTATACCCACACCACCATAGTGGGGAGGGTATATTGGATTTGTGCTGATGTTTGTAACGCCCATAAATATTGGTCCAAAGTATACCGATCGACACAGAATCACTTCCTGAGTCGATTTGATGATGTCCGTCCGTCTGGCTGGCCGGATGGCTGTCCATGTAAAGCTTGTATGCAGAGTACAGGTCGAAATTTAAAAGATATTTGGATAAAATTTGGTACATAATATTTTTTCGGCACAAGGACGGTTTGGATTGAAAATGGTTAAAATCGGTCCATTATTTCACCTAGCACCCATACAAATGTCTTCCCGAAATAGGAGTTTACCGGTCATAAATGTATGATAATAATTTATCATAGCTCATATATAAGGCTCGTTTCCGAAAATCACCTTAAAGGCCATAAATCTCTCAAAAATGTTGGTATTCAAATAAAATTCAACATAAATAAGTTTCATATATACAGAAATAATGACACCTAATTTTATAACGGTCGGTCCATATTAGTCGAAACTCTTATATAAAACTCCCCCGTAATTCACTTTAACCACCATAAATCTTTTAAGTGTTTATATCGAGATAAAGTTCAACACACATAATATTTATATGCACAGAAGTCATGCCACTTCATTTTTGGATGATCAGTACTATTATGTATGGCTAGATTTCCCATATATGTAGTTCTGATTTCTGAAAAACTGTTTATATGTATATATACTACACTTTCTTACTTGTTTACTTTTTCAATAAATCTCGTTAAATAAATTGTGATAAAAAAATTAAATAGATTCGATTTTTTGCCGTCATGGTGTATTCTACTTCTTATATATTATGCTGTGTATAATAAGCTTTTCATAAGTCGACCCGTTACTTTTCCACCATTTTGTAAAGCAACATTTACTAAATTTTGTTTGATTGAAAAATTTTGTTATAAAAAAACAAGGTTTTAATATATTATAGACTCAACCCAGTATGGGTAAAAAGAGGAAACAAACTTGATCATAGTGACAAAAAAAAAACAAGTAAAAAAGTATAGTCGGTCAAGCCCGACCATATAATACCCTATACCTAGTATATGTAAATATAAAACAGTTTTTCAAAAATGGGCGTTATATGGGAGATATCACCTATTTTGGACCAAAATTCAGTGTCATGATTTCTGTGAATATAAATATTATATGTGTTAAACTTTATCTCGATATAAATACTTTTAAAAGATTTATGGAAGTTAAAGTGAATTACGTAGAGGGTCTTATATGGGAGTTGCGGCTAATTATGGACCGACCATTGCAAAATTAGGTGTCATTATTTCTGTATATAAGAAACTTATTTGTGTCGAATTTTATTTGATTACCAACATTTCAAAGAAATTTATGCTCTTTAAAGTGATTTTCGGAAGTGGGCCTTATATGGGAGCTACTACTAATTATGAACCTATCATCATTAACTTCTACCATATTATATGTATATACACAAAACATATTTGTGTTCAATTCTATTCAGATAACAACATTTTTAAAAGCGTTGCTCTTTTAAGTGATTTTCGGAAGTGGGCCTTATATGAGAGCTACGACTACTTATGGACCGATCGTCATAAAAGTCTACCATGTTATATGTATATACACTAGAGTGGCCCCAAAATAAAGTTGCGGATGTTCCCGACTAATATGAAAATTTGAATCTATTTAAGACTACGTTTCTCAATTTTTTTGTCCTGGGATCAATATTTGGTGAGCTGGATCAAAGAATAAAAATTTCCTTTTTAGAGGTTTTTTTCATATTTCTTCCAAAGGAACTATGAATATGTAAATTTAGTATCATCTGAAAGGTATTTGAGGGGCGCATTCAATGGGTTATCAAAAATTAAAAAAAAAAATTTTTTTTTCAAATGTCAGTTTTTCATAACAAACTCAACCTGTCAGGAAAAATGCGGTACCAAGAAATGCCTTAGCTGTAATTCTACTATGCACGGTTCATCGGACCTTGAGAAATGTTCGAAATGTAAGAATGAAAAGGACATACAGAAGGTCATGGCCCTGTCAAACCTCTCGAGGAAGAAGGTTTTGACAAAGTACTCTATGAGTGACAACTACTACTCAATACTGGCTGATCGGGAATATTTATTTATTGATTCCATTCCCTGTACAACAAGACTGAGTCTTATACTTATAGCACAAGAACGTATTACGTTACAAAACAAACTAGATGCAAGTAAATATAACAATATTGAGATAAAGTTAAAAAAATGTAAGTTAAAATTAAAAAAAAAAGTAAAAATTATAAATTTTTTAAAAAAATTGAATAAAATTTTTTTGAAACTATTAGCCTTGCATATTGTGTGGACCAGAGAGCACGTAACTTTGCATAGGTTTGACCAACCAGCAAATTTACATGATCAGTCCAGGTCAAATTACCATTGAAAATGATACCAAGATTTTTAGCTTTATTAACAATTTAAATTTTCTCGCCATTTAAAACAATATCCTCAGATATGGAGGGAATCGAGCTTTTTTGACATATTACAATGCATTTAGATTTATGAGGATTCAAACAGAGACCATTTGCACTAGCCCAAAGGTAAATTCTATTTAAGTCGTCATTTAGGTAGGAAATCCCTAACGTAATATTTTGAACTGGGCTACTTAAAGTGAGCTGCACGTCATCGCCGTATAAGTGGATGTTACATTTAGTGAGTTGTTTTGTCAAATCATTTACATAAAAGGAAAATAAAAGTGGACCTAGAATAGAACCCTGAGGCACTCCCCTAGTCAGGGATAGGCTATCCGACCATACATTGTTTACAAACACCGATTGTGTGCGTTCTGAAAGATAAGACAGTATAAGTTTAGTTGACACGCTCGTAAATCTAAAAAAGTGTTTAAGTATGTCATGATCTACCGTATCGAAAGCCTTAGAATGGTGAAGTAGCAAAAAATTAATATTTCCATTTTCTAATCCTTGCCGTATATTTTCACTAACTTCCACAAGAGCTGTTACGCAGCTATGACTCTGACGAAAACCAGATTGCGTGTTGGATAGCAAATTATGAGTATTAATATATGTAATCATTTGTTTATACATAAGTTTTTCCAAGACTTTCGACAGAAAACACAAGATGGCTATAGGTCTGTATTCTCCATTCGACTTATGTAATGGCACAATTTTTGCATGGTTCCAGTTTAACGGGTAAATACCCGACATTATGATAGTATTAAACAAATGAGTAACATATGGCAAAAGTAATCTTATAAATTTTGGATTTAAGTTATCACTTCCCACTGCGTTTGATTTTATTAAAGAGCACGTTAAAAAAACATCATATTGAGTAACGCAAGAAAATTGAAAATGTTCCCCAATTATCCCATTATTTGTATTTAAAGTGTCTGAAGAAAAATTGAAAAAAAGAGGGATTTGCTTGGATAACAGGAGCGTTAGTAAACGTTCTGTTAAGCATATTTGCATCCACTTGGTAGTCAATAATGCCATGTGCATTGCTAATTCCTATTTCACGAATAGTATTCCAAGTTTGTTGGAAATTAATTGCATTACCAAAACGTCTGGTGTAATATTCAGTTTTTGTATATTGGATCTGTATGTTGACATTTTTCCTGCCAATGGACATAAATTTTCCTAGCCTGTGTAACAAAACCAAACCGGCAATGCACGATCATAATCATGGAATAAACCGGAGAATAACTAAAATAAAATACAGTAAGGTAGCTGCGTACCTTCCCAACAACACTATCCTCAACTCCAACCCACTATAATTCAACCCTCCCAACCAATTTAAAAAACCCTCTACATTTTACCGTTTCAGATTGCTACAAATTCAAAAACTATCTTTTAGCTGTTGGCAACGCCATTAACAATGAAATAAATTACAAATTAAGGACTAAACGCCCCTAATATTTTAAACTTTTTTCACTAACTCATCAAGTTACACCTTCCTAACAATCAAATCGTCACTTATACATATCTTACTTCATCATGCTAATTTGCCAATACAACATACAGTCTCAAAGCTAATAAATCATTTTTTGAATTTTGTCTAAACAATTATGCGATTGACATCTGCATGATAAGTGACATTTTTTCCTTTGATGAAACACAATTATATACCAATGTACTAAATTACAACTCTATTATAAAAACAAGATCTGATAATTATGGTGGAGTAGCCGTTTTCCTTAAGAAACACATAAAATAAAAAAATTTTAAATTATCATTATCTCTTGATATACTAGTATGTGAAACCACGAATCTCACACAAAATCTCACTTTAGCTTCAGTATATTTTCTCCATTCGATAAGAAACGAAACCCTTAAAGTGGAAATGGATACTCTTATTTTTTTGGAAGGGTGACAAAATGTGTTAATTTTTTTATGCTCGCTCACCTGTTTTTGAAGACTCTCTGACATCAAGTCGAGGTACTCTTTTATGCCAACTTTTTGATAATTCTGAGTTCAGATGCTTAAATAATGGAACTAAAACCTTCAGAAAATCGATAACCGACCCTAATTATCACGGTTCTGTCTTGGATCTCTCTTTTACAAATTCCATCTTGCCTATTCACTGGAATGTTCATCAGTCAATTATTGGTGGCAGTCATCACTACCTGGTAATGATTAAAATTGAATCAGTTCGAAGGAAAAACATCAGATTCATTTCAAATAAAAAACTTCTCTCCACCTTAGCAAACGCTTTTGTTCAACCTGATTTTGAAAACATTGACGAAAACTTCAGAAATGCTTGATACAAATCACACTCCAAAGGCCTGGTGAAATTCCACACTGACCAGACTTCATCGGATTAAAATTGTGGCACAGAAACGTTTTAACTCATATAAGTCCATAGAGAATTCTACACTTCTTATTGAGGTGATGCGAAATTTTATAGACTCTATTAAACAGGCCAAAAATGACTCATTCAACAGGAAGATAGACGACTTGAACTCAAATCCAAACTCTAGACGTCTTTTTCGTTTTGTGAACAACTGTAAGAACATGGTACTGGAAAACCTACACCGCAAGTAGGGCTTGGAAAAGAACAAGAACTATCTCTCTCATCTCAAGGATCAGGTAAAGAACAATGACACTTTGTCCCTCCCACGAATCAACGAAATCAAAACCCTCAGCTGCTGGTTTTGGTCACATATGAAATGGTAAGAATACTTTCACATCTTTATATTAAGAATCTTTTGACTGAAAACTTTAACTTTTGAGAATATTGGAGAATGATCAAGATTATCCCAATTCCAAAGCCTAACAAGGACCTTGAATTGTACACAAACTTCAGGCCTATAGCCCTCATATCTGTTTTTCTTAAAATCATAAATCTCATGGTGAAATCCAGACTTACTAACTTTCTGGATCAAAACAAAATTCTTCCTGATCGTTCATTTGCTCATTTGAAAACATTTTTCTGCCAGCTCTTGTATAAATGAAATCATACTCTACATATGATCAGCAAAGGATAGAAATGAAAACGTTTTACTGGTCTCCCTTGACATTTTACAAGCTTACGACTGTGTCAACTTATCTAAATTGTATGGCATTTTGAACAAAATTGACTGTCCAACTCATATTACATTATGGATACTAAATTTCCTAAGTAAAAGGGTTCTTACCATTGGAGAGGAGGAAGTTGAGGTCACAAATGGCCTACTACAGGTGTAATGTATTATTACTAGAAGGCAACCCTTTTCTATGTTTGCATATCTTTAGTACTTATCCAATTCTTAATAACAGTTATATTTTTATGTACCTTTTTTGTTAAATGCATACAGAATATACTTGTTATTCCTCTTTAACGTTTTACTTGTTGAACAAGCATTCATATTGAATTTTAAATAAATAATAGTTAATTTGTATCTTGAAATATTAAATATACGCGTGTTTTTATTTGTATGTAGAGACACAACAATTGGCGACGAGGTGAAAAAAAAAAAGAGTAACAATTTTTTTTGTACATAACCTGGCAAAATGGACGCTCAAGTGAAGACATTGTTGGAAGCCATTACAAGAATGACGACGGCAATGCAAGTGCAACAACAGGCATCAACTGCTGGTACTAATAGTGTCAACATAGTTTCAAATTTCGACGCATTCGATCCAAAATCAGAGTCGGTTAAAACGTATAAGGAGCGCCTGGAAATACATTTCCAAATAAAGAAAATTTTTCAAGATAAAGAGATGTGTGCAAAGTTGTTGTTACAGTACATGGGCTCATCAACGTACACATTACTAACAACATTGGTAGCACCTAAAAGCGTGGCCGACCTAAAATATGATGAAATTGTTTTAAAATTGGAAAAGCATTTTTGCCCCAAAAAGAACGTTTTGGTTGAGCAGCATAAATTTCTGTGCGAAATTCAAAATGAAAGCCAGTCAATATCAGATTTTGTTGCAGTATTACAAAAGAGATCGACTGAGTGTGATTTTGTGTGTGAGTGCAGGAAGTCAATTGCAGATATTTTCCTAAGATCGCAATTCATCAGGGGTTTACGTGATGGTTATATTCGAGAGCGGCTGTTACAAAAGCCAGAATTAAAATTTTCTGAAATTGTGGAAAAAGCAAAAACACTTGAAGCAGCGAAAATAGACAGCAAGGCCATTTCAAATAATTCAACGGGTTCAACAAGTGATATACTACAAGTGCGTCATCAACATAACAATCAAAGGGGAAGAAATCGAAGTCGAAGCGTATCCAGAAATAAAACATCAAAATCATCATCGAGAATCAATTACAGTGACCTAGGCATAGAAGGGTTGTGCCTCAGATGTGGTCGTGCCAATCATATGGCAAATGATTGTACAGTAAACAGGAACAACTTGAAATGTAAATCATGCAGTAAAGTTGGTCACGTTAAGCAAGTTTGTATAAAACACAAAATGAAACAAAGCAAATCTAACAACAACACTACTGCAAATTCAATCGAAACTGTTACAACGGGAGAAAATTTTTTTGGAGTAAACCAAATCATCGATATTTATGACAACAATACAGTGCAGTTGCCAAATAAAGATGCCGAAAAATTTTACACAAATATTTATATTGAAGGGAAACAACAAAAGTTCGAAGTCGATTCGGGGGCCGGTTATACGTTGATACCGGAAAACGAATTTAATAAATTAAATATAAATACAAAGATAAGAAAATCAAACATAGCTTTTCGATCGTATACGGGTGATGTATTTGTACCAGTGGGTGTCGCAGACGTAAACGTTAAGTACAAAAACAGAACATCAAATGAAGAACTATATGTAGTGTCTGCAAATTGTTCAGCTCTTTTAGGAAGGGTTTGGATTCGTCATTTAAAGATAAATTTATCAGATGTCGATCAACGTGAACAATATAAAAATAATGATGTTGGTAAAATTAATTCAATTTCGGATATACAGCTACAATTTCCAAGCATTTTTGAAGAAAAAGTAGGATGTATTCCTGACTTTACATGCAGTCTAAAATTACATGATGGTGCTAAACCTGTGTTTTTGAAGGAAAGGCAGGTACCTTTTGCATTACGCGAAAAAGTTGAACGTGAGCTGGATAGCTTGGAGAAGGACGGTATTATTACCAAAGTAAATACCAGCAATTGGGGTTCACCATTGGTGGTAATTCCTAAACCGGACGGAAGTGTTCGGTTGTGTGTCGACTACAAAGTAGCAGTAAATCCTCAACTAGAAGCGGCGCACTACCCTATAAAAAGAATCGATGAAATTTTCAACAATCTAAAGAACGCTAAATATTTCTGTAAGCTAGACTTATATAAGGCGTATTTACACGTTTTGGTAGATGATGACAGCAAACAAATTCAGACAATTTCTACACACAGAGGTACGTATCAAATGAATAGACTTTCATTCGGAATTAAAACTGCTCCAAGTGAGTTTAATCGTATTCTAGATCAGATTCTACAAGGACTCGAAGGTACAATTTCGTACTTTGATGACATCATCATACATGGGTCAACATTAGAAGAATGCGAACATCGTCTCATAAGGTGTTTTGAAAGACTAAACAAATACAATTTACATATCAACAAGAACAAGTGCGAGTATTTTAAGGAGCAAGTCAAATACCTAGGCTATGTCATAAGCAACAACAAAATTTCGAAATGTCCCGAAAAAGTACGAGCGATAGTGGATCTGCCACGACCACAAAATATAGAAGATACGAGAAGATTTCTAGGGATGATAACCTACTATTCAAAATTTATACCAGAGGTGTCAACGCTTACTTTTCCACTACGTCAAATTTTAGAGAAAAATAGAAAATTCAACTGGACAGCTAAATGTGAAAAAGCTTTTAAAAATCTCAAAGAAGAAATTTTGAAGGATAGGGTGCTGGTACCCTATAACCAATCCTTACCGGTAACATTAGCGTGTGACGCAAGTCCAACGGGTATTGCTGCTGTATTGTCGCATATAGTCGATGGGGAGGAACGTCCTATTTCATTTATTTCTCGAGCATTAACGAAGGCCGAACAAAATTACAGTCAACTTGACAGGGAGGCCTTGGCAATCATTTTTGCTGTTGATAAATTTTTTATGTATCTTCACGGAAGAGAATTTACGTTATTAACAGATAATCGACCACTGTCCAGAATATTTCATCAAAATGCTAAGACACCAGCTATGACTTCAGCAAGATTGCTTCGATATGCTTCTTTTCTACAAGGATTCAACTATAAAATAGAACATCGTAAAGCTGAAAACAACGTTAACGCGGACTGCTT
This sequence comes from Bellardia bayeri, assembly GCA_950370525.1. Classification (NCBI taxonomy): domain Eukaryota; kingdom Metazoa; phylum Arthropoda; class Insecta; order Diptera; family Calliphoridae; genus Bellardia; species Bellardia bayeri. Next base: position 59,718,281 of record OX493264.1, read on the forward strand.
GTCTAGAGCATCAATCAACGATACACCACATTTTAAACATTTTTTGGATGAAGAGGTACGAGTAATTCAAGAGCAAATTATTAATCAAATTTCAACATTTTCAATTAACGCTACAACCATTGCAAAAGAAACGAATCTTGACTCAGAACTTTCAAAATTAAAAGCAGAGTTGTTAACAGGTGAAAATTTCGACTGCAATTATTCAATTCAAGATGGCGTCTTATTCAAGGGTGATCGTGTTATTATACCAACAAAGTTACGTGAAGAAGTTTTAAAAGAATTACATCATACACACATTGGTGTTGTAAAAATGAAACAATTAGCTCGGAAGTATTGCTTTTGGAAAGGTATTGACTCTGATATAGAGCGGTTGGTAAAATCGTGTTCCAGTTGTGCTAAAGTGAGGAAAGATCCACCGAAGGTTATTACTCATCACTGGGAGGAGCCAAATGAAAATTTCCAAAGGGTTCATATAGACTATGCCGGACCGTTTCAAAACCACCATTTTTTGGTGTTAGTAGATGCTAAGTCAAAATGGCCAGAAATTCGTTTGATAAAAGATGCTCCAACGAGAAAACAATCATCTTATTGCAAGACATTTTTTCTACACATGGTCTTCCTCAAATCATCGTTTCGGATAACGCAACAATTTTTCAAAGTGCAATGTTTAAAGAATACTGTAGTAAAAACGGGATCATTCAAAAATTTATAGCTCCTGGTCATCCAGCTACAAATGGACTAGCTGAAAGATACGTACAGATTTTAAAAACTAAATTAATAGCGATGGAAGATGATATTTTACCGTTAAATATCAAAATACAAAAAATTATTTTTCGGTATAGAGCTACTCCGCTCGCAAATGGTCAAACTCCATCTCAATTATATCTTGGTAGAGATTTAAGAATCCAATTGGATGCCATACGCCCTGTTAGGGAAATCAAATCAACTTTGCGTTCACCTGTGGTTCGTAAAATTAGCGTGGGAGACAGGGTGCAAGTGCGCTGGTTTGAAAAAAACAAGCCAATCTGGAAATTTGGTACAGTAAAATCCAAATTTGGTCAACTTCATTACCAAGTAATACTCGATAATGGTTATGAACTTAAACGTCATATTAATCAACTATATAAATCAAATGTTGAAATACCGAAAAAGTCCGTTACATTTGCGGAACCACCCGTTAAACAAAAACCAAATTTAGAGGAAGTTCACATCGAGCATAGAGTTACTAATCCAGTAATTCAACCAATACCACCTGAAGAATCTCAGCTGATAGCAACGCCGGAGGGGAGCTTAAGAAGATCAAGTCGTGTAAGAAGACCTCCAACTCATTTGAAGGACCACGTATGCTATTAAGCGTGGAGATTGTAATGTATTATTACTAGAAGGCAACCCTTTTCTATGTTTGCATATCTTTAGTACTTATCCAATTCTTAATAACAGTTATATTTTTATGTACCTTTTTTGTTAAATGCATACAGAATATACTTGTTATTCCTCTTTAACGTTTTACTTGTTGAACAAGCATTCATATTGAATTTTAAATAAATAATAGTTAATTTGTATCTTGAAATATTAAATATACGCGTGTTTTTATTTGTATGTAGAGACACAACAACAGGGCAGCCAACTTTTTTTAATTTGTACACTATGAATCTTCATGAATTGCAGGATTCAGACACACAAATTTTTCAGTTTGCTGCGATTTTATAATAATTTCTTCTGATAGAGTTTTCGATATGGCAGTAACAAATCTTCAAGGGAAACTGATTTTATTTTTCCTTAAAAAAATAAAAGGGAACAAATTTCATGTGTGTCGCTTAAGAGACAACAAAACTTCACGTGGTACTACGTGAAGTTTTGCAAATAAAATTTAAGGCTTAAGTTGGTTTTAGTGATTTCTTTCAAATCACTATAACAATTTTATCACTAATAGAATTTTAAATTCTGATTAAAATAAAAAAAAAAATTTTAAAAAATGTTTTTTTTAATTTTTCAGATCTTATAATTCTATGATTATAGTACCTACAGACACATATGATACAAGAAATTAAAGCTTAATGTCTTGGCTATTAATAAACTAAAATAACACTTATATAGACTTTTTTAATTTTATTAGATACTAAAAAAAATTCGGCTCAAAAAATATTCTTTTCGGATTTAACGGTCCATACTTTATAATCATGATATGTATATATCATTGTAAGGTATTTTTATTAAATATTAACTGCCGTATTTATAAAAAATAAAGTATGCTTGAAGTGTGCTTTAAGACACAATTTTCGTCTGAAAGACGACTATGTACATATGTATGTATGAAAATAGGATAGCGGATGAGTGTATTGCATGGTTTATGCGTCTTTAAGCTTTTAATTCCACTTCATCGTCATCCAAAATCAGCACTGTACAAGCAATAGCTAGACCAATTCCCTCCCACGTCATCTTTTATGTTTTTTTATTGATATTATTTTTATTATTTAATTTTATTTCAAAAATTACACATAAAATACAGAAGTTGAATAATAATTAAAAAATGTTGTCAAACTGAATAATTTCACAAACAAATGTTTATACGACTCAGCATATGTAGCACCACATACAATTCAACATATCGTATAAACACAAAAATCGTATGCTAACTCTTATGTTGACATTTCATTTGCTGACATATGCTGACATCAAAAAGTTTGCTACTTTTAACATATCGTGTAAACGTCTAACATATGACAGGAATTTGCTGCTAATTTTAATCATATGGCTGTCAGCATATATATGCTGATTCAACATATCGTCTATACTTAGCTTAATAACAGAAATGAATAATAAAAGTCAGTCACATTTTGACAATCAACCACGTCGTTTCATTTACAGGACCATGGTGAAATAACTCTACAAGGTGATGGCAATATTACAACAATACAAAAGCAACAAAAACAACATGGTGTTTTTGTTTTTGCTTTCATGTTTGTAATGTCAAAAACAACTGGTTATTGTTTACAAACATTTTTGCAGGAAAAATAAATACATACATACAATTTTTTTAATTTGTTAATTTATGAAA